>OU342696.1:12500000-13750000 GCA_910589285.2 Mythimna ferrago
GCAATGAAGGCATATCTCGATATCTATGGTTATAATAGTATAATAACACTTAATAGTATAACAACCAGAGGTCGTAATTAGGTAGAGTTATTTAAGTATTTACACTGATTTCATACAGCGAAAGAATAAAGTCGCAGCAGACTTTTTTTATGACTATCAGAAATATAGCAGAGAAAAACTTTCCTGCATTCATGACAAGGAGGAGGAAGTGTCTAATTTTTTTAACTTCACCTAAGTTGACGTAGAGATCTTTTTCAATGAAAAATACTAATAAAAATTGTATCTTAATTATCTTTGTTTTATCTGTCTTATCTATCTCTGAGGTGTTTATTATTATTTATTTGAAATATTGTTGGCCACACGGGATTTTTTATTAGATATCCCGGGAAGATCTATATTAATATCTACCTACATTTCGAAGCAAGTAGATGTGTAACTCTACCTGACCAAAAAATAGATAGGTACAGTCAATCTACATACAAAGCGCGCTTGAGCAACGCACACATAGACATCGCTCACGGATACGATATGGAGCGTCTCTGACCACTCGTCGAACAGTTCCGGCTCAAACGCTCATTAGTGTGCGTCCACCGAGCGTAGGTATAAAAAGTGAAGTACATACATGAGATTGTCTTCTGTACCTATCTATTTTGTGACCTAACTCCGACCTCTGATAATAACTAAGTATGTAATTATCATAAACTTAATCTTAGTTGCCCAAATGCCCAAGACCTACAGGATATTCAAATACTTTCAATTGATGTTATTTACATATTATTATATAGAAATAGCAACATTAAATTGTTCTATATTAAGTCAATTTTAGAATGACTAGTACAATGAAAGGTACTTAAAAAAAGCTACACCAATATTACATTACAATATTACTTAATAACTGCTAGGTATTAATTTGTAAATAATTAAAACAGCCATTGAATTTCACCTGAAAAAATGCTGCTAAAAACCTCTAACATTATGACGATATTATATCTTATAAAATATCTTCATTCTACCCTTCAATATTTTCTACAAAGTTTCTCGAGCATTTTAAAATAACAATAGTTAATATCGAAGACCTTATCGTATCAGTAATTGACTAACTGACTGCTATGCACCCGTGGCTCTGCCTGACGTAATGGAACTATAGACTAGGCAGGTAAAGACAATCTCTTTCTTTTTGTTAATGTCTTTAGCTTGGATACTAGGTCCTTTAAGTCATGTCTTCGTATGAATAGTCAATTTGTTAAACATTAGAATATGGATCTAGGCATTCTAATATTTTTTGTAGTTTTTGGCAGCAAATGTATACAATTATACATGTAGGTGGAGAGGGAGAAGGAGGCCAAAGTAAGTAATGCGGCCAAAAATGCTAACATTATGACAATATTCAAATATCTTATAGTATTGCTTCTTTCTACCCTTCAATACTTTCCACAAAGTTTCTCGAGCATTTTAAAATAACAGTACTTAATATCGAAGTCCATATCGTACCAGTAATTGACCGCTATGCACCCGTGGCTCTGCCTGACGTGGTGGAACCATAGACTAGGCAGGTATAGACAGTCTCCTTTGTTGAGGCGCACAGAGTATACGTGGGCTTTTTCGTATTCTGGATACTTTGTTAAATTAGGAGCTACGGGGTCTGAAACAAAAAAAAAATCTGCTTTTATTATTGGTTATTAAAAAAAATGTGTGTGGGCTTTTGGCTACAATATTGACTAATATTATAATGAGTAAATTTACCTACTTTTTATTACACAGGACTTAGTTCACTGAGGGGGGGGGGGGGGACGAGTATTGTTCAACTCGACGCAAACGAAGTTGCAGGAACAGCTAGTATTTCTACAGCTACACTATATTAGAGTCTGTCTAATAAGTTAAACGACTTGGGTAATTATTAGGATTTAATGAAATCTGATGTAGTCAACACGGGTTCAATAATCAAGGTTGATCAAGAGATAGAGATCATTGTTTACAACAGAAGAACCTTATGAAAAGTATCGAATATAAGTATTTTTTGAATGATTAAATATTATACATAATTCCCAAGTCGGTTGACTTATTAGACAGACTATATAACATTATAAAATAATTCGTTTACATAGCAGGTAATCTCTGAAACTAGTCCGATTGCTAAAATTTTTTCACCAATGGAAAACTGCTTTATTCCTGAGATAGGCTATATTTTATGTATGCGGGCGAAGCTGCGGGCAATACCTTTTTTTTTTTTATGGTGGGAAAAAATCATGCATTGACATCCCCCGCCCTTGGGCGGAGCGGGAGATAGTGTCAGACTCTTACTGACTAAAAGACCCACCCCGTTCCTTCTAGCCTTCATACCGGGGCTCGAGCGCCCTTTCGGATAACCCTGGCCCCAGTAGGCTTCGACCCGGCTGGGTCCCTGCTGTTGCTGACAACTCCTTGAGGCGCGCGGGAACAGTGCGCGCCGTCGACGACTTGGGCTTGGTCCGGACAGTTACCGGACGGCCGGACAGTGAGCTACCCATTGCTCACCGTCCGCAAGTGCGGGCAATACCTAGTAATTAATAAATCTCACCTATACAAATCCAAGGCAATCCCCCATCATGGTCTAACTCCTCGTCATCTACATCTCCTATCTCCGACTCCACCTTCTCAGCCGTGCTCAACGGCACAATGTCCCACTTGTCATCTTTGTGCATAAACTCGGCCTGTGGGTACCGCTTGTAGGGAACGAAGGGAAGATCCGTTGGAGGGATCAGGACAAAGTCTTTGTAGCCATCTATCACGCAGTAGATGTTCTCGTAGGGATCTTTGTGCACTGGAATAGAGAAATATATATGTACTAGCTTTTGCCCGCGGCTTCGCTCGCGTTAAATTCAGGGTAACACGGTTCCCCTTTCTGTGGGGGGTTAGTGAACTCCCCTTAGTGAACTCCACTGCGAGTGACGTAACCAACGACAAACTTATTATTCTAGGGATCGAACCGCAAAATTAAGTTTGTTTTTTATTGTATATACTTTTCCGGGATAAAAAGTACCCAGTGTGGTGCCCAGGTTATTAAAGAATAATTATACCAAGTTTCATCGTAATCGAACCGGTAGTTTTTGCGTGATGCCTGAACAAACAGACAGACAGACAAAAATTTTTTTAATCACATTTTTGGGTTCGTTGTCGGTCTAGTAACATTCCCTGCCATTTATTTTTTTGATATTTTCGATGTACAAAATTTTCACTTCTACAGATTTATTATAAGTATATATAGATTAATTTAGTTTATAGCTCTATATTTGGTACAAAAGTTTACCCACTGATATTCACTTACAAAATTTGTCAAAATATCTACGGAATAATCGAAGGGTTGCTTTGTCGGCGCGACGATTTTCTTTTTTGCAGTGTGGGAAATCATCTGATGACTTCTTCCTCTCTAAAATGAAGCGAGAGGGTGTGTCACACTTTTACTGGGTAAAACCCACCTATGTTCCTTCAATTGCCTTTTGCGTTTTAGTAGGTTTCCTTTTCAGATATTCCCTGTGGCCCCAATGGGTATTAGCCCTGCTGGGCCCCTACATTTTGCTGACATCTCTTAGGCGCGCATGGAATATTACGCGCCGTCGACGAGTGGGCGCGACTATGCGTTCAAGTTTGTCGAAGAAACGCGACAACTGCTATTTATGCGATGATCGCTTCTTAGGACGTCACCTCAAGCACCAGAGATGTGAAATCATCAAATAACTTCTCCCGCTCTGAGTGGAGCGAGAAGGACCGTCAGATTTTTACTAACTAAAGCTCGCAGTCTAGTTCCTTCAGTTGCCTTTGGTATGTTGCGTTCCTGGGCCTCGGGGTTTCTTTTGAACGATTCCTCATTATTACCTACGCAATGTCGCTAGTTCAACTTTAACGGTGTGCATGTAGTCGTATCGATAGAGCTCGAACATCAATCTATTACTACGTAGCGGCACGGGCGCGGGGCGCGACTTCCCGCGACGGGAGCACGCGCGGCAAGCCGCGACGGTGCACTTTTGTATAGAACCGCGCGGGCGACCGCGTAAAGCAGCGTCGGCCCTAAAGGTATTTTTGCTATGCTTACTAGAAGTAACAGCTCTCTCATCACCCATCCAGAAGTTGACAGCATCCGGCTCCTTGTTAAAGGCTTCACTAGCAAATGGTATGTCTGCAAGCACATCTGGCAAGAGTTCGGGGAAGTCTAACGTTAAGTTAGAGTTCTGTCTCTGGATGTACTGGATGTAGTTATCTCTGGAAGAAATGTTGTAAGGGGTCAAAAAGATGAAATTTTGAAATAAAATTATTAAACGCATCCCTACCCAAATGTTAGGGATGGGCAGCGGTGGTACTGGATGCGCTTGCGTTGCGTCATATAGACGTAGGTAAAAGGTAGGTATAGTCTTTAGTGTAATCAGTAAAATACAGAGTTGTAATGGGTTAGAACAACGACATTTTGAAGGTTTGTTTTTGGTGAATTATAAATTTTTTTAGCTAATTCTGTGTCCCACTGTTGGGCAAAATCCTTTCTCCTTCCAAATTTCTCTGTCTAGGGCGATCTCTGGCCAAGTTTGCCCAGTAAATGAATTATGTTTTGAAAAAGTCATAAAACAAAAGTTGTTGTTTATGTTAGTAATACAGTCCTGCAAGATTGTTAGTGTTATACAAATAACCCTGTGCAGGGTGTTTAACTCAATTGCTAATTGAAAACGTCAGCTGAGCGAGTTCAATGACCTGTAGGTAGTAGTCGGCGTTGCATACTAATTTAATTTTACCTTTACAAATCGATAGTGTTTCATGTACCGGATAAACCCTCCACAGGATTAAAACGATCAAAATTTAATGGTGTATACATAAAAAAAATAAACACAAAAAATTACTTTTTCTGTTCCAATCCATCCAGAAATTCCGATATAGTCATATCAAGTTCAAAAGGCATAACAAAATACTCGTCTCCATCCTCATTTCTAGTTATACCATCAGCTAAGCCATTTGGTGTTACAGCTACACTCACTTTCTTGTTTGGAATTTTCTCTCTGAAATAGAATTTTAAGAACTTTTTTTAAAATTATTCCTGAAGGTAAGCAGTGATGCAATCTCTGATATTTTTTTAAAATTCGTATTTGAATGCAAAACTTGGTCTTTTTTAATAAAACAATAAAATGTCGATGAAAAAAAATCGACAGGGCAACAGGCATGAGGAGTGTTTAGGGGTCTGTACGGATAGCAGATGATCCCTCCAGTCGACCATTTTAATTTGGCACATGATGCACCAAACAGCCTGTATAATAAGAATATTTGCCATCGTGTTTTGTTAGTCCAACAATAATTCTAGGTATTAAAAATATACACGACAACGTCTTTAGTGTAATCAGTAACTTACTTATTGAATATAGATGGATCATGATTAGAAAAATACCTGAAATAATCAGCATTCCACTTCTTCACAGCCGGCCAGTGAGAACAATGGTTTCTTATCACAACTGGTATATTCTTCGACACATAGTCTCTACAGAACTGTAGAGGCTCTAATTCATCTGTTTCTGCGATACTTTTGCCCAAATATAAATCTGAAATTAAAAGAAACTGTTTACTTTCGTTGAAGACATACAATAGAACGATTTTAAGCTTAAAGTCACTACGCACCTGACGATTCTTCATGCAAAACTTGGTAAGCTTCAGTTAGTTTGTTATCCATGGTTTCCATAGTTAATTTTGTGGTTTTATTAACATTTTATGTTAAAAATACATTGAAACATTTTTGTAAACATAACCTGAAATGGTTTTATTTTGACGTAACACGTGACATTGACACTGACAGATTCAGACCAAAGTACTGCGTTCAGTTTGGTAGCAAACTTTTAAGGCACACAATTTAGTTTTAAACGCGCGAGTTCGCCCCTTCCACAATTTACTATATCTGTTTGCATGGCGGACAGAGCTCCGGCGGGATCTCATGGTGGAATGGCGTCAGCGACTATCGCAACCCCGTCATGGGCACGCCACAATTATGGCGATAAGTCCCCTCTTTGAGGCGTGGCTGGAAAGACCTCACGGCGTCCTTACCTTCCGCATGACACAGGTCCTCACCGGAAATGGCAAGTTCGGGAGGTTCCTGTTCCGAATCAAAGCGGAAGTGACACCCGGGTGTCGCCACTGTGCGGAACGCCCGGAGGACACGGTGGAGCACACAATCGCGGTGTGCCCTGCTTGGGCGGAGCATCGCCGTGCCCTCGTAGGGGTGATCGGCGGCGGAGACCTCTCGCGCCGGGCCTTGGTCGAGGCCATGGTCCGGAGCGAGGAGGAGTGGCAGGCGGTCGCCGACTTCTGCGAAGCAGTAATGCTCGCTAAGGAGGAGGCCGACCGCATCAGGCAACGGCGCTCTCGCCGCCGCCGCCGGGATTCCGATCCCGATTTCCAGCCACCGTAGGCGCGGGCTTGCGGGCAGTGAGCAATGGGTAGCTCGCTGTCCGGCCGTCCGGTAACTGTCCGGACCAAGCCCAAGTCGTCGACGGCGCGCACTGTTCCCGCGCGCCTCAAGGAGTTGTCAGCAACAGCAGGGGCCCAGCCGGGTCGAAGCCTACTGGGGCCAGGGTTATCCGAAAGGGCGCTCGAGCCCCGGTATGAAGGCTTGAAGGAACGGGATAGGTTTTTTAGTCAGTAAGAGTCTGACACTATCTTCCGCTCCACCCAAGAGCGGGGGTTGTCATAAGATGATTTTTCCCATCGAAAAAAAAAAAAAAAAAAACTATATCTGTTTATCGTATCAGACTGGGTGCTATGCGACCCCTCAGAGTCACCGGTCAACTCCCCGTTTATTTCTTCGTAAGTGGAAAGCCACTGCAGTACACAACTCTAGTCTGTCTAAAAAGTCAAACGACTTGGGAATTTTGTAAAATATTTAATCGTTTAAAAAGTACTAATAATCGATACTTTTTATAATGCTCTCCTATTAGTACACAATGCTAATGAACCAGTGTTGACTACATCAAACATTATACCCTAATTATTATTTTAGCATGTCGTTTAATTTTTTAGACAGACTCTATAACACCTTCCCCTGAAACTAAGTATATTTTTAACAATGGGAAACTTAAACTATTAGACAGAGTATTTTTATTTCAGAAAAAAAACCTGATAAAAAACCTATAGCTCTTTACAAAATAGTCTCTAACTTTCATTTGGTTACGGTTGATAGACATAATTGGCTAGTTGCCATAAAAAATGTAATTAGTCCGTCTTTTAGATTATTCAAAAATAAAGGACATGTACTTATTTTTTATTTGTATATTAAACCAAAAATGACAAAGATATAGCCCATTAAAGTTACATATAACGTCACTGCTTTTTTGCACGGGGGGGTGACATCACACAAAACTTTAATGGGCTATATCTTTGTTATTTTTTGTTTAATCAAAAAAAGAAAAAATGCGTGTCCAATATCTTTGTAGCGACATCTATGGCGCCACATAAGAACTAGGAAGAAAATACGAAATCCTGCATCGCGCAATCAAAGTTCTCTGCGCGATTTGAACATATACGACAGCCCGAAATCATCTATCGGGCAGTCGCCCACCAGACCATAACACCTGTCTGGTCGGAGGATCCTCCCTTTTCAACGGAGATTTGCGGGACTTTACTCTCTGTTCCGCATACCTCCAAACTGGTGACCCTCGACAAAGAACGTCAGCGCAGCCTTCGTGCAGCTACTACTTCGTGACGTCATCATCACTTCCTCAAGCTTTCGAGCAGCGAGCCATACAGCCAGCACCCACGGCTATAGAGGGTATCCTGACCACCAGCATGCCTACCTGGTCATACCTGGTCATCACCTTCAGCCTCATCAGCGACCTTGGCTTGGCACACCGCACTTTCGGCCAGTCACATGAAGAGCTATGAAGAAACTCTCCTGGTCGACGCCAGCAGTCAAGCCCTACGTCGCACAAGCACCGCTCCGACTCACTGGAGCCAGCAGCACTACTCCGACTCACTGGAGCCTGCAGCATCATCCCGACTCACTGGGACAGCACCACCCCGACTCACTGGGGCATCATTCCGACTCACTGGAACAGCACCACCCCGACTCACTGGGACATCATCCCGACTCACTGGAACCAACCTACGCTGGCCTGGCGCGCCTCAAGAACCATCGATCTCCGATCTCCGGAGGGGAGTGATGTAGCGACATCTATGGCGCCACATAAGAACTAGGAAGAAAGTACGAAATCCTGCATCGCGCAATCAAAGTTCTCTGCGCGATTTGAACATATACGACAGCCCGAAATCATCTATCGGGCAGTCGCCCACCAGACCATAACACCTGTCTGGTCGGAGGATCCTCCCTTTTCAACGGAGGCATGTGGGACTTTACTCTCTGTTCCGCATACCTCCAAATCTTTTTATAATCTAAAATACGGACTAAATAAAATGTAATTATTTTGACCCTGGAAACTACTCTATTATGTATTTAATATATCTTTTTGCTCTTGATTTCTCATAGTCCATTTGACAGCAGTGGTGTGGTAGTGATAACAGCCCCAACTTAAGAGTTGTAGATCGCGGGTTTAAACGCGACCAGGCGCATTACCTACTTTGTGTAATTTATTTCATCACTACTGCTCTCAAAAACGGTGAAGGAAAACCTCGTGAGGAAACCTGCATGTCCTAGAACTAAAAATTCGAAGATTACGGCCCATTCACTCTCCTAGAGAGAAAGCCTGAATCCCAGCAGTGGGAACATTAAAAGGATGATTACACAGTCCTATAACATATGGCCTAGGTTTTACTTTTGGCGAAAAAAAAAAATGCCAGCAACATAATATATGGTAAAAGTTTCATTCCCCTTTCTCAATGAAAAATCACACTCGAGTTCGTATTAAAAAATATTTTATTGAGGGACATAGGTACCGTGATTTTGTGGAATAAATACTAGTTACAAATTATTACGATTGCTTTATATAAATTTCATAGGCATGGGTTTCTTGAGTATTCCCTTGATAGGATGGATTTCATTATCAGAGGGGGGCTGTTTTGGAGGCGGCGGAGGCTCCAATGGCGGCGCCCCAGTGACCCCACGGGGAGGAGGTGAATTTCGAGTTCGCCAGAAAGCTCGTGGCATAAACGTATAGGTGGAATCGAGTCCTGCAACTGGAACAAAAACAGTAGTTTGCTTAGTTAGCTTATTTTACATAGCAAATGCAAATGTGTATCGATCTAGCGGGACCACTCGAGCTAGGCAATGATAATGATATTTATTAATAAACATGAAGGTTTAAAAAAAACACTTTGACACATCAATTTTTTTTTCTTGTTTAAACTCGATGAGGCCGATGTTTCCTGGCTGACCCCTGAGGAGGAACACCGAAACGAACTCGGAGTTCAAATGCTTTGTTTGTTCAATGTACCTCACGAATTTACTAACAAGATCCAATATACTTCAACTATTTTTGAAGACATTATAATTAATCGCCTCATCCATCCAGCGGGTCCGGCGGTGGTATTAAGCTTGGAATACATGAAAGTATTGTAATGCTGATGGTAACTCGTGTTTATGTACCTCTCGATTCATGTATTAACTCAGAGGGATCTTTAACAGAACAGAAGAAATCACCATAAATTTGTTTATCCAGCAGGACCATTTGTAATTTTAGTTCATACGTCCAAAAAAATGTTGCATTATGTTTGGAAATAGTGAGGCCATTTTGCGAACTATAAAGGTCAGCGCCTACAGAGGCGGGAGCCACGGAAAAACGACGCGATAGCGATCTTCTGTTTGTGAATGTGCCCACTTTCTGTATAACAGATTGCATACAAACTCGAACATTACAAAATATTCCATCCCATACCTGGATATGAAAGAAGGAAGCGGTCGCCTTTGTGGGCGTTAAGCTTGAGTCAATGTAATATAGAAAGATTAAGCTTTTAAGCTTGAAGCTTGTCCCATAATACTCGCGTATCGTCATTTTTTCAAGTGCCAAGCACTAACGCACTGTACTAATTGCTTGCTAGCTCCATAACTAGCTATGTGAAGCTCCGGCATTACTTACAATTGCTATTTTACTGAAAGACGTGAATAAACTTACTTTTAGGCTTCTGGCTAGATAAATCCGACATAGAGAGGGCGCTGTGAGTCCTCGGTCCAGGTAGCATATTGAGATCAAAGAACTCATCCACTCCTTTGCGAGTTGACTCGATTTTGTTCTTCTCATGCAGTTGACGCAGACGGACTACCTTATCGAAGTTGCGCATGAAAGTTTTTGATGTGTTGTGGATAACTATGGTATCCAGCACGCCTATAAAAAATAAATTTTCGTCATGTCTTAGAACTAAGCAGTCGAAAAAGATGAAATCCAAATAATTAAATTGAATTACATACGTAGTTGCGAACACCTCGCGATGATTGTCTCCTTGTATCGATGTTTTCTATTCATGGGATTGCCTATAAAGTTGATGTCCACTAAACTCGTCAGTGTGCATAGGTTATCAGCAACGGTCTATAGGAAGAATACGAGTATAAGAATTGGATAATAAATATATCCCCTTTTTTAAAACAAGTTCTAATTTAAGTCAGAGCTCGGAACAGCAGTTGGAATAAAGTTCTAAATACAATAACTGTCTATAAAGTTTAAGCATGGACAAAAGTTAGAACTTGCTTTGTACGAGTAGCTATTAAAACCGTTTGAATTTTACTTACAGACCACCTTTGGATGGGGTGAATGAAAGGTGAATGACAGATTTAGGCCTGCTCTTTTGTGCATTTTTGTATACCTATCTATACAAATATTATATCTGAAGAAGTGTTTAGTTGTACGCGCATCACGTAAAATGTACGAAAACTTTGTAGATCATTTTTATACAATAAAATTGTATGTAACTTGATATATTATTTAGGCTTTGTTTTATCGCAATCGGTTGACTATATCGAAAGATATACCTACTCAGGTCAGCTAGTTTATAATACGATCTACGGTTGAAGAAAATATTATGTAATTTCAACAGATGCGCAAGCGCACGCTAGTAGCACAAGTTCCAGAAACTTACTTCGAAATCATGCAGCATATTCTTCTTGGCCACGAGCACTTCTAATCGTCTCAAAGGTTTCACCCATGTCATATCTGACAGTTTGTTCTCAGATACATTTAATATTCTCAAGGAGGCCTAGAACATATTGAACATAAACAATATTAAGTTTGACAATACGAAGGAAATCCTATTGCAGTTTGATAATGTAATTGCATTATCATTGGCCTTTCGGCTATGGCCCAGTCGAAAGAAGAATGGCAGGTGGACGCCTCCTGTGAAGCAGTAAATCTAGCGAAGAAGACGGCCACACGCGTGAAGGATTGAATGTCCTCAAGTACCAGCCGCCGAGACCCCGATCCCGACTACCAGCCACGGTAGACGCGGGCTTTCGGACGATGAGTAATGGGTAGCTTGCCGTTCAGGCGTCTCGTAATTGACTGGACCGAGCCCAATTCGTCGACAGTGCGTAGTAGTCCACGCGCTCCTCAAAGAGATGTCAGCAAACCGTAGGGACCCAGCAGGGCCGATACCTATTAGGGCCACGGCCGCGGGGATTTTCTGAATAGGAAACCCGTGGTCTTAGAACGCAAAGGGTAACTAAAGGACACAGGTGTGATATTACTCATTAAAAGTCTGTTAGGCCAGAGTAGGAGAAGTCATTAAATGATTCATCATCTGCCTAACCTTGCCCCAACTGTACTTCCAGTCTGTCTTAGTGGATGCTGCGAATATGAGTATGTAACAGAAGAAAGACTTAAAGACACCCAAAGGGCAATGGAAAGGGCTATGACTATAGTTTCCTTGCGAGATCGAATCAGAAATGAAGATATCCGCAGGAGAAATAAGGTTGCCGACATAGCACGAATAATCACCAAACTTAGGTGGCAATAGGCAGGGCACATTGCATGCAGAAGAGATGGCCGTTGGGGCCGAAAGGTTCTGGAGTGGCGATCGCGTTCCGGAGCAGCGTTGGAAGGCCTCCAACAAGGTGGACCTATGACTTGGTCAGGGTCGTTGGAATCCGATGGATGCGAGACGCACAGGACAGATCGTTGTAGCGAAGCTTGGGGGAGGCCTATGTCCAACAGTGGACGTCTATCGGCTGAAATGATGATAAACAGAAGAAACAGAAAGCTATACTACTTACGCCAATATAAATAAGCGTCCTTGGATCAAAGCACAGGGCATCCGGACATTCCAAATTTTGTTTTTCTAAATGTAACTCTTCCAAATACTTCAACCCTTCCAAATTTTCTACAACGCTGATCCTATTATTGCCCAGATACAGCTTTTTTAAACAATGCAACGAGTCCAGTCCTTCCATTTTGGTAATTTTGTTCCATTGCAAGTGTAGATGGGTAACATTATACAAAAGTTCTAAGTTCTCGATTTTTGTTATCTGGTTATTGTGGTAGTAGGCGTATATTACATGGTTTGGATTTTTAGGGACAGGCTGAAAAAGTTTATGTTATAGGTATAAGAACATCGAACACAATGTTTTTTTATTGTACCTGCCTACCTTACTCAAAGTCAAAATCATTTATTTCAAATAGACCATTTGCAGGCACTTTTGAATAGTCAAATGTCGGTCAGTCCAAGAAAAGTGAAGCTAAATTGCACGTTCCAAAGCGTAGGTCTCTATGGAGATACTAAAGGGGTGACCAGATGGTTGCAAACCAACGTCACAACCAAGGTAACCTTGCTAGTTTCAATCCGTGTAGACAGCAGTTGTAAACCATGACCTTCAACGCCCTTGCTTATAAACTCTAAATTACGCAGACACTGAGGCCCTTTTACAACAAATATAGTAAACCATGAACACACATTTTCATACAAACACCCACATAGTCTTACACAAACACACGCACACACGCGCCATCACACACAATCCCACACACAAACACCATGCTTTATATCTAGGTAATTTAATAATAATTGAATATTGCTGTGGAAGAGCGGAGTGTCCTAATACAGGCATTATATCAAAAGGAGGCTCCAATCACCTACTAATGTAAACCATTTAGTTCAGAAATAAAAAATTTGTATTTATTGCTTGGCAGGTGCGTTTTCCCTACTACAGAACGTGTTGGCACGTGGCTTACATCCATGTATATCCGCAACACAAACCAAACACATAAACTAAGGTCACCTTGGTTGGAACGCTAGATAGCAACCGTCTGGTCACCACTTAAGCTGGGCCGCATTTTTATGTATCGTCACGAACCTTTGCTTTTTGACATGATACACGCAGTTAACCGGCCATAATCCGCTATCGTGGTGAATGTTCATGCTGTGTGTTTATTGGCTGTTGCGGTACGAGTGGCGGCACATCAAAGGGTTTCAAAGCGACAGGTTAAGGGGCGGCCAGGTGGATGTAGACCATCGTCCCACCACTATCACCGACCATCACCACCGTCCACCGTTGCGCCACCGGTACATGGTGGACATCGAACCCATACGTAAAAAGCGTTTTAGGAACACATTCATTTTGCGTACAGCTAAGGAGTGGAATTCCCTGCAGGAGTCTGTGTTTCCTGATAGCTATAACCTAGGGGTCTTTATGTCAAGGGTGATTAGATTGCTTCTAGGCAAACGTGTTCCATCGTCGGCCACATCATCGCTTACCATCAGGTGAGATCATAGATTTCCGTGAGATAGTGGTCAACCGCGAGCCTATCCCCAATAAAAGAAAAGTAGGATTCTTTGACTGTGTGAGTGTAGGTATTAGATACGGAACTCATATATTATTATTAAAATGATGAATAATTAAAAATCGGGCATTGGTTGCTAAAATTTGGTTTGCTTTTTCTAAATCATTCTGATCGCACATCATCAGATGATCCACGCAAATGCGGTAAAAACTCTGACATCATTTCCTTGCTTCGAACGCTAGAGTCAAAATGAAAGATCGAAGTCCGACCACGCAACACCGGCAAGGCGGTAACACAACGCTCGCAGTACGTTCTCGTACTCAGTTCGTAGAACGCTTGCGCCACAGAAAACACGTAGCACAAACATTCGCTACGATGGCTGATGCTTGTATCGTGTCCAAGGGCTGAGACGATACTCGCAAATGTAGCCCCAGCATAACTTAGAAGCAGTAATTATTTCAAAACTCAATGACATAAAAACCGCCAACTGAGCAATTATGTCGCCGGGCCCGGGAGTAACCGAAAATACTGGTTGACGAAACGCCACAATAAAGCTATCCCTTCCATACATGATACAAATGATTGGAACTGATTGAGGATTGGGACAAGATTAGAACTTACTATTTTTGATATTCCCTTCTCATGCATAAACAAATGCGTTTGTTTTTTCAATACTTCCGAAGTTTTTTGACGTAATAGTGTTTTTGCTTGTTTACGCAATTTTTCTTCACTTTCTTTTAATTCTGTTAGTTTCGGTGTTTTATTCATTGTTAAAACTATTTATAAATACATATTTATAAAGTAAAATTAGTCTCGCAACGGCAGAATAATCGATTAAACAATTTGAAAATGGCGCCTGACAGTCATTGATTGCTTTTTTATTGCGATATTGGAAAACTTTGTTCGGATATATCAAGTATCAAAAGAAATGATTTTTAATAAAATAAATATTATTAAATATACAAAACGCTATTCTAGGATTAATATTCTAAAAATGTGGTCGACTTTGAAAGACCCAAAAATAATCACTTTACCACAAATCATCAATCACTGGCACAAGTTCACATATTACTTAAGTAGTCTGTGGTCCACATTCCACAATCTATCAATTCTGTCATAATCTTTGACGTTTTAGAGAATTTAGAGATTGGCTTTTGGTTTGTAAACACTTAATTTATTAATAAACACCACTCACCACCAAATCCAAATCTTATAAAATTTGTTGGTAACACAACTACAGGTACTTAAACATAATTAGATATTCACATGACATGGAATTTCAGATGATTGCCAGATAATTTCCATAGCATTTACGAAGCTTAACCTCAAAACTTGTTTTGCAGTTAAAATGGGCGAAAGATACAACATTCACAGTCAACTTGAGCATCTTCAGAGCAAATACATCGGTACAGGACACGCAGACACGACGAAGTATGAGTGGTTAACCAATCAGCACCGAGATTCATGCTGCAGTTACATGGGACACCCAGATCTGCTAAGTTACTTTGCTATCGTTGAAAATGAGTCTAGAGCGAGGGTGAAGTTCAACCTAATGGAACGAATGCTGCAACCTTGCGGCCCTCCTCCAGAGAAGCCTGAGGATTGAAGTAGTAGCCTATTTTATTAGTTTTAAGTGATAAACTAACCTAACCATATTGTGTGAAGTTAAGTTGCTAATTATTCCTCATTAAAGTAATTTAAAATGTATGTTATTTGTTTTAGCTTCTTCCTGTTTACAGCTTTGTTGTTTCAAAGCACATTTTAAATCAACAATAATAATCCTGATAACATTTTCTTACAATCCCAAAATAAAAGCTAAGCAGTGAGCAAGTTCCATGGTAAGCCATGTTTAGGACTGTTTGGTGATGCCCATAAGATCTTGAGGTGCTATTTTTCAGTTGTTTTGTGCCTTTGTAGTCCAGGGCTGCCAACTTGTATACCTATATCACTTGTGCATTGATAAGAACCTAGACATATTTCAATTACTACATTACTTACTTGTTTTTGTTGGATTTGAAGATAACACTGAAGTATCTTCAAAGGTCAGGAACCAATGCATGTGAAATACAAGTAGATTATGGAATTTTATTACCTCAATTATAATTTAACCCAAGACAAAAACTTGTCAAAACAAAAAAGTTATGCCCAAATAACATAACACAATTTGAAAAGAATGGTAAAATGAGTGTCTAATACCAGGGTGAACCGTGTACATTTGCATAACCCTTAAATGCATATTGTTTTATCATATTTAATGCATTAAACCCCAAGCAAATGCCAATTCACTCTTTCATTGCCTTTCTATCTCTAATTACAGTACTTGAAAGTTTAGGTATAGGTAGGTACAACGGGCTGTTGTCCGCAACTCCACGACTAAAGCGCGTGTTTTGTGTACTCTTGAAAGGTTAATATATGTTAGGTAAGCTAGTTGTTATAATATAGCTTTGCAGTACTTAATTGGGGTTTCGGTAAATAAAACTAAACATTAACATTAAATCTCATGCAAATTTTAATAACTTTTTCCACTCATCCATCTTGGCATTTAAAAGCTGTTCCCTCTCATTGGCTTCCTCTTCCAACCTCTTCCGTTGTTCAAAACACTTGAGCACATTTGCAACTAGCACTTTCTGCATCATAGGCACAAGACGTGCACACTCTTTTTCTAAAATATCCATTGCTTTCACAACACACTCAACGTCCATAGACCCTACTTGTGTGAAGTCCGATATTTGTTTCAATTCGGACAACATTGATAATGTTAGTACTCCATGATTAGTAGGTGTATTTGGGCTGATTACAGCCAAGTTTTCTTCAGCTTCTGTTGGGTCAACGAACATCTTGTCCCCGACTATTGCAACGGAACAGGATGTGATTATATCATACATTGGGACGGCAGCATCTGCTAAAGCAAGGCCTGCAGCGTTGATTGCTGCTGACAGACATGCTCCATCGTTCTCTAGAATGTATATGAAGACATCTACCTGTGAATAAAAACATAATATTTTAATATTTATATTGTGTAAAACAGTAAGTAGTGTTTGGTAAGGTAGGTTAAAACCTACCTTCGTGTGAAAGTGCCCGCATGGGCAAAGTCGTTAGCAGAAGCAAGTCTCAGTATAAATTTGCAGTATTACAACATTGATATTGTCAAGTCATTTATGATTTCACACAATAAAATTTATAATTTTGTACACACATTTTACTTTATCAATGTTAGTTCTCATGCTTAAATACCATGTTCAATAAAACAATGTTGCCATTAGCATCAGAACATGTACATTACGCAATAAGTAATTATTTTATTGTAATTGTTTAGATTAACTAAAAATGTAATAAGTATGTATACACATATATGAATTTAATTTTATTCAATTGAAACATGGTATGTTAAATCCCAAACAGAAAAGTAAAATCTTTCTTAGGAAAATTGCCAAAATTTAGTGGAAAAAGAAATTCATAACTGTTTGGTCTTGTGTGATACAAGAATACTTTAGCAATATTATATATATTAGTATGAGGCCATTTTTGACTGGAATTTAGCAAGCATTTATACCTAGTTTAAATTAAAAGTTTTTCCATTTCAGCTTAAAGGCAATAGAAGAAAGAAGTATTCAATCTTCCATCAAGATCTTGTTCCTAGTTTAACTAAACTTTCGAATATCGTAATTAGAGACACAATAAGAGAGTTCACTTGAGGTTTAATGAATTAAAAAATTTCATAATTTGAAAAAAAATTCTTTACCTGATAATTAGGAAACATGTGTCTACACACAGTAGGCTCCAGGGCTTTCCTCAGTGCGACAGATAAAGCTTTCTCTTCAGCATCAGGCACGTGCGGCCGCCGTCGGCGCGGGCACGAAAATGGCGCGAATTTCACCTCACAAAATATTTGGCCAAGTTGACTGAAAACAATATTTATTTATTTTTTTTATTATGAGGGTAGGGAGAGAAAACACTTTTCATAAATACTTTTACAATGTTGCTGTGAATTTGAAGGATTAAAAAAAAAGGAAACGTGAAAGAATTTAGTTTCAATTAAATTAGTTTCTAAACTTTTAAGGGTCTTTTTAGGTTTAGTATCAGACTATGTCGTGTTGTCTAAGTAATATACTTAATTTATTTTATTTACCTGAATTCGTTTTGATGGGGGATTTCCCGCGGGTCGAAAACAGAGCAAACGACTTTTGTTTTTCTCAGTTCAACGTACGAAGAGCCTTTTGCCTGAGACACCATGTCTGTCCTGGCGACTGAAAGTGGATATACAAGTTAAAACCACACTTCTCATACATAATAGGCCAATAAAATCAAACAAGTACATACAAAACATACACAAGCTACGCGCTTCGGACAAAGCGCGCCCGTCTTTACGAACTCCGTTTTCATCCAGCAACTCTTTGTAAAGTTCATCGTAGGACTTCAAATAGCCTTTGGTAAAACGCTTGTACGATACACTGTCTTCAGGTCCATTGAATCTTCGGTAATCCAGAGGCATTGTTATCGTATTTTGATTTTTGTTATGAATACATTGACCCCGCTTCACATAACCTCAAAGTTTAAGTGACGTCTGTCTGTCACTGATTGATAGTTCGCTTCGTTTTGTTTTCTACTTTGAAGTTCTTCTTCTTTGCTTCGAGTAACTAAACGCAAAAAGTGCCGTTCTGAAATAAGAGAAAAGACGAATTAGAAATTGAGCTCTTGTGTGAAAGCCTTCTTCATAAACTCACAATTTTCGGAGCGCAGAAGTCAAATATTCGGTCTCTTTAGTGGCGCGACGCGGGGGCGGGTAGTGTCAGTGATTGGCTGGCCGCGCCAACGCGTCATCGACGTCACTCTTCATTCGTTCACTGCGTTGCTGCATGTATCTAACAACGACGACGATTGGCTCGCCAATGTATGGAATGCGCAAAGCGATCCCCACTCTGACGCCGAGCGTTCAAGATCCGTGATGGCAACTGTACATGCGTGAATGGCGAACATACATGGTGTAAACATCGCGCACGGTACGTGCAGTGTAAATGCGGTATTCATGTGAATCATAATCTGGTTTTCAATCAAATTCTTACCGTAAACCAATTTCGAAAATGGCTGTACAAATTACTCTAAAAAGATTTATGATTTATTTTGTAGAGCTGTAATGTGACTCTCACATGTGCTCGGAACGCAGTTCATGTCAGGTGACAGGCGATAGGTCTTCCTCCTAATCTAATGTCAAATGAAACGTCAGTTTGATCAGGTTTATTTCGAGTTTGGCTAACGAAAATGTTGAATAGATTATAAAAAAACGTGTATTGAAGAACCATTTATTAGTGCCGCTATGAAATAAAAATAGCAGATAGTCATTTTTATTGTAACATTTGCGTGTCGCCTTCGCTTATTTTAAGGATAAAATGTAAGTACTTTTGTCTGACATTCACGTCGACGGTCGAACGCTCGGGGTGACGTTTCCGAGCGTGTTACACAAATTCTAGTACTGTGTGGATGAATTCAAATCGATTAATAGGTTATTTACGTACTCAATAGCAAATTGTCATGCCTGTTCGTTTAGTAGTTAAGCGTGGAAGCAATAAACATTAAAAGTTGATAGCTTCAGTAGGTATCCAACTGGCGTTTGGTGATTCATGTGAGTGCCGTTCATTATGAGTATCTATCTATGAGTATATGACTATTAATTGTTATTGTATTATTGTGACGCTCAGATCACGATGGCTTGTGTTTATGTTAATATTGTTTATATTAGAAACACAATTTGTTAGACTACCTCCCATCATCTTTTTCATGACCTAAGCCTATTGATTTATGAAATTATTACTAGAGTTTTAGCTATGATTTTCCAGTTGGAATCTGATAACTTAACAATGCATATATTTGTGGTTCCGACTGGTCAAAAAGATATTTTATACATGGCAAAAAAAGACTTGTGCTCTATGGCTAGGATAAAAAAGCAATTACTAATTCATAAAAACACCTGTGCAAGCCATTATTACTTCAAGATACAATTATTATTGTTTAATAATGTTTGTTACTTCAGTCTCTCTCTCATTTACACTAATGGAAGCATATCAATTAACATTGTGAATTAATTAGTTAAACATCATTGTTGAAAATTAAAGCCTATTTACATCTAACCTCTTTATAACTCTGTCTCTATGGAAACTAGAATTTTGTTGTGGAAACATGTAAACAGTAATTTTTGGGGTTGACCTTCAGGCAACAAGTGTCCAATTAATGAAAAATGTTTATTTCACACTATGGCAATGGCTGTAGTGTGAACATTTTACTTATTAATGACAGTTCAAATTATTTTTGGTATAAAGCTTGTCATCACACTTGTATTTCCAAGAGGATGTTACAAACTTAAAGTTGGTAGCAATCTAATCTTTGCTACAAGCAATGTCAAATGATTGAAAAATTTGAATACTACGTTCTTAAAAAAATATGACATTGTCGCTCTATTGGCTTTTAAGCTGAGACTAACAAAATAAAATAAAATTACAAAGGACTATATTGTATTTTTTTTTCTACAATTGTGTTTTATCAACCATGGAAATATAGTTTAAGACCTACTTTAGAAAACCGACTTTAGAAATTAAAGTTTGCCACTGATTCTCATTACTTAAACTCTGTTCAAAATAACACTAGAAATTTATGAAAACCTTTTATTACTGTCCGTTCAATCGATTTTGACTTTTATTATGTTGGTGGCATGACAAATGGCGGCTGCAGTAAATAATTTGTACTGTAACCACTTTTGCTTTTAATGCCATCAGAAAAGTTTCTTTAAACTATTATTGTTAACGCGAATAGGGTATAAGTAAGAAAACTATGCAAAATGCAATGAAGGGAAAACCCAAACTTGAGGCACCAATAAAATTAACAAGAAAGATGATTCATTGCTTTTCAAATACCCTTGAAAATTCTCATATTATAATTAACTTACACAGCGCTGTGCTATTATCAAAACCTGTTTTCCACATGTTTTGATTTCCTTATCCAAGTTATAAATTCTTATAATCTTGTAATGTGTATAAACCTGTTTAAAATTTTATTTACATAATACTTGAAGTTTGGCAGTCAAGTGTGTCCAGTACAATTCTTTTATTCAGAAGTAAAGTTGTAAAAAAATTCATTTGTTTTGCGACAAGCTTGGTTGGTTATAACATTGAAAAACTATATCAATGTAATTTAGAATAACAAGGTTTTACTGATAACTTTAAATAATAATAAATAGTCTTTACCTATAGAACTGTCTTTTTACGAAACTGCTCACTTTGAATTGTGATATCTTCAGCTTAAGGCCCAAGCGCCGAAAAGTGCCATAAAACAGTGACTTTCTGAAGCCTACTCCTCGGTAACGGCCAGGTTAATAGTTTTGAAAAAAAAAAAATGTTTATTATAGATTCATGAACAACATTATCAACATTTGATTTTTTCGTGCTATTAATACTTTTGTCTAAAAAAAATATTTAGCAATTTCGCAACTTTTCCCTACTCCTTCGAAACGGCTTGGATCTTTAGAAACATTTTTACACATCAAAATTGGTGGTTAAATAATCTTCAAAGTGAACATTGCATATGTAAATCAATCAATATTTCGCAAAGAAAATGGATTTAAAGGTCAGCCGCGCGAATTCCGGGCGCTATTGGCCGCAAATAAATGCACAGATTTGCGTACTGCCGCCTAGGCGGGTGCGAGAGGTGCGTCCACATAATTTTGGCCAGATGGTTCAAGGGACTATAAGCCTTAACTTGGAGTTATAAGTTTAAGTATTAAGTATAAAGTTTACTATTTTAAAGTTAGTTATACATTTGTTTTTTTTTGTTTTTTTTTTTCCGTAATATTGCTTGTGACATCCAAGAAACACATGTTATTTTAAATATGTGTTATATGTGAAACTATGCATCTCAAATATTGGAATTCAATTATTTATTTAAATAAGATTGATTTTGGTGAAGTGATATTTATTTAGTTCAGCCGCTAATACAAGCGGTACACTTACACAATATTAATGATGTATACAGACATTGTCAATGAATGTACAATGCATTTCAAATGAGAATAGGATCGACCGCCATGTTGTGACGTCACGATTTACTGTCAAATCGAGGAAAGAAATTTTTAAACTTTAATTAATTTATGAAAAATTTAATTTATTTATAAACTGTGAACGAAAAAAGTTTAATCAGAATCCAGTTCTTCAATTTTACTCATCTCTAAGGTCTTCAATTTTGCCAAAATTTCTTTGATTTGACAGTACGACGAGACGTCAAAACATAGGAATCGGTCCTATTCTCTTTTGGAACACGTAGTACTGTGTATCTTTGTTAGAAAATTCTTCTAATTTCAATAATTCTTAGCTAAATTTTCTTCTAATCTTCTTCAGGTAGTTCGCGATAACATTGCTAAAACAAAAGCTTAATATCTGAAGCTTGAGAGCTTAATGGCTGGCTGGTTTAATAATCACTAACTTGTGGTGCAATAGGTAACAGGTAGATGTTATACATTATTGATATTGTGGCCCATTTGAAATGTGTTGTTTCCACATTGGAACTCGTGACATTTTTGTAAATACCACCGTTACCACCGTTACAGAAAAACAAACAACACAAAAGAAACAAATGAATAACTAATTTTAATACAGGAATAAAATGCCTTTTTTTATGGTGGGAAAATCAATCAATGACAACCCCCGCTCTTGGGCGGAGCGGGAGATAGTGTCAGACTCTTACTGACTAAAAGATCCACCCCGTTCCTTCTAGCCTTCATACCGGGGCTCGAGCTCCCTTTCGGATAACCCTGGCCCCAGTAGGCTTCGACCCGGCTGGGTCCCTGCTGTTGCTGACAACTCCTTGAGGCGCACGGGAACAGTGCGCGCCGTCGACGACTTGGGCTTGGTCCGGACAGGGAATAAAATGCCTCAAATATAACTTATACAGGGTTATTTGTTAAACGCTGGCAACCTTTTAGGACTATGTTACTAACATTAACATATAAAGTCGTTTATCATATTTTAGTTCATCAGATTTTCAAACAAAAATAAAAATATTTAAATTGAAATTTTCTGAATGTTACGAACTCTGTACGAAACAAGTGATAGTACAATCGCGGAGGGGACGTGCGCGGGAGGCGTAGGTGGGTACAGCAAAATACAGAGTTGAAATGTGTTGGATAGAACAATGAAATCTTGAAGGTATTTTTTGGTAAATGTTTTATGTTTTTTATAAAGTCACTACTAGTCGCTTTTGCCCGCGCGGCTTCGCTCCCGCTCTTCCCTACTTCAGCCTACTATACCCTACTCTACCCTACCCTACTCTACTCTACCCTACTCTACTCTACCCTACTCTACCCTACTCTACCCTACTCTACCCTACTCTACCCTACTCTATCTACCCTACCCTACTCTACTCTACCCTACTCTACTCTACCCTACTCTACTCTACCCTACTCTACCCTCCTCTACCTTACTCTACCCTACTCTACCCTACTCTACCCTCCTCTACCTTACTCTACCCTACTCTACCCTACTCTACCCTACTCTACCCTACTCTACCCTCCTCTACCTTACTCTACCCTACACTACCCTACTCTACCCTACACTACCCTAATTTTCATTTTTTTCCATAAGAACCTTCTCATAATAACGAACACAACAAAAAAAAAATTAGCGAAATCGGTCCAGGCGTTGTTGAGTTATGCGCTTACCAACACATTTTGCGATTCATTTTTATATTATAGATAGACCAAAAGTTGTTGTTTATGATGTTAGTAATACAGTCCTGCAAGGTTGTTAGTGTTATACAAATAACCCTGTATATTAATTCAAGTGTGGAGACGTACCTACTCTGGATCTGTCGACCAATGTCCATCTGTGGAAGGACCGCTGCCGTCCCCTGAGTCTTACGACAAAATATAAGAGAGAGAGGGTCCTCCCACAGATAGACATTGGTCGAAGAACCCGGAGCAGGTATGGCTTGGTTGATTGAATATAATTCCTAGTCAATCTGAAGATATCACAGTTCAAAATAAGCAGTTTTTATAAAACGACTATTTCATAAGTATTAATTGAAGACTATTTTATTATCTTTATAACAACTGTAAAATTATAGTATTTTGTTGTCCATGGCAGTAGGATGACAATTACTGATCTATGAAAATATATGACAACTTGGTATGTAATATTTTGTTGCAAATAATAGGATACACATCTTTGGTATTTATTATTATAATCGTAATTCTGATTGCTAACTTCTGTGTTAAACTTTAATGTTTATTGGTCTTTTGGTCAACCAACCAGAACATTTTACATTCATTATACAATTCGCTTAAGTTAATAATTCATTAAATCTTGAGTAATCTCATTACGCACATCCATTTATTTTTTTAATGTTCGTTCTATGTTGATTTAAAGGAGAAGGTGTACAATAACTTAGCATAGTCGGCCTTTTAATGTTTCCACTGTTGGGACTCAGGCCTCCTCTCTAGGAGAGGGAATGGGCAGTAATCCACCACGCGAGCCCAGTGCGGGATGGTAGATGTCACATGTCTTCAAATTTTAGTTTTTAGTACATGCCGTTTCCTCACGATGTTTTCCTTCACCGTTTTAAGAGCAATGGTGATGAAATAAATTACACAAAGTAATGCGCCTGGCTGGGTTTGAACCCGCGAATACAACTCGTAATGCCTTGATCACACGTACCGAGTAAACGGGCGAGACAGTGCTCTCAGCCGAATACTCAGTACGTATAAACAAAGCGTCGAGTGCTCGGCCCAGCGCTTATCCCTACAACTAGCTTACATCACTGTTTCGGCCGAGCAACATTTTACTGTCTCGCCCTTTTACTCGGTACGTGTGATCCAGGCATATGTAGGGGCCGTTACCACTCGGCTGTCACTGCTCTCTATACATACAATAAACTATATAATAATAATTTCCATATGTCTCAATAGTTTCACCAACCGAGGGTTGTCCTTGAGTGCACTAGCATAGCGCATACAGGGATAATCGTCGGTTGGTATCATCACGGTAATAATATCACACCGTGGTATCACGTTCCATTAAAAGTGTCTAAAAGTTCTCTGGGTTTCGATTCCTCGTACGCCTTCCAAAGACAGACCACAGGGTTCTGAGATATATTGATAATAATGGAAAGATTGTGTTAATAATCAAAGTCTTAATAAAAACCACACTTTGTTACAGGCATATTACATGATTATGAGATGATTATATGTATATAATAATCTGGATTAAGTATAGCTGGATCATCCATCTGATTCACAGTGATATTGATATTATTGATGTTAGTGATATTTGTTTAGAATGTTTACTGTATGTCGTGTTAGTTTAATAAAGTTATCAACTTGACAATGCAAATTACTGATTTCATGTGATTACTGATTAGACTATACAGGTCGCGCGGTGAATCAAGATCGCTCGGTGAAAGTAGTGGGGGCAATCGGCGCATGTGTACAATTGTGCACAGAAATTCTTAGTATGTTAGGATTTTATTTTTAATTTCGTATGTTTGAACCTTAGTAACATAACTTATAATAACACTAGTTTTTGATTGTAATTTATCTTGTAAGTAGGTAAATTCAAAAAATTAAAAATTATAAAATAAAACATAAAATTTAAAAAAATAATTTCGTTAGTTTCTTTCTTTAACGTAATAATTCACGTCGTAAACCATTTTTCTGGCTAGCCGTTTTAAAACTTTATTTTTAACCATTTTTTTTTACGACTACGTATTACTATTACGATAACACAAGCTGTACGCAACAGTACCCAAGTACAACAGTATCCAATGAGAGGCGAGAACGCAACGCGGGAATTGAAGAGCGACTCTATCTACCAATGACGTGTCGCCGACGGCGCACACCCGCCCGTACGTCGCCAAATAGACCTTAGAATTGAATACTGCGCATGCCCCTTCCACTTTTGCCGAGCGATCTTGATTCATCGCGCGACCTGTACTATGCAATACAAATAGTATAGTCAGGCCTCCGTCACTCCATGTACTTGCGCGCTATAAGTGCCTACCGCCCAGCCGAGCGGTCTCGGTCCGCCGGCGGATCAAATTCAGTGCGGTTTTCGCAAGCGAAGCGCGCGCACGCCGTTTAATTTATTTATGGATTACGTGTAACTTTAAAGATTTTTTTATTTTACCTACACACTGATGTCTATAATTATGTTTTATCTAGGTTTCTTCCACAGTCAGCACCAATATATAAAACAAAACAAACTTACAAATATAATAAAACAAACTTTAAAAAAGAGAACCGACTTCAAAACACTAAACCGTAAGAAATAATTTCTTCTTTGATGTCGGTGCTTTTTCGATTCGTAATTACCAGCTGTTAGCACTAACATAAAAAAAAAACAAATTATTTCTTACGGCTTAGTGCTTTATTTGAAGTCGGTTCTCTTTTTTTTAAGGCTTTTTTTTTTCATTTCTAGTGAACATCTCCGTAGATCATCATCAAACTAAGAAGTATTATACTTATTTTAAAACGTTCTCCTAAATGTAACAAATCCTTTTCTGAAAACCGCATCGATATCGGTTTAGCCAAACGCGAGATTATCGCGCACAAACATACATACCTACAAACCATACAAGTCAAACTTCTCAGTTTGGCCTGTATGTCTGATCACCTCCTTTTTTTTAAGTTGGTTAAATATTTTATTGTTACGTACGTGGGTAATCAAATGCCGATTTACTAAGAGACAACTTTATTCACCACTAACAATAACAAAATAGTCCAGTCAACAATAATCCGAATCGCAATTAACACTAGAGTACCGTTACACTATCGCTTAGGTCGTTAGATAAAATCACTTCAAGTACTAGGGTAGTTCGCTCTTGATCGCAGTCGAAATCACAACTGACTCGCTTCCGGCCGGGGGCTCGTATTTATATGCGGAGCCAAGAAAATTCTAGATACCGACGTCCCACGAACGATCCAGAATTCCAGAACAATTGAATCGCTTCTCGAAGTCATAAATCATTTTTATTACTCGTGGTAATAAGAGTCACTTTCATGCGAATTTCGACTCTATTGTTAACGTCGGAGAGTATCATTTCCCTTATCCTAGATAAATGCCTACCCACTAGTTGTAAGTACTTTGTGGATGTTTCGAGATTTTTCTAAGGCTGGCTACGTACAACCATTCTAGACCTTTCGAACAGCAATGCGTTTTAATTATTACGTGCTACTCTTTATTTTCTCGGAGATATGGCGGGTTCACGTTTAATGGCGTAACAGTGCCCCCCTCTTAGTCATGCTCGTCCCGAGCATTATTAGATCCGTGATACGGCGCCAATCTATCCACATGGACAACCTTGGGTTTCCCTCTTAGCCCTTTCTTGATGCGGTAGGTCACGTCATTAATCCTTTTTAACACGGTGTAAGGTCCCTCCCATCGAGCTTGGAGTTTCGGCGACTTCCCTTTCCGTCGAAGCGGGTTGTGGAGCCAGACCAGTGTACCTTCCTCAAATCCCTTGGCATTGGCATTACGGTCGTATCTAGTTTTCATTTTTACGCTGGTGTTCATGCTATTCTCACGAACTCGTTTATGCACTTCGTCCAATTGATCTTGAAGGTCACTTACGTAGTCCGTAACTGGCTTAGTCTTGTCAGGTGGCACGCCAGTTATGGCATCGACTGGAAGTCTCATCTCCCTGCCGAAATTCACTCTTGCTGGGGTATGTCCCGTGCTATCATGCACTGCCGATCGGTAAGACATCAGAAATAGTGGAATATACCGGTCCCAGTCCTTCTGATGGTCATCGACCACCTTAGCCAGGTGATTCTCCAGGGTTTGGTTAAACCTTTCCACCATTCCGTCCGACTGAGGGTGCGCAGGTGTTGTGCGTGTCTTATAAATTCCCAGAAGTGTACACATTTCCTGGAACAGCGCAGATTCGAAGTTACGGCCTTGATCGGAATGGATTTCCAAAGGTGCGCCATACCGACATACTACTTCTTCGACCACCTTCTTCGCCACTGTCGTCGCTTCCTGATTGGGTATGGCGAAGACTTCGGGCCACTTTGTGAAATAGTCCTGGATCACCACTATGTACTTGTTTCCGTCATTTGTAACTGGAAAAGGTCCAGCGACGTCGATAGCGATGCGTTCCCATGGGGCTCCCACATTGTACAGCTGAAGCCTGCCCCTGCTCCTAGTCTGTGGTCCTTTCACAGATGCGCACGCTGTACATTTCCGACACCATTGCTCTATGTCATCTCTACAATTGAGCCAGTAATACCGCTGCCTCACTTTCAGTAGAGTTTTCTTGATGCCCAGGTGTCCTCCAGAAGCACCATCGTGTATTTCCTGTAGCAGGGGGACTACTTCACATCGTGGTACTATTACTTGTGTGGTCACCTCTTTGCCATCGTTCGATTCCCATTTCCTACAAAGCACATCATTTTCTAGGACTAAACTGTCCCACTGTGCCCAGTAGCTCTTAGTTACGGGACTGTGTGACGATACTTCACTCCACTGGGGCCTAGTTCCGCTACGCTTCCAGTCCAGTATAGGTCGAATATCGTCATCTTCTTCCTGGGACTTCTTGAAGTCGCCTTCAGCCCTAATTAAATTAACGTGTTCTCGGGCTTCATTCTGCTGGCAGTGTCTGCAGTCCTCATTACATGGACGTCGTGACAGGGCGTCAGCATTGTTATGCCCTTTTCCACTACGATGTTCTGTCACAAAGTTAAATTCCTGCAGCTGCTCGAGCCATCTTGCAACTTGGCCCTCAGGGTTTTTAAATTGTAGAAGCCATTTCAATGCAGCGTGATCCGTCCTCAATGTAAATTGTCTTCCTATAAGGTACTTGTGGAAATGCTGCAAGGTTTTTACCACAGCCAGCAGTTCTCGTCGAGTCACGCAGTAGTTCCTTTCTGGCTTTGAAAGTGCCTTACTGAAGTAAGCGATTACGACCTGTCTGTCACCCTGCACCTGTGACAACACTCCTCCAATTCCCGTGTTGCTGGCATCGGTATCAACGACAAATCTTCCGTCTCTGCTTGGATACCCCAGTATGGGCGCTTCACATAGCCGTTGCTTTAGCTCGTCGAATGCTGACTCACAGTCCTCGTCCCAGATAAAATCTCGTTTATCCTCAGTCAGCTGATGTAAAGGTTTTGCAATGTCCGAAAAATTCTTGACAAAACGCCTATAGTATGTGCACAACCCTAGAAATGCACGTACTTCCGTTTTGTTCCTTGGAGCTGGCCACTGTTGGACTGCCTTTATCTTCTCAGGGTCGGTTCTCACCCCGTCGGCGGAAATAACATGTCCTAGGTAGCTGACCTCCTTCTTGAACAGGGCACACTTCTTTGGGCTTAGTTTTAAGTTAGCCCCTCGTATCCTGGTGAACACTTTCTCCATATTCCTCAGGTTTTCCTTAAATGTGCGACCCATTATAATGACGTCATCCAAATATACCAGACAGACGTCACCAAGAAGGCCCACCATGACTCTCTCCATGAGGCGTTCAAACGTCGCTGGGGCGTTGCATAACCCAAAAGGCATGACGTTAAATTGCCACAGGCCGCTGCCAATACCCGTACTGAACGCTGTCTTTTCTTTATCTTTCTCGCTGATTTCCACTTGCCAGTAGCCACTTTTCAAATCAATGGTAGAAAACCACCTCATGCCACTGAGCATATCCAGCGTATCGTCTATCCTTGGTAAGGGATAACTGTCCTTCTTCGTCACATTATTCAGCATTCTGTAGTCCACACAGAATCTTGTGCTGCCGTCCTTCTTCTTTACCAGAACGACTGGAGAAGACCATGGACTCGTAGAAGGCTCAATTATTCCGCTATCAGCCATGTCCTTTACCATTCCTGCTACCTCAGATTCCTTAGCCCAGGGTATGCGGCGCGGTCTCTGTTTAATCGGTCTAGCATCACCTGTATCTATCTCATGCTTGACGAGACCTGTTCTCCCGCAGTCTTTTCCCGTTGCAAAGATATCTCGAAACCGTAGCAGAAATTCCCTGGCTTGCTGCAATTCCGAAGGCGATAAATTGCTCTTAGAATTTTCCAGAAGTTGCTGGATGTGATCCGTTTCAACTTTTGTCGTGTTTTGCTTTGCTGGAGATGTATTGATTTGACGGAGATACTGAACTTCTTCACATCTCCCAACAACTCTGTTTTTCTTCAGTTGGAACTCTTCTTTCCCAAGGTTCACAATCCTTACCTTGGATTTCCCTTTCGTCATAACTAATGTTCTGGCAGTGATGAGCTCCGGGTGCCGGCCAATATCTTCAACCATTACACATCTTCGTTGCTTGATTTTCTTGGGGAATTTTACTTCAACTAAGGTTTCTGTTCTCGGAGCCAATGTAGTATCCTTTAAACAATAAAGGTTGCATGAGGTAATTCCTCGCAGGAAGACTTCTTGATCTGGGAATTTCAATACTCCCCTGTCGATATCTAAAATACATCGGTTATTCCGCAAGAAGTCAAGACCCAGTATGCAGTCGTCGGTAATATTCGCAATTAACGCAGGATGGATATACACTTGATCACCGATTTTGAACTCAATTTCTGTATCACCGAGGACGGAGACTGACTGGCCGGTTGCTGTCTGAAGTCGGCAGGTTGGAGACTCTCTTTGCCATGAGATGGTTCGTTTCAGCAACTCCGGCCTTACAATGGTTCGCGACGCCCCGGTGTCAACGGTAAAATTGCAGGCACGATGATTCAGCGTCCCTTCGATGATCAAACTATTTCCGTTATGAACTTGATTGATGGTGATGGTTGGGGCCTTCAGTTGACCAGCCAGCACCCGCCCCGCGGCCCTGGCGACATTTAGTTTAACGACTCCTCGTTAACTTGAGTTCCGGAGTCCACACTCCCCCTCTTCCTCTTGGGGCAATCGGTACGAATGTGCCCTTTTTCTCCGCACCCGTAACACGTCGGAATATAGCGGGACTTTGCCAAAGAAGCAGCTACCACTTCTCGTTGACGTGGTTGCACTGACGGCGAGACCACCACTTCCCGAACTCTGTGCGTGCGTGAATCTTGTCGTACGGCTTCCACTTCCAGAGCGTGAGCCATCGCACTCTTTAGAGTTTGGTGGTGTCCGAGTCGCACCGTAGCCCTGACTTCAGGATCCCGTAGACCGTCGATGAAAGCTTGCACCAGATTTACTTCCACCATCTCTGGTGTCATCGACATGTAAGCACGCCGGACCAGCCGTTCGACCTCGACTCCCCACTGCTGGAGGCTCTCGTTCGACTTCTGCGTTCTCTCGCGAAGTTGCGCGCGGAAAACGTGCTCGAGGTGCTTGTCTCCATAGCGAGTGTCCAATCCCTCCATAAGACGCTCCAACGTCCTGCTGTTCGGAGGAAGGTTCTCTAGGACCAGCAGAGCGTCCCCTCGTAGAGCCAAAGTTAATGCCGCAAAAGACTGCTTATCATCCCAGCGGTTTATCTTAACCAATGTTTCGAATTGGTATTTGAATGCCGTCCAGGAAGACGTGCCATCAAAACGTGGCACATCAAATTTTGCGGCGGATGCACAGGGAGTGTGCGATGGTGAGCCGACAGCAACGGGTTCGCGCGCTTCGAGCTTGACGATTTTTTTGTTGATGTCCAGCAGGCGATCTTCGTGGCCATCAATTCTTGTTTCTAGGCTATCAGCTCGGGCGGAAACCTCCTTGACCTCCAAGGTGAGATTCTTTACCTTCTCGCCCAACGTGACGAGGCCGTGGTCGATTTTATCGAGGATCAGGTTCTGCTTAGCCTCCTGATCGCGGCGAGCGGCTTCCTGTTCGCGGCGAGCGGCTTCCTGTTCGCGGCGAGCTTCTTCCTGGTTCGCTGCGATTAGGTCCTGGAGCTTGCGCTGGTTGGCCTCCATACTAGCTTGCATGGCGGCCAACACCGCAGCGAGGTTCAATTCCGAGGATGGTCCTGTTGGCACCTCAGCAGCTGCTGTTGCTCCCATACCAGCCTGATCTTCCTCCTCCAAACGATGACGCGCAGCATCCATCTCCATTTGCCTCCGTGTTCGTGGTCGCTGTTCGTCGTCCCTCGGTGTTAATGGCATTTCACTTCTGACACCAGTTGTTACGTACGTGGGTAATCAAATGCCGATTTACTAAGAGACAACTTTATTCACCACTAACAATAACAAAATAGTCCAGTCAACAATAATCCGAATCGCAATTAACACTAGAGTACCGTTACACTATCGCTTAGGTCGTTAGATAAAATCACTTCAAGTACTAGGGTAGTTCGCTCTTGATCGCAGTCGAAATCACAACTGACTCGCTTCCGGCCGGGGGCTCGTATTTATATGCGGAGCCAAGAAAATTCTAGATACCGACGTCCCACGAACGATCCAGAATTCCAGAACAATTGAATCGCTTCTCGAAGTCATAAATCATTTTTATTACTCGTGGTAATAAGAGTCACTTTCATGCGAATTTCGACTCTATTGTTAACGTCGGAGAGTATCATTTCCCTTATCCTAGATAAATGCCTACCCACTAGTTGTAAGTACTTTGTGGATGTTTCGAGATTTTTCTAAGGCTGGCTACGTACAACCATTCTAGACCTTTCGAACAGCAATGCGTTTTAATTATTACGTGCTACTCTTTATTTTCTCGGAGATATGGCGGGTTCACGTTTAATGGCGTAACATTATAAATGATAAAATTTTTAACTGCCACATAAAAGTCAGAACATATTCACAGTTCTCAATAACATAGATAAAAAGTTATGTTAATTTAATTTTATCGAATAGGCAGCCCTGCGATTACTGTGGAATCGCGCGGTGCGAAGCAATCACTGCTGTACGCTTGAGCAGTTAGGCGCATTTTAGCATACAGTGGTTGTTGACGCGAGGGAGTAGGCAATTATCGTAATAGGTATTAGAAATTTTCTACTGAGTGAAGTATCTGTTACGTAGTAACTATTCAGTAATCTGTGGTATAGTGTACTTCATTCACATTAAGATTAGACATTTACTGTCTGTTAACCCGATTTTGACCTCTATTCCATAGGCATAAGGATGGCATTAAAAGCAAAAACTGGTTACAATACCAACTATTTACAATTACCGGCACGGATCTTGAGCGCTGGCTTCAAATTGCGCAGAAATCAAATATTCGGTCTCTTTAGTGGTGCGAAGTGAGTCGCGGGGGCGGGGAGTGTCAGTGATTGGCTCGCCGCGCCATCGTGTCATAGACGTCACTCGTGATTCGTTCCCTGCGCTTGCTGCATGTATCTAACAACGACGACGATTGGCTCGCCAATGTATGGAATGCGCAAAGCGATCCCCACTCTGACGCCGAGCGCTCAAGATCCGTGCCGGTAATTGTACTGCAGCCGCCATTTGTTATGCTGCTAACGTAATAAAAGTCAAAATCGGTTGAACGGACAGTAACTAATCTTAACGCGAGTTTAGGTAGTAGTGGCTCAGTGGTAACGGTCCCGACTTCCGAGTTGTATGTGACCGATTCAAACCCAGACTCTGACTTACGAATTAAAACCTAGAGAGGACTTTGTGTAATTTATTTCAACACCACCCCTCACAAAATTCATATTATTATTATTATATTATTAAAATTTCGAAGACATGGTCTCCGCTAAACCGCATTGGGCCCGCGTGTGGTGGATTACAGTGTGGCACAACGGATCTTGAGTGGTTGCACAGAAGTCAAATATTCGGTCTCTTTAGTGGTGCGAAGTGAGACGCGGGGGTGGGGTAGTGTCAGTGATTGGCTCGCCGCGCTATCGCGTCATAGACGTCTATCCTCATTCATTCCCTGCGTTGCTGCACCAACGAAGACGATTGGCTCGCCAATGTATGGAATGCGCAAAGCGATCCCCACTCTGATGCCGAGCGCTCAAGATACGTTGTGCCTACTGTACAGCCCATTCCCTCTTAAATAGAGGAGGCCTAAGTCCCTGCAGTGGGAATTACACGGCTGATTACGCTTATGCCATATGCAATAAAAACTAAGTGTAATCACGTGTATCATTTATAGATTCCGATTTTCCGAGTTCATCACTCCATTTTTTCGATGGATGATAAATAGTTGATATTGGCTGGGTGGACTTATAGTAGGTATAGCTGTGGATTATAAAATAATAAAATAAAGGGGTACTTATTTTTTTTTGGTTTGGTTATAATTAATTATGTTTTTTTTTGCTGACACTGGTTAAGTTCAGGGACCGATAGCGCTTTCCTTTTATAGGGTTTTACCCCGGGTTTTGAAGGGCTAGGATATTTTAATTCAATTAAAAACCCCCATGGTTTTGCTGGATAGTTTTTTAGCTAACCTTCTCGAGGGAAACCCATTCATTGACTATCCCAAAAAATTATCTGGGTTTTTACAGTCGAATACAAAAAGCGCTAACAATCAGCTATCCCATTCTGAAAGGGAAACCCCTTCGTAAGCGCTAACCAATATATTAATTCAAGCGAGTTTGAACCGTATTTTTAGCACAATAAGAGCGATCTGAAGCCAGTAGCAGCACGTGCAGACGAATTCGGCAACTCTAAGGCACACAAATATAAGCCTACCGATCACCGCGTTATGCTAAAATATAACTTATGATCTTTCTTTTAAAATCTATCGTGTGCCGTGCGTCGTGTCAGTGAGTGTAGCGTTGGCGCAGCGCGTGTTTGTGTGCATGATGTTGTGTTTGTTTACTACATACTAATACGTCACGGGCATGGTAATAATATGATATTATTATAGCTATATAATAGCTAAGAAAAGATGCAGTGCATAGATATTTTCAGTATGACGAGACAAATAATTCCAACAAATAAATAAAAAGTACCATAACTGACCATAACTAAAAAGTGTAAATAAATAACTTAAATTTCGGAAGTCGGTGTTTCTATAATAGTTTTGTCCCTTCGTTATTTAACATCGACTTCCGAAATTTAAATTATTTTGTACTTTTCAGTGAACATTGAAGTCGGCTAAGATTTTATATATCCTAGAAGTCGGTTATATTTTTTTTTCGTAAAAAGTTTTTTTCGATATTTACAGACTACTTTTTATAGAACTTTTTGATTACGTTCTTGGATAAATACTCTATAAATAAATGCTCAATATTTTATAATCTATACGGACGCCGGCGTTCGCTTGTTGTTTAACCGTAATGGCGCGAAATCACGCGCGATTTGAGGGGGGTCTCTGTCTGCATATGTAACGGTATAATATAATACCTAGGTCGGGATGTGAATGTGACGTGCATTATTAATAATGCTTAAAAATATATCAAAATGAATAAGTTACGCTTTTATAATAGGTACCTAAGTACCTAGTAATAGTAGTAGTAATAGCAGTAGTAATAGCTTGATGTAGAATAGTACCTAATGATATTTCATTACTATTTAAATGTTTATTTACCCTACTTTATAGCGAAACGAATACGGATTGCCTCGTCGTCTGACGTTTTTAGGGTTCCGTAGCCAAATGGCAAAGAACGGAACCCTTATAGATTCGTCATGTCTGTCTGTCTGTCTGTCTGTCTGTCTGTCTGTCCGTCCGTATGTCACAGCCACTTTTTTCCGAAACTATAAGAGCTATACTGTTGAAACTTTGTAAGTAGATGTATTATGTGAACCGCATTAAGATTTTCACACAAAAATAGAAAAAAAGCAATAAATTTTGGGGGTCCCCATACTTAGAACTGAAACTCAAAAATTTTTTTTTCATCAAACCCATGCGTGTGGGGTATCTATGAATAGGTCTTCAAAAATGATACAGAGGTTTCTAAAATCATTTTTTTCTAAACTGAATAGTTTGCACGAGAGACACTTCCAAAGTGGTAAAATGTGTGTCCCCCCCCCTCTAACTTCTAAAATAAGAGAATGATAAAACTAAAAAAAATATATGATGTACATTACTATAAAAACTGCCAAGGAAAATTGGTTTGAACGAAATCTAGTAAGTAGTTTTTTTTTAATGCGTCATAAATCGAAAAAAATACTCTATTATTAAAACATCGATCAAAGTTACAACACATTACAAGAACTTTTATATTATGTTACTTGCTGCTACGGAACCCTTCATGGGCGAGTCCAACTCGCACTTGGCCGGTTTTTTTGAATTTGAGGTAGCGAGAGCTATCATCGGCAACAGTTCCGCAAGTCCACCTTAAGTAGGTACAACAATTGTATAGGAATGCTCACGGTTCGTTCGCCAAATTCATGGGTTTTGGCCAATAGGCTGGCACAAAGCGTATTTTAGTTGTGTGCGTATTAATATAATGATGTACTAGCTGTGCCCGCGACTTCGTTCGCGTGGACTATGCCTCTGTGTATAGAAGTGTAATGGGTACAGGCTATGCTAACTTGTTTTTAAGATTATTTTTCATGGGTGCGGCCAGCGTGAGCTCTTTATGAATTCGCTAATAAAAAAACTTTTGAAATGTATAAAGTACCCCTCAGCCAAACTCATTCATCTCATAACGATTCTAATAATCCCAAACACGGTTAGATTACATTAATTTACCTTCTAGCGTCATCATCGGATCAGTTTGATACGTCCCCTCCCCCTTTATTTCAGTCAGTCATCGACTACACGTATACAAAGCAATTTTTGTTGTTACGACAGTTTTGCTATGATCCTATAAGAAGTTCTGTTCCATATTTTCGAAGTTAATGATCAGATCATATCAATATTTCTATGGAACCAACTTGGAAGCATAACCTTTCAATCAAAACAATAATTTTCAAAATCGATCCTCAATTGACAGAGATATCGGTGAACATACATAAAAAAAAAACATACATTCAGCCGAACATAGAACCTCCTCCATTTCGAAGTCGGTTAAAAATAAGCAAACCATTCCGTTATTCTCTATATAATATATTATTATACCCATAAGGTATAGATATTCACAGGATAAAACCTATGAGGTCAAAGAAGAATTCTAGCCTGCCTACTCCTACTTAAAAGGGATAATTGCTGGCGGAAGAAAATACCCTTTTATTAAGTGGAAAGCAATAAAGCATTTGGGTTACCCATTAAAGGCTAAGTTAGCGCTTACCCTTACGATTTCGCTTGGGTTTCCTTCTCAATCGGCTTTCCATAGTATTTCGCTAAGTATTCGTACAAGTTTCCTAAATAAAGGGATAGTCGATCGTAAGGGAAACCCCTTCAAAGGGTTTTGAAAATTAATCCGCTCGTCCGGTCCCTGGTTAAGTTACCTTTACTTTTTATAGGGAAAAAATGCAAGGTTAATGGGATAGGCTATAGAAGCAAATCCACACGAAAAAACTAGTTTACTGTATTAAATTTAAAAAGAATATTTATAGGGTGACTGGTAATTAGTGTACGATACTTAAACACGTGATTGTGCTCATGATAATCAAAACTTTTACTACGGGAACAAACCTGATATCACGAAAAAAAAAATAGCTGTTCATTACATTTATGTTTGCCTAATGTACTGAACAGCTGATATTTTTTTCGCGATTTCGGGTTTGCTCCCATAATAAAAATCGTTTGTTATCATGAGCACAATCACGTGTTTAAGTATCGTACACTAATTGCCAGTCACCCTATATATTAATTTATCAAGGCTATCATAATATTAACATTTCAACTAATACGTACTTGAGAATTAGCTAGGGCTAAAAACTGGTTTATTTTCAAACTACTCGGAATATTTTTGACTAGGTATAGGCGTAACTGGGGTGAGGGGGGATTGATAATTTATTAGCATAAAGCGTATACTACTATTGATTGAGGTTTTCAATCTAAAACTGTTTCTAATAATCTAGTAACATCACAAAAACACTACTTGTTTAAAACTTTCAATGGCAAGGACCCAGAATGTGGGTCGATGATTGAAAAATCTAAGTTTAACAAGCATACATAAGGGACTAATACACTACGCGTTATTCAGCACACGATATTCAGACTCGTGTTATTTCTCATTCCGAGTAAGACAGTCTGTCCTTTACGCGTTATTCATTCTCGTTTTGTCTATGGTTCGACGTATCTAGTCTATGGTTCTACGTACCGCGTAGGGGTTAGACTGTCTTTCTATGAATGAAAAATAGTACGAGTCTGAATATCGCACGCGTTATTCAGCGCAGTATATTAGACCCTTAAGGGCCAAGCGCCCGAAAAATGCCATAAAACAGTGATTTTCTGAGGCCTACTCCTCCGTAACGGCTAGGTCAATTGGTTTGAAAAAAATATATGTTTATTATAGATTCATGAACAATAATATCAACATTTGATTTTTTCGTGCAATTAATACTTTTGTCAAAAAAAAATATTTAGCAATTTCGCAACTTTTCCCTACTCCTTCGAAACGGCTTGGACCTTTAGAAACATTTTTACACATAAAAATTGGTGGTTAAATATTCTTCAAAGTCAACATTGCTTATGTAAATCAATCAATATCTCGCAGATAAAATGGATTTAAAGCGCTTTCCGGGCTGGCCGAAAATAAATGCACAGATTTGCGTACTGCCGCCTAGGCGAGTGCGAGAGTTGCGTTCACATAATTTCGGCCAGATGGTTCAAGGGACTATACGCCTTAACACTACGCTACACGACGAGCCATATACTAAAACTGCCTAAATATCGAGTGGTGTTATAGGCCCTTTAGATTTGGACTCGCTAGTTGAGTATTCGGCATGAAATCAAATCAACAATAGCGACGCATAACCCGGGAGACGGGTTGTGGGCTTTTTTATGAGTGGCTGTTGGTAGGTCACCTTTAGGTCGTCGTTTGTATGACCGGACATACGCCTAATACAGCCTTAATATATTAGCCTTCAGCTAGGACATAAATGAATGAAACAATAAAACAAAGTTAAGCTAGAACTACATTAACCTTTCGAATACCGTAATTAGAGACACAATAGAAAGACAATGTACACACGTGTAACAAGCCTGATTTGGACGTAGAACGATGTCGCGTGGCGTGGATCAAGTGTAGGTCTACAAGTCTAGTTTCCATATAAAATGTATGGAGACGAAACGCCAAGATCGGTGTGTGTAGCACACGTGTTAGCACAGTATAGTTCTACCTTTATTCTTTCATTCATCATCAAAAACTGAGAGACTACGCGGTGACAGTACCGATCTTGTATCACAGTACGGATTTTGTTTTTTTATTATATAACCTAGTACTTGACTGCGATCCCACCTAGAGATGTGTCGTTGACGGCAATATTGCCACCAATATTCATACTTCGGGCAATATTCCCACTTCACGGCAATATTGCCGGCAACGGCACATCACTAATCCCACCTGATAGTAAGCAGTGAAGTAATCGTTGATGATAAAGCGCACTACGTTATTAAGAGCCTAATCACTCTATCCTTGAAGACACTTAGATTATATTCGGACTAAAAGACCGCAGCAGGCAATTTTTCCAACCCTTCGATGTACGCGGTATAAACGACGAGGTGAAACGCTTAGTTCAGATCGTATTACCCGGAACTCGGCTTAGGACGTTGCTAGGGGAAGACAGCACGGGCCAGGCTGGATCGATCAGGGATTGTGAGCACACGATCAGATGATCGTATAATCTTGCCACAGAAAGTGTTAAATAAGAGAAACTAGAGAGGAGGCCCGAGTCCCAGCAGTGGGAACATTATAAGGCTGATTATGCTGTTATGGTATGCTAAGAGAAACTAAATAAACAACTTTATCTAGATTAGTTTTATTGCTGCTAAACTTTTTTATGTGCTATATTTTTTATTCATGACTTCATTACTCACAAATAGTCCACACTGTTCTATGAGATATAAACTTATTTTATACAAAAAAAATAGTAAGAAATCATTATTTAAAAAGAAGTTTTATTTGTGTTACTGACGGTGGTGTCCTAATTGTGAGTAAAAACATAATTTGAAAATAAAATGTGTCGATTCGGACGCTTTGTCCGAAACTCCAGTAGGTCCTTTTTTGGCTATCGTAATTAAATGCGCACGCAAAATTAGGTGGCTGTGCTGTTGTCCGTTGAAGAGTTCTTTTATCTGGAGCTAATCCTGAATGTCAATTCTGGTCATGCTTACCCTTAAAATGTATTGTCATCCGAACTGTACCACCTATATAAATTCAACTGTATAGATTAAGAGGTTATTCGTTATTGTAATTCAACTTGCAAAGTTCCACCCAATTTACCATAATTATAAACATACAAGTTACTTATGAACCTATAATTACCATCCAATTTTTTTAACTGGTAATAAAAATACTAATGAACAATTTATGACGTTTCCAGATTCAAAATGCTGAAGAGAAGGACAGTCTGCTTATCAGTCGCGGCGTTCCTGGGGACTGTAGCGGTCTCCTTGGCCCAGGGCCATGCTCCCGTACCGCCATCACCTGACCCTTCCCCGGTTGTTCCTACTACGCCGGTATGTTGACTTTTTTATTATTATGTTGGTAACAAAGGAGATTTTAATCCTTAACACTCGAAGCGCGGACTATGAATTTCAATTTTGGTCATTTTATTTTTGCTACAGTAATATGGAGAGAAATGTAAACTAATGTAACTGGTAAATGTTAATACAATATATTTATTATGTATTACATGTGTAAAATATGTATTTTGGTGTACTTTAGGTACGATACATAACAAAACTAACGCAGAAATAACATAGGAGTGGGGCAAACATCAGGTCAACAATGGAACGCTCGCGCTTCTAGTGTTAAGAGCGTTATTTGAATTCGGAATTCAATAATTTTTCAATTTTGGAACAACAAACTATACTAAATGATAAAACCACAAACTAACTAGTCCATAATGTAACTAAAACGGTGCGCATCGAAGCGTGTCGGATAAGACGTAGATGAACGTAATTCAGAACATAATTAATAAAATAATATGTACCTAATCAATTATTTACTGTTGTGAATGGTTTCAACGTGTCTGGAATACTCGTCACGCTGACAAGAACAAAATCCGTCACCGTCTGTCCCATACAAACAGAGAATGGAGCGACAAGTGTAGTATATTCAAATATGAGCTTTAGTAGCCGTGGGCATGAAATCAATTTCCTTCAATTGTATTGCAAAATTCAGTCTCACTATCTGTAACACTGAATTTTGCAATGCAATGGAGGACGGACGCGTTACGCTGGTTAACATTAGTGCATCCAACAAGTTCATCGCATCGTTGACCATGTAAGCGCTGGTTTCCAGCATAACGCGATGACGGGGGTCTTGTTCTTCGACATAGCGATAGCTTTTGATTTGATTTTTTTTTCCTTTCCCTAAAAATGAATTTTATTTATCTATCGTATTCGATTTTTTTGGCACACAGCACCGTGCCGACGGCTTTGTCGACACTGTTATGGGCCCACGCTGAAAACCAGCGCCGCCGTATACTGGCCGCTTTTTAGGGTTCCGTAGCCAAATGGCAAAAAACGGAACCCTTATAGATTCGTCATGTCTGTCTGTCTGTCTGTCTGTCTGTCTGTCTGTCCGTCCGTCCGTATGTCACAGCCTCTTTTTTCCGAAACTATAAGAGCTATACTATTGAAACTTAGTAAGTAGATGTATTCTGTGAACCGCTTTAAGATTTTCACACAAAAATAGAAAAAAAGCAATAAATTTTGGGGGTCCCCATACTTAGAACTGAAACTCGAAAATTTTTTTTTCATCTAACCCATAAGTGTGGGGTATCTATGGATAGGTCTTCAAAAATGATATTGAGGTTTCTAATATCATTTTTTTCTAAATTGAATAGTTTACGCGAGAGACACTTCCAAAGTGGTAAAATGTGTGTAACTTCTAAAATAAGAGAATGATAAAACTAAAAAAAATATATGATGTACATTACCATGTAAACTACCAACGAAAATTGGTTTGAACGAGATCTAGTAAGTAGTTTTTTTTTTAATACGTCATAAATCTAAAAAAATACACTATTATTAAAACATCGATCAAAGTTACAACGAACTGCAAGAACTTATATATTATGTTACTTGCTGCTACGGAACCCTCCATGGGCGAGTCCGACTCGCACTTGGCCGGTTTTTTTGCATTGTGGTCTCGGCATTATGCTGATATCTCGCACATTTTGCTCAGAAGTGGCGCATTCTTTTAAATGTATAATTTGTAAATTGTTTTCGGCCTTTCCGGCAAATAAAATGTTTTTCTTTCTTCTTTCTTTTGGCAAAGTCTGACATAATGGTTTATTATACAAGCTACATCGACTCGGTGTGCCAGATTGTCTAGTACTCATCTTGCGAGACAAGAGAAATTCAATGTCACTATCTGTAACACTGAAATTTTGCAATGCAATGGAAAACGCACCGCAAAAATAATTTATGCTGATTACACTGCATAGTATAGCATAATTTCGACAACGTCTAAATATAGCAATGACAGTACTTAGTGGCTTGTAAATATTTTTCCTCAGCCAACATCCTTTCCGGTCTGTTTGTCGTCAACATGTGCATGGGCAACACAATGTTTGGCAAAGAGGCAACGCGAAAAAGAGGGTTCAGGTGCTATATCTGAACCCTCAGTTGGGATTCAGTAATTTCTGTCGCTCACTCGAATATTTGGTTTAGGCGCATTAGGGCTAATTCTCATTTTGGCAACCGACTCCCAAATGGACTACTTCTCATTATGGCCACTTCTCATTTTGGCTACTTCTGATTAGGGCTACTTCTCACATGGGCTACTTCTCACTTGGGCTACTTCTCACTTGGGCTACTTCTCATTAGGGCTATTACTCATTAGGGCTACTTCTCATTAGGGCTACTTCTCAAAATTTGGGAATATTTATTGAAATAAGTACTTTCTTTATGTATATAAACATGTTTATTCATTCATAAGAGATCAATTCTATTATTTTAAGAATGTAAGTATACAATATTTCTTTCTTCTTCTTGTAATTACTTTAGTCTGGTTTAAAATAACATTTATTAGTTTATAATTTGAAAATTTGAAAATTGTGCAACAGAGCGTCGTTACCTCTTTAATTTTTCACAAACACAAGTTCTTCTTCCATCTTTTCGAATAATAAACAAGAATAATTGAGACAATTCACCGTTTTACGATCGTATATACTTTATTATCTATAACTTATATTTATTGTGGACGTATAAGATGGATGGCAGTATTGTGCCTTTACTAGAAAATCGGGTAGGATATAACAGATGGCGCTACGTTGTACTACGCGCCGTCATATTGATTTGTGTATGTTATAAATAAATAAATGTTATTTTAAACCAGACTAAAGTAATAACTGGGTGTAATTTATCTATAATATGTATGTATTTAGAAATATTAAGTATGTTTATCAGTTGTCTAGTACCCATAACACAAGCTCTGCTTAGCTTGGGACTAGACGGCGTTGTGTGATAGTTGTGAAAAAAAAAAAATTACAAGAAGAAGAAAGAAATATTGTATACTTACCTATTACATTGGTTCAATTAATGTTGATTTATTCTTAAAATAATGTAATTGATCTCTTATGAATGAATTAACATGTTTATATAGGTACATAAAGACAGTACTTATTTCAATAAACATTCCCAAATTTTGAGAAGTAGCCCTAATGAGAAGTAGCCCTTATGAGTAATAGCCCTAATGAGAAGTAGCCCAAGTGCGAAGTAGCCCAAGTGAGAAGTAGCCCATGTGAGAAGTAGCCCTAATCAGAAGTAGCCAAAATGAGAAGTGGCCATAATGAGAAGTAGTCCATTTGGGAGTCGGTTGCCAAAATGAGAATTAGCCCTAATGCGCCTAAACCGAATATTTCACAGAAATTGTTCCAGAAAATACATGATTTCTTAAAAACTTACTATGCTAGCAAAGGAGGAAGCCATACGTGCATGCATGAGGGAGCGGCCCTCACGACCCAGCCGCCGGGATCCCGATCCCGTTTTCCGGCCACCGAAGGCGCGGGCTTGAGGACGGCGAGCCATGAGTAGCTCGCCGTCCGACTGTCCGGTAAGAGCCCGGCCCGAGCCCAAGTCGTCGACGGCGCGTACTGTTCCACGCGCGCCGCAAGATGTTAGCAAACTGTAGGGGCCTAGCAGGGTCGAAGCCTACCGGGGCCAAGGGTTTGAATCTGAAATGAAAACTCGGCCCTGATATGAAAGGCAACGAAGGAACAGGAGTGAGATTTTAGTCAGTAAAATCTGACACACTCATGCGCCCCGCCCAAGAGCGAGAGATTTCATTAGGTGATATTACCACCTAAAAAAGAAAAGAAAACAGTAAAAGTCTGACTGTCTCGAGTCTCGATCCACCTCCTTCGGGGGAGATGATTTGTTCAATTCCCACCTCAAAAAATAAGAAAGTATTTTGTGATAATCAGTTGTTTGGTTTCTTTGGGAATCGCAGCCAGGGCTTCTTTAATTTATGCATAATAATTTTTGTTTAGTAGGTTCAATTATACCTACTGATGGAAAGATGGATTTGGAAAATTGCAGGCGTTGCTATACCTCCCACATGGTGGACCGATGACCTGGTGAAGGTCGCGGGAATCCGATGGATGCGAGACGCACAGGACCGGTCGTTGTGGCGACGCTTGGGGGAGGCCTATGTCCAACAGTGGACGTCTTTCAGCTGAAATGATAAAATAGAAAAATGTCAAGATGGGACAGTGTGAAACGTTAGTAAAAAAAAATGATGATTTTCTAAATTGAGATATTGCTTGCTGTGCTTGACTGCGATCCCACCTGATGGTAAGTAGCGATGCAATCTTTGATGGTGAGGCGCACTAGTTTATTAAGAGCCTATTCACTCTAGCTTTGAAGACACCCAATTTATAATCGGACGGGAAGACCGGGGTTTCCATTACCGACTAAGTTTGTTGACAAAATGCACCCGGATGTCTTGAAATATGTTAGTGGTGCAACTCAAGCCCACTAATTGTGCAGAGCGTCGGTCGTGGAAAACACAGGAAATGCATATAGTGGTATTGGAATGAAATAATATAAGTTTTGGTAAAACTTACTTGGTTTAATTCCTCATGACACTAGAAACACACGAACGCAATGACAGGTAAAATCAAATAAGTAGAAAAATAAACTTACTTAGAAAGAAGATCGTATAGAGTCTGTAGTTTTTTAAAACTACAGACTCTTTTATTCTAACAAAATAATAGCGCCACTTTGGCAGTTACTCTATTTGACGTTTATTTGTAATGACAAAATATAATTATTTCACCGAATTCTCGTAAGTAATTTCTGTCTAAATATTAACAAAAAATAAATCAATATAATATTTTAAATTCCAATGGCAAAGAGAAACTTAAACAGCCAGAGAATAGTGCTTTGACGAAAAATAGAGAAGTATGTTTGAAGAACTTATACAACACTATAAATAATTTGTGATTAGTGCTAGAGTGTGGTGATGATGAAGACGGGTTGATAAGAAGAAAACCAGTGGTTTGGTGCGGTCGATAAAGATGTTCTCTTCCTTTGTACCGGTAGGTAAAACCTTTATTGAATGAATTGAGCACTTAGGGCGCTTTCAATTTAGACGTTTCATATCGGAACGCTGCCGGGCGCTTTCAATTTAGACGTTTCATATCGGAACGCTGCCGCACGTTTACCGTGTCGCAGCCCGCCATTTGCGGTACGTTAGCAGTCTGTTGTCGACCGTTCGCCGTACGCCACTGCCGTCAAAAACGCATAAATTGAAAGGGCCCCGTAAGGCCCGGCGCCCACTATCGGTGGGCATCGGTTCGGCTCGGTACAGCTCGAGCGCTTTACGCCGGCTTCGAGCGGCTTAGGGCGCCTTAGAGCTCCGTCGGGCGACTTCGGGCGGCCTCGGCAGCCGTAAGCATGGCTAAGGATGCCGAGGCGGTCTTCGGGTAGCTCGGGTGGCATTTTCGGATCAGACACGTCGCAGAACAGTCATTTCGATCACCGCACGCGCCTTCATTATCGTATCGTACAAGTAGACGCAAAATAACTTGGCAGTCCTGAACATAGGCTCTGCGAACTTCTGCGCATGTACATTCGTAAAGAAAACTGTTATTGGCTTTTTTTTTTAACCAAAATACTAATAAAAATGTCCTAATACCAAGTAAAAATAAAATAAATATCAAAACAATTTGAGACTAAAAGCTACAAAAATAACTTATGAATAAACACTTAAACAAAAACAAACTTAAAAAAAAACTAAACAAAAACAAAACAATATAATAATATCAGCAAGATGAACAATGAGAACTAAGTCCCAATCCACCATTATAAATACACACACATAACTGTTTTCACGGAACGTTACGAGTGACTGCTCTGCGATGTTTCTGCAGCCAGAACTATTCTTAGGCTACCCAAAATCAGCTACGGCGTCCTTAGGCGTGTTTACGACTGCCGAGGCAGCTCTCAGGCGCCCAAAGCCGCCCGAAGTCGCCCGACGCAGCTCTAAGACGCCCAAAGCCGCCCGAAGCCGGCGTAAAGCGCTCGAGCTCTACCGAGCCGCACCGATGCCCACCGATAGTGGGCGCCGGGCCTGAATCTTCTTCTTTTCGTGTCGATAAACTCGAATTACTTTTTTCTGACAAGTATTTGGCAGGCGGTCTATCCAAGGAGTATCGTGTTGCCCAATAACTGGGCTGTGGAGGTCTGATAAGCAGTCGATCTATATAAAAAAAAACAAGTATTCCATTTGGACGGGAAGCCGACCCCAAGCTAGTAGGGAAATCGTGGCGAAATGGTGGCAAGTCCCCTCTTTGAGGAGTGGCTGGATCGGCAACACCGCAGTCTTCTGCGTGACGGAGGTACTCACCGGACATGGCAACTTCGGGAAGTTCCTGCGTTGGATTCGTGCGGAAGAAACGCCCGGAGGACACGGTGGAGATATGCCCCACTTGGGCACCGCCTTGTCTTCGTGGAGGCAATCAGCAGCAGCGACCATTCGCGTCGGGCCCTTGTCCGGGCTATGGTCCGGAGCGAGGAGGAATGGTAGGCGGTCGCTTCCTTCTGCGAAGCAGTAATGCTAGCGAAGGAGGAGGCCGTACGGGTGATGGAACGTAGATCCTCAGGCCTCTGTCGCCGAGATTCCGACCCTGACTACCAGCCACGGTAGACGTGGGCTTGCGGACGTCGAGCAATGGGTAGGTCGCCGTCCGGCCGTCCGGTAATTAACCGGCTTTAGCCCAGTCGTGAACAGCGCGTAGTGATCCAAGAGCTCTTCAAAGAGATGGCAGCAAATCGTAAGGGCCCAGCAGGGCCGTTGCCCGCTAGCTAGGACCGTGGGGAATTTCTGAAAAGGAAACCCGTAGTCCTAGAACGCAAAGGGCAACCGAAGGAAACAGGTGTGGTTTCAATCAGTAAAAGTCTGACACGCCGACCCGAGCTACCCTGTGGGAGAAGTCATTGGATGATTTCCACCCTAAAAAAAAAATGTAGTAGTGAAAAGACTAGCAAGATTATGATTGAGCAACCTGTACAACTATGTTATTGTCCTCGTATTAATCCTGAAAGGTGTAGGTGGTTCTGTAGAACGCGGATTCTGCCCGCATAGCAGGTGACGCATATTCTGTGAAGCGGCTGCACACTGGCTCTGTGTTTGATATGGGTCGAGAAAGCCCCATTTGGCCAGATTGTTTGTGCAGCGGCCAACCCGCGTCCTTAGTCAGTTATGAGATTTCCAGATTAGCCACTGCAGTTCGCACCCACTCACTTTGAATCGTTACTGATAGATAATATTATCATGATTTTTCATAATGATTAATTTAAAACCATTGTCGGTTTAAAATATCGTTTGAATCAATATAGATAAGCATATCAATCAATTATTTGAGTACAAACTTAAAATTATTGTATGATAATTTCATTGGCGTAAGTACATGTGCACATATAAAACCATTTTATTTTTACGACTAAATTGGAGATAAACCTGCCGTTAAAACTGATAAGTAGCTACAAACCTCGACTAACACCACAGAACTGATGAAAGAGGTTACAATGGCCTTGTGGGCGGCGTAGGCGTGCCACAAAGCAGGGCAATGCTCATAGTTCAACTACCAATAGCAAACTTGCGATCTAAGTGTGCGTGGTCTGTTAGTTGCGTAATGCGCGTTCGTATTGGTTTATTGCCTGTAGTGGATTAAAGGGTGTGAGACAAGCGGCGACACTCGTTGTAGTACGAATCGGAAAGTATTTATTTCTAATCTCTTTCATCTTTTGTGACCAACACCATAAGAAGCACTCGTTAGGCAGCTGGATCTGGGTTTGATGCAGAAAGTGGTACTTCTGGACACGGCTCGTATTGTTAGGGTATTATTTTTATATTCCATGCACGTAAAGGTACAGAGGCTGACTTAAAGCCCCGTGCCCGTGGGTTATAGCGTGCGATACCTTTCTCTGGAGCCCTGATCGCCAATATATTGGACCCTTTTTCGTATACCGGAGGATTGAACCCGCTATATTTTTAAAAGTATGTAGGTAGTTTTGAATGAATTAACGATAACAACAGCGATAACGCTTATTTTGTCGCAAGGCCGAGTCAAAAAACTCATAAATATGTCGCAGACCTAGACACAACTTGTATTGTACCAAGTTTTTGTTTGCGAAAGTTACATTAAACTTGAGGTCACATAATGATATTATAAACAACAAATTGAGGTAATTGTTTGTTTACTTACATAAAAAAAATGGTTTTATCGAATTTTAAATAGGTTTTATAAAACACTTTTACTTCTCAAAAATAATAATATTTGTGCATTACACACTTATCTTGTCTTTGTGGTCTGGTTTCCGCACTTAGTCCTTATCGGACCTTGTGCGTCGGCCATGGCGGCCTTTACTCCAACCAGCTCACCTCACTCCAGAAGAGAGTCTCTTCAGTTAGCTCAGGTCGTCTATGTATGAATTCGGTGCTCCCAAGGTTCTTATTTCGCTGACGGCTGTACACTCGAGGAGCACATGCGCGACAGTTTATTTTGACTCCATCCATGATATTCATTGTGAAGAAGTTTTTGTTCAGGGAGCAGTGTCCGGTAATGGCCTCTACCACCAGACGCAGGCTGCTTCTGTCCAGTCGCAGAAAGTTGCTGGTTAGGGTTCTATTTAAGCATGGTATGGTATTGCACACAAAATAATAATTACTAGCTACCCACCTCAGCTTCGCACGGGTGTTACGAATGTTTTGAAAAAATCGGCTTTTCTCTACTATAATATGTATGTCTTAAACACTTAAACCTTCCTCATGAATTATTCTGTCTATAAGGGAAAGTCGCATGGAAATCTGTTTGGTAGTTTTTGTGTTTATTGCGAACAGATAGACAGACGCGTTGGAGAACTTTGTTTTATAATATGTCTAAGATTCTTGATTGCTCCTCATAAAGTCGCGCTCTCTCTTTACCTTGGTATAAAATTCACTACGAATTATTAGACGCAGTATTATAGATAGTAAGGTCACATCATAACTGAAGTAACTTGACCCAGTTCAACTGTTATCGTTTACTTTGTTACTAACCAAATGTAGACGGTGAGCTAACTAACAACACTTCACATTTTATTATACGCTAGCGGCCAGCCGCGGTTTTGTCTTGTTTAAGGGCCAAGCGCCCGAAAAGTGCCATAAAACAGTGATTTTCTGAGGCCTACTCCTCCGCAACGGCTAGGTCAATTGGTTTGAAAAAAATATATGTTTATTATAGATTCATGAACAATAATATCAATATTTGATTTTTTCGTGCAATTAATACTTTTGTCAAAAAAAAATATTTAGCAATTTCGCAACTTTTCGCAACTTTTTCCTACTCCTTCGAAACGGCTTGGACCTATAAAAACATTTTTACACATAAAAATTGGTGGTTAAATATTCTTCAAAGTGAACATTGCATAATATGTAAATCAATCAATATCTCGCAGAGAAAATGGATTTAAAGCGCTTTCCGGGCGCTGCTGGCCGCAAATAAATGCACAGATTTGTGTACTGCCGCCTAGGCGAGTGCGAGAGTTGCGTTCACATAATTTCGGCCAGATGGTTCAAGGGACTATACGCCTTAAGCGGGCGATTGAACCTGCAATCTACAACTTGTAAGTCAGGGCCGTTACCACTATAGTAAATAGTAACGGGCAAGGTTAAGTGGCGCCATTATCGGTGAGAAATTACGAGCGGCAACTTTTGGAACTACTTAGTAGCCTGGCGTAGCTAAAAGAACTACACGCTTACCTACTGATAAACTTGTTGCGGCTAACTTTGCAAACGTAATAATCGTTCGCGTGTAATCCAACAGATGGCGCTACTGGTAGTGCCGGAGGAAAATACTTTTCACAATACATGACTAGAAAGTAGATGAACCAGTGGATGAAAACGTTGTTTTAATATGTATGACCAGTATTATGTTTTGATATATGACGTTTGGGAAGTCCTGATAGAATTTTATTTTTGGTACTTAAGTAGTTTTTACGTGTAGGCTGTATTCGAAAGAGTTACTATGGCTTTGGGGCGCAAATGGCAAGCGATGGTGAAGGAATGCGGGAAGGTTTTAGTCAGTAAAAGTCTGTCACTCTCTGTCGCTCTATTTAGAGCGGGAAGAGTTCTTTGATGATTTTCCATCAAAATAAAAGGTAAGCTAGTCCGCGAAAAATGTTTATAAACAAGCATGGTCAATGTTTGAATAGCCTTTGATAATCATTTTTGTATTTACGCTGTTTTAAATATCATGCGGATTTCATCACGCATGCAAGATTGCCCCGCCCTGCACACGTCCAGAGTTCTTATTCCCCGCATTACAATAAATACTTGTATGAAAAGGACACTTGCGGTGGTTACGCATGCGGAGCAAATCCGCATGCGTAATAAAATCCGCATGTATAAAAACACCTTTAGTTAGTGTGCTTTAATTACCATTTTTCCTTGCTACAATATTCCTTTCTAGACTAACATTGAAAAAACAAAACCTACATGTTTGATCGTTCTTCACCTTGACAGAACTCATTAAAGTCATTAGTGTTGGCAACATCGGAAAAGACGAGTGAAGTTGCACCGAGTCGCCAACGCCACCGTCGACGGTCTGCGGCTAATGTCAGACGGTAGCGGTGGTGTGGGCAGTTGTGCCGAGGACTAGGGCCTTTTTGGCTCGAGCGCTGGAGGACGACGAGTGTGCCTTACTTTCTGCGTGATTTTGTGATCCATAGACATAATCTGGCTTTAATTAAGTCGATACGGTTATTTTGTATACAGTGATTCCTATGTACGTTTTTAATGATTAATATATATTTACCTACATAAACTCACTCTTAATTATTGTGTCTCACCCACTCTCTGATGTAAGAAGTTTACATCAGAAGTGGGATTCCACGAGGCCTGTGCTCGCTACCTGACCCGCGTTTTTATTTGTTAAAATTTAAATTTTTCCCAAGTAAACTCTAAATCGTAACTACCCACAATATATTAACATGGGTCACAAAAGAAAACGCAAAAGTAAACAAACACGCAGGAAGAAACGTGTAAATAGGTCATCGTCAAGTAGTAGTTCAAGCTCTAGCAGTGACAGCAGTGCAACCCGGACGCCATCGCCAGCACCCGTGGCTCGAAAACGGAGAAACCAGGTACCACAAACGAACGATGCAGCAACTGTGAGTACAAATAATTCTACTCTCCACAATATGATACCTGACTTCGATCCGTTGCGTGATAATGTCGTTCCATGGTTAAATGTGATAGAATCTTACACTGCTACCTTCTCATGGACCGATAGCATGATTCGTTATCAAGCTCTAAATAAACTCAAAGGTTCTGCAAAGGTTTGGTACGAGTCGTTATTACGAAACGATCATTTATGGACAACCTGGATGTGGAAAGATTGGAGGCAAAGACTCAATGATACTTTTAGGGTAAAAAGAAATATGTTTGAACTTTTGAAAGAAATTATAGATAGGAAACCGGACGAAAATCAATCATTGTATGATTTCTTTTTTGAACAAAAATCGAAAATAGATGGTCTAGGATTGAATTTCATGGAGACGGACATTATATCGATAATATTAGGAAACATAGGTGATAGTAATATTACTGCATCAGTAGAGGCTAGCGATTTTAAGTCTTGCGATAATTTAGCGGGATTTTTACATAGTAGGGTTTATAAGTCGAAATCAGAAAAGCTGGCCATCAATAACAATTGTAATTCTACCCGCAAAGATAGTAATTTAGCTAAACCACTTAACCAAGCGGTGAATCCTTTCTTACGAACATCAACTAGTACAAGTAATACCGTGACGTCCCGTGATAACCCAGTAAATCCTAACCAAATACAAGGTCGTAAACCTTTAGAGTGTTATAATTGTGGCGGTAATCATAAACGGATACAGTGCACAGTGAAATGCGAGTTTTGTGGGAAAAAGGGGCATTCAGAGGCCGTATGTTACCATAAAAAGAATGCAAAAATAGATAAAGATGGACAAGTAGATAAGCAGGAAATAAAATACGTACAAACAAACACTACTAAAGACAAATTTTGTAAAAGCATTGTTATTAATGGCATAGTTGCAGACGCATTTATAGACACAGGAAGTAGTTGTTCAATTATATCATCCAAAACCGTAGAGAGCATGAAACTCCAAAAGTACACATTAAATTCACCAGTGACATTACAGGGATTTTCCAAAGATAATCTACGGGTCGTAAATGAATTCGTTAAGGTGAATATCGAGTTAGATTCCGTTAATATAAATAAAATTGAGATGTATGTGCTTGATCAACTATCAGGTTGCAACATTTTAATTGGACGTAATATAACTGAATTGCCGTTTTTGATGTACGTCAGGATTGGGGAATCTTTGACTTTTAGACGCGTGCCCAGGTTAGATGAAATATGCAATGTAGTTATTGATTCAAATATGGACTTCGATGCAGATTCTCACCACGACGCGTTACTCAAACTTTTTGCGACATACGAGAAATGTATTGCTTTGAATATTAAACAGTTGGGAAAAGTTCGAGGTCACGAAATGGTAATTAATTTACAGAATAACAAACCTGTGCATTTTAAACCGTACAGAAATTCTTATTCCGACAGGCAAATTATTAGAGATATGATTAGTGAACTCTTAGATAACGATATTATTCGCGAAAGCCACTCTGCTTATGCGAGTCCAGCTTTGCTTGTGAATAAAAAGAACGGCGAAAAGCGTTTATGTATTGACTACCGTGCTCTTAATAAAATTACCATTCTTGACAAATACCCAATGCCACGTATCGAAGACTTAATAGATAGGCTTCAGGGTTGTAAAATTTTCACCAGTTTAGACCTCAAAAGCGGGTACTATCAAATCTCAATGTCAACGGACTCTATTGATAAGACTGCATTCATAACGGAAGACGGGCATTATGAATTTTTAAGACTACCCTTCGGTTTAGTAAATGCACCATCATGTTTTCAACAAATGATGAATAGGGTTATGGATAATATGAGATTTGGCAAAATAATTCTATACCTTGACGATATTTTATTAGTGAGCGAGACAGCAGAAGAGAACTTAGAATTACTTGAGACAGTTTTGCGCATTTTCAAAGAGTATAGTCTTACCATAAATTTAAAAAAGTGCCATTTTTTAAAGACGGAAATTGAATTCTTAGGCTACAAAATATGTTCTCAAGGGCTCAAACCAAGCGAAAATAAGGTTAATGCGGTTAAAGAGTTCCCTGTTCCTAAGACAGTGCATCAACTACGCCAATTCCTAGGGCTAATTAGCTATTTTCGTAAGTTTATCAAAAATTGTGCTATCCTTACGAGTCCGCTGTCAAGGTTACTAAAAAAAGATTACCCCTGGTCTTGGCAATCTGAACAGGAAAATGCGTTCGTAACATTAAAAAGTGTTTTAACTTCAAATAACGTACTTATATTGTTTGACCATACAAAGCAATCCATTCTTTACACTGATGCAAGCAGAGAAGGTATTGCTGGTATTTTAATGCAAGTAACAGAGCAAGGTGAAAAACCCGTGCACTATTATAGCCGACAGACCACGGAAGACGAAAAGAAATATCATTCCTTCGAACTAGAGTTGTTGGCAATTGTACAATCATTGGCTAAATTTAGGCACTATTTGCTAGGAGCACATTTTTGCATTGTAACTGATTGTAGTGCAGTGCGTTATGCGTTAACTAAGAAAGATATAATACCCAGAATTGCGCGATGGGTTCTATCTACTCAAGAGTTTGCTTACGAAATTATTCACCGGGAGGGTAGTCGTATGCAACACGTCGATGCTCTGAGTAGGAACCCCCCCTTGTCAGGGGAAAGAACAGAAGCTGAAATAGTAATGTCCATAACGGAATCAGACTGGTTACTTTCAGTACAGCTTCAAGATCCCGCGCTAGTAAAAATTAGGAATATTCTAGAATCAGGTAATGCCGACGAACATAAGGACATATTTCAAAAATACCAGCTTCTAGGAAATAAGGTTTATCGAAACACACACCAAGGTCGTCGATGGGTGGTACCTAAAAATTGTATATGGCAAATAATAAAGTATAACCACGACGACCTCGGTCACTTCTCGGTAGATAAAACGGTCGAACGTATTGCGTCGCGATATTGGTTCTCTCGCATGCGGCATATAGTGAAAAAGTATATAAAAAACTGTATCAACTGTATTTTCTATAAGAACAAAGGTGGTCCAAAAGAAGGGGAATTATATCCTTTGCCAAAACATGCTCAACCATTCCATACCTTACATTTGGATCACCTAGGCCCTTTTGTAGAAACAAGTAATCAGAATAAATATATATTAGTAGCTGTTGACGCATTTACGAAATTCGTATTTATTTCGGCAGTCCATAACACTGACAGTGGCAATGTAATTTCAGAATTAGATAATGTAGCAAAAATATTCGGTAACCCTAAAAGGCTAATTACGGATGCTGGTGCAGCATTTACATCTAAATTATTTAAAGACTATTGTGTTTCTAAAAATATAAGGCTTCATACAATAGCTACAGGAATGCCACGTTCAAACGGTCAGGCCGAAAGGTTTAATAAAACTATTTTAGACGCCATGCGGGCCATGGGGGCAGATTTAGAGGAGGATAGTTGGGATAATTGTATTTTACAACTACAACAAGCGATTAATAGTACCTATCATAAAACTATTAAGGCAGTACCTAGTGAGGTTTTGTTGGGGTATCGGCTACGTACCAATAATGATAACAGAGGACCCGAGCTTGATAATGATAGCGAATCTGCTACGGACGTGACGGAGCTACGTAAACGAGTCGCTAGAAATATATGCGACAGTGCCGAATACCAGAAACAAAGATTTGATCAGAAGCATATCAAACCTAAAGTATACCATGAAGGAGAACTTGTGCTTTTAAAAATACAAAGCGCAACAAATGATGGTCGAAGTAGAAAGCTGCTACCAGTCTTCAAAGGGCCGTTCCAAATAAGGAAATGTCTGGGCCATGACAGATACGAAGTGAATGATATGAGAGGTAGCGAAAGATCTACGAGAGCCTATAATGGGGTAGCTGCAGCGGAAAATATGCGATCCTGGATAAACATTGACAACTGGGGAATGGATTAATGGACGAAATAAAAGGCGTGTTGGCAAGGTAATAAGAATTAGATTTATTTCATTAATAACATGAGTAATGAGTAAAGATATTGTGTCATGGTTATTGTATACTAGGTGACCTGAGGTAACTTAGGTTAACTCATTGCCCCAAACAAACAAACAAAGTGAGCTGAAACTGCAATCCCCTAAGTATAAAGGAGAAAAGCGGTAACAGGCACTGGTCAAAAATTTGGAGAATGAGCTGATCACAGGTGTTGTCTAAGCATAAAGTCAACACAGCCCTCAGGTCAACCTTAGCGACCCAAGTCTTCAGCAACAGAACTTTAGAGATTACCTAAGACTAAAGGTTCTCTCAGAGTGTCATAAGTTGCTATAGATTGGATTTGAGAAATAGTCATGATAGGCCGAGAGTTTGTTGGTGCTATGTTCTCGGTAATATAATATAATGTATATTTATTTTAGAGTGTGTCGTGCCTGAGGACATGCACGGCGCAGGAGGGCCGTGTTGGCAACATCGGAAAAGACGAGTGAAGTTGCACCGAGTCGCCAACGCCACCGTCGACGGTCTGCGGCTAATGTCAGACGGTAGCGGTGGTGTGGGCAGTTGTGCCGAGGACTAGGGCCTTTTTGGCTCGAGCGCTGGAGGACGACGAGTGTGCCTTACTTTCTGCGTGATTTTGTGATCCATAGACATAATCTGGCTTTAATTAAGTCGATACGGTTATTTTGTATACAGTGATTCCTATGTACGTTTTTAATGATTAATATATATTTACCTACATAAACTCACTCTTAATTATTGTGTCTCACCCACTCTCTGATGTAAGAAGTTTACATTAGTAATTTCATAAAGTGTGCAATGACACAAACCTGTGGACAGAAAATAAATATTCCGACTAAAATAACTTCAGTCGTCGTCAGTTCGTCTGTTCACACGCTTCGTACTCTTTTCAACGTCGCATCTACTTACTGTTTTTTATATGAACACTAACCCGACTAAACTTTGTTCTGCCATATAAATTATCAAATGGGGAAGGGTGGGGCAGGAGGGTAAAATATAGCATACGACGCATCCTGTATCATAACCCTATAAAAAAAAAAAACATAAAAATTGGCCCGGCCGTTTGGGAGGAGTTTGATAACAAACACTGTAACACAAGATTTTTATCTATATAGCTAACTAGCTTTTGCCCGCGGCTTTGCCCGCGTACCTACTTAAAATATAGCCTATGTCACTCACGAATAAAGCAGCTTTTTATCGATGGAAAAAAAAATCAGCAATCGGACCAGTACTTACTTCCAGAGTTTACCTCCTACAAACAAGCAAGTAATTTTTATCACCTTCCAAATTGAAACATTACAATCTGTAAGAAAAGTAATGAAATTCGTATTTTTTCTTTTAATATCACTTAATAATACAAAAAAATTGAGATAAGGCATCAGAGACTTATCCAAAGGATGACAACGCTTGTAGACACACTATGCGCTGCGTACACACACACACACACTCCCACGCACAAACATCGCCCCACGGCGCACGCGTCTAGGCCCCGCCTCCAAACATCGTGTTATCGATATGTTATTAAAACATAAATTGCAATTTTTTCTTCATATTTTCACTGGCAGGATCGTCAACTTGCAAAAGACATGTCGTAATCTAATAATGCAAGTTGGAAATCTAATGATGGCGAATCGTAAACTAAAGAGCGAATCAGATTCAAGCGTGCGTGCGGCGCACGCTGCCATGCTGTCTACCGATCTCTTTCTGCATCACCTCGCTCGCTCGTTTTGCTAGGTTGCCACTCAAATTTGAAATTACGGAAAGTCTATCATTTTTTTTTTTAATTTTACCTACCTTTTTTTATTTCAAAAATGGAGTGTTTGAATGAAACCTAATACTCAAAAAAAAAGACGTGTGGCACTCGGGGACTGCCGTGGTAAAGCTATTGCATAGCATTTTTATCAACTTATGCAATTATAATTATGTTATTATAATTATTTATTTATTTTATTTATGCAGTATTTTTTTTCCTTTGTTTTTTTTTTCTTTGATATTAATTGAAGTTACACTTTCACACATTGAATTGAATTTTGATTGATTGTTCACTCATTTGTTTTCTTATCGGTCACCACGCTCAAAAAACAAATGAGTGGGGGGTGTTTGGTTATTATCGTTACGGAATTTCTGGATTCGGTCTCCACGCTCAAGGCCCGCGATAGAAGCTATGCAATAGCTTAAAAAAATTTGGAAGGTGATAAAAATTACTTGCTGTATAGTGTAGATATACAAGGAGAAACTGACTGACATATCAACACACAGCCGAAACTTCTGGGACTATGTTTTCTTTAATGACGTAGGCTAGCACTAAGAGAGGATTTCACAAAATCTCAAGCTCAAGTCGTCGACGGCGCGCACTGTCCCCGCGCGCCTCAAGGACCCAGCTGGGTCGAAGCCTACCGGGGCCAGGGTTAGTTTCGAAAGACAACTCGAGCCCCGGTATGAAGGCTTGAAGGAACGGGGTGGGTTTTTAGTCAGTAAGAGTCTGACACCATCTCCCGCTCCGTCCAAGAGCGGGGGTTGTCATTGATGATTTTCCTATCAAAACCCCTAAAGGGATGAAACAGGGGTCCAAAGTTAGTATGAAGAAAACTACTTTCAGACGCTAGTATCGTACAAGATGTAATGCACATTTTCATTGACACTAAGAGGACAGCCAAGTGTACTCTTTTCAGCTGCAGTTATTCCTTCGTCCGCGTTCTTTGCATACTTTTTATTGCTCCCGTCCCATACATTTTTGGTATGTAACAAAACCTTGCTCTGCTTGCTCTTTTCCACCAGAGTTCCTTTTTAAACCTGGCTAGGAAAATAAAGTGCAGAAAAGCGTCCGTTAGCATCACCTAGTTACTGAACGAACACAGGAGGATTTTAGTCTGTAAAAGTCTGACACTACCTTTCGCTTGATCCAGAACGGGAGAAGTTATCTGATAATTTCCCAGCTAGAGAAGAAAGTGACGCCTAGTTTCATAAACTATAGATCTGTTGAGTTGCGGTGGAACTGTGTGACGTCATAATCGTAATTTGATGCTTTCAGCAAATAGGTAGGCGTTGTGGCGATGCCGAAGTCATTTACGACAATCATAATCATATATTGAGGAGTGGTCTAACTGTTACCGTTAATCATATTATCGGACATAATATTACGCTAGTATTTTTCGAAGACTTTCGCAGAAGCGTACCTGTAGTACGACCATGTTTAATCAGTTACCAGTTCCCCACCGCGTCTTTAAAAACGCGATAAACTCGAAAACTTTGGAATGTATTTTCATCCAGTTTTCACCAATACAAAGAATGATTCATGAGGAAGGTTTATGTGAATAATACATGCATATTATAGTAGTGAAAAAACCGAGTATTTCAAAGATTCGTACATCCATGCGTAGTAGCTAGAGTTGATAACTAGGTAATTATTATTTTGTGTGGATAAATTAATACAGTTTAATAAAACCGGCCAAGTGCGAGTCGGACACGCCCATGGAGGGTTCCGTAGCAGCAAGTAACAATATAAAAGTTCTTGTAGTTCGTTGTAACTTTGATCGATGTTTTAATAATAGTGCATTTTTTTAGATTTATGACGTATTAAAAATAACTACTTACCAATTTTCCAATAAAACAATTTTCGTTGGTAGTTTACATGGTAATGTACAGGTCGCGCGATGAATCAAGATCGCTCGGCAAAAGTGGAAGGGGCATGCGCAGTATTCAATTCTACGGTCTATTTGGCGACGTACGGGCGGGTGTGCGCCGTCGGCGACACGTCATTGGTAGATAGAGTCGCTCTTCAATTCCCGCGTTGCGTTCTCGCCTCTCATTGGATACTGTTGTACTTGGGTACTGTTGCGTACAGCTTGTGTTATCGTAATAGTAATACGTAATGTTAAAAAAAAATGGTTAAAAATAAAGTTTTAAAACGGCTAGCCAGAAAAATGGTTTACGACGTGAATTATTACGTTAAAGAAAGAAACTAACGAAATTATTTTTTTTAATTTTATGTTTTAATTTAAAAAAATTAATTTTTTTAATTTACCTACTTACAAGATAAATTACAATCAAAAACTAGTGTTATTATAAGTTATGTTACTAAGGTTCAAACATACGAAATTAGAAATAAAATCCTAACATACTAAGAATTTCTGTGCGCAATTGTACACATGCGCCGATTGCCCCCACTACTTTCACCGAGCGATCTTGATTCACCGCGCGACCTGTACATCGTATATTTTTTTTAGTTTTATCATTCTCTTATTTTAGAAGTTACAGGGAGGGACACACACACACATTTTACCACTTTGGAAGTGTCTCTCGCGTAAACTATTCAATTTAGAAAAAAATGATATTAGAAACCTCAATATCATTTTTGAAGACCTATCCATAGATACCCCACACGGGTTTGATGAAAAAAAAATTTTTGAGTTTCAGTTCTAAGTATGGGGACCCCCAAAATTTATTGCTTTTTTTTCTATTTTTGTGTAAAAATCTTAAAGCGGTTCACAGAATACATCTATTTATTTATTTATTAAGTATAGCTCTTATAGTTTCGGATAAAGTGACTGTGACATACGGACGGACAGACAGACAGACAGACATGACGAATCTATAAGGGTTCCGTTTTTTGCCATTTGGCTACGGAACCCTAAAAATCGTAATAAGTCATTTTTTTTAGGTAAACAAATAATTACATCAATTTCTTGTTTATTATATCAATGCATTATGTGACCTCAAGTTTAATGTAACTTTCACAAACAAAAACTTGGTACAATAAAAGTTTTTTTTTTCTTTAATGATTTAGGGACTTTTTTAAACAATTCAAGTTGTGTCTAGGTCTGCGACATATTTATGAGTGTCAAAAGTTTGTAACACTCGTGCGAAGCTGTAAGCTGTAGTTGAGGATAAAAATTTTGGATTATTAGTCATTAGTAACTCATTAAATATATTTGGTCATCATAAACCTTTGGGTGCTTACGTGAGAATATTTTTATATCCCAGCTCCGGTCAAATAGGACATGAACAGAAGTAGGTACAAAGGTACACAAATAAAAATATGATGTCATTTCTAACACTTATCTACGGTTTTTACGAAGCCATTAGACACCATCTTCTTGTTATTATATGTGTTTCTTTACCACAGAGAAGTATTATTTATTCTGTGCATAATCTGTGGTATCCATTGTGCTGTTTTATCCATTGTGCTGTTTTTATAGGTTATTTACCGTAGTGAGGAAAATAATAGCAGAATTGCGTGATTTAATTTGGTTACGGTTTTTAACCGAATATGTTTGGAAAATGCTGTCTAAAGATCAGAACATCATTATTATTTGAGGCTACGAGAAAACAGACGAAAAAAAACGAATGAAAATTTGGCCATGTGCGAGACGGACCCGCACATAAAGCGTTCCGTACCTACTACAACATTAAGGTCGAGCAAAGAATAACCGACAAAATATTTTTTCTTATATAGGAACCCCTAAATGCCTAAAGTCCGCCGCTGTGCTTTTGTGCATTAAGTGTTTAATAAATTAATAAACCCCCTATAATTTTATTATTTGTTTTTAGCATCAATTTCTATTGATGACACACATTTTGTTACAATTTTAATAGAATAGAATTTTATTTTGCAAATATGGTAACTCTTGCTCTTACGTTTTATGAGATACAGCTCGCTGACAGACGGACGGACGAACAGCGGAGGCTTAGTAATAGGATCCCTTTGACACACTTCTGGTACGGAACCCTAAAAGAACGGTATATCCTCTTTGTTTTCAATTTAGATTCACGTTTTTATACCGACTAACGGAACTAAAGTTATTTTTCACTGATTTTGTTGAACTCAACTAAAAATAAGTTTCTATGGGCGATACGTAGGTACGCACGTACGTCCGGCGCACCCTGTAAGTCGACCTTGACTGGTTTAACTTTTTGCCATAGCATTTGTATAACCTTAGACTGAAATTATTCATGTAAGTCGTAGACTGACCTACCTACTTGGTTTACGCAGCGCTATTAAGGCTTATAGTCCCTTGAATATCTGACCGGAATTGAATGGACACAATACTCATACCCGCCTAAGTGGCAATACGAGTATCTGCATTTAACTTCGGCCTGCTGCGCCCGTATAGAGCCCCGCTGAACCTTTAAATCCATTTTCTTTGCAAAATATTTATTGATTTACATAATGCTATGTTCACTTTGATGTATATTTTAACCACCATTTTTTATGTGTAAAAATGTTTCTAAAGATCCAAGCCGTTTCGAAGGAGTAGGGAAAAGTTGCGAAATTGCTTTTTTTTTAAACATATAATTAATCGCATGAAAAAATCAATAGTTGAAATGTTGTTCATGAATCTATAATTAAACATAAATTTTTTTCAAACCTGATCTGGCCGTTACCGAAGAGTAGGCTTCAGAACGGCACCGTTTTATGGCACTGCTGGGGCGCTTGGGTCTTAAAGATAGAAAGAACTACATTGGGCCCATAAAGAAAGAAAGAAAGAAAAAGAAAAAACGTTTATTCGTGCCTCACACAATCATATAAACTAAAAATACACAATGAAAAAAAAAAAGAAAGATATAATCAATGCGAGGCCAAAAAGGCACCTAACTCAGCATATGCATATATATATATATTATTTAAACGATAAATAACGCAGCGCTGATATTCTGTTAGGGCCTGCTGTGATGTCACGAACATATTTACAGATGTTATTATAATAATAGTCTATCAAAAAAGAATAAACAAAGAAGAGACAGAATATATATAAAATTCGTGAACTTATATTTATGTGTGTAATATATAAAAAATAGGTAGTGCATTAAGAATAGTTAGTAAATCATAGACCGAAGCCTAACGCTCCAACATACATCATTTGTCAATACCATAGACAAACGGAGGAACGCGGGCGTATTTACGGTGGTGAATCAACTGTCAAAAAAAAAAAAGAGTGAAAAACAAAACAAAAGGTGTGTAGGTAAATACATATTGTTAGATAAATGTCCATTTTAAAAATGATTCGGGTGTATTTAAAATGTTACTGTGTTTAACTGTGAAGTGGAAATGTTTGTTGAGTTGTGGGCCACGTACGCCAACCTGGGCGCGTTGTTCTCCTCCATACCACACGCACCATTTTATAATTATGGCAAATAGACTTATAGAGCTACATTAGAACCACGTCACGCGACGCGACTCTATGTACAACTCAGGAGTCGCGTCTCCGCGTCGCACATGTGCGTCAGTCGTACTTCCCTCTTTATAGAAAAGTGGGTTTAATGGTATGTCTAGTGGCTACCAGGCTTATAGACGGTCAGAAAATTAACAAGTCTATTTTAATAAAGATGCATTCGTCAAACAGAAAATAATGATAAATCGTCCAAAAAAATGTCCTTCTAGAAGCTCTTCTGGAAGGACTTTTAAAGTCCTGCTAGCAGGACTTTAATTTGTATGAAATTTGACGCTCGTCCTTCTGGCAGCACGCCGACTGCTGGTAGGACGACTCAGACAAATTACTAAATCAGGGGAAACAAACATTTTGAACTACCCACTTTTAATTATTTATTTATTTGAAATAAACGATAAGGTAGGTAACATAAAATTATTGTTCTAATACATTGATATGTTTATATTCTTTTGGTAGGTACTCAATGTTGTAATTACAATTGTAAAATTCATTTTTTATTTTATAAAGTATTATACCATTCAATACTTTTCACGCGGTTTCGTCTACGTGGACGCGGAAAAAGTTATTGTGTTTCTTTCTATATAATTATAATTCTTCTGTAATTGTGTTTGTCTCCTCCTAAACAATTTGATCGTTTTGGACGAAATTGTTATTGATATTGATAGCTGCAATCGGGTTCTAATTGCTTTTGCGTTAGATAAGTTGGCTAATAAAAATTAAACTCGTGATTGATCATTTTACAGTTCTTAATCAACAGAAAAATAATAAAGAAAAAAAAAACATTAAGCTGCAATTCCGTTTGTTACATGGTATGCGAAACAATTGCGCTCTGTTTGAGGAGCACAGAAGACGCATCGCTTTCCGCATAATAATTTTTACAGTAGTAGCTGGCTTTCTGTTGTCTTTTGTGGTTGCGAATTTTGAAAGTGCTTCTTACATGTGATCTTCTACAAAACGAATTTGATAATAAAATGTCAGCTACAACAATAAGATGTTGCAAATGCATCACCAAATTGTTGACGACCCCACGCGTTATTCGTTCCCGGCGCATCGCAGTGAGATTCTAGCGAGCGCACGCGATCTCCACGGCTAAATATCGTGGCCATCTCGCTCACAATGATGCTAGAATGATGCAACAAACACTCCTACAATCAGAAAGAAACCGACTATCAACTTGTATTTTTACAAATCCTACCAGCAGGACCGATCACGTAATATTCATTAAAAAAGGTGCGTCCTACCGGAAGGACTGAAAGTCCTGCTAGCAGGACGCTGGACGATTTATCAATAAAGAATGTTTCTAAGTTACAGAAACGGGATAGTGCACAAATATTACCTCCTGCCAGAGGCTGCGGGATTTTTGGGATTCACCGCGGCCCTGGAACGCAAAGGGATTCTGAAGGAATACAGCTTGGGTTTTAGTATTCCACAATTTTCCAACAACTCCACTAACCACTAGACCACAAAATAGGTACAGAAGACAATCTCATGTATGCACTTCGCTTTTTAAACCTACGCTCGGTGGACGCACACTAATGAGCGTTTGAGCTGGAACTGTTCGACGAGTGGTCCGAGACGCGACCGAGACATCGTGTCTGTGACGGTGTCTATATGTCCGTTGCTCGAGCGCGCGTTGTGTGTAGATTGACTTCTGTACCTATCTATTTTGTGACTAGACCAACAGGCCAGTCGGACTGTCTCAGTTAGGAAAAGGCTGACTCTCCCTGACTCTGCCTTCAATAAAAAAAGATTACGTGTCTACCAGCGTTCCTTCAGTCATGTCCTAAGTTTAAGCTTAGCTTAATAAGGGGTGACAAAAAGATACGAGTTATTTGAAAATGCGCCTCAAGTAAGAACAGGTCTGTCGCCGACTTTACATCAAACCAGCAAAGTGAGCCAGTGGATTCGTCACTGTATTGACTCATGTTTGTAGGTACTGTCCCGACGTAGTCTCAATTAGTCATGTCTGAGAAATTATGTAGCCTCATTTTAGACTACGGAAAATTCTTTGTTACAAAATTTTGATTACGGATTCTAACTTCTTACTAAAAAGGTTCCCAGGTAAACCGTTACTTGGCATTTCGATACGTTATTAAGCGGACGTTGTACCCCGAATTTGAATTTATAAGCTTTTCGTTCCGAAATTATGTCTTAAATGGTAGATGCTAATCGTTAGCTATTATTTGCACATAGGTATACTCGTACAAATTAATAAAATTGAAGTGTCTGTTTGTAAATATCATAGCATAAGCATTTAATAAGCATAATCAGCCTTATAATGTTCCCACTGCAGGAACTCAGGCCTCCTCTCCAGGAGAGGGATAATTTGAAATGTCAAAATATTTTTTTTTATGACACTATTTTTAAAATTTTTATATGTCCGTCGGTCTGTTTGACTGTTTGTCCTAACTAATCTCCGAAACGGATGGTATCGGACTTTTCACTTTCGGATGTTATAAAGAGTAACATGGCTTAGCGCAAAGAAACTTCTCGAAATTGCGACCAAATGGCATTCTGCTGTTTTATGAATCTACGCGAAGTCGCAGCACCAGGGGACCAGTCAAATATTAACCTCCTCTCCCCCTGCAAAAGTAAGCAAAGCAAAGACCCCACCCCCCGTAGTGCTTACATAATACTGGAATACCCCCAACTAGTAAGATATAAAATTTGTTGCGGTTTGTGGCATCAGACAACTGATAAAGTTAAGTTGCATTATGTCAACGTAAGGGTTTTTTAGTGGGTAAAAATCATTCAAATGACATCCCCCGCCCCTTGGGCGGATCGGGAGATAGTGTCAGACTCTTACTGACTAAAAAACCCACCCCGTTCCTTCTTGCCTTTCATACCGGGGCTGAGCTACCTTTCGGAGCTAACCCTGGCCCCAGTAGACTTCGACCCAGCTGGGCCCCTGCTGTTGCTGACAACTCCTTGAGGCGCGCGGGAACATTGCGCGCCGTCGACGACTTGGGCTCGGTCCGGGACAGTTACCGGAAGGTCGGACAGCGAGCTACCCATTGCTCGCCGTCCGCAAGCCAGCGCCTACGGTGGCCAGAAGCCGGGATCGGAATCCCGGCGGCGGCTGGGGCGCTGTGAGCGACGTTGCCTGATACGGTCGGCCTCCTTTGCTAGCATTACTACTTCGCAGAAAGAGGCGACCGCCTGCCACTCCTTCTCGCTCCGGACCATGGCCTGAACCAAGGACCGGCACGAGAGATCGTCGCCGCCGTCAACGTTAGGGTTACCATATCTCAGTGTTTGTCCTGAGATTTCAGGAATTTTAGACTCTTCTCAGGATTGCGGCTGGATTTTGCAAATCTCATGAAAGCTCAGGATTTTTAGAATTCTCCATAAAATACAGCTTAGGTAGGTACACTTAAAAGTTAAACAAGCTTAAACAAATTAATAAAAAAAACTTAGTAACGAGTTAAATAAACTAAAATGAATCTTCGAATCTTCCTTTAGCAAAGGAACCCCCGCTGCCACCCGTAATATTTCGACTGCGATATGCAACGCTTGAGTTTATCCGCAGTGTGAAAAAATTCTCAAACTGTAAAAAATCTAAAGAAAAGGCCCGATTTAAGAATCTTGGATTCTTCAATGGAAATCAGGCCTTTTCTCCGAACTTTAGATTTTTTATTTTTTATTATGGGTAGGCTCGCGTTTGACCACTATGTCACCTGACGGTGAGCGGTGATGTGGCCGACGATGGAACACGCTTGCCTAGAAGCAATCTATTCACTCTTGACTTAAAAACTTATCTGGTGACCCTAGTAGAGGTATAGTTTGTTGACCCGAGATTGATTGGGACTTGTCATGGCGATGTACAAGTATCATTGTTAATAAACACACCATGCTTTTTTGTTGTTTCTATTGTCGTAAATTCAAGTCATGTTATGGTTGGTTGAAGTTCAAAGGGTAAAATGAATTTAGCGATTCATGGGGCATATAGGTTGACACAATGGACCATGGGACTTACTGTGGGTTTTCTTAAACCCTTGAGCGCCAGGAGGTTAATAACCTGAAAAATTGCCGTTTTTACGTAAATCACCAAAAAAAAAGAAATCTCTTTCTGGATTTTTCTAGGAAAAACAAAAGTATAGAAACCAAAATTTTCGGCTAAATACATTTCGTACAAACGTGTGTACAAAACGAAAATCGCGAAAGAAAAAGCGTTTTTCAAGGACATCCAAGTTGTACAGACGTGTGTACAATCGGAATACATACATGTATAAAAAAGTGGTGTTGGAAGGCCTCCTACAAGGTGGACCGATGACCTGGTGAAGGTAGCGGGAAACCGATGGATGCGGGTTGCACAGGAACTTTCGATGTGGCGACGCTTGGGGGAGGCCTATGTCCAACAGTGGACGTGTATCGGCTGAATTGATGATGATGATGATGATGATACAAAAGTGCGAATATAAGTCGAGTCAAATTCGTGTCATGCGGCTTTCTTTTTTTTTTTTTTAATTAATAGGCTCGCGTTTGACCTCCATCTTACTTGACGATATAAGCATATAATGTGCTCGACAATAGAGAACGCTGGTCTAGAAGTAACGTTTTCAATGTTATTTGGACCGGTGTTCATGAAAATAATACATCAAGCCAATCCGCGATCTTTTTCTGTTAGGGTCGCTTTCTAACCTATTTAACAACCTGTATTTGACGTGGAACGACTGTCTGTTTGATATCCACAATCCCACAATTAGGCTTCTGAGTTTCTAACTATCCGTAAAGACAGTCAAAGATCAACAATCTCAAATGACAGCCAGGACCAACGGCTTAACGTGCTTTCCGACGCCCTAAGAAATCTTCGTATGTTTAGATGGTCACCCATCCACAGCCCGACCGCGGCAAGTGTTGTTTAGCCTTGGATATCGACTCGTGCGGTGGTTCATGAGCTCTTCTAACCACCCAAAAAAAAAAAATGTTATATATATTCATTGATTTTTAGGCATTAGGCATAAAAAACAGCAAAATATTGACATTATTCTTAAAAATATCTTGATCAAATCATAATTGTTATGGTACAAAAATAACAATGATTCACTAAGGGTCAGTTCACACCGAGACGAGACTCGATAAAATTGATTTTTAGGTATTAGACATAAAAACAGCAATATACTGACATGATTTCTAAAAATATCCTTTTATCATATCATATGATACAAAAATAACATTGATTTACTAAGGGTCAGTTCACACCGAGACGCGACTCGATAAAATTGATTTTTAGACATTAGACATAAAAACAGCAAAATACTGACATGATTTCTAAAAATATCCTTTGATAAAATTATATTATGATACAAAAATAACATTGATTCTATATGGGTCAGTTCACTCCGAGACGCGACTCGATAAAATTGATTTTTAGGTATTAGACAAAAAAACAGCAAAATACTGACCTGATTTCTAAAAATATCCTTTGATCAAATCATATGATATAAAAATAACATTGATTCACTAAGGGTCAGTTCACACCGAGACGCGACGGCGACGCGACGCTACGCGCACGTTTTAAAAGAGCGACTCAACAAATAACGTTATTTTATTTACTACACTGGTGCAACGTATTCTGAATTTTTACAATGAAATGTGTAGCTTATGTTTAGAGAAGCTCTTTAAAAATGTGTGCGCAGCGTTGCGTCGTATCGCGTCTCGGTGTGAAGTGACCTTTATAAACACATCAATTACATTTATCCTAATAACTATTACGAATCAAAGCAAAATTAAATAAATGACTTGCAAAACATAGTGGTATAAGTATTATTTAATAATAATAACAGATACATTTGCAAAAAAGATTCACGTGATTGCTAAATCCTTCTGTGAGATGCTATTTTTAGGATTCCGTCCCTTAGACGGAAAAAACGGAACACTAGGATCATTTTGTGATCCGTCTATCGGGTCTTTCTGTCAATACCCTTTATCTCGGGACCGCGTTGAGGTATCGAGTTGAAATGAAAACCATATATGTACTCAAGTCTGCGGTCACTTGAAGCTGTAAAAAAATCAAACTTTAAACTTAAAAAACAAAAAGAATATGATACGGCCGTTTATGTCGCAAAAAAACGTGTATACCATTCAAGCCAATCAAAAATTATTTATTTTACATAGGTCTACATGGGCATTTAAAGAAAGTCAGAAACTAGCGCACATTTATATGTTAAAACTCATAGGGTACTTCCCGTTGATCCAGAATTCTGAAATTTGGCATAAAGCAAGATCTTACAGCACAGGTACAGGAATAAATCTGAAAACAGTAAATTTTTGTTACGTCACAAAAAAAAACTTTTTGTGATACGGGAAAATCTTCAGGACTTCATTCGGAAATTCAACTAAGTATTTACTTACGTAATTTTGAACGGAACTCTCAGTACGCGAGTCCGACTCGGACTTGTCCAGTTTTTTTTGTGGCGGATTCACCTACGCTCTTCAAATGATATTCATAAAATTGCGTAGGTTGGTTCTATAATGATGGTACCTCAGCCTACGAGGTGAGGTTGTTGACGTTACCGTATATAGAGGTACATATTGCAAAAAGTTTGTGAAAGAGAACATTTTAAACCTTGGAACCGTGGGATAAAAAAGAAGCTACTTCATTAATTCGTTCGTTCATTCATTAGATGTTTAACTAATGATGATTTTTTTTTTAAATTGATATAAACTAGTGCTTGACTGCGATCCCACCTGATTGTTATTCCATTTAGTAAATACCAAAAAATATGATTTTAGATGGAACAAAAAACATAAATTATATGTACTTATACAGGGTGTAAGGGACAGCCCTCCATAAACTTTAAGGTCTTTGTATGGAGAGCCCGATTTTTTTTTTACGTTTCCTGAAAAAAATCTTGTGGAAGGTTGTTCAATTTTGTCTACTGAGCAAGCCCTTAAAGTTTGTGGAGGCTGTTACAGCCTATATGTCTCTGACATCTACGCACAAATGAATACCATGGATCCAGTATAGGATTCTGAACCCCCCGGGGTGGAATTTTTCGTCGTCGAAATCTCTATATTCTCTGTGTTGTTTGTGTTTGAGTGTACAAAATGTTTTAGTTTAATAAATAATAATAATTATTATTAAAATTACATTTGGTCCTCTGGAAAAAGTTAGGACCTTGGAATCGGAAACAATAAAGAAACAATCGAACCTTGCCTCGATTATGACCGATAATAATAATAATAATTTTCTTGCAAACCTAATTAAAACGCATAATGAGTGGCTATAATTATGTCATTGTCGATAAGAAGTATTGTTTTAAGTGGAATCGTAGTACGTACTACAATACAATGTGAGAATGTAGGCGTGGGCTTACGGACGACGAGCATAAGGTATCTCACCGTCCGCGTCGGCACGTACAATTGCTGCCACGGATCTTGAGCGCTGGCTTCAAGTTGCGCAGAAGTCAAATATTCGGTCTCTTTAGTGGTGCGAAATGAGATCATCGCGTCATAGACGTCACTCATGATTCGCTCTATGCGCTGCTGCATGTATGTAACAACGACGACGATTGGCTCGCCAATGTATGGAAAGCGCAAAGCGATCCCCACTCTGACGCCGAGCGCTCAGATCCGTTTTGGCAATTGTAGCACGTAGCAAAGAAAGGACATAGGACTGGGTTTAGTCAGTAAAAATCTGGCACGCCCGAAGCTCCGCCCAAGAGCGAAGTCGTTGGATGATTTCCCACCTAAAAAAAAACAGGCATCTTCCTGATTTTTTTCTATATCGTACTACGAGTAAATTACCTGTATTATGTTTTAAATACTCTCTCTAACATTTATTCTGAAGGACGTCATATGTTCAGAATCAGTACTCAGTCGCCCGGGTGGCCCGGTGACTATGTATTTATGTCGCCAACCAAGTACCATAACTGGCTTATAACTTTATTTATTTATTTTACAATTTGTGTACACACAGTATACAGAAGAAGATACAACATGATTTTGTTTTTTTTTTTTTTGTTTTTTGAACTTTGTGATTTTTCATAATACAGTTTTGAAATTTTGTACATAGATTCTTTACATAATAATACTAGACAGGCGTTTCAGGTTTCACATGTATAATGCGCAAAAGTATATACAAGCTTGTTTTTAGCTTGTATATACTTTTGCGCATTATAAACTAGCGATTAGCGTCTGTAGTTCTCATAAATAGAAATTATTAATGTTTCCCGCGTTACTACGCATATCAGCTATAAAAGATGATGAATGGGTTTTTATAGGTAATTACAAAAAAATAAACGAAGCAAATAAAAACGAAGGATTGTGGTTTGTTCTTAAACTTATGATCAAAGTCAAGGCTACATTTTCACACGAACATATTGTTAAGTTTGTGTTATTTGGTTTCATAGTAACCACGAATATCTGCTGTGATTTAAAGGTTGTGCCCAAGAAGTGATCAAAGATCGCAACGTTTCGGGGAAACCAAAGGCTTTTGTCTCCCAATTTTTTTGAAATGAATGCTAACCTAGTGTACTCAGGGGTAGTCTAGCTATACAGGGCGTAAGAAACAGCCCTCCACAAACTTTAAGGGCTTCCTCAGTAGACGAAACGGTAGAACCTTCTCAAGATTTTTTTTCAGGAAACTTGTATGGTGAGGCTGATTTATTTTAGTTACAAAAAAAAACTTGTTGAAGGTCTTTTAGTTTTGTCTGCTGAGCAAGCCCTTAAAGTTTGTGGAGGGCTATCCTTTACACCTTGTATATTAGTGAAAGAATTCTTTTAATCGAATTAGGAATTCCAGATATTAACTTTTACAAACTATATGCTTGCCTGTCCAACCTTTTCCTATGTCGGTCGGCTTCCAGTCAAGGCATCCAGTTTGCTGAATACCAGTATTTTACACGGAGCGACTGTCTTTCTGACCTTCACAACCCAGTAACTGGGTATTACGATACTCCTTGGCAATACTGGATAACTTTTTTAACTGGATTTCTTTTTTACAAACATTCTTAAATATTATTGTTATAATAAAACTAAGTCCCCCGTCTGTCTGTCTGTTTGCGATAAACTCAAAAACTGCTGAACGGATTTACATACGGTTTTCTCCAATAGACGGCGATTCATGAGGAATGTTTAGGTGAATAATACTCGTATACAAAAATTTTACCTATTTGGCGTCAATAGCCAAAACCAAGGCTAACATATTTGTGGGAAACACTTGAAAATATAAAAGAGATAGCAACAATGCTATGCAGTTATTAGCACAAAAAGGTAATTAATGCAACCTTGCTCAGATAATGAGTCGACTTTTTTTAAATAAATTGAGACCAAGGCCTAAACCGTAGCAAGTTTAAAGGGACAAATGCAAACTGCATTTACATGGCCTTTTTGTTAATAATAAATATTCAGGTCAATTCTTGCCAAAAACGAGTGTATAAATAGATATTCTTTGAGAAAAGACACCGATGAAAAGATTGATGGATTGTGTGTCAAGTGAATGGCTAGAGGGAGGTTTTTTTATTATTATTTTTTTTTATTATTATTATTGATAGTATCGCGTTTGACCACCATCTCACCCAAGAAGTAACCTATTCACTCTTGTATAATATCGGGTTAATAAAAAAAAAATGCTATTTTTAGTTGTGAGAAGATATAATTATTATGTTTTACGAATTCCTTTTGAATTTGGTCAATGTTAAAATAATTAAAATAAATTGGTTTACCCGTTATACACCACTAGTCGCTAGTGTGTGGAAACATTTAAAAACCAGAAAAAAATGTGAACCAACACCACAGAACCACAGTTCAATAGTGTCGTATTGTCCACAGACAATAAAATTTGATTTTTTGCAATTTGATGATTCGTCACCTCAAAAAAAAAAAAATTAAGTGTTACGTACACTGAGCAAGTTCACAAGTTGCACGAAACTGTATGGGTAGTGTGCATTACAATTAAGAATTAGGTACCTGTGAATGCAGACGAACGATAACAATCACTTGGTAATTTAGCATACGTTACTATTTAAGCAAGCAGACTTAGGTATCCTCTTTGAATAAGTACTATTTTAATTGTCTTTTCATACTATAACAAATGCAAGAATTATCTATTGTTTCATATACGTGTTCTTCGCTTAGTAAATTATGCTTTAGGTACTTACTGCTAGAATTGTTATTGGGGAAGTAGGTAATGAAAGGCTTTACAAAGAATAGAAACAGTGGAGTGGAATTCCCTGCCGGAGTCTGTTTCCTGATAGCTACAACTTAGGGGTTTTTAAGTCAAGAGTAACCTATTCAAGGTTACTTCTAGGCAAGCGTGCTCCATCGTCGACCACATCATCGCTTACCGTCAGGTGAGATGGTGGTTAAACGCGAGCCTAAAGACTGCACAAAAAGTAAAATATATTATTTTTCAAACTTTATATAGTTTTTGTAAAACGAATATAATTAAGTGAAACAGTGTTACACATGTCAATACAGTAGACTTAGGTATCCTCTTTGAATAAGTACTATTTTAATTGTCTTTTCATACTATAACAAATGCAAGAATTATCTATTGTTTCATATACGTGTTCTTCGCTTAGTAAATTATGCTTTAGGTACTTACTGCTAGAACTGTTATAGGAGAAGTAGGTAATGAAAGGCTTTACAAAGAATAGAAACAGTGGAGTGGAGTGGAATTCCCTGCCGGAGTCTGTTTCCTGATAGCTACAATTTAGGGGTTTTTAAGTCAAGAGTGAATAGGTTACTTCTAGGCAAGCGTGCTCCAACGTCGACCACATCATCGCTTACCGTCAGGTGAGATGGTGGTTAAACGCGAGCCTAAGTAAAATATATTATTTTTCAAACTTTATATAGTTTTTGTAAAACGAATATAATTAAGTGAAACAGTGTTACACATGTCAATACAGTATTTAAAAATGTAATATTTCGAAATTATAGCGAAGATTTAATAATTTACATAATAATTATATTTATTATTGCAGATGAAATATTAAAAATATCATTTATAAAGTCTTATACTGTATAGAACGATACCGGACTTATTTCTAATGTGGGGTAATGTTTTTTTTATAAATCTTTTGCTTAACCTTTGCGCAATTTAGTTGCGGTCAACTTGCAATATTTAATAACCAGGTTAATTTAATAATCAATTAATATTCAATGCTGTTTTCAAAAAACATTTCGTTTTAGTGTTATTTGTTGTAAATATGATACATAAATAAATACAGGATATTATCCATTTTCCGAATTCTTCAGATATCCATTACCATATTTATTATACCTACAACCTTATCTATACATCTATACATATACATATAAATAAAATTGGAGTGTCTGTTTGTAATATTGAAATAACTGCTTTTTACTACATGCATATGAATATTTATACGGTACATACACCAAAATATTTTTTTTTACAATTTTTGTCTGTCTGTCTGTTTGTCCGGGCTAATCTTTGAAATGGCTGGACCGATTTTGACGGGACTTTTTTTGGCAGGTAGCTGATGTAATAAGGAGTAACATAGACTACTTTTATTTTAGAAAAAATAAATTCAAAATCCTGTAGTCCACGCGAACGAAGTTGCGGGCACAGCTAGTGTTTAATATATGCGAAACCTGAAACACCTAGACAGGTGTCTAGTATTTCTATGTAAATAATCTTTGTACAAAATTTCAGAACTATATTAGGAAAAATCACAAAGTTATAAGCCAGTTATGGTACCTGGTTGGGGACTTAAATACGTGTTCACCGGACCACCCGAGGGATTGAGGAGTTGTTTTGCTTCTGCACCCAGCTGTGCGCTGGCGCCTAATGCCCGCTATAATAATAATAATAATAAATCATTTATTTTCAGGCATCTTGGCCCATAGACATACTACGCGTTCCAAATGAGAATAGGACCGATTCCTATGTTTTGACGTCTCATCGTACTGTCAAATCGAAGAAATTTTGGCAAAATTGAAGAACTTAGAGATGAGTAAAATTGAAGAACTGGATTCTGCTTAAACTTTTTTCGTTCCCAGTTCATAGAAAAATTAAATTTTTCGTAAATTAATTAATGTTTAAAAATTTCTTTCCTCAATTTGACAGTAAATCGTGACGTCACCACATGGCGGGCGATCCTATTCTCATTTGGAACGCATTGTACCTACCTATGCATACCTTACAGACTAACATAAATATAAAGTAAATACAGTTTATTGTTAGTAAATAAGACTTATGACTAAGTTAGTAGCACTTCCACTGCACTAATTCACTTTGTGCTGTTCTGTGGCACCTGTCCGCGGAAGCGACGGAACACCACGCCCTGCGGCCAAAAGTCTTCCTTCAACACGAGGGGCAGAAAACTGTTCGGGACTCGCACCACGAACGCCTTGAAATTGACGTTACGGTGCGACTCCAGCAGTTGTACCCTCAGTGCGAACTTCGTCTTTTGGCGCACGTACTCCACGATGTCTTCCACCCTTGTAGTGTGATGTAGGCGGGAGATGTATACTGGAGTGTTCGGCGGAGCGGCACGCAGACTCACGCTAGGAGATGTAGGTGCTATGACTTGCCGTGTCCTGTTTTGTACTTAGTGTCGGTGGTGTCCAACTTGTGACCTTTTTTAAATATTTTTGGGGAAAAATAAAATACGGTGTAAAAACTATTGGAATCGATTCAGTTACTGATTCTGAACATACTATGTTCAGGTTTTGCATATTATACTAAAAATAATGTTGCATACGTTAATGCTGGTTTGTTATCATTGTCTGGGTGCAAAAAAAACAATTAAGTAAACTGTAACACTCGACACTCGAACGAAGAAATTATGATAACCGAGTCACGTAACTGATATAATTCGATAAAACTAATTATATTCTTAATCGAATTGAACGGTACTGACACTATCGATTATGAAATCGTCTGAAACCGAGTGAAAGTTGACGGTTACGTCAGAGCGTATTGTTTTATCACATTGTTTTAAAATTATTATTAAACGTTTTTCGTAACTGCGTTACAATGACAATAGTATTTTTATAGGCACATCATTTTATTTTATTTAACACTGTATGCGCACAGAAGTACAGAAGCAGACTTTAATGCCTTCCTGTCAAGGTGCTGCGTTTGTTCGAAAGAGCTTATAATCCCTTAAGAAGAAGCTTATAGTCCCTTGAACCATCTGGCCGAAATTAAATGGACACAACTCTCGTACACGCCTAGGCGGCAGTACGCGTATCTTTGCATTTAATTGCGGCTAGCTGCGCGCCCGGATAGTGCGCGGCTGACCTTTAAATCTATTTTCTTTGCGAAATATTGATTGATTTACATATGCTATGTTCACTTTAAAGAATATTTAACCACCAATTTTTAGGTGTAAAAAAAATGTTTCTAAATTTCCAAGCCTTTTTGAAGAAGTAGGGAAGAGTTGCGAAATTGCTAAATATTTTTTTTAGACAAAAGTATTAATTGCACGAAAAAATCAAATGTTGATTATGTTGTTCATGAATCTATAATAAACATATATATTTTTTTCAAACCTATTAACTTGGCCATTGCCGAGGAGTAGGCTTCAGAAAGTCACTGTTTTGTGGCACTTTCGGGCGCTTGGGCCTTAAGGGGTGACCAGACGGTTACAAACTAGTGTTCCAACCAAGGTCACCTTGGTTTATGTGTTTGTTTTGTGTTGCGGCTACATGGATATAAACCACGCGCTAACCTGTTCGGTGGTTGGGAAAACGCGCCTCTCAACCAAGGCCGTTGAAGCTCATGGATTACAACTGCTGTCTACAAGGATTAAAACTAGCAAGGTCACCTTGGTTGGAACGCTAGTTTGCAACCGTCTGGTCACCTCATCAATGTAGCCCTGGCACCCAAAGAGCAACTGAAAGATTATGATGAGTAAAAGTCTGATACTCCCTCTTGCTCCACTAAGAGTGGGAGAAGTTTTGATGGTGTAGCGTGTAGAACTAATCCTGCTCGTCTCCTGCGCTATTTGAATATATAGAACAACGCGAAATCATCTATTGGATAGTTGCCCACCAGATATAACACCCGTCCGGTCACAGAACATCCCTTTTCAATGGAGGTTTGTGGGACTTCGTGATCCCACCAAACCACCTTAAAAAAAGATGCATCAAAATACACAGGTATTTTTCGCCCTGAAGCTAGCTATAAAAAATCGCGATTTCGAATTTGTTTACGTTTATGTAACATGTGTAGAGGTACCTTATTAGATAACTCGTTTCCAAACAGCTTGGAACCTAGGACGTCTGGTTGGTAGTAGAACGAGGCATCGATTACTGATGACCGCTTTACGTGCGACTACCTCTCAATTTGTTTTTATATGCAAACACTGTTTTAATTTGGAAACCGCGTATCTTAGGTATTTACTAGAAATTGTTGTTAATATGGTACTATGTCTAATGAAACTTATGAAACGTTAGTTTCAATTTTAGCATTCTTGCTGGGTTTTATCGTTCACTTTATTTGAGCAATGGCAGCGTGGACTAATTTAGACATGGGCGAAGATACATCAGCGAGGTATTTTTCTTTCATAAATAAATGGTCAAACGCGAGCCTATCAATATAAAAAAAACCTCGTCCTTATAGAACCGTCGTCGCTTGTGGGAGCCCCTTTGGGTGCGAGGCCGTGAGTAGGGCCTATTTCGCCCACGCCTATCTACGCTACTGAGCAATGGACTAGCTTGTTGCCCAATAAGAATTAAGCTCGGGTCAACGGTAATGTTGCACGCGCGCCTCAAAAAGTCAACATGAATGACGGGGCCCGCAAACATAGGTGGGTTTCAGTTAGTAAATGTCCCACATTCTCATGAGCATCACCCAGAGAGGGAGAAGTTATTTGATGATTTCCCACCCCAGAAAAAGGCCAGTTTATTTAAAGCTAGAACTACATTAGACCGACGTACACGAGGACCACGCCTGATTTGTACGTAGAACGACGTCGCGTTGCGTCGCGTGGCTCTACAATTCTACTTTCCATATAAAATGTATGGTGACCGACGCGCCTAGATCAGAGTACGAGGCACATGTGTGCGCAGTGTAGTTCTACCTTTATTCATCGTTAGTGCTTTCCATATGTATCGTGATTGAGGAACCAGTAATCCACTACAGCATGTTTTCGAAGCTGCAAATCGAAGCCACAGTGGTCCAGCGCGAATTGACATCAACCAATTCGTACTGGTCTCGCATGGGTGGATTACAGCCGATTTCCTCTCAGAGGCCATCCCAGGGCAGAGCCTATAATGACCTCACTACTGGGCCGCTGCAGTGGGAACATGGGCTAGTTACAAACTAGCATAAGGGGCTCATATAGCAGTCGCTACAGCTACTGAGCTGTAGCGACTGCTATATGAGCTCCTTATGCTGACTCTTCAGCATTTCCAATTTATTGGACTACGTTGTTAACAGAAGGATATTTTTTGAAGACGGGCTCCTTATTTTACAATTTTGTCATCATTTCATTATCATTTCAGCCGAAAGACTTCCACTGTGTCCATAAGCGTCTTCCAAGTCGCGAACCTCACCAGTAGCTCGATTCACGTAATGAAAACCGTAACGATATCGCAGCGATTTAGTCGTTTAGACCATTTCCGTATTCACATCCATCAATCGAGTTTGAACGACACCGATTTTAAAGTCGTTTGAAATTAGTCGATAAAAAAAAAATCTGTATTAAATTATCCTGGTAGAATACTTATTAACAATATTAACCCGTTGTATGGCCGGAACGCGGATCCACGCGGGACACAATAACTTTTTAATTGTGTCTCTAATTACGGCATACGAAAGCTTAATAAGGTAAGTGGAAATAAGTCAATAGATCGTGAATACCGCTTTTGGATAGGACTTCGATCGAACGACTATAAAACTTCAACGATATTTGGCTTGTTTGATTTGACGTGAATCAGGCTACTGGTCATTGGCCCACCTTGTGGGAGGTACGGTACGGTGGTCACCTCACTAGAACCTTTCGTCCCAATCGACCATCTATTCTGCAAGCAATCTGTCCTGCTTGCTCACTGACACTTAAGTTTGGCAATTCTTTGGGCTATGTTGGTAACCTTGGTTCTCTTGCAGATATCTTCTTTTTTGATTTGATCACGCAAGAAAACTCTGAACATAGCCCTTTCCATTGCCCTTTGGGTGACTTTAAGTCTTCTGATGAGATGAGGACGATTCAGGTGTTAGTGTTCACATTATTTTCATCTAGAAAGCTAAGCAAGCCAGCCGCCTTTTTAGCTAATTGTAATACGATATGTGTGCTTTACAAGCTTGTTACCTAAGTGAAAACTTAATGGCTAGGATAGACAATAAGTTCCTATGCTGCTAGATAAGTAACTAAAGAAGGAGAATTATGAATGACTAACTTCTACCAGCGACATCGGCGGAATAAATCCTCATCTTCTTCATGCCCTTATCCCATATTACTTGGGGTCGGCGCAATACGCTTTTTTCTTCCATTCTGTCCTGTCACCCGTCACACTATCACTAACTCCCTTATCTTTCATATCACCTCACACAATCCATCCATCTTTTCTTTAGCTTCCCTCCCCCTCTCCATCCATCTACATGTATACAAAACTCTTTTAGCAACATGCATCCCTCCTCTACACATGACCATACCAAGACAAACGTTTGCCTTTCAATTTTTCAGTCACTGCCCTATGTATTAATCCATGATATAACCTATCCTAGTGTCAAATAGCCAAATCCGTTTAACAAATATACTCATACGTACACACAAACTTTCGCTTTTATATAAGGGCTGTGCTTCACTGGGACGCCATGGCGATGCAACCAAGACATGTCAAAAAAATGTATGGTTGGTTGCGAGACCAACAGTGGCGGTGAGGTACACAGTCACACCACAGAACTGCATGCACTTTCTTGACTGTGTGAACTGGCAGCGCCGCCATTTTTTTTTAGCTGGGAAAATCTTCCAGTGACATCTCTCGCTCTTGGGTGGATCGAGAGGGTTTGTCGAGACTTTTACTGCCTAAAAACCCACTCCTGATACTTCGATCCCTTTTAAAGCAGGGCCGAGTTTTCCTTTCAGAAGCAAACCCTTGGCCCCGGTAGGCTTTGACCCTGCTGGGCCCCTACGGACAGCGCTGCCATGGCGTCCCAATGAGGCACAGGTCTTATTGTGCTATAACAATTAAAGGTTCATATGTTTGTATGTGGATTAATAGCAAACTTTGATATGAAAAACACTGGAAGCAAATATAAGAACATTTTTGACACTGTACAGGTGTTTAAAACTTTAAATGTTAGATTTAATCATTTTATTTTATTGTTATTTCCATTGTCCTAAATAAATACTTCGATTTCTTTGATAACGTTTTGGTTAACTGAAACGATATCATTGCCTCTGGGTATCGCATATTCTGCAAAAACAAGCTTATTTTATAACTTTATAGTTTGTTTAATTTACTACACATTAAATTATTAAACAATAAATAGCTAGTTTCGGTTTTGTAACCTATTTATTATTCAGAAAATAAATATAGCTTATCAGTTACATTTCAGCAATTATATATCAATATTTAATTAAGTATACACGGTGTCTTTGACTTCGACGCACAAACGAATACCACGGATCCAGTACATGATTCTGGACTTCCCAGTGGTGGAATTTTTCGTCGGCTTTCTCCTAATTAAAAAAAAAAACAATCTGTACTTTTAAAAATTTAAACTGTGTAAAATCGTTATTCTGACCAACCCCGATAATATTTTTAGTAAAAACACAAAAAAAAATTTTATTAAAAATTAAATTATAAAAAAATCATCGCGGTAGAGTGTAGACACAATCGTTATTGTAATCAAGCCCGATGACATTTTTAATGTTAAAAGTAATTCATTAATTTTTTTTGCTTAAAATGTTAGAATAACGATTTTATACAATTTAAATTAAAAAAAACCTTAAAAATAAAAAAATAAAAATGGAAAAAGCCGACAAAAAATTCCACCTCTGGGGGTTGAATTTTGTACTGGATCCATGGTATACGTTTGTGCGTCGATGTCAAAGACACCCTGTATTTTATTTACTCCTGTCCGTGCGTCATTGCGGGGTGCCACCTGAAAACCAGCGCTGGGTATCTCACGGACAAAATGCTGAGTAGGTAGGTGACCCTTTCGGTAAAGATACGCTTCATACTCATATCAATATGTTTGTACTATTTTATAGATTCTTCACTACACTTCGTATTTGTTGCTTCTTATCTTCTTCTTTTTTTGTCGATGAACTCCAATTAATTGGTTTTTTGATCAGTATTTGGCAACCTGTACTACAGCTCTGATATTGGCCTCGTATACATCTTGAAAAGTATAAGTGGTTGTGTTGGATGGGCGGCATTGCATGTGCTGCGGCTCCACACTGTCACTGTGCTTTCCTGTCTAATAAATGTTTTATTTTTATTTCTGTTAAAAATTACTAGTTAGATTATATCTAGGCAGTACTTTAAGCGATACCGCACGCACGCACAGTGAGGCAATAGGTCCGAAATAGTCTGAATAGATGGTTATGCTTAAAACGCCGTAGAACCTTGAACTGACCGCTGTGAATTATAGCCAAGATAGCTGAAAAGTGGAAGTTGAATGCTATAATCTTGGGTTATTTTGGTCCTGTGAACCATGTCGCAGTTATATCGCCTGTTTGCTAATAGCAATCGTGGATATAATAAAATATTCATAAATTACGTCAAGCGAATAAGCGGTAATACGAGAGGAATTAAATACAAATCGTTTTGCCCAACGTGGTTCCTAAACGTTTGTTGTAGTAATTTGACAGATTGCGGTACAAAACATTAGGTTTTCAACTAGCCGGAGGAATGAAAAAGTTGGAGTAATATGTATCTGTCGTTACGGATAATCATGATAAATTATAGTTAGATTTCGGTAAGTAAATGTTTTAGTAAACACGATATTTGAGGTCTTTTATTTTGGTCCTTCGAGCCGTATGAATGTTTTGTAATTGCACATGTAGATGGATAGATTTAGGACGATTTAGATTTGCAGCACGCTGTAGTATCAATGTTAGTATTTCGAAGGTGACCGGGCTTTTCACCTTGGTGGCGTACGTGCAAAAATAGAGAGATGAGGGACAGACTTGTAACACACTACACGTGTTAGAAGAAGGTTAAATTACGCTCAACTAATGATACTAAGTCCATTTTATATTTGGTAGATAAAATGTTTTATAAAAATACTAAGTATACAGTTTTTGAGGCTTTTTTATATTCTAAAATTAAATTTATACTCAGCTAAAAACTATTTTTAAGTAAACTACGCATAAACGATGGTATTAAAATCGTTTTAAAAACAATTGCAATACACAAACTGTTATTTTTGCACAGTAAAAGCATGCAATGAAACCTACGTATCGCGTTCACGATATTTGGTCTTCATCACGACCTTGAACTTGAAGGGTCTGTGTGGATATGCGAGTAGCAAACCATCACCATGGCAACTAACGACCTTGGTGGGGTAAAGTAATAAGTTGCCCTTAGAATGACCGCTGAATAGGGCTGTTGTACGCAACGCAACTTTTGGTGTCCAAAATTAAAGGACGCGGGGAAGGTTAATGACTGCTATCACAACTTTTGCAAATCATTATTATCATTATATAGCATGTAAAAATGCCTACGTCCTGAATGAGGTTGTGTATAGAACATGTCATGGATATGGATACGGATAAAATTATTGATACTTTTTGGTGTCAAATGCCTTTCTTATTGATACCGATACTTCAGTCAAAACTCGGTACAAAGCCAGTAAAATTAAAAAAGAAAAAACAATTCAAAATATTTTATTTCACATAGGCCTACATGGGCACCTATAAAGCGTCAGAAGCTAGCGCACGGTTCCAAATTGGTGGTTTCCTATGGAGAAGAACCGGCAAGATACTCCATTACTACTGGGCCACCACTGCTTTGAATATACCAGCTTAAATCAGATACTTATAAAACACACAGCCATGAAGATAAACACAATGTTCTGTGCAAAATAACGGAAAATATTTGATATTGGCATTATCCAGTTTAGAAATCTCATTACCATCACTGAAACTACCTTTCACCGAAGTTTAGTTTCCTTTGTAATGATGAATAGATACATCTACCCATTCTCCAACCATAGGTCATTAATGGAGACGGTGCCCACGAAGCCTTTTGAACCTGACACATGCTGATATTGCTGACTCACAATATGTGTCATGAATATCTAGCTAAATTCAGTCGCGTCATCCTGGTAGCATCATTTGCGAAAGGCTTAAGAATTACTAATTCATTTTGGCCCTTCGTGCCGGCGATTCATTTATTAACTCCATGAAATAACGGTTATAGAGTTAATTTTTGGCGGTCGTAAAGGTTAAATATTTTGATTAGCTGTATATCGAGTGACGTACACGTGTTGTGGCTTCGTGGGCACGAAACCTGCACAAAAAACACAGGTTTCATTAAACGTAGCTTTGTTTGCTTGTCAATACAGCCTCCAATAGAATTTCAAGCTTTTGTCTGTCTGTGTTGTAAGTCATTGAAAGTCACAATGCACATTTTCTTTCTCGATTGCGAAAATTCTTATTACATTGTAGAAACTATAAATAAATAATAATAAAAACGTTCAATTCGGAACCTGCCATAGTGGTTGTAAATGCAAAGCGTTAATTTTTTACGTTATTTACCATTAATGAGTAGTTGTTTTTGATGAAATTGAATAGGTACTAAAATACACCTCTACCTAAGTTATCAAAGTGGCAACAGTTCGATAGTTTAACCGTCAAAACGTAGAAAACTGATAGTGACACACGTTAGTATTAATATCATTGCAAGTGTGCCACATTTGGACTTCTAATCAGTTTTATTTGTACATGTTAGAACTTCAGGACAACAGCCAACTCTGCTAATCATTAAATAAAATTGATAAATTGGAGTGTGGCAGGATGCATAAAGGTCCTTGCAATGTTGAAAGAAAATATAATTGGAAGATTTGAAAATGCTCCGCGATATAGGTACCTAAGCATTTTGGTCCTTCGAGCCGGATATTATTCATTAGTATTGATTATTATCCGGCACTATTGTCTGTCGGCCTTGATAAATGTTAATTAACATATAAATGTACCATTACACTTTGTTTACACTTATCATTCACGACGTACTGCGTATTAAGAATACCCTGTCCAAATAAAAACGTACTAATTAGGTACTAAAGAAAACTTCAATTTTCGCCTTTTATGATGTTTATGTAGTGAGTGACTTCAATCGATTTGACTTAATTTAAAACTTTTTATTTCTTTTGTTTTAAAATACTTAATTTCAAATTATAGATTCCTATGGCGAATGGGAACTCAGATTTTAAGCGAAGAGTTACCGAGGTACACGTTTTCAAACTATGGAGTAGGTTTGAGTCAGACCTTGGCCAAAGCCGGGATTGTAATGGTTGTATTATGGTAAACTGAAACTTCATCAATATGAAACAGTCAAATACCGACCCCGTGCTTAATAAAACAGATAGGCTGGGACAACCCAGGTGACGGATTTAACCTTAGCTAAATTTAATACGAGGGAAAAGCCGTAAGCTCTGGTAGAAGTTAATCGCTTCAATATAGCCGAAATATACAAACAAACTGATGACCTGGTGATGGGCACAGCCTCACAGGATTCCGATGGATGCGAGAAGCACAGATTATTATGGCTATTTAAGAACCGATTATTATGGCGACACTTGGGAGAAGTCTATGTCCAACAGTGGACGTCTCTCGGATGAAATGAAGATGACAAATAACAACAAACGTACACATAATTATGTAATTAAATAAAGTAGCATATTCAGAATCGGTTACTAAGTCAATTTCAACTATTTTTAAAATAAGTAATTTTTTTTATCCTAAATTAGCATAGCATAGCATAATCAGACTTTTAATGTTCCCACTGCTGGGATTCAGGCCTTCTCTCTAGGACAGGAAGCGGGCTGTAATGCCAGTTATCCACCACGTGAGCCCAGTGCGGGTGCGCGAATTTTTGGTTCTAGGACATGCCTGTTTCCTCACTATGTTTTCCTTCACCGTTTTGAGAGCAGTGGTGATGAAATAAATTACATAAAGTAATGCGCCTAGCTGGGTTTGAACTATTCGTAAGTCAGGGCCACTCTTCAACCACTGCTTATCCTAAATTATTTCTTGATTAGTTCCAGATTTTATAAAGTTTAGTTCTAGATGCTTCTAAAGAGTGTTTTTGTGTGTATGCGAAGATACCAATGCTCTACACTTCTACAGGGTATTCGTAGTGCGTCGATTCCAATATGATTTACTTACAATTAGGATAACTGTTTTTTTTTTAAATTACTAATTGCTTTTAAGTAAAATTTCAGTGCTTGAATTATGATTGTAACTTAATTTTCTAATTGGGCTGTATAAGGGTTCGCATTTTTTTAATTTTATTTTTATTGATATAAACTAGTGCTTGACTGCGATCCCACCTGATTTTTTCGGGTAACATGTTGTATTAAACTAAATCTTAGTCGTAAAAGTAGTAAATATTTACAAGAATCTCTGTTGTGTCTCTCAGATAGACCAAAATAGCCAAAGTACGGTTAAAAATACTGTTACGAGTATACTAACGATCTGTTTCACGTTGATCATTCTATTTTCGAACACTAACATATATTTATGCTTTATATCTAAATACCGTACTAATGTTGAATACATGAATATATAATAAACATCGATTTTAATTAATATACAAAAATAAGATTTTAATTAAAAAACATCATATTTAATGTCATTTAAAAACGAGTGCGAGTTGGACTCACGCACGAAGGGTTCGGTACCGTCTCTAGGAAAATTCGGCAAAAAAATTGCGTTTGTTGTATGGGAGCCCCCATTAACTATTTATTTTATTTTGTTTTTAGTATTTGTTGTTATAGCGGCAACAGAAATACGTGATTTGTGAAAATTTAAACTGTCTAGCTATCGCGGTTCTTGAGATATAGCCTGGTGACAGACAGACGGACGGACAGACAGCGAAATCTTAGTAATAGGGTAAGTACCGTTTTTACCCTTTTGGTACGGAACCCTAAAAAGCCATTACGCAACATACGTCTTAAGAAATGTGATTTTCAACCAAGGCAAAGAATAAAAAATAAAATAATCGGGGATGACATTTACGTACATCGCATCGCGTGATTGGTCGATAGATCATGTTAGACCGTACAGGATTACCCAGTACACACCCACCCCTTAGGCGCGTCACCCCTTAGAAAAACCCCTTGTTTTTCTAACAGTACCTACCTACTCTAAAAGACACCTTTATTTGTTTACTAAAACTTCATGCATCAAAAAGGTTACCAGTTAGTATTGTATGTAGCCAAGGGTGGTGAAAAACATGGTAGCTACATAAACAAAAGGAAATATTGAGGAAACAAGTTACATTTGAAATTATTTTTATAGTTATTGAATGGGAAACGGGGTTTTACAAAACGCTTCTGCTATTGGTGCAGAAAATTTTATAATTCCGCAATTTTCGTTTAAATGCATACAGACCTGTGTAAATGATAAATGATATTTATTTTGCAAATAGGTTTAAAAAACACTTTTACACGTCAATTTATTTTCGTAAATTTATGCTAGATGAGGCCGGTGTTTCCTATCTGACTACCCTGAGAAGAAACACCGAAACAAACTCAGGGGTCAAAGTCTCTTTTAAAGTCCATACAGTAAATATGTAATGGTCAAATCACATGAGAACCATGCAGATTTGTCTGAGATGGTCTTTTGAAGAAAGAACCATACAGATTTGAGTGGACCTGTCCAATCAGTGTAAGCATTTGTCAGTATTCGAAAAGCTCCACTTAGGACTACTAAGGAGCTCCACGACTTGACGAACAATACCAAAGAAAGGACATTTGGGTAGGCCGCAGAAAATACTCAAATTGCCAGACATACGTTAAAATTACTGAATAGAAAAGAAAAAGCAATCAACATAGTCCTCACATTTACAATAATCTAAGGAAATTAATAGTTTACAAAATATTTAGCAAAGTAAATATTTGTGTCAAAGAGAAAAAAAAAATACTTTAAGTACTTAAAATGTATACACGTCAATTTGTAAAATAAAATAAAAACAATCTCCAATGTCAAATTGTAAAAAATTAAATAAAATAAAAAGAAAAGGCACATTTGAAAATAAAAATAATAATAAAAAAAAAATACAAAAAGAAGATAAAAATAAAAATATCAACAGTTGTAGTAAGTACTGGAGCAGGTCAATCCCAAGCCTTCTCGTCCTGAATATAGTCCTTTACAGTGTAAAAAGCCTTTTGACAAAGTTTACGTTTTACAAATGATTTGAACTTATTAAGGCTTAGTTGTTGAATATGACTAGGAAGTGTCCTGGTGTCCTTTGATTTTTGTTTTTTTTTTCACGATAGCATAGATTCTCAATTATCGTTAACAAGAATACACATGATATTAATAACTGATGGTCACAGCAGTGCTATATTTGGCACTGGCTCTTTATGGATTGTTTCAGAAGTTAATAAAATATTCTCACCAGCCAGACAGGACACACTCCTATATGCTATTAGAATCTATTTTTCGCAATTTCCTCTCCACCTTCGCAGACAGTTGGTCTGACGTCAACCCTCGCACGAAAATATTATGAACAAAAATAATATTCGCACCCGCCAACTTTTGTCAAAACGTTGACAAATTAATCCATAGGCCGAGAGTTTAAAATCTGCTATTTTGGTAGTGACTCAATATGTTTCCATTAAAAATACTTGTACGTGTACATACTTACTTCATTATTCCCGTATAGTTCTCTGCTAAAGGTAGTTAGTTGGTTTATATTGTGAATTTGTGAGTAGTCGACGCGCGACGCACGAGCCGAACGGTCGCGTGTTATCATCGAACACTTGAACTACTGGCTCCGTCCATGACGAATGTCTTTATGAAATATTTTATATTATCTAGATGTTTAAATGATACTTTTATCAGTTTTTTGTTAACACTCTTTCTTTGGCGCGCGATGTGACAGTGCGTACTTTTGGCGGGAAATATACAGTGTTATATTTGTGCACAGAAAGTTAGGCGTACAGCCTAATATACATTTTCAAAATGAATTTTACTGATGTGATTGACTTTTCAACCACCATGATGCCTGAGTTTTCAACCACCATGATGCCTGAGTTTTCAACCACCATGATGCCCGAGGTTTCAACCGCGGCTCCTGATGTCAGGACCTGGTTGACGAATTTAATAGTGCAGGTTTGTTTACAAATATTATAGTACGATACAAGCGTCATAATTTAGTAATACCACAATATGTTTCTATTACAAAATAGTATAATGGTTCATTGACTGAGTTTTTGTCGTAATGTATTATTATGATTGTAATGCCTACCTATCAGTGAATAATTTATCAAATAACACTTGCAAGGTATTATCATAGACGTTGTTGAAATATAAACAAATGACGTTTTAAATGTTGCACTTCAAGATTAACAATGATTTCCACAAGGTTTTCTAAATATAATTTCTACCTATTATGTTAAATATAAATGGCATTATTTTGATTTTGGTTTTTACGCCATTAGTGACGCCTATACTTTAAATGGAATGACATTTATGCGATCTAAGAATTGATTAAAAACAAAAAAAAAAAAAACGGGTTGAATAAGTAATTTGACTGCAAGATCGGATCCTGTCAAATAAACATTTTAATATAGGTAAGCATACTAAAAGACAATTGACACTTGATTTCTTGTTTGGATCCATTATGGTTGTCATTTACTACCTTCATAATATTTACGGTACTCACAAAAATGTCGATGACACTAAAAGAATAGGACGATGGGTCAATGGCTTAGCGAGTTGTAAATAATAAAACGATAGGCCGATACTTAAATTATGAATGGAATGAGTCACCAATCTAATTATTTGTTTATTGTTGAACACCTGTTTTTAGAGGTGTGATATCATCAGTGTCAGACTTTTACTGACTGAAGCCCACGACTCACCTGTGTTCCTTCTTGAGGCCTTACCATGACGTGTTAAAATGTCCGTCGTGCGAGCGAGGAAGAGGGATGGAGCTATACACCCTGAATAGCTCTATTCTTTTAACAAATCAGTTTAGGTCGTAAAATGGATATCGTTAAGAACTAGTGATAGACCCTCAGTTGTCAGTTCCAGAGCCACGGTAACTTTTTCAAACAAGCCTTAGCAGACAGACTTTAATGGCTCATTCATTACCGTTCATTTTGCTAACATTTCGTAGAGGCGCGCGTGTAACACAACGCATCCTAGACTCGGACTTGGCCCTTACCTGCTGGTCGGAAGGCCAGCTACTTATCGCTCGCCATCCGCAAGCCCGCGCCTTCAGTCACCAGGTATCACCCTGCGATTGTTACACATCTATCGCAGCGTATGTTTTAACCCAAAGGCGAACTGCGAACTGACTGGTAGAGAATGCCTTGTTAAATTAAGCTCACCTATGTACCACTTGTGTACATAAAGTTTAAATAAATAAATCGCTCATTGACTTGTTCCCCAATTTTGCGATTTAATCTCACATTCATGTTTCATAGGCATAGGCATAGGATAACAAATAATAATTGTTCTGAATTGACTAACTAATGATTAGTCAATCATGTTGAGCCTTTTGAAAATCGAACACTGAGTCGTCAAAATAGATATTCAGCTGTCAAAGTGACAAGTAGGTAGGCCGCTGCAAACACAACTTGATGAAATGGGGTTTTATAGATCCGTCGGATACTCAATATGAGCGCGTTGTCCCTGTCCAAAGCAATAGCCACATGTTAGAATGCCTTATGTGCCTATACACCTGCACATTGAAGGATTTAATGATAATGAGTGTCACCAATTGCTGCTCTCAACTTAGCTACCTACTGGGCCAAAACAGTTGGAGGAATTTACAAGAAAAGAAGTGATGATAAGTTACGTTATGTGGACTTCACCAACTTGATAGTTATTGGCAAATTTTTCAGCCAGCTTCCAAAACCAGATGCGACTACATAATATTAAAAAAAAAAGTCGTTTAAAGGTTAAAATCTCAAATAAAATGCAATTTGTAGTACCAGTTTCATAGAAAATTGTTTTATCGATTTCTAGTGCATTTGAGGATAAGCACAAGGCCGTCATAATTACATACTTGGGACGTTGTGTGCTCGTTACAACGCATTAGCATTTGGCATGCGCCTGCGTCGCTTGAAGACATTTTAATTATTAAAGTATACCCCATCATAACTGCAGTTAATAAACATTAATAGAAGGAAAACTAGTAGTGTTTATTGTAATTAATTGATATATAATCTAGTTTCTTATCGATTGAATCACTATTCGATTGATAAGAGAGTCACTATCGGATAATATTGTCCTAGATTGTTAAAGGGTTGGTGTGATTTCAAAGTATTGGGATCCTAATGTTTTTTGGGGCGATATAGTCATATTCAGGCATCATATTACTTCATATAATAATAAACAAGAAGAATATGAATTTGATGAAATTTCCACCGATAAAATCAGGTGAACCCAGAACAGGCACCCAGAGAGTCCATTCCCGAGGATTCTTTTTGAAAACGTAGATGATAAGAAGGCAATAAAACCTAAGAAGGGTAAAAAATAAATATAAAATAACTAAATTAAGTTTTTTGACCTTTAACTAAAAAGATTTGAAATAAAATTGAAGTTTTAAAGGCTGTATAGACCTTTTGGTTTAGTCAGTTAGGGTGGATAATCGTTACCACTCAACCTGTAAACACCCATTGTATATTTAATGGTTACAAAAAGTTTAAAGAATGTACAATATTATTGTAAACTAAATGTGAATCATACACGCTTCAGTGTCGTTGTGGTGACGCTATTTGGCTGAAAATGGTATATATCTTTGTTGAAACTAATTTTTTGTTTTTCTTCAATATTTTTACAGTTATTAAAGCCCATGTGTAGTAGAAGTTCTATACTAAATAATATGTACATATCAACACTTGCAAAGAATAACATTGTAACTCAGTTTTAGGCAATTTGTTTTGTTCGTGAAACATAAATTAGTATCACTGTCATTGTCTTAAAGGCTACATAAACATTCAGGAATGTCTACGAGGATAGCAAAATAGACAGAAACGTAATGCATTGCATCACCATAGCATAGATAAAGATGACAGGTTACCTACTGAATGAAATAACTTATGTTCCACGGATAACCCTCAAGTTAAAGTGGCAATTTAGAAGTCCGTGAAAAGACTTGTAATTCTTACTAGGGATCACAAGGCTGTGACAGAGAAAGACAGATGAAAAAAGATTGCGTATATCGGCGATAAGAATGTTGATTATAAAGTGAAAAATGAGTATAATAGAGCAAGTCTGGAAGTGGCGCCAGTAACTGAAATAAAATTTTAAAGGGAATCGTTTCTTGGTACAGTCATGTGAAGATGAGGTACATATGTAACGCATAAAGAGTTATGAGTATAGTTATGGATGAACGGAACGGGCGAGGGAGACCAAACAAAAGATGGATTGACTATGTCAAGAGTGATATGCAAGAAAAGAGAGTCAGTGATAGCGTGACGGTTAACAGAAAATAATGTTTGCCCGACCCAAAGTAAAATGGGACAAGGGCAGGAAGATCATGATGAAAAACAATTAATTGGATGGTTTGTAATTATGACTGTTTTAATTAATAAAGCCGTTCATTATAATTATGCGGTTAAGGTTCGGTTGGTTTTCTATCACGAATCATCTGAGTCATTGAAAATATTTGCTTTGATTTTTTTAGTTCAATTGGTAAAATAAATTATCGACCAATGAGATTATCCGAAAGTTCGTGTAAAAGTTTGCTAACTATTTTGATGTACACTAAAGTTTAGTCTATTTTACACTTACCATGTCCTGTGAAAGCCACCAAATAACGTAGTCAAATGTGCCTCGCGTTTGAATACACCAAAACCTTGAATTGTTGTGCAAAACGCATTAAAATCCATACGATTGTAAAGTTCAACCTAATCAGGCAGTCACAACAATTATTAACAAAAACTGTTGTCCATTATTCTATTGTACTTATGTTGTCATTATTATTTCAAAGTATTCTTGAGTCATTAAGATGTACTTACCTGTGTTTACGTGGTACAAGTATTACTAATTAAATTATCAACAGTTAATTTTGTTTTCAATCAAACAATGAAAATATCCGTACAAAGTATGGCGAATCGTCTATTGAACCCTAATACGCATGCTGAAATTATATTGTAGTTATAATTTGAGTTTTTCTTTAAAAGAACAAAAGTTGAACGAAATTATTTAGGGTCTGTTATTGCGAACAAATTTTTATAGTTTTGAAAGCCCAGTTAGAATGGTTTAGGTTTTCTCGTCCCTTATTATCATTATCAGAGACTGAAATCATAAATCAAATTCGTCTAATCCAACGAAAAGGTTTGCCTTTTTAATCTATATTTTTATACTAATATTATAAAGAGGAGGAAAGAGAAGTAGTAATTAACATATGAGATATTTGTACAAGAGTGGGTGCGTGGTGCGAACATCGCTCTATCTTTTTTGTACACACGTAACCTAATAGAGGTGACGTCACCTTTCAGTGTCTGCATCCTTATTCTGTTACTTGACAGTTTCGCCATTCAACAGATCTGAAAGGTTTCTAACTTGATTAATATTTGTATGCATTAAAAAAAAAATTCTACTTGCATGTTAGTTTTTGATACAAATAATAAAAAAAAAAATGAGTACTAACCCGATTCCTAGGGTACAATTTTCAATCCAGAAAAAAGAACAGGTTTAAGTCAGCAAAAGTCTGGCACTCTCTCCACCCAGAGCGAGACGATTTATAAGATCATCATCATCATCATCATCAGCCTTTTTAATTCCCACTGCTGGGACTCAGGCCTCCTCTCTAGGAGAGGGAATGGGCCGTAATCCACCACGCGGGCCCAGTGCGGGTTGGTGAATGTCACATATCTTCGAATTTTTGGTTCTAGGACATGCCGGTTTCCTCACGATGTTTTCCTTCACCGTTTTAAGAGCAGTGGTGATGAAATAAATTACACAAAGTAATGCGCCTGGCTGGGTCCGAACCCGCGACTTACAACTCGTAAGTCGTGGCCATTACCACTCGGCCACCACTGCTCTCTCGGCCACCACTGCTCCTTTATAAGATGTCCCAACATAAAAAAAAGCATTGTCGTAGTGCGGATAAGGCATCACAGTATTTAGTTTAGTTGGTATCTGGTCTGTCGTCATCTTTCGCGACACATGCCACTTCTGAAGATACTATAAAATGAAGCAGTTTAAAAAGCAAATAATAACATACTATCTCTATTTGCTTAATATAAAATTAGAATAATGTTACTTTGTACGTCTGCAGTGGCGTCGTTAAGCTTAAAGGATTGTCTGTGTTTGCGCAATCCGATGCAATATTTATGTTTTGATCTGAGGGATTTGTTGATATATCCGCTGTTTGTTGGGCAAGGTTAACTCGTTAACCTTCTTTAACTTGTAAACCATCCCCATTCATGAGTGCTTCAGGGGACTGAGATCGACTGGATGCGGATCGAGCCTCGCATATGCACATCCATCCTGTTTTTATTGTCTATTTAAAATGGTGTATCCAATAAAGAATAAAGGAAAGACCACAAGTCGAAGACCAAAACTATCAAATAATATCTAAGGACATTGGAAGCGACTATAGATAGATGAAGCTGTTTGCTGTAAAAACAAATTCTTTTTTGTTTCATGGAAGAAAAGAGTGCAAATAATACTAATACTACAGACATGACGCTATCTAATGAAGCCGTCTATGTAGATGATACGCTAACTAAATTTTTGATTGACAATAATAATTTGGGCTATAGTTTGGCAAAAAACATTCGGTAAGCATTTGGGTTTTTTGGTTTCATTGTTGTGACTGTTGTAAGTGAATCAAACATTGATGAATATTGTATCTTTCCAACTTATCAAAACATAAAAAGAAAGCGACAACATATCTTGATAAATAAGATCGATTGTTTTTATTTATATTTTTCTGTTTGACTGATTATACCTACTATTTATGTTACTGCATATTTTATTTTTAGTCGGTTATAAGAAAATCAGCTTAAAAATCGCCTGATCGCTGTTCTAATGTTTTTAATTTAACTAAATTGAGTGTTTGCACTTACTGATAATATTCACGGCAGGACATGAAAGTGAACTTACTGGTAACGATTAAGCAACTGATCTGATTAAGTTAAGTCAATAAAAATGATGTTTAGTAAATGAAATCTGGATAAATAAAATAAAAAAATCCTAAACTTTTCCTCGTATGCTTAATTATTGCAAGTAAGTAAAACTATATCATCCTGCCGGGAGTATGTCTTGTTACCAGGAACCCTATACAAATCTATAATGAAGTTAGGTACCGATACTACTGCATCGTAGAAAACCAATAAACGTAAGCGTAAAACGCATGCAAACACGATAGTCTAATCGCAAAGTACCTGTCATTGACGTAACAGAAAGCTTTAACTATATTTAAACACTCACTTTGGCCTTGCCATAACACTCTGTTGAAATATCAATTTTTAAAGTTACAAAACAAATTGCACGTTATATGAATAAAGACTTTGTAATTGAAAAAAATAAATAAATAAACCTTGAGTAGCTGAAAGTGTAGAGGATACTCAATGAGTTCTTCGAATATCGTTTCTATGTAGCCTTGCCAACAAAATTCTTAGCGTTAGTGAATTGTATGGGAGCGATGCTTACACGTGTGCATACCATAATAAGCACGTGATCTGTCAGTTTTAAAAATGTACGATAGAAGATGTGTTTCGTAAATAGTAGTGTTGTGTTGCTGGGGGTTATGTGTATAATAAGCATCTATACGTAAATTCTGGGAATTTTTACCTGCTGTTAAACCAATTTTAATGTGTTGACAAATTTTACAGCAGAGTTAATGACCAGATTCTAAATTAGACTTTCAGAAACCGACCAACAACTGTGTAACATAAGCACGTGATCTGTCAGTTTTAAAAGTGTGCGATAGAAAAAACGTTTAGTAAATAATAGCGTGTTGTCTTGATGGGAGTTTTGTATAATACGCATCTATAACCTAAATTCTGGAAATTTTAATGTTTTGTTATACCAATTTTAATCTGTTGACAAATTTTACAGCAGAGTTAATGACCAGATTCTAAATTAGCCTTTCAGAAACCGACCAACAATTGTGCAAATCATTGATATCGTATAATTTATATGGAGTAGGTATTTAAAGCTCGAACTTTATAGTATTTTTGCCCTTTTAATCCACGAACCAAACAACACTAAAATTCACATACGACATGAAAAAAGCTCACTGACGCGATAAAAAAGGACGTACCAATAAAAATTACACTAAAGTACAGTGCGGACCAAACTTATGACTACTGCCTACCTCAGATATATCGGGCCATGAACTTGACTGTTATCGTATCGATCTCAGCTGATTTGTTTGCACGCCTACTCGTTGTTACTTCGATGATATACTGAATCGAAGGCCGGTAGATACTTTACGTTTTAATGAATTTTTGCGATTTTTTTCTATAGGATATAGATAAACCTCTACTAGCTGTTAATGGTTTGAGTTTCGGAATGCCCGTTCCTATTAGGCTACCTACTTACTAGGCTACAATTGCTATAGGATGGTGCGAGTGACAGCTGTCGGATTCATACAAAGTAGCTACTTAGGTATCTTTTTCTCTACTGTCATTCTACCCATGCTATGTAAAAAAGACTTCATCTTTATTTCTTTTAAGAAGTACTCCCTCATCATAATTATCTTCATCATATCAGCCTGAAATCACCCACTGTTAGGTATAAACTTCCTTTCTTTTTGCCATTCATTCCCTGGTTCTGTGCAAGCCTCATCCAGGTGTTTCCCACAATTTTGGTGATATCGTTGACCCAATATGCTTTTGAATCGCCTTAATTTTGTCTTAATGCATTTTTATTTGCATTTCTTTCTTCATGTTTGTTTGAGATTTGCGTTCTGTGATATCTGTCAGTCTGACACGGATATAGGTTTTGCGGCTTGCAAAACCTACTGTTACATAAATAATCACCTCTCACAATGGCTTGTGTTAATGATTTTTGTCGTACCGATTGTGTTTGATGATGAAAATAATGTTGTAACAAATATCATGTAATGTAATGAGTGTATGGGCTGTGTCGAAAAGATTTGCGGTTCTAATACACAATCTCAATTTCGATAGTTTTGTAACTTTTTTTGCAAGGTATGGTACCAGCCAGTTTCAATGGTGATAACAAATACGATGTACCTGTACGTGTTTTTTTTTGTGACCATTCAAAATTTTCGTTTCTTTTTTGAGTTTTTGTATAATTTGTATCTTTTATTTCAAATACCTATTGCCTAAAAAAAAATGGATGGTGTTAGAAAAAAATCGAGTAATAGTGTTTGTAATTCAGTCTAAAAGAAAGTCACCATACTTTTTGCGCGAAATATTACGAGTATGATGGATGATCTCTAAAAATACGTAAATGTTAATAATGTTTTCAACAGTCTACTAGATACGTGTTATATACACGTGCGAACGCGCCTTGGAAGCAATTAAAAGGAAGTAATTAAGTAACGTAATCTCGAGCACTTAAATATTGATATTAGTTAGTTCTACCTGGCCGGCTCACGATATCGCACATGCTGGACATAGGCCTCTCCCAAATTACGACACACCTGTTTTTCTACTTTTAGGTTATCACATTTGGATGATAGAATAGAATATTGATTTACTTGCTCAGAATGCAGGTATTCACAATAAGCTATAATAATTAGTTGTGTAGGTAGATAATATCCGTGGGTATAAATTAAAGTGTCTTCTGAGGTCAGTAATAGGCCTTATCAGGGCCATACTAGGTCAATTAATCTGTTTCATGGTTCCAAAAAATGCCATGGATGTTTATTGTTTAAATGTTACAATAAAAATAAATTTCGAGCATAATGAAATCAAAAATGTAAATCGTTTCGAAAATTCTTAGGTCAACAACCTGAACTTTTAAAACGTCTAAAAAAATAAGTAGATTAATACCATAATGAAAATATGTAAACTCGTACCTTTCATTTAATTTACTTTAGCCATACACGGAATTGCGATCATTCCACTAACAATATTTGAAGTTATCACGAAGCCATTTCACCGGCTTTTTCCGAACCATTATCTTTAATCGGACGAATTTCACTGCTCACGTGACCTCGGTCGAAGGTCATTTAAGGGGTCATTCTGAATATTTCGTAGTGTAATGAAACAGGCGGAAATTATATCAGATTTATACAGCTTTTTTTGCATATTTTCGGAGATTAGAACTGTTATACACGAGAATGACGTAGTTTTCACTTTTGTTTTGGTCTTTATGTACATTGCCATACACCCTCAATGTCAATGTTCTATTATACTAAGTTGGTATAGAGTGCAATGTATCTATTACTGCTATAGACTGATGTCTATAAGACATAGCTCTAATCGTTTGAGATTGACGTCAGCGAAATGTTACTCGTACTTAGTATCTATACCATCTTGTTTTATTCGACCTCGATGCTGACACGATGGTAACCAAAAATATATACTAACTGCTGCCAGCAGTTTCGCCCGCGTGAAAGTAAAAAATTGGGCCAAGGAAACATACTCTCGAGATAAATAATATTCTATGTGCTATTCCAGGACATGATATAAAAAATCTGTTCAGAGATTGGAGCGTGAAGGAGTAACAAAGATCGCATCTACATACAAACTTTCACATTTTTAATATTAGTGTGATGTGATATTTTTAAGATTTGGACCTATGCTAAAGCTGTTCTCGTGATCAAAACATTCATTTCACTAGTCTTTGATGTCCAAGACTGTCTTTCAACACCACTCCATCTGTATTCTCAGCCTTTATATTTTTCTGTCCTACTTTGGTATGGGCAGTAGCTGTAGCCTTGACATCTCTGTTGGAGTTGGACAGTGTCAGTTTGACGTTTGGGACAGTTTGATCATGGAAATGTTCTCTAAGGATGTTTTTTGTTTTTTTGAATTTAATATCGTGCGGATTTCATCACGCATGCGGGATTGCCCTGCATACAAAAATTTTCACGCAGCGTGAGACACGCTAGCCTACGATCTAGTTTTCTGCGGGCTGCGTGCGTTGTGGTTGTGTATAATGGACGACAAACTCGCGGGCTAATGCCTGGGATCACGCCCCGCTTCTTGCGTTCGTATTCCACTCATTACAATAAATACTTTATGAAAAGGATATTTGCGGGGATTATATGTGCGAGGCAATCTCGCATGCGTGATAAAAACGTTTACGAATTTCAAAGCTGACTGTATTTTTTTTCCATTATACATACTACGTTTCGCGAAAATTTTGCTCCCTGACATGCATTCATTGAGTGACGAGTTGCTTGTCGGTCATGAATGCTTGATATAAATTTTTTTGACGTCCTAGATACTATCTCTACACGTGAAAAGACACAGGTTTAGAAGATAAGATACTCTCATTGTCAAAACTTCAATCAGGCAATGACGAGGGGTTTTGATAAGACAATGAAATAGATATTACGATTATGTTAAAGTATGTATGCATGTCTCTTTTTTAACTAAAATCTTAAAGGGAATGGCCAGCGCTATGTAGTTTGTTCCTAGAGATATAATGCAACTGAATCTATCATTTTGAGTTACGATTTTTCATCGTCATTGTGGTGGGATCAGTTGTCTCCACTACTTTACTAAAGTGTCTGTAATTACAGCAAACATCATTAGAATACAACAAAGTTTCTTATCAAAGAAGATTTGATATATAGTCTTGTACCTAAGAATACGAACTCTATGATAACAATTAAATTCTACGTAGTTTTACATATCATGAGAATCTTTTTTGTAAAACAAATCTTAGCAAGGGTCGGGTAGGCGTACGTACCTATTTGTCGAAGTTAGAGAGAAGTTCGCGAACTGTTGCCTGCATATTTAACTATTTTGCCTTGTGTACAAGTTGTCAATCCTTGCTCGGTGATCCGTGATCGGGGGCTATAAATATATAATTTTGGAGACATTTTCCGATGTCAATGTCACGTGAAGTTATTTAAATAAGCGGATATGGCTTCTTTACAAGCCAAAAACATGCTATGACGGTAAACAATAATAAAAGTAAAATATTTATCAACATCAGTTTACTTATGACATGAATACACCGTGGACATGAATACCGAAAACGAATTGGTGTTTCCATTTCGTTTTCAGTGTTTGCATTTTAAAGTTCACAGTTCTTCGTAAAACTAGACTTATGAATAAACGAAACGTAACGTGTTTCTCGTTAACCGCCGACACGTTAACGGTTAGGTACTCACTATACAGTTAGTTGCTTTAACTACCTGATAATTTCATGCAGGGGTTTTTATGAGGTGAGAAGTCATCAAATAATTTCTGGGTGAAGCGAGGTGTCAGAATTTGACTGACTAAAACCCGTTTACATAGGTAGTTGTTCACCCTGGTGGGTGAACATCTACCTACCTGACTACCTGTGACTCCTTTAGTTGCCTTTTGCGTTTCAGGCCCACTGTAACTCTTTCGAAGATTCCCACAGCTCTAGCAGGCACATAAGGATATCTACTGAAAATTACTTGAGCTTTCGCAAGTAAAGCTTTCTATGCATGAGAAACAGTCAGATAAGTCACTGATTTCATCGAATACCTTTCAATCGTGGAAATTACAGACACAATAGAAAGACAATAGGTGCGCGAACGCCGGCGTTCGCTTGGGGTTTAATGAATTAAATGAAGATTTCCAAAAAATTGATGAATCATGAGATGGAATCATTTTAGAGTGATTTTCCTTTTTTTCATTGGGTGTTTCCCCCACGTACTGCGGTGATTCAGCAGCATCAGCTTTTAATTCACGATTTCTTGAATCGTTTATTAAATGGCGGAATTTTTTGATAAAACCAAAAGTTTTTACTTCTTTTAAATATTATACAACTAGCTTCTTCACCTGCGTGATAATAGAAAATTATTCAAAGGGAATACTCCCAGGATAAAAACAAACATACACACTCACAAACTTTCGCCTTTATAATATTAGTGTGATTAGTTTTGTAATTGTTTATTGGCGCAAATAAATTTTGTTATACTAATCAATGGAAACATTCATTGTGATGCGCAATATTTTCAAATTGAAATACTGTCAATATACTCGTGAAATATATTTCATTTTTACATTGCAAAGATGCGAGTCAGAATGGTCTGCCTACTTTCTTTGGAAGCTGTATTGTATCATCAGATACAATATGTGAGTGATGTCAAAGATTTGATTACTCAACACGGCATACACGCAACTTGGGCTCAAAAACAACCAGTAGGCTTATCCGTTTTTGTTGTCTGTACAATCTATGAATCTTTAACTATGTAGTTGATATTTGTGTTGCATTCCCGCAGTTTAGCAAACTAGTCATTATAATACACGTGTCTGCCAGTCAAAATCACCTTATTTCATACAAGCCTGCCTCAAAAGGGCCCTTTCCGATCGTAGACAGTCAACGCGAGCATGGTTTAAGGGGCCGGCGACGGATGAATTTCCATACAAACGTAATACCACGCTCATTTGCAGTTGGAGCATTTTTCCAACATATTATGATGATATTCGGTTATAGAAAATATTTATCTAAGTTCCTACGTCTTTCTTTTTAAGAAAAAACAAAAAGAAATTTAAGCGAACTGTATTTCGCACTTTTTTACAGCGTAAATGGCAAAACCTGCCATTTGGCTTTTCCTGTATTAAAAATAACAATATTTCTAATATTCTCGATGTAGGAACCTAGATAAATATTGTCTACAACCGAATATCATCATAATATGTTGGAAATATGCTCCAACTGCAAATGAACGTGGTATTACGTTTGGAAATTCATCCGTCGCTGGCTCCTTAAAATCTTGTTGTTTCATCCAACTCAATGTTTGAAAAACCGGCAACGCGAAAAATAGAAATGACTCCTGAACTTTTTTTTTTTTTAATTGAGGTAAACTAGTGCTTGACTACGATCCCACCTGATGGTAAGTAGCGATGCAATCTTTGATGGTGAGGCGCACTAGTTGAGTGAACTTTTGGTTGACATTCGGTAACTTCCGTGGAACACTCAAATGTTTCTCAAAACTCGTTCCGATACATACATGATTTTTTTAAAAGCTAAAATGTTTTGAAAAGCCTATTAACTGACCGATTGTACGTTCTGTATGCTAATATTCCTATTATAGAACAACGATTATATAATAAAATCAACAGTACCTAAGCGTGTATTTTTATTTATATCCCATACAAGCTGACTGCCAAAAGACAATAACTCGCACACAAACAAGTACACGTGCGAATTCAACAAAACACGTTGGTGTAATAATGTCCGATTCGCATGATCAATAGGTTGATAGGCTTGCCCTTGACCACATTCTCATCTGATAGTAAGCGATGATGTGGTCAACGATGGAACACGCTTGCCTAGAAATAACCACTCTTGACTTAAAACCCCTAGGTTGTAGTTATCAGAAAATACAGACTCTGGGATAGGAACTTGACTCCTAACGACTCTTTAGATAACCATAGTTCGATCACAGAGTTTTCTAAGATGTCCTTCCTCACATAACTAATGCTCTGAATTCAATAGATATTTCCTTCACTGGTTTTCCTTATATTTTCAGAACAGCTTCTTTTATTTAATTCTGTTCTTAATTAGGTATTTTATTGTATTTTGCTATCTTTTTAGTGCACGGCAATTCAAATGTTATCAACCATAAACTTAGAAGCGGTACGTGCAAATTTGACATAAGATTATTAAAAATTCGTGTAACCTCGTATGGTTTTCAAAGATATAAAAAATATTTGATATCCGGTAGTTTTCCGCGTCCGTTTTGAACTAAGATTGACCTTAAAAACGCTGAGACTAATTTGGGCTTTGGTGCATAACTAGGTTCCGTCCGGGTAGTAGTTAGATTGAACTGCTAGAAAAAGACGTATTCACGCTCTGGGGGTTTTGACATTGATAGAGTTATTAGCAAGGACCTTATGTCGGAAAGACAACTCATTTAAAAACACATGACCAAAATCCGTATTAGCCTCGAAGATAGTCGCATTTTCCTGATAATTTGCCATAGCCTGTTGCTGAGCCATAAAAGGCACAGACCATTGAACAGGAAGTATGTGTTAGAGCCAACTGGCTACTAACTTGTAGATTTCAACAAAGATGCTGAGAATTTCACTGAAAGTGCAAGTAGTAAGGGTGGAACAATATGTGTATGGAAGAAATCGGGATTTATATGAGTAAACGCGGATGTTGTTGAAGATAGTAAACAAACAATGAAACTATTGACTGATCGTATCCGAATGATTCCTTTTCCAGTTTTAGCCCAAATTTAACCCAAAACTGACATGATAAGAGAAATATTGCAAAAAATATCGAACGATACAGTTTTTAAGCCACTTTCCACAACTCATCTCAAAGACGCTAGTTTTGGTCGAACCGAATATTGCTTGTTTTTTTCACCTAAACTGGCAGAAACTGAACTTTCGGTCAGAAGCTAATTATATAATATGTATTTATGAAACAATGTAGATACGAGTACGTAGATATCATAATTATGTAACAAAGGAAGGATGGAATTATTTTACATCGTCTGAAACAATCACATATACACACTGACAGTAGCAGGAGATATATTGTGTGTCAATATTTTAGCGTGCATTATTGTTATTGCACAGGGAGTTTGTTGGCTCGTGACGTTAGCTCAAACACATCAAGCTTGAACTTGACGAAATCCAAACACTTTCTGCGAGACTGTTTACGAATTCGACCCAACTTTAGCCAATATTTTATTGCTTCTTCGAATTTACAGAATTTTATCAAGGGTGGTTTAGTGTATAACAAAGTACAAGGAATAATATGTAGATAGGGAGTCAGTGATAGCCTGACTATTAAGAAAATATTTTGTGCCGACCACATGATTCTAGAAGAGGATGATGATTATATAGGCACAATACAATATATTTTTTTTTATAAGTTGAGAAAATGAGACAGTTCATCCAACATACCTAACAATAGGTGATGGATTAATTACTGTAGGTTTCCCAACTTACTACAGCTGTTCATTTTGAATCGCAACGACACCCTAGAGTCCCATTGATTGCAAACGAGAGCAATAAATTAAATTTTGTCACCAAGTTTTCAATATAGGTAACGTATCGATATCTACATTGGCACAACTCGATAGTTGCGTCACTGCACTTATATGATTGGTGAATTAATTAGTCTCTACGGAAAGCCTTAGGACTTCCCCGGCCTTTGTATGATATCTTACTCGGCGCGTGCTCTTGTAAGGCTAGTGGTTGCCTACGGTTTTCTCTGTGTTAATTTCGATTCTAGCATTATAACTGGTTGATTACTGTGCGAAAGAGGATATATACGCATGTCTAGAAAGGGGTTGACAACTGAAATAAGGACTATAACATATGGAAGAAGACATATTTCGACGATTCCAAATGACATGAGACTAGGGTAGGAAAATGGTGATGAGTGTTCCGCTCAATATGTATCAACTCTAGTGGTTTTTTTCACAACTACAATAGACCATTGTTCAAATCTTATGTGTCGGACCCCGATAACAAATTAAGTTTCCGAAATAAATCCCCAAAAGAAGGACCAAATGCGGTAAGGATTGATTGGATGCTTTTAAGGTCCGTAGCAATAATTTACGTGATAATAGCTCTGCATCTGGTTTTAGGAAAAAGAAAAACACTGCAATGATTAAAATTAGAACGTAGCTTTAAACCGGTCTAGGTTCTTGAAGTCAGTTAGATAACTTTCTATTGCACTGCAAATTCTTCGCCAAAGTCGCCCGACGGGCCACGTATACCCTTTTATGTCAGAGTCTATATTATAAGCAAATAAAAAAGGAGCTTTGACATAACTTGTTATACATTATGGGTCGTGTGTATCAGAACGGAGTACTTAAAAAATTTTTGATTAAGACTTGGGATCAAATTATGGACAATATTCTAAGTTCAAAATGTGTTTTTAAAACCAAATTCATGCTCGAATTTCTAGAATAAGGGACATCAGCCACAAATGATTTAATGCTAAGAAGAGTACCTACTTACTTCTTTTTTCTTACGTTCTGATATTTTTTAACATGTCTTAATTTCTTTCTTTCCAGCGCGCAGCGGTCCAGGGCAGTTTCTTGCAAGGTTTCGTCGCTTCTCTCTCCGTAGTTGTAGTTTCGGAGTTAGGAGACAAAACCTTCTTCATAGCTGCAATCATGGCAATGAAACACCCTAGGATAGTAGTATTCGCCGGAGCTATATCAGCGCTGGTGTTCATGACGATATTATCAGCGGCTTTTGGATGGATAGCGACCGTCATACCTCGAGTTTATACACATTACGCCAGTGCCGCCCTCTTCGCGATATTTGGTATCAAAATGTTAAGGGATGGGTGGAAAATGAACGCCAATGAGGGACAAGAAGAATTGGAAGAAGTGCAGAGTGAATTGAAAAGAAGAGAAGACCAGGTTTGTTTGATTTTTATTTTTAGTGTAGTTAAAGTCATAAGACTCGGCAAAGAGACCGATTATCTCGTTAGAATAGCGATCAAATGAGAAATGTAATAGTGCGTCCAGATCAGGCGAATTCGCTACCTGTGAGCCGCTTGCGAACTGCGCGCGTGCATTTCATGTTCATAAGAAGCGCGCGCGGCGTAGGGGCATCGTACGAACGAGCGGTACACGAAATGTACGCGCGCCGTTCACAAGCGACTCGCGAGCGGCGCATTCACTAGGTCTGGACACACCATAAGCGAGTTACAACGGTATAAATTAATGTATTATTTAAGTAGTTACTTCTAACATAAGTTATAAAGGACTGTTAAGAATTGAATATTAGTTATTTTCAACTATTCTTCACTGAAATCTCCTTCCCCTTTTTCGTTGGAACTTAGTTTTTACAATAACTCTGCTACCAAAATGACCCGAAAAAAGAGTAAATAAAATAATAATATTTAAGTACTTTCAAAATGTGCTAAAGACCTCGATAGATAGTTGGTATTTATCAAAAACACGTGACTTCTGTTTTATATGTTATTGAAGTTGCAGTCTTGCTTAATTTTAAGCACTATGTGCGGGGTTTTGAGTCGATTATTCATATTTTGGTAGGTTTTCAAGCTAGAGTTTGAGAAATACTTAAAATGCTCGAATCAGAAATCGTCGTGTTCAATAAACAAAGTTTAACAATTATTTTCGACTGACGAGTATTAGTAAACCTTTAAAAGTTTACATACAGACGCAAACGTTTGATTCAGTCGAGATATCAAGATAAAAGTATTAAAACACCTTGCATATAATACTATCGTTTTCTATATTAAAAATATCAACCAATTAGGAAAATCTGAAATCTGGATGTTCGATTCACACGCTTATCGAATTTGCGGCTTTTGTCAAATCTGCCCTCGTATCGGGCATGCCGATAATTATTATAATTGTTCATTAATCGGTATATAATTTTAGAACAACTGTTATTTATTAGATACTAGCTGCTACCAGCAGCTTCACCCGCGAGATAGTATAAAATATATATGCCTATATCATTCAGTGATAAAGCAGCTTTTTATGAGTGAAAGAATTTTAAAAATAAGTCCAGTAGTTTTTGAGTTAAATCGTAACAAACAAAAAATCTAATCTTTCCTCTTTATAATACTAGCTGTACCCGCGCGGCTTCGCTCCCGCTCTTCCCTACTTCAGCCTACTATACCCTACTCTACCCTCCTCTACCCTCCTCTACCTTACTCTACCCTACTCTACCCTACTCTACCCTACTCTACTCTACCCTACTCTACCCTACCCTACTCTACCCTACCCTACTCTACTCTACCCTCCTCTACCTTACTCTACCCTACTCTACCCTACCCTACTCTACTCTACCCTCCTCTACCTTACTCTACCCTACACTACCCTACACTACCCTAATTTTCATTTTTTTTTCCATAAGAACCTTCTCCTCATAATAACGAACACAACAAAAAAAAAAATTAGCGAAATCGGTCCAGGCGTTGTTGAGTTATGCGCTTACCAACACATTTTGCGATTCATTTTTATATTATAGATTAGTATAGATTCATTTATACAAAGAATAACGTTATGAAATTTTTCACGTTGTATATTGTAAACTGATATTGATAACTATGGATTTCATATGGCATTTAAAAAAAAAACTACTATTCAAGATGTTAGGTTAATAATATGGTTTTTAAATTAATGGCAGTCAATCATAAAATTTAATTTTACTGATTACAAATACAAACTTGTCTGTGTTTTGTTTATAAACACTTGATTGCATAAAAATATTAAGAAATATTCATGTAGCCTTGATTGCGTAGGATAGCGAAGTCACTGTTACTTTTTGCGAATATAATGGATTATAGAAATTCGCAATAGTTACCATGGATTACCAATAGCTGCTATCCCTAAGCGCTCTGCGGTCATGGTAGTTATACCTTACTTAACAGTTTCAATTTCACAGCTTAGTTTTTTGTTTTTTAATAACCGTGAATTAGACCGTTCTTTTTTTACGTGCCTATTATATAAAAATGACGTTTTTGTTGTTAATTTTAAAAGTTCAGTCCATTTAAGGCTAATTGCAATTATAGAGAGCGCATACACTTAATTAAAATTCAAACTTTCCCAAAGAACTTGAGTTGAACTTAAGAAGGCCAGGAATCAACATCTGGCTATACTAAAGCCTCAGCCGCCCTACCAAGTTACGAATCGTTTCGTTTCGATTCTCTAGCGTCGAACTCCTCGAGTTGGCCACGCCTCAGATTCCTTTCTTCTGACATCATCTCAACGCTCAGTCACATGGTCAGAACAAAGAAATCGGAGGCGTAGCCTACTCAAGGCGTTATATTAGCATCCACCAACATGAGGCACAACACTGTCGAATTGTCCAACAACTTGTCCCGCACCACGTGAATGCATTGCAAAATGTTGGGGGGCAAGTTGCGGGGCACTTGAAAACTTTGCAGCATCACGGGGATTGAGTTGCGCGTCATGTTGGGGGACAGTTCGCCCCCTGATTTATTTGAGGCTTCAAACACTATAAGTTAGAGAATGAAAACAACGGATGATACGACAACGGACGGACGGTATTTTTGGCAAATTACGTGCGACACTTGAAAGCCAAAATTACCTAAGTGACATTGAGTAAATTTTACAGAAGAGTTATTTAAAGTTAAAATATTTAGAAAAAAATTGCTGATAATGACGAAATATTCGGATTTAGATATTATTAACATCATTGTAATTAATAGTATTTAAATCCGACTTTTTTTTAACAACTTTTTCTCTAAAAATTTTAACTTTAAATTACTCTCCTGTAAAGTTTACTCAATGTCATTTAGATCATTTTTCCTTTCTAGCGTCACGCGGATTTTGAGACAATAATTTGACTAAGTTCAACAAAATGGAATGTTCGATTTTAGCAAATATCGTTTCCTTGACTTATCTAACAATACAGGACCACACACTAAAAACTAAAAATATTGAGTTCAGCGCCATCTAGCGACAACATAGCGATAACTTTCGGTCCATTTTTGGGTAGTTCTTTTGTATTAGTCACAAAATAAAAATATTTAAAAATTTCAGTGTTACCTATATATTTTCATTTTAAACTAGCTTTGCCCACGCGGCTTCGCTCCCGCTCTTCCTTACTCCACCCTACTATACCCTCCTCTACTCTACCCTACTCTACCCTACCCTACTCTACCTTACTCTACCCTACTCTACCCTACACTACCCTAATTTTCATTTTTTTTTCCATAAGAACCTTCTCATAATAACGAACACAACAAAAAAAAAATTAGCGAAATCGGTCCAGGCGTTGTTGAGTTACGCGCTTACCAACACATTTTGCGATTCATTTTTATAATATAGATGAGTGATTTTACTCAAGGCAGTTTATCTATTCAAATTCTTGTCATTGGAACAAATAGCTAATTACTAATTGGCCTACCTACTGTTTTTATCTATGCATTAAAATCTCTGATACATCACTTTTTAAACCATGTTATCGCCTCCTGACACACTGTTAAATTTTATCCTCTAATCAAACTTAATATCTTTGCTATCTTACATGATCTGTATATCAAAATAAAATATTTATCTAGGTATCTGCTAAAGTTATCAAGTAATGGTACCTACAATTCTTATTGCCACAATATAAAAAAAATATCTAGACTAAGACTTACTAAACAGTCATAACTTCATGAGTACTTTGATTGAGTAGAAGTAATCGTCGGCATCGTTGCGAATAATTTATTATTATTTCAAAGTCAGTCCTCTTCAGACTTCGCTGAATGAGAGATGGGTCTAAAAAACAATAGAATGACGACGGTAGCAAAGGAGGTCGAATAATAACGTAGGTACTAATCGTTATAACGAAGGTCAATTTAGGCGACTCAACTATTTATCATCGCTGAAATCTCACTTTAAACAGGACTGTGTTTATTAGATAAGATAGTGTTTTTGAGATATTTTAGTATTTGTAGATTCTTTTCAGTCTTAGCTGCAAATGTTGAATTCCTTTCTTTATTTTTGTTATATTGACCTAGTTACAACTGGCACACATGAGACGCCATTTTTTTGTGTACAAAGGGGAAGGGGATTTTTGAAATACCGAGTAAAAAGCTGCCAATTCCTTTTATTTTCAAAGATTCTGTTTTACATCTCAATCTGTATTTTTTTTTTATCTACCCACCGATTTCAATAACGGTCTAGATTTGATCATCGAGGTTAATTTTCGATCTTAAGTTGCCAGTACGAGATTCAAAAGTATGACACTGCAGGATGCGCTAAAAGAGCGATCGAAGTCGCCCGACCAGACGTCGTCGGTCGCGACCGAGGGTACCCAAAGCCCGGGGCCTTCGGTCGCCAGAGACACGGAGAGTGCCGCACAGTCCCCAAGGGAGCCCGTAGCGGGCAGCTCGGCACTATCAGAACCGCTGAGGGTGATCTTACGTCATTATGCCTGGCAGTACGAATGACACCTAGTTATTTTTTCTTTTAGCCTTAGCTTTTTTTTTCGTTCTGTTACGCACAGACCATATCATTATTTCGTTTGAGAAAGGCTTCTATAGACAAATTGAACCGATTATGCAAAGGAATTCAGCATTTGATTAGAATGTTGTTGAAGCTGGCGTTACACCATCAAATAGTAACACATTGACTAGTTAACCTTTGATTGTGTAATACCAGCTATAGAGCGCGTAAAGGTATTTCATTCATAATTTTGTTAATTTATCTGACCAGAAAAATTTTGATTTAAATTCTAAATATTTTAAGTTTACCATGATAATATGAAAAGTAATTTTATTTTTCTGGGCAATAGTTTTGCTTTGGGCTTCAAATAATTATGTATAAAGTGTCATAAATCTATCAACCATATAATCTTAAATATTTGATTAATTAATATTGTTACAATAGCCATGAAACTTTTTGAATATTTTTGTCCCAAAAATGTCCTTAGCCCAAGAATTATCTTTGATAGGTTTTCTATGGAAAAAATCTGCCACTATTGCATACCAATCTATTGCATATTTGAAGCCTGGAATGAATAAATTATTCATGCATTTTGATTCTTAATTTCGCCTCATCCCTTGTGAATATTTTGAATGTAGTGTGAACATTTGAAGGCTGAAATACACCATTTTTTCACTGTACAAAATCCAATAACACATTAGAAAGATTTTTAAGTCTTTAAAAAATGCTCAAGTCACCATAGTACACTGCAACATTTTATTTCCAAGCAAGCCTTTGTTTTTTTTTAATAATAATCCATTCATAAATAACATTGTTTATGCCGTTTCAGCCTTTTGTCTTGCTTAGCATGTACTTATCTGTATTTACATGTCTGTAATTCCAGTGAGTCTGTACTTTGGAGTAATTTAGAATAGTATAATTACTGTAAAAATATTTGTTTTAACATCTCCTATGACTGAGATTTGTTTTTGATGAAAATAAGATATACTTTGAATCTTATTTTGTGTTCTAAAGACGATCAATTACGACTGCAGATAAATACCCCTTATCAAAAACACAGTAGGTTACATTTTTACAATATCTGCTTGTCCCCAAAAGTGTAATAAAAAATAAAAATTTGGTGTCAAAGAGATTTCGTACGATTTATGGAAATTATGTTTGGTCACGCAAATCAAAGGATTTGACGAACACAGGTCCAGTAGAAGCTACTTACATCTATCAGAAAACCGCATTGTTCTTCTACACACAATTTCGTCCCACTAAACCAATTCTCAAAATTCCAGGAAGAAAAAGAAGAAACCTTAGACATGTTAGAACAAGGACAGGTCGAAACCCGGCGTCGGAAACGGAACGCCATTCTCAAGGTCCTTCTCCAAGCTGCTTCGCTGACCTTCCTCGCTGAATGGGGGGATCGGTCGCAGCTTGCCACGGTCGTGCTGGCGACCAGGGAGCATGCGGTCGGTGTGGTCGTGGGTGGATCCCTGGGGCATGCCCTGTGCACGGGATTGGCTGTGATAGGTGGCAGGATGGTTGCTGCCAAGATTTCTGTTAGGACTGGTGAGTTGATTTCTGATGTATTTTTTATCTATTTAATACTATGAAGTTGTTGTGGTTCAGATAGAACTATGAAAAAGTTGAGCTATAGGGTATTTATAGATTGGATACTTCCGTTTGGTTTCAATGTTGATAGAAATAAGTAAGTCTGAACTGAGTGTCTTAAGGTTAGGTTATACTTAGAAGATCGTTAGAAAGGACTGCCAATCATTAAGATAAAAAACGGCGGTAATAGAAATACACTCTGAATGTTTCAACTGCCTGTCTAGTACTGTTTATAACACTCGCTGACAGACAGCCCGAAGGACAGGGACTTACTTTTCATATACGGAACCCTAAAAAATATTGCATTGCCCAACTGTCATGTAAAGTAGGGGTTACTTCTGTTGTTTAGTCTAAAGCTATATTCGCTTGAATGTGGAGTCGCAGTGAAGTGAAGTCTATACACCGTTAAATTACCACCAATAACCTGTAGGTAGTTTGTACGCAACGCCGACAACTACCTACGGGTCATTGGACTCGCTCAGCTGACGTTTTCTTAAAGAAATTAATTTCGTACATGCGTAAATTAATACGAGTTTTGAAAAAAAGACTTTATTTTTTAATTTTATCTTTACTAATCGATAGTGTTTCATGTACCGGATCGACCCTCCACGGGATTAAAACGATTAAAATTTAGCGGTGTATAGACAATCCAAAGCTCATACAAAATTAGTCATTTTATCCCAAAAGATGAAATTGTTTGGCTAAAGCGAATGCTGTAATGTTCCGTCTGGATTCCATGTTCCATGTTGTTTGTATGAAAATAAAAACGTTGACGAAGTACAGTCAAAAGAAAACTTCAATGACGCATATCTGCGTCATTTGGCAAACGTCCGGGTGCCATGAAAGTTATTTCGGGATTTGTTTTACAGACGATGATTTTATTTACTTTTACTGATTGTCGCATTTATGGAAAGCATAAAATTGGTTGCTTACTTAGGTAGGCCGCTGCAAACACAACTTGGCGATCTAGTTCTATGTACGCCATCTGTTTAAGTAGTTAACTAAAGGTAAACACTCTTGATATGTCTTTTTATTTAAAATAAATCGTATAAAAGACATACAAAGAATATTTAAATTTAGTTAATTACCTAACATCGGTTTAGGTAAATGCCTAATTGTAAACATTTTTAGATACAATTTTTGAGATAAAGGACATGTTAAAATTGTTTACATTTAGTTAACTACCTAAATAGATGGAGTATAGATCCTTCGGAAACCCAAAGTGAGTGCGGTGGTGCCCCAGTTCAGAGCATGAGCCACACGTTGGAGTGCTCCAAGTGCCCATACACATGCATTTTGGAGGACTTAGGGTGAGTTGCACCATTTAACTATAACGATAACCAAACCTTAACCAGCCGTGAAACGGCCGCCTATTGGTCAATTTGACAACTGTTAACGGCTTTGTTATCGTTATAGTTAAATGGTGCAACTCACCCTTAATGTAGGCTATCAATGATGCAATTAACGTAGCAGCCTACTAGGCCCAAACAATTTAGGGATTTGCTATTGACTAGAAAATATTAAGAACTCTAACAACTATGATAATAACATTTATTATATTATCATCATAGTTGTTAGATGCAAGCTTAGGGATGATATTCTGATGCCTAATAATTTAATCTTTTTTTTTATATTTAGAAAAAAAAAGATTAAATATCAGGCATCAGAAAGCTTTATTTTAGGCTATGGCCAATTTATTCATTTTTTTTTTAATTTTTCAAGTCTTACGTTTGACCTCTATTTTACGTGATTATAAACAGTTATTTGTTTCATCGCTGGAGCACGCTTGCTTCGAAGTATCCTTTTAGCTTAGCGTCCACCGCGTCGGAAGCGGAGCGTACGCAGTGTACGAGCCGTCGGTATTTACAAAATGCCGATAGGGTGCGTCTACTGCATTCGGATTTAGCACTAGCAATTTCCATCAGATCCAGTGCACGCTGTACTATACAAATCAATACTAAGCAACGAATCCGTCCGCTCGGTACGCTCCGATCCCGACGACAGTGGACGTTCAGCTTTTCGGTAGTATACTTCGAGGCAAGCGTGCTCTAGCTAACTTGGAAATATTTAAGTGGTGAACTCCTTTAAGACTCCAACGTTAAAAAGCTATCTGGAAACCATGTACCATCAAAGACACTTCCGACTCAGCACAGCTAAGTTCATTTTTGCTTGCACACTTAACGAAAACTTCAAAGCGTTTGGTTTGGCGCCGCGCCGCAGTATTCAAGCGAATTTTTTTTTTTTAAGTGTTCAGGTAGAAATGGCCGTAATGGTCCCTACTGTATTTTTTGTTTCTTTATTTTAACCTATAATTTTTCTCTTCCACAGTTACCATAATCGGTGGTATAGTATTCCTGTGTTTCGCAGTGAGCGCTCTTATCATGGGCCCCGGTGACTAAAGATTAGTTTTGTACCTATGTGTAAGTGACAATATGTACTGTACATTGTTATTTTAACTCACTTGTTTTATATTATATGTATATTTAAAGATGAAGCTTTGGACACTGGTAGAACAACACTGGCTTGACCGATAGGAGTGTATAGTCTTTGACAAGACACATGTATGATTTTTTTGTATAGATAACTTGAAAGGGTTAGGGGTAAATTCACTTTTACAAAAAAAAAAAAAAAATTGACAACCTACTCGATAATTTTGTAAGTAAAGCTAGTAATCTTCGTGCGTCGTGATAACTTATATTCATTATCTGCAGAAATGCAATAAAAAAAATCTTCTCGAGCCGATCTTAACCCGAACGAGCGTTACTTAGCCGAGTGTAATGGCTCAGTTTCATTCGCTACTCACGAAATAAATTGCTCAGCGCGCATATAGAACATTAAAAAAAAAGAAAAACAAGATGGCGGCATTCGTCTTTCTTACTTCGTTCTAAGGTCTTTTTTTACATAGCAGGGGTAAGATGACAGCAGGACGGAAATATGCATCTTTAAGATGAGAGAAAAGGATAGGTAGCTACGTTGTATGAATCTGACAGCTGTCAACCGCACCATCCTATTTGATTATGGTATAGGTTGTCATTTTTTAAAAAAAAAGTTATATATATTCAAGTTATCGTGTACGTGTAAAACGTCCATAGATAACCGTTTGTCCAAAAGATCAGATACCTACTGTTCAGATAGTGTTGTTCTACGATATTAGGATTATACTACGCAAATAAATTGTATGGCAACTTCAATTGTGGGTATTTAATAGTTATTAGGTAAGTTTCTTTGTCTTGTCTACCAGTGAATGCATAAGAGATTAAAAATAATAGGAATCAAGAAACTTGGTTTACACTGAAATATACAGTTGGTAACATCAAATAACTTCTCCTGACCTGGGTGGACCTAGAGAGCTATGAGACTTTTACTGACTAAAACCCACCTGAGTTCTTTCAGTTGCTGAGTTCTTTGTCTTGCTATTAATAGAAAAAGCAACTCTTTCGGTCAATCCCGTAACCCTTTAGTTCTTGCCTATGCTCAACTTACTTGTATTATATTCACTTGTTTTCTCGTTAATATATTTCTGACTGCATGTAATAACGTAAGGTGGATTTAATCCTAACCATACTGTAAACATCTATATCGCAAACCTCTTAACGTCTCAAGTGTGCATAAAACGAATTTAATTCACAAGACAAGAAACACGTCACTTTTGAGGATGCCATGCAATTTATTTCCTTTGTGTCTCAAAAGGTATAAAAATACACTGATGTTCAAAGAAACTGCGCCAAGGTACTGTGGATAATGAAATATGGTTGTAGAGTTCTTCTCTACCTTTAATGTAAATCTGATTGCCGACTAAGTGACGCTAACGTAATTTTTATGCGCCTTCATAAAAAGAACCCCCCCCCCCCCCTATTTTCAGATAATAAGTTATGATCTTAGGTCGCTAAGCGCTATGTATAAGTTTCTATAAAATGAGGACTAGGGCCTATAAACGCGGATAATTTATAAGGGCTTCTTCACACGTGCCACAACCACGCCACGTCGCAACGACAAAATGCTGTCATGCAGTGGTTATGTGTGAATAGTGTCGCTGCAGCTTTTTGTAGTTGCGTTGTGGTACCGACAAAATGTCAATGTAGTTGCGTTGTCGCCAGTTGTAGCGGTGCAGTAACGTGATGTGCAGACACGGTTACGCACTATCGTTGCGTCAACGCAACGTTGTGGGTGCGATGTGGTCGGTATCACACACGGTCGATAACGACTGCAAAATGTAGTACGTATATTTTATATTGAAAATAAATAGGACTATTCCCTATTCATTGTTCTTCAGGTGTGGTTGTGGAACGTGTGAAGAAGCTCAAAGTTTCTTAACCATACTAGTGAGCCCACGCCCTCCTTTGCGAGGCTCTTCGCTTTGAAAACCCCTATTTTACTCTTATCGGTAAACAATACGGTAACCCGTTGTTTAAAAGTTAAGCTGTACATTGATTCAGTTGGTTTGAACGTCAGTGTACAGAACGTATTTTTCAAATTATGTATGTAATATATGTGATACACTTGCTTTGTTTGAATCTCTTGTATAAGAGAATTACTCAAAAACGAGCAATGTAAGCAAAAGTATGTTAATTTTTACTTCGTCTTCTAGGTATGTAATATATGTATGTATAAATATCGGATCATCGGTGAGGATATTCTGAAATCGAATTTAATAATGAGATTTGTTATCGGCCTGCAAACGTAATTATGATAATGGAAATTTGAACTTAAATGTATCGGAATTTATTTGAAACGGACTCATTCATTGCAAAGATTGTGTATATCGTTTAGCTTACAAAAAAATAGTAGTCTGATAGTCGGATTCTGTGTTTTATAGAGTAGAAAGCTTGATAAAAAGAAAATATTATTTTTTGGACAAGAAGGCCACATAATAATGTAGAACTTATACAATCACAATACCAAGGTGATATTTTTGATCTAAAGAGAGGTATGGAAAAATACAACTGATAACTTTTATTAGGACAGATTATATCGACGTCACTTTTAAGCCTACAATAAAACGCAGAAAGACAACCATGTAAAATTGCATGATGGTGCACCAAAATGTTAATATTTGCAGAGATCTTTGGCCCAACAACATTTAACGAGACATCTCCATAAAAATGCAATAGGCACTGTTTTGGGCCACGAAGATGATGGCGCCATCTGAACAAATCAAAGGAGGTTATAATCAGTTTGGATATACATACTCATTAAGTTTTATTTGTATGAGGATAGGAATCTGAACTGGTTCAAAAAGTTGAAAGAAATAGTAAAATGCTTATTTTGGATTACAATAGACCTAATTAAGGAACTTTATAATAAACAATTTTCATGTAATTTTTGCCTAATACAGAAATGTTGAATAGATTGACTGTTATTAAAGTTCCAAAAATTAGGCCACAAATTAGATTGCCAAACTTTATTTTTCTAGCCTAGTTTGAATGTTATAGAATAAATAAATATAAATATACTAGCTGAATATATATTTTACGCTTCTAAATAACGCCGGGTGCGTTTAAATATAATCATTTATACTAATATTTTTGTACTTCTTGTCTGTGATCTTGTATGTATGCTAAATTACTTTTAATAACACAGTGCAATGAAATGAAATGGTCATCTTAAACAATCTGCATTTAAAAAGTATGATTTGTGGTTAAAACCATTCGAAATACAAATAATTAAAAAATAAAATTCGAAATTTGGTTTCTTTGTTCCATTTTTGTATTCTGGCTAATAATAGTTCGAAATTTAAAATGATAAAAATATATTGTGCTGCGAAATAGTGCGAGCCTGCGCATTTAGTGTAGAATTTAAAATAAAATAGTTTGTTTTTATTTGAATAATTTTAAGGAAAATAATGCATGTCGTTAAGTGTTGAAATTGTAGATAATAATAAATGTTCTTTGTGATCGTCTGTGTCAGCCATTTTGCCTTATGTAATTTATAATGATGATCAATATGAAAGGATCATAATTTTTAAACCCTGTTGATAGAAATGACTTAACATCTGATATGATCGCGTGATAATTTCGTATTACAATGAGATTTTTGGTTTGATACAACCTACTGCTATATTATGTTTGGAGTAATTAAACTACAGTTCATTTTAAGGGCATGATTAAACTGAGATTTATATTAACATACAGAGTTTGTGAACATAAATTCAATATACAGAAAGGAATCACGAATCATTAGGTACTAAAGATTACCCTAAAATATTTTCTAAGCTAAACAGTCCTCTACAAATCGAAAGTTTTTTCACGCTTTTAACATTACAAAACAAGTAGCAAAGTATATAGTGACAATACTTCTTCTATTCTATAATGTTAACATAAAACTCAGGTGCATATATTGATTCATACTTTAAAAAGCGTAGGTAATCATTTCGAACAGGCCAATTAAAAAATAAACATATAGTAAAAAATCAAATTCAGTGTCAATTTTCCTAGAAAAAGTTAGAAAAGTTTAAAAATAGCCTGCCGCTCATCGAAATAGTTTCATAATAATGATTGAATAAAATTAATGTTTTTTGTACTAAACCTCATGTTTAAGGCATATGTAAACTTAGGGAGGGTAGATGTAAATTGCATTCCTGCTGTTGACTTATTTGACTGTAGCCTATTACAATATTGCTACAAATTTTGTGACTGGCTTATATATTTTTTTACATAAATTTACCATAAAGTTCACTGAAGTTTTCAGGTATCCAACAAATAATTATCTGTTTTTCATAACTAGAAAATGTAAAGTATCATTATAGAGGTTGATTCAAGACAGCTATAAGACAATAAATGCAAAAGTGTCAATGAACATTGAGGCGAATTTCTACCTACGCCATCTATATGTTGCAGTGGGAATGTACTTAGTTCTGTATTATACCTCAGCTTTAGTTGTTGAATTTAGAGTATAAAATTGGCTTAAAATATTCTTTAGAGACCGCGCAAACCTAAGACTTTTAATCGGCCGATAGTTTGATTGGTTGCTTAATTAGTATGAAGCTGTATGGAAGTGCGCACACAAAACGATTTAGAATCGGCCGACAAAAAAGTTTAGATTCATACTGATTAAGCAATCGACCAAACTATCGGCCGATCGAAAGTCTGCAGTTTGCGGTGTCTCTTAAAGCAACCATAATCATGGCGGGCGATATTTTTTTATTGGGAATGCGTTAACATAAAATCAACTGTATGTCGTACTACCTAGAGATAAGTCACAGGTATCGTCATATTTTGTACATGACATTATCTTTTGCCACGGTAGTGCGTACCTAAGGTGCAGTAATGTTTAATTTAGACCGAGCGATCCGCGCTCGAACGCATTTTTTAATGTGTTTAAGGGAAAATGAAACGATTGTTAAGTGGTTAGGTGTCATATTTGCATGGTAAATGATTCCGTGTGCGCGATTCGCCGGTCGGGTATTTTGCGAATATAACATTTAACTGCTTAAATGTCTATTCAATATCCTTTGTCATTACAAAATGCGCGTCAGTGCGGTCTGATCGGTGGAAATCTTACAATTAGTCTGCAATTCATTTTAGAGATGAAATTTTCTAGATGCAATAAATACGTATTTTAAAAGGAAACAAGACGTACGGCGTTGCGCCACCGGTACATGGTGGACATCCCACCTATACGTACAAGTCGTTTTGGGAGTACATTCATTATGCGTACAGCTAAGGAATGGAATTCCCTGCCGGAGTCTGTGTTTCCTGATAGCTATAACCTAGGGGTCTTTAAGTCAAGAGTGAATAGATTGCTTCTAGGCAAGCGTGCTCCATCGTCGGCCACATCATCGCTTACCATCAGGTGAGATTGTGGTCTAACGCGAGCCTATCCATTATAAAAAAAAAAAAACAAGAACAATTTGGATATCCCATAACTTTTTTTACGTTCTGTTGCTACTTCATACAAAATTGACTACAGTAGTAACACTATTTTGTATAAGGTAGTGGCAAAATTAGACCAAGGTCGAAACGGTATCAGCAATATTAAAATAAAATATTTTTTATCTGTGCTGGTTCTTAAACGTTACAAGTTAGCACTCTATCAGCTGGGCTCAGATTCGCTCAATTTTATCAACAAAAGAAAATTAAGCCTGTCTGAGTACTGCCTCTATGTAAAGTAATTCGTATGTAAAATAGTGTTGATAATATAATTTTATAAGTACAAAACACTGTCAACTGGAAATCACATAGTTGTTGCTTCGAACTTGTTGATTTAAAAAAAAAGTATTATTTTGTAAAAACAATGAATAATAAAATGTGTAAATAATGTATTTTTTTTTGTTTTTAATTCAACCCTTTTCTCTAATTAGGTACTGAAGCTCTATGCATTTATGTAATCCGTTTGCGTTTGAAAGTAAGCCAAGTAAGCCAGACTGCCGGACGGCGTGTTACGTATTGCTTGTCGTCCGCGCCTATAGTAACCGGAAATCGCCCTGTGACTCCCGACGCCCGAGGAGGCGTCTCCCTCAGTGCCTTGTGCAGTATGCTTGCAATTGGATAATTTGCCTGTTTATTTTTGTAGAAATAATACAAATAACATCTAACATTAAAAAAAAAAAAAACGAATTGAGAACCTCCTTTTTTTGGAAGGGTTTAAAATAAATCTGGTTCTGAAAACAAAACATTGGTTACTAGCACTTTGCTCGCAACTACGTCCGCGCATATCGTGTTTGGACTGGGGTAGATTGGAAAAGTTTATCACAATTTAATAAGCTAAGGTTTTTATAAGATTTCTTAGGGTGAGTTGCACCATTTATCTATATCGATAACCCAATTTCGAACCGTGCACTAGCTTCTGACGTTTTATAAGTGCCCATGGAGGCCTATGTGAAATAAAAAACTTTTGACTTTGACTTTGAACCAAACCATAACCAGCCGTGAAACGGCCGCCTATTGGTCAATTCGACGATTTGACAACTGTTAACGGCGGTTATAGTTAAATGGTGTAACTCACCCTTAATAAACATTCCTCGTAGTTGTAGAGGGCGCTGCTAGAATCACTGGACTGCAAAGTGAGCACGCGCGCGAGCATGCCACGTAGAATTAATTAGCGATTAACTTTTCAAAATATTGGTATGAGGAAAAGTGGGGCATGGTGGAAACATTTCGCTATCTCTTGTGTATGCACGTAACCTAATGGCGGTGACATCACATGTCAGTGTGTGCATCCTTCTCCTATAACTTGACAGTTTCCCCTTCCACCAGGATTGAATGGTTTCTAATCGGTGATTTTTTTTCTTTGTATAGTTAAATGTGCAGTCCCGCATACGTGACAAAATTCGCACAATATCAAAACCACCGGTTACGTTAAGGCCCAGCGCACACCGCTGGAGGTGCGGCGGAGCGCAATTGAAGACAAAAATTTAATATAAACCTTAACTACCTTGACCTACGGTCTACAAAATAATAAATTCGCATGCGGCGCTCGGAGCGCCTTCAAGCTACTACAAGAGCATGCGCGCGAGTACTCTAATCGCCGCCATGCTGCTCTGCGCTCCGCTGCATTGCTCCGCGCGCGGCTGGCTGACGGTCAAATGCCTTATTTTTCTTTTCCATTTTTCTTCTTCTTCTTCTGCAAGCGCAGCAATAATAATCATGTCCCAGTCCACATCCATTACGAACGAGAGCGAGTTGTCTGTGCAAAGTATCGATCAGCACTAAATGACATGGCCGCGCTCGGAGTGGCTGCGCGCCGCCGCGCTCCTCTGCGCTCGAAGGCTCTCAAGGGCTCTTAGCGCCGCTCGAAGCTCGCGGAATCCGCCCGCGCGTTTCAAGGAAATGCGCTCCGCCGCGCCTCCAGCGGTGTGCGCTGGGCCTAACGCGATCGAAACGTTTACCGCTTTTGGCTCTGATTGGTTAGCTTAGAGCGGGCCAATCGGAGCGCCGAACATCATAAACGTGTCAATCGTGTTACTCATTGCAATTTTATTTGTTGGTTTTGCCTCAATGGATAATAACATTATAATAATATTCAAATAACAACGCCGTCTAGTCCCAAGCTAATAATTATGATATTAGGTATGTTAAAATGAATCATGACAATCCAAAACAGATCAAAATTATCAAATAGATAATATTTTCACGTGGGAAAATAAAAACCTACTTTATATAATTAAGATTTATAACTACTTTATTGATAAAATAAAAACAAAATTACACTTTCATCACTATCTTAAATATCGAAGATAATTTTAATGATTTTATTCTTCAGTTATAAATAAAACTTTAATTATCATAAGCTTCTGTCAAAACATGATTGATCGATTTTTAAACGTTTTTCAATTTGTTTTTATCTTTTTTTTCGTCAATTTTATCAAGAATTTTAATTTATTGATAATAAAATGTAACAATACCTAGACAAATAGGTAAAATTTAAGTAATTTAGATAAGACACGTGACTACGTGCCGATCACAATGTCTGTTGATAAAAAATATTGTGCTCTATTAAATTGGTCGAATCTTTGTAAACAATTTTCCAATTAATTTTATTACACTTTTTGTTAAGGGCCGCCGCAAACGGGCTACACGCGACAGCCATAAATGCCACCAAAAGCAGCTAGAAGCGGCAACAAAAGTAGCTGAAGCGCGCGACAGGCACTTGTGGCCGGAGATCGATACGAGCGGTCGGCTGCTACTTTTTTTAACAGCACTGCATGCGAGTAGGGCTTGTGACGAAGTAGGCTTAAGCCTACTGTCTATGAACAAAAGAACACGGACAAATCTATGAAACCCTGTCGTCAAAGCTTCAACGTGTCACTGCCGCTTCTTCGACAGAGTTTCGTATGTAAGCGTCAACCAAGCCTATAATGACAAATACGATCAATGAATATACGCGTCTGTGGACAGTAGCCCTAATTGCGCGAGTGGTGTGTGGCGGCGTTTTGTGTCGCCATTTAGTCACTGATGCAGGCCACAAGAAGCGAAACAGCGACAATTAGCAGCGTGTGCCGGCCACCGGCGGCGTTAACCGTGTGTAGTATATATATATAAAATGTATGAAAACTAGGAAATATGTGTGTGGGTGGCCCGTGTGCGGTTACCCTAAAAGTGTAAGGATAGGTAAGAGTTGAGCTACATCTATTGCTGACCGCCTCATCGATGTCGCCGTGTGCGATCAAACTCTCGCTCTTTCTCGTTCTAGTAAATGACGGTTCTAAGTGACAGAAAAGGATAGATCATGGAGAGTGTGATTTGGTGCAGATAGATGAAACTCAATCCTAAAAGTTGAATAGTAAATTACAGATATTTACTGAAATAGAGTTCGACTAGGAAATTCGACGGCTTATACCTAGGTTACAACAGTACTAATAATGGCTACTATCACAGTCGCTTTTAGTCGTATTTTGGTAATAAAACTAGACTTAGAACTATGAAATGGAGAGATACGTTATTTTTTTTTACCGACAATCACAGTACAAAAAAATGTTTGACCGAGGCGTACCGTCTCAGAAGTGAGTGGAGGTGTGTCGCTTGAGCCGCTTGAGAATGGGGCGATCCTCTTGAGCTGGGCCCTAGTTCAGGGGTGCTATTCTCTAAGAAAACAGCCTTGAGCTCAGCGCTGGCACAGCGACGAGTCGTGAGCGCAGTACATTGAATTAACAATTCAATGTAAAGGGGCATTGGGTTGTTAATTCAATGTACTGCGCTCACGACTCGTCGCTGTGCCAGCGCTGAGCTCAAGGCTGTTTTCTTAGAGAATAGCACCCCAGGCCATGGGCCCGGAGCGAGGGGGAATGTCAGGCGGTCGCCTCCTGCGAAGCAATATGCTAGCGAAGGAGACCGGCGCACGCGTGAGAAAACGGACATCCTCACACCTCCGCCGCCGAGACTCCAACCCAGACCACCAGCCATTATAGGAGCAGGCCTACTGACGACGAGCAATGGGTAACTCGCTGTCCTGCCGCCTGATAACCAAGCCGGAGTCGAAAACCGTGAGGACCCAGCAGGACCAATGCCTACTAGGGCCAAGGGTTGACTTCTGTTGTTAGTAAAAGTCTGACACCTCTTCCCGCTCCGCCCTAGAGCGACTTTAGATGATTTCACACCTCATAAAATGGGGGAGGGGGGAAGGAGCAAAACGAAATACGATAGCTCTATTATTTTTTGAGGGGGAAAGCGATTGTCGATAAAAAAAGAACTTCCCAACAGAATTAATTATTGTTATTGACTTTCTTTATAAATAATTATAATTTATAACTTAATTTATAAACTAATATTTATCTTTATCTAGGCATAGTCCTACACTAATCTTTGGTAAAACTTAAAATATAATTCTCTTTCGTCGTCAAAAGATTAAAATAACACTATGTGCCTCCATTAAAAAACAACAATTTGAGTTAATCAACGATTACATAAAATCACTATTCATCATCATGCTAAAAATACAAGTCTTTTAAAATAAACCACCGTTGTGTGTTGTTGAATGTTTTATTTTAGGAGACAAATTCTAGCTCTAGAAAGCTAGAATTTGGTTAATTGCAGGTAAGTGTACAATTCGTTCCAAATGAGAATAGGATCGATCGCCATGTTGTGACGTCACGATTAACTGTCAAATCGAGGAAAGAAATTTTTAAACATTAATTGATTTACGAAAAATTTAATTTATTAATGAACTGTGAACGAAAAAAGTTTAATCAGAATCCAGTTCTTCAATTTTGCCAAAATTTCTTCGATTTGACAGTACGACGAGACGTCAAAACATAGGAATCGGTCCTATTCTCTTTTGGAACGCGTAGTACACGGTTTTGCGATTTTTCTGTATATGATCAAACAAATCAATATATCTGTATACTATACAGGTATATTGATTTGTTTGATATTTTTATTGATGAGTATACAGTGTATACTAAAGAGACACGGAAGAACTGGGCTATTCAAATTAATCCAATACATAGGGGTAAAATTGCCATAATTCGCATACAGCTGAAAATTGGTACGAATGTTTGGAACTCTATTAAAAAACACCGTCATTTATAGTGGCCGGAATTAGCTAGAGTTATTTAAGTACTTACACTGATTTCATACAGCGAAAGAATGAAGTGGATGACTCAAATCCCGAGAATAATTTTAAAAAGCTTTTTTATGGCACTATCATGGATTTTTTTTTTCGCGGTGGGAAAATCATCTAATGACATCCCCCGCTCTTGGGCGGAGCGGGAGATAGTGTCAGACTTTACTGACTAAAACCCACTCCTGTTCCTTTGTTGCCTTTCGTACCGAGGCTTGAGCTATCTTTCGAATTAACCCTGGACCCAGTAGGTTTCGACCCAGCTGGGCCCCTGCTGTTGCTGGCTCCTTGAGGCGCGCGGGATCAGTGCGCGTTGTCGACGACTTTGGCTCGATCCGGACAGCTGTTACCGGACGGTCGGACAGCGAGCTACCCAATGCTCGCCGTTCGCAAGCCCGCGCCTACGGTGGCCGGAAATCGCGATAGGGATTCCGGCGGCGGCTGGGGCGCTGTGAACGCCGCCGTTGCCTGATGCGGTCGGCCTCCTCTTTTGCTAGCATTACTGCTTCGCAGAAGGAGGCGACCGCCTGCCACTCCTCCTCGCTCCGGACCATGGCCTGTACCAAGGTCCGGCGTGAGAGATCGCCGCCGCCGATCGCACTCACGAGGGCACGGCGATGCTCTGCCCAAGCGGAGCACACCTCTACTGTGTGCTCCACCGTGTCCTCCGGGCGACACCCGGGCGTCACTTCCGCACGAATCCGGTGCAAGAAGCACTAACATGGATGGCATATTGTGCTAAATTTCCATAATGATGGAAATATAGCAGATCCTTCCTGCATTAATGACGAGGAGTGTATAAAGTTAACCTCACCTCAGTTGTCGTGTGGCTGGAAAGACCTCACGGCGTCCTCACCTTCCGCATGACGCAGGTTCTCACCGGACATGGTAAGTTCGGGAGGTTCTGGGTGTCGCCACTGTGTGGACCATCCGGAGGGCACGGTGGAGCACACGGTAGAAATGTGCCCCGCTTGGGCAGAGCATCGCCATGTCCTTGTGGGGGCGATTGGCGGCAGCGATCTCTCGCGCAGGGCCTTGGTCCGGAGCGAGGAGGAGTGGCAGGCGGTTGCCTCCTTCTGCGAAGCAGTAATGCTAGCAAAGGAGGAGGCCGACCGCATCAAGCAACACTCACAGATCCCCAGTCGCCGCCGGGATTCCAATCCCGATTTCCGGCCACCGTAGGCGCGAGCTTGCGGACGGCGAGCAATGATCTACCTAATTCCGACCCCTGGTCATAATAGATATATCCAATAAGGCAATTTTTTAAAAGTATGTTTTTAAAAATGTTTTTTTTTTTAACATTATCTTGTTTGCATGTACAAGGTCCTGCTAAGTATGTATAAAGGACTTACTAAGTGAGGTAGACGGAGATATAATCGTCGCAGGCGTCGAGCATGGCCTTGGCGAGCATCTCATCCCGCGGCGTGGTGTCGGCGTGCGACGGCAGGAACAGGCTCATGCGGGATGCTTCGCCCCACGAGTGGTTTAGTGTGCCTGAAGAAATAAAAGTCAAAAAATTAGTTTCCATATACCGGGCCACTCAGAAAGTTTTGCGAAAAAAGTTTTTATGTGTAAGGCACTGGCCAATTGTAATTAGATTTCAATTCCATTGCGAGACCAAAGCAAAGATTTTATATCCTACTAGCTTTTGCCCGCGGCTTCGCCCGCGTGGCATTAGGTACTTAAGGAATCGGGATAAAAGGTAGCCTATGTTCTTTTCCATGTCAAAGGCTTTATGCATGCCAAATTTCATCCAAATCCCTTCACCCGTTTTTGCGTGATTAAGTAACAAACATCCAAACATCCACACTTTTACATTTATAATATTAGTTAGGATTAGGACCAAAGCAGCATCAACGCCGAATAGTATACCACAAAATGCACGCCAGAAGTTTTGTCTGCAATAAGCAACAAGGGACCGAACACCAGGCTCCGCGGGGTACTGCTTCACCATGACAACGCGAAAATATAAAATCAGCTGAAAGGGATAGGTACAGTTTTCATCAACGGAAGACGCGACCGGAAGTTCGAGAAGGCCGTGGTAGAGATGTCTGCGGCGACTGGAAAATTTATTCAGACGCATGAAACTTTGTATAAAGGAGATTTCTTTGAAAATAATTAATAAAAATATTTTATACTTAGAAGTTAGTTTTTTTAATTTCTCAAAACGTTCTGAGTGTCCCACGTTTGTGTGTTTGGTATAAAATATGTAAATTTGTGTGAGTAGAGGCGGCCGTTTATGTTTTAAGTTATTCGCAATTAAACCCTGATTACAGTAACACGTTTATTCTTTATCCTCCACCACATAGCCTTTTTTTTTTCGATGGGAAAAGTCATCCAATGACAACCCCCGCTCTTGGGCGGAGCGGGAGATAGTGTCAGACTCTTACTGACTAAAAAACCCATCTCGTTCCTTCAAGCCTTCATACCGGGGCTCGAGCGCCCTTTCGGGTAACCCTGGCCCCAGTAGGCTTCGACCCAGCTGGGCCCCTGCTGCTGCTGACAACTCCTTGAGGCGCGCGGGAACAGCGCGCGCCGTCGATGACTTGGGCTTGGTCCGGACAGTCACCGGACGGCCGGACAGTGAGCTACCCATTGCCCACTGTCCGCAAGCCCGCGCCTACGGTGGCTGGAAATCGGGATCGGAATCCCGGCGGCGGCGAGAGCGCCGTTGCCTGATGCGGTCGGCCTCCTCCTTACCACATTGAAAATGAAGTTATTTTACACTTCTTGAGTGATTTTTTTTTTTTATTGGAGTCAGTTTTATTTTTTTAGCTGCCTGTAGTAACAGAAAAAAAAAAAAACAAAAAAAAAACAGAATTCCAAATCCGTCCTCTAAGACGCCAGTCTTCAAGTAGTCGTGGTAATTGGGGTATCCAATCTCACAAACCGCGGGTTTGAAGTCAGCAATCCCGCGAATCGCGGTAACAGACAATAAAGCTTTTTTTAGGTGCGAAATCATCCAACCATAATCGTCAATGACTTCTGCTCTGCAGAGCGGGAGGATGTTTTAGACTTTTACTGACTAAAACCCACTCCTGTTTTCCCTCTTTGCCTTGTGTTCCAAGGCACCGGGTTTTCCTTTCAGAAGTGAACCCATGGTCTCATTAGGCTTCAACACTGTTGGGTGCCAACGGTTTTGCTAACATTTTGAGGTAAAGAAAGAAAGAAGACTATTTTATTTGGCATACACACTCGTAGATACAGACAATGTAGTAACAGCCTGTCTTTTTTTATAATGATTATATAAAAAAAAGAGACAACTGACAATGTGTTCGTTGAACACTATGCTCCAGGACCATAGAACTTCACATAATATAAAAAGGGTGAAATGCTACCTATGCCTATGTTTTCAGATGTGATGGTTACGCATAAGCATAACATACCATAATACTTGAGCGGCCAGTGATGCGGCGAGTGGCGAGTAGCCAGCAAACACGATGGCGTCGCGCCGGGAGTCAGCACACGCGCCGGCCACCACGGACAAGGGCCTAGTTTGTGCCACACCACGTCGTCGTAACTGGAAATAAATACAAGCATGGCGCTGTCTGTCCAATAAAACGGAGCTAGATAGCGGAGCGGAGAGGAGCGACGGAGTAATATGAAGCGGAGCTGTTGACAGTGTCCGTCTAATGATGCAGAGCGAGGTAGTACGGCGGTGATACGGACTGTGCTGAGCTAGGCCGAGTACACACAAGCCCTCGCAGCTCCAATACCACGCGGCCAGTTTACTGCTTCGCTAATCTACTTCTCTGCTTCATTTCTCGGTTTTGTATGAATTTTGAAACTAGTTCGCAAATCCGTGTTAACAAAGCGGTGCAGAGATGGCACAGCTCCGCTCCGCTCTACTCCTCTCCGCTCCGCTCCAATGGACAGGCAGCCTGATCAGTCTATCATATTACCACAGATGGGTCATGGCACCTTTGTGAAAAGGAATGGGCCTAAAAGTGAAAGCTACAGGCCCAAGTGTGGCCATTTTTTAGCTAAATGGCGCAGAAATTTGTTTGTTGTTTTAATGTAATAGGAGCATTATTAAGTCAAGGAAATGGTATCTATAGGGCACTAAAGTGTTTCAGTATAGTAGCGGTATACTAAAGCAGATAAGGCTGCCATCAGACTAACTGTATCGCAGCAACCGCACGCAGTCCATATATTCCAATGCATGCTGTTTGATCTAACTTTGCGCTGTTGGCGCCACGCAACTAGCCCAGGAGCTTAGTGTATGATTTGATCTTTAAGTGTCTCAAAATAAAGTTGACAATGTCAATGTGCGTTTGCTCTTTATAATTAACTGCACACTGACTGTATGCGGTTAGTGATGGACAGCGTGCGACGACACTACACGACTGTAGCCGACCGCGTAAAGTTGAAGGCACGAAAGCATGCAGTTGATATTAACTTCACTCGACTGGAGCCGACCGCGTGCAGTTGATATCACGACTGCACGAAGTCGAACGCACAACTGCATGCAGTTAAATACATCGACCGCATGCGATGCTGTTCGTCTGATGTCATCCTTATAGCTCTACTACATGAACCAATTTGATGCAATAATTTGACTAAGTGTGTGTTTATAAAAGTTTTGTTACTATTTTGGTGTACAATAAAGTTTATTCTATCGTGATGGTCGATGTCAGAAAATTATAGGATTACTATCTTCTGTGCCAGTGGCTTCTTCCGCGTAAATGTCGGTTATTATTTTTATTTATTTATTGTTTTACTTTAGCAAAAATGGCTATCCGCCAATTACATTAGTTAAAGGGACATTAATATATATAAATAATCCACACACTCATCTCCACAGAACTCCAGACATACTGACATGATCGGACGTGAAGACGGTTCAAGCTACTCCATACAAAATTCTATTACTCCATACTATTCTAATACTCATCAAAATCGGTTTACTAGTTTAACCTAAGGGGTAACAGACGTTCGGACAAACAGATCGATCGGCGTATCCAGAACGCCTGGAAAAGCCACTGGTCCATGAAGACGCTAATGAAGGGTGATCTCCCGGAAGCGTTAACTCCTCGACATGTGTATCCTGCTTATCCTAACCCCCATCCTAACCTACGGTACCTAACCAGGCCTGGTCTCTATTCAAACTATAAAAGACTTTTGTTTTGTGCTATGGAGCGCAGCATTCTGGGCATAAAAAGGACAGACCGAATACGGAACGACACGCTGCGCTCCGTAACGGGCATGAAAGACGTGGCCAAAAAGGCTGTCAGGTTCAATGAGACTGGGCGGGTCAAGTCAGCCGCATGCACAGGGACCGCTTGGCAAGAGTCGCCACACTGTGGGTCCCTACAGAAGTAAAGCGCCGTCGCGGCCGGCCTAGAAAGAGGTGGCGGGATAATCTGGACGCGTACCGCGAGGACTGGTTAGAGACGGCGCAGGAGAAGAAAGTTTGGAAGGACTTGGGGGAGGCCTTTGCCCAGCAGTGGGACAGTAACAGCTAGATAAAAAAAAAATCAGAAATTAGTTATTTACGTATAAGTTACAGGAAAACGTATAAGAGGTCTGTTTTTTTAAAACATATCAAAAACATAAGACTCAGAAGGAACTCAATACTCAATATTTTATTGCATTCCATATGTACATATTTAGATGGTATAAAAATATAGTTAAGACCAATATGGATCCTGTCGGGCAAGCTAGGAGAGAGGATGAAGGCTAATAAAATAAAGATATTTCACTTATTATTGTCATCATTATTAATAAATTATGTGCCTTTCTATTTAAATTAAATTGTGTATGCATGTTATTTAATAATTATGTCTATATAACTCTGAGCGCGAGTCCGACTCGCACTTGACCGGTTTTATTCTTACGCCCCAGCCGCCGCTGCAGGGGACGGGAGTCACAGGAAGTGTCCCGGTCATCGTAGGCGCGTACTTGAGGATGGCGAGCGATGGGTAGCTCACCGGCCGTCGGTCCGTCGACAGCGCGTTGTGATGATGCAAGATTGACGAAGCCTGTTACGGCCGACGCCTCAGGGTATTTTTCGAAAGACTTCACTAAGAATCTCAAAGGTAACTAATTAAGAAACCGAATAGATTTGTTAAATACCGGTGCGCAGATTCACGCGAGACCCACGAGGTTTTTAATTTGTCTCTCTAATTACAGCGTACGAAAAGTTAATCATTAAAAGGCGATCAAAAAAGTTTGCTTACCCAACTTTGGGTCCCCACATGCAACTGGGACACAGTTCGATATTCTCCTTGTCCTTGCGCACGGAACATATAGTGCGGGTGCTTGACAGTATCTTCTCTATCAGCGTCACTGGCTTTGTTTCCTTCTTGGGCGGGTTCTTGCGATCTGAAAGTTTTACAAGTCGTCACCTATATGGTAAAGTCGCGAATGTGCGTAATTTGCGCATTTTCTTATAAGAAAGCGGTTTAATAAAACAGCCCATTTAAAAAACAAGAAAAAGGATTTTCATAAGGGCCGCTTTTTTCGGTTTAATAAAGTGGCCCCACGGAGAGGATAAGAGGCGAGCCAGGTAGATAATTGGCGATGATACACTCGTCGAGTCGAGGCTTCAAAGTCTTGAGCATCGACGCAGTCGCTAGCCTGTCGGTTTTCTACCGGTTGCATTTCGGAGAGTGTGCGTCGGAATTGCATAACCTAATTCCGCCTAGCCCGTTCCGTCATCGGACTACCAGACGTACGGCTATGCGCCACCGGTATATGGTGGATATCCCATCTACACGCACAAAACGTTTTGGGAACACATTCATTGTGCGTGCGGCTAGGGAGTGGAATTCCTTGCCGGAGTCTGTGTTTCCTAATAGCTACAACCCGGGAATCTTTAAGTCGAGAGTGAATAGGTTTCTTCTAGGTAAGCGCGTTCCATTGTCGACCGCATCGCCGCTTTCCATCAGGTGAGATAGCGGTCAAGCGCGAACCTATCAATAAAAAAAAAATATGAAGGATGACGAAGTGTGTTATTGCTATGCGTAAATGACAAGGCGTTTCTATTACAATTGGCGCAGTGGTTGGTGTGTGTAGCGGGTTCCATTCCCTCACAAATATTTGTATGGCCTAAAAATAGTTGTTCCTGGCGTGCTATTCTCTAAGAAAACAGCCTTAAGCGCAGCGCTGGCCGCAGCGACGAAATCCAAATAGGTACATTAGATTGACAATCCAATCCAATGTACATTGAATTAACATTGGATTATTAATTCAATGCACTGCGCTCTCAACTCGTCGCTGCGGCCAGCGCTGCGCTCAAGGCTGTTTTCTTCGAGAATAGCACCACTGGTCTGGGTGTCTTACGTATTATGAATTTCCTGTTGAATGAATGTTCCTCGGTCTAATGTAGTTCTAGCTTTACTATTTATTTTGGTTGTAAGTAAGTTAAATTATACACACGTAATATGGTGACCAGCCATTCTCTCCTACAAGCGAGATGGAAGGCGGAGGGGCAGTTAGGACACTCGCGGAGTCGGTCCCCCTTACCACAGACGAGGCACCATGGAGTATGCAGGGTTATCACTGCTTTCACTGGAGATGTTGCGTTCTGTAATCAAGAAAGTAAGAAATACAGTTTTCTATCAAAAGAAGCATGGTTAATGCTCAAACTATGCTCTGGTCAGCGCCCATGTGATAAATAAGCAAAACAAAGACCCCCTACCCCCCAGTAATGCTTACGTAATACTTAAATGGCCCAATTCTATTTATTGTGTACACCTACCGGGGCTACCAGTTGTGTAGTCTTCTTTAACCCAAAGGTTGACTGGTAGAGAAAATGTTGTTGCATTAAGCCTTCCTATATCACATTACTGTTCATGAAGCAAAGTCATGTACGAGTGAGCCTATGTGCTTACCAGTGGTGTAAATTCTATGATTTGAAGCCGCCGCAAGTGTCCGCCTTTGCCCCCCCTCAGAACCCAAAATTTTACTTTCAATAAAAATCATACTTACAGAACTATCGGACCCTTCATTTCTTTTATCCATCTGTTTGCGAACATAGTTGTATCGCCAGCACTGATGCAAATAATTCTCTATTTCCTTCTCCGAAACTATAGTTTTGATAACCATATCAAATTTATCTTCCGTACTGGCGTCTACGTTCATTAAGTAGTCTAGACACTCCCTGTTTGTGTATATGTCACGTTGCAAGTATTCATAGTATTGGTCAAAGAGGGACTCTTTGCCTCTGCGGATGAATTCTTTGAATGCATTCTCGTATCTGCCTTGCTTTAATGGAGTGTGTATCACATCGTAGGTAGCGTTGAGGTCGGGTTCTTTTTGTGTGTTGAGTTTCACGTTTAGAGGCATTGTGAGATCTTCTTTAATTTTTCTCTGGAAGGTGAAATAATGTGTTTTAGAATGTTACATTGAAGCAGAGGTTTTGGATCTAATTTGCATTTTTTAAAACTCTGTGGTCTGTCTGTCAAGCATAAATTAATTTGATCAAATCAAGGCTGACTCTCATAATCATCATCATCATGTCAGCTGAAAGACGTCCACTGTTGGACACAGGACTCCTTCAAGTGTAGCCATAATGACTAGTCTTATGTGTCAACCAGTCTTGCTATTAAATTCATTATTACAAAACAAGACAGTTTCCTAGCAATTTTTAAAACTAGTTACACAAAGATTTAGTTCGCAACACTATTTTGAATTTGAAAACAAAAACCAATTTTTTGTATGATGTACCTTTCTAGGAATGGCAGTTTTCTTAGGAGGTGAGATCTTGGGAGCTTTGTGTGCAGGTCCATAGAAAGGTCTGGACCTCTCGGCCAGATGCAGGCTGGTGTATGGCAACCAGAACCTGTTCTTAGTGTTACAGGTTTCCACATAGTAGCATAACTCCTTTGTGACTGTAATAGAGCCATCCTCATTGGCTGATATGCCTAGAACTGTGAATGTGGTGATATAAGTAAATAACAGTTGTTGGTCAAACTGTAACCTAATTTCTAAACAGCTAATAAATTCTAAGTAGGTCCTAAAACTAGACTACTAAAACCTTCGATCAAGAATATGTTATGAGACTGGCCCCTAATACAGAATATCACTCAAAACTCAAGCGTTACTTAAATCTAGTTTCAACCAATCAAATGGCTTGAATCTAGTTTTAAGTAATGCTTGAGTTTTGAGTGACGTTCTGTAATACAGGCCTAAAAGTTTTTTTATTTATTTTTTTAATGTTGATAGGCTTGCGTTTGACCACCATCTCACCATCCAGTTTCTTTTGAACAGTTTTCCAAATACTATCTATTGGTAGAGCCTGAGAAGAAGAACTGGTCCGTGAATAATGCAGTCGCTACCATAGGTAGTGAAGAGATGAAGATGAAATACTAGATGAATAATGACAAATGAGTCATTTGCGTACCTACTTAGCATCAAGCCTACCTCCCAATCAGTCAATGTATCTGTTTACAAGATCTAAAGGAGAATGTTATCTGTTATGATTAGCAGTATTTAGATAATAGGACAATTTCTATTCATGCTCTTCTAAGAAATCGGTGAGTATTCATAAATTACACCTGAGAGAAATAATGATAGGGAATCCCGTGTGATCGAGAGTCATTCCTAACTAGAAAAATATAAACATAGCGTTTGTTTTAATTTACATATTCTGTCTAAAATGAAACAATTGAATGTTTACCTTTGTCGTCATAAAACAATCCATCTTCGTTTTTTACTACTTGCACGTTTGAGTAAACTTTTTTACAAAGTCGTGCAAGCGCTATGTCGCCCAGCTTCCAATGGTAAATTCCTGTTTTCTGTGTTGTCATGATGAATAGAATAATCAAATTTAACCATAATCCATAATTAATTTTGATTTTTTTTTGTTAGAAGTTAAAACAAACAATGAGTGAAAAGCGAAAATAGCTTGACCATTCATTCAAATATCCGCGCGCATAAAACTAGTCTTTTTATGTATTCGAAATTATTGGTTTAATAGTTGAACTTCATAATTTTTATTATTTTATATAGTAATTATTGAAATAGTTTAGGTTATGAGAAATTTAATCTAAAAAAAATAATTAAATTGTAAATATCTTGTAATAAATTGCTTTAAAAACCGCCATCTAGTGTCGAGTAGCAGAATTAAATTCCAAAAGAACAGCAGTGCCATCTATAGTATAAAAGAATTATCTCCAAAACTGTTCTACAAAATCTCAATAGATGGCTGGAGAGGTATCGTTTTGTATTCTAGATGAACGGCGATCTAGGACTACCGCTTTGGAGGACTTTTACAACAAATTCAAACTCATGTAGTTATACAATCAATGATGGGTCATTAAATATTTTTTTAAATGTGATGACTATTCGATCTAATAGTAATCACATTAAAAAAATACAGTCTTTATAAGAGAGTTGTTAGAAAAGCGATTGTATTACATCTCTATGACGTTGTGGTAGGCATCATTTCAACAGAATTAGGGTGTTACGACTTAGGGTGGAGTTTATTTCGCAGAAGTTATTACAGCGTCAATGAAAAGATACTGAAACATGGTTTTTAGTCAGCAGCATTTCTAAGTCTAGAATTTAGGCGACTAAAAATACCTATACCTTACCAGTAGTGTCTGAGATTAGCACGTATGTAGGTGCAATCAAACTCTTCAGCTAAGGTTTATACTAGATTTTGCTAACTTCGTCCACGTGATTGCCTGTTATTGCGGACGCGAAGTCGAAGACAAAGCTTGATAAACATTACCATAATGTCTCCTTACTTAAAGCTTATTCCGTAGGTACTAAACTCCATCAAAATTGGTTCAGTAGTATAATTGTGTTAGCGTAACAGATAGCCAGATGTACACGTTTTTATTACAGATTAGTTAATTAGTAGGTAAGTAGGTACACCTAATTAGTTTATTAGTAGGATCTAGATAGATATTATATATTTAATATTATATTAAAATCTACCTATAAACCTATAGATTAGGTATATATTAAATACAATACAGTTCCTAACCATTACCTACCTACGTACACTTCCTCGTTAATTTTCAGGTCGCAGCCGCTACTGCTAAACATGAGGTACTGGGTTCGATTCCCGGGTCGTGTAGAGAGTTCTTCCATATAGAAGTACCTCGAAATCTGAATTAAAGAAGGGTTGATAGCAATAGGCTAGTTCGTCATTTTTATTTGGATTGAGCAATAATCAAATAAGTCTCCTGCTCTGGTTGAGCGAGTAACTAAAACCCACCTGTGTTCCTTCAGTTGCTATCCGTTCCGGGCAAAGTTAATTTTCGCTGCCCTTTACATACACAAAACCATATAATGTAAGTCATGACGAGTCTTAAGTCTTAAATATTTCCACTATTCAACCTGAAGTAGGTTGGAAGGTGGCACATAAAATTCTCAACTTGCCAACTTGGCTGTGGATGGCTAATGGTTAGGTTGGAAAATAAAAATGAAAATATGAAAAAGAAGTCAATTTTTGCCGCCCCTAATTTTTTGCCGCTCTGGGCAAATGCCCGGCTCGCCCGGGTTATGGGACATCTCGCCCACGTAAAAACTGGCCTGTGGGCCAGATGTCAACTTTTTAAAATGTGCATGGGTAGATGGCCCTTAGATCGTGCTCTGGTCATAAGATTTAAACATAATGCCATTATTTGGGTGTAAAATTTAAAAAAAATAAAGCAAAAATCCCAGGATTTAATTGAAATATTATTTTCAGGATGGTTATGATTCCGGTATTTTAGGGGTAGATATTATGAACTTTATGTTACATTTCCATGAACTTTAAATAACTTATAATGATAATGCATAATGCTATGCCTATAATGATAAGTTTCACCAAAAACCAGTACCTTATATGATTACAAAATAATCTCACGCGCATTAAAAATTGGTTTTTCAGAAGGATTATCATATCGCAACTAGCACCAACCCGCACTGGGCCCGCGTGGTAGATTACAGTTACGACCCAATCCCTGTTCTAGAGAGGAGGCCTGATTCCCAGCAGTGGGAACATTGAAAAGGCTAATTATGCTGTTATACTAAGTAAATAATAAAGGTGTTCATTATTAAGTTTTCAGAGCTACCACCAATAGAATAAAAATTGTAAGGAGGATTCTTTTTTCTTAGGATATTATACTGAAATTTAGCACGAATTTTTATCAATAATAATAAGACAGTCATTAATTTTAAATTAGTTTTTTAACCATTTCGAAAAGGAGGAGGTTCTATGTTCGACTGAATGTATTTTTAAAACTACAAATACACAGATACCTTTATTTATAATCTGCTGAAAATCTGATCTACAATCCACTTTTCCATCTCTCTCACTCACCCCTGCAGATAATTTCTCATTTCTCCCGATCTCCCCCACATACCTACACTTTTCCCCTCATACACATACAAACATCCGATTCTATTGACAAAACATACTTATGTATATCGCCGAGCGAGATTCGAGATGCTGGCTCCTGATTGGTCGATCTCGCGAGGGGCGTGGCGCAAGATCACAGCATCCACTCCCCACCCGACTGAGGTTGACATAAGTACTTATTGTATGGTATACTGTCAAGATTTTAGACTTATCTTGTTATGTGAATAATAATAATAAATTCGTTTATTTATTTATAGCATGGGCACATTTAAAATACTGCCGTCGTAACAGAGAACACAGTAACTTTGAAATAGTTCGTTATGAGAAAAACGAGCGTAAAGCTTAGCTTAGTTTGTAAAAGTTACTGGGTTTTTAATGACCGCATCTCTGGAACCAGAAGCGTTAAAAATAAACCGAAAATTTTGCCGCGTAGAGTTCAGTCTCGTTGTCACGATAATAAAAAAAAAAGTGAGAACACAGTAAGTTAAGATACTGTGTTTTATTTCACAGTTGCATATTTGCCTGAACTAGGGCGAACCTGTGCTTTAGGCTATAGAGAATTAAAAAAAAAAAAACACTAAATAAGACTATTATAAAACTTACTAAATTTAGATATACTAAAATACAAAAAAAAAAACTATATAATACTAATTGGATATTTATTATACGAGTACCAAGAAATACTGGGTTGGTTATTAATAGATTATTATAATAATGATGAGAGTGACTAAACTTGGCTAACTAGACGAATAGTCGCCCACTAAAAATGAGATCGGATCAGATAGTCGGCTTTCCCGACTAGTCTGCGACTAGTTGGCTTTCCTAACCAATCCACGACTAGTATTTTAAAAATATTTTTTATTATATTGATCACCCCTATTTCATCTGATGGTAAGCGACGATGTGGCCGACGGTGGATCACGCTTGTCTAGAAGTAACCATTCACACTTAACTTAAATACTCGCCGGTTATAGCTACTTAGTTGGGCATATCTACGAATTTATTTTAATTATTAATTGACTTTCAAAAAGGAGAAGGATTCAATTCGGTCGTATTTTTTGAAACGTTTAAGTGTCGTTGACTTAATTGTACTTACTTTGATAGTCAATACTATTCTTGTGAGAACGAATTATTTCCTGCTTTCCTGTCGTTTACCTACCTACTGGTCGGGATCTCATACCCACAGTAAGTTGGGTCAGAAAGTCGGCTTTCCCGACTAGCCGAATCATTCCATACTCATGAATACTTATGTCTTTTTATTTGAAATAAATCGTCTAAAAGACATACAAAGATTATTTAAATTTAGTTAATTACCTAACAACGGTTTAGGTAAATACCTAATTGTAAACATTTTTAGATAAAATTTTTAAACATTAAAAAAAATAAAAGACATGTTAAGATTGTTTACATTTAGTTAACTACTTAAACAAATGGAGTGTAAATATTTTTGTTTTCAATAATATGTTTAAGTTTCGTTGACTACTAATATTGTGTAGGTACCTAATTACCTACTATGATTGAAACAACTGTATTTGTAAAATAGGTACGCAAAGTACTACCCGACTAGTCAGTCAGTCAATTACAAAAGTGGCCAAATTAGGTAAGTAGTTGGTTTTCGCGACTATTTGACTCATCTTTAGTTAAATTATTATTATCTAAGTAGGTAAAACGTATTTTTGATACAGTTTCCTACAGGGTTATTGAGGACAAGATAACCGGAATTAGTGGATGGGTAATAACCGGAGATTATCGACAGATAGTATAAGGATAATAGATTTCAAAATAATGAATATAGGTTAGATATTTTGCTTATTTAGATTTCCTTGTTTATTGTGATAGAGTGATAAATAATTCACCAACTCGCACTGGCCCTGCGTGAGAGTTGGTGGAATAGTTACGGCCTATTCCCTCTTTTAGACGAAGCCTTATTCCCAGAAGTGAGAACATTACAAGGCTAATGTTAGTTAGGTATGTTATGATTTTAATGATAGAAGGAACGGAGCTTTTGATCCCCTATAACGTGTCTGAATGGTTGCTAAACATATTTATTTACTAGCTTTTGCTCGCGGTTTCGCCCGCGTGGTATTAGGTACTGGAATTGGGATAAAAGGCAGCCTATGTTCTTTTCCATGTCAAAGGCTATATGCATGCCAAATTTCATCCAAATCCGTTCAGCCGTTTTTGCGTGATTAAGTAACAAAAATCCAAACATCCAAACATCCACACTTTCACATTTATAATATTAGTTAGGATATTGCCTAACCTATCCAAATGATATATCGCATTCGCATTTTGTAATGTTCGAACAAAATACAATTTTAAGTCAAAGTAATAATGCGCTGAAAACAATGACAACTAAACAACAGTTTGCTGCAAATTGTTCGACAGAGTAACCGTTGCTCCTCACAAATGGCATGAAGGAACCTCGTGGATTTTAGTGAGATGTTTGACTCGAGAGAAGATAATTATTAAAATGTATAATTTACTACCTCAAAAAATGGTAATCATTACGGTTGGTAGAGGGGCTGACGCTTGCAGGACATTGTTCTTCTTTTGATTAAAAAAAAAATAAAGAAAAAAATTTAAAGAATTTAATAAATAAATAAAATATTATCAATGTAATTTTTATTTTTTTTACTCCAAGAGATTTTTTTAAGCCGGGAAATTTAAATTTGGGTAAATATCATTAAAAACTCGCTAAGTGCCATCATCTTTACTCCAGAAAAAAATATATTTTCATTTATATATTTTTACTTTTGTAACAATAATATTCCACAACTATCACACAACGCCATCTAATCTTTGGGATTCTAACCAAATTTGGGTCATGAGGACTACTAGGACAACTGATAATCATTTTTATTTATATACTAGCGGCCCGTCCCGGCTTCACACGAGCAATAAATATAGCCTATGTTACTCAGGGTGAATGTAGCTTTCCAATGGTGAAAATAATTTTAAAATCGGCGCAGTAGTTTTTGAGTTTATTCATTACAAACACACACACACAAAAATACAAATTTTCCCTCTTTATAATATTAGTGAAGTTTACACCCAGAAAAAAAAGAAATGGTCGTGCTTATCACACAAACATTTGTCTTGGATGGGAATTGAACTCACGACCTCCGACATAGCAGTCAGGGCCACTAACCAGCAGGCTAGTCAGGCAAGAGTGTAGCAAAAAAAAGAGAGTGTAATTAATAAAGTGAAGATTATTTCATACAGCTAAAAAAAAAGTCCCAGGACATCAGCACTCATTCAGGAAGTCCAAACCGTCTCATTAAAACCAACTTCCTTAAGGCAAAAAAACATTATGCGCACAATGTCCTTACTCCTTAACAAGGGAAAGTGTCCCGACAGATGCGCAACTCTCTCCCAATTATATTATGGCCGGTCTGTTGCTATTAATGAGGGTCGTTAATTTTCGCAACAATTTTATTTTAATTTTATTTATTTAATTTACCACCGGTACACGGTAGACAAGTCCGAAAAGGTGAACCGATGACCTGGTCATGGTCGCGGGAATCCGATGGATGCGTGACGCACGGGACTGGTCGTTGTGGCGACGCTTGGGGGAGGCCAATATCCAACAGTGGATGTCTTTCGGCTGATATGATGATGGATGATATGGTAGACATTCCACTCATAAGCATAAAGCATTTTGGGAACAAATTTATTGTGCGTAGGCAGGCAAGGAGTGGAATTCCCTGCCGGAGTCTTTAAGTCAAGTGAATAGGATAGTTTACTTCTAGGCAAGCGTGCACCGTCGTCGACCACATCATCGCTTACCATCAGGTGAGATGGTGGTCAAACGCGAGCTTACCAATAAAAAAATAAAAAATGACGTAACACAATTGTTTTTTGTTTTGAGTCGGCATTGTCTTTGTTGATGTTTTTTTTTTATTAACCTTTTACCGCCTATTTCTGAATATCCGGCAATCACTCTCGCATTTATTTCGCCAGAGAGCATGCAAGACTATACTCCAAAGCTAAACAAACGAGATGGAGTACCCAGTCACAATGACACGACCTTGGCGAATAGGACGCGAAAATATTCGTCGGGTCAATCCGACGCGGTTGGGTTAATGGAGTATCGGGTAAAATGGGGTGAATAGAGACAAAACTTTGGTTTGGTTTGTCGCTTCGATACCATAATATCGGCTTCTAACAAAGCATCGATTTTTTAGAATAACAATTCATTAATAAATTGATATAGTTAAATGCTGCAAAAAATATTCAAATATCGAGAAAATACCCTTTAAAGTTTTGTCTCTATTTACCCCATTTTACGGTAATTTGTGGTTTAAAATAAAACTAAAGAAAGATGTCCGTTCCATCATCGGACCAGTATACGTACGGCGCTGTGTTGTATCACCGGTAGGTACATGGTTTGGATCCTACTGCACAAAGCGTTTCGGGAACACATTCATTGTGCGTAAAGGTAGGAGGAGAATTTATTGCCGGAGTCTGTATTTCCTGATAGTTATAACTATGGGACCTACGGGTCTTTAAGTTAAGAGGGAATGGGTTACTTTTACGCAAGCGTTAGATACATCGTCGCTTTTCATCAGGTGAGATAGTTGTCAAACGCGATATCTATACACATATAAATAAAATTGGAGTGTCTGTTTGTAATATTGAAATAACTGCTTATTACTAAATGCATATGAATATACGGTATACGGTGAATTATACGGTACATACATCAAAATAACATTTTTTAAAATTTTTGCCTGTCTGTTTGTCCGGGCTAATCTCTGAAATGGCTGGACCGATTTTGACGGGCCTTTTTTTGGCAGGTAGCTGATGTAACATAGGCTACTTTTATTTTAGAAAAAATAAATTCAAAATCCTGTAGTCCACGCCAACGAAGTCGCGGGCACAGCTAGTCATCAAATAACTTCTCTCGCTCTGGGTAGACCGAGAGGGAGTAACACCTGTATTCCTTTAGTTGCTCTATGCATTCAAGGGCCGCTTTAACTCTTTCGAACAAACCCATAGATGTGAGCCTTTTGGTACATGGTCGCCATTTCAGAACCTTTCGGCTCCATCAACCATCTGTTCTGTGAGCAATGTAGGAGCCCTGCCCACTACCGCTTAAGTTTGTCGATTCTTCACGCTATGTTGTTAACTTTGGTTCTATTCCTGATGCGATCACGCAAGGAAAGTCCACCCTTTCCGTTGATTACATTTTTGGTGACTTTAAGCCTTCTGATAAGGCTTATTGAGAGCAACAGCGTTTCAGAGCCATATGTCATCACTGACAATGCGCACTGGTCATAAAATTTCTGATTAGAATTTCAGACCCAGGGGCAGGAGTCCGTTACGTTGGCCAGACCAAATCCGTGTTACACTGGAGGCCACAGTCAGAATCAGAATCAGAATTACTTATTTGTAAACATAGGTGTGTGAGGTGTTACTGATAGGTAGATCCTCCATGTTTTGCACAGAGGCGTACAAATATATATAATTCACATTGTCCGTTTTCATTTAACCTCTGAGATTAAGTAAACTTTCACATCATTTATAAATTCAAAATTAATCGGCATATCATTGCAAATCAAATAGTAAGTCTGCGACGCCATCCACATCGCCGAAGATAGGACAACATGTTAAAATATAGTCCACAAGAAAGTTATTCGTCGAGGTCACGACCCTCATCATTCAGGATAAACGACGCAAAGAGGAAGATAGAATTTCTAGAGCCTCATGTTATCTTCCAACCAAGTCCTGGTTTTTAACCTCACCAATTAGTAAATGACCGCTTACTTAGTAACGCGTCAAGATGTAACAATAAGTCGACAGTCTATGGTGCTCGTCGATCGTCGATCGATGTAATACAATCGACTACTTTTTACCGGTCCGTAGCTCGTGCCGACGCCGACTGGCTTCCGGTACTGGGGAGAACATAAGTGTTGGCTTGTAGGAGGCTTTATTTAATTATGATATTCCGTTAGTAAGCTGCATGGTTTTGAGACTATACTTCTTTTCTTCTTAGTTTTAATCCAATCTGGGGCCGTAGGTTGTCTTTTAAAAGGAAAAACCGGGGTTCTGGAACACTGTTCCTTTGTACTTTTATGTTGCATGAAGTTTTAATAAATAATTAATAAATAAACAAGGCAAAGAAGGAACATATAGAGTGGATTTTGGTCAGAAAAAGTTCGAAACGCCTTCCCATTCTACTCTAGAGCGGTAGAAGTCATTGGATGATTTCCTATTTTAAAAAACAGCTTTAAATTCAAAAACTCTGCCTTTTATCAGGGTTGGCAACAAAGCTGATGGCCCAAAGATATTAGGTTAATATAGACATAATTGTTGAGTGGAGGCTTTATTATCCTCATTTTCAGCTAAAGCAACTCAAAACCGTATTTATTTAAACTAGACCATTTTCAGGTACTTTGGAATCGTCGAGGAGTCGGTCAGTTAGTTCGAGTTCAGGATACTACCAAAATTGTCTCCATTACGAAAAGCGGGCAAGAAACTCGATGGATACTCGTTAAATTTATTTTTTTAGGAATTCCTTGTTAATGATCTTCTTTGATTAATTTTTTCAGCGATATGATGACTGCCTAAGTTATCATTTAAATTACTTCGGGTATTTGGGTAGCTATCTTGGATGTCTTTGGTAGCGTAGCTGTTCTCCAGCCTTATTTCTCTTGGATCAAAAGCCTTCAGCGCCCGCTTGTACCGCCTTTGTCAGCATCTGTCGTCAGAGTTTTTGTGTGGTTCCGTTAATTTCTCCAGTTTTTTATAGCATCACATTGTTCTCTCCGGGTTGACGGGTAGACGGCAGGCGTTAGATGCGGTCAAGTGCTGACCTGTCGTAGAAAGAGGTGCCAAATTAGACAGTTGAGTCACCAGCAGTCTAGACATTAGGTACGTTATGCGTTTAAGGTTTGTGTTGGGGCTGCTCTCTATCTATTTTTATTGTTATGTCTGGATTATGACTCACATGTCATGAGTCATAGCTACTCAAGAATACTGTATGTAAGTTCCTAGGTATAATCATCGTCAAAGATTTTTTCTTCTTCAGGAATTTCTGTCTATTCAGTGCAGTAGATGAGACTAGGTTCTCATTTAAATCTTGTCATCCATGTACTGATCCAGCCTTAAGAACTTTTCCAAGTAAGCAAAATGTAATGCATTTAGTAGTGTCTGGGTGTAATTTATCTATAATATGTATGTATTTAGAAATATATAACTTGTATGTTTATCAGTTGTCTAGTACTCATAACACAAGCTCTGCTTAGCTTGGGACTAGACGGCGACATGTGATAGTTGTGGAAAAAAAATGTTTTCAAAGTCATTGTTTTAAGTGATTTTGTGACCTTTGTAAGGATTTAACATTTTGTTTTTAACAAAATCAATAGGTACCTAAATGAACTCAAAAGCTCCGACTCTCAGACGAACTATTTTTTTTTGGACGTTACGTGAAATGAAAGACCTGTCAAAAGACTTAGCGCCAAGCCACCAAAGTTATCAAAAAATTGAAAGGGAAATTGGATGCCATCCTTTTAATTCACCAGATCCTTCAATCAGAAACAAAAAAGCAAAATATAGGGAACCATAGATCCTAGAGCAACCGGCCGGCCATAACCTCATTTTTTGTCTATGGCACGGGCCAACAGGATATCGACCATTTGAGATAGTTTTTGTTACTTCCTATAATTAAATGTTCTTTTAGTTAGAAACAGGATCTTGTTAATGTTTTGTTCGTTTTTAATTTTGAATAGTAACGAAGTGGAGTTTCACTGTCCGTTTAAAAATAAAAAGGTATCTATGTAGGCACATCTTAAAACTTTGGGCTGCGTGATTGCTCAAAAGAGTTACTATGGCCCTTTAATGCAAAGAGCATCTGAAGGAACACAGGTGGGGTTTTGGTCAGTACACCTACGTCTGACACACGTCGCTCCACTTAGAGCGGGAGGAGTTATTTGATGATTTACCACGATAGAAAGAAACAATCCTAAAAGTTTTCAGTGGCTTTAGCGATTTTCTTCCTCCTAATATCGTAGCACTGCACACTGGCAACCAGCTCTTATCAAAGATTGTCGTCTTTAAACACTGCAGCTCGCCGAAAACCTCCCAGTTATGTCATATTTTCATATGAGTGTCTGCGCAACCGGACAATATATGGAATCATTGAAACAGGCTAAAATGGAGATAGAATTTTATTGTAGTGTTGACTGCCTCAGCGAAGTTCGCCAAGAAGGCTGTCTTCAGACATTTGCTGCTAAATACTGCAAAAGCTTAAACATGTGGATGTAAATTCTGTTACATTCGTATGTTAATGAAAAACAAAGAGATAATCTTATACGCTTAAAGGACTTACTCCAAGCCAAAAAAAAAAAAATATCCTATTAAAATAAAATGAATCATAATTCTGTCTCTGCACATATCTGACTGTTGGTGCCGAATAATAAAATGAAGCGACTAGGCACAATGACTTTCAATTGGCGTTTGGTACAACTTGATACAGCACTGAGTACAGAGTCCATACAATAGTGCCCATTATCCTTTATCTTTGTACTTTGGCCAGCTCTTCTCTTCTGCGGGGTGCCAGCTGAAAATCAGCGCTGGGTGTTTGACGCCCAGCAATTGCTGAGTTGGTGACCCTTTCGGTTCAGGCACAGTCACTGCAACTTGTATTGTATGTCTGTACTTTTTTTTTATTATTATTTTATGTTGTTGTATATTGTGTTGCTTGCGCCGAATAAATGCTATTCTATTCTATTCTATTCCATTGTTTTGATCTAAAACGTCGTGGAAACTATGTTAGTAAGATTCAGTTTCTTAAAAAAATATGTTTACTACAGAAGTTCGTTTACAAACTATGTTAAAACGCCAATTTTTCATCTATCTTCTTTAAAAGACCTACCCGACAGAATACCGTCAGTTCTAGCAAGGTCGATGCTTGCTAGGGCCATAAGAATACTTCTGTGAGTAGTGTTGTGGTGCTAGAAGCTAAGTGGCAACTATAACATAGGTGTGGTTTTGGCCAGTAAAAGTCTGCGCGCCCTCCCACTCCGGGAGAAGTCATTGGATGATTACCCGAATAAAAAAACCCTCCTCACAGATGCAAGATGCCACATCATCAGGGTTTTTGGATTCAACAAGTAAAATCGAGAAATTATTATCATTTTGTTTTCTTCTTAAACTTATACCTAATAAGAAATTGACTGTTTTTTTTTTTTTATGGTGGGAAAAAATCATGCATAGACATCCCCCGCCCTTGGGCGGAGCGGGAGATAGTGTCAGACTCTTACTGACTAAAAGACCCACCCCGTTCCTTCTAGCCTTCATACCGAGGCTCGAGTGCCCTTTCGGATAACCCTGGCCCCAGTAGGCTTCGACCCGGCTGGGTCCCTGCTGTTGCTGACAACTCCTTGAGGCGCGCGGGAACAGTGCGCGCCGTCGACGACTTGGGCTTGGTCCGGACAAAGATATTGACTGTCACGGGCCAGATTGATGGGTAGCCATACACGCCAGGGTATACCTGACAGGTTTACCTGTACAGTTGAGTTTGACAGGTAAACCAGAGCGTGTATATTGCACAACTGTGAAGATTTCCACAAAAGCTTACCTGAGAGGTATAACTGTGCAGGAAAACCTGTTAGGTACACCCTTATATGGTTACCTTTATGGCAGTCATTGGCCGGATTTATTGCACTGGCGAGCCGGATCTGGCCCGCAAGTCGTAGTTTAGAGTAGAGACCTTTGATCTAGCTAGACCTTATTATCCCTGAAATGGACCATACATGCTTTTTGACTCAAAACAGGACCACACCTAGAAAGGGTAGAAATTCCTGTTTCTTAGAGGCTAGCAGCTGTAATTCCTTCACTATCACAATAATATCTCCAAGCTATCTAACTCTACTTAATATCGCATAACGTTGACATAACAGCAGTAACCGGTAAGCGGCAACGTAAAGGTGGACGAGTGACGCACGCGCACGAGATGTAACGTCGTAATTATAGAGACGCCGCGGTCAATGTCGCGGTGACTGAGGTGACTCACCGTAGCGCAAGTAGTGGGTGGGAGCGGGTAGTGGTCTTTGTTGTGGACCAATGTTCTTTGTTCTCACTGTGACAGTGTGGACCAGTGGTCTGTTTTTACCTCACTACATAAACCTCGGCTCTAGACAATTTGTTATTTTTTCAGAGATAATGATAGTCGGAAATCCTTTATCCGTTTTGAAGAAGTTAACGGCGAATCATACACACATATAGGTAGACAGCTACTTTGTTGTATACTATTTAGAGATTGATAACAAATAGTTTTTGAGGTGGGAATTCATCAAATAATTACTCCCAATCTGAGTAGAGGCAGAGGGCTACAGAGAGGTGTTATAACTAACTTAAGCTCACCTGCGTTCCTTTAGTTCCCTTTACATTTCAGTGCCACGGTAACTCTCTCAAACAATCCCGCAGCCCTAGCAAGCATCGGACCTCCGCCCAGTAGAACCCATCCAGTTTTGCTGACTAACCCGTTCGAACTATCACGCAGCACAATCCCGCTTTCATCTCATTCCTTGGCCAGTCGCCAGTCGTTTGCAGCTTCACGGACACACAGACAGATAGACGCGAGATGCGCGCGCTGCCTGCGAAGCAGCTGACCGACGAGCGACAACGACCGAAAAGTTTTGATACTTGCTCTTTTTATAAGTTACGAGTTTCTGCCACTGGCTTCACCCGTTTGCAGTTAATACTTTTCTCTATTATACTTTATAGCCTATATTATATGTTGTTCTAATGTTTAAACTTGGTTTGGAGGTTCTGAGTAAAATATCACAAAATGAAATAGCCAGAAGACTGTTGGCAAACTTAACTAGATTGACTATGAGCATTTGAGAGGGAGTGTCTGTTTTAATGATTAAAGAACATGAGGGTTCTTTGGTGACTTTTACAAATAATCCCGTAGTCCTGGCAGATGACGAGTAGGTCAGTGTAAGATGAGACTATCAGAAATATAGCAGAAAAAAATTCTTCCTGCATCAATTGACGAGGAGGAGGAAATTTATAAATTTGTTAACCTCACCACCGTTGACGTAAAGATATTCAAATTCAAATTCAAAATCATTTATTACAAATAGACCATTTGCAGGCACTTTTGAATAGTCAAATGTCGGTCAGTCCAAGAAAAGTGAAGCTAGATTGCACGTCCCAAGGCGTAGATCTCTATGGAGAAGAACGTGCAAGAAACTCCACCAAACTCCTTACATATTTCATGTTGCTTCCTATATCTTTTTCAATGGAAAATTCTAATAAAAATTGTATGTTAATATCTTTGTTTTATTTGTCTTATCTATCGCTGAGCATTTTATTATTATTTATTTGTAAGATTGTTGGCCACACGGGATTTTTCATTAGAAATCCCGGGAAGATCCATATTTTTGATGCAATTAGTACAGGAATAACTCTACCTAATTCCGACTTCTGGATAAGACAAAACAATTATTGATTAAGAATTTCTTTACCAAGTATCAAGATTCTCCAGTCTCTCGGACCGCGCACGCGCCGCGGCAGATGTGCGCAGCATCTGTCCGGCACACAGCCGCACCGCTCATCTCCTCGCACGCACACCTACACGACAACCTGCTGATGCCCAGCTGATCGAACCTGCCGGCTTTTTAGCTTTTTTGTTACGAGGGATTTGTTTGTCCAAATCGGGATGGGCAGGAATTGAATGAGTTTTTTTGTGTTCTTATAGGAAGGTCTATGAGTTCCCGCTTACTTAATTCTGTAAATAAGTTGAAGATTGTACTTGAGGATATAATGTAGGGGGTTATGAGAATCCTTAGTAAGTAGGAGCTGCGTAAGGTGAAAGAACTAAAAAAAAAATTGAGTAGTAGTCATAAACACACTTTTTTTTAAATTTATGGTTTTATCTTTGTGTGTTTTCTGTGTTATGCGAGTATTTCCATAGCATCACATTCATCATCATCGTCATCATTCCAGTCGACAGGCGTCCACTGTTGGACGTAAGCCTTCCCCAAGTGTCGCCACACTGAACGATCCAGAAAGCAAAGCCTTTAACTAGCACTGCGTTTTTATTTTTTAATCGATATTTCCTAGCAATGCTGAGATGATAGGGTTTTTGGTCTTGCATCGGTATTTTTTTATGTGGTATGTTTTTTTAAATGTATTTTTATTTTAGGCTTAGGTAGTTTATGTCAAGGATTATCTGGTTATAATAATCTTTCATTTTATTTTGATGTGTGTCTTGTGCGAGTCACATATGAATGTTTTTCTTTCTTCTACGAAATCAAAGATTACATTTCAAGTGTAAGTATCTAAACTGGCTCAATTTGTTTCTGGCCAAGATCTTCCATACGTGAACACCAAGCCTATTTTTATGCAGGCCAGGTTGAGTCACCCTGAATTATACAATTACACCTTTCAATCCATAGCCTTCGAACCCTTTATGAGGAGGACAAGCTTACAGATATCAGTAACGTAAAAATCGTCTTTAATATATGCCAATGTTTTCGTTAAAATACACCTGGACTATATTAAGTGCACCTGCTGTTTGTCAAAAACTACCGTATGACCCAGAGACCTTAATTTGACCATAGTGACTTAAATGACTGCAAAGTTGCAATGTCCTTCGTTTTTGGGGTACCGTATCCGAAGAAGGGTGCCAACGGAACCCTTTATTTCGGGCTGATGTCTGTAACTCTTTGACTATATAGCGCGTATTTTGCGTACAGATCGGAAAAACCGTTTTACTGACCTCCTCAGCTCGTCCGTCAATCTGTCTATCTGTCTGTCTGTTCGTCTATCTATCAACGGGTTGTAATCTTATAAACCGTAAGAGGTCATCATCATCATTTCAGCTGGAAGACGTCCACTTTTGGACATAGGCCTCCCACAAGAGTCACAAAAATGACCGATCCTGTCCGTCTCGCATTCATCGGATTCCCGCGACCCCTCCCATGTCATCGGTCCACCTTGTGGGAGGTCTTCCAACGCTGCGTCTTCGAAGAGCTAGAGAGTTGAAATTTTCACAGAATATATATTTCTATTGCCGCTACAACAACAAATAATAAAATTGAAATCATCATCATCATCAGTTTCCTGCTCTTGTCCCTTATCCTCATTGCTTGGGGTCTGCAACATGTTTTGTCCTGTCACCCATCATGCTATCACTAACTCCCTTTTCTTTCATATCACTCTTCACACTCCATCCATCTAAATAATAAAATTGAAATAAATTTATGAAAATAAAGGGTAGTTCGCATACAAGTTTCTTGATAGCTGCAACTTAGGGGTCTTTAAGCCAAGAGTGAATAAGTTGCTTCTTAGCAAGCGTGCCCAATCGTCGGGGAAATCATCGCTTACCATTAGGTGAGATAGTGGTCAAACGCAAGCCTATCAATAATAATAATAAAAAAAGAAACTTTATTTTATCGGCGTTTTTTTGTGGTCTATTTTAATATTGTAGTACGGAACACTTCGTGCGCGAGTGCGACTCGCACTTGGCCAGTTTTTTTTTTTAAATTGGTTTGTATTTAATATTCACAAAGGATGACTTTAATTACTTATTTTTGATACAGTATTTTGTTTTCAATGTTTTTTTCGCGAATGAACGGAAATGGCAGTGAAGGCTAATGAGGCTTCATTTACAATAATGATATTATCATTTTTATTATTCGCATTTTATCGATATGTTCGCGCTTCAGTGAAATGGACTTTCTGATAATAACAATACCATGCAACACGCAAGCTGGTTTTTTTTAAGGGTGGAAATCATCCAATGACGTCTCAAGCCCAAGTCGTCGACGACGGGCGTACTCTTTTCGCGCGCCAAGGGTCTGCTTTTGATAGGAAGGCTCGGCTCTAGTATGAAAGGCAACGAAGGAACGGGGTGGGTTTTTTAGTCAGCAAAAGTCTGACATTATCGCCCGCTCTACCCAAGGGCAGAGGATGTCATTGGATGATTTTAACCCACCAAAAAAAAACCTGTGTCCTTCAGTTGCCCTGCGTTCCAGGACAACATGCAAGCTGGTGGTTCCTTGTTTGGAAAGAAAGAATTAAAAGTAGGTCTAGAATAATTAAGTACCTACAAAGGGCTTCAAAAAGAACCGATACGTGAAGAAATTGAAGATGCTTCATAGGATACATTCATAGTTCAAAGAAAGTAAGGTTAGCTGGAAGTAAATTCATTGTTGAGTTAAGATCACTTTTATGAGTACTTCAATTGACAAATCACTGAGGCATTTATGGCAATAAAAAAAAATTAAAAATCTCAAAATTATATTTAAATCAATATCACACTAATATTCGAAAGGCGAAAGATAATAGGTGTGTTTGTTTGTATATAATTAGGTTACTTCTTCACGCTCAAACTACTCATCGGATTCCGATAAAACTTAGTACATGGGTAGATACATAGGATACTTTTTTATCCTGGAAGTTATTCCCCTGGTATAATTTTCTACTAGCCACACATCATGCTCCAAAAAAGATTTTTTTTTTTCTACAAAATCGCCAGTAGGCGCGCCTACTTATATTCAATAAGAAAAAAAAAACAACTTCAAAATCAAATAAGAATACATGTTTATAATAAACTGCCTCCACACAAAATCCAATAAACCCAATACTTGCCTCCCTAGTCCCTAGTGTTGGGTCATCGCCCGGGAAATCCGTATGAGCGGCAGGTGGGCGGCACGGGGCACACGGCAGCTGCGGGATTTAACTGCCCATCACTATCTGTTGGTATCTAGCCGATGGGGGATCAACGGCGGTTACAACCAGGAATCTTGCGCAAATGTCAAAGTTTGTTGAACGATTTTTGAGCGATTTATTCTAGAAGAATTGGAGGTTTTGGTGGCAATCTGCCTGCTATACACTTATACAAATGAATCAAACACATAAATCAATATAGATAAAATTGAAGTGTGTTTGTAATATTATTATTTTTTTCTTAATGTGTATTTAGAAAAAAAAGCTATTATTTTTTCTTCACTTTTTGGGAAAGCTTACTAATGAATGATATTATAAATGAGGTTTTAAAAAAACACTTTTACTCGTCAATTTTTTTTCGCCGGCTTAAACTAGATGAGGCCGGTGTTTCCTATCTGACTACTATATATTATAGCTTCCTGTAATGTGTACTGTACTCAAAGTTAATTAAGCCTAATATTATTACAGTAGTATAAGGTTACAATACCTTATACTGTAAATAGTATAAGGTATTGTAACCTTATATTATACTACTGTTAATAATATTAAGCAAACATTAATAATGATTGAAATGCAAATAATCTTGAAAAAAAAAAATGCAGCGATATGATCTGCAAGTATATTCGATACATGTAAACATGTTTGTCTGTCCTTCTGTCTCTATGTTGACTGGACCAATTTTGATAGCTCTGATATGAAGAGTAACTTAGATTACTTACTTTTATTTTAGAAAAAAAAGTAGTTCTGCGTAAAAATAAAACTTCTTGATACTTTGACCAAATGGCATTGTATGGTTTTACGAGTTTGTCGCGGACAATGTCGCGTGGACCAGTAAGTTATAAATAAACAGATAAATAATTTACTATGTGGTTTGTGGAGAAAATAGGTCATGGTAATAATTATACGGTAAGTACTTCCTTATCCTCGGAGCCAGAGCAAAGTTCTCGACTCAAGTTGACGCAATCTATCCATTTGAGCTCTGACGACTATACTGCTACTAAACAATAGTACTTTTTGATACAAGAGTAGAAACTTTATCATTGCGCCCGAGGTCGAATTCGCCCGAGCAGCAGGCGAGGGTGTTATGGAGCCGAGTGCTATAGTGACCAATTTTCACGTATAACAAGCTAGCCTTTGCCCATGGCTTCGCCCGCGTACAAAAATGAAATCTACGAGGTGGCGAGGTGACCTGGATGCCCACCGCGGGGACTTGTTCGAGGTAGCCGAGAAGAATACATGGAAGAAGATGGGAGAGGCCTTTGCCCAGCTGTGGGACAGTATATGCTAAAAAAAAGGAGGGAATCTCTAATTATTGGTCCGATTACGAGAATCACTGATAGAAAGCTTTTTTATTCCTAAGTAACATAGGCTGTATTTTACGTATGCGAGCAAAAGCTAATAGTTAACAAATAAACAAACCAATTTCCCCGCTTGCATATGTAATGCACAAACGCTAACCACTCTCCGTCAGCTCCAATCATACGATGAACCGTAACCACAAACAAATTAATTACTAAATTCGTATTAAAGTGCGTACGCGCATGACTCAGAGTCTGCGAAGGGGAGATTTTAATACAAAAATATTCAAAACATTCCGACCGCCGTGACAAGCAGACGTGTGACTCATGAACGTTGAATCATTTTATTGTCTGCACTTTATGTTTAATTACAATAACTATTTTGTATGAAAAAAAAACTGCATATTGTTTGTAGTTTTTTCACCTTTTACGACTGTTTCTAACAATCGTTTTATTTATAGACTTATGAAGTGCTTAAGGGTTCTGCTCATAATTTACATGTGCTTTTACGTATCTTAATTCATTGATTGTCCTATTTTGTCCGTTTTCGTTGTTTGATACCTCCAAAGAGTAAGTCACAGCAGGTACTAGCTTGCGGACAATGAGCAGCGGGTAGCTCGACGTCCGGTCGACCTAGAACCAAGTCTGAGTCGTCGACGGCGCGTCGTAGTGTTCTACGCGAGTCTCAAACAGATGTCACACAACCGTAGGTGCCCAGTAGGGCCGATACCCGCTAGGGCTATGATGAAAAGTATGAAAGGGATGCTCATGGTCCCAGAACGAAAAAGCAACGGAAGGAACATAGGTTGTGGTTTTAGTCAGTAAAAGTCTGACACGCTCTCAGTCTCTCAGTCTCGCTTTAAGGTGGAGCGCAAGCTCCACCTTAAAGCGAGAAAAGTCATTAGATGAATTCCGACATTAATGTCCATACATCTTAGAGTTTTCTCTGTTTTTTTCCATAAGAAAAGTGGTCAGCAAACGATATAATCGATACAAGAGTGGTAAATAATGCATAGCTTCATGATCATTTCAGCTGAAATACGTTTACTCATAGGTCTGTTATAGGCCTCCTAAAATTGTCTCCTGTGTGTCCATCAGATTCCGAGGAAACTGTCCAGGTTAGGAGACCACCTTATGAAAGGCTTACAAAAGCTGTTTTTTTCCAATTGGTACGTGGTCGACACTACAGAATCTTTCATCCAAATTGACCATCTGTTCTGCCAGCAATGTGCCCGGCCCACTGCCACTAAGTTTGCCGATTCTTCGCATAGCTGGTCTTAATAGAAAAATCCTATAAGTAGCGGAATTTGGACATTTTATGAGGCCAATTGGATTAGGTTTAGTAACTATACTAATTAAAAGCAGGAGAACCAAGGGTGCCGACATAGCGCGAAGAATTGCTAACATTGGCAATGGGCAGGGCACATTGCTGGCAGAACAGATGGCCGTTGGGGCCGAAAGGTTCTGGAGTGGCGACCGCGTACCGGAAGACGCAGCGTTGGAAGGCTTCCTACAAGGCGGACCGATAACCTAGTGAAGGTTGCGTCGATCGACTGAAATGATGATGATGATGATGTCGACTAATTTCCAGATGAAATCAATCGACTAAGAAGTGTAGTCGATTGGGAATTCAAAACGCTTTTTAATAAAAACTTCAAGTTTGTTACAATCGCGTATCGGTTTCAATAAAGACTAGAGGTTTAGTATAAAAAAACGTGAGACTATGTTGATTGAATCTTATTAGATTCTTATTGATCCATGGCGCGATCTACGAGAAGAATGTTAGCGATTTGCATAATGTAAGTTGGAATGCATTGCAGTTCAGGTACTGTGCAGTGGCAGAGCGATTCACTGTCGAGTTGAATGTGACGGGTTTGATTCCCGTACGGAATAAAAAATTGTAAAATATGTCCTACTGACGTCATGAAATGGCAACATGGCGTTCAGCGTATTCTTTAAAATTATGTGTAATTTAACTGAATTTCGTATCTTTATTCAGAAATGAGTACATAGTCAGTCATACAGTCGGCCTTATAACGTTCCCACTGCTGGGACTCAGGCCTTCTCTCTAGGAGGGGGGATGGGCTGTAATCCACCACGCGGGCCCAGTGCGAGTTGGTAAAGAGAAAAAAAAATGAGTATAAATAACCTCTATTCTAGGTACTACATAACGCAACAATTCGAAAAAAGAATACTGACATTCTTTTGTTTCTAAACAAAAAAAAAAACATAAGACACCAAAAAAATGGCGGCATTCCATCAAACGCCCCACCTCAAAATAACAACTAAACATCTCAAATAATCGACTAAACGAATCGATTATTTTACCGATTACGCCGTAAAACATACAATAAAAACGGTGCGAGACGCCGAGACACCGAGAATCGAGAATCGAGACAATGCAATCTCATTTGAATCTCATGAGTGGTCGCAAGGTGCGTGGCACGAGTCGCACCTGCGTCGAGTCAATGTACCTCGTTACTATACGAGATTGATATTATAGGATTATTTCATTGAAGCAGGTTTTTTAAAGGCACTTTTTGTTAATTATACTGCTGTTATTATGTAAAGTTCATTGATGGATGGAGCCTGGACGATGATTGCGTCATGATGGTTATTGCTTAGTACTGTATCTTTAGTCTTAATTATGTCAGTAGGCAGGCTTCTCATGCATGAGGTTGCAGGTTAGGGTTAGGTTCTGGCAAGTATTATAAGGATTTTTTAATTTATATGTACTCTAGTATCCACACTCACTCTCGCCGTTTCGTTCTACAACAGGAGAAGTTATTGATTGTGTGTGTTGTATATGATTTCCCACCCAAAAAAGACCCATCGCATATTGGTGGATGTCGTCCGCCTTCAAACTTTTAGATCTAATTCTAGGACATGCCAATTTCTTCACGATGGTCTGCGTCACTGTTTTTCAATCAACCCATTTCGATTCTTATGTTGTGTTGTTTTTATTGCTATTTTATGTTTATGCTTATTTAACTGAAAAAATACGACTGTAATGAGAAAAAGGTATGAAATATAAACGCAAGAAGAATACGTTATTAACCACAGAACACAAAATCATCCTTCTGTTCTGTGTTATTATCTATGGTTGCTTCCTTGTGTTTGGATAAGAGCTTTATTCCAGCTGACAATGGATCACTAACAAGATGATATTGAAGAAATACTCTTTCAAAACTAGTTCATACTTCAAAGAAAATATCCATGTTACGGTAGGCAACATCACATTGTTACATCAGTCTCCAAACCATTACTTTCAGTCCGATTGCTTAAGAAATACACGTAAATGAGATGTCACAGTATGCTAGCCATATATAGGTGTTCAGGTGTTTTGTGAAGCGTCACAGATTGCCAGCTATTGTGGCGACAAATTACTACGCTTGCTAACTGTCAGAACAAGTTGGTTGGCAAGCTGTAAAACTCACTTAACTTGACCAGTCTCGGAGAAAACTAGCGTGGACACGGCTTTCGATATTGTAAGTAACTGTTTTATAGTACATATATACATTTATTCTACACGCCTGGATATACTTCGTAGGCACCATAGCGATAATTTCTGCCTGATAACTTAAAAAAAAATTCGCTTGAATCCTGCGACGCGGCGCCAAATAAACCCTTTGAAGTGGTATTGAGGCGGAAGTGTCTTTGATGGCACATATTGTTCAATCTAGGTTAAGAGAAATATGCTTAATTGAATTTTATTGTTAAGGTCGTGTTTTATCTCAAGACCCAGGGCCCTGGACCTTTGGGAGGCTTTCGAAGAATCGAAGCCAACACTTAGTGGCCCCTGAAACACAACGAAATGGAAATATCACGTGGAAACTGGTACCAACCGACGCCGACGGCGAAGATTACTATCCCTAGCCATGGTAGTGCACTCAAGAAGAACCACCGGTTGGTGGGAAACTATTGCGATATAATTATGTAAATCAAAGATATAAAATTTTGAAAGGTTTAAGTAAATTGGTTACTAGATGTTAAAGACTAGGACTAGGACTAGGAGAGTTGTCTGGGCAATGTTATGAATCAGAAATTTATTTTGCCAAAACAATAGATAACATTGTTTAAACGGTTGAATGGCGAATGGTCTAAATCCGAGTCATCGCTAACTTTAAGTTCAAAAATACAAAATAAAAGTGTTGTCTCTTTTTTCTGAAGACGTAGACGTTTACAGGTAAAAACTAAAAATGTCTAACGGTAGCAAAAAAACACCCAAATTATTGATAAAAGAAATGGTTTAACAATTCGTCGGCCATTAGTAATAGTTTTTATTGAAAGCTTAGTCGATTAAAATCACGGCTTCCGGTGTTTTGTCAAACACGCCATTTTGATGCATCTAATGGATAACTAATGCAAATGGCGGATAATAATAAGCTTTGATACTTTAACGCGTTTCAAGGAAATTAAGATTTGACAATTGATTTCTTTTTGTGTTATTTGAATGTGAATTGAAATGGGTTGATTGAAATGCGATGAAATGGAACCATTGTGAGGAAATTGGCATGTCCTAGACAGTCCGCACTGGACCTTTTTTGGGTGGGAAATCATCAAATAACTTCTTCCGTTCTACGTGGAACTAGAGGGAATGTGAAATTTTTACAGACTAAAACACTCATCAGTTGCTCTTTTCGTTCTGGGGCCATTTTTTTTGACGCTTTCCTCGTGGACGACGATTACTTTCACAGCGACGGCGCCCACACCGTTGGGATCCAGACTTCAGGAGTGCTTCTCGAAATTCCACCGGGTGTTGAGGGCGAGTCCTGGGTACTTTATCGTCCATCCGACACCGATGTGAACCTATCCTAATGTTATTTGCGAACCCGATGGTGACGGGTTCCGATTGCCATGAAAGCACATGGCCTCGGACTTGTGCAGTGCCTCCTCGAGTCCTAACTGCCGGATCCTCTCTATGACTGTCGCAACCCTACGCGTCGTTCGTTCGGCCGTCGCCTGGTGTGAGTCCCCCTGCATCAGGACCAGCGTGTCGTCAGCGTAGCAGACCTCACTGACCTTGCTGGATAGGTCACCGACTGCGTTCCAGGGCTACTTTTATTTGGGATAATTCTTTAGAATAATCCCGCAGTCCACACTCAAGCTGGGTAGGACTGTTAAGTACCAGTCCCTCTTACAGTTAGAAACCCTGTGTCCCAGCCGTAGTATCGTCATAGGCATCAATAAAATTACCAAAAATATAACCTTCAAATCGATGACTTGAAGACAACCCATATTTTTTCAAGCAGTTACCAGCATAGTTAGTAATGAGGAATATTAATATTGTTTCATTAAATACAAAGTCATAACAGCCTAATTTCCATAACCCACATACGTAGATTTGATCAAAACATCGAAAACATGCAACAAACATTAATTAGTTTAGCATAAATCAGCCGTTAACTTCTTTTCTCACAAAAAAAAAGGAATTTTATGTAAATACTTCGTTTTAAATAGGTCCTAATAAGACTATTTAGTAACGGAACTCTGATTTAAAAATCACTTCCAAACCCAACTAAGAAAGACCTCTAAGCGAAAACAAAAGTTTTAGTAGTAAAGATCGAGTTACGTTAGTCGATTTTAAAAATCCGAATTTAGTCGATTAGTTTTTTAACCTGTGACTTTTGGAGTTAATTTCCATGAATTCTTTTAGTTTCCGGTAGATGGCAATAGTTTAGCATGTGTCTGTATAAAATACTCATTTGTTGTTGTTTTTTTTAATTAAAAACAGGATGTTCGTTAAGGAATTGCATACATAGGTAGATGGTGTTGCCATATTCAGTTTGTATTCTAATTTCTGTTGATTGGAAGGAAAAAGAAAGGACTAAGTAAGGCTGTGCCATTAATTAATCCTTTTACTGGCCGATGGAATATTTTTACCATCATGATTTACAGCTCATACGAAGGCATTATGTGGCAGGTATAGGAGAAGAGGGATGCAACGCATGTTACTAAAAGAGTTAATGAGTATAAATGTGGATGGATGGAGAGAGAGAGAGTCAGACCAAAAAAATCTAGGCAAGTACGAGTCGAACTCGTGCACTGAGGGTTCCGTACAAACTACAATTCCCGAATGGAGTCGCGAACATTTTATCCGAATTGCAAAAAAGTATATTTTTTTGTGACGTAAGTAACAAAAAAAATACTGTTTTCAGACTATTTCCTATACTTTTACTATAAGACCTTGCTTTATGCCAAATTTCAGGATTCTGGGTCAACGGGAAGTACTTACCCTATGAATTTTTATTTATAAACGGCCGTATCTTTTTTATACATAAACTTAGAAGTTTCATTTTTTCACAGCTTCAAGCGACCGCACATTTAAGTATACGGTTTTAATTTCAACTTGACATCTCCACGCGTTACTGAGATATAAGGATCTTGATAGACAGACAGACGGACAAACGACACAAATACTGCCTCGTAAATATCGCCAGAGACAAACAAATATAGCCTCGTAACTGGCAACATTTCTAAGCTTTATCAAGCTCTACGTAGTTCATGATCCTATATGTCAATTAAGCCTTTACCAAGAACGTAAGTGTGAGAGTAGATACCTAAAGGATCTTGGTACACCGCAGCATCCCGATTCACATCCGATGTGTTTCTTGAAAAAGGACTCATGGGACACAATAGCTATGTAGGTAGGTAGACATTTTTGACTTTAATCATCAAAAAATAAACATAAACATAATTAGCCTTAAAATGTTCCCACTGCTGGGGCCTCCTCTTTAGGAGGGGGACTAGCCTAATCCACCACGCGGGCCCAGTGTTGATTGGTGGATGTGACATGTCTTTGAATGTTTGGTTCTAGCACAATATGCCGGCTTCATCATCATCATCATCATTAGCCTTTTAATGTTCCTACTGCTGGGACTCAGGCCTCCTCTCTAAGAGAGGGAATGGGCCGTAATCCACCACGCGGACCCAGTGCGGGTTGGTGAATGTCACATGTCTTCGAATTTTTGGTTCTAAGACATGCCGGTTTCCTCACGATGTTTTCCTTCACCGTTCTGAGAGCAGTGGTGATGAAATAAATTACACAAAGTAATGCGCCTGGCTGGGTTCGAACCCGCGACCTACAACTCGTAAGTCGGGGCCATTACCATTCGGCCACCACTGCTCATGACCATACCGGCTTCCTCATAAGTAATGTTTTTCTTCACCGTTTTGAGAGCAGTGGTGTTGAAATAAAGTACTAAAGTAATGCACCTGACTACTCGTAAGTCCGGGCCGCTACCACTGGGCCATCACTCATCATCATCTTCATTTCAGCCGAAAGACGTCCACTGTTGGACATAGACCTTCGCCAAGTGTCGCCACATTGAGTGGTCCTGCGCGTCTCGCATCCATCGGATTTCCGTAACCCTTAGATACCAGGTCATCGGTGTACCTTGTAGGAGGCCTTCCACCGCTGCATCCAGAACCTTTCGTCCCCATCGACCATCTGTTTCTGCGAGCAATGTGCCCTGCCCATTGCCACTTAAGGCCCAAGCGCCCGAAAAGTGCCATAAAACTCCTCGGTAACGGCCAGGTTAATAAAAATAAATGAAAAATATATGTTTATTATAGATTCATGAACAACATTATCAACATTTGTTTTTTTCGTGCTATTAAGACTTTTGTCTAAAAAAAAATTTTTGCAATTTCGCAACTTTTCCCTACTCCTTCGAAACGGCTTGGATCTTTAGAAACATTTTTACACATAAAAATTGGTGGTTAAATATTCTTCAAAGTGAACATTGCATTTGTAAATCAATCAATATTTCGCAAAGAAAATGGATTTAAAGGTCAGCTGCGCGCTTTCCGGGTGCTGTTGGCCGCAAATAAATGCACAGATTTGGGTACTGCCGCCTAGGCGGGTGCGAGAGGTGCGTCCACATAATTTTGGCCGGATGGTTCAGTGCTTTATGTTTTGCGATTCTTCGTGCTATGTCGGCAAACTTGCCATCACTGAACATAGCTACAGACAAACATCATCATCATCAGCCTTTTTAATGTTCCTACTTCTGGGACACAGGCCTCCTCTCTAGGAGAGGAAATGGGCCGTGCGGGTCCAGTGCGTGTTGGTGAATGTCACATGTCTTCGAATCTTTAGTTCTAGGACATGCCGGTTTCCTCACGATGTTTTCCTTTTCCGTTTTGAGAGCAGCGGTAATGAAATAAATTACACAAAGTAATGCGCCTGGCAGGGACACAAACAGCAAGCAAGTTAAACAGCAGTTTGTAAAAAAAAAACAAATCGATCAAAAACAATTCTACCGACTTCCCTGACCGCAGAAATCCCACCGATATATGAGTACGTAGTGTTCCCAGTTCAATAACAAAACGAAGTCGACCGAATAGGATGCGTATGTCCGGCCGGTCGGAAGGTAACCTGATCGGAAGCCTTACGCGACTTCCACTCGGTCTGAGTGTACGAGCAGGCTTACGGGGGAACACGGCCCCCTACCACGAGCTCTTACCGCTATCCTTTTGTCGATCTGTTGAAGAGATGGAGCTATATAGAGTGTATAGCTCCATCCCTCTCTTTCGTTTACGCGATTGATATTTTAACGTGTCGTGGTAAGGGTCTTAGAATCTTCTTATAGTAATTACTGGAGGAATTGTGTAGCTGATTATGGTAAGAAACTATAATACAATGTTAGGAAATAATGTTAGATATGGTTGGCGCAGTGGTTGAGGAATTGGATGCTGTGCTGAGTGTCGTGCGTTCGATTCCCGAGTGGAACTTGTACGGCCTACTGGTAGTTGTTTCACGTCCAGGTCTAGGTGGCTGTGAGTTTACACGTTTGTGAACGCACTCAAGATAAAAAAAGTGTTTAGCTTTTAACCTCCACTCATTCTTGAGAAAAAGGGTCTTGACAGATGGACAGACGGCAGTAAAGTTATCCTAAGAGGTTCCGCTTTTGCCGGCAGACATATGGAATCTTAAAAACCGGCCAAGTGCGAGTCGGACTCGCCCATGAAGGGTTCCGTAGCAGCAAGTAACATAATATAAAAGTTCTTGTAGTTCGTTGTAACTTTGATCGATGTTTTAATAATAGCGTATTTTTTTTAGATTTATGACGTATTAAAAAAAAACTACTTACTAGATCTCGTTCAAACCAATTTTCGTTGGCGGTTTGCATGGTAATATACTTTTTAGTTTTATCATTCTCTTATTTTAGAAGTTACAGACATACATTTTACCACTTTGGAAGTGTCTGTCGCGCAAAATTTTCAGTTTAGAAAAAAATGATATTAGAAACCTCAATATCATTTTTGAAGACCTATCCATAGATACCCCACACGTTTGATGAAAAAAATTTTTGAGTTTCAGTTCTATGTATCCCCAGACCCCCAAAATTTATTGTTTTTTTTTTTCTATTTTTGTATGAAAATCTTGATGCGGTTTACAGAATACATCTACTCACTAAGTTTCATCAGTATAGCTCTTATGGTTTCGGAAAAAAGTGGCTGTGACATATGGACGGACAGACAGACAGACGAATCTATAAGGGTTCCGTTTTTTGCCATTTGGCTACGGAACCCTAAAAAAGGTTGGACTTTAGGTAAATATACTCTACCTATTCCAATCTCTACTCATCATATCAGCCGATGGACGTCCACTGTTGGACATAGGCCTCTCCCAAGTGTCGCCACAATGAACGATCCTGCGCGTCCCGCATCTATCGGATTCCCGCAACCTTCACCAGGTCATCGGTCCATCTTGTAGGAGGTCAATCTCTACTGATGAGTGAATAAAATAAAAATTCATGGGGATAGGTTACCTTCGCGAAACCAAACAGTAAAAACTCCACATTTATAACACTTTATTTTGAAGCAAAAATTACAATAGTAATAGAGGTCTAATCATAGAAAATTAGGTCAAAATTAGATTTTCGAAAGACTTTAAACAAAAATTACATTTTGATATACATACATATATTATAAAGAATATTTCATTTTTTTTTTAATTTTTAAATCTTTATATAAAGAGTTATTTCGCTAGTGCGAATATGTCACTCTGTTGGTATACAAAACTTATTTAAGAGTTAAATAAAAATAAGTGTTAGTAAAACAATAAAAAAATATAGAACAATAGAAAAAGAATTACAAAAATATACAATTTTAAAAATTTTAAAAGCCAATGATCAAAATTAGGGTAATCGAGACAAATCGTAGTTTTTTCAAACTTTAGCCACATTAGGGGACAGACTGTCCTCCAACATGACGCACAACACTCGATCTACGTCACTCTACAAGTTGCCTAGTGTCCCGCAACTTGCCCTTCAACATTTCACAATGCATTCACGGGACGCCACATGTTGTTGGAAAAGACAGCGTTGTGCGTCATGTAATAATTATAGTAATAAATTATATATTTCACAAAAACATAGCACTTTGCACTGTATACATTGTTTAGAAATATTTATATTATGATAACATAGTAGATTCTATCTTTTAAACTAGGACTAGCCTGTATCTTAAAAGATAGAGTTCAGCCAAATGAATAATGTTAATATTCACAATCCAAAAAATAAGTGAAGACAGTGTTAATGATTTAGGATATATACCTTAAAAATTGTACTGGAAAAAATAAAATAAATAATAACAAAAACCAATCCTAAGTGCACGTGTAGGTTATATGTTTATATTGGTCCCCTGGTGTATCTGAGGCTTAAAGTTCCACCGTAATCTCTATCAAGGTTACCAAGCAGCTAAAACCCACCTGAAGCGATCCCCCTCATTGTGCACATCTCCATTGTGACCGAAAAGTAGTCTGTCTCCAATATCATCAGTATCCACAGCCAGTTTTAGTCCTTGCCCATACTTATAATTTATTATGAAGAACACCAGAGTACCATCTTTAACAAGAGGTTCCAAATAATATCTGTGCCTGTCTTCGTCAGAATTGGACGATCCCCAAGCTTGTCTGTCTCCGATACTATCTACATTTACGTCCAATTTTAAGTACATGTCGCGATCAAAATTGTAGAGTTTAAATGTGACGCCGCCACTGCTCCACAGGGGGACGAACTTCCAGCAGACTCTCGCACTGGTTAGTCCACATTGATTATTATCACCCCAGGCGAGTCTGTCATTGTAAGAGTCAGTGTTCACATCAAGTTTCAAAGGCTGTACATATTGCTTGTTGACTATCGTCACAGCGTCTTCGTTGAAGATGTGTTGGAAACTCTTAGGGAAATTATTGCGAACAATATTTTCACCGTCACCGTGCCATAGTTTATACGCAAAAGACATGACTTTTCGTGGAGCAGCGGCGATTAGTCTCATCACAATATTGTTGATGAATTCGCTGTCACTCGCCACTTCGAAGCTTTGGGCCATATTTACTGCAGCGTCATAGTTACCATTAACAACATTATTGTACAATTCTTCCTCAAAGCTGCGGGTGTTCAAAAATGCTATGTGACTATTATAGTAAGTCAATCCTTGAAGTTCACGGGGCAGTGAAGCATTCGGATTAGGAGTCAGTACTTTTTTTCTCAATTCGACTGCGAGCTCAGAGATCTCCTGAGAGTTGCCATTCACTCCATAAACGATCACCTTGCCGTGGTCGTTGTTGATGATGCGTGCGATGTCCTTAGCACAGCTGCTGTTGATGCGTGACGCATCCGCGACGGTTACGGTTAGGACGGAGTTGTCTTTAATATAAGCGCTGGTGTCGCAGTCGCTGTAATTACGGACAGGGATCCTGTTCGGTATCTTCTTGTCTACGTCCGGGCCGCTGCTGACCAGTTGGTGCTGATGGTTGACATTGTAACAGTTTGAGAAGCCTCGAACGCCATCTTCGGACATAACTCTACCCTCTCCCCAGTAGTCAACATGTTCGATCAGATTGTTGAGGGAGGCAGGTACTTTCTCCAAGTAAAAATCTCCTAAGTATGGAGTCTCGGAGTAAGGAAACCGCTTGTCAACATTGGTGTTGAAGTTTGGGCGATCAGCAACCTTCCAGACACTAGCGGATCTCATGTTGAAGTTCAGTGTGTTGATTAGTCTATATAAATAATGAAAAAAAAAATATAGTACACAAAAGAAGTTAAAACCTACTTTGCGCCCAGCCTAGATACGACTCTAAGATGGCACCCAAGCTAATAAAAAGACGGTATAAAGCTACTTAGCAACGCAGCGTACAATCAGTTTGTTTAAATTTTCAGCATGTCGCAAGTTCTTTTATACGAAAATTTAGTTTCGATAACTATCACATAGTAGTTATCACGGGAAACCTCAACTTCCGTACAAAAATAGTAATTTTTGTACGGAACATCAGCCGCGAAATGATAAGCTCTACAGTCTAGGTATGCCTATGATAACATGACCGTTTACCAAAAAATATTGTTTATCAAAAGTATAAAGGGGCTGAACTTTAACTGAAGGGGTAGTACGAAACAGGGCCGATGCCTGCTGAAGCGTTTTTTGTAGGTGGGAAATCGTCAATTTCTTTTCCGCTTTAGTGCGAGGGCGTGTCAGAGTTTTACTGACTAAAACCCACTCCTATGCTCCCGGGGTTTCCTTTCCGATAACTCATGATATCTGCTCGTCTATTTTTGAAGATATTCCTGTGATGTATAAGCAAAGAACATTTATTTACTACTAAAGAGACAGTTGCTTAATTGCAGGAAAACATCGTGAGGAAACCGGCATGTCCTAGAACCAAAAATTCGAAGACATGTGACCATCACCAACCCGCACTCGGCCCGCGTGGTGGATTACGGCCCATTCCCTCTCCTAGAGCCTGAGCCCCAGCAGTATGGACATTATACGGCTGATTATGTATGTATGTAGACAGCTGGTTTAGAACAAAATGTCTCCAGAGTCTACCTAAATCTCCAACCTAATTTAAACCGTATCGTTATGATTAAACAGTTTAATTTTACTTGTAACAATTTTTCAGCCCACTCGTTTCAGACTTGCGATTCCACACCTTGTTATTAACGATTTATAAAAAATCTTGAACACAGCAGTAATGAAATAGATTTTTTTTTTCTTTTTATTGTTATATTGATTTATAATTTTTTGAGCAGTAGTGGCCCAGCAGTAACAACCCCAATTTACGAGTGTTGGATCGCGGGTTCCAACCCAGTCAGGCGCATTACTTAGTGTAATTTATTTCATCACCATTTCTCCCAAAACGATGAAGGAACACATCGTGAGGAAACCGGGCTAGAACCAAATAATCCTTTCTTATAGAGGCCTGAGTCCCAGCAGTGGGAACTAAGGCTTATTATGTTATGGATTTATAATTTAGTACATTTTGATACATTATCTCCCGCTATGCGTGTTACGGCCTGTTCACGATTTCGGTCGGCGCGGCGAGCGGTGCTGCACGGTAAGCGGGCGCGCGGCGCTATGAGCGGGTTTCGTGGCGTGCTTCAAACATTTGCATACTTTTGATCTTCCTGCTCGCCGCCTCGCGCATAGCTCCGCCTCGGGCCTTACGGAGGATTATGTATTATCCCTATACTAACGTACGGAGCACAAACCTTCACTATCCCACTTCAGCTTTTTTTTTGTGGTGGGAAAAATCATTCTATGATAACCCCCGCTCTTGGGCGGAGCGGGAGATAGTGTCAGACTCTTACTGACTAAAAGCCCACCCCGTTCCTTCTAGCCTGCATACCGGGGTTTCATACCGAGCTGTTTCTCGAAACTAACCCTGGCCCCAGTAAGCTTCGACTCGGCTGGGTCCCTGCTATTGCTGACAACTCCTTGAGGCGCGCAGGAACAGTGCGCGCCGTCGACGACTTGGGCTTTGTCCGGACAGTTACCAGACGGCCGGACAGCGAGCTACCCATTGCTCAATGTCCGCAAGCCCACGCCTACGGTGGCTGGAAATCGGGATCAGAATCCCGGCGGCGGCGGCGAGAACGCCGTTGCCTGATGCGGTCGGCCTCCTCGTTAGTGAGCATTACTACTTCGCAGAAATCGGCGAACGCCTGCCACTCCTCCTCGCTCCGGACCATGGCCTCAACCAAGGCCCGACGCGAGAGGTCTGCGCCCAGGTTGGGCACACCTCGACTGTGTGCTCCACCGTGTCCTCCGGGCGTTCCGCACAGTAGCGTCTCTTCCGCTCGAATCCGGAACAGGTACCTCCCGAACGTGCCGTGGCCGGTGAGGACCTGCGTCATGCGGAAGGTAAGGACGCCGTGAGGTCTTTCCAGCCACGCCTCAAAGAGGGGACTTACCGCCATATTTGGGCGTGCCCAGCACTGTGTTGCGACAGTCGCTGACGCCATTTCACCATGAGATCCCGCCGGAGCTCTGTCCGCCATGCCGTGACTTGTCGCAGCAGCGGACTTTCACCCCGGTGTTGTATCTCCACGCGCATATCGTGCATGTGTGCAAGATCCCACTTCAGCTGAGGTCTAGACTCAAGGTATACCAGCGAGCCAATGAGCGCCGTATTCTGGGGTTACAAATTTCGAATGCTCACGACTAAAATTAAATAACATCGTCAAGTATCTTGCTTGTTCCCAACTATGTTGAGGTTCAGCTTCCAAGCAAAGTGCATGCAGCTGTACATCAGTATTTTACATGGAGCAACTGCTTATCTGTTCTGCGTGCAATGTGTCCTGCCCATTACCACTTAAGTTTGGCGACCCCAGAACTGGTCGTTGTGGCGACGCTTGAGGGAGGCCTATATCCAACAATGGACGTCTTTTGGCTGAAATGATGATGACTGCTTATCTGCCCTCCACAACCCAGTAACCGGGTAGGCAAGACTGGACAGATCTCCTGTCTCATGACTACCTATCCTTAAGAGCTGCTTTTTAGATTATTATTTGCAAATGAAAGCCTTGACCTGACGGCTTAACGTGCTTTCGAGGCACGAAGGAATCTCGATATGTTAAAATGGTCAACCATCCACAGGCCGACCTTAGTAATCGTTGCTTAACCTTGAAGATTGTCCTGTGCGGCTGTTATTCAATAACCAGACCTCAAATTAAATAACTTCGTAAAAGAAGCTTGTTATTATATTACACCGTTTTTAGGATACACGGCGGTCCCGTCTTGAACGCCTATCAACAATTTTTTTGCTAACTGACTGAGTATATTGTGTGTCTACATACATATTAGAATAGAATAAAACTTTATTGTACACCAAAAAGTAACACAGTTTGTACAGAAACTTAAATTTATGGGCACAATGGCGGTCTTATCGCTGACAGCGATAGGTACTTCCAGACAACCTTAGAAGATCCTAAGATCAGAGATAATTAAGCTTTAGTATAATAAATAAATTGTTACATATCAGAAATATTTTTTATAAACGTTTGGCCAGAATAAATCTGCCTAAAAACACGAGTCTCAAAGCCGATTCATATCATAGCAGCCGGCAGCGTCACGGCAAACAATTTTAGAGTGAAATAATTTGAAACTTTATTTTCATCCTTAATTCATTAAATCCCAAACGAACACCGGGGTCGGCTCTCATTGTCTTTCTATTGTGTCTCTAACTATGGTATTTGAAAGGGTTAAAAGACCAGTATCGCTTGAAAGGTTTAAAAAGGGAGCGAGGCCAGGCGGGATTGTCAGTGTTCTTGCCAGCAGACGTACACGGTTGCGAGCGAACTACCTACCGCGGGCGGCTCTGCCTTTCTCTTCGCGTCGCTGCTTACCGCAGCCATCGATATAAATCGACCTATAGAATTTTTTTTTTGTTTTTTGATATAAACTTATGCAATGCGATCCCACCTCAGGGTAAGCAGGGTTGCTTTAATGATGATGACTAGTTTATTAACAGCCTATACAGTCTAGCCTTGAAGACACCTAAATTATAATCGGACTGGAAGACCGCACGAGGTAATATGCTTAGTCTGGACCGTAGAGGTTTCAACAACGTAAGGGCGGAGTTTCGATTTAAGAGCTCTGTATATCATTAACGCCAAACGGATATAACGTTTTGCGGATCGTAGAGGTTTCCACAACGTAAGGGTGTAAGTTTCGATTTAAGTGCTCTGTGAAAAATTAACACCAAAAATAACGTTCTACTTATATAGTATGATCCCCCTTTCTAGGCTAGCAGCGCACACGGCGACCCACCCCATGCTGACCACAGACTACCGAATCAAGAACGAAGTGCTAGAGCAGTTAGCCGTGGACATGTTGTCTCTGATTCTGCCTGGCGTGATATCGGCCTTGCAAGACGTCGCCAACTGTACAGGGAACCCTGGACATGCCGTGATTGTGGTGAGAGTGACTCAAGTGCTACATTTTTTTTTTGTTATCTTTTTAGGTCGTTCACAGGCACAAACCGACCGACACCGAAAAACCGAGATAAATTGACCATACTTTGATTTTATTTGTGTTTTTCGAATGTGAACCTTAACTGTATGTTAATAATGTTCGGATTTGTATAAACGAAAGTAAACAGGCGTTTCATACGATTAAGCACGTTACAATATACACGTACTATTATGTACATAAATTTATGAGTGATTTTCATATTGAAAGGCTGCATCAAAATGCAGCTCTTGCCGATTACCCTGCGTTACAACGCATTCCTCACTATTATACCACGAAATCATATCGTTATCAAACTGAACTAAAGAAAATAACTGAGCATCATATCGCCGTTCATATAATGTGAGTGGGATAATTACGGCGCTGACGATGATGAGATGTCCACCAAAGCGTTTAGCTCGTCGACAAACTTGCTCAGTGGTTCAAGAGTTCACATGGGCACACTACAGTAAAGTAGGTGCTACATAAGTTTGAAATAGAGGTCACTGACCTTCCTACATTTATTGTCATTCTTTATTTAAAAAATCGGAAATAAAGACTTCTTGAAAATCTGTCTTGATTTGACATCTATCGTAATCTTTTACATTTTCTAGTACTTAATAAAAACTGTTTATTGTTTATTTTTCGGGTACCGAAGCAGACATGTTAGGAAAAACTAAAGGCGAAAGGTCTGGAAAATTTCTTACTTACCCATGCGTCTGTGGTCATAAAGTGATAAAACACTCTGCTGTTTATCGCTTATTATTCTGACGTTTTATAAGTAGGTACCTACCCATGTAAGCCTAAGTGAAATAAAAATATTTTGATTTTTGCTCAAAGGGGGTTCCTTTGAGCGTTTTGTCACTTATCACTTTAATGTACACAGTTACCCTGGTGAGGATGAACCCGTTATAAGTTTGATGAACCTTATTCTCACCCAAATATTTTCTTGTTACGAAAACTAAACAAACAGTAATGTTTTTATTCTAGATAGCAATAGACGCAATGCATCGAATATTATGTCTGGCCATGAACAATAAGTTCATGTGCCAGGCCGAACTCGGCGTGGAAGACTTTGCCAATATGTTCAAAGAGAAGGAAATCGTAGAAGTAGGCAGTAAGGGTAATTAGTTATTTTAGAGAATATAATTAGTAAACTCAACTTCAACTTGAATTGGAATTTTGAATCAATTTTTTGTTTATTTTAATTTGAATTTTTTTTTTTTAATATTTGGAAAGTGGTGACGTGTTTTTGCTCCAAACTATCATGTCGACCACTTGCTCAACTTACAAATTATTTTCATTTTTTTTTTTTTAATTTTTTTTTTTTTAATTTTCAAAATTTTTCTTCTCGCTTTGAAAACGAGACTTTTTTATCACATTTCCATCACATCTCATCTTTCATCTCATCTTTTTTATTTTCTCGCTATTTTCTCTTTCAGCTGTGGATCCCAAAAACTTGCCAGTCAGAAGTCCGGAATGGTTCAGTGTGGCCAGTAAGAAAATATTAGTGGTCAGTTGGTCACCCAGCATTTAGTGGCTTTGAGAACACATGAACATTTCAGAGTCAGGAAAGAACTCGCTATTTATTGCTCTAGGCTGATGTTTGAATGTGATATGTAAGTATTGAAAACATGTTTAATTAACTTCATTTTATTTCATTTATTTTTACTGAATCAGACTACACCGAGACTAAAATCGTGCACATTTTAAGATAGCAAGCAATATGATATACATTTTTTTATTTCAATTTCTTTTTATTTCTAAAATATTTGCCATTGAAAGGGACCGATTGGACATGCGGCAGATGAGTCCAGTCCAGTTCCATTTAAGCTTAGCATCTTTCTGCCAGACTCATTTAATGCCAATCAAAATGTGATTTATTTCCAGTGTCCTAGCGACCACAGTGCCCATAGCGCTGGACACGCTCATCTCGCTCGCCAAGGACCCGTACCCCGAGGTGGCCGAGTACGCCAACAACGCCATCAGGACTTACTTCGCCAACTCCAACGACGATGCGCGGACCAGGACGCTGGACTCTCTCTGTGAGAACTTCTTCTCGACCATCAATAGTCTGCCCAGGGTTATGAATAATATTGCTAAGTTTAGCTCCGATATTGTTAATTTTTAAGATTCCGTACCTCAAAAGGAAAAAAACGGAACCCTTATAGAATAATTTTGTTGTCCGTCCGTCTGTCTGTTAGTGAAGACCCTTTATTTCGGGAACGCGTGGATGTTTCGAGTTGAAATTAAAACCATATACATCAGGTCTTCGGTCCTCGGAAGCTGTGAAATAATCAAACTTCTGAGTAAACGAAAGAAAAGATACGGCCGTCTAAGTCGCAAAAAACTTATTTTTCGACACTTTCAAGGGAATCATAATTCATAGGGTACTTCCCGTTGATCTAGTGTCTTAAAGTTTGACATGAAGCAAGGTCTCATAGCACCAACATAGAAAAAAACCGGCCAAGTGCGCGTCGGACTCGCCCATGAAGGGTTCCGTAGCAGCAAGTAACATAATATAAAAATTCTTGTAGCTCGTTGTAACTTTGATCGATGTTTTAATAATAGTGTATTTTTTTAGATTTATGACGTATTAAAAAAGAACTACTTACTAGATCTCGATCAAACCAATTTTCGTTGGCAGTTTGTATGGTAATGTACATCATATAATTTTTTTAGTTTTATCATTCTCTTATTTTAGAAGTTAGAGGGGGGGACACACATTTTACCACTTTGGAAGTGTCTCTCGCGCAAACTGTTCAGTTTAGAAAAAAATGATATTAGAAACCTCAATATTATTTTTGAAGACCTATCCATAGATACCCCACACCTATGGGTTTGATGAAAAAAAAATTTTGAGTTTCAGTTCTAAGTATGGGGACCCCCAAAATTTATTGCTTTTTTTCTATTTTTGTAAGAAAATCTTAATGCGGTTCACAGAATACATCTACTTACAAAGTTTTAACTGTATAGCTCTTATAGTTTCTGAAAAATGTGGCTGTGACATACGGACGGACAGACAGACAGACAGACAGATAGACAGACAGACAGACATGACGAATCTATAAGGGTTCCGTTTTTTGCCATTTGGCTACAGAACCTTAAAGGGGTAGATATTTGAAAATTGAATCGTAAAACCTATGTCTCATGATACCGACCTCGATTTTCAACTACCGTAGCGTGCCCTTGTGGACGGCGAGCACTGGGTAGCACGCCGTCGACCCGTCCGGTAGCCGTCCGGACCGAGCCCGAATCGTCGATGGTGCGTAGTCCACACGCACCTCAAAGAGATGTCCGCAAAACCGTAGGGGCCCAACAGGGTTGAAGCCTATTGGGGCCATAGGTTCGCTTAGAAAAGAAGGAACATTGAAGTGGGTTTTAGTCTGTAAAAGTCTGACACGGTCTCACGGTCCGCCCTAGAGCGGGAGAAGTCATTGGATGATTTCTCACCAAAAAAAATTGTCTCATGATTCAAACTTCAAATACGTCACTTTTGAGTTCTGTCTCTTTACGATTCAGCGTGCTTTATTTTTATTTATTTGGCTCACCAACAATTGACTACACATTTACAAAGATATGAAATACACACATGGAATAAACTTATAGACTAGTGCAGCAATTCCTTACAGATAAACACAACATGCGTAACTTTACTGTTAGTTGCCTACATAATGCATATTTTTTTATACTATTTAATTGTTAACTATAACTATTTTGTGTGTACTAATTTTCCTTTTACTTTTACACACGGTGTCTACTTCTCTTTTTTCTTCAACTTTCCTGTCGCAGGTATGCTGGAAGAGATTTCATTAGAAATAAGCATCACCTTTGTTCTATTTTTCTGTTTCCTTCCTCTTTTCTTGTATTTCTATGTGTGTACATAAATAGTTAAATAAATAAATAAATAAAACTAAGTTACTCACCAAACATAATTACCGCTTATAGAGCAGCTAATAAACTAAATTATTTGAACTTAACTAAGTTAAGGCGTATAGTCCCTTGAACCATCTGACCGAAATTATGTGAACGCAACTCTCGCACTCGCCTAGGCGGCAGTACGCAAATCTGTGCATTTATTTGCGGCCAGCAGCGCCCGGAAAGCGCTTTAAATCCATTTTCTCTGCGAAATATTGATTGATTTACAAATGAAATGTTCACTTTGAAGAATATTTAACCACCAATTTTTATGTGTAAAAATGTTTCTAAAGGTCTAAGCCGTTTCGAAGGAGTAGGGAAAAATTGCGAAAAGTTGCGAAATTGCTAAATATATTTTTTTTGACAAAAGTATTAATTGCACGAAAAAATCAAATGTTGATATTATTGTTCATGAATCTATAATAAACATATATTTTTTTCAAACCAATTGATCTAGCCGTTACGGAGGAGTAGGCCTCAGAAAATCACTGTTTTATGGCACTTTTCGGGCGCTTGGCCCTTAACAAGCCAGTCTAAACATCGCATGGTTTCTTAATTGCTTTATCTACACTAGTATAATAAAGAGGTAAAGTTTATTTTTTTGTTTTTATGTTTTTTTGTTTGTAGGAGGTAATCTCTGGAAGTACTGGTCCGATTGCTAAAATTTTTTCACTGAAAGAAAGCTCCTTTATTCCTGAGTGACACAGGCTATATTTTGTGTTCGCGGGCGAAGCTGCGGTCAAAAGCTAATATATAATACTTTTAAACCTATCAAGTGAGTCAGAGTGTACATCGATTAGATCACTGTATCATGCTTTGTTGATATAAAAAAAATAATCAAATCATTTGAAATAGGAAGACACTGTTTGTTCTTCACTTATAGCAAAATGCCTCGTAAAGGTATTATTACAGAGCGATATTTTTTAACAGCATGAGTTTCTTATTCTACTCGCCCTCTTAGACAACTGTCGTGACTCGTGAGGCTAAGTGCAATCCCCCTCAGTTCACACCTTAACTACTTAGGGTTAGCTCACAGCGAGCTGCGACGCGAATGCGACGACGGTGCTTGAAGAGGCTAGAGTATAGATGATACAGAATATATTGGACTGAGAACAGTAGTGGTGTGGTCCAATGGTAAAGGCCTCGAGTTACGAGTTGTAGGTACGTCGTGGATTTAAACTAAGGAAGGCGCTTCAACTTCAACAACAACGCTTGTACCTGTCCTAGAACTGAAAATTCGAAGACGTTTGACATTCACCTACCAGCAGGGCTCGCGTGGTGGATTTCGAATTTTCGACCCATTCCCTCACCTGGAAAGGAAAAAATATCAATAGAGCACAGTAGTGATATGATATAGGTACTACGCGTTCCAAATGAGAATAGGAGCGCCGGCCATGTTGTGACGTTACGTCTTACTGTCAAATCGAAGAAATTAAGTAGGGTGAGCAAAAAAAGAAATTAGTTAAATTTAATTTATTTACGAATCATGAACGAAAAATCTCTGATCAAAATCCAGTTCTTCAATTTTGCTGATCTTTACGTAACTGTGTGAAGTGTCTGAGTAGTGGCGTCATCACCGTCATCATCACTGCTGCTTTCCCTTATAAAATAAAACATGGATAATAGAGGTTTTTAATATTTATATCACTAAATGTTGTTTGGCATTATTACCTGTATTTATAACAAAATTCAATCTGGATACTCAGTCGCACGAAGAAACACCAACAACGACGATAAAATGGCAGCTGGCAAATTGAATTTTGAATTTGAATTTTTGAATTTGAATTTTGAATTTAAAATGTAGCCAATAATGAAAATAAAAAGAAAGTAGTACATATAATTTGTTAAATAATTATTATGAATAACTTTTTTATCTATTTCTTTATATGACTTAACTAAGGGTCAGTTAAACAAAATCAAAATCATTAAAACGCAAATAAGCTTTTTTTGCAAACCGTACCTTTCAATCAAAATTTGACAGATCGAGTTTATTGACTTTCCTATTCTCATTTGGAACGCATAGTAAGTAATATGCTGATATTTTTTTAAATCCAATACGAATGCAAGATCATACGAGCGTTTGCGAGTTGTTACGAACGTGAGGAGGATAAATATACGTAATATCCTTACACTCGTAACACATCATGAATGGGGAACAGTGTTATTCTGTCAAAATATCACCAAATTATTTATATGACCTATACCTTACTATATTTTATTCTCTCACAAAAATGTTTATTTTTGTGTAGTAAACAATCTGTCAAGCAGGTCGAGCTTTAGAGTCGCCATTGCCATTAAGTTTAAAAAGACCTACCGATTGTATCGCTACCATAAAAAGTCGCATCGCGAAGCCTCTTGGTGTGAGCTGAGACTAAGGAACATAGGGTGTAAGCCCTGATCGGCGGCAGATGTGTTCGCATCTGGTCAGTCAGTGACCTAGCTAGCTCAGTAAAATGCTTTCTTTTATAGGCTCACGATTTTTTTTTTTTTGGTTATAAAATATTACGCAGTTTTTTTTATTATTATTATAGATGCCATGAAATTCTGATTAATAAACCGATTGCCTAAAACAGAAGATATTTTTTTTTTGTTATAATATTATAATGGAATTAGTTTTTGTTTTCGTAATTTTTATGGTTGTCATGATATGCTGATTAAAAACCTGACTGCCTAAAACAGCAGATTTCTATTTTATCTACTAGCAGTTATTTTCTTAGATTGATTTGATGCTACCAAAACATTTTTTTGGATATTTTTTTTTCATTTATTTGGAAAATATTTTTATTGAGGTTTTTTTTTATTTATTTGGATTTTTTTTTTTTTGTAATTCAATACTTTATTTCAATAGAATCGTTTAGCTGTACATATAAATAATGCCCTAACAGGGTCATGTAGGTAATAAATAAATTAAGACTTGTCTATAAATCCATGCGTGTACAATTGTACATTGTGTGCAATAAATAAATATTGTAATCAATTAAAAGGTACCTACGAGCTACGTTCTGTTATTTTAATTCCGCAATTTATTTTATACATGAAATGCCGTTGTTGCGTCTGTTGAGGCAGAATGTCGGCGTGTCTAGTAACTAAATTACTTTCTTTAAAGCTGGCAACATTACAACAGGACTTTTTAATGGTAATTTATCGGTGGCCAGGTACTGGTAACCTTTAAGATTAAGATGCTGATAACATGCTTCCTCTTGAATTCTTTTTTTAAATTTATTCCATGTTTGTGTCTATGAACGTCGTTTTAATTTTTTTTTTGGTAAATTAAAAAGAGATTATCGAAGGCGAAATTCATTTAGGTTCGTCTATTTTGCGGTAAAATGTTTTTTTTTTATGGTTATTAAGGCAAGGCTGAGCAATTTCGTTTAAAGGTTAGAGGTAGACGCGTCTAGACTATCAATAGTCTATCTTATGGGTCTATTTATTGGTAAGTACAGTGCCGGATCAAGCCATGTGGTGCCTGTAGTAAATTCTGCAAACGGGGTCCCCTAAATCATCTATACTAATATTAGAAAGAGGTAAAGTTTGTTTTTTTTTTGTATTTATTTTGTATGAAGGAGGTAATCTTTGAAATTTTTTCATGGATAGAAAGCTGCTTTATTACTGAGTGACATATGCGATATTTACTATCCGATTATAGTGTGATGTAGGTGTCTTCAAGGTTAGAGTGAATAGGCTCTTAATAAATTAGTGTACTTCAACGATTGCATCACTACTTACCATCAAGCACGTCATAGTGCTTAACTTGGTTTTATCATTAAAAAAAAGACGGATCACAAGATTTTGATAGAGATGATTGAGAGGGATTTGCCTATATTGTCTTTATAGAAAATCTGGAAAAGAACTCTTAATTGGTAGTGATATCTTGATTTGTCTTTGAGCGTCCAAGCGGGGCCCACCTCAATGCGCGGGGCCCGTGACATTTGCTACTCTAGCTACGTGGCAGATCCGACACTGGATAAGTAGGGTATGGTGTCAAAGTAACCATTTTCTAAGGTCAAGTTGAGCCTTTTGCTTATTAAATACTGTTTTGATATGTTTTGTGTAAATTTTTTGCGTTGTCTACATAGTTTTTTTCTAGGTTTTACTGATCTAATTGTAGATTTAATCACTTTCCAAAAGGTGAGATAGTGCTTAAGTGCGAGCCTTTCAATATTTCTGTAAATTGCTATAAACTTATCATTCTATTCTATCACCCGTCACTCTATCAATAACTCTGTTTTCTTTCATATCATTCCTCATCACACAATCCATCCATCTTTTTTTTGACTTCCCTCTCCCTCTCTATCCATCCACATAAATACTTATAACTTTTTTAGTGCTTTTTTTAGTAGCATTTTTTTTGCCCCAAGCTGGGCAAATCCCCCAAGTCCTTCCCGACATTTTTTTCTTGCGTCGTCTCAAACCAGTCATCGCGCGCAGCACACGTCTAGATCATCCTGCTACCTCATTCTCAGGTGGCCTCGTCGGCGCTTTTCCTCTGCATAGCGATGCTTGCCCAGCCGTCTTAGTCTATGCTGCTGAGGCAATCCGGAGGGGATTGCCTCAGCCGCAGCGCCTTTCAAAAAGGCTGTTAGGCTCGAATATGATTGATGGTCATCTCATTTTATTTTAATTTGTGCCATTGCTGTTATGGAAAAACGGAACCCTTATAGATTCATCATGTCTGTCTGTCTGTCCGTCCGTATGTCACAGCCACTTTTTTCCGAAATTATAAGAGCTATACTGTTGACACTTAGTAAGTAGATGTATTCTGTGAACCGCATTTAGATTTTCACACAAAAATAGAAAAAAAGCAATAAATTTTTGGGGTCCCCATATATGATGTACATTACCATGCAAACCACCAACGAAAATTGGTTTGAACGAGATCTAGTAAGTAGTTTTTTTTTAATACGTCATAAATCTAAAAAATTACACTATTATTAAAACATCGATCAAAGTTACAACGAACTACAAGAACTTTTATATTATGTTACTTGCTGCTACGAAACCCTTCATGGGCGAGTCCGACTCGCACTTGGCCGGTTTTTTTGTAGGTATGTTTATACCGATTTCTCGGTCAATTGCAGCCGATTTTGACAATAATTTTTTTATTGAAAGTTTATGCTTCCAAGTTGGATCTAAAGAATTATTGTTATGATCTGATGATGAACTTCGAAGATATGGAACGGAACTCCTTATAGGATCACAGTAGAACTGTCGTAACAAGTAAAGTTGATTTGTCTATACTTGTAGTCGATGACTGACTGAAAGAAGAGGGAGTGGGGGATATTTTTTTATTTTATTTATTTTTTGAGCCTGGCAGCCTTTTCTCCCACGTCTATTAAAGCCGTTTTAAACTGCTTTTAATATCCAATATGCGTTGTAAATTGCCCTAAACATAGGTTACCTATAAAACGCAGGTACCTACTAACCTAATATTTCTACTGCAATATTGTGACATGTTTTTCCTATCACATAGAGTCATGCTAACTACACAATGTTATGGAACACGATAATATCTCGGTTGATGCCGACGTAACACGATATTCACACTAGTGTTATAAAAATTTGACATTCTTTTTATTTGTTCAATAAGGTTTTTAGTCTGACAGTACTTTTATTGTTATTTGAAAATGGAACTGACTTTATCCAATTTGTTATTACATACATTAATTTTTATTTAATAGTACTGGTTTTATCCAAATTAGTTATTATAAAATTTATATTTATTTATTGTAAAAAAAACTTTAATAATAATTTAATTTTAATATTTATCCTATTTTTAATTTTAATCAGATAATCCTTGATCTGGTAATGATAATTTATACAATTCAATCAATTTAATTTTATGTTATCATGGATGTAATTTGATACACGGGTAGACCACTTCCTGGATTAGTACTTAGAATATTTACTTTTCATCCAAGAAGTTGGATGGTTTTTTATTTTATTTTACTGTAATTGTAGTTAATTAAGTATTTTTTAAATCTAAATTATTCGTGCAAATAAATAAAGTCTTAGATTTTTTTAAGCTGTAAAAAAGGGCTATGACCCCTTGGGATAATTTCCTACTTTCACGCAACCGAAGCTCCTGATAGCAGCTAATCTAATAGGTAAGTACACACAAATTTCATGCCACAGTACAGTTGGCAAAACGGATCTTGAGCGCTCGGCGACAGAGTGGGGATCGCTTTGAGCATTCCATACATTGGCGAGCCAATCGTCTTCGTTGTTAGATACATGCAGCAACGCAGGGAACGAATTATTATATAATTAAGTGACGTCAATGACGTGATGGCGCGGCGAGCCAATCACTGACACTCCCCGCCCCCGCGTCTCACTTCGCACCACTAAAGAGACCGAATATTTGACTCCTGCGCAAACGCTCAAGATCCGTGATGGCAACTGTATTTGTTATGGAAATCCTCCGAAACCGTTGGCCGATTTTTATGAATAGTAACTAGAGTAAGCTCTATGTATACGTCGTAAGCTATCAACACTTTTAATTCATTAAACCCCAAACGAACGCCGGCGTTCGCGCACCTATTGTCTTTCTATTGTGTCTGTGATTATCATGATTAAAAAAGGTTAATATAATAAAGAGGTAAAGTTTGTTTTTTGTTTGTTTGTAGGAGCTATTCTCTCAAACTACTGGTCCGATTGCTAAAATTTTTTCACCGATAGAAAGCTGCTTTATTCCTGAGTGACATAGGCTATAAGTATTTTATGTACGAGGGCGAAGCTGTGGGCAAAAGCTAGTTTTTTTTTTTATGAATACGTTGTAAGCTGTTTTTTTTATGTAATTTATCATTTTTCTTTGATAATTTAAATGGCAGTACAACAGTTAAATAAAAATGACTTAAAAAGACGTTATACAGTTGCTTTAAATTAAATTACCCATACATTTCACGTTCATTATGAATTTATCATACAAGAAATAATTACCCACCTACGTTGCCTTCCAATAAGACCATCGAATTACCAAAAAACAAGGTGTAACCCTCAATTGCGGTTACATGCGGCTACCTCGGGCTTACGTAAGTTGGGATCGATCGCACCTGGGCGCGCACCTGCCCACGACACGTGCTGAACCCTGCCTAATATCTGTGAGAAGTTGTGATCTGTACTCCTAGCCAAGTTGCTAATCTGCAATAGTTAATGCTAGTAGAAAGCTTCAAATGTACGGGAATGACGTCATCTCAACGCTCAGTCGCGTGGTCAGAATAAAAGAATCAGGGGCGTGGCCAACTCGAGGCGTTCGACGCAAGAGAAACGGTTGTAATTTGGCTAGGGGGGCTGATCTGTTTTATTGCTGATCTAAGAAGTAAACTTACCTTTATATTTTTTTTTTATAACATAATACCTAATATTCCACAACTATCACACAACGCCGTCTAGTCCCAAGCTAAGCAGAGCTTATGTTATGAGTAAGTACTAGAAAACTGATAAACATACTTATATATTTCTAAATAGATACATATTGCACATAAATTACGCCCACTATCAAAGACACAGACAAATGATCATGCACATCACACAAACACTTAAATTTATCCTGGGTGGGAATCGAACCCACGACCTCCGGCATAACAGTTAGGACCTTTAACCACTAGACCAATAGGCCAGTCATATGAAACACACGTGACCAGTTAAATTATTAGCGAGAACCTTTAATTCATTAAACCCCAAGCAAACACGTTCGCGCATCTATTGTTTTACTATTGTTTCTCAAATTGACGGTATCTACGAGTATATCTTAGTATCTTAGAAATATTTTTCTGACGATGAAGCACGCTTGCCTAGAAGTAACCTATTCACTCTTGACTTAAAAATTCCCAGGGAATTCCATTCCTTCGCTATACGTACTGTTACTTGCCTAAAATACACTCTTTAAGTAGCTAGTCAGTACTTACCACATCATTAATTTCAAGATTCAGTGCATCAGCCAGACAGACTGTATTAACTGTGTCTTTCACTTATTCTAATATAATTAACTCCAAATACACGTTTTTTTAAAGGAATTTCTGAAGTGTGTTATTTATAACAGTACGCACGATGAATGTGTTCCCAAAACGTTTTGTGCGTATAGGTGGGGTGTAAACCAGGGATGTTACGGAGCTTCGACTCCGACTCCGTTAAGTCGGAACTTCCGATATTATTACACCTTCGGTTCCGACTTCGGCTCCGATACACTTAAATCGGATTTTTTAATCGCAGGTCCGGAATCCCCCTGACTCCCGCTACGTTTACTTTATTGTCAATTATTTTTTCACTTGTTGTTAGTTTGTTGACGCCTATGACAGGTTCATCTTCTAATTAAAAAATTAAAATGAAAAAAAAAATTGACTGAATAATGTTTTATTTATCCTTAAATATAAAATCTTTCTCCTGCCACCACTTCTGACCCTCTTCCGCCTCCGGTTCCGCCTCCGGTTCCGATTCCGGTTCCGACTCCGATAAATCAAATTTAAAAACTCCGAATCCGCCTTCGGTTCCGATATAATGACCTCCGTTACATCCCTGATGTAAACGTCATACCGGTTGCGCATCGCCGTACGTTTGGTGGTCCGATGAAGGAACAGGCTTGGCAGAATTAGGTTATGCGATTTCGATGCACACTCCCAGAAATGTAGAAAACAGTAAGGCTAACAACTCGGCGTCGATGCTCAAGATTCATTTTAATTGTAAGTACAGTTGCATCATGGATCTTGAACGCTGGGCTCTCTTTGCGCATTCCATACATTGGCGAGCCAATCGTCTTCGTTGTTAGATACATGCAGCAACGCAGTGAACGAATGAGAAGTGACGTCTATGACGCGATGGCGCGGCCAGCCAATCACTAACACTCCCCGCCCCCGCATCGCACTTCGCATCACTAAAGAGACCGAATATTTGACTTCTGCGCAAGTGTTCAAGATCCGTGGTGGCAACTGTACCTACATACTTAACGTTCAAACGGCTGAACCGCTGAACGGATTTGGATGAAATCTGACACACGGATGGACCATTATATTCTGGAATAGCACATAGGATACTTTTTATCATGGGAGTAAGTTCCCTTCGGATAATTTTATTATTAAAATGTTTATTAGTTAGTTATTATTTATTTTTCACTAAAACATTTTTTTTAATTTCGCATTGCAAGATATATTTATCATTAATCATCTCATAAAAATAATAAATGACAGTAATCTAAACATTTAACTTAATTCACCACAAATTACAACAAGCGATGGCAATTGCATACAAATAACATCAATATGACTTCAAAACCCTATAAATGAAAATAAAAATATAAACTTTAAAATAAAAAAGCTTCAATGACACTTATAACGTGACACACACACCCTTCAATTAATTGAACATAAAGATGAAGACATAATTATAACCCATTTATTGAACAGACATAATTATTATTATCTGAAGCCGCCCTCAAAACGATCTCGATAAATGTCCCGTAATTGAAAGTCGTTAGTTTTATAAAGACTTCAAAACCACCGGAGTATTAATAAGACAGGCTATTAGAATGCATGACGTTCTTTTGTTTTTGTTTTTAAGTGAGAATTATTCAAATAACGTCTCCCGCTTTCGGTGGAATGACATGAGTTTAAAGGCCGATTCCATCATTCGTTGTTTAAACTTAGTTCCACTAAATTGAGCTCAGTGTTATCTAGTTAAAGATTGGTGTTACATTCCAGCAACATTGCTGCCGCGTTTACTAAAACGAAGTTTAAATGGGAAAAGAAAATACCAAAGACCTTTAATGACTATAACTCCCTGTATACTTTCAGTTGCCCTTTGCGTTTCAGCCCGTGAACAGAGGCTACTATCACGTCTTAAAATAATCAAGATTTCGGTGTGAAAAAGAGAAGGAGCTATAGAAGACTAATAGCACTATCCCTCTCTCATACAAGTAATGTGATGTTTTTAAGACGACAAAGTAGGAGGGCAGATGCGCGCAGTCAGTGCCATATTTGGCAGTCTGTAGTGTTATTGATGTCATCAGCGCTGCGGTATGATGAAAGAAGTGGTTGAAAATGTAATAATTTACTTACTTAATTGTCTATAGCGAAGTTATGTGTCGATAAAGCATAGTGCATAAGTTAATTGGGTAGTATTGTTGTTCATTAACCCGTTGTGTGTCTAAACGTGGATCCACGCGAGACACAATGGCTTTTTAATTGTGTCTCTAATTACGGCACACGAGAGGTTAAGATTCCAGCTGAGGATATTATGTTTGTGTATAGTATCTACCTGACCTACCTCAAGTGGATGACTTGAAACCTTCTCTTACTGAATATGATCATGTCTTGATTCAAACAGTCACATTTCTGGAAACATGAACAATAATCCTAAATTATTTATTTGTTTAGGTCCTATTAACTAACTTAATTAAACATATAAGAACTTCTTACAAATGTGCAATTCACACCTTTAATCACAGACTACAATTTAATACATACATTATCTCTAACCGGTGATACCAAAGTTTTCCATTTCTGACTTCGGGCCAAGCGGAATTTATGCGGAATTAATGTTAAAAAAAAATATCATCGGGGAATAAAAAGTAACTTGTCCACCAGCTTTAAAAATCGATTTAGAATGCGATCTTTTAGCTAAGCATGTAATGTCATCCAAACTGAACTTATTTGTAAAAGACCTAAACAAACATAAAAACATTGCAAAATTAAAATAAAATCTTGTAAAAAGAAAGATATTCTGTAAAGAGAGACACACAGTTTGTCAGTGTTCTTTTTTAATCTTAAGATTTTGTCTGAATGTTGTTTCTGCAGTGTATGTATACGTGCCAAATAAAATTCAATAAAAAATAATTTAATAAAATTTGGCACATAGTGTACAAACGCTGTTTCTTTTTTTCTATATGTATTTCTTTCTTAAAATAATAAAAAAAAAAACATTAAAAAATTGCACCACAACGTGAACTCATTAGGCCTAATTGACGAGCCACCCACAGCTTGTCTTTACCATACCCCAAACTACTCCATTTTTAAGGAGCTCAACCGCCTTAACGTACTTAAGGCATGTCGTACTCCTCATGAGTGACGTAACGATATTCACGTCTTGCATATGACGCTATGACGCGCAAATTGACGCTGCCGCTTCGAAGGAACGCGTCAGGCAAGCGTCATTGTAACGAAAGGAAGCATGTTACAGTTTTAATTTCTAACGGTAAACTTGCAACGTGTGTTTTGGAACCGGGAATACTGCGGTGTTGAATGAAATTGTTGGTTTTGCGGTAGTTTTTGAGTTTAAAGTAGGTAATTTTGATGGACAATATGCGTGTTATCGACTTAGAAATTATGCTTTTAAAGACATTTACGACATTTATTCTTTTTTTTTGTTATTGTGAATCAGGGATGTTATGAATATGAGATTTCGGATCTATATACGGATACGGATATAGGTATAGTAAAGTATATACCTACTATACTATACTATATAAATACTATAATGTATAGTACCTATATTATACTATACTATACCGGTTTGTTGTTAAGTCTGTCTTGCATTTATTTTTAAATAAGGAAGTTTTATACAAAGTTAGATTTTAAATTAACCACAGCCACAGCTAAACAGCAAACCTATTTGCAACAATTTATGTAATTGGCCATAATGTACAGTCAACTCTCAAAGCAACAATGTTCAAAGAAAATGTTGTCCTTTATAAAGTTACATTTTACCGCATTTTATTCTACTTGTGCTTTAAACAAAGGCTCCCCGACAAAAGGCACCTGTTGTTGTCTATTTAAAAAAGTGGATTTTACTTCTTAATTACTGATTTTAACATTTCTTTAAAAAGTGTGATAATTAATTTGGTAATTTTTTGTTTAGTGGTTTATTTTTATTAAACAATTGCTCATTTTAGCCGCTTGGGGGACGCCTTTGCTCAGCAGTGGGACAGTAAGATTAAAAAAAAAGCTACAACCTAGGGGTTTTGTCAAGAGTGAATAGGTTACTTTCTAGGCAAACTTGCTCCATCGTCGATCACATTATCGTTTACCATCAGGTGAGATGATGGTCAAACGCGAGCCTACCAAATAATAAAAAAAAAATATGTTAAATACTACTGACTTACGTACTTATAAAATATTTAACGAACTATAATTTTATAAATATATAGTCTGTCTAAAAAGTCAACCGACTTGGGAATTTCGTATAATATTTAATTATTTAAAAAATACTTATATTGGATACTTTTTCTATGGTTCTTCTGTTAGTAAACAATGATCAATATCTCTTAATTAACCTTGATTATTGAACCAGTGTTGACTACATCAGATTTCATTAAATCCTAATAATTACCCAAGTCGTTTGATTTTTTAGGCAGACTCTACATAGTCTGGTCATAAAATATTGTTATACAATTAAAAACAAAACACAATATTTTATTTCAATTTGGAATCTGTCATTCTAAGTACCTATATGAATTGAATATTTATTAAAAAATATAAATTCTTGTATCGTCAATATTTACGATAAAACTAAAAAAAAATTATAGCTAATTAAAATTAAGTAAAAACAGGAGTGAAGGGAGATTTTCCCCAGAAGTGGAATAAAACAGGCTAACAAATAAAAAAAATAACTTAAACAGTTTGCAGGAATTAACATTATCCATTTTGTAACTGTTTTTTTCCTATAGTTATCTTTGTAATTACTATTGTGTCGTGTCTTTTTTATCAACTTTTAGGCATGAATTTGTATCAATAGTATTTTCTTATCACTATACGTGACCTACGCTTTACCAGATTAATTTAAAATCAATGTAACAGTCACTCACAGATTGATAAGGGGGCCTTATCAGATAACCGGTTGGTCATCACCCGTGTAGGTACATAGATACCTATGTATAGTCAACAAAGGAGATAAGAAACCAGGGTCGTCAGATGTAGCCTATCAATAAATCTATCTACATATATAAAAACAGGACCAGTGCGAGTCGGACTCGCGTTCTGAGGCGGAACCACAAAATATATAGGTACCTACAGAAGTCAATCTACATACAAAGCGCGCTCGAGCAACGCACACAAAGACACCGCTCACAGACACGAATATACGATGTCTCGGTCGCGTCTCGGATCACTCGTCGAACAATTCCGGCTCAAACGTCCATTAGTGTGCGTCCACCGAGCGTAGGTATTAAAAGTGAAGTACATACATGAGATTGTCTTCTGTACCTTATCTATTTTGTGGCGGAACCCTCAGAGCGCGAGTCCGACTCGCGCTGGTCCTCGACTTTGTAACCAAATATTGTGACAGTGAATTTAAACTGGCGAATAATCAATCCATCAAAAACTGGGCAAGTGCGAGTCAGACTCCAGCACTGAGGGTTACGTACAAACTTACCTATAAACATTTCTGAATTGAGTGACTTATAAAGTATCGCAAAAAAGAAAATGCTATTAGATACTTTACAGTTTTCAGATTTATTCCTATATTTGTGCTATAAGACTTTGCTTTATGCCAAATTTCAAGATTCTGGCTCAACGGGAAGTACCCTATAAATTTTGAATTCCTCAAGAGTGTAGAAATGTACGTTTATTGCGACATAAACGGCCATATCTTTTTTTAGAAGTTTGATTTTTCACAGCTTCTAGGAACCATAGACATGAGTATATGGTTTTACTTTCAACTCGTTCCCGAGATTGACGGACAACAAAGTGGTCCAATTAGGGTTCCGTTTCTTGCTTTTCAGGTACGGAACCCTAAAAATACTGATAAAAGCAAGCTACTTAGCAGGTACAGTAATGTTGATCTTAGCTCGCCGTCCGACTGTCCGGTATGGACACCGGACAGTCGGACGGCAACACAAATCACAAATCAACACAAATCAGGCTCGGTCCAGATGGATCTGGACCGAGCCTGATTTGTCGACGCTGTGTTGTGTTCCGCGTCAGTCAGTAATACCATGGGCCTCAGGGCCGAAGCTTACTGGGTTAACTTCTAAAAAGGAAAGTCCTAAGTCCTAAAAGAAAAAAGTTCTAGAAGACCTAAGTCCGTCTGTGGTCCTAAAAAGTACAAATGAAGAAACATAGAATAGAATAAACTTTATTATACACCAAAAAGTAACATGACATAAACATAAACTTAAATCTATGGGTGCAATGGCGGTCTTATCGCTGACAGCGATATCAACCGACAACCTTAGGATGGTTTGAAACGAATAAAACAATACAGGAGTAGTCTGCAGTGTACTGATATCAGACTAATCAAGCACTAGATACAGCCGCATCAGGAGACACAGATTGTTCGCTGTGCCTGCGAATCACACTGTTGCGCGAGCCCAGTCTCCTGTCCCTAGCACTCTTTCTGCGCTCAACACTCTTTTGGACACGCACCCTGACTGTGATGTTTTCGCGGACGAATGGAAGACGATCTTGTCAGTGTGTCTGGAGTTTTGTGAGATGAATGTGTGAATTTTTTTTGTATATTGTCTTTAACTAATGTAATTGGCGGATAGCCGTTTTTATTAAGGGGCCGGCGACGGATGAATTTCCATACAAACGTAATACCACGCTCATTTGCAGTTGGAGCATATTTCCAACATATTATGATGATATTCGGTTATAGACAATATTTATCTAGGTTCCTACATCGAGAATATTAGGAATATTGTTATTTTAAATACAGGAAAAGCCAAATGGCATGTTTTGCCATTTACGCTGTAAAAAAGTGCGAAATACAATTCGCTTAAATTTCTTTTGGTTTTTTTAAAAAAGAAAGACGTAGGAACCTATATAAATATTGTCTATAACCGAATATCATCATAATATGTTGGAAATATGCTCCAACTGCAAATGAGCGTAGTATTACGTTTGTATGGAAATTCATCCGTCACCGGCCCCTTAAAGTAAAACCATAAATAAAAAGATAACTTTGAAAAAAATACACTTGGTTTCTGTGACTTAGTCGACAGAAGCGATCCGTGGGTATAAACCAAGAAGAAGACTATAATAACTATAAATAACACAATGCAATCGAAGCCAAGAGTCTGGCTTGGTCTCGAATCTTGATACAAAAGGAATAAAAAAGAAATAACGGATCAACACATGCGCAGGTCGGTTGAGAGGAAGCTGGTGGGGTCGCCAACATTGGGCTTTTATTGATTTTTAATTGACCTATCAATGATTTTAAAAGTGTGTTCTCTTAGAAATATAAATTAAAGTAGGTGTACAGTAGTTTTATGGGATAGAATTTTGACGATAACAAATGTAATATTGTGAAATTCAGTGGCTTTGAGTTCTTATGAAAGCCGATCAAAACCGCTCGAAGAAGGAGCTATAGCAAAAGCAACTTCGCTTTTATAATATACTAGCTTGTGCCCACGGCTTCGCCCGCGTACATAAAGTATAGCCTATGTTACTCTGGAATAAAATAGCCTATTTCATTCAGGAATAAAACGGCTTTCTATCGGTAAATAGTTATTTCATTACTCATACTCTGAAAGTAGGTCTGAAGTTGCCTGAGGAGCGGGCTGAAAGTGATACTTTTCATCCCTAGGGAGTTTTACTTTACAACTGACAGCTGTCAAATTATTAAAAAAAAACTAGTTTAATCTTCACATTTCTATTGAACCATGTTCCAATTTTCCATACAGCCATACATAATCACAGCGCGATATAAAATTGAAATACATAACTAAAAGACAAGTATTAATTAAATAATGTTAAGTATATTTTAAGTGATTTATGTATTTGTTCAACAATTTCTTTAAAATACTTTATTTTTAAAAGATTACAATTAATTTCTAATTTTTCATTAATGAGGCTGAATAGCTGGCCGGCTGCAGAAAAAAAAAACAAAATGGCGGGAAAGTGGCAATCAGTTGTTGGTTTTTTCGAGTTTTGTTTACATTTCCGTACAACAGAGATTTGTATTAACACGTCATGTTTATCAGATGAAAATAGTGATTAATAGTAGTAGTAGTATTAATAGTAGTAGTGGAATACCTTTTACCGCCTAAAACAGAAGAAAGATACCTACTTGAAATCATAGGTACGACGACTCAGGTTTTACAAACTTTTTATTTTATTTTTAGTTTCCTCGTATTCGTAATAAAAAGCACAGTGTTTACCTCGGGGTGAAAGTAACCCATTTAACCCCTCGAATTAGCGACCTCGCTTCGCTCGGCCGCCAACTCCTTCTCGGGACGAAATGAGTTACTTTCACCCCTAGTGTAACAATGTACTATTTGTTGTGTAATTTTGATGACCGAGCAAGCGAAGGATTCTAAAATTGATTAGAATCCTGAGCGGATCAAAAGAGCGCGAGGTGAAAAATCTTTGCAGTCGAGTGCAACACGTTACTTTTCATTCCACCTCAGCGAGGAAATGACTAAATCCAAAAAAAAGTACACCAAGGAGGTTCTGAGTCTGAGTTTTTAACAAATTAAAAAAGGTTGTATGACAAATTTGGTACCATGGAGGTAAAACTAAATAGGTATAATTATGTTTTGGATTCATAAACTTAATGCACGCGATGTTCTAAATTCAGTTTACTTTATCTCTCTATAGAATAAAAACGGCTTTTGCTCTCAGATAACGAAGAGCAAAAATAACTCTTTCCGAGATGGTGGGATGAAAAATATTTTAGCAGTCGGACCAGTACTTTCAGAGATTACCTCCTACAATAAAAAATAAAAGCATAAAATTAAACTTCTTCTATTTTTTTAGTGTAGACTAATATCATATATCATCATCATCATTTCATCTGAAAGATAGCCGCTGTTGGACATAGGTCTACCCCCAAATGTCACCATAATGCATCCATCGAATTCCCGCGACCCTCCAGGTCATCGGTCCACCTTGTGGGAGGCCGCGCCAACGCTGCGTCTTTCGGAACGTGGTTGCCACTTCAGTAGTAATAATAATAATAACTGATAATTGCTTTTAAATAATATGTGTGTGTGGCTTGTACTGTATGTTTGCGTTCTATTGAGGAATTATAATTTCTGGTTCCTTGGTCCATACTCGTATTAAAGGGAGAATTTAGCTTCACTTTTTTTTGGACTGACCGACATTTGACTATGCTAAAGTGCCTGCAAATGGTCTATTTGAAATAAATGTTTTTAATTTTTTTTTTTAATTACACTAGACGAACCCACACGTGGACCACGCCTAATTTGTACGTAGCGGAGAGTTGCATGACGTCGCATGGATCTAATGTGGCTCTGCAAGTCTAGTTTCCAAATAAAATGTATAGAGACCGATGCCCAGATCGGCGTCCGTGGCTCACGTGTGCGCGATGTAGTACTACCTTATTTTTTATTTTTTATAATGATAATTATAAACTAGTGCTTGACTGCGATCCCACCTAACGGTAAGCAGTGATGCAATATCTTCTGATGGTGAGGCGAACTAGTTTATGAGCCTATTCACTCAAACTCCACAAAAAAAGGCATAACGAACTCAAAGATTTCTTTCAACCAAACCTGTCCCAAGGTTGCGCTCTCCTGGCGAGGCGCGAGGGTGCAGACACCTGCGCGTGGGCACGTGCCAACTGTCCCGTGTCGCCCCCCTCTCGCGCCCCCGCACGGCGGCCCCGCGCCTCCGCGGCACCCTTCTCTGAGTTCCCTGCTTCCGCTGCATCCGGCCAAAGCCTTCGCCTTGTTGTTATTATTCTACTTTTAATGGTATCGATTTTTTAAAGGAAATTCATGGTTTAAGCCTATGGTTCCGGCTGTCATTATAGATCTTTGGGAGGCGTTACGTCAGTCAAAACGCAGAATGTAACCACAGAGTACATTGAATATACTGAGAATGTAACTGCACGCTTTGAGCTCTGTGATAATTTTGGATAGACGGAATTCTAAATTCAAATTATTTTTTAAATTTAAAACATGCTATTCTTTTTTCAAAATTAGTTTTTGTTTTTATATTGCCATATTTATAGTCAAGAAACAAATAATGAAAAAAAAGTTTGTTTATCCTTTTAAAAGGCACGCAGTGTCAATGACGTCTACTTCTTTATTGACATCGGGGGGATGTATTCTAAAGGTGCCTGGACTTTTGGAGAAAAGACCAGGGAGTGTGGGATTCTTGTCTACCAACCTGGTGTTCACCATCAACACATAAAACCCTCTGAACAACGCTTAATAGAACACATCACTAACACTGTAAAAGGGTGATGACGTATACCTGTTACTTCTATCGACTAATTTGTGTGTGGTCTAATAGGTTTAGGTTAGGTTAGGCTGATTATATCTTTCTTTTTTCTTTTCATTGTGTATTTTTAGTTTATATGATTGTGTGAGGTACGAATAAACGTTTTCTCTTTCTTTCTTTTTTTCTTTAAGTCTCGTTTTGGAAATTTTATCCCGTAACTGCCTGAATGAAATAAAGGCGCTCAAATCCAAGTAGGAGAATCAGCAGTCATAAAACGAAACTGTGAAATCCATCTACACTAATGTTATAAAGAGGTAAAGTTTGTTGGTTTGTTTGAAGGAGGTAATCTCTGAAAGTACTGATCCGATTGCTAACATTTTTTCACCGATAGGAAGCTGCTTTATTCCTGAAAGATAAAGGCTATATTTTATGAACGTGAAGCCGTGGGCAAAGGGTATATTTTCTATATCAAGAATGATGCAAGAAGTATTTTAGTCTCACTATTGTTATAAAGGTGAAAGTTTGTGTGTGTGTGTTTGTTACTCTTCGTTATCTGGATGAAATGGGCACACGGGAAGATTATATCCTGAAATAAAACATAGGCTACTTTTATCCCAGAAGTTGGTTCCCTTGGGTTAATTTACTACAATCCCGCAAGCAAAGGCGATGGCAGTAGCTTGTCGATCATAAATGTGAAGTCAAGTTACCAGAAACATTTTTGTAATTTCTAGAACCCAAACTATGAATGTCTGCTCATCATTCATACTCATATCATTCTAGAACTTCATTACACATTGGTAGCCGAATATAAACCTTATTAAAAATAAATTCAGTATTAATTTGATCACAAAATTGCATCAACCGTAGCTCTGTCCACAGCCGACACCGCCGAGACGCCCAATGCTCTCAACCGTTACATCGCCGACTTAAATACTATCGGCAAATCCGTTGGCCAACGGTCAAAATGACCCGACACAAAAACTCTATCAACCACCTTGATAAACACAAAGCGAATCATTAAAAAGAGACCACTCCATTGTCTAGCAGACAACGGCTAACTTTCCCATATGCAACTTAAAAAGGACTAAGAATCCTTTGTCCCTGATACAGTTTTGCAAAGAAACTAGAGCGTTCTCACGCAACGCAAAAATTTCGCCGATAGACAAACGTCCGAAAATAGGAGCTCAATAGACGACGAACAATAAAATAGATTCGCGAAAGGGATTACAAATAATGCCTTGTAAGAAAGGGGTGGGTTTCTAAAGAAGGGTCAGTGAGGTCACTCGAGGCGTAGGGCTGACCCTATAACTCACGGTGCAGCGATTTCGGGGTGTTTAAACTGGCGTAAAGGGTTGTCGTGACCTCTGGGACCTTTTGTATTGTGTGTGCGGGTCAGCACGGGTTGGCTACCTGGGCCGGACGGACGGGTTGACCCTGCCCAAGAATGGACGATTAAAATGAGACGGCATCAACGGTAATTTGGAAAATCGCGATAACCTTTCTCTTTTATAAAGCATTTAGTTGATAGTTTTGTGCAGCTATTTGTAGCTTTTTATGAGGAATACTCGTTCTAGTAACGACTGGAAGGTATGGCAGTTCACTATTTAATGCTGTTTTTAAATTCTATGGAACTGTTTTGTCGGTTTGAACCGGATCAATGAAATTACGTAGTTGATAGTCAATTGTTTTTTTTTTTATTATTGGAGTCATAAACATCAATCAATTGCAACCTTATTTTTACTAACTTAGGTACTTTAAATTGAAGACCTTTTCAAGAAATTATTTCAAAATGGGAGTCTTCCTGTTAAGTGTCAATTCCACACATTTCTAGAAGACCAACCCTTTAAATACAATCTTGTCTTAACGAATTTTTGCCACCGGCTACTGTTACATATATGGCTGACGTATAACGGTCATAACTCTACAATAATAAGCAATACCGACCATTCTATTATGTCGGCATTATATTAAAATCACATAAACATTTGCGCACGGCGGATCCGTGGGGTGTTGATGGACAATGCAAAAAATAGAGCATAGAAAACTATTTCCCATAAAAATTGTAACGCGAAAAGGGTTTGGACATACGAACAGCCTTTGTTATGGACAGTGAGAAATTTTGCGTATACTGAATGGGCTATAGTTAGAAATGGGTCAGTTACACCGGCAGGTAGTGTAGGATAGTGGTGTATTGTTCTCTCGCATCGCAGGGTTATGCAAATTGGTTGGTCACGAACAAAGGAGGCGTCTTTGTGAGATGGGAAGATGGACTGCGAATTTGTAAGACTTCCTTAGACGTATTGGGTGTTGCTGTGATGTGTGTTGGTGCAGATTAGATATCGTGATTGAAAGCGTGGATTTTGGTAGTTCTTTTGTCTGTCTAACGGTCACTCTTATACTTATTGTGGCCTGTTTTTTTACTAGCTGGCCCCTGCATATTTGGATACTGCTCCGGTCCCGTGCATTAAAGCGTGATGTCATGTAGCCCGTAGTCATGTTTTTAGTCCTTGATAAAAGGACTGTCTACAGTAAAATAATTTTTCAATTCTAACTAGTAGTTCTTGAGATCAGCGCGTTCGACCCAACCCTTTAGCTTTATAATAATAAGTGATAGATTACTTGGTACTAACTAAAATCTAGAAGAATTAGCAGGAGAGTACTCCGGTATTAATAGTAGAGGCTATAAGTATTATAGGAGATTTTTACCTAGATGTAAAATAAAAGAAGATGATCCATAATTAAAGCTGAGTTTAGCAAACATAAGTCGGTACTGTGACATCAAAAGAGATCACATGAAAAACTTACCTGGTTAGCATGTAAAGCAAAATCAACACGTTTTACTTTATAGGGTTTGAATTTTGTAAAAAATAATTGTATTTTTGGAAGTCAGTTGGCGAGTTTAGAAGCAGCGGCCACCACGTCGGCACTTACATGTTTAGACATTTATAATGTTATCTAATATGATTCTAATTTATCTTTTCTAGTCAGAAATTGATACCAAAATTCCAATTTGATTCATTTTGTTTTGCGTATAGATCGGGTAGCTACCTTGAAACAGCGACATGAAGAATATGACAGAGAGGACTGATTGTCTTTCTCATGAATTCGGAAGAGGTAGCACAAAATTGTGACCTAAGGAAGAGAAGAGAAAGAAAATTGCGTTTACTGGTATTACAAAAACCGACCTTACAATTAAACAAAAAAAACACTAAGGAATGCCAAGAAGCCAGGAAATCTTCATTCTTTTCTTAGGCGTTTGTCCAGCAATGGGATTATTCAGGATAGTAGTCTCACCTGATGGTAAGCGATGATCTGATCGACGATTGAGCACTCTTGCTTAAAAGTAGCCTATTCACTCTTGACTTAAAGACCCCGTGTCATAGTTATCAAGAAACATAATCTAAAAATAAACACATTACTAATGTAATGTTCAAAGTCAATGTCAATAGTCTGTCTACAGACGGTCAAATGCGAGCACGTAGGAACAGTCAGAGGTCAGTCAGCATCTCAGAGCCTCGGCGTTGACTCACAGTTCTCGGGAACGAGATGAATGCCCGCTTGGCCGCGAATGACTTTAGAAAAAGCTGTAAGTAGTATAGCATAATAGCATAATCAGCCTCATAATTTTATTATTATTATTATATACTTTATTATATTACACACATACAAAAGAAACTAAAATACATACAAAGAACGGCCTTATCGCAATCCGCGATCTCTTCCAGGCAACCTGGAATGGATAGTAGTTATCTGGACAAGAAATGGGGCTGTCATTGGTGTAACAAAACTTCCCACTGCTGGGACTTAGGCCTCTTCTCTAGTTGAGGGAATGGGCTGTAATCCACCACGCGGGCCCAGTGCGGGTTGGTGAATGTCACATGTCTTCGAATGTTTGGTTCTAGAGGACATGCCGATTTCTTCACGATGTTTTCCTTCACTGTTTTGAGAGCAGTGGTCATGAAATTAATTACACAAAATATTTATTCTCTTGACTGGGTTTGAACTCGCGGCCGTAAGTACCCGACTCGTAAGTCGGGACTGTTATCACTGGGCCATCACTGTTCTCTCTGTAAGTAATAATTAAGTGTTTTTTGTGTGTTCCACCGCATTCTTGCGACTCTCACCAGGGTATCGGAACCCTTCTAACGTCTATTGTGCCATATTATCAGATTTACCACCTTTTGTGCCCTATTATCAGATTTACCACCTTTTCATGCCAATTATTGCGCTTTTGCCTCGCACTTTCATTCTGCATATTGTAATCTGTCTGTATTGTATCTCCTCTCTTTCGTATAGGTGCTCCCATTTTATGTTTCTGCCTATTTGTTCTATCTAGGTCTTATTTTCTACTTTTTATTTCATTTCATTTTTTTGACGTCACACATAACTTTAATGGGCTATATCTTTGTTTTTTTTTTGTTTAAGTAATCGAAAAAAGAAAAAATACGTGTCCAAAATTTTTTTATAATCTAAAATACGAATTAAATAAAATGTAATTATTTTGACCCTGGAAACTAGCCTATTGTGCGCAAAATTTCACATGCCTAGTCCAGTGGTTTCGGCTGTGCGTTGGAAGTCAGTAAGTTTTTCCTTTTACATTTATAGATTACATGCTATTTCTACATATTTTTTTAAGCTATTGCATAGCTTCTATCGCGGGACTTGAGCGTGGAGACCGAATCCAGAAATTCCGTAACGAAAATAACCTAACACCCCCCACTCATTTGTTTTCTTATCGGTCACCACGCTCAAAAAGTATAACTTCAATTAATATCAAAGAAAAAAAAAAACAAAGGAAAAAAATACTGCATAAATAAAATAAATAAATAATTATAATTGCATAAGTTGATAAAAAAATGCTATGCAATAGCTTTACCGCGGCAGTCCCCGAGTGCCACACGTCTTTTTTATTAATGATAGGCTCGCGTTTGACCTCTATCTCACCTGATGGTAAGCGATGATGTGGCCGACGATGGAGCACGCTTGCCTAGAAGTAACCTATTCATTCTTGACTTAAAGACCCCTAGGTTGTAGCTATCAGGAAACACAGACTCCGGCAGGGAATTCAACAACATTTTAATTATACTTATTAGTACAGCCTCGTCATCCTGCGTGGTCGCCAGCGGAACCGCTTAGTGACCCCATCTTGAGTTACATTCAAAGGTCGGGCAAAAAGTTCTATTAGGTTTTTCAGAGTGTACCTATAGTACAAAATAATAAAACAACAAACGTTTTGACAACTTATGTGAGGTACAAATAAACCTTGTTACTTTTTTTTTTTTTTAATTGATATAATCTAGTGCTTGACTGCGATCCCACCTGATTGTAAGCAGTGATGCAATCGTTGATGGTGAGGCGCACTAGTTTATTAAGAGCCTATTCACGCTGGCCTTGAAGACGCCTAAATTATCATATTGTATTATATTAATTATATTCGTTCTTAGATAGAATACACTAATTTTATAGTTACATAATCCCACATACGTCTTATGGCTGTAGATATGCATTTTTATTCAATGTGATGACGATAGATGGCGCTGCCGTGGAGATTTTGAAAGAAGAAAGTAAATTATACCTAACTAGCTTATGCCCGCGGCTTCGCTCGCGTGGCATTAGGTACTTAAGGAATCGGGATAAAAGGTAGCCTATGTTCTTTTCCATATCAAAGGCTATATGCATGCCAAATTTCATCCAAATTCGTTCAGTCGTTTTTGCGTGATTAAGTAACAAACATCCAAACATCCACACTTTCACATTTATAATATTAGTTAGGATTACATTTTGCACGTTATTATAGTGATTTCGAAACCTACAATGTTCTTTCAAGTTGATTTATCGTAGATATTTTAATTTTGACTTTTGAGAAGGTCCTATTGTTCGCTAAACTCACTGTAAATACGGAGAACTACATTAGACAGACGCACACTTGTAAAACGCCTGATTTGTACGTCGTCGCGTGGCGTGGATCTAGTGTAGCTCTACAAGTCTAGTTTACACATAAAATGTTTGTGGCTGACACTGTAGTTCTACTTTAATTTCTTATAACTGTCTCAGTATTTGGTAACAAAGTCGAGTGAGACATTAAGATACTCAGACGGCTTATCAGCCCGCATAAGTGGATGGAGCAGTCACACAGCTAACGAGCGAGACGGATCTTAATGATCCGTGGATCAAGGTTACAATATGTAACATCACGCTTCAATTGTCGTAAAGGGTAGGCAGAGGTTTATTGATAGAATATGCACATTTCGCCAGATAATTATTTTAATGTCAAGAACAGTACGAGATCCGCAGAAGAAATCTTTTCCCTCATCTGTTATTCGATTATGATAAATATTATGTGCTAGACTAGCTGTGCCCGCGACTTCGTTCGCGTGGACTACAGGATTTTGAATTTATTTTTTCTAAAATAAAAGTAGCCTATGTTACTCCTTATTACATCAACTAACTGCCAAAAAAAGTCCCATCAAAATCGGTCCAGCCATTTCAGGGATTAGCCCGGACAAACAGACAGACAGACAAAAATGGAAAAAAAATGTTATTTTGGTGTAGTAACAGCTGAGGGAAGAGATTTCTTTTACCGGTTTCTAGATCAGAATTTCAAGGAGTCTTTATACATTGTCAGCCTATACCTAACAGCGCTATTATACGAGGTGACCGGTTTGTTGGTCTAGTGACTCTAGTGGTTAGTAGCCCTGACTGCTATGCCAGACATCGTGGGTTTGATTCCCACTCAAGACAAATGTTTGTGTGATGAGCATGATTATTTGTTCTGTCTGAGTATAATTTGTCTATAATTATGTAAGTATTTAGAAATATATAAGTATGTTTATCAGTTACATAGTACTCAAGCTAAGCTCTGCTTAGCTTGGGGCTAGACGACGTTGTGTGATAGTTGTGGAATATAATTAAAATAGTAGTTAGTAATTAGATATTTAAGTATTTTTATAGTTATACAGTCCTCATAGCATAAACTCTGCTTAGTTTGGGACTACACGACGTTGTGTGAAAGTGTGGAAAGTTATAAGTATGTAGTTTTTAAGCTATTGCATAGCTTCTATTGCGGGCCTTGAGCGTGGAGACCGAATCCAGAAATTCCGTAACGAAAATAACCTAACACCCCCCACTCATTTGTTTTTTGAGCGTGGTGACCGATAAGAAAACAAATGAGTGAACAATCAATCAAAATTCAATTCAATGTGTGTAACTTCAATTAATATCAAAGAAAAAAAAACAAAGGAAAAAAAATACTGCATAAATAAAATAAATAAATAATTATAATTGCATAAGTTGATAAAAATGCTATGCAATAGCTTTACCGCGGCAGTCCCCGAGTGCCACACGTCTTTTTTTAATTATTAATTATTATTGATTGTTTCTGAGAAGAAATCATCTGCGAGTTATCTCGTTGATGGCATTCAATGTGTTAAGTATGTTAACTCAGAGGGCCTAGCCTATGAGTTAAATGTCATCAACTGGACGGCCGTGAACAGCATGGTTAGCGCAGTGGTCGAGGAAATACATAAATAAATAAATATGGCATAAAGAACTACATAGCAGTTTTTTTTTCCACTACTTACTCGCCCTAGACAATTGTTAAACATGCTTTAAATAGATTTTTAAACACCTATATACATATTACAGTTAAATTGCACCTAGAGAGACAGCGCAGAGTCGCTACCTGTCGGTTTTCTACCGGTTGCATTTCGGAGAGTGTGCGTCGGAATTGCATAACCTAATTCCGCCTAGCCCGTTCCATCATCGGACTACCAGACGTACGGCTATGCGCCACCGGTATATGGTGGATATCCCATCTACACGCACAAAACGTTTCGGGAACACATTCATTGTGCGTGCAGCTAGGGAGGGGAATTCCTTGCCGGAGTCTGTGTTTCCTGATAGCTACAACCCGGGTATCTTTAAGTCGAGAGTGAATAGGTTTCTTCTAGGTAAGCGCGTTCCATCGTCGACCGCAACATCGCTCTCCATCAGGTGAGATAGCGGTCAAGCGCAAACCTATCAACAATAAAAAAAACAAAAGATCATGCTCATCACACAAACATTTGCTTTGGGTGGGAATCGAACCTACGACCTTTGGCGAAGCAGTCAGGACTAGGCCAGCAGGCCAGTCAAACAATTTCAACTGAACCTTACTTAAGCTACCAGTGCAAAAAAAGTTAGGTAGGTACCTAACGATGGTGTTCAACTGAACCTTACTTTTGCTGCAAGTTCAAAAAGATATCTGAAGGTGGTTTTCAACTGAACCTTACTTTTGCTACCAGTGCAAAAAAGTTACCTAACGATGGTTTTCAACTGAACCTTACTTTTGCTACCAGTGCAAAAAAGTTACCTAACGATGGTTTTCAACTGAACCTTACTTTTGCTGCATGTTCAAAAAGTTATCTGATGATGGTTTTCAACTGAACCTTACTTTTGCTGCAAGTTCAAAAAAGTTATCTGAAGGTGGTTTTCAACTGAACCTTACTTTTGCTACCAGTGCAAAAAAGTTACCTGACGATGGTTTTCAACTGAACCTTACATTTACTGCCAGTGCAAAAACGTTATAAGACGTTGGTTTTCAACTGTTTGAGTGTTATACAAAAACCGTTAAAACAAGAAAACGTTAAAGAAATCAATAGCCAGACAGTTGTCTTCACTAAATCCACATCTGCTGAGCTCACTGAAGCGTACTGATAAAGCGACATGTTTCTATGATAACTGCATGTTTAAAACATACTCAACTTCATTTAATTTCCACTGAGACAAACTAAAATAGATCTTATATTCACCTCTATAAGGTTCAGACAAACGGCATAGTTAAACTTGCCAAGATATCGTTACGGAGTGAGTGTACAATTACATACGCTGTGAGTATTTTCCAAAGTTAATTTTACACCAATATTTTAAGTCCTAACTCTTATTTGAATCAAATTAAAGTTCAAAATCGTTTGATTTTTGTTTTCAGAACAATAAAAAAGTAAGCGATTGAGGTCAACGATTCGCACCTTTGAAGCTCATTTCGTTATCAGTAAGTACAAGAAAATGGGGAGAAAAACGACTGTTTCACTAAATGTGTGCGCCATTTATATAGTATTTGAGAGAAGAGAGTATTTCCTTTCAAATACTCTTCTATGTCCATAATTACTGTTGATTAGTATCGACAATAACTGGTTACACCTTCATAAGGCATTTTGGCCTGTTGGTCTGGTGGCCGACTGGCCTGTTGGTCTAGTGGTTAGTGGCCCTGACTGCTATGCCGGAGGTTGTGGGTTCGATTTCCACCCAGGACAAAAATGTGTGTGTAATGAGCTTGATCATTTATTCTATGTCTGGGTGTAATTTGTCTGTAATATGTAGGTATGTATTTAGAATTAATATATAAGTAAGTTTATCAGTTGTCTAGTACTCATAGCTCAAACTAAGCTTGCGTATTTTGGGACTAGATGGCGTTGTGGGCTATTATTATTATTTTAAAGCGTGAGGACACACACACAATTTTTTTTATTCAAATTAAAAAGTGTACGAAAAAACACTACATATAGTACCTAAGTACTTAATTTTCTCAATTAAAGGGGATTGCCCATTTGAGGCCATGAGCGGACAATATTGACTAGAGAAAAAATACTTTGTTCATTAATTTTGCCATAAAAAAATATGTATTCCCTTAGTTCCAAATGAGCGCCACTATAATAAACAATAAGTGGTAAATTTATAAGTAACTTTATGGAAAAAACAATTGTTTTATCATTGATAGTGATATTTGATGTCCGTCTTTGGCCCGGAACACAGAGGCTGGGCAATCCCCTTTCCGTAATGTTAATTACGGTAATTTCTAATATTAAAATAGTTACAAGAAATCCGCAACTTCATAAGCCAATCTAACGCTCTCATGAGAAGATCCACCAAATAATAACAATTAATATCCTGAACAAAACCCCATTTTGCTAACATCCGGCTATTAAGATCATAACACAACATCTAACCCTACGCCAAAACAACCCTTCCAGCGTCCATCTTAAACAAAAATGACCCTGTTTGATCTTCTCACTGTTAATCACCTAACCCTCAAATGCATCGGTCAGATCCGCAGGTAAAAAAAAAACAAAAGAGCGATTGTCGAGCGGTGTCGCGGAACTATAGGATCCGACAATTTCCGGATAAAACCGGTTTTGACGGGTTCCAACCGTTTCATGATGCGTTGTTTATGGTAATTTGGACATTTATTGTTAAATATCTTTGTTTTTTTTTTGGACGTGGGACTCGGAAGCTGACTTGTCGCAAATGGGATTAGTGGTCGTGTTCTCTCGGTTATTACAATAAAGGATTTAAACGCTTGAGATAAAAGATTTTGGTTGTTACGATTTTTTTGGCTTTGTTCCTTTTAATTCTTCTTAACCTCTAAGTTTGCTTTTGAAAATAAAACGCGTCTTTACTTGGCTTACCTCGTTTTATGACTGTAAACCTTCCCTATAAAGTGCTGCACTTGTTATTTTGTCAAAAGCCGTTAAACACAATGTCAAAACTGAAGAATTGGCCCGATCTCTCAGCTATACTTACGACATCTACGTACGTATCATGTTCCTAAAATCGAAAACTAACAACAATCTTAGAGATGCTTACCTTTAGCAGGTGATGCTTATGTCTGATGATTCCATCGAGCCATCGGAGAGTCACCCGCCTGGGCACGTGTTGCCATAGCCAAATTGGAAACCTCTCAACCACCTTCATACTCAGGTCTGACGTAGTAAAAGACAATCTCCACATCTGGAGGTTCTCGAATGCATTCGATCTTGAGTATTTGTGCGGCGTCTCTCTGCAGACTATGTCTCACCTTTCATCTTGTATCACATACCCTGTTACCAGTTCGTAAGGATCTAATGACAGCCTCAGCTCTAGATTTTAATCATGAACTTAATATCATCAAGCTAATCTATGAACTCTTAGATATTCCAAAGGACATAACAAAATACTGCAGGACTAGCTAAATATTACCAACAGTTTAAAAAAACAATATTATCTCTTCGGTCCAACACAATCCCTACACACTTTTTTGCAAGCATCTATACAAACATAAGATTAAGAAGCTTTCGCAATAGAAACAGTTCCCCTTCACCGGCATGACCACTTATAATCAATCATAATTCTGTTCCTGCTGTCCTTCCTTTCTTTTATATCTTTTTGCAAACGTCCCTAAGAGCGTTTATGCAAATTTTGGCAATTAAAACTTTGCACGTATAACGGTCTTCGGATCTTTTGTTGCTTCTGCAGCTGACGGTTAGTTTTTAGATAAAAATAACATCGCAGAATATGTGTTGGATGGCCATCCGTTTCTGTATGAAGATGAGGATGATTGAATTGCGAATAATTGAGTGTCATCGCAGCCCTAGAAAGCAAAGGACAAATGAAAAAACATCCTCTCTGCACTCGGGACGGGAAAAGTTATTTGATAATTTTCCACCACAGTTTCCTAACCATAAGAAATAGAAAACCAAGATAAACATTGGAGCTGCGGGATTCTGTGAAAGAGTCACTGCGGCCCTGGGACGCAAAAAGTAAAAATGAAGGAACATAGTTAATTTTTAGTCAGTGAAATTCTGACATTGTTCATCACTCCACTCGGGGCGGAAGATGTTATTTGATAATTTCCCATCTATAAAAAGGACTAAATATAGGGTGGTTTAGAAATACTCTACACAATGCCAGTAGGATATCTAGAGATGAATATTAAATGTTTTAAAAAAATTAGGAAACGAGAGTAGAATCGCGTTATGTTCTTGTACATAATGCAAGGACCGATGTCACTGACTATATAACTGAGTGACTGACTGTCTATAACTGAGTCTCTAAGCGCAAACACAATTCAATCGTTTGATTCTGTGTTCGTTTTGATTCGGGTGTAATTTATCTATATATGTATGTATTTAGAAATATATATGTATGTTTATCAGTTGTCTAGTACTCATAACACAAGCACTGCTTAGCATGGGACTAGATGGCGTTGTGCGATAGTTGTGGATTATTATTATTATTCAATAAAAACATTTGCAGAGACTTTTACGACACTTTGGTCTCAAAGACTATCACTTATAATACCACAAGAGAGAGAGAAAAATCACGAGCACGAAGCGCGAGTGATTTTTCCTGAAAAACTTGACGATTTTATTTGTTTGCAGGGAACCTTGAGGGAAATGCCAGATAATTTTGAAGCTCGTGTGGTATTCGGGGGATTATTTTTCCGTCCCAAATGTCGGCCATTATTTTGATCATGTTTTGTTTTTTATATATGTCAACGACCAGAGAAAATTTTCAAAAAATTATCAGTATAATACCATGTAGGTTGTACCACGTGACGTCGAATGGTGCAATTCTATTGGTCGATATTTGGGTCGGAAAAATAATCATCTATATCTATCATCATTTGCTTTTACCCTATTTTTTGTCAGTACAAGATGATATCTTCTTTTTCCAAAGTTGACTCTGAATAAAATCACCTCATTGCTAGATATTATTTTCTTCATACACACATAGTCATATTATCCAAAGACTAATTAACAAATGATTATTATATTAAATGGATGGAATGGCAACGTAAGTGCAATCATAATTGTAATTTTGGAGGTGTGAGTTTGGAGGCCTGTCATACATACTTTGCGTCCACTTTGAACCTCTGTACATTTTTGAGAAATACAAATAAATAAAATATTATAGAAATATATGTTATACTCTACACAATGCCAGTAGAATTTCTAGAGATGAAGACTAAATGTTTTTAATAAATAAAATATTATTATTATATTATAGAAATATATGTTATGTATGCCATAAATACTCGTATATTTCATTTAGTACAAAGTAGAGTCAAGATCTCTGTTGATTGTGACGATGATAGAATTTAAGAAAATAGTGGTTAAAATTGAACACTTGCCGGTTAGCTATGAAGTAATTTAAACAATATAAAATTAATTATAAATGCCTGTAATGCCTATTAACGCAACATTCTCATACGATTGCTGTTCGCACATTATTATAATATTGCAAAAGACTCCGTTGGTATGTTTATTACCGTGCTATAAAAGTATGATTAGTATTTAATCGTACTTATAATATAAATCGCGAAAACGGAAAATAAAGATAATCTGATTAGGTCAAAACATATGAATAATAAAGAATATCCACATCGAGTGGTTTGGCATTAGAGACATGTAAAAATTATACCCAGCGAACTTTGTACCGCCCAACAGTCAATGTATGTAGTATATCTTTCGATATAGTCAACCGATTGCGATGAAAAAAAGCCCAAGTAATATATCAAGTTATACAATTTTAATGTATAAAAGTTATCTCACATCGATTCCGTACATTTTTTGTGATAAGCACACAAATAAAAACTTTTTCAGATTTATTATATTGTAGATATGGAAAATTTTGATGATACTGTAGCGAAGGAGATGCTGAAATTGAAAAACGCTAGAAGCGTTCTTCAATTTACTAGGTTTATATTCTTAGAAGCACTATTTGTAGAAAACTTTTCTTCAAAATATGAACCTCTACGCTATATAACACAAATACCATAATAGTACATTATGATACAGGTGTATAATGTTGGTGATTACCGCTGAGGCTTAAGACAGCCGAGGACGGTAATCAATGCCAGTTTCAAGTTAATAAGAGCCATATCTGTATGGGACTTCTTTAGATATCACAATATTTAGTCAACTTCAAATGTTTTAGATTTTTTGGTGTCGTTTTCACAGCTAAGAGCTAGTCCAAGCCCTCAGAAAATACAACTAGTATGAGCAAAAAATATTTTGTTGTAATCTTGGAAAACATTTTAAAGTATAATTTTGATTAATTAATTTAGCAGCGAGTAAAACAGCATTGAAAGCTTAGCCATCGATAATATCTAGATAAATCCTTTCACGCTGCATTTGATATCCTTAATAGCAATTTAGATATCAATAAATCACCACACCTTATGATTATAAAAATGGTAATATATTTCCTATTAATGCTTCTAATTACTATTGAAGCTAACATATTTGTTGTTAACGAAGATCTAGTGAAACAAATGAAAGTTGGCAATGACGCATTGAATAAATTGTTAACAAGCATATTTCGGAAGGATATTAATGTCTTCAAATTGAGATCATCTGAACAACAAAAGGGCATAGAGGGAAAGACCTTAAAAGGAAAGGTCTTAGAAAGAAAGGACATACAAGGAAAGGACACAGAATCAAAAGCCGCAGTACGATCAAAAGGACAAACAGAAGGTCTTAGAAGTAAATTTGTTGAGGTAAAACATGAGTTTGAAACTTTTGGGCAAAAGCGTTTCAGGATAGTAACCAACGTAACTCCTGGAAAGTGCAATAGAAAGAACATTGTAAGGAAAAAAGGTCGAAAGATGAATGAACGACATCATAAGAAGTTAGCAAACTGTAGACGGCGTTAATTACCTTAGTTGTTATACTATTCATTGATTTTGGTCATTTAAGCACTAGTGATTTTTTTTTTTATGAAGCCCTTTCTTAGAATTTGAGAACACTGTAGACTCATCGAATTCTTAGATTATACTTCTTATTACGACTCATTTTTTTTTATTATGATTATTTTTATTGTGCTTTTGGGTACAATATTGACTGGTCTACACTGTTCTTGAGGTTGCAATCGAATATTCGAATATTCGAATTATTCGAATATTCTTTCCAAATTTATATTCCAATACTAATTAAATATATATTCGAATACTACCATAAAAAATACTTGTCTAAAGTTTATGTTCGTAGAATTACGCACTGGTAATTTTCGATATTACAGAAGGTAAATCTGAATGAAACAAAAACGAAATTTTTTATGTATTTTGTTATGCCATTTTAGCTAATTCAAACTTTCCTAAGACGTACAGTAAGGCCGCAAAAGTCCATAGGAACGCTAAAGATTACATTGCTACGAACCGAGCGAGCACAATACTTCCGTGCGTATGTGTGCGCATGTATGAGTATCCACATTCCACAGATAACACACACTAAGGAACTGTCGTCACAGTGAGCTGTTCATAGCATTGATAAAATTCGTGCCAAAACGTCATGTGCTGGTAGCCGTGTGAACTAAGTGTTGGATTCGCAAATCACGTAACCCGAGTTCAAATCATGGTCGGTCCGTTGCAGTTATTTCTTACTTTGAAAATTCCTAATCTATATTGATATAGTTGTTTTTTTATATTTCTATGAAAAATACTATTGCATTTTTTGCACTAAATAGTTGCAAATTACGAATGTGATCTATTAACCACAAGAAGAATCACATTCGTAATTTGCAATTATTTAGTTGTTACATCTTTTCGATGTTATAAGGTGGAAATAAAAAGACGTGTTTAATAAAAATGTTTATTCTTTATATTTACAAATTAAACATTTATGAGAATTGTGACGTCGAATTGTTACCTAGACAAAAAGTTATCTTGTAACCGTTATCTATGTTACGCCTAAGATTGTTTGTTGGAAGTATACCCACTTAGACCATTCATAATATGAATAACGTAACAATGAACGGATATTCAAATTTTAATAAAATAAAATATAGGTAATTGTTTATATCCAGTTATTTATTGAAAAGTGATATATGATTTGGAATTTGTAAACATTTTATTTTTGTGTAACGTCACAATGAATGTATTGAGGTCATAGCTTAATTGTTCATTTTCTTGACGAAAAGAAGATTGAAACCAAACCTCAATTTCTGTTAAAAGAACTTTAGTTCTCACAAGATAATCGTCAATTAGATGAGAAAAATAAATTGAACTATAGTATTATGTTAAAACAGTGCGGGTAGAAGAATAAAAAACGAAATAGACTCATGATTATTGTCAACAAAATTGATAGCGAGTTCACTGCATTCTTAAGATGAGGCGATGGCACAAGTTAAAAGATATAGCTGTTTTAAACGAAAGTAAACACAATATAATACAGTGTTTGTTAACGAATAATCACAGATATGTTAAAATAAAATGGTAGGCCATTTAGTTTAGTTAACATTAAATATTTATTGCGAAACGTAATCGTTCTTGTTTGTGCCTCTCTGTCAAGTACGGCTTTTTAGCAGGTTTTCTGTGATGCACGCCTTCAGCGTGAAGTGCACGGCGAACAGTATCCATCGAGGTGTCATATAATTCCGCAAAATGTCTCGTTGGTGCGAAACCATTCGTTTCGTATACGTCCACCATATGTCGTCGCTGCGCCTCGCTAATAAGCTTCGGTCTCCCACTTCTCTTTCGACTAGCAAGGCTACCTTCTTCCTCATATCTTTTTAGCCAAAGATTTACAGTATTTTTCTAAAATAAAAAAAAATATATATTAGGCAGCTATACCTACTTCACTTCATTTTCATTATATAAAATGTTAATAATCATAATTATTGAATATAATTTTAAAATAAAACTGCATTTATTAATCCAATAACCAATCCAATAAACCCAACGATTTACGTATTTCTCTTTTAAACCTCATAAAGATACGATGAATGGATTCATAAATGGCATACGTTTTAATTAGAAGATTAATTTGTAATAAAGTTACAATTCATTAATAGCTATTATACTCACATTCAGTCCGGTTTCTTCAGATATTTGTGTTTTATTAAGACCACTTTTATGCAGCCCAATGATAGTCGCCCTCACTTCAATACTAATATTAGCCTGCATTTTGCGAATATTACAATACTGTCAACCTCACGTCACTAACCAACAACTACAACCAAACGACAGTTCATTTCGGTTAAGTTAAAACTCATGTCTACCTCGCAGAAATCTAATTCTTTATTTAGTTTTTTTGTGATCTACCTTTCTAACTCTAAGAAATGTGTGAACAAGTTAAAGAATAATTTAAAATATGTAATGCAAATACATAACTTCCAATCGGGTAAGAACTTACAAAAAGTCAATAATTGCGTGGGATTTGAACTTGCGGCACACTGATTTGCGCTTCAATCTGTGTGCCTATACCACTGGGCCATCTTGACTTGTGATAAGTTGATGAAATTGTGGATTTCAATCATTTGTTGGCGAAACTTGAAAATAAAAGGTCGTAAGTCAAACTAAACGTCAAACGAATAAGTTTTAAGAATTCTTATGGACTTTTGCAAGTGATAGTACGTGACGTAACTAATTTTACTGTATTTTAGTTAGTATTATAATATATATACGATGTTTATTTAATGCGTTAGGAAATTTTGTTTTTCTGCCAAGTAAATCGTCGAATCAAAAACTAGGTTACACGAATGTGTACCTTATATTATATCCGTTCAGATTCAACATTTAACTCAAAAACGTAAAAAATACTGTTACTGCTTTATAATGTACGGCACAAACGGCAGTATTGTGCTAGGTTTACTTGTCTCTATAAAAATATAGTTCCTAAAGCAATAGAAGCTGATATTTTAAACGTTTTTTTTTTTTATATTTTGAAAATATTCGAATAGCATTGAAATATTCGAATATTCGAAAATCAAAATAATCGAATATTTGCCATCTCTAGTTCTTACATAACATCTATCAATACTGTAATATGGAAATATTGTAACATCTTTAAGAGAGTAACCATGGAGTTTCTTGCCGGTTCTTCTCCATAGGAAACGACCAATTTGGAACCGTGCACTAACTTCTGTGCCCATGGGCCTATGTGAAATAAAAATATTTAAATATATCATGTATTCACTCCTCAGTGCAACTCATACACGGTAAGAAGGTAATATACAGGTATATTGTGTACTTGTGTATGTCCCATATGTTGTTATATGTATAGACAGTAGACAAATGGACTATTCAAGAATAAAAAAAATTCAATTCGAACCAGAGATTAGTGCGTTCAAACAAAGTCTTCAGCTTTATAACATTACCGACTAGTGACCTGTCCCAGAGCCTGCCTAAAAGCAGTGGTGGGCCAGTAATAACGGCCCCAACTTACGAGTCGTAGGTCGAGGGTTCAAGCCCAGCAAGGCGCATTATTTTTGTGTAATTTATTTTATCACTACTGCTCTCAAAACGGTTAAGAAAAACATCGTGAGGAAACCAGCATATCCTAGAACTAAAAAATCGAAGAAATGTGACATTTACCAACAGGCATTGGGCTCGCGTGATCATTAACGGCCTATTCCCTCTCCTAGAGAGGAAGCCAGAGTCCCAGCAGTGGGAACATTAAGACGCTGATTGCTATTACCTGCCTCATCTTTGTACAGGTGTTGGAAATCTTTTTAATTTTCGGCTTTTATCTACTACATTACAGGTGACTGGTAATTAGTATACGATACTTAAACACGTGATTGTGCTCATGATAACCAACAACTTTTACTATAGGAACAAACCTGACATCGCGAAAAACAAATCAGCTGTTCAGTACATTTATGTTTGCCTAATGTACTGAACAGCTGATATTTTTTTTGCGATTTCGGCTTTGCTCCCATAATAAAAATTGTTGGTTATCATGAGCACAATCACGTGTTTAAGTATCGTACAGTAATTGCCCGTCTATAGATGAAAACGAATGAAAATTTATGAAAATTATATAAGTACAAACAGACACGATGTGAAACCTTGTTTTATAATATGTAAGGATATATAGCAGGATTATATATGAATTAGTGTGATGTGATTTTATTCAAGCAGTGGTGGCCGAGTGGTAATGGCCCCCACTTAAGAGTTGTAGGTCGCGGGTTCGAACCCAGCCAGGCGCATTACTTTGTGTAATTTATTTCATCAACACTCAAAACGGTGAAGGAAAATATCGTGAAGAAACCGGCATGTCCTAGAACCAAAAATTCGAAGACATGTGACATTCACCAACCCGCGCTGGGCCCGCGTGGTGGATTACGGCCCATTCCCTCTCCTAGAGAGGAGGCCTGAGTCCCAGCGGTGGGAATTAAAAGGCTGCTGATGATGATGATGATGATGATGATGATTTTATTCAAAACTAACTTTTTAAGTTTTCTTACTTTTACTTTAAAAAACCGTGGCAATTATGTAGTTGACTTTAGTATTGAAAATAAAGTAGGTATTAAGTTTTTATCTAAAAACCGGCCAAGAGCGTGTCGGGCCACGCTCAGTGTAGGGTTCCGTAGTTTCCCGTCCGTCACAATAAGTGTACCCACTAATGAGTTTAAAAAAATGCTTGCATATACGATTATACTACACACTTAGTCCAGAAATTATTTTGTAGAACCTTTTTGTCTTTTTTGTACAAAAACTATTCTTTCCATCAAGTTCAAAATAATTTTCTTAGAAAGTCCTTATAAAGTTCTACTTTTCAGATTTTTTTCATATTTTCTAAACTTATGGTTCAAAAGTTAGAGGGAGGGAGGGACACATTGTTTTTTACTTTTGGAGCGATTATTTCCGAAATTATTGACATTATCAAAAAATGATTTTAGTAAACCCCTATTCATTTTTAAATACCTATCCAACAATATATCACACGTTAGGGTTGAAATTAAAAATAAAATCACATCCCACTTTACATATAGGTTAGAAAAAAATGTTTTATTACGGTAGCCCCCCTAATAAAACATTATTTTACAATTTTTATTTTACCACTTTGGCGGCGTGATTGATATACATATTGGTACCAAATTTCAGCTTTCTAGTGCTAACGGTCACAGAGATTAAGCGAGGACGGACAGACAGACAGACAGACAGACAGACAGACGGATAGACAGACATGGCGAAACTATAAGGGTTCCTAGTTGACTACGGAACCCTAAAAAAATTGTATTTCTGTAAGAAAAGATTCTAAATAATATTAAGAAAAAAAAATCTATATCCATCTCCATTAAAATAAATCTTAACCTTCTCAAACCCACGTAGGGTCAAATTAACCCCTACTCTTTTAACTGACCACTCATTCAAATCCAATTGACCCTTCTCAAATAACACTGAAATGTGACCAAGGGTCATCTGGACCAATTTCGTACAAAGGTGTAAGTTGATAAAAAAACAGGGATTGGTCAAGATTGACAATGGAGCTAACCCTTGATTTAACTAGTCTTGACCCTTGGGGTCTTGGGGAATTCAAAGGGTTGGGATTAGTGTTGTAACGGAAGATGATGAATGGGGTAACAGACGACGTATTCTTTGGGGCTTACAATGAGCTGTATTGTATAAAAGGTGCGTTGCTATTATTACCTGTATAGGTATACATCTTGATAATTCAGAAGAGAATGGTTAATTTGTATATTTTTGTTCTGTTTACGAGTAGTTATTGAATGACGTGTACAAGTGTAATTTATAATTAAAACAAAAAGGAAAATATTTATTTGTACGTCACACATTTGTATAAAGTAGAAATAAAACTAAAATCTGTTTGAGGCAAAAAAGGCGCCTAACTCAGCATATCCTGAGATATTTATAACGATAAATATAAATAAAATAATAAATAGCAATTAAAATATTGATGAAAAGCGTGAATTTTTATGTTGATATGTGTAATGTAAACATTAAACAAATATTAAAGATAGCGCAACTAATTTTTAAAAACATAATTTTGTACAACATGCACCTAATCAATATAATATAGTATTTATTATAATAAAATACACTTTTCTGTAATTAACATTACTTTACGTATAGTCTTTTATATAGGTATATAATCTTATAATTATCTTTGTTTACTTATAATATTTCATTAATTTATTAGCAAAACACAGAAGACCCTTTTATTACGTTAAGTTTTTGCAATTTATCCAGAGGTTTTCTGGTAGATATCACTGTCAGCAATAAGGCTAAATTTAGCTTATGTATAAGTTATGTTACTATTTTATTTATTTAAATTTTTAAACAAGAGATTCTCTATCAGCTAAACTACTGCACTGTAATAGGTGTGTACAATAAATAAGTGACAAATTGTATATTTGAATTAGAATGTCATGACCATATTTGCATAACTTTTAATAATAAAATATACATGTATATAACATATTAGTTACTAATATTTGCAATGCAAAAATATATGAAGTGGATGAAACTTCACTTTACAATGGTCAATTTAGCGATATTTTCAGCCAATAAGGATAATGAAAACCAAGAAATTATACCACTGCTATCAAACACCCGAGCCTATCTTGTGTAAGAGTGATTGCCTTTAAGCGGCCGTTTCACGGTTGTGCTCTAGATCATAAGTAGCTGGCACAAATACACTATTAATGGCGCATTGACAGACTGACTTGCTTAATGAGTTTAAAAATCAAGTTCATTAGAATAAAAAATACAGTGAGAAACACCCTAATTTGAATTTATTAATTGTGACTAAAGTAATAATAACGTTAGTAGTAGATAGATGGCCGTTGGGGCCGAAAGGTTCTGGAGTGGCGACCGCACACCGGAAGACGCAGCGTTGGTAGGCCTCCTACAAGGTGGATCGATTACCTGGTGAAGGTTGCGGAAAACCGATGGATGCGAGACGCACAGGATCGTTTATTGTGGCGACACTTGGGGGAGGTATATGTCTAACAAAGGATGTATATCGGCTGAAATGATGACTAGCAAAAGTATTATTACCGTTTTTTGGGATGAGCAATCGTCAACTTCTCCCGCTCTGAGTTGACCGAGAGAGAGTCTTAGACTTTAACTGACTAAAACCTACTCGTGTTTCTTCAGTTGTCACTCTTTCAAACAATTCCGTAGTCTTGGCAGAAATGAAAAAAATCTATATAAATATAATAAGAGAAACTGACTGACTGACATATCAACTTACAGCCGAAACTACTGGGACTGGGAGCGTGAAATTTTGCACAAGGCTTCCATTTTTGACGTAAATGAGCACAAAGTCAGGATTTTTCAAAATTCAGCTCCTAAGGGTCAAAAACGAGGGTCTAAAATTTAATGTTGTATGGAGAAATCTACTTCCACGAGAACGAAGCCGCTGGCAGAAGCTAGTATCTAAAAAGTAAATATCTTAAGATTTAATAAATAAAGAGATAAAAAGAGATGAGAGAGTAAAGAAGAGAATAGAAGAAAGAAAAAATAAAAGAAGAAGAGATAAGAGATATTAGAGATTATATATCTTAAGGTCATAAGTTGTCTAGTAGGTATTCATAGCAAAAGCTTTGCTTAACTTGGGACTAGATGGCGTTGCGTGAAAGTTGTGGAATATTATTACCTAAAAAGAAGCATTGAAAATTTGTTATAAATCAGCTTTTTTATGTAACTAAGAAACGGTAAGTGAAGTGGCGTTGAAAACTTAGCAAGCAGTAAAATCTGATTACATTTCATGCCGCATTGTATATAGCAGCAATTATGTTTCGACCTAGACAGATCAATGTCACACAGGAGAATTGAAAATGCTGGCATATTTTCTTTTACTGCTGCCAGCATTAGAGTCGGTTTTAGGCTCAATTATTATTAACGAATATTCAATAAAACACGTGAAAATCAACGATGACACTATAAAATTAATTTTATCGAAAATATACCCTGACGCTTATGAATTGGCAAGATCGGATACAGAAAAACATAATAAACCACTTCTAATGAATTTGGTTACACCTGAGTTCAAAAATGCCAAACAAAGACGATTCAAAAAAGTTTACAAGACTATTGAAAGGAAGAAGGACAACTTGCATTTTAACATGAAAGCTAGAAATGTGATAAAAGACTATGATTTGAAAGCACCATGTTTAAAGAATAGTAAACATCCACGAAGTCAAAAATATGCTCTCAGAGGATTGAACATACCAGATATTAGGAGTACATGTACCCTGAAAATATTAGGCTTACAACTACAAAGCCAAAATCAAAGTCGCAAAGTGAAGTGTAGTGAACCAATGATGGATTTTGGATATCTTAAGTAACCAAGAAGCTACCATCAGTATCACTTCTAGGCTTGAAGTGGCAAAATTATTATTTTACTAGTATGTGTATTTATTATTAATAATAATATCCTTATTACTGGAAACTCTGTATTACTTGTTAGTAACGAAACAACAGCAGTTTTAGTTATTAAAAATTATCTATATTTTGATTATTATGCATTATGGGTTTTTATTTTGTATATGTATGATCTACTCATTGCTCGCCGTCTTCAAAACCGCGCCTATGGTAGCCAGATATCGGTATCGGGATCTCGGCGGCTGCTGAGTGAGGGCCATCCCCTTGCACTTGCGACCGCATCCTTTGCTAGCATTACTGCTTACCAGAAGGAGGTGACCGCCTGCCATCCCTCCTCGCTCCCGACTATAGCCTGTACCAAGGCCGCTGCCACCAATCGCCTTCACGGTGGTGCTCTGCCCATTTGGGGCACACCTCTACCGTATGCTCCACCGTGTCCTTCGGGCGGTTCACACGAATCCGGTGCAGGAACCACCCGAACTTACCATGTCCAGTGAGGACCTGTGTCATGCGGAAGGTCAGGACTCCATGTTGTCTTTCCACTGCTCAAAGAGGGGACTTACCGTCATAATTATGGCGTGCCTAGCCACTGGGTTGCGACAGTCGCTATCGCCATTTTACCAAGAGATCCCGCTTAACGTATGGAAACGAAATAATTTCGATATCATTTGTAATACTTCTGTGCTATTTTTTTTAATAACACTAACTTCTGCTAGCTGCAACAGATATGTCACTCAGTGAAAAGCAATCCAATTTTTTTTCTCTTTATAACATTAGTACAGATTTCTTTCTTTAGGTCCAGATGACTTTGAAAAATATGTTGCTTTACTTAATTCTAATGTAATGACACTGTTTAGATTTAAATAAAACTTCAAGAACGTATAAGATACCTTATACAAACGCGCATCATCGTCAATATCAAGAAACACATCGCTTACTACAACAGTAACATCGTCGCTAAATATTAGATGAGTAGATGAGATAGTCGTCAAACGCGAGCAAGTCCATTTGTTAAATAAATAAACTTTATTTTGTTGGCCTGTTCTGTCTCACTCCTGGGCAAAGGCCTCCCTCCGCTCCTTCCATCTTTCCCGACCCCAGGCTTCCTCTTGCCAGTTCTGGTGGAATCTATTCAGTTCGTCGCGCCATCTCCTTCGTGGTCTACCGCAATCCCGCCACACTGTTTTAAGGCACCAACTTAAAAAAATAAAATAAAAAAACAATAACATTGGAAAAATAAATTTAACAAAAGTCCAGTACTTACCTACTATTTCAATTAATTAATTAATTGTAACAAATTATTTAACTCAGCGTGAAATAAAATCAAGGTCGGGTAAAGCCTCGGGCTGTAAGCGGACGGAATTACCCCCTTGAGCATTTGAGGGTTACAGAAAAGTGTCTTTATTTTTTTTATGATGTCGTAGACAACTTCAGATAGTTTTATTTTTATTTAACTTTTAAATTATTTGATTTGCTTCTTACTATGTTATGTCTTTTCTTTTCTGATCTTATGATTATCATAATTGAAAATATGTCAAATAACAATATCTCACAAAGATAAATGTTAGATATAATATCCAATACGTATCAGGCGTTTTCTTATTTAAATCAAATCAAGACATTTTTTTTTTTAATTGAGATAAACTACTGCTTGAGGTGGGATCGCACACCTGATGATAAGTAGCGATGCAATCTATGATGGTGAGGCGCACTAGTTTATCTCAATTAAAAATATATAAATATATATTATTTCAAAACCATTATTCAGCTATTTTCATGCAGTTATATCAAGCCCTAGTTCGATCGTGTATGGAGTACTGTTCTCATCTTTGGGATGGGTCTGCCAAATACCAGCTTGATGCCTTGGAGTCGATTGAGAGGCGAGCCAAGAGAATCATTGGCAATGATGCACTAATAGAGTCGAAGCTCCAAAGTCTTGAGCATCGCCGCCGAGTTGCTAGCCCGTCGGTTTTCTATCATTTACATTTCGGGGAGTGTTCACTGGAATTGTACAATCTAATTCCGCCAAGTCCGTTCCATCATCAGACCACAAGACGTACGGCGTTGCGCCACCGGTACATGGTGGACACCCCACCTATACGCACAAAGCGTTTTGGGAACACATTTATTGTGCGTACGGCTAAGGAGTGGAATTCCCTGCCGGAGTCTGTGTTCCTTGATAGCTACAACGTCGGGGTCTTTAAGTCGAGAGTGAATAGGTTATTCTAGGCAAGAGTGCTTCATCGTCGACCACATCATCGCTCACCATCAGGTGAGATGGTGGTGCCGTCGCCGGGATTCTGATCCCGATTTCTGGCCAACGTAGACGCGGGCTTGCGGACAGTGAGCAATGGGTAGGTCACTGTCTGGCCGTCCGGTAACTGTCCGGACCAAGCCCAAGTCGTCAACGGCGCGCACTGTTCCCGCGCGCCTCAAGGAGTTGTCAGCAACAGCAGGGACCCAGCCGGGTCGAAGCCTACTGGGGCCAGGGTTATCCGAAAGGGCGCTCGAGCCCCGGTATGAAGGCTAGAAGGAACGGGGTGGGTCTTTTAGTCAGTAAGAGCCTGACAATATCTCCCGCTCCGCCCAAGGGCGGGGGATGTCAATGCATGATTTTTTCCCACCATAAAAAAAAAAGGTGAGATGGTGGTTAACCGTGAGCATATCAATAATTAAATTGTCAAGAAGTCTGATAAAAAAATAAGCTAATTGCACTTTTCTAAGTGTAGATCTCAATGCAGAAAGAGGTCAAAAATATCCATGGATTTACAGCAGCGTTATTTTTTCTTGAATATCGATATTATGTTCTTATTTTCGACTTACTTTATAACAGTAGCAAAACAAAACCTCTCGTGCAGCGTTGTGTTCAAATTAATTGACATCAGACTATTTAAACGAAATAACAACAAAAAAGTTGAGTGTTTATGAAAGCGACGTTTCTGTATATTTCCCCAGAGATGGGGCGAGTAGATGTTTTTCATCGCGGAGGCGTGTCTCGTTCAGCGTTACCGCACCTACTAATGTTATTAATTGGTTCTTTTAGACGGTAAACGTGAAAAACGCTGACGGTATTTGAAAGGGTTCAGATGACAAATTGATAGACAGACGAGTTTTTGGCAGAATTTATTTGAGTGAAATTCAATGGATTCAGATTCAGATTCGTTCATTAATTGTAAAACATAAGTAGGTACATTTTAAGTTCTTATTTAATACATTGAGGGCGCTATGTTTTGCCTCTAGGGCGTACAAAGTAGTAATACATGCAATATAATTAAATCAAGAAATTAATATAGATTTATGAACCAAAAATAAAAAAATAAATAATTTAGATCATTCAAAAAAGAAAAAGCAAAATAAAACAATGGAAATAAAAAATGTCCGCAGTATTATAGTAATGTAAAATTGTCAGCACTTATTTAAAAAAATATTAAAGAATTTGCTGCTATATTATAAATTTCCTTTGAATATTGTGATAGAAAAAGACACAACCTAAAATAACAATTTATTTGCATTTATTTGCAACAGATATATGCCACTCAGTGTGTGAAATAATTTTTAAACACAACCTAAAATGACAAGATAGTGATGATAATACTACACTTCACACGATCAATCTTAAAGATCATCCAGATTCATAATTATATTGTTTTAACACCGCTAATCTCAAAACAGTGAAGCAAAACATCGTGACGAAACCGGCATGTCCTAGAACCAAAAATTCGTAGACATGTGACATTCACCAACCCGCATTGCGCCTGCGTGATGGATTACGGCCCAGTCTCTCTCCTAGAGAGGAGGCTTGAGTCACAACAGTGGGAACATTATATGGCTGACTATTCCTATAAAATAAGTACAACTGGACAATATGTGTACAAATATCTATACAAGTCAATAAAAATATACGTCTAGAATGTTAAACTAATAATAAAATTATTATTAGATACTTAAAAGAGGAAATAATATAGATTTCTTGTTCTTCATCTCCGGCTTGCCTTTATTGACCGTCTGTAGAGAACACTGACGAGGAACAGAGCTCCCACCTTGTCTTTACTGGCTGGCTTAAGTGAAGATTCGCAAGAGCAAACGTGCTCGGGAAAAGGATATAATCCAGTAAGGTGCTGGTAGGGATCTTGACCATACTTCTGGGACAATAACAATAACTTTGAACCATGAGAAAACCTCATGTGTGGTATATAATATATAACAATTAAGTTAATATATAGCGTCGTCACGTTACCGCTCTACTTGCTATTCATGTTACATTTAAATATTTCTCCAATAAACATTTTTAGAATATTTTATAATAATTAATATATTTTGATAACGCAAAAAAATTTGCAACTATTACGTTATTTTATAAAAATTGCGAGTTCTCTAGAATTAGTTCAAGATTTCTTTAATTTTATTTAAATGTAGTTAGGCGGAGGGCTATGTTACTACTAGTTGTAATTCGTGGTTTCACCGTCTTTGATTACTGTTACTCAACGTTAAAACTTTTCAATTCGAAACATTAGTTCCTAAGATTAGCATGTTCAACCAAACAAAGAAACTTTTCAGCTTTTATGATATTATATGTAAAAGTAGAGACTAGCGGCCCAGCTTCGCACGCATCAATCATATTGGCCTGTTGGTCTAGTGGTTAGTGGCCTTGACTGCTATGCCGGAGGTCGTGGGTTCGATTCCCACCCAGGACAAAAATGTTGAATGAGTGAATGCACGATCATTTGTGTATTTAGAAATATATAAGTAAGTATGTTTATCAGTTTTCTAGTACTCATAACACATGTGCTTAGCTTGGGACTAGACGGCGTTATTATTATTATTATTTTCTGACACTGACCTGCAAAATTAAAAAGATTTGGATTTCGTGGGCTACCCTTTTTTTTGGTGGGAAAATCATCAATGACAACCCCCGCTCTTGGGCGGAGCGGGAGATAGTGTCAGACTCTTACTGACTAAAAACCCACTTCGTCCCTTCAAGCCTTCATACCGGGGCTCGAGTTGTCTTTCGAAACTAACCCTGGTCCCGGTAGGCTTCGACCCAGCCGGGCCCCTGCTGTTACTGACAACTCCTTGAGGCACGCGGGAACAGTGCGCGCCGTCGACGACTTGGGCTTGGTCCGGACAGTTACCGGACGGTCGGAAAGCGAGCTAGAAGCGTAGCAGTGGCTGGCTGGAGGTAGAAGCGTAGCAATGGCTGCAGTACTAGTCAATGTGTAAGGACAAGATTGAGATTGTTGAACTGGACCTTCCTACGATCTTTCTGTTATCGATTACTCTTTCAGTATTATTTTATTTTATACGTCCTGCTTATATCATCAATGTGTTTAGTGCTAAGAAGATATTGTCTACCACCTCCTCCTACTCCACCCCCGACTTCGGTTCCGATATAACCACCTTTTTCATTATCAAACGCAAATCTACATATTATCTCCCCTGATGGTAAGAAACGATGTGGTCGACGATGGAGTACAATTACTTAAAAATAACCTATCCATCTTGACTTAAAGACATCTAGGTTGTGGCCAGTCAGGAAACACAGACTCCGGCAGGGAATGCCACTTTTTAGCTTTACATACAATTAATATGTTCCTAAAATGTTTTGTGCATATGGGATGTCCACAACTTCCCGGTGGCGCATCTACTGATATAATCATTATATCATATTTTAAGAAACACTAACCAAATTTAATTGCGAAGTTACAGAACTAACTATGCTAAAAAGGCTACTTATGAAGTATACCTTCATAACATCTCTGATTTTAACCATTATAAAAAAAACTCCTTGGTGATCCATACTAGGCAAAATTCAATAAAAATCTGTATTTTATACTGCATTTCTCAGTAACGCAATACTAGGCGCGCAGAAGCGTCAATTGTGCATAAGTTACGTAAACATTATTTTGTGCATGGATGGCGCAGTAAATGGAGTGCGACGCGTTTTTTTCATTTACTTACGTGTTGTATTAAAGATGCATATTGAGTCGGGTTGGATGATCGTATCGGATTTCATGATACATTCTAGCAACTTATTAACCAAACATAAGTCTCACTATCCGCGATAGTCTATTAGTAAAAAAAGAATTACCTACCCTAAAAATTTGTGAACAGAACAGCTAAGAAAAGGATTGATAAATGTACGCGGTTTGATGTAAACGCTTACTAATTAATTATAGACCAAAGACTGTAGAAACGTAGAACGAAATAGAGTTGGTTAGTGCTAACAACTACAAAGTGATTCATAGGGATTTATTAATATTTTTGTTTATTTATGTCTTCGATGCGCTGCGTAGGCTCGAGGATGGCGAGTAATGGTTAGCTAAAATAGATGTCAGTAAACGGACGAGAACCACTAAGGTCGATGCCTGCTTGTGTAACGAGACAGTTTAAAAGTGTTATTGTGGCCCTGGAACACAAAGAGCAACACAGATTTTAGTTAGTAAAAGTTGGATACGCCCCCTTATTCCATCCAGAGCGGGAAAACTTATTTTATGACTTCCTACCTCAAATGAAAGGAGTGTAAATGCTCATGATTGAAATTGAACAAATTTTTCATTCAACAACGCTCTAATCTCTAATTAATTTATGACATTAACTCCATTTAATAATAGAGAACAAAAATGTGTAGTGTGCATATATTGGTAAGTGTATTTTTGTATATCAAAGTTGATACAATAGAAAAAAATATTTGGATTCATTAGTTATTATATTTTATTGCCAAAGATTGTCTATGTACGAGTATTAAACGTCACTCTGTAGATTTTCCCGGTATTTCAAAGCGTTGTATCGACTCGTTGGCCCGTCCTAGCACTCCATTCTTTCCTCCTCCATGTCCCCATATGATTCAGTACAGTTTTGCATGGGAATGTTCCGAGATGAAGTTACGTGGCTATTGATATGCGACTGTCTGCTGTTTTTACTACACGCACGAGTACGTGGAAGTCGTTGTAATAGACCAGCTGCCAGGGAAATGTATGCCTAATTGATTAAGAAAAACGATTTCACTTTGATTGATTTTGATAAATAAAATTGCATGTTTGCAACTCAAAACAGTTTTTTATAGGACTAGCGGTCCCGACAGATGTCCTGTCCGAAAACTGTTATCTACACTTCTACACTAATACCTATTATATACAAGGTGTAAGGGACAGCCCTCCACAAACTTTAAGGGCTTGCTTTTTTTTTTCGTTTTGTGGAATTTTGTGGAAGGTTGTTCAGTTTCGTCTTCTGAGCACGCCCTTAAAGTTTGTGGAGGGCTGTCCCTTACACCTTTTATAGGTAAAGTTCGTTTTTTTTGTTTTATTTCTTTTTTGTTTGTATGAGTTACATTCTGAAGGTACTGATCCGATAACTAAATTTTTTTCACCGATAGAAAGCTGCTGCATTCCTGAGTGACATAAGTTATATGTAAAATACGCGGGCGAAGCTGCGAGCAAAAGCTAGTCTGAAATAAAATGAGAACCCTGTTTGCAGTACCACCAATCGTATTTTTAAACCTTCTAAAGGCATGGAAGCCTTAATAATCCTTTCATATTATGAAACACACAGACATTGTGCAGGACTTGCACTATGTTTATCTCTCTGACCGCCATAAAAACAAAACTGCTAAACAAATTTTCATGCCGTTTTTATAAATAGACAGAGTGATTCACGAGGAAGGTTTAGGTGTATAATACATACATATTATAATGAAGAAGAGTGAGAATTTCAAAGATTTCTTACTCCCGTGCGAAGCTGGGGCGGGTTCCGTAACAGAAGTGATAGTGTGCTACATCTAAATACAAGGACTATTCAAGGGAAATACCATAGATATGGGAAATACACTACGCACATGTGTGCCACGTTAGGTGCCACATATCTGGGCGCGTCGAACTCCATACATTTCATATGGTAACTAGACTTGTAGAGCTACATTAGATCCACGTCACGCGACGCCACGTGACGTCGTTCTACGTACAAATTAGGCGTGGTCCTTGTGTGCGTCGTCGGTCTAATGTAGTTCTAACTGAATACTACGGCTGCCTATGAAATTTAGGCTCTCTTTTGAATCTTGTGACATAAAGCCACTCCTGTTATACGTACAGGCCACTAAAAATACGACCTCTAAACAGGGGTTCCAAATAGTACAGGCACATACAACATTGATCCCACATGTCCTATTTAAGTACATTCAAAGATAAAAAGTCCCAAAGATAATAATATCTCTTTAATATTAACCCTAAAATGCACCCTACTACACGTTTTTCGGCTAAATAAAGGTGTGCCTACACAATACGTATGCAAAGTTTATCTTGTTAGTGCCTATGTGTTGTGTATTGTGTGTATGATTGTGTATGGTTGTGTATGATTGTGTATGCTCCCCCGAGACGCGCGTGTCTCCAGTCCGCGCAGTGAAATATTAAAAACAACACCTAACTGCCGATGTATAGTAGGGGTGGCTTGTATTGGTATGATGTTTGCTTGAAAACAGCAATCAAACAAAGTTTTGTTTTGTTTCATCGCTGTTTGCTACAGTCAGTAAAAACGGTATTGTAATTTGGAGTCTTGTGAATTATTTTTAACTAGTCCTTACCATGTTGAAAAATCATGTTCTTTAGACCCTAACGGATGCAGCAAATGGATACTAAGATACTAAGTAACACAGATGTCGGCGTAAAAAGTTTCAGAAATCTTACTATATCAGAAGACGACATTTTTTCACTTGAGGAATCTTCAAATGATTTCTCCCTCTCTGGGTGGAGTGAGAGGGAGTGTCAGACTTTTACTGATTAAAATGTGGGTTTTAGTCAGTGTTCCAGTTACCCTTTGCGAGATCCACCGTAACTATTTCGAACAATTCATAGCTGTAGTCTTAGCCCAAAAAGGCTCTATCAATTTTTCTAAAATCTCTTTGAGGCAAAGGAAATCAACGCTCCTTCGACTGCGGACAGAGATGAGCAATGGGTAGCTCGCTGTCCGGCCGTCCGATAACTGTCCGGACCAAGCCCAAGTCGTCGACGGCGCGCGTTGTTCTCGCGCGCCTTAAGGAGTTGTCAGCAACAGCAGGGGCCCAGCCGGGTCGAAGCCTACTGGGGCCAGGGTTATCCGAAAGGGCGCTCGAGCCCCGGTATGAAGGCTTGAAGGAACGGGATGGGGTTTTTTAGTCAGTAAGAGTCTGACACTATCTCCCGCTCCGCCCAAGAGCGGGGGTTGTCTTAAGATGATTTTTCCCATCGAAAAAAAAAAACGCTCCTTCGACCTTTCCGGACGACGAGCTACCAATTGCTCGCTGTTTGTAAGACCGCACCATGGCCGGGGTACACCCTGTGTCTCATCATCTTGTCCTTACAAATACAAAAGTAATTTCCTTTCGATACGAAAATTTTGTCCAAAATTGACAATATCGAAACATTACTTATCAAAATATTGAGCAAACATTTGACAACAATAAACCCAGGCATCACATCCTGCACTTACAAGTTGTAATAAAAAAAAAAAAAACAACCAATCGATAAACTAACAGTGGCTCCCAATTAAAAGCTCTAATGACTACCTTTGATTCCAGTAGCTCGTATGCCAATCTACCTTGCACCTACTACACTGACAGACGCCGGTGAGTCTCTCACGCACACACACGCAGACACACACACAGGCGAAGAGATAGCGACAGTGAGTCACCTCAGAGGGTGAGTGTAGTGACCATGAGGTCTGGAGGTGGGAGGACACAGTTGGGGTGGTTGAAAGGATCAAATAGGAAATATTTTTATCTGTTTTGACCAGTGTGATATTTTATGGTGTAATAAAAATTCAGACACTCGTTAGATTATGAATGTGTCCAATTTCCAACTGTTCGAAAGCAAGAGAAAACTTATTAAATGGCTTTGACTAATGCAATTAAATAAAGGAAGCAATCTAGAAAGTGTACTTGAAATATACATATACAATATACAGGATACGGTTAAGAACGACCTTCACCGGTTTGTTTAATGGATGAAAACTATTTTATGATAAATTTAGTATATTAAATAATATAACGCGGGTGGGTTGCCTGAGAAATTCCTGGCCAAACAATTTTTTTTTTTTTGTAAAATGCACCGGTGTGTTTAACGAATAAATTTAATACTAACCGAAAGAGTGAAGCCTTTAGAACATAAAAATGTTGGGTTGCCTATTTGTTTCCTGGCATAGCTATTGGTTGCCAGGTATAAACAGGTATGTATAAACAGGTGTGTTTTTTTTTATATACAACAAATTCTATATCAAAATAAACGCTGTTTCATTACGAATATGATGTTATAGTGTTGTTTGCAAAAAAATCTGGTATGGATAACGGTTGTGCATTTTTCTAAAAATAAAATAAATTTTCAATTTTTAATTAATAATAGTCTGGCCAGGAATTTCTTAGGCAACCCACCCGCGTTATATTATTTAATACACTAAATTTATAATAAAATACGTTTCATCCATTAAACAGACCGGTGAAGGTCGTTCTTAATCGGATCTTAGACTATAACCACCATTAAGATCTACATAAAATCAAAATCCAAGCCGACTTCTCGAACCGTCAACATAACTGCTCACAAAAAGATAAGAATTAGGGCATGGAAAGAAATAGTTAGTACTAGAATTTGGTTATGGCGATTTGCCGCCACACCTCTATTCAAACAATCCAAAGAACTACTTTGAGAAAAAACATTAAAAAAACCTTCCCTGAAAATCCCAAACGCATAGTCACTACAGGTGTACCTACCTACATTTTACTTGCATATCGATTCAGCGCACTCCCCCGGCGCCAGGGGAGGGGGGGTCAGAGCGCCCGGGAGGAGGGGGGAACAAGCACCCGCTCTTTTTATGCCCGGCTCGAAAACTGGATAAATGCGGCCTCCACTTCCCTGAATTGTGGACACCGTATCATTTTTCAGCTATTTGAACAGACATATTGGATTGTATGTTTCTCTATTTCTTTTTTTTATTGGGTTTTCTACTATAGGTAAATAGAAAGTCTCTTTGTTTCGATTGCTATTTGATTGTTGGACACAACGAGTTTTTGCTCAATCTAGAGTAGGCTTTATGGCAAATATTACGATAAGTTTCCTGTCAAGATGCAGTTTTGAATTCCAGGGCTACGCGATTGTTCGAAAGAGTTTTCGCGTCCCTGGAACGCAAAAGGCAACTGAAGGAACACAAGTGGATCAGGAACAGACTGACACGATCTCTCGTTCAACCACAGAGCGGGTGATTTCGATGATTTTCCATTTCAAAATGTCCGCTTTTGTATCTTTGTGTTGCATAATTATAATAAAAAAGATGCAGTTATGAAAACGTCTTAATCGTCTTTTCTTTGCTGTCAATTTCAACTAAGCATGCAAATTAGAATGATGTGTATTGACACATCATAATTATTATCATGAAATACCTACAGTTTTATCACCTTGGTTAGCAAACGTTTGTAGAAAAATCTAGCTACTAAAGATACTCTGACTAAACTCCAATTAACTTTCGACTTTGTCGACGATGCGGTAAAGTCGTGCTATCCTGTCGTTGTCGCTTCGTCGACACAGTTTTATAATTCTGTATGTAAGCTTCACGCAGGCGTAAACCAAGCGTATGATGATGAATAAGCGTCTAGAAAGCTACGCGTCCGGGCACAGAGGGCCCTAACAAAACCCTGGTTATCTCCTGTAAGGTCATCATCATCATCATCATCATCATCATTTCAGCGGAAAGACGTCTACTGTTGGACATACGTCACTCAAAACAAAAGACGATCACATCAGTTTTAAGAAAAAAAAAACAGAAGATCACGCTTCTTTCTGTGTACCTCGCTCCTCGGCGTCTCCTGAGTTTCACCAACAAAACAACAAAATGACAGACGTCATTTGTTTCTCAAAACCCCACATTACCCTGCATCCACTCGAACAAGAGGCAGTTTCCACAATTGGCTGGGAGTGGGCCATGCGTGGGATAAGTCTCGACCAGCAGTCACCACTAATTCTATTATCTGAGCCGTTCTGTAGGATTACACGTCACGCAGATATCACGGAGTGGGTGGGTTCTCAATGGTGTCGACACATTTACGTGTCGAAGTCGGCAGATGAAGTTATTTAAAATTGAATTCTTAAAACTTTAAGTCAAGAGTGAATAAGTTACTTCTAGGCAAGCAGGTTCCGTCGTCGACCACATGCTTACCATCAGGTGATATAGTGGTCAAACGCGAGATTATCGATAATAATAAAACAAACTTAGTCAATTTTCTTGACATATTTTCACGTGAGGTAAGAATAGGCTAGTTGCCATAAAAAAATGTAATTAGTCCGTCTTTTAGATTATTCAAAAATAAGGGACACGTATTTTTTATTTGTAAATTATACCAAAAATGACAAAGATATAGCCCATTAAAGTTACGTGTAACGTCACGCCGTGCTGCATTTTTTCGCACGGGGTGATGTCACACATAATTTTAATGGGCTATATCTTTGTTATTTTTTGATTAATCAAAAAAAGAAAAAATACGTGTCCAATATTTTTTTATATACTAAAATACGGACTAAATAAAATGTAATTATTTTGACCCTGCAAACTATCCTATTGTAGCGTTCTGTAGTTACATTCAACATGGGGAAAAGGGGTGAGTTTATGTACCTGTGTGTTGTTGATGTTTGCCAAAATAGTTAGAGAGAGAAAAATCTCCTAGAGTAGAGAGGGAAAAAGACAAAGGGAGGCCGTGTCGAAGGTGGAGCTATGATTTGAAAGACACCGCGAAAGTGCTGTGGAGAAGACTTTGTCACGACCTTGATCACTGAAGGAGCCTATGCCTATGTTAAAGCAAAACATTGATAATAAAAATGTAAATTGAAAATGATTATTAATAAAGGCTATTAAGTATTAATATTTTTATTTTCCTAACTAATTAAGTACCTAACATCGATTGCGATATCATCTCTTAACAAACAAAATAAATCAATAAAGCATGTCTAAGTTCAAATTAAGATCAGGCCAAATAAAAAAAGCCAACAAAAATCAAATTAAAGTGTAATAACTGATATTATTATATTCTGTCTGTTATTTTCGCTGTTGTGTGTGAGTTTTTGTCTGTGATGTGTGCTTTTTGTATAGCATTTGGAATCATTTTGACATATCTGATTATCTATCTACTAGATATCTGACTTAGTACCTACAAGTCTTTCATATTTACAATTATACAATAGGTAAGCATTATTCACCAGTCTATTAAAAAAAGTACGTCACAATACGACATACATAATGTAGTACAACAAATTAGCAAACAAACGCATCGTTGACCGCAACTCGACGCCAAAGGGAACGTCGCCGGACTAACGGTAAACTGATTTGCGTAAGATCGTAATATTATAACAATGTGTCATAGTTTTAGGGAGGATTTAGTTTTCGGGCTTGCAAATATCTGTTGTATGATTCAAACGCCTGTTTATAGTATGTGCGTAGTACATATATATCGATGGTAGCAAACAATAAGAGGTGTGACTACGAACTGGATTTGTTTGTGAAAAGATCTAAACATCAACAAAGAGGGTAAAAATTTGTATTCTTGATGGATTGTTGGTGGTAGTGGTTTAGTATCAGTTTTGTGGCAAATAAATCTAGATATTTTTTTTCCTTCTTTCATAGTAATTAGCTGCAGTTCCTGTGATACGAGAAGGTAATATCTAAGTACTCTAATTTGGACTTCAATCTTTCAGAATTGTTAAAAAAATCCATATTTTTTTCCACTCAAGCTTTGCTAAAAGCAACCAGCCAGAGTCTGTATTTTCTGATAGCTATAACCTCGGGGTCGTTAAATCAAGAGTAATTAGCTTACTTTTTTGCAAGCATGCTCCAACATCAGCCAAATCATGGCTTCCCTTCAGGTGAGATAGTGTTCAAAGCCCATCTACACTACAGTACTGGTCCGATTGCTAAAATTTTTTCACAGATACAAACCTGCTTTATTCCTGTTTGACATACCTAGACTATATTTTTTGTATGCAGGCGGAGTCGCAGGCAAAAGCTAGTCAATAATAAAAAAAAAAATGAAAATTCTCTGTGTCGACTCAAATGGAACACCACGCTCATGCAGTAAACTACGCTTTTACGTAAGCTCAGTATGTCACAGCGGCGCGGACAACAGGCTCTATCATTCTATTGTTGAGAAGATTGCTGGCTGTACTGTTTACTGTACTCAGGGACTATGAGAACCCTCGCAGAGATGTATAGCTCCGTCAAGTTGAAAGACCCGAAATAGGTTATTTGACAACTATTTAACAAATGTATGGTGCTTGTTCTTCGTAACATAGGTAAAAATTCGCGTGGTATAGTCTGTCTAATAAGTCAACCGACTTGGGAATTTTGTATAATATTTAATCATTTAAAAAATACTTAAATTCGGTACTTTTTATAAGGTTCTTCTGTTAGTAAACAATGATCTCTATCTCTTAATCAACCTTGATTATTGAACCCGTGTTGACTAAATGAAATTACATCCTAATAATTACCCAAGTCGTTTACTTATTAGACAGACTCTAGCAGTAGAACTATTATTTATTTAACTATGGCACTCTAAAGACTTACAGCGAGTTTCCAAGAGGCCGAACAAAATCAAAATTAACTAATCAGCTGTCAAATCTATTGTCAAGTATCAGTTGAGTTGCTGAAAGGATGATCAGTTGCTGTCAAAAGCTTTGTCAAGAAATCAGTGCATTAGGCGAAATAATTAATACATTTTTTGAGGTATGTATTATAACAATTAAACTTAATCTAGAGTGAATTGGTAACTTACACACGCGTACACAGCACATCCAAATTTTACTTTAAAAACATCTTCTTCGTTGTTCTCAATAATAATATAATCAACTAGCTTTTACCCGCGACTTCGCCTATATCACTCAGGAATAAAGCAGCTTCCTATCGGTGAAAAAATGTTCGCAATCGGACCATTACTTTCAGAGATTACCTGCTACAAACGAAAAAAAAACTTTACCTCTTTAAAATATTAATTGTAGATGACAAGTAATAAATAAGTAGATAAGTAATAAGAATAAGTAAAAGGAGTGTTACGAATCACCTGTCAGAGCTGCGTATTGATCGAAGAATTCACGGCAGTCCTTGCAATAGCAACTGAAGGAACCCTATGGGTTTTAATCTGTGAAAGTTTGAAACTCCCTCTCGCACCACCCACAGCGGGAGAAATCATTTGATGATATTTCGCGTAAAACAAAAATAAGGGTTGGAAATCTGGACAATGTTTCTTCGTTTTCGGTGGAAACTTTCAAAAGACCTGGACTTGGAGATAAGACAAGGAAGACTACATCGAAGAACTGGAACAATTTACCTAATGCGGTCTTCACGTCCGATTATGATTTATGTGTCTTAGAGATTAAAGTGAATTTTGTCTTAATAAACTAGTGCGCCTCACCATCAACGATTGCATCACTGTTGACCATCAGGTGGGATCGCAGTCAAGCACTAAGCATCATTAAAAAAAAACCCCGGAACACCCACATTGTAATCAAAGACGTCCTACTTAAACATGACAGTTTTATGTGTCAAAAAGTGCCCAAAGAAAGGTCAGACATTTTGGCAGTCGCCATATTGTCAGTCCAAAATCCGTAGAAAGCGATGTCATTATGGTGACCATTGTCCCATAAACAATCGGGCTGGTTGTATTATTACAATCACTCAGTACAGGTCAACTACCGCATTGAATAATACGAGAGATCAATGCACCTTAGGTGGCTGTTTTGTTATAAAGTAGGTCCGAGTTTTTTTTAAGATGGAAATCATTTAATCTCCCGCCCTTGGACTGAGCGAGAGGGCGTATCAGACTCCTGATTAAAACCCACTCCTGTTCCTTCTTTGCCTTTGTTTCAGTGCCGCAGGGTATACTTTTACTTAAGGCTTATAGACCCTGAACCATCTGGCCAAAATTATGTGGACGCACCTCTCGCACCCGCCTAGGTGGCAGTTCGCAAATCTGTGCATTTATTTGCGGCCAACAGCGCCCGGAAAGCGCGCGGCTGACCTTTAAATCCATTTTTATTTACGAAATATTGATTGATTTTCATATGCTAGGTATGTTCACTTTGAAAAATATTTAACCACATTTTTATGTGTATAAATGTTTCTAAAGATCCAAGCCGTTTTGAAGGAGTAGGGAAAAGTTGCGAAATTGCTAAATATTTTTTTTAGACTGAAGTATTAATAGTACGAAAAAAGCAAATGTTGATAATGTTGTTCATGAATCTATAATAAACATATTTTTTTTTTAAACCTATTAACCTGGCCGTTACCGAGGAGTAGGCTTCAGAAAGTCACTGTTTTATGGCACTTTTCGGGCGCTTGGACCTTAACCCATGGCACAGAATAAATAATAATACAAGTTTCATGGAGGTCCGAAATTTGACGTGGAATCGTTGATTTTTAGGGTACCCAAAAAGTGTAATAATGGGACCCTATTACTACGACTTCGCTAACTGTCCGTCTGTCTGTCACCAGGCTGTATCTCAAGAATCGCGATAGCTAGACAGTTGAAATTTTTACAAAATAAGTATTTCTGTTGCCGCTATAACAACAAATACTAAAAACAAAATAAAATAAAAATTTAAAGGGGGTTCCTATACAACAAATGCGAATTGTTTGCCGAATTTTCATAGGGACGGTACGGTAACATTCGTGCGCGGGTTCAACCCACACTTGGCCAGTTTTTTTACCCCTAAGGAAAGGCTTTTATCCATGTTACCTAGTCTTATGTGCTTATTATTTGTTTGGGTTACTTTGAGTTCCAATAAAACCTGTTTGCAATACATTCGAATGTTTTTTTTTGTAGTAAGTAGGTATTATTAGGTCAGTTCTCTCATAAATTTCGCTGAGTTAGTTAATTACAATAAATTTCTCAGCTCCGCATTTGTCCATTTGTGCAAAGACTTGAAATACTATACCCATTTTACGTAATCAATTTCGGAATAAATTAATCCACCCACTGAACTTTACTTGCAAAAAAAAAATCAAAACAGGAATCGTTGATAGCAACGGGCATTTCGAAAGACATCCTACTTTTTCTTTATTTCCAACTCTCAAACAGAGCTCTTCTTGACGTTTAGAAATAGGACCTTGTGTGTGCCGCTTGGGTGGAGCACCGCCATCCTTGTGGAGCCGTCGCCGCGTCGGCGGGCGGGGATCACCCGCGTCTTATCCTGGTTGTTAATGATACGGAGTTAGAGCGAATGTGAGGTGGTCACCATTTTCTGAGTAGCAGCAACGTAAACAAAGGAGGCGGCCGAAACGTTGAGGTGGAGATAAGCCTCATCCTCCGACCCCACACCGGAGACAGGAGTCGTAGAACGACCATCGGATTCGGCCACCGTAAGTTCCGATGTTATATGCGAAATTCAGAATACCTGTGCCTGGTAATATTGGCCAAACATATGGGTACGCAAAGGGAAACAAAAAACACATGTGGGTTTCAGTCAAAAAAATTCACAGTTTTGCTCCACCCAGAGCTCCAAAATTTATTTGATGACGACATACGAAAAAAAGTGATCATTATCGTGCCTCATTTAGATGAGAAACTGCCTGGTAGAGAATGCCTTGTTGCATTAAGTCCTCCTATGTACTACTGTACATGAAGTTTAAATAAACAAATAAATAAAATACACTACTTTTACCCCTACTTTACCCCTACTTTTTAATTAGTACACAAAAAAATGGGGCTCTATCTGTACACGTCACTGATCATATTTTTGTAGGCAAAAGTAGAAAAAACCGAAATCCTAAAATTGACCAAGAAAAGGTAAATTCATCACAGAATCAATCATACATAACAATTGCTAGTAGAAAATACTGCGGGCAGTGTTTTTCCTAAATAATTGTCACTTATTCATTTATTAATCAATAGCCTGCACAATATTTCCATAAATCGAGTGACATTTTGGGACATAAACCAACGCTAATAACTGCTGTTTATGAATATTATTTATTGAGATTTTACTTATAAAATAACAAGGGCTTTTCTAGTAAGCCCTTTAAGGCTTTTAGTCCCTTGAACCATCTGGCCAAAATTATGTGGACGCACCTCTCGCACCCGCCTAGGCGGCAGTACGCAAATCTGTGCATTTATTTGCAGCCAGCAGCGCCCGGAAAGCGCTTTAAATCCATTTTCTTTGCGAAATATTGACTGATTTACATATGCAATGTTCACTTTGAAGAATATTTAACCACCATTTTTATGTGTAAAAATGTTTCTAAAGATCCAAGCCGTTTCGAAGAAGTAGGGAAAAGTTGCGAAAATTTGCGAAATTATATTTTTTTTAGATAAAAGTATTAATAGCACGAAAAAATCAAATGTTGCTAATGTTGTTCATGAATCTATAATAAACATATATTTTTTTCAAACCTATTGACCTGGCCATTACCGAGGAGTAGGCTTCAGAAAGTCACTGTTTTATGGCACTTTTCGGGCGCTTGGGCCTTAAGTATGTGTACTAATTAAAAAATTGTGGTGTATAATCTTAGAAGCTTTCCGTCTTAAATTCTAGTCCAGTACAATCGTGTAAAAGGCCACTATTGCTAGAAAGTTCCTTGAAAAGCCAAAGATATCGTTTCCCATAAAATTCCAAACAGCTCTAACTTAGCTTGAGCTAGTTTTCTAACGTTTATTGGCGAAAGCCTCGCTTTGTCCTCAATTAATAAAATTAAATAGATTATTGTTCCACTAGCTGTGCCCCGCGTCTTCACTTGTCCGTGCAATTATTTTGTTTTCGCTAAGCGTTATTAATTTAAAAAAAATCTTTTTGCTTTTTGAATCTAACGGTGTTTATCTACACTTCTACACTAATATAATAAAAAGGTAAAGTTTATTTTTATGTTGTTTTGTTTGTAGGAGGTTATCTCTGAAATGCTCTGAAAGTACTGGTCCGATTGCGAAAAATTTTTCACGCTTTATTCCTGAATGACATAGGCTATATTTTATGTACGCGAGCGAAGCTGTGGGCAAAAGCTTGTATTGTATATAAGAAATGATAAATTGCCAGTCCTTCAGTTATCTTCAAAAATTAAACTATCTAATGCAAAATATATGTAGTATATTCCAATGCAAGTGGAGTAGACGCTCCAGCCTAACCTAACCTAACCTAACCCAACGACGAGGCTGTTGTAGTGCCGAGAGAATATAATGACAGTTTCCTACGTGCACATGTCAAACGACGGTTTTCAACACGAAAATAATAAGTTTTTCTTTTTCATAAATTTAAATAACAAATTGCGTTATGAGAAATGGCTCGCGGATATTTTTATGTGCCAAGATCGATTTTTGATGGTCTATACCACCGGCGACCAGTAGGGACTGTCGCAGCCATAGACAATAAATAAAAAGTGAGTCGGTGGCCCCTACCCTTTTCTACGCTAGTGTCAAATTCATAGCTTACAAGCGGAGTAAGTATGTTTAATCTAATTAGCCTACTATGTTCCACTTCTGGGCGAAGGCATCCCAATCCGCTATTACTTTATTGTTAACCTTTTTTGTCATTTTATAGTTTTGTAGGCGAGTCTGTTATGGAGCCGAAGCGAGGGCTGCAGTGATGCGGGGGTTGACTAGCGACTCGTGGGGGTTGGCGCGCGCCCAGCCTGGTACGATAAAAATGTACTTAATAAAACGGGTGGGCGAGCATGCGCACTTTTCTGCACTAGTGCGGAAAATAGTCTATTGCGTGCCTAAAAATGGTGGGATAAGAGCGGGTTTTCGAGTACCTTAGTGTATTGAAAAGATTATTTCAAATCTCACTGGTTCCAAAGAATGGCGCATTCAAACAAAACGACAAACTCTTATTATACTTAGTATGTATAGATTCCATGTGCATTGAGTATTATTTTTAACCTAGAAGCAGAATTTACGTCACAGTCTATTTTCTGCGATTGTTTGTTTTTATTTGTATATAAATGGAAGGTGTAATGACTTCAGCACAAAGCGACGTGGCACTCATACAAATGTGTATTGTATTTATTTGAAAACTTGTTTTTTTTTTGTTATGGATGGGCTCGCATTTGGTAATTTTTCGCTGATGGTAAGCGTTGATGTGGCCAACGATAAAGGACGCTTGCCTAGAAGTAACCTATTCACCAGTCTCTCTAGGTTATTAAGGAATTCCGCTCCTTAGCTGTACGCATAATGATTGTGTTCCCAAAATGCTTTATACGCGCGTTTCTGCATAAAACGCATGTTACTAAAAGAGTTATGAGTATACATGTAAGATAGATGCAAGGTAGGATAAAATTATTTCACACCAAGCGCGTTCAAGTATTCTTAATGACAAAAGCAGTGCACATGCAAAAATAAACCTTATTACAAATAATGAAAACTCTATTTTCAACGTGATAAGAATCTGCTCTCCTCTCCGAGCCGGTCTGTGTGAACGGACCCTAAGGCCGCCACTGAAGAAGAAAGTGCAAGAATCTATATGGACACTTTTTAAGCTATTGCATAGCTTCTATCGCGGGCCTTGAGCGTGGAGACCGAATCCAGAAATTCCGTAACGAAAATAACCTAACACCCCCCACTCATTTGTTTTTTGAGCGTGGTGACCGATAAGAAAACAAATGAGTGAACAATCAATCAAAATTCAATTCAATGTGTGAAAGTGTAACTTCAATTAATATCAAAGAAAGAAAAACAAAGGAAAAAAAATACTGCATAAATAAAATAAATAAATAATTATAATTGCATAAGTTGATAAAAATGCTATGCAATAGCTTTACCGCGGCAGTCCCCGAGTGCCACACGTCTTTTTTTATTACATTCTTTGCACTCTAGTACCGTAATTAGTATTTTATACGCCCGTCGCGAACTTCTATAACTGCACCCCTAGAAAAAAGTACAATGCAAACTAAAAGGACTTGATATAACACTAGCTTTTTCCGGCAGCTTCGCTAGCGTACATAAAATATAGCCTATGTCATTCAGGAATAAAGCAGCTTTCTATCGGTGAAAAAATATTAGCTATCGGACCAGTACTTTCAGAGATTACCTCCTACAAATAACAAAAAACAAGTAATTAAGTGTGTGGCTAATTGGTGATCCAGATTTGGTTAAGTCCAATCTTCAAAGTCTTGAGCATAGGCGTAGGGAGCCAGCCATTCGGTGTTTTACAGGTTACATTTTGAAGAGTGTGCGCGGGATTAGGATTGCATGACTTGGTTCCGCCATCTCATTTCTACCATTGGGCAACCCGACGTACGGCGAGTATTCACCCTTATGTTGTTGAAACCTCTACGGTCCGGACTAAGCATTTCGCCTCCTCATTTATACCGCGTACATCGAAGGACTGGAACAATTTCCCTGCTACGGTCTTTCGATTATAATTTGGGTGTTTTCAAGGCTAGAATGAATACCATCACCATCAGAGATTGCATCACTGCTTACCGTCAGGTGGGATCGCAGTCAAGCACTAGTTTATATCAGATAAAAAACCGGCCAAGTGCGAGTCGGACACGGCCATGGAGAGTTCTGTAGCAGCAAGTAACATAATATAAAAGTTCTTGTAGTTCGTTGCAACTTTGATCGATGTTTTAATAATAGTGTATTTTTTTAGATTTATGACGTATTAAAAAAAAAACTACTTACTAAATCTCGTTCAAACCAATTTTCGTAAACGTTTTGGTAGTTTACATGGTAATGTACATCATATGTTTTTTTTAGTTTTATCATTCTCTTATTTTAGAAGTTACAGGGAGGGGGACACACATTTTACCACTTTGGAAGTGTCTCTCGCGTAAACTATTCAATTTAGAAAAAAAATTATATTAGAAACCTCAATATAATTTTTGAAGACCTATCCATAGATACCCCCCCACACGTATAGGTTTGATGAAAAAAAAATTAAAACAAAAACCCCCAAAATTTATTGCTTTTTTTCTATTTTTGTGTGAAAATCTTAAAGCGGTTCACAGAATACATCTACTTACTACGTTTCGGAAAAAAGTGGCTGTGACATACAGACGGACAGACAGACAGACATGACGAATCTATAAGGGTTCCGTTTTTTGCCATTTGGCTACGGAATCCTAAAAAAGTGTAGTAGTGTAGATTTTTGCGCCACTCCAGGGACTGCGCCTTGTGTCTGGGCACCCCTGGCACCGCCGTAGTTGCGTCACTAAACTCACATTTCTAGTAGCAATTGTTTTTATAAACCAACCTACTTAGTTTTTTCTGTACCAGTGGCAAAGTGGCATGCACTTCCAAACCTTTTGTCCCAAACTCCCAATAGCTTAAGAGATTGTAGTAAAATTTAAGAGGACTTATCTAAAGTCAGGTGGCCGGCTGTTTACGAGCGTTTACAAGATAACGTCTGTCTGAGCGACACATACTCGAGAGATGAATCCAACATCCCTGACCATAGACTCGAAAGTCATAGAGGCGGCCAAGCTGTTTGAAAAAAGCTGATCAAACTCTGTCTGACGTTCAATGCAATAGCGATTGCGAAGCGATGCGGTGCGAAGGAATCAAACAATTAATACGCTATCCCGTAGGTGCGTCGCGGTAATGTGCGAATCGAAACGGCCGCATTAGTGGGTTTGACAGTTTTTAATATTTGACAGTAAAATAATATCTCATATTAATAATCGTGTATGTTCGTATGAATCCACATTTCTTCAACATATTAAATTGAAGGTGCTCGTTGTTACTTAATTTCAGTAATTATGTTTAGAAAGCCTAACGGCCCATTCACGACCTTACCGCCGCTAAGAACAGAAGTATGAAAATGTTTGAAGAACGCCACGAGACGCCGGTCATAACGCCACTTACCGATGCTGCACCGCTTGCCGCGCCGCTCACTGCTAAGTCCGAAGTCGTGAACAGACAGTAAATTAGCACTGTCAACGTCAAAAATTAGAAGGGATGTTTCCCAAAAAGCCCGTCGGCCACCACTGCTTAAATATTTCAATTGAGGAGAGTAGCTGCATTCACATCCATCGAACCACTTCCATGGTCTACACAAGCGGCGCGTGCGCACGATAATAGCGACATTCCCGACTGCGCCTGCGCGATAATGACTAAAACGTTCGTCCACACCTTTAGATAAATGCTCTCCACACATCTACCAGTATCTACCACAAAAACTCTTGTGAGATGTTTTGAAGTTAAGTGTTACGCTTTATTGGGCACTCACACAACGGGAGAAACATTCTTTCGAAACCCGGTTGGTTATAGCGCCAATTTACCTACATTAGGTATTCTGTCAAACTATCAGCATTGACTGATCACTTCACTTTTAATTAAGAGCGGGCAACTCGAGGTACATTTCCTTAAAACCGATCTTACGCGATTATGACGTTATTACACATTTTTCATTAGATATTTTGGAAACACAGTATCTTGTGGATATCATTTAGGCTAGTATTGAAATCAATTCGTTTTGTGTAAAACTAATCCAGTAAAGACCTATGAAAATGTGCTATTTATATAAATTTATGCAAAAATTTAGACACATCATAGGTTACTCCAAATTAAAAAAGTCAAAAAAGTATAACAACAGAAGCCTTGCAAATGTTATCAAGATTCTAAATGACGACCACCTTTTTCAAAAACTTTGAAGGGCTTGAAAAAAACCCGTATTTCCTAGAACAAATTTACTAAAATATTCGAGTAAATCACGGAATTATCGAATAATTCCGTGATTTACTCGAATATTTTAGTAACTAACAGAGTTTTCAGGCGTTATATCTCTTTTTTCGCGTTGCCTTTGCGTCAAACATCGCGTTAGATGAAGTAACCTACGATTTGAAAAAAAAAAATTGTCTAAAAAAATGCTTACCTAACGTTTTGCATTTTGCTAAATCTGTTTAATGCTTCGGAAAAACGGCGCGCCGTTGTTATGACTTTGTTCTTGAGGTGAGAATTCATCAAATAAATCCTGCTTCTCTGGGGGAATGAAAAGGAGTGACAGACTTTTTTCTTCCATTCTGTCCTGTCACCCGTCACACTATCAATAACTCCCTTTTCTTTCATATCACTACTCAAACAAAACGTTTTATATCGTTTGTGTTAAAATTCGAATAAAGTAAAGTGGGGCCCTGGACCGCAAGGGTTTTAGTAAGACACTTTCCCTCTCGTTGCACCTAGAGCGGTAGTAGAGTCTGTCTAATAAGTCAACCGACTTGTGTAATTATTAGGATAAAATGAAATCTGATGTAGGCAACGCTGGTTCAATAATCAAGGTTGACTAAGAGATATTGGTCGTTGTTTACTACTAGAAGAACCTTATACAAAGTATCGAATATAAGTATTTTTTAAATAATTAAATATTATACAAAATTCCCAAGTCGGTTGACTTTGTAGACAGACTATAGTTGTCTAGTTGATTTCCCACACCATAGATCGGAGCGTCGTTCATCCCTCTTTGGTCTTGACAAATGCCATATACTTCTTGATGTCAAGACCAATAAACTCTCATTTTTATTACCACCAGAAAACTGCCACAGTCGGCATCCTTTCTTCTAAGAACCCTGAATGAATAACAAAAAAAACTTACGAAAACCGCACGGTTCACCCAAATATTTCGCAAATAAAGCTCACGTCTGCTACATATCTCGATGACGAAGTTGCGTTGGACATGGTAATGTCATGCAAATGTCGATGCATCTCGGCAATGCTCGGTATTATTCGGTACGCCTTCGTGGAAACAGTAGCTGAGCTGCGTATGAGTTTGGCATACTAAGTGGTGGACCGGGAGACTGGGTTGGGTTTTGGGATCGTGATTTTGGTTTTTATGATTCCTTTTGATAGCGGAGATAGCAACCAGAAGCCTTTTGGTTTCCTATACAGTCCATCTTTAACTATCAGTCCTCAACGGTGCCACCCGCATTTTTTGTTACTGCGTTTTGCTCTTACTATATGCTATAGCTTATAGCCTATGCTACATAACAACATGCTACGACTAAAGCTAACAAAGCTAAAGCTATAGCTTTCCTCAATAAACCGGCTATTCTAACTACCTAACACTAAGGGTGAGTTGCACCATTTAACTATAACGATAACAAAGCCGTTAACAGTTTTCAAATCGTCGAATTGACCAATAGGCGGCCGTTTCACGGCTGGTTATGGTTTGGTTATCGTTATAGTCAAATGGTGCAACTCACCCTAAAAGTATTTTTCAATTCGAACCAGGATTCTTGATATAAGCGCGTTCAACAAATCAAACAAATAAATTATATTCCTTTATTTAGAAAAAAGAAAGTGTAGAAACTAGATCAGTATAGATTCTGTCGAATCCTGAGAGGTTTTGGGATTTTCATAATAGGACCTGCCTGCGTAGTATTATTCACATTCGACACACGAGTATATTTACTTTAATACCATCTGATGAACAAAATGATTGACGTATGATATTCCAATTAAGAACAGCAAATAAGCAGTCTCTATTTATGATAACTATAGTTAGTAGTCTTACGCATTATCAACAAAAGATTGCCAATTGAGAGTATTATATGATTCGCTGACAGAAGTGTTACTGAAAAGTAAATATAAGCATAATAATCCTTTTAGTGTTCCCACTGCTGGGACTCAGGCCTCCTTTCTCGGAGAGAGAATGGGCCGTAATCCACCACGCGGGTCCAGTGCGGGTTGGTAAATGTCTTCGAATTTTTGGTTTTAGGACATGCCGGTTTCCATCACGATGTTTTTCTTCACCGTTTTGGGAGAAGGGGTGATGAAATAAATTACACAAAATAATGCGCCTGACTAGGTTTGACCCGCGACCTACAACTCTTAAGTCAGGGCCGTTACCACTCGGCTATCATAGCTCTCTGGAAAACAAAAAAGAAAATAAAATGTTATTTGGCGACCCAGCTCCCGCTCTACAAATACCCACTTGCAATCATAAAGAGATGCTCTATAAATCTGACACAGACGTATTTGTCACCCGCCATCTTATCTCAGCCATCGCGGCCAAAAAGGTTACATACCGCCTTTGTTTCCAACATTTTTTTTACCTGACACTACCAACCTTTTTCTACCTATACAAAACTCATTATCAAACGGAATTGAATCTTATTTTTTGTGGCATACGGTTCAAGAGATGTTATTACAAGTGTTTTTGTAAGTTGGTTATTAAATTTATTATTGTTTTATAATTATAATACAAGTCAACGTTCGCTGTATAGCATCTAGTCTCTATTATTTGTAATAGAAACTCGAGTGTGAATAGAATTTTTAATTTATTATAACTAATAGTGATGGCGTTACTCATCAACGTATTGGGTTGTAAAATGATTTGAAATATGTAATTGTATGGACAATTGGACATTACAAAGGAATGATAATGTAAATAGATAAGATATATATAATTATTTTATGTCTTTTTGTGAGGGTCGGAAATCCTCTTCTTTTTCACAATTTTCTCCAATAGAGATGCGACTGTGCAATTAGCATCATTTTTGACTGACTGACTTCTTGACATTTCTAAAGCGCCTGTAAATGGTTTATCTATACATATAAATAAAATTGGAGTGGTTGTTTGTAATATTGAAATAACCGCTTTTTACTACTTTACTACTCTTACATGCATATGAATATATATACGGTACATACAACAAAATAAAATTTTTTACAACTTTTATCTGTCTGTCTGTTTGTTTCGGCTAATCTCTGAAATGGCTGGACCGATTTTGACGGGAATTATTTACTGATCTGATTAGGAAAATTAATTGATAGAAAGTCATTGATTGACGAAAAAAGCAACATAAGGAATACTAAAGTCGGGCACTGGCACTCCTCGATCCACCCAGAGCAGGAGAGTGAAGAGACGGAAGTAGAGAAGAGTACCCAATTGTCAATCTTTCACAAGAGTGGACAGGTACTACTTCTAGGCAGGCGTACTCCAACGTCGACCACATCGTTGCTTTCCATCAGGAGAAATAGCTGTCAAGCATCAGCTTTTAAAAATCGTTTGACTTAAACTTCTTTCAAGATAAAGCGCCTTGACAGGCAGACAGTCAGATAGACAGACGGACGGACAACAAAGTGGTCCTATAAGGGTTTCGTTTTTTCCTTTTGAGTTACGGAACTCTAAAAATTATGTTGAAGACAGACATAACTACAACGGTAACTTTAGTTTTACAAAGAAAGTGGAAACGTATTAATGAACGTCCCGAAATTGGATACTTAATAGAGTGTTACGAAGATCGTACCATCTCGGTCATTTCTGCCTGATCATTTAAAAAAATATTCGCTTGAATCTTGCGGCGCGGCGCCAAAACAAACCATTTGAAGTTTTCATTTTGAGTGAAGTCAGTCAATCAGTCAAGAGTCAGGCGGAAGTGTCTTTTATGGTAAATACCCGTTTGCTAAGGAGCTGTAGGTATGCCTTTTTTCCAGTGTCAATGTGCATATCCACCATGATAGTAAGGATGACCAATAAATACTGAAATAAATATATTTTACAGTATAAGTATCTATGTAATAAAAAACATCTCGGCTCTTTCCATTTTTCAACAGATCACTAAAAACGAAAACGAAACGAAACGAACGAACGAACGATCGTAAACATCAGTTCACGATCGACCGAGAAATCGGTAAATGTACATAAAAAAAATACATCTATCCGAACATATAACCTTCTTTTTTTGAAGTCAGGTAAAAACGAAACCGTGTGCAAAATTTCATGTTCCTAGGCCCTGTAGTTTCGACTATGCGTTGGTATGTGACTATGTTACTCAGTCAATTTCTCCTTTAATTTATATGGATAATTTCAGATCCGGATATGAACTTATATAATATGGTCGCGTGACAACCCTAACGACGAAAATACGGATTAAACTTAAAAATTCTAGATTCCACGCAATTAGGATGTGTCATTTTTGTAGTATGTAGGGAAAATAAAGGACATAATTTTAGTATGAATAATTTTTCCAAATACGACGGAATTACCGAGAAAAAAAATATAAACTAAAAATCTCTTATAAGTCTGAATCTAATAAAGTTTTGAGGTTCATTTTTATCCTAAAATATGCAGCATAAAAAACGCCGTCGATGTTTCTAAGGTCATAATTGCGTATTATATTTAGTTTCAGAGAAATGATTCTTTTTCTAAATACCCTGTTGAAAAAATGATGATTTTCAAATTTTTTTTATCTCAAAAACTAAGAATGCTAGTGAAATGGGGATACGAAATATTGCATTTGAATAACTTAAACTATCAATTTTTTATATAAAAAAGCCATGTCCGAAAAATGGTCTTCATAAACGCTGTGATGCGTCACCTGCTATGCCGCCCATCCCACCTGCACTTTTCAGTATTTATGATAATGTGAAAAAATTGCCTATAACAGAGCTGTACAGGATGCCAAATACTGGTCAGAAATATATTAGTTTGAAAACATCGACACGAAAAGAAGAAGCTTTAGAATGGTGTTTACGATACAAACGAGAATGTGAGATGAAATTAAAAGTTTTTCTATACTTTCCATTACTACGGTACAAGGTATATACACCTGGTAATAAAACTTCTATTGTGGCGGCACAAGGCTTTTAGACCCTGTAACTTTTAAGAACATTAATCTATTTTTGGCTTCATGTAAAAATATATCTCTTTCCTACACCAAACAAAATTGAACTTATGCCTTCCGCACGACCAGGAAGTCTATACTTTTCTTAGTCGCACTGTTAGCGAGATGTATACAAGATGTTTAAACCTGGTATCGCACTCAACGTGTTAAACCTTTCGATTACCATAATTAGAGACACATTAGAAAAACAACGAGAGATTGATCACTGCGTTTGCTTGGGATTTAATGAATTAAGCAAATGCTTAAACTCAAAATTATCAATTCATATTCAGAAACTTGCCCTTATTCATCTAACAGTTTCACTGAGACTCCTATGTCCGTCTATCTGTCACCGTATCTCATGAACCGTAATAGGTACGCTGTTGAAATTCTCACAGATGATGTATTTCTGTTGCCGTTATAACAATAAACAATAAAAACAGAATAAAATAAATATTCACATTTGTTGTATGCAACAAACGTATATTTTTTGCTGTTTTTGCTACGGACGACCTTTCGTGCGCAAGTCCGTCTCGCACTTGGCCGGTTTTTCTTTTTCATAATTTTATTTAAAGTAGGACTCGGTCTTAGTTAACGAGGCACAAACAAACTTTTTAAAATAAATTAACAGCTACTAACTGTAACATAAAATGCTAATAACAGAATTACTTAAAAAACGTGTAAAACCAATAAATTCAACTACGCGTAACGTTTTTGTAAGTATTTCATATTAAAATGGCGCCATTAGCTAATTTAAGGGCACATTGTGTAATATATAAAGAGTTAAGTAAATAAACATTAGAATTTACATCTTGGGCAAGTGGGTCGCTATGAAATGGAGAGGAGTTAGGCGAGGACAAGTTACATGTGGTGGTGAAACAGCTCTCGTTGATTTGGGGAAATCACTAATATGGATAGCTCAAACGAACGAAAGAATTGAAAATTCCAGAGCTAAGGGCAACTGAAAGACTCAGGTGTGGTTTTAGTTAGTAAAAGTCTGACATCCCTCTCCACCCTAGAGCGGTAGATGTCTTAGGATGATTACCCACTTAAAAAACTGGGCAAGTGCGAGTCGGACTTGCGCAGTGAGGGTTTCGTAGGTACATAGGTACTTTCCTATGTAAATAGAATTTCCGAACAATAACAGAACAAAAAGAAAAGTCGTAGTCACGCGTTATTAAAGTGTTTCTGTTTGTACCTGTACCGTGTGACTGCGACTTTTCTTTTTGTTCTGTTCTTGTTTTTCCAGTTACCTTTTTTATTTCAGCATCCTGAAAATCATGTTTCATACTTTTTCAGTGCCGTTTTTTTTGTCGGAGTCGGATTTTAGTTTTTTTAACTGAATCTAACATGGACTTTTTTTACTGGATCTGGCATTGTGCTATTTTAATTTTTTTAATTTTCAAATAATAAATGACATTTAATGAATGTAATTTAGTCTTATTTAACTATTGGTATTCCAAGCCTGAAATAAATCAATTCATTCATTTAAAACACTGTTTGAACTTGTTTAGTTTAACAAAAACCATGTATTTCTGAAAATGTCCAAATTACAAACACGTTTTACGTCTACATGTTAATTAGTTACTAGCGTTAATTAAGTTATGATATATTGCTCGCCGCAGTGTTTAGAGGTCGCGAGACATACTCTTATTGTTTTACGTCATGTCTTATTTCGTAACATTGCGCGTGCGCAGGAGATTTTTTGATAAACATGTAACAACGCATATGAATTTTTGATCTAGCGAAGATGTTCATGCTGAGTTGCTTTCAATTTTTTTTGACACATAACTACAAGGCCCTCGATTTGTTGCGGTACAATAATAATTTCTAATGTTTCCCACTGCTGGGACTCAGGCCTCCTCTCTAGGAGAGGAAATGGGTCATAATGTTCATGCTGGTTTGCTATAATTATTTTTTTGACACAATAGTATTACCGTTGAAGTGTGGAAGTTATTGCGAGTGGATGGATGGACGTGGTTAGCTTTATTCTTCAATAAGTTGTTGCGGGAAGAAGCCATACCTGATGAGTGGTGCAGCAGTTCTTTGGTGCCCATTTTTAAAAACAAAGGTGATGTGCTTGAGTGCAACAATTATAGAGGAATAAAGCTAATGTCATATACTATGAAAGCCTGGGAGAAAGTTATTAAAAGGCGACTGAGAGAAGAGAGTGAAATTTCACAGAACCAATTTCGGTTTTATGCCTGGTCGAGGTACGACGGATGCCATTTTTGCTATACGCCAGCTGTGCGAGTAATACAGAGGTGCGCATAAAAACTTGCACATGGTATTCGTTGACCTCGAAAAAGGCATACGACCGGGTACCTCGAGAGGTTCTGTGGTGGGCCCTTAAGGAAAAAGGTGTGCCTGGGAAGTATGTGCAGTTGATCCGAGCTTTGTACAGTCGATGTAGTACGCAAGTCCGGTTCACAGTGAGCACCACTGGAAATTTCAATGTGGCTGTCGGCTTACATCAGGGATCGGCTCTCAGCCCTTACCTTTTCCTGATGATAATGGACGCTCTGACGTCAGACATTCAGGAGGAGGCTCCCTGGTGTATGCTGTTTACCGACGACATTGTGCTGGTTGCCGAGAGTGGCCTAGAGGTCCAAAACAGATTGGAGGTGTGGTGGCACAGACTGGAAAGTGTTGACCTGAAATTAAGTAGAACCAAAACGGAGTACTTTTTCTGCGATTTCGGCGGTCTCTCCAACCCTGTGCCTTTAGCTCTCGCCGGAACGCCCATACCAATCTGTTCCGACTTTCGGTACCTCGGGTCACTCGTCCAAGGGGATGGTGAGGTAGACCGAGACGTAACACGTCTGATCAACGTAGGATGGATGAAATGGCGACAGGTCACGGGAACAACTTGTAACCCACGCATGCCCCTCAAGTTGAAGGGTAAAATTTAAAAGTCTGTCATAAGATCTGTCATACTGTATGGATCAGAATGTTGGGCTGTGAAAAAAAAGGATGAAAAAAGATTGCATGTAGCGGAGATGAGAATATTGAGATGGATGTGTGGTGTGACGAGAATGGATAAAGTGGGAAATGAGTATTTTAGAGGAAGTTTGAAAGTGGCGCCAGTGACTGAAAAGTTGAAAGGTAATCGGTTGTCTTGGTATGGTCATGTGAAGAGGAGGGATGAAGCTCATATTACTAAAAGAGTTCTGAGTATAGATGTAGATGGATGGAGAGGGAGAGGAAGGCCGAAAAAAAGATGGATGGATTGTGTGAGAAGTGATATGAAGGAAAAGGGAGTTAGTGATAGTTTGACGGGTTACAGGACAGAATGGAGGAAGAAAACGTGTTGCGCCGACCCCAAGTAATATGGGATAAGGGCAGGAAGAAGAAAAAGAAGAAGTACAAGGGCCCTCGATTTCTTGCGGTACTGAGGTTGAATAATAATTTCTAACGTCTCCCACTGCTGGTACTCAAACCTCCTCTCTAGAAGAGGAAATGGGCCGTAATCCACTACGCTAGCCCAGTGCGGGTTGGTGGATGTTACATGTCTTCTAATTTTGGTTTCTAGGACATGTCCTTTTACCGGTTTGACCTTTAGCACTAGGCTCTTAAAAAAGGTCCTAAAAGCATTCGTTATTTACACTAATACTCGTATAATAAAGAGGTAAAGTTTGATTTTTTGTTTGTAGGAGGTAAGCTCTGAAAATACCGGTCCGATTGCGAAAATTTTGTCACCGATAGAAAGCTGCTTTATTCCTGAGTGATATAACTTATATTCTATGTACGCGGGCGAAGCTGCAGGCAAAATCTAGTTCTAGATATTTATACATGGAATACGCATTTTCATCGTCATCATTATTACTATTATTTCAGGTGAAAGTCGTTACTACTGGACTCAAGTTTCCCTCAAAAGTCACCACAACTACCGGTCGTGTGCACATCCATCAGATTCCCTAGATTCTCACCAAGTTACCGGTAAACCTTGTAGGAAGCCCCTCAACACAGCGTCTACTGGTACTTCGGAACCCTTCGGACACAACAGAACAGGCATTTTAAGCCCTATAAATACATTATTAGGATTCCTTACCTTCTTTCCTTACTTTGTTGTCTATCCGTCCGTCCGTCTATCTGTCGTATCGAGTTGAAATTAAAACCTAGTCTGTCAACTCAAGTCTACGCACTTTTGAAGCTGTAAAGAAAAATCAAACTTGTAACTTAACGAGAAAAAAGATACTTCGGTTTGGCATAAAACTTACTTCCCGTTGACCCAGAATCCTGAAAGGCATGAAGCAAGGTCTTATAGCACAAGTACAGAAATACATCTGAAAACTAAAGCTGTTACGTCACAATGTTTCTTTTTCCTTGCGATTCGGAAAAATCTTCCGAGACTCCATTCCGGAATTTAACTATTTACATAGGTAAGTTTGTACGGAACCCTCACGCTCGAGCACTTGCCCAGTTTTTACCATACGCTCCTGCTTTTCTATTAATAAACAATCAATTGTATTAATATTCCTATGTGGGTCACAGCTCGTGCTAGAGCGAGACAGCACGAGGATGGCGCGTGCCCGATGCATCACGAACTGCTGGCGATGTGATCGTGTCCCACCCAGGTTGTAGCGTGGACGTATTACATCATTGTAATGTAAAGGACGGGTATAGTAAGTAATACTAGCTTTTTCCCGCTGCTTTGCTCCTGCGCCCTATCCCTAAAGAACCAGTGTATAGAACAGTGCAAAAAGCAGGCTATAGCACTCATTAACTATTGAGAATACATCCACCAGAGTATTTCACGAGATTAGCTACCTCTAATAAACAAGCAATCAATCAATTTTACTTTTTTCACATTGACAACAACGTGAAAAATTCTTTGCCTCCCAGGGGCCTAGCCAACGTCGTATCAGCCGTGTCAATGATGCGAGACTCCTGGGCTACTGGGGTCCCAACGCGTGCAAACATTCGTAACATATTGATGTGCCCAATAAACCCCTTTTTGAGAATGTTCAGTGGATTCCGGAAATTCCGCTCCACTACTAATATCATCTGAAGGCCAATTTGGACGAAGATAGACTTTGAAGCAGTTAAGGACTAAGCATTTAACTCAAGGTAGTTGTAACGACCGCTCGCGCCGGTTTCAGACAATGGTCCGGAGCGAAAAGGAATGAATGTGGTTGTCTCTTTCTGCATAACAGTAATGCTAGTGAAGATGGTGACCGCAATAGTAATGGAACAGAAATCTTCACGCCGTAGACTCTGCCGCAGGAGACTCTTCCTAGGCGTTGAGAAGCCGGCCACCGTAGGCACGGGCTTACGGACGACGAGCATGTATGAGTAGCTCACCGTCTGGCCATCCGGTAAGAACCAAGCCCGAGTTGTGGACGATGCGTAGTGTTTAACGCGTGCCTTATCTAATCGTTGCCCGCTAGAGCCACGAAACTTTTTGAAAGACACACAGGCGTGTTTGAGTCAGTAAAAGTCTGACACGCCTCATTCCACCGCAGAGCGGAAGAAGTTATTGATTTTCCACCTCAAAGAAAGGGTATACAGAGTCTGGATAGATCTCTATACCATCCAGTCCTCATACTCTAGTACCTAGATCACGTAGTCAGTGTAGCCCACAACATTAGAGCGAGACAGCACGCGGATGGCTCGTGCCGGTAGGCTCACGCGGCCGGCTCACGAGCACTCACGATTGTGCACGATCTCCTCTGTGACAAAGACGTCGTGATGCGCCCACGACGCTGGTGGCGCCCCCATGTGTGATGTGCATGTAATTGGGGATACTTATTGTATTGTTTTGGTGAATTGATTAGAACACTATAATATTCAGTTTGGTGAATTGATTAGAATATTATATTCAGTGTGGAACTTGTAAAGAAGTATGTACATAGTACAACTCCCTTGATTTTTCTGATGGCTCTCGGCAATTGACAAGTACCAGAAGACGTAGCGTTGGAAGGGCTCCTACAAGGTACCGATGACCTGGTACAGTTGCCACAAAAGATCTTGAGCGGTTGCGCAGAAATCAAATATTCGGTCTCTTTAGTGGTGCGAAGTGAGATGCGGGGGCGGGGCGTGTCAGTGATTGGTTCGCCGCGCCATCGCGTCATAGATGTCACTCCTCATTCGTTCCCTGCGTTGCTGCATGTATCGAACAACGAAGACGATTGGCTCGCCAATGTATGGAATGCGCAAAGCGATCCCCACTCTGACGCCGAGCGCTCAAGATCCGTTGTACCTTCTTGTAAGGGTTGCGGGAACCCGATGGATGCGAGACGCACAGGACCGTTCATTGTGGCGATACTTGGGGGAGGCCTATGTCCAACAGTGGACGTCTTTTGGCTGAAATGATGATGATGATGATGATTAATTGTCAAATCGGATTCATCGATTCGAAAACATCTGCCGTAAATGAAAAAAAAAATCAATACTATCCCAGTGCGAAACCGACCCAGACAGAGTTGGCAAGATATCTTAGATGGTTCCAGGAGGTACAGAAGTAGAATTCCTGTTTGATATCTTCTTCTTCTTAATCGGGCTCTCTTTTCAGAAAGGTTGTTGATGGACACGTTGTGAGGACCTCGTTTCGGAACTATATGTCATCACAACCTTTATATTATACTAGCTGTGCCCGCGACTTCGTTCGCGTGGACTACAGGATTTAGAATTTTATTTTTTCTAAAATAAAAGTAGCCTATGTTACTCCTTATTACGTCAGCTACCTGCCAAAAAAGTCCCGTCAAAATCGGTCCAGCCATTTCAGAGCCCGGACAATCAGACAAACAGACAAAACTTGTAAAAAATGTTATTTTGGTGTATGTACCGTATATATATTCATATGCATGTTTACTACATATAAAGCAGTTATTTCAATATTACAAACAGTCACTCCAATTTTATTTATATGTAGGTATAGATGTATTATAAAGAAGATAATAATAAATTTAAAAAAAATGTCGATGTTTGAAATCAGCATAATAGATGCTAATCAATAAATCTAAAAAGTCAAACATCCACTAATCCCAGTTTATCCATCCAATTAACCAACATCATTACTTTACTTTTTCCCTTCCCATTTAGCAGTTAATCAAGCGCCCTTTGGATCAATGATCGATGTGATCACGTTCATCTGCGCGGGCGCACGCGACGAGGGAGAATCTCACCTTTCCTAGGGGAGTATATTCGATGTTTTATCTGCATTCGTTACGGGGTAATGGATGACGATTTGTTTATGATGGCGTGAATGCGTTTTCATGGTGAGTATGGGTGAAATGTGAGTCATCTGACGCGTGTGTAGAATTTGTTAGAGCATATCGTATGCTGAATCATAAAGAGACATAACTCAAAAACCGGCCAAGTGTGAGTCGGACTCATAAGTTTCCTTACTTATTTAGCCTTCTAACATAACCTGTCCGTATCACACTAAAATTAGTACCCTAAAATGACCACACCTCCTTCCCTGCTCTCGTCTTTTACACACATTACCGGCTACTTATTCGGTATCGTATAGATTACATAGGCTTCGGCTATTCGTATGCCTTCCTTCCTACCTATGGGTCCTGAGTTAAATCTAATGTATAGATAATAATACCAAATACAGTTAGATTACATTAATTTACCTTCTGGTTTCATCACCAGATCAGTTCGACACATCCCCTCCCCTTTTTCTTTCAGTGAGTCATCGACTACACGTAGCTATAAACAAAGCAATTTTACTTGAAACGACAGTTCTGCTGTTATCCTATAAGGAATTCTGTTCCATATCTTCAAAGTTCATGATCAGATCATAACAATATTTCTATGGGACCAACTTAGAATGATAAACTTTCAATCAAAAAAATAATTTTCAAAATCGGTCCACAATTGACCGAGATAACGGTGAATACATACAAAAAAAAAAAAAACAAAAAAATACATTCAGCCGAACATAGAACCTCCTCCTTTTTGAACTCGGTTAAACATAGTCTGAGAATAAGTCCTGGGTATGCTATTTTTTAGCTTCCTACCCCCATCCACCATTTTTTCTTAGACAATTTAAATGGCAGAACAACGTTTTCTATATCATGTCGTGAATATGTAATCTAAACATTATAATAAGTAGAAGTATTTAGTTGTGCGCGCATCGCATCACGTAAAATATACGAAATCGATGTAGGTAGATAATTTTATACATTAAAGTTGTGTGTAACTTGATACATAACTTAGGCTTTGTTAAAAAAAAGCCTAAGTAAAGGTTGACGATGTCGAAAGATATACTGCATTCATTGACTGGCCGGTACGAAAGTCGCCGGGTCAGCTAGTAATACTTAAGTATGGGTACATAATTTTGACGTCAAAATTATGCCAATACCATCCACAAGATTACTCCCTCCTCTATAATATTTCATTACCTCTGATTAGAGCCGGGCATCACGACACAGACCCCATCCCCATCAATTTGCTCACGGCAGCTACTCGGGCAGCACCATCAGTAAATTGGTCTGCATCAACAAAAACACGCGCGGGACTATGGCGGGAGTACTGTGGGTTCTCGATGATGGAGTAGTGAGTATGTAGCAGCCGTCATTTTATTTTGTGACTTTTTTATACGGTTCCGTACTCAATAGGTAAAAACTGGACTACTAAGGATTTGATGTCTTTCTATCTGTCACAAGGCTGTATCTTTTGAACCATGATGGTTAGACAGTTGAACTTTTCACAGATAATGTAAATACATTATCTGTGAAAAGAAAAAAAGAAAAAAAAAGAAACAAATCTTTTGCCGCTATAACAACAAACAAGTACTACAAGGAGGGGAGGCAGGCGGTCGCCGACTTCTGCGAAGCAGTAATGGTCGCAGAGGCCGACCGCATCAGGCAACGGCGCTCTCGCCGCCGCCGAGATCCCCTATCCCGATTTCCGGCCACCGTAGGCGCGGGCTTGCGGACAGTGAGCAATGGGTAGCTCGCTGTTCGACCGTCCGGTAACTGTCCGGACCAAGCCCAAGTCGTCGACGGCGCGCACTGTTCCCGCACGCCTCAAGGAGTTGTCAACAACAGCAGGGGCCCAGATAGGTCGGAGCCTACCGGGGCCAGGGTTAGTTTCAAAAGACAGCTCAACCCCCGGTATGAAAGCTTGAAGGAACGGGATGGTTTTTAGTCAGTAAGAGTCTGACACTATCTCCCGCTCCGCCCAAGATCAGGGGTTGTCATTGATGATTTTCCCACCATATTTTCTCATACTTGTGTCTGCTGCCACCTTACATACCAAACTGTGGAACTCGGTCGACGAAGCTGCAACGACACGAGGTTCTATGAAGCTATGCGTCTATGAAGCTACGCGTCTATCAAACTACGCGTCTATAAAGCTATGCGGCTATGAAGCTACGCATCTATCAAACTACACGTCTATAAAGCTATGCGGCTATGAAGCTACGCGTCTATCAAACTACGCGTCTATAAAGCTATGCGGCTATGAAGCTACGCGTCTATGAAGCTACGCGTCTATGAAGCTACGCGTCTATCAAACTACGCGTCTATAAAGCTATGCGGCTATGAAGCTACGCGCCTATGAAGCTACGCGTCTATGAAGCTACGCGTCTATAAAGCTATGCGGCTATGAAGCTACGCGTCTATGAAGCTACGCGTCTATGAAGCTACGCGTCTATCAAACTACGCGTCTATAAAGCTATGCGGCTATGAAGCTATGCGCCTATGAAGCTACGCGTCTATGAAGCTACGCCTCTATGAAGCTACGCGTCTATAAAGCTATGCGGCTATGATGTTACGCGTCTATCAAACTGCGCGTCTATAAAGCTATGCGGCTATGAAGCTACGCGTCTATCAAACTACGCGTCTATAAAGCTATGCGGCTATGAAGCTACGCGTCTATCAAACTACGCGTCTATAAAGCTATGCGGCTATGAAGCTACGCGTCTATCAAACTACGCGTCTATGAAGCTACGCGTCTATAAAGCTACGCGCCTATGAAGCTACGCGTCTATGAAGCTACGCGTCTATGAAGCTACGCGTCTATGAAGCTACGTGTCTATGAAGCTACGCGCCTATGAAGCTACGCGCCTATGAAGCTACGCGTCTATGAAGCTACGCGTCTATGAAGCTACGCGTCTATGAAGCTACGCGTCTATGAAGCTACGCGTCTATAAAGCTACGCGCCTATGAAGCTACGCGTCTATGAAGCTACGCGTCTATAAAGCTACGCGTCTATGAAGCTTCGCGCCTATGAAGCTACGCGTCTATGAAGCTACGCGTCTATAAAGCTACGCGCCTATGAAGCTACGCGCTTATGAAGCTACGCGTCTATGAAGCTACGCGTCTATGAAGCTACGCGTCTATAAAGCTACGCGTCTATAAAGCTATGCGGCTATAAAGCTACGTGTCTATGAAACTACGCGTCCGTGGGCAGTAGACCTTCTTCGTTTTCTTCTTCTTCTTCTTCTTCCTGGCCTTATCCCATATTACTTGGAGTCAACGCAACACGTTTTTTTCTTCCATTCTGTATGTCACCCGTCACGCTACCACTAACTCCCTTTTCTTTCATATCACTTCTCACACAATGCATCCATCTACATGTATACTCTGGGCAGTTAGCCCTTACTCATACAGAAAAGAAACTCGAATCCTTCTCACTACATAGCACACTCGTAGTAATAAGGTATAAGTGCGCAAACTGTATCCGAACACGCGACCGGCGTGAGATCGTATCACGTCTCGTTTCCAGCGCCAGGATCAACTTCCCAGCAGGAAATTAAAAAGGGAGAGTATAATGGATAAAGTAATTAATTTACTTTTATAGATTTGATATAGACTTCTAGATAGATAAAGTGACATATATGGTTATTTTTATCTGAAATAAACAAGTGCTTGACTGAAATCCCATGTGATGGTGCTTCAGTGATGCAATCGTTGATGGTAAAGCGCACTAGTTTATTAAGAGCCTATTCACTTTAGCCTTAAAGACACCTAAATTATAATCGGCCGGGAAGACCACAGCAGGCAAATTGTTTTAGTCCTTCGATGTACGCGGTATATGACGAATTCCGGAATTTCCTGCCGGAGTCTCTGTTTCCTGATAACTATAACTTAGGAGTCTTTAAGTAAAGATTACATCTATGCAAGCGTGCTCCATTGTTGGCCACATCATCGCTTACCATCAGGTGAGGTGGTGGTCAAATGCGAGCGTATATGCAGGGTTATTAGTAAAACCACCAGGTGGGATCGCAGTCAAGCACTAGTTTATCTCAATTAAAAAAAAAACACTAACAAACTTGCAGGACTGAATTACTAACATCCTAAGCAACAACTTTTGTTCTATGACTTTTCACAAAACATAATACATTTATCAAAATCAAACCTTGAAGATTTCGTTGTTCTATCTAACACATTTCAACTCTGTATTTTGCTATACCTACCTACTTCTGTGTGATATGGTGCAAGCGAATCAAGCATCTCCGAAACCCGATCCCTACTCACAACCAAAATACGATACATTTTTAAAACTCATAAAACAAAAGTTGTTGCTTATGATGTTATTAATACCATAGTCCTGACCCTGTATAATAAAAAAAATATATATATACTTACCCAATATTAAAGCAAAGTGGGGGATGGTGGGGAGTAGTGGTGCCTAGTGGTAACGGCCCCAACTTACGAGCACAGCAAACCGTAGGGGCCCAGCAGGACCGATGCCTGCTGGGGTTATGGGGAGTAAGTACGAAAATGATTGAAAATCCTTGAACGCAAAGGGCAACTGAAGGAGCATAGGTCTGGTTTTAGTCAGTAATCGCTCTCTCGCTCCGCTCTGAAGCGGGAGAAGTCATTAGATGATTTCCTACAAAAAAAAAACTACGTGGTTTTTCCGTCCGCGCAATTCCGATGCTGGAACGGGCTCTTTTCTATTTTTATGAAGGTGAAGCCGAAGCAGAAGTTAGTTAAATAATACAAATCTCTGACTGTACATAAGCATGATAGGTACAGTTACTAAACATTACTCATATGCAGGCTCAAGTTTATTTAATAATATTTCAACTTCAATAAAAGACAATGAAAGTAAACCCTAAACAAAGCGGACTAAAAGACCTTTGTCCAATGACCGATAACTAAATGAATGACACATCAATATAAATTGTAACTACGTCACAACCACACCTTCCATTTTCGACGAATTTGTGACGTCAGCGTCACTTAATGACATTTGTAATTGTGACGTCGTAACATATGATCATTGTGTGGGCAGTTTAAACCTGATGAGATTTTTTTTCCCCGGTGGGAAAATCATCTAATGACATCCCCCGCTCTTGGGTAGAGCGGGAGATAGTGTCAGACTTTTACTGACTAAAAACCCACTCCTGTTTCTTCTTGCCTTTCGTACCGGAACCGAGCTGGTTTCGGATAACCCTGGCCCCAGTAGGCTTCGACCCGGCTGGGCCCCTGCTGCTGCTGACAACTCCTTGAGGCGCGCGGGAACAGTGCGCGCCGTTGACGACTTGGGCTCAGTCCGGACAGTTACCGGACGGTCTAACAGCGAGCTACCCATTGCTCGCCGTCCGCAAGCCTGCGTCTACGGTGGCCAGAAATCGGGATCGGAATCCCGGCGGCGGCTGGGGCGCTGTAAGCGCCGCCGTTGCCTGATGTGGTCGGCTTCCTCCTTTGCTAGCATTACTACTTCGCAGAAGGAGGCGACCGCCTGCCACTCCTCCTCGCTCCGGACCATGGCCTGTACCAAGGCCGGCGAGAGATCGCCGCCACCGATCGCCCTCACGAGGGCACGGCGATGCTCTGCCCAGGCGGGGCACACCTCTACTGTGTGCTCCACCGTGTCCTCCGGGCGTTCCAAATCTGAATAGATGATAATGTTTTTAAATTGGAAACGACATAAATTAATTCGTTTCGTGGTGCTGACGTTAGATTTGATCCCACACCTACCATTTTAAATTAATTCGTGACGTCACTTAATAACATTTGTAATTGTGACGTCATTGATGTCGCTACTGATGACGTAATGATCATTGTGTGGGCAGTAGTTGTAAATTCGAGATGATAAACATAGTTAATATTAATTTGTTTTGTGGTACTGTTAGATTTGATATCTCTCACACCTTCCATTTTCAAACGAATCCGTGACGTCACTTAATGACATTTGTAATTGTGACATCATTGATGTCGCCGTTGATGACGTAATGATCATTGTGTGGGCAGTTTAAATCTGATGAGATGATAATGATTGTAAATTGGAGACGTTATAATATTGGTTCGTTTTGTAATGACTTTGCATTTGGTCCCACACGTTCCATTTTCAAACGAATTCTCGACGTCACTTAATGACATTATTTTGTAATTGTGACGTCATTGATTTCGCCAATGATGACGTAATGCTCATTGTGTGGGCAGTTTAAAACCTGTTGAGATGATAATGGTAGTAAATTGGAGACAATATCATATTAATTCGTTTTGTGGTGACGTTACATTTGATCCCACACCTTCCTTTCAGATACCGTCAATTATGATTAGAGACACAATAGTAAGACAATAGCAGCGTGAACGCACCGAATTCGTGACGACACATAATGACATTTGTATTTGTGACGACATTGATATCGCTACTAATGACGTAATAATCATTGCGTGGGCAGTTTAAACCTGATCAGATGATAATGGTTGTAAATTGGACACGATATAATATTAATTCGTTTTGTGGTGATGTTAGTTTTTATATCTCAATTTAATAAAATACGTAAGTTTGTTTACCAGTTTTTCGTCTGATGGACGGGAAATCCTAATTCTTGTTGATGCAGAGGGAAAAACCGTAATTGGGATAAAAGAAATACTTCTATATAAAATAAGAAACTGACTGACTAATATATTAGTAAAGGCCTTTTTTATGGTGGAAAAAATCATCCAATGACATCCCCCGCTCTTTGGCGGAGCGGAAGATAGTGTCAGACTCTTACTGACTAAAAGCCCACCCCGTTCCTTCTAGCCTTCATGCCGGGGCTGGAGCTCCCTTTCGGATAACCCTGGTCCCAGTAGGCTTCGACCCGGCTGGGTCCCTGCTGTTGCTGACAACTCCTTGAGGCGCGCGGGAACACTGCGCGCCGTCGACGACTTGGGCTTGGTCCGGACAGTTATCGATATCAGTAAAGGCCTAGGAACGTAAAATGATGCACAAGGCTTTCTTTTACAATGAAGGTGAGCACCTAAGGGTTTTAAAAAAAATAACTTTTAAGGGGGTGAAAAGGGAGACCTGCATTTATATGCAATTATGTTATATCTTATATATTTATACGTTACCTACGAAAGTACGAAATTCACGCGAACCAAGTCACGGAAAAAATGCTAGTGATAAATAATAATAATTTATTCAACATTTTTGATTTCACATATTTCTCTTAATCTAAAATTTTCACAGATTATTGATAGTAAACTGCTTAACCTTTCAATAGGTGACAACAGGTGCGCGAACGCCGCCGGCGTTCGCTTGGGGTTTAATCTTTCAATCGTGGAAATCACAGACACTACGCCGCCGGCGCCGGCGTTCGCACACCTATTGTCTTTCTATTGTGTCTGTAATTTCCACGATTGAAAGGTTAAGAGATAAAGTTGTCGACTGTACTAGTATGAACTGTGACACCGTCGACACAGCGTCCTCCTCCTTATTTCTACTCTAAAATTAGAAAGAGGTAAAATTTGTTTTTAAGTATGTTTTTTTGTTTTTAAGAGGTAATCTCCGAAAGTACTGGTTCGATTGCTATTTTTTTTTTATCGATAGGAAGCTGCTTTATTCCTGAGTGACAGGCTATATTTTATGTATGCGAAGCCGCGGGTAAACACTAGTTTACTATAATTTAATACAATTTTATTACCTAATGTTTTCTATTTAGTGCAATTAGATTATTAGGTATAGTTGTGAAAAAAAAAAAAAATAATACAATTTGATTTAGTTTATTTGTGATAGATATACATTTGTGTCCTAGGTACAATGAGTCCTGGGTCAGTGGGTAGCCTTAGGGGCTGTAACTGAAAGTGAATTAATATCTGATAATTACAAAGCATGCGATTTAAAGTGGCAAAATAAAAATACTGATAATAATAATTTGTAAACTACTTACTTACGACTACTGATTTAGGATAAATCCAAACCGGATCAATTGTTTTCTGTTTGTCGTGAAGGCTAGTAAATAAATATGACAGATAAACAAATAAATAAATAAAATTATTACTTAAAATGACAATTCAATAAAACCTACACGTTACCTAGTCTAGGTTTTCATAACATTTCCATTTCTCTTAACATAAACATACGCAATTCCCTTGTCCACCCAACTTCCCAGCGCCCACGCTAACATATTGACTTAACACAAACATACACCTAGTAACACCGGTATAACGATGTTTACCCACTCTCCCCCGAGATATGACGTGACGTTTTACGGGAATTAAAAACGCTACCCCGACCTCCCCTTTAATATCTTGTATTTTGTTGATTAAAATCTATTTGAGAGGGCGTGCGGTAATTCTGTTTTTATTAAATGATTTTAAGATATTATGAAAGCTGCCTTTTGTGAAAAGTATTAGGATTGTGTTATAGTTCATTCCTTTATATCAAATCATTTCAATTCGTCTAATTAATTACAGACAACTTCTATAGCTTTTAAAATCGCTGGTTCGGCTAATGATTTTTTTTAAGAGTTTTTGAATTTTTTTAAGTAGAACCACCCTTTAGTGACAAACTTTTACTGACGAAAACCACTCCAGTTCCTTTTTTTCTTTCATTAAAGGATCCCGGGGTCCACTTCCGCACAACTGGTGGAGAGTTTTTTGTATAAAGAATGAAGAATTTTTTTAATTCATACCCATAAATCGGTAAAAGAGAAGATTGTGGAGAAGTGGAAGGTAGTATTTTTTGCCAATAGAATATTCCAATGCGGGTGTTATAAATACGTATTTACCTTCTTGTTTATAGAGTGCAAAGTGTACAGTTCATTATATCAAGACATCATTTTCTAAAAAACGATCACAAAGAATAAAATAACAAACAATGTACAAAATATATCAATAAATAATAAAATCAAGCATAAAATTCACTTCCTGGCCACCTGGTAATCAGTGGAACAATGGTACCGAATTTCCGAACGGAATAAAAAATGATCTGTCAAACAGGGAGCTTTCCCGCCAATTTGGCGGCGGTTCGCGCCCTCGCCACTTAGGGTTGCCATTTGGTGAAATCATTATTATTGTATTTTTTGGGGAAAGATTATGATTTGATTGTGTCTATGATACAAGCAGATGTTGTTTGTGGTTTTATTATATTTTTTGTTATATTGATTTCGTTATTTCTCTTAGTTATAATATTGTGAACATTAAATACGACTGTTATTGTTTTCAATCTAATAGAAGTAATTAGCCTATAATGTTCTGATTGTTGGAGAGCAGGTCATCTTTTTGGACGAGAGCGTGGGTTGTAATCGTCCATGCTGGCGCGATGCGGGTTGGTAGAATAGAACAGAATAAACTTTATTGTACACCAAAAAAATTAATAACAACTTATAAACTAATGATGATGATGAAGTGCTAGATGTTTATGATGTAGATGAATAATAATAACATAGTTTGAGTTAGATTTGAACTCTGAATAAACAATAGCAGCTGAAACAAATTAAAATCAATTCAAATTAAGTATTTAAATTAGGTACTAAACGCAGTTTCATTACAAAGTAATTGAAACTAATTTATCATCACAACAGCAATAAGTCCGTAATAATATTATTATCGTTACGCCCTTGTGCATAAAATCTAATCTTATAAAGCTTTGGTTACCCTACACATTCGGCACGCCCTCGCAACGAGATTAATAGGGCCGTGTTTAGACCGCCGTCGCCATGGCAGCGGGGTGATTGTCAATCTGTCTGTCCGCCCCCTAAGGGCGCCTAAATACCACATCTCAGGGGGAACGTTAACTTATCTGGCAACACTGACATTTAGAGATGGTGAAAGGTTAATTGACTTTTTATTATTGTGTCATGTTTTTCATCTTGTTGAGATCTTTTGTTAAGATTATAGAGAATTTTAGTACCTATAGAGTGCAAGAAGGTATGAAACTTTTTATAAACAGGAGACCATAGACAATAATCGAGACAAGAAAAAAAATTTGGTAGACACCGTCAATGAAAATAAAAACAATGTCAAAAATCTAAACATACAACAAAAATCTAAAAACCGGTCACAATCAAAATCCCCGTTCCAAATCAGGCAAAATGTCTTCAGATTCCATGAACCCATCCAAGCAGAATGCCTTAGCAGAAATAAAACAGAATATTCCCATAAAGTTGACGGACCTGTCCATATTTGACAACTCCTATGCCTTCATGAGAGATCGGTTCACTCAGGAGATGAAGAGAATTGACCAGCAAATGCTTAAGTTCAGGTAAAAGCTCAACAGCTTTGGGGTTCCCTCATAACATTTTTATTTAGGACTTCTTTTCGGGAAGAATTAGAAATTTTCATGGTCGTCCCCAAAATCGAATCTCAAGGCAATTGTATGGGTCACACACGTGGCACACACAGGCCACAAACACAAAACGCTGCCACCGGCATATTTCCTTTAGGTTATACATATTTCCTTTAGGTTTTAATTAGTACAAATACTTAAAAGGGTTACTTAAGTAAAATCTCAATACATAATATTCATAAACAGCAAAGTTATTAGCGTTCTCTCAATGTATGGAAATATTGTGCAGGCTATTAATTATGAATGAATAAATGACGATTAAAATGGAAAAACACTTCCCGCAGTATTTTCTACTAGCAATTGTTATGTATGATTGAATCTATGATGAATTTACCTTTTCGTGGTCAATTTTAGGATTTCGGTTTTTTCTACTTTTGAATACAAAAATATGATCAGTAACGAGTACAGATACAGCCCCATTTTTTTGTGTACTAATTAAAAAGTAGGGGTGTATATATTTTATATGGATTCGCCAATCGCCACACACAGTTGACGCCGGTGGCCGCCACACGCTACTAATCATCATCAAAAAGCATCACCCAAAGGTTGACTGGAAGAGAATGCCTAAGGCATTAAGTCCGCCTCTGTACCCATGTGCAAAAAGTGTTAAAATAAATAAATAAATCGCCGCTGCTTGTTTGTTGAGGCCCGAACCGGCAAATAAACGCCGATACAAAACGCCACCGCACGCCATTCGCAGATTTACAACTTCTTCGTCAGAGTCCATTATGACACTGGGCGCGTGGAATAAAAAAAAGCGCACCACCGGCAACAAGTGGCTATCATGCGCTTCAGCTTCCCTTATGGCCACTTCTAGCTTCTTGTGGCGACGTTTGTGGCCACTTCTAGCTTCTCGTGGCGACGTTTGTGGCCACTTCTAGCTTCTCGTGGCGACGTTTGTGGCCACTTCTAGCTTCTCGTGGCGACGTTTGTGGCTGTGGCATGTGGCCCATGTACGAACGCAAGTAGGTTTTAGTCAGTAAAAGTCTGACACTTCCACTCTACCTTTTTTTACGTGGGTAACCATCAAGTAACGGAGTAGCGGAGAAGAAAAGTAGCCACAGGCCACAAAGGAAGCTGAAGCGGGCGACAGCCGCTTGTGGCCAGTGGCTGCTACTTGTTTTTTAATTTTTTGCCAATTATTATAGATAGTTTCACGTTTGACCATTATCTCACCTGATGGTAAGCTGCTGGTAAGCTGCTGGGCGCTATGCGACCCTCACGAGTTGCGCCAACCCCGTTTATTTATTTATTCCTAAGTGTATTGAAAAACGTCGTTTGATACACGTGGAACTTTGTCACTGCAGCACTCGGCTCTATAATACTCTCACCTGCAGCTCGGACAAATTCCGCTTCGGTCGCAATGACAAACTTTATTTATTTAATCCTCGTGCACAAAATATAAAGGCGTATTTAATGGGTTAGGCATTCTCTACCAATCCAGGGTGGTAAAGAGATAATATGGTAGGTACCTAGAAAAGAAAATATTTTTTAGAAAACAAGAGAAAAAAATATACATATAGAAACAAAAAAATGCAAACCAACAACAACAACATCAAACAACAACAACAGCAACAATACAACAACAACTCAACACACAAAACAACAACTATTAAACAACCATTAAGTTCGCCTTTGAACAGTGTTATGTGCTTAGCTTTCAATAAATAAATAAACTAGTAGGGTATTAGTATACTTTCTCCACTCATATCAGAAATATTATTTCCCATTCAGCAAAGACCTCACGTTGTGCGTTGGCGAGACCTCTACTACAGGCTACGAGTCACCTCAGAGCGACCAGGTCTCCCATTGGCAAGATATCCAGAGCTCTCCGCTCGTGATCGGCGAAGGAGAAGATAAGGCTTTGAAGCTACAATTTGATGTCAGCTCTTTTGAACCTTCAGAGGTAGGCGACCTCCATTGTCTTTTCATCAAAGAGTATAACCGGCATGTCATAGAACCAAAAATCCATACAGGGCCTGCGAGGTGGAATATGGCCCGTTCCCTCTCCTAGAGAGGAGGCCTGAGTCCCAGCAGTGGGAGCATTAAAAGGTTAATTATGCTATGCTTATGCTTAGAGTGACTAGGCTGTTAATAAACTAGTGCGCCTCACCATCAACGATTGCATCACTGCTTACCATTAGGTGGTATCGCAGTCAAGAATAGTAACCAATTAAAAAAAAAATAAAGAAAAATCATCAGATCGTCTGTCTGCAACACAAATAGCAAAGAATAAAACTTCGCACATGGGTAAACCTCTCAAAAAGGTGAATGAAAACTTCGTGAGCAAACCGGCATGTCCTAGAATCAAAAATTCGAAGACATGTGATATTCACCAACCCGCACTGGGCCCGCGTGGTAGATTACGGCCCATTCCCTCTCCTAGAGAGGAGGCCTGAGTCCCAGCAATGGGAACATAAAAAGGCTGATTATGCTATGCTTATGCTTAGAGTGAATGGACTCTTAATAAACTAGTGCGCATCACCATCAACGATTGCATCACAGCTTACCATTAGGTGGGATCGCAGTCAAGCCTTATTTATATCAATTTAAAAAAAAAGAAAAATCATTTGACCGTCTGTCTGCAAAACAAATAGAGAATTTGAATGAAACTTGGCACATGGGTAGACCAGACTACCTAACCTACCCATGTGCCAAGTAGAACTTACCAGGTCAAAATGTATCCAAAGTCCTTACCTACTATTACGAAAGGGAAGCCGTAGACAAAAGCTAAAATTCTTAAAAACCGATTTCTTGATCATCTTTAGTTGCATACCTAGCCTTGCGACCTTTAAGCCTTCAAAAAAATGCCATCCAAAATCTGAAAACTACTTCCCCCTTTTTTTCGTGAGCAAACCGGTATGTCCTAGCACCAAAAATTCGAAGACATGTGATATTCACCAACCCGCACTTGGCCCGCGTGGTAGATTATGGCCCATTCCCTCTCCTAGAGAGGAGGCCTGAGTCCCAGCAATGGAAACATTAAAAGGCTGATTATGCTATGCTTATGCTTAGAGTGAATGGACTCTTAATAAACTAGTGCGCATCACCATCAACGATTGCATCACAGCTTACCATTAGGTGGGATCGCAGTCAAGCCTTATTTATATCAATTAAAAAAAAGAAAAATCATTTGACCGTCTGTCTGCAAAACAAATAGAGAATTTGAATGAAACTTGGCACATGGGTAGACCAGACTACCTAACCTACCTATGTGCCAAGTAGAACTTACCAGGTCAAAATGTATCTAAAGTCCTTATCTACTATTACGAAAGGGAAGCCGTAGACAAAAGATAAAATTCTTAAAAACCGATTTCTCGATCATCTTTATTTATTTATTTATTTATTTATTATAATCTTTATTGTACACCAAATAAACAAAAATACAGGACAAACATTTAAAAGAATAAGTGCACAATGGGCGGTCTTATCGCACAGGGCGATCTCTTACAGACAACCTTTGGATGGACTGAGAGAAAGGAGATAGATTAAGGGTTGTCAGTGTACAAACATCAGATATAATACTAACAAGATACATTAACACAAATACATACATACAATACAAAAAAAAAAAAATATACTAATAAATATCAAATATATAGTTGAATCAGGAGAAGAAAAATATATCAAAGAGAAAGGTAATGCTCCTTCACCATCTTTTTAAATGTTGGTAGCGTTTGAGCACGCCTTACTTCTAAGGGTAACGCATTCCACAAACGTGCAGCTTGAATTGTGAAAGATTTGTCAACGAAGGTAGTGGAATGCGTGCGAATACTTAATTTTAGGTTCTCCGATGATCTCAAGGACCTACTATGTGCATACCTAGCCTTGCGACCTTTAAGCCTTCAAAAAAATGCCATCCAAAATCTGAAAACTACTTCCCCCTTTTTTTCGTTGCCTAATCGTCAAATAACGCTGTCTAGTGAGTGGAGCCTCTCGCCCCACTCACTGGACGTCATGGAGTGTCTGATTTTTTCTGACAGAAAACTCACCAGTGTTCCTTCAGTAACTCTTGGCGTTCCAAAGCCACGGTAACTCTTTTGAACACTCCCACAGAATTAAGGCGGACACTTTCAACCGAATATAATAAATCAAATATTCTTTCAGATAAAAGTGAAGCTCCTAAACGACATACTTATCATCACCGCGACACATGAAGAAAAGACCAATGACACCTCAGTGTACCGGGAGTACAAAAGACAGTTCAAGTTGCCCCCAGGCATTGACCCAGATTCGCTGGTATCCTCACTGTCACGCGATGGTGTGCTGACGGTACAGGCACCGTTGATGCTGCCTGCTGCCTGTTTTCCAGAATAGAAGCCCAAGGAGACTACAGTCTACCGGGAGTAAAACAAACTATTCATACTACCTCCAGGCTTCATACTACCCAGACTCGCTGGTTCATCTTTATCACGTGATGCTGTACAGGCAACATTGTTGCTACCTGCCTTTCCATAGTAAAAGACCAAAAATACTGCAGTCTACCGGGAGTACCACAGACAGATCAAGCGGTTCCCAGGCACTGTCCACCAGGCATTGATATAGGCACTATTGTTGCTGCCAGCCTCTTCACAGTAAAAGACCAAAGACATGACAGTCTACTGAGAGTACCGCCGATACTTTAAGAAGTCCTAAGGCACTTACTAAGACTCGCTTCAGGAGGTTGTTTGTTGACGGTAGTCTTTGTTGCTGCCTACTTCGGATTATCTCATGCCGCTTCCAGAGTAACAATAAAGATAGTACGTACTGGTTTGTTTTTTTCAAACGTCAGGATCATGGAGGTACATCATCCACTTCTTTCCAATTATATTAAGAGTCAGTGCAGCGTATCTTAAATTCTTATTCTTCCAATCATTCTGTACCTCATCACCCCAACCATCTCCTCCTTTTTAACCCTAAAATTCTCTTACTAGCTTCTGCCAAAGGCTTCGTCCGCATGAGAGTCGGTTTCTCCATACAAAACTTTGGATCCCCATTTCAACCCGTTAAGAGATGAATTTTGGAAAACCCTCTCTTAATGCTCGCTTATGTCATAAAAGAATAGAATAGAATAGAATAGAATAAACTTTATTGTACACCAAAATAGTAACAATTTTACAGAAACTTAAACCTATGTGCACAGTGGCGGTCTTATCGCTGAAAGCGATGTCTTCCAGACAACCTTGGGATGGAATATAAGAACTGAAACTAAAAAAGGGGGTAGTCTGCGGTGTACTTCAAGCAATATATCAAGGGACAAATTAATTAAGGGGGAAAAAATAATAATAATAATATGCAAGTACATATATACATATATAAATATATACAATATACATATATATATATATCATGTGTTACAATGAAATGGAAGCGAAAAAGAAAAGAATAGAATAAAGATTAGCGATGGAAGAAATTAAATTTGGCAGTATCAGAGTAATATTAGAGAGAAAGGTAATGTTCTTTGACAAGGTTTTTAAAAGAACCTAGCGACTGGGCTTGTCTAATTGACAATGGCAAAGCGTTCCATAATCGCACCGCCTGAACCGTAAACGATTTGTCGCAGAATTTGGTAGAATGCGAAGGCATCAAAAGTTTCAAGTTACCTTTAGTTAGTTGTTAGTTAACTTTTTTTTTCAGGAAACGAAAAAAAAAATCAGCCTCGCCATACAAAATGTCCAATCAATAATTTTGTATGGTGAGGCGGATTTTTTTTTTGTTTCCTGAAAAAAAATTTTGTGGAAGGTTGTTCAGTTTCGTCTACTGAGCAAGCCCTTAAAGTTTGTGGAGGGCTGTCCCTTACATCTTGTATAAAGATTTACACATAATAATTGCAGCGTATAAGGATCCCACTGATGCCACAGAGACCTTATCTTCAAGAAAGAAAAGGTTGTGATAATATACCTTCTCTCGGACCCCGCACTAGTTCATATTGAGGATGACGTATCTTTTCAAGTTCTAGAAAATTAAGACATGCCTTCCGTCTTGCATCACGTGCTCTGTTACCTGCTCTCATAGGGACCTAATGACAGTATCAGCGGACGGCATTGCCGTGGCCGAATTCTGGGTCAGGCAAGGAATTTAACTAGTTTTGCCATCGATACGATAAGAAGAAGACATGCCAGTTACTTTCCATAACTGTTTCGAACGCAGAGAATTTGTGATAAGTCTTAGACCAAAATAAGCCCATGTTATGAGCCAAGAAGAAATTATCCATTTTAATAACCACCTTGGCAACGAAGAAGACACTTCAAATATTATCACAATATGACATTATGCTTTTCTAAACTAGACATTACCTAAAGAAAACCCTTAGCCAGCAAGCCCACCCCTATTTTAATGGTACATAAAATCGATAGGACAAACACCTAGAGACATCCCTATCTAGTGAGCGTTCTATTTGTGTGACATCACTACTGCTCAATAGCTGTCCTGCTGCTTAATAGCGCCTTTTTTGAGGTAGAAAATTATCAAGAAACTTCCCACGCTCTCGGTGGGGGGAGAGGAAGAGCCAGTACTGATTAAAACTCACCTCGACATGTCGGTAAGGTTCCTGGACTTGCTAATGTACCAACTCGTGTGCTATATGAATATCATCACGTAGCTGCGCCAGATAAACTTGTACGTTATTCTATATTCCTATGATCCTCGTCTCCATCACTTGTACATAGGTACGGGGCTCGTTAATGTACTCGTGTGCTATATGACAGGTATATGACATCGTGACGTGGCCGCGCCAGATAAACGCCGACCTGAAACACGCACACTAGCAAATTGTGATGAATAAGGACTGGGACACATTGGGAAATTGTGTTTTTCTCTACAATTATGAATCATTACTACCTATATTATCTATCCGCAGTGTAGATTTTTTTTTGATGGAACAAGCAAAATTATTTTTTTGTATGGCGCTGTTACGTACCTACTGGTTTTATTCATAAGGCTTCTGAAACTTTATAGCTTATAGCACTCAGGGATAGTGCGGTGAGTTTATAGTGAAAAAAGTTTCAGAGATTACTTCCTATAAACAAACTTAGAAATATATTACTTCTTTATAATATTAAAATAATTTTGTGCCAAATGTAAAATTCACATGTACCTAGAGCTCAGCATTGAAAAACGCATTGAATTACAGCTTTTTAAGATTTGCGATCTAATATTTACAGACGGATTCGGTACCATTTTGTTCCTCATTAGGCTCCGCAACTGTCCTGAGTCTATGCGAGAAAGGATTACTTTACGCAGCTAAAGATCTGGGTAAAGTAATTTAAAAATCCAGAGATTCTATTGTACTGAAAGCTCTGCATTTATGCATTTTTGGACTCCGTCCTTTTGGCAGAAAGATTAAATACTTAGATACTTCTTTACTATTGTATCTATGTAGATGTATACTATTGTATGTATGTAGTGCTATTGTATCAATACTTAGATACTCCTTAGATTTAACTCGCTCGTTTTCGCGGTGTGATGAGATTACATTGTGTACTAGACACATTGCTCGTAGAACAGATGGCCGATGGGGTCGAAAGGTTCTAGTAGCGACCGCGTGTCGGAAAACGCAGCTTACTAAGCCTCACACAAGGTGGACTGATGACCTGGTTAGGGTTGTGGGGGTTGCAGGAATCCGATGGATGCGAGACACACAGGATCAATCGCTGTGCCAAACCTTGGGGATGCTTATGTCCAACAGTAGACGTCTTTCGACTGGAGTGATGAAGATGAGATTATAGGAAAAAACTAAAGAAGATAGACCTATCCCCTCGCCGTTTGCTGCTGTTAGACTGACGATTTCCTAATAAATTATTCTAGCAGATACTTTTTCCCCGCTGTGTTCCTACCCTAAGCAGGTCACCTGTACAATCACACGGCTGTGTATGTGTGCGGGCGTGCGGACGGCGGCGTGTTGATGCGACGCGTTGCCATGGCGACGGGGCTCGCTTCCCAGAAGAGATGTGCTGTGGTGTGGGAGGTAGGTTGATTGTTGCGGATTGTTCAGTGGTATGGGTAGGGATAACAGAAGGCCGATTCTCGTAAATAATTTAAACCGCAGTATCATCTTAGTTCCAACCAATGTTAAAGCTTATCAAAATTTGTGAAAATAAAGTCGTGTTTTTGACAGATCGCGACCTCGATGACAATGTGGAGGTTCTTTAATTATACGTCTAGCTATATTATATACTGTCTAGCTTTGCAGGTGTCCTTTGTTTTTAGCTAGAAGAGTCGAGCACAAGCGGACCAAGAGCCGAGTGCGAGCCGACCTCAAATTCGTGTAGTTTCGCTCATGCTATGCTCCTCTAGAGTCGGTCCATACTGCACGAATTTGAGCTCGCCTCGTGCTCCGCTCGTGCTCGGCTCCTATAGCGCAGTTCCACCTTCAGGTGGCGAACATATGGCACACGTAGGTACCAGTAGTGGTACACCACAATTCTTATCACCATTTTCTCATTTAATTAATTAAATAAAAAATACTGTAAACATTACGATATACCGGGTTGCAGCTTAAAAATTAAAACTATACTATTGAGCCGTTTGGGGTTGAAACACTTAAGGCCATGGGGTCCGAACGCTCATCAAGTTGTTCGGGAAATCAGTAAACAGTTGGTCGACTCTTCGCGTGACCAGAGGGCTGGACTTTTCTTCAGTCAACAAATCAGCATTGCCATCCAGCGTGGTAATGCTGCCAGCGTTCTGGGCACTTTTCCCATTGACATCGATGTGGACGAATTTTTTGATGCCCCATGAGTTTTCCCCGTTTTTCAGCCTTTTTTGCAAGTTTACAAATTATTATTTTAAGTTTGTATATATAGTAGTAAACTATATACGAGTTTAATTTCTTGTCCATTAATATTAATATTAATTTATTATTTATGTTTTATTCCTTGATAATTTTTTTTTCTAATAAAGGTTCGCCATCCTTGGTCTAGGGGCATCTTAGAAAGGAATAAAGAAGGAGTCCTTTACTATCATACCATTCTATAGATTTTTCCACAGTCCTTTGCAGTTTCTTAAAACACTGAATATTTTAGAGTACGAACTGGCTGTAGTATCACGTGACGATCAATCCTTTGTGTATCCTGGTACCTACACTGTAATGCCTGCGTTACCAATCAAATATACTATACCTACTGAATTTGGATCAAAACTAATTTGTAGCGATGCGGAGGAGCACTTCTATTGCATTTTTTATCTAAAGGAAATCATCCAATACCTTCTCCCTCTTTAGGGCGGAGCAGGACGCCGTGTTTATCGCTCATCAATCTATTAATATTACTCATCAATCTTCAAAAAGGTATGCAGTCAACTTATTTTCTCATTTCCCTGAGATCCTGAACAGTATGTTGATTTTTTTCCGCGGGACTCTGGCAGCCTTTTTAGACACGTTTTGCACATTAAGGGTTATAGTCCCTTGAACCATCTGGCCAAAATTATGTGGACGCACCTCTCGCACCCGCCCAGGCGGTAGTACGCAAATCTGTGTATTTATTTGCGGCCAACAGCGCCCGGAAAGCGCGCGGGTCAGCCGCGCGCTTTCTTTAAATCCATTTCTTTTGCGAAATATTGATTGATTTACACATGCAATGTTCACTTTGAAGAAATTTAACCACCAATTTTTATGTGTAAAAATGTTTCTAAAGATCCAAGCCGTTTCGAAGGAGTAGGGAAAAGTTGCGAAAAGTTGCGAAATTGCTAAATATTTTTTTTAGACAAAAGTATTAATAGCACGGAAAAATCAAATGTTGATAATGTTGTTCATGAATTTATAATAAACATATATTTTTTTCAAACCTATTAACCTAGCCGTTACCGAGGAGTAGGCTTCAGAAAGTCACTGTTTTATGGCACTTTTCGGGCGCTTGGGCCTTAAGAGGGAACTTGCTCAGGTTTATATGTATGTATAACGGTTGCCATTGATTTCAATCTTATCTGTAGACTATATTCATGTAACTGTATAAAAGTATTCTGTGTTAATCTATGGACATAGACTCCTGAATCAAATTACAATCTGTTCGGCAGTATTTTCTGCAGGATGAGTTGAAAGAGTTACCCTCACGCTCCACCCAATGTAGGACGAGGTAAAATGATGATTTCCCACCTCAAAAAAGGTTTGCATTACCAAATGCTGTGCTTATTTTGAAAATAGATGAATATACTTTGTCTAGTATTGTGTATGTCTCACTCAACCGTATCGTGTAACACGTCGTATTACGATTGGCGCGAAGGATTGAAAAACGTCGCTGTAATGTGATGTGGATACCTCACGTTTAGCCGGATTTCAATTCGGCTGAAATAGGTATAGTACGCCTCATTGAATGCGTACTTTGAGTTCGTCAATAACGTGCAGCTCAAAACATTTCAAATTTTCGAACATCGAACGATTCGTAATTTTGCAACGAAAAAAGTAGTACGAGTTGTATAATTCGTTCTGCTTCCCCAAAAATCAACAGCAACCCACTGAATCAAGCAGAAATCGACAAAACTCAATTATCACCTGTATCATTATGCTCGTTACTCTGAGGGGCGCCACATTAGTCAGATTTACCTATTGTAGTGCAACTCCCCTCGGTCCATGCCGAATCGTGGAGTTGCACTCACCCCATGAGAAGCTAATTAGTTTTGTTGAGTTTTTGATTTATTGTGCGTTTGACTTTGTAGCTGGATTGTGGGTACGCGTGAGCTATTTATGGTTATGATTTTTTTTTTGCAAATTAATTAGTTAATGAGTTAAAATATAATGGACTGAGCTGCACAAAATCAAACTAGATACTTACCCACGTTTACGCTCCCTTACTATACCTAAAATCTCAAAAACTTAGATCAGTGGAGTATGGTCTGAAATTACCCTAGCTGGAGTTATTTACATGCTTGACTAATCTCTGACTGATCTTATAACTTCGTACTTTATTGATAGCCTATACTATGCTCTATGAAAACATCTCTGCGTTTAAATAGAGGTAAGAAAAGGGCAGACCGCTTATACATAAAGCTAGCCATTATAACCTTGTTTTAATTATATAAAAGGCTAAGTCTTGACTCACTCACTAACTCATCAACTCCCAGTCCAAACTATTGGACACTGAAAGTTTGAACAGAGATTTCTTTTATGATGAATTAGAATAGATTTCTTAAAAGCCTCTAAGCGAGTGGAACGTAGCCCAAATTTTGTATGGAGAACCGTCGGGGTATGTATACCCCTAGTATGTATGGAGTACGGTTCTCCCCGGAAGCCCCTAGCAAAAGCTAGTCAGCCGTATAATGTTCCCACTATAAGGAAAGGTGATGGGACGTAATCCACCACGCGGGCCTAGTACGGGTTGGGGGTTGTCAGATGTTTTGAAATTCTTTAATTATTTAATTCAACTTTATGTACAGTACTGTAATGGTGGTACCTACATAGGCGGACTTAATGCACCATCTATTGATCTTCTGAAAAGCCTTCCAATGCCTCCATCGACCAGTTTTCTGCAAGCAATTAAAAATTACAAAGTATCCTGCTCAAATCTAAACAAACTGTCAACCTTCTGCTAGACTTACACCCACAGAAAAGATAAAAGAGATTAGAATGGCCTTGTGGGAGGGGCAGGCGTGCTTTAAAATCTGATCATGCTCATAATTGGCACAACCAATAGCAAACTTGCGATCTAAGTGTGCGTAGTCTGTTAGTTGCGTAATGCGCGTTCGTATTGGTTTATTGCCTAAAGTGGAGTTAAAGGGTGGAAGACGAGCGGCGAAACTCGTTGTAGTACAAATCGGTAAGTATTTATTTTCTAACCTCTTTCATCTTTTCTATGCTTACACCTGTTCCTCATACTACCTCTTTCCCACTGTAAGCGCTTGCGGACGGCGAGCAATGGGTAGTTCGCTGTCCGACCGCCCGGTAACTGTCCGGACCGAGCCCAAGTCGTTGAGTTGTCAGCAATAGCATTGGCCCAGCTGGGTCGAAGCCTACCGGGGCCAGGGTTAGCTCCGAAAGGTAGTTTGGCCCCGGTATGAAAGGCAAGAAGGAACGGGGTGGGTTTTTTAGTCAGTAAGAGTCTGACACTATCTCCCTCTCCGCCCGAGGGCGGGGGATGTCATTTGGATGATTTTTATACACCAAAAAAACTACCTCTTTCTGTAATAAGTTCTCACTAACCAATTTTACCGTAACAATTACCGACACATCAACTCGAATGCCCCGAGTCCTCTCACCGTCCACCCCATGACGGAACTTGGCACACGCATACATTATCACCATGGCAACTATACCGAGCTCCCCAAAGGAAGGGTTCTCACCGGAAATGAGGTTTTTATCCCCTATCCCCGGCGTCGGAAGTAAGCGGTGGCTTTACGTCGTGAGTCGTGGGTGACTCTCCCGACCCTAATGCGGTCTTTAAAATTATGCGTGAATTCTGTAATGCAGAAAAGGTGTTTTTACAACGTTAAATGTGTTCAAGATTAAATGTTTTCTTTATTTATTACTGTAATAATTTCTTTTCTGTTTGTCTATTTGTTAAATTGCACCTGCCATGTTATTCCACAATATTCCACAACTATCACACAACGCCGTCTAGTTACGCAGTTACCAAGCTAAGCAGAGCTTGTGTTATGGGTACTAGACAACTGATAAACATACTTATATATTTCTAAATACATACATATTATAGATAAATTACACCCAGACATAGAACAAATGATCATGCTCAGCACATAAACATTTGTCCTGGGTGGGGATCGAACCCGCGACCTCCGACATAGCAGTCAGGGCCACTAACCACTAGACCAACAGGCCAGTCCAGTTATGTTTCTGCAACACCCTAAAACCTCTGTTACTGGTAGAAAATGCGTAAGGCTATTAACTAATCGAATGCCGTAATTAGAGACACAATAGAAAGACAATTGCTAATGATGATCTTTATTTTGCAAGTAGGTTTTATAAAAACACTTCTACACGTAAATTTTTTTTTTTCGTCAATTAAAGCTAGATTAGGCCGGTGTTTCATAACTGACTACCCTGAGAAGAAACACCGAAACAAACTCAGGGGTCAAAGTCTCTTTTAAAGTCCATACAGCAAAACATGTAATGGTCTACGTCGAACTGTGTAACTTAAGACATTGAAAGGGTTAAATCTGCCTTCGTACAGTGTTATTTACTAATGCATAGAGTTTTCTACATAAATCTACACTAATATTATAAAGAGGGAAAATTTGTATTTTTGTGTGTATGTTTGTAATGATTAAACTCAAAAACTGCTGTGCCGATTTCAAAAATTCTTTCACCATTGGAAAGCTACATTCATCCTGAGTTACATGGGCTATATTTATTGCTCGTGCGAAGCCGGGACGGGCCGCTAGTAATATTATAAAGAGGTAAAGTTTTTTTTTTTGGTTTGTAAGAGGACTCTGGAAGTAGATACTGGTCCAATTGCTAAAATGTTTTTCACCGATAGAAAGCTTGTTTATTCCTGAGTGACATTGGCTATATTTTATGTACGCGGACGAAGTCGCGGGCAAAAGCTAGTTATAAATAAGAAATAATAGTAATATCTGCTACTACTTTGCCCGACAGTATTGCTTAGAATCTGTTTTTAAAATATAAGTGCCTGTAGAATTTTTACAAGCATGACAGACTATTTTACAGCTATAGGTCCAATTCAATGACGCATAGGACACATCGTACTCATATAGGTCACCTAAAGTATTACCTAGGTGCTAAAGTATTGTAATAAGTACTAGCTGATTCGACAAACGTTGAAAAGCAAAATATGATAAGGGAATAAAAATAATAGCTTATAATGATCTGCAGTTCTATTCTCTAAGAAAACAGCCTTGAGCGCGGCGCTGGCCGCAACGACGAAATCCAAATAGGTACATTGGATTAACAACCCAATAGGCATATACATTAGATTGTTAATTCAATGTACTGCGCTCTCGACTCGTCGCTGCGGCCAGCGCTGCGCTCAAGGCTGTTTTCTCGTTGATCCTATTATATGCGTGGGTGGTCTGAAAAATTTCCGACGTCAATGTTAAAATAACACAACAAAGACAATTTATTAGTTTAGGATATAATTAAATTACTTATTAGTCTATATATAAGGCTAGATTGTAATATAAACTAGGGTTCATCCTTTGGATGTATTCGAGGACAAGGAAAAAAAATAATGTTAAAATAACATTACTGGTCTATAAAAGCTACTGAATGTAGTTTTTGTGCATCTTTTGACTGTTCCTCACAAAGTTTCAGCCATTTTGGACACGTCGTTGTAATTCGACAGCCATTTGAGTGAGTCGATGTGTGATGCAGAAAAAGAAAATCGTTTTTCACCAAGGCAATGCCCTCTCATATATCAGCGGTTGCCGAGGCGAAAATCTACAAATTACGGTTTGAACTGAAGGCTGACGATCAAGATTATCAGCCTTTACCACAAAATTCACCCCCAAAGGGAATGAAACTGGGGCCCAAAGTTGGTCTGGAGAAACCTAAGCTACTTTTACTCGGGCAGAAGCTAGGCCTTACATATAGTAGGCGCGGGCTTGCGGACAGTGAGCAATGGGTAGCTCACTGGTAAGTTTACTTTCTCCGGCCGTCCGGTAACTGTCCGGACCAAGCCCAAGTCGTCGACGGCGCGCACTGTTCCCGCGTGCCTCAAGGAGTTGTCAGCAACAGCAGGGACCCAGCCGGGTCGAAGCCTACTGGGGCCAGGGTTATCCGAAAGGGCGCTCGAGCCCCGGTATGAAGGCTAGAAGGAACGGGGTGGGTCTTTTAGTCAGTAAGAGTCTGACACTATCTGCCGCTCCGCCCAAGAGCCCCGCTCGGGGATGTCATTGGAGGATTTTTCCCACCATAAACAAAAACAAAAAACCGGCCAAGAGCGTGTCGGGCCACGCTCAGTGTAGGGTTCCGTAGTTTCCCGTCCGTCACAATAAGTGTACCCACTTATGAGTTTAAAAAAATGCTTGCATATACGATTATACTACAAACTTAGTCCAGAAATTATTTCGTACAACCTTTTTGTCTTTTTTGTACAAAAACTGCTCTTTCCATCAAGTTCAAAATGATTTTCCTAGAAAGTCCTTATAAAGTTCTACTTTTCAGATTTTTTTCATATTTTCTAAACTTATGGTTCAAAAGTTAGAGGGGGGGACACATTGTTTTTTACTTTTGGAGCGATTATTTGCGAAATTATTGACATTATCCCCTATTCACCCCTATTCATTTTTAAATACCTATCCAACAATATATCACACGTTAGGGTTGAAATTAAAAAAAAAATCACTTCCCACTTTACATATAAGGGGGCTACCCTAATAAAACATTTTTTTCCAATTTTTATTTAACCACTTTGTCGGCGTGATTGTTATACATATTGGTACCAAATTTCAGCTTTCTAGTGCTAACGGTCACAGAGATTAAGCGAGGACGGACAGACAGACATGGCGAAACTATAAGGGTTCCTAGTTGACTACGGAACCCTAAAAAAAGGCCTTACATATAAATTCAATGACTAACACATATCAGTATCAGGTTATACCTGAAAGACAGGCAAGTTTTTCAAATAGAGACTATTATGACGATATTATAATACGTTTGTTTCTCGTGTTATTGCTGCGGCCCGTGCCGGACTCAAAACATATCGACCGAAGATTCCCGCTGCGATAATATTTTCATTTTCATCAAGTGTTTATATATAGAACCGATACATACTCGTACATTGTTTGATACGTAAGTTTTATGTATTGGAAGTACATTATATATGTATAAGTTGTACATACCTATGTCATATAAAACGTTATTTTTAGTATATGCAAAACCTGAATATAATTTGTTCAGAATTAATAACTGCATCGACTATCGATCTTACTCCATGTTATATGTTTTTCCAAAAATATTTAAAAAAGGTCACAAGTTGGACAACACCGACACTAAGTACCTACAACACAGGACACGGCAAGTCATAGCGGGCATTAGATGCCAGCGCACAACTGTGGTGGTGCGGAAGCAAAACAACCCCTCAGTCATCTTGTGACCATGTATTTATGTCGCTAACCAGGGGCCCAAGTCTCCGGGCCTTGGTTGAGGCCATGGTCCGGAGCGAGGAGGAGTGGCAGGCGGTCGCCGACTTCTGCGAAGCAGTCATGCTCGCAAAGGAGGCCGAACGCATCAGGCAACGGCGTTATCCCCGCCGCCGCCGCCGGGATTCTGATTCCGATTTCCGGCCACCGTAGGCGCGGGCTTGCGGACAGTGAGCAATGGGTAGCTCACTGTCCGGCCGTCCGGTAACTGTCCGGACCAAGCCCAAGTCGTTGACGGCGCGCACTGTTCCCGTGCGCCTGAAGGAGTTCGAAAGGGCGTTCGAGCCCCGGTATGAAGGCTAGAAGGAACGGGGTGGGTCTTTTAGCCAGTAAGAGTCTGACACTATCTCCCGCTCCGCCCAAGAGCGGGGGTTGTCATTGGATGATTTTTTCCCACCATAAAAAAAAGGGGGCCCAAGTCTGCTATTTTAATAAATTCGTCATTCTAACACGATCCCATCGTCATTTTGGTAAAAGTTCCTTATATGCTAATTCATAATGATCGATCATTGATCGGTCAATGGTCTCGTAATAGAGTTGTGGTGAAATGACAATATCGAGCTATTATGTAACAAATTATAAGCAATGACTATACAATGACGTTCTAATGGTAGGTCACTGATCAAAGGAACTTTTTTTTTTTATTTAGATAAACTAGTGCCTAACTACGATCCCACCTGGTGGTATGTAGCGATGCAATCTTCACTAGCACTAACTGTCAAAAATTTTTCAGATTACCGCATACGTAAGACATTTATTCGTAATTAAAAACGAGATTACCAGTCTATCCCACTTCTTTCAATGGAGTGTCAGTGGTTGATCATTGGAAAGTCATAATGACGCCATTGTATTAGTAGATTACCAAACTTACCCAAAAACAACAATTATGAAATCAATGATAGACCATTCTGACACTGTTGTAATAGCATACTTGGGGCCCCAGGGGCCCAAGTCTGTTATTTTTATAAATTTGTCATTCCGACACGATTCCATTATCATTTTACTAAAAGTTCGTAGTCTGCTAAATTCATAATGGTCGATCATTGGTCAGTCATTGGTCTTGTAATAAAAATATGGTAGAATGACAGTATCGAGCTATCTTGTAACAAATTATAAGGAATGACTATACAAAGACGTTCTAATAGTAGGATACTAATCAAAGGAAATGTCAAAATTTAGCAGATTACGTCAGACCGCTTATTTACGTCAGACATTAATTTGTCATTATGTACGAGATTACCATTCTATGCCATTTCTTTCAATGGAGTGCCAGTGGTTCACCATTGAACAGTCATAATGACGCCATTATATTAGTAGATTACGAAACTTGTCAAAATCAACAATTATGAAGTCAATGATAGACCATTTTGACACTATTGTACTAGCAGACTTGGGGCCCGGTATCATAACTGGCTTATAACTTTTAGTTTTTTCATGATGCAGTTATGAATTTTTCTATATGGGTTCTTTCCACAAAAATACTAGACAAGTGTTTCAGGTTTCACATATACCTACTGAAAATAAGGTTGTATTTCTGCACCTGGAAAAAACAATTCGAAAAAATATGTTTTGGGTTGTTTATACTATAAAAAAAAAACATACATTCAGCCGAACATAGAACCTCCTCCTTTTTGAAGTCGGTTAAAAAGAAAAACATTTAATCCCGAAAATGTATGTAACTCGAAAAGAGGTAGTAAAGATAAGAAATTCCCTGCCGGAGTCTGTGTGGCGCGTCAGAGAGGTAATCGCTTTGCGCATTCCAGACATTGGAGACCAATCGTCTTCGTTGTTAGATACATGCAGCAACGCAGGGAACGAACCAGGAGCGTCGTAGGCGACGCGATGGCGCGGCGAGCCAATCACTGACACTTCTGGCCCCCGCGTCTCATTTCGCACCACTAAAGAGACCGAATATTTGACTTCTGTGCAACTTGAAGCCAGCGCTCAAGATCCGTGACGGCAATTGCACCTGATAGCTACAACCTGGGGATATTTAAGTCGAGAGTGTATAGGTTACTCTAAGTGAGCGCGCTCCATCGTCGACCACATCGTCGCTTTCCATCAGGTGACATAGTGGTCAAGCGTGAACCTATCAACTATAAAAAAAAATATACTTTCAAGCCTGAATTTATGAATTAACACAAATTCCATTTCATAAAAACTTTCCAATTACTAAAGGTCATCTTTGACATTTTATTTTAAACTAATTGCAAAATATGAGCGAATTATTCAAAGTATTTTAACCCTACAAGCAATTTATTTATAAAGAATTAAAAGTTATTATAATTAATTAAGTTAGTGACACTTTAAAAGTTGTAATTTTTTAAAAACAAAAAGACCGGTAAAGTGCGAGTCGGACTCGTGCACGAAGGGTTCCGTTCGTACCATTACCTGTAAAAGCGGCAAAAAAAACACATTTGTTGCATGGAAGCCCCCTTACATATTAATCGATTTTTTTGTTATAGCGGCAATCATCATCATCGTCATCATATCAACCGAAAGACGTCCACTGTTGGACATAGGCCTCCCCCAAGCGTCGCCACAACGACCGGTCCTGTGCGTCGCGCATCCATCGAATTCCCGCGACCCTGACCAGGTCATCGGTCCACCTTGTTGGAGGCCGTCCAACGCTGCATCTTCCGGTACGTGGTCGCCACTCCAGAACCCGACCATCTGTTCTGCGTGCAATGTGCCCTGCCCATTGCCACTTAAGTTTGGCGATTCTTCGAGCTATGTCGGTAACCTTGGTTCTCCTGCTGATGTGATCACGCAAAGAAACTCCAAGCATAGCCCTTTCCATCGCCCTTTGGGTGACTTTGAGTCTTCTTATGAGGCCCATTGTAAGTGCCCACGTTTCGGAGCCATAGCGGCAATAGAAATACACTATCTGTGAAAGTTTTCAACTGTTTAAATAACACAGTTTATGAGATACAGCCTAGTGACAGAAGGACAGATAGACGGACGAACATCGGAGTCTTATTAATAGGGTTCCGTTTTACCATTTGGATACGGAACCCTAAAAATTCCCCTTTCTAGCCAGGTGTGGAACAAAGAGAAAACCAATAGATATGCGCGTGCGACGGTCACGATTCACGATAAAGTGTTTAAAATAACCGACTCCTTACAAAATTAACTATTAATATTCCAGACAGGGAGATAGCTGTCTTTTAAAGGTTCTTGGTCACTTATACGATGTGAAAAAGACTGTTATTTGTAAAAGATATATTGAATATTAAAGTGTGTGGTGATTAATTGCTAGGAACAGCCCCCCTAGCTAAGTTACAAACGTTTAGCTTGCGCTGAACGCTTCGAGTTGACCTTGCCGCTAATTCTTTTGTTCTGACCACGTGACTGAGCGTTAAGATGACGTCATTCCCTTACATATGAAGCTTTCTACAACTTGGCTAGGAGTACAAGGCTGTTTATGATTGCGAAACGTTCAACGGAACTCATTTTGCGAAATGCCTTTCGCAATTTTCGCCGAACGCTTTTCTTAATGGTAGAATACTACCTAAAAAAAACTTAGTGCTATATCTACTTGTACCATTACTCTTTTTTTCGGTGGATAAAATCATACAGATGACATCCCCCGGGAGATAGTGTCAGACTTTTACTGACTAAAAACCTACCACGTTCCTTCGTTGCCTTTCATACCGGGGCCGAGCCTCCCTTTCAGAAGCAGACCTTTGGCCCCAGTAGGCTTCGACCCTGCTGGGCCCCTACGAGTATTCTACGTACTCTTGTCCGAGTCGTATCAGGTACTAGGGGAGAGTCGGATATATTGTACCATTTTTCAGTCTCGGCAAAATATCTTGTTGTTATATTAATTAATACAAACTATTTATCCAATACCACATAGTTTAAGATCTCGTTTATCTTATACCGCAAAGTCAACTCTATACTGTTTACCAATTTATCAAAATACGCGTTTTTCTAAAAGCTTTACATTGGAACAATTTACCCGACTAGTCGGTTTAAGTGTACCACAGGTCTGGTAAATTGTACCAAGAAAATTTAATAGACCTTAAGTCATAATAAATGATTGATTACTTAATAAAATTACTTTAATTTAATAATACATAATATTATTCATCATGATAATATTTTAATTAAGAGAAATACTATAGAAAATGTGCTAACAAAAAATAAATAAATATTTCTTCAATACGTAACATTTATGTATGAAAAAAATGAACAAAAGACCTATCAAAAACTAAACGTTAGTTTTTTATTTAAAAAACGAACTGTATATAAACTAGACAATGTTTAACTAGCATATTTTCCAATTCCAAATTAAAAGTATAGTTGATTAGTTTGCAAAATTATTCCTTTTTCTGGCATAACGTAGAATAGGTTTTCGGATAAAATATCTTGCAGATATTTGGTTTAATCTCATTTCCTTTTTTTCTAAAGCTAATAATAAAGCCCTTTCCAATTACCCCTTATTCCATCCACAATATTTTCTTTGAATACCGTCCATCTAGAAAAATAAACATGCATCTGGCTGGGTAAATTGTGCCAGTACAATTAAGACAACTGCTAGTGGTACGTTTTATCAAACTAGGAGATTTGAAAAATATACGTTTGCCACAAAATATTCTTAAAACCTAACAATTAATTACTTTATAGTATGAAAGATGATTAGAGACCTGTTCAACAAAAAATACAATAAAACGCTAAGTTACCTTTTCACAGAGTAAGGTCCTTAGGTACACGCTTCAAAACTTTCATCAATCATTAACGAAAACGTTTTAATTCTCTCAAAATAAATGCACTAGCCGGACGTCACTACAAATAGAAAAGTAGTTGAGGGCGCTGTCAGTGCTTGGTTTTGTATGATCAGAAAAGAAAAATATTGACATTTAGTAGGAAATTTTTAAGTGGTACAATTTATCAAGCAGTACAATATGCCCGACTTTCCCCTACGTGTTCCAAATGAGAATAGGACCGATTCCTTTGTTTTGACGTCTCGTCGTACTATCAAATCGAAGAAATTTTGGCAAAATTGAAGAACTCAGAGATGAGTAAAAATAAATAAATAAATAAATGAGTAAAATTGAAGAACTGGATTGAAAAATTTTTAAACATTAATTAATTTTTCGTAAATTAATTAATGTTTAAAAATTTCTTTCCTTGATTTGACAGTAAATCGTGACGTCATAACATGGCGATCAATCCTAATCTCATTTGGAACGATTTGTAGGTAAATGATTTCTTCCAGCTTCATGAAAGGTTTGTCCTAAGCAGTTTTGCGTAGATTTTCAGCTACGAAGAATTAATAGCGCGATCGATGATCTGGACGCAAACAGCGAGGACTGGTTTGTGACGGGGCTGCAGAAGAAAATCTGGAAAGATTTGGAGGAGGCCTTAGTCTAGCTATGGGACAGTAAGAGCTAGACAACTTTAAATGAAAAGATATGGCAGCTTAATATATTTCGGAATAGAGCTCCAAGATTTAAATTGAACATACTACCAATCTTTAGAGATTCATTATGTTTAAAGAAGCCATCTTGATCACTTTTGCCACAATTCTTGCTTTCATTCAGGAACTAACCAGAAAACAATACAGTTGCAAAAAAAATCGGTAAAAAACTACCTTTCAATAACTTTATTAAAAGGAATTTTTTACCATTTTTATTTGTTACTTTCCCTCACTATTTGAATGCGCCAAAAAAGCCAGTGCACGAGCACCATAAGCTAGTGAGTAATTTTAATTCTCGTATAAAAAGCTCGTCGTGACACGAGACCAGAGGGTCTCTCCCCCGCCGCCGCCATTTTTTCTCAAAGGTGACGCGCATACGCACCTGTCGTGTAGAGCTTAGAACTTGTAGAGGCGGGCTAACGGCTTTTATCATGATAAACATAAAATAGAAATAAAAAACTATTGTAAGTGAGATCATGGTATCTGATATACATACGCGGACCGAGCCCAAGTCGTCGACGGCGTGCAGTTGGTACACCACGTGCGTCTCAATCTCAGTAACCCCCTCAATGTCAGTAGCCCAGCAGGGTTGAAGCCTACTGGGGCCATTGATCTGCTTCTGAAAGGAAGAGTCGGCCCTGGTACGAAAGGCAACGAAAGAACCGGTGTGGATTTTTAGTCAATAAAAGTCTGACACTATCTCTCGTTCCACCCAAGAGCGGGGGATGTCATTGGATATTTTCCCACATAAAAAGGGTTCTTTAACTCTGCTAGGTAGCAATCGAACGCGAACTTATCTACACTAATATTATAAAGAGGGAAAATTTTTATTTTTGTGTGTGTGTTTGTAATGAATAAACTCAAAAACTACTGTGCCGATTTCAAAAATTCTTTCAAAATTAGAAAGCTACATTCACCCTGAGTAACATAGGTTATATTTATTGCCCGTACGAAGCTGAGACGGGTCGCTAGTCAATAATAAAAATAATACTACATCACGATTAACGAAGGATAGTGCCGCCTCTAAATATTCCGCAGCCCCGTCTCAGCTGGCTGCGCACGCGACTACACCATCCCTTTCTCGAGACAGTTGCGAAGAGCCGACCGTTACTTACTGCGAGGGCGATTTATAGCCGAGAGGTCCACGAAACCCTTTACACATTACTACATTACTTTAATCGAACCGCGTCAGGGCATCATATATTTGAGTCCTATTTTTATCTTAACAAATATTTTTATCTTTTCTCTTATCAAAGCCTAATTTTTTTTTCATGCTCGCCTTTGACCACCTTCTCACCAGCCTATTACAACCGTTAATCTTCCATCTCGGATTGCAGATTATCAACTTGGTTATGAGTACGGATGGTATGCGATGATGTGATGCGATGAACACGCAGGCCTAGAAGTAACCTATTCATTCTTGACCTAAAGACCCCTAAGTTGCAGCTATCAGGAAACATAGACCCCGGCAGGGAATTCCACTCCTTGGCTGTACGCACAATGAATGTGTTCCCAAAACGTTTTGTGCGTATGGATGGAATACCCACCATGTACCGGTGGTGCATCGCCGTACAGATTTGCGGCACCAGACGGTGGTCCGATGATGGAACGGCACAACAGGAGCCCAGCTAGGTCGAAGCCTGCCGGGTCCAGGGTTAGTTTCGAAAGACAGCTCTAGCCCCGGTATGAAGGTTTGAAGGAACGGTGTGGGTTTTTAGTCAGTAAGAGTCTTACACTATCTTCCGCTCCGCCCAAGAGCGGAGGTTGTCATTGAAGATTTTCATACCATAAAAAAAAATGGAACGGCCTTGGTGGAATTAACCGTAATATCTTCGCTTTATACATATGGATGGGATGTCCACCATGTATAGGTGGTGCAACGCCGTATGTCTTGTGGTCCGATGATGGAACGGACTTGGCAGAATTAGATTGTGCATTTCCAGTGCATACTCTCCGAAACTGTAATATGTTAATAATAACGGTAATAATAAACGAAACTCTGCATTTTCAACCAACTTTCCCAAAACATCTTAGACAGCTCGTGATCATGTCATTTCACTTGCCATCCCATTCAATGGTTTTACTTTTCTTTTATAATTAAATTTATGTTTGTAAGTATTCGTAAAATCCGTTCTTAGCGGATACCTACATCCTATAAGAAACCTATCTGCCAAATTTTAAGTTAGTAGGTGTTATAGTTTCGTGATTAATCATTGTTTTATGTACTTTACATTTATCTCAGTACCCTAGGGTTCTGAACCTTTGAAAGAAGAATCGAGGGGCTGAAGTAAACTCGCTCTTAGACACTTATGGAACGTGGTATAAAACAACGACGAGTATCCCTCTACAGTTGTACACCCAGGGATAACACCTGGTTGGTGAAAAACTTTTGCGACACATGGAAAACAAAGATATTGAGTTATGATTGAATTATTGAACATTATTATATCAAAAAATTTTATACTAAACGGACATGACATCCACACAAATATATTCTGATTCTTTTCTTATTCTTACACTTACTATCTCCTCAACTCACGAAAGCTTTCTCCTCTCCACATTTCAAGGCCCGTCTCAGACGATTGCGCACGAGTGCACGACGGACCATCCCTTTCTCAAAAGACAGTTGCTTATAGTCAACCGTTACTCGTTATGAGGGCGATTTATGGCCCCAGAGTCCACCAAGTTACTATATACTATTTTATTGTTTTTTTTTTTTTTATTGTAGTAGGCTCGCTTTTGACCACTATCTCACCTGCAGGCCTAACCAAGTTACAACCGCTTCCTTTCGAATCTCTATCTACAGGCGGTAACGCCTCCGAATCTTTTGTTCTGACCACGTGACTTAACATTTTTTTTTTTTTTAATCTTTATTAAGGAGCTTTGTCACAATTTTGACCATGTCGCTCCATTATAGCCAAATTTTGTGTTTAGATTTATTTTAGATGATTGTAATAAATGTTGTATAAAACTCTTGCCTCGTCTGACGTAGGCTTAGCTAAAATGTTGTTGCAAATACCGATATCTAACAAATTTAAAGTGCTAAACATATTTCTTCTGAGGCGTTCGCCCCGCTCACACTCCACCAGAATATGTTGTACGTCCTCAATTATTCCGCATATTACACAATTAGGTGAATCTGTGATACTCATGAGGAACGTAAACTTCCTCGATGGAATGTGACCAGATCGAAGTCTCATAGCAGTAACAATGTCTTTTCTATTGAGAGCATAATTGTCTATCCAAGGAATTGTTAGTGGTACGGGTTGGATGGTGTTGTACCAGATACCTTTTTCCTTTGACCTCTGATCATGAAATTCTTTCCACAATTTATGACAATGTTTTCTAATCAGAGAATAGTTTTCAGAGAAAATGGGAGCTATATTGAATGGAATGCCTTCAACACAGGCTCGCTTTGCCACTGAATCTACCATATCATTGCTATGAATCCTGATGTGTGACGGAATCCACTGCAGTATTACTGATTTAGAATTTTGTTGAAATTCAAGGATCTGGTTAATTATCGTATACGCTATCGGTGTTCCTCGAATTGTCGAGGTACAACGAGCCACATGTTGTAATGCACTCTTGGTGACTTAACATTGAGATGATGTCATTCCCATACATTTGAAGTTTTCTACTAGCGTTAACGAATGTAGTTTTAACTTGGCTAAGCCCTATGATGCTATGCGAAGATGTGGTCAACGATTGAGCACGCTTGCCTAGAAGTAACCTATTCACTCTTGACTTAAAGGCCCCTAAGTTGTAGCTATCAGGAAACACAGACTCCGGCAGGGAATTCTACTCCTTGTACCATTGCGGTCATTTATGTCATAATTAAAAAAAAAAATCGCTTGTATCCTGCGGCGCGGCGCCAAACCAAACCCTCTGAAGTTTTCGTTTCGAGTGCAAGCAAAAATGTACTTAGCGGTGGTTAGGCGTAAGTGTCTTTGATGGTACTTACGCACAATAAATTATTGTTTTAACATAGTTGATTTTACGACAGTTTGTTTTAGTACAGCAGTGATGGCTCAGTGGGAACGGCCCCGAATTACGAATTACTATTTTATGCGCAAACGGCTGTACGAATTTCGATGAAACTTTTACACGGGTAGGCTATTTGGAATAGCACTTAGAATACTATTTTTCCCTTAGGATAGCTTTTTACCAACACGCAGGCCAAGCCGCTAGCAACAGCCAGCTTCGAATAATTCAGAGACAGGGTCACAATCTTTCTTTCTAATAAAGATAAGCTTATAAAATCTGAAAACAAAAGCCTAGATCTTTTAGCTTGCACTACACTCTCTAAGTACTTTACTGTATACTGTTACTTCACTGTGTGTCTGTGTGTCAAATAAATGTGATTTATTTCTTCCTAAATATCTTTCTTTCTTTCTAAATTTCTTTCTTTCTTCCTAAATTTCTTTCTTTCTTCCTAAAATTCTTTCTTTATGTTTTTGTTCCTTTTTCTGTCTTTTTTTTTCTTTAAAAACTACACGCTTGCTTTTATGTTTAATTAAGTCTAAAACATCATTTTCATTGATAGGTTTATTTCTAGTTTAAACACCATTTGACTGACCATTACTTATCAAGCCCAAAGCGATTGAACACCTGATAGTGCTCAGACATAACTTTGTAAGTACGAAAGTCGTCGTGAATAACTTTCGACCGGTGTAAGTCGGGCTTTCGATTTATTGTTGTAGAGTACTGCATGCAACTTCGATGTTTATTTAAAGGAGTCAATTTCTCCATGAGTTACTTTGAAGTCTTTTGATAAAGGGCAGGGCTTCATAGGGAATACCATTATTTACATGCATAATTTTTGAGTAGATTTTATAACATAATAATCCATACCTACTACGCGTTCCAAATGAGAATAGGACCGATTCCTATGTTTTGACGTCTTGTCGTACTGTCAAATCGAAGAAATTTTGGCAAAATCGACGAACTTAGAGATGAGTAAAAGTGAAGAACTGGATTCTGATTAAACGTTTTTCCTTCACAGTTTATAAATAAATTAAATTTTTCATAAATTAATTAATGTTTAAAAATTTCTTTCGATAGTAAATTGTGACGTCATAACATGGCGGCCGATCCTATTCTCATTTGGAACGCATTGTACGTACTAATATTATAAATGTGCAAGTAACTGTTTGTCTGTTACACTTTTACGGTTAAACTAATGAACCGATTCTGATTCTGATGAAATTTAGTTCGGAGTAAGCTTGTTCCAGAGCTGCCATAATCCTTCAAATATCATTTTTGTGACTGTAGCAGGCATTGCTATCAATCTTATTTTCTTCACCTCTGCTTCCGCAAATATGTTACAAGTTTTATAAAACAGACAACCAATAAAGAAAGAGGTATTGGAATATTATCAAGAGAGTGAGTTTCCTTTTTTTTTCAATTCTATAGAGCGTGAGAATATGTTAACATTATAAAATTATATTTATCTAGAACAAGAAATTATCGGCGTACAAAAAGAGGAATCTTTATCTTATCAATATTGAAGTAATGGATATTGTCCCTTGAGAACGTACTTATTACCAGTATGAAAAGTAGAACTTTAGAACATTCATCACCTCAAACAAAATCCTGATGGAATCAAGCGCAGGCACAAAATAGATAGGTACAAAAGACAATCTCATGTATGTACTTCACTTTTTAAACCTACGCTCGGTGGACGCACACTAATGAGCGTCTGAGCCGGAACTGTTCGATGAGAGATTCGAGACGCGACCGAGACATCGTGTCTGTGAGCGGTGTCTTTGTGTGCGTTGCTCGAGCGCGCTTTGTATGTAGGGTAAATACGCCAAATGTCGGCCCCCTTAGCGATTTTCTGACTGCGGATCGCTCTAGTACCGTCAATATCCAACGAAAGTTAGTTTCTGATGCGGTTTTAGTTAGTTTGATTAATCTATTTCATGTTTATAGGCACAAGATCGACATTTCTACTAAAAGAAAAAGTAATTAGGTTTTGATGCGTCGAGAACACAAAAACCCTAAAGTCGGCCATTCACGGCCCATGGTCGGTCGCGTTTTTCCCAAATGTCGGCCGGGTATAGGGTGTTTTAAATTAAGACAGTGACAAATATTATTAACATGATTTATTTTGGCAGAATTCTAATATAACATTAAGTATACATTTGTAATTGTATTTGTTTAATAGTAAAATATTTTTTTATTTTCCCTTAACAAACGTAAACGCATAATTATCTTTCATTCCGTGAAGGCTTTAGATCTCCCTGCTTTGGGGGTTTAATAGATAAGTAGCAAGTCCCAAACCATAAAGCTACCATAAATATGTCTTCAATACTGTCAACTCCTATATTTAAACTTAACTTCTTTACAGTATTAATAAATTATAATAATAAATATATCATTATGAGCAAATAAGATTGATAAATAAATTAAAAATGACTAACCAATCAATGAAAAAATATAAAATATTTTTTCATCAGCCTGTATAGTGGCTCTCGAATTCGAGGCTGGTCGACATTACGATCTTTAATATTTCTAATGTCGGCCCCTATTTCTTGTACCTCATTTCTCGAGATTCGACTGATATCACCCCGGCCGTTATTTGGCGATTAAACGTAAAATAGATTTATTTGCCTATATGCTTTGCAAATTCTCTTGTTAAGCTAACGGAATTGATATAAATAGAATTTATAAAACAGAGTGCATTTACTTTAAGTCGGCCACGGCCGAGAATCCGGTTTTAAGTCAAAACTGTTACCCTAATGGCGGCCTCCTATTTTTCTCTGAAAAATATACACAAAACAGTGAAAAAACTATCTTAAAATATAGTAAAAATAACCCTTTAGTGATAATAAGGCTTAAAACAAAAATAAATAAATGTCTTATCGTTTTAATATCAATCCCCGAAATGTGAGTATTCACTTCAAGTAAGCTACTTTACATGCGAGTTTGACGCTTCAACGGTGCTATCGCTACTGACGCTCAGTATGAGAAGAATAAGTGATGAAATCGGATAGTAACGGTTTGTACGTATAGAGTATGAACTAAGGTTGCAATTTGAGAAGCAAACTTGACAATTAATCACCTTTTGGATGAATGCAAGCTGAAAATGTACAGACGGCCGAAGTTTGGGGGGTGGCCGACGTTTGGCGTATTTACCCTAGATTGACTTCTGTACCCTATATACAGTGGTGGTCATATAATTAAGAACGACTATTTAAAAACAAGTTTTTTTTCAAACATACGAGAATTATTACACTTTTTGCATGTCTTTTTGTATCTCTCTCGGTATCGCAAAATTGTTTCACATTGTCGTAGCACGCATGATTAATTTAATAATATATAGATAAACGTTTTAAATTAAACCTTAATATATTATTGCAAACTTACTGGGTGGCCACATAATTAAGAACGCTGGATAGTTTATTTTTTCATTAAAATTTAAATAGAAAAGACTCTGTAACTAAGCCATTATTCGCATAATTTTGGCGCCATTTAGGGCTGTAAAAGTCAAGAAGTTGATTATTTCACATAAAAACAACGAGGAAAAATAAAAGTTGCGATGAATCTACAAAGGAAGTGATAATAAAACTTCGCGATAAGAATTGGTCATATCAAAAGGTAGCCGATCAGTGTTCAAAAACGATGATATTCCACGCTATGAAGCATTTTAACACGTATTAAACAACTACAAATAATCCACGTGTACCTAAACGAGAAATTCACCTCGGCGAGACGATAGAAATATCGTGCGTTTGGCAAAACAATACCCTTTTAAGGGGTCTAACGAGTTGAGAAAAGAATATTTTGGTGAAAACAACTCTTCAGCGATCTCAGCACGCACTATCCAAACGCGTTTGGTAGAAGCTAAATTAGAAATTAAAGGAGGATAGCAAGAAAGGTATCCATGTTGACACGGTATCATAGGCAAGCCCGGCTTGCATTTGCGAGGGGTATGAAAACTGGACAGTGTGACAGTGGAAAAATGTTCTTTTCCCTGACGAGACAAAAATGAACTGAGTATGTTCTGATGGAAAACGATATGTTCGACGCCCTCCCAATACAGCATTCGACCCCAAGTATACAAAAGTGACATTAAAGCATGGTGGTGGAAATGGAAAAATTTGGGGGTGCTTTTCTGGTCATAGTGTTCGACCTGGGCCTCAAGTCTGCTATGTCTAGTAGTGTCAGAATGGTCTATCATTGAAGTCATAATTGTCGATTTTGACAAATTTGGTAATCTACTAATATAATGGCGTCATTATGACTTTCCAATGGTCAACCACTGACACTCCATTGAAAGAAGTGGCATAGAATAGTAATGTCGTACATATTGACAAATGAATATTTGACGTATGCGGTAATCTGCTAAAACTTTGACAGTTTATTTGATCAGTGTTCTACCATTAGAACGTTATTGTGCAGTTATTGGCTTAAATATGCTCGATATTATCATTCTACCACAACTCTATAATGATACCACTGACCGATCAATGATCGATCATTATGAATTAGCAGATTACGAACTTTTAGCAAAATGACAATGTGATCGTGTTGGAATGATGAATTTATAAAAATAGCAGACTTGGGCCCCTGTTAGATTAATAAAAGGAAACATGGATCAATTCCTATACAAAAATATACTGGAAAAAACAATGTTAACATATGCTGAAGACGTGCTTACGATTATTTGGACATTTCAACAGGACAATGATCGCAAGCACACTCAGCACAGTGCACACACGGTTAAAGAATTCCTCACATCTCAATCAGTTTCTGTCTTACAATGGCCACCAAACAGTCCAGATTCAAATCCCATAGAGCATCTTTGGTGCGAAGTTAAGGAAAAGGTTTCAATTCGACGGTATAGTAACATAAGTGAGTTATACAACGTTTTTTTTAAAGGAATGGCGTCTATTTCTCTTGAAAAATGTTAAAAATTGATAGAGTCAATGCCTCGTCGGTATAAGGCAGTCATGAAAAGCCGTAGACACGCTACAAACTATTAACTTAGAATTAAATGTGTTGAATTGCAATTTTTAACATTATCACATAACTTATATAATGGGATTTTTAAAATCTAAGTATCTACTGAAACAACTCTCGAGCAGTTTAAGAATCGTTCTTAATTATTTGTCCAGCTTTATTACTATTTGAAATTGCAACTATCGATAATAAATAAAAAAAGTAAGGTAAATAGTAAGTGATTTTAACATGTACTCTTAATCCCGTTTACTCTATCCGTGTAGCTATTTCATAACATAATTGATTACTTTTGAGAAGGAACATAAAAGTACATAAGACATTGTTTTTTAAAAAAATATCTGGTACTACAAATTGTTCTTAATTATATGACCACCACTGTATTTTGTGGCGCAGGCCTCCCCGTGATCCTTTCAGACTTGCATAGATGTATACAAGGTGTAAGGGACAGCCCTCCACAAACTTTAAGGGCTTGCTCAGTAGGCGAAACTGAACAACCAATTTATTATTTATTATATTCTTTATTGTACACCGCATGAACAAAAAAGACACAGGACAAACATTATTCAAAATAAGTGTACAATGGGCGGCCTTATCGCACAGGGCGATCTCTTACAGACAACCTTTGGATGGACTGAAAGAGAGTAGAAAGAATCCAATTTGCGTTCTTCAAATAATCTCCTTCTGCTCTGTCCTTCTCATACTTCAGATTTTGTTCATTCTTCCTTCTATATACAGTCCATCCTTCTGTGGAATGCGCTTCCTCTCGATATCAGGACGGCCGAAAGTCGGTATGCATTTAAGCGGAAGTTGCGGAATCATTTTCTACACCAATAGCAGAATCGTCTCAAAACTTCTGTCCTTACTTTGTATAAATATATATATGTAGTATATATATTATATTAAATATATATGTATGTGTATTTTATCTATAATTATGTATAATTTTTACTCTTGTTTTAATACCAAAATTTTCTTTTTGTGCGCCTACCATATTGTCTCTTCACCACCCTAGGTTGACTGGTAGAAAATGCCTAAGGCATTAAGTCCGCCTATGTACTTTGTGTTGCATGAAGATTAAATAAATAAATAAATAAATAAACAACCTTCCACGAAAATTTTTTTCAGGAAACGAAAATAAAAATCGGCCTCTCCATACAAACTGTCCAATCAAGTTTATAATTTTGTAAGGCTGTCCCTTACACCCTTTATAGAGGAGCTTAGCATTATTGATGTCATTACCAGCAAACACTTTTTTTTTTAGGTGGGAAAATCATCCAATGACATCCCCATCCCCCTGCTTTTGGGCGGAGCGGGAGATAGTGTCAGACTTTTACTGACTAAAAACCCACTCCTGCTCCTTCGTTGCCTTTCGTACTGGGGCTGAAACTTCCTTTCAAAGAGACAAATCCTTGGCTCCAGTAGGCTTCGACCCTGCCCCCTCTACTATATACTGCCCCTACGGTTTGCTGACACCACAATGAGCCGCGCATGGTACAACACGCACCGTCGATGTCTTGGGTTCGTTCCGGACGGTCAAACGGCGAGCTACCCATTGCTCGCCGTCCGCAAGATCGTGCCTCTTTTCCCTCTCGCGCCTCTTTTCTTTCTAGACATTACGCCCCGGCGGCGGCTGGGGCGTAAGCGCCATTGCCTCACGCGTGCGGCCTCCTCCTTTGCTAGCAATACTGCTTCGCAGAAGGAGGCGTCCGCCTGCCACTCCTCCTTGCTGCATACCATGGCCAGGCTCGGCGCGACAGATCGCTGCCGCCGATCGCCCCCACACGGTGGTGCTCTGCCCAAGCGGGGCTCACCTCTACCGTATGGTATACCATGTCCTACGGGCGGACCAGCAAACACCTCAAAATTGATTTCGCTGTCACCTTTCTAGCATCGGAACAATTTGCCTGCTGCGGTTTTACCGTCCGATAATAATTTAGGTGTCTTCCTTCAAGGTTAAAGTAAGTAGGTTCGTAATAAACTAGTGCATTGACCATCAAAGGATTGCATCACTGCTTACCATCATTTAAGATCACAGTCAAGAACTAGTTTATATCATTAAAAAACCACAAAAGCTTGGAACTTTTTGTCCGCAGTAATCTCTCAAAGCTTTTGTCTCGGCTCTGTCTGAGTCTTGGCGCTAGTAACAAAAGAACAATGCATGGCCTTGAACCTGTACACACCGAGATCGACCTGCCTCGATCTGATAGGCATCTGTACCATTATGCGACGGTAGATGTGGAAGTCTACTGATTGTAACATAGTAATTAGATAGGTACTATAGAATTATATTGGTAGATAATAATGACGTTTATTTTGCAAATAGAAAGAAAGACAGAAAGAAGGAAGGAAAGAAGGAAAGAAAGAAAGAAAGAAAAAAGAAAGAAAAATATTTCATTTGGGATACTGTAGAAACAAACATTTAGAAAATTAAAAAAAGAACTTCAATGTGTTGCGCAAAAAAATTGGTTCTAATTGACACTTTTACCCATAAATTTTAACTAGATGATACCTACCAGTGTTTTCTGACTACTTACCTTGGGAAGAGAGATCGAAACATGCTCACAGATTATACTCTTTTTATAAACCCAATCTATAGGTAAACATATCATATCAATCATATGAGAACTATGCAGATTAGTGTTCAGGTCTTTTCAGAAACAGTACAGATTTGACTGAACCTGTCTAGTTAGTGCAAGCATTTGTCATCATATTCGTGTAGCTCAACTTTGGACTAGTAAGGTCTCACGATTCGACGAACAAATATTATTCAAAAGAAAGGACATTTGGGTAGGCCGTATAAAGTACCAGACGAACTGCCGAAAAAACGCAAAAATTACTGAAAAGAAAAAATAATCAACGTCGTCCACACATTCACAATAAAAAAAAACTACATAAAATAAAAAGTACTTTATATGTGAACATTCAGAAACGCTCTGACCTTTGCTTTTGGAAAACCCAATATATCATAAGTCTTATATGTATAAAAGCCATAGATAATAGTGGAAGGTATCGTAAGATTAAAACTGTATTGTTATGAAGGTAATTAATATTTTAGTGAGCAATAAAGACTATAAAATGATAATCTTGTAAATAATAAATCTTATAAAGTTTATAAAACAATTGAAACTAATAATTCTGGCTGACCTTGCTCTACTTTAGACGCCTAATTTTGGAACCATGATTTCTTGACCGTAACAAGACTCTTCATAGGTTCGTTAATACGATTCAGGGAATCCTACCTCATCAAATAAATGGATTATAAAACACAGAGTTTTGAGGAAAACCAGTTAGTTTTAACCACCTACTTGTTTGCTAAAAAGCTGTCTTAAGTCCTTGAGTTTAAATGTAAAAGCGCTTAGCATAAAATTTTGACAATATTCACGAAGTCATGAAGTTTCTGCAGCTAGAATCCTACAAAAATCTTTGACATCCACTCAGTCCGTTGCATTGTCTTGAGCTTTTAAGATATCAATAGCGAAGGCTTTTTATCAATACTATTCTTGGCTTTAAACTCGACAAAACATCATTACTTATATAAAAAGTACCTAAATCACTCCACCTAATTATTTCAAACAAAAACAAATAACAAAAGAGTCTCTCTCAGCCGCCATTGGTTCTCAGTTCAAAATAAAAACGAACGACACGTTCGAAGTTCAAAGCTTTCGGATAAAATATCTCTGTTGCGTCTTCAAGCGAGACGATCCTGCGGACATTCGAGGAAAGAGACAGGGACATAAAGGGCTATACGAATGAGAGGGACAGGTGCTGCGCATCTCGGCGGGATGCCAGAACGGCAACGTCGCGTCCACCAATCGACGGACGCTCATCTTGTTTGTTTTCCAATTTCTTTTTTTTTTTGTTTTGGCTACCGAAGCTTTAGAATAGCGTGGAATGGGTATCGATTTTAAGAGTGGAAAAGTTAGAGCGAAAGCTTAGCGTTGGTAAGAGGGTAAGTGTGTCTGATAAGTATCTGATTAGTTAAAAAAAAATGGAAAATATCTGTCTTTTAACTTATAATAATTATTTCGCAAACACAATGGCGTAAATGACCTATTTATTTTAATAGGTACTTAGATAATATTGTGGTTTAGAAATAATTTTCCCAGAAAATTAAGGTCTAGATTCTAGATTATAACGGTGGGATTGGTAATATAACTAATACATAATGCTAGCTACAATAATACGAAATCTTAAATGAAAATTCGCAATATTTGTAAAATAATTTCTTATAATTCTTGTACAATCTGTTCAAGGAAAAGCCCATACAGCCTTCTACGTCCTACTTAATTAAATATTTTCCTTCGAATACCAAGAAGTCTTGTATGAATAGTACGTGGCACAAACGAAAACAAAATTAATCGTCAGCGAAACGGGAGATAACGAAATAAATACACAATTTCACGAAATAATAACAAAAAATTATGCCGACACGGGGATCGCGTGACGAAACGAAAGGCGGAATAAAAAAGCAGACACTAAAATATTTTTCACTCGCCCTTTCCCGCCATTTTAGCTGCCAGTTATTCTGATCTTTTTAATTTTTATTCAGAAAGAAAGGCAAAGCTGCAAATGAAAAGCAAGAAAGAAAGATGCTAAAAGCTTTTAGAAATATCTATTATTGTTCAAACACAGACATCATTATTTACTCAAATCTTTTTCGTATTATAGGAATAAGAGAACTAAATATTATGAAAAGTAGAGAGATTTATATTATAATTAAATCTCTCATATTTGAGGTATCTAAGTACAAATAAATTAAAACTAATCAACACATAAACAAACTTCAGCTTAGTCTTGATAAAATGTATGAATAAACAAGCTGCCAGACAAACCTTATTTATTACGCCATACTACGTTCATAAACGTAAATGTAACAACACTAATTAAAATATGGGTTAACAGTCCGCATAACGTTGGCGGGAAAAAAAAAAAACATGGCCGCGGTCATTCCTTTACGCGGCAAGTTTGCATTTAGGTACGATATAATATTATACGACTGATTGCGTGAGACAAACAAAGTGAACTTGATAAATGAATATGTGAATTTTAAATTCAGTATTATTGGTTTATTATCATTCCCAATACCACTACGAAATAATTCATTTCGTAGACAGTGAAAAAGTGACCGTAAAAGTTCATGTAGAGATATTGATCAAGCGATTCAGGCGTCCATTTAAATAAAAAAGTACTGAGTAATTATTATGCATTTCGAAACGCAAAATGTATTTAAGCTTTTAGCGATAAGATCGTTCAGTGTAAGCGATTTTACTAAACGTAAATTAAAGCCATTCACTTATTTGAAATACATTTTGGTGGCCCTAGAAAAATTATATAGGTAGGTACCTATCCTAAGTTCTTAACCCATAACTGCTGTATCGTGAACTATATATCTGTCTTCGGACATTATATTCTGGTGATGTAGATTTTATTGACCTTGGAGCGTAGGTTAATGGTTTATAGAGCAAATGAAGATAAACGCAGTTCACAATAACAGTCACATTGTCTATCCAAAACCAATTTGATTATGTATTCAAAATCAGAACAATTGATTTGTAAGCGTGTAAAAGCGCTATCTTTTAATTATAACTGAGTGTGAGATATTACAGATCTCGGTCCTCTATGTTTTGCCCAGAAGTGTACTAATGTAAATATTAACATTTTCTCTCATTTTATTTTTAAAATAGATATCTTCTATATAGGCTAACTTAAAAAAAGATCCAGTTCTTTTCTAATCAAATTCAAATTCTACTCTAAATTTGAAAAATTCTTTAAGTATATTATTAAAATCTAATCAGCCAGCATGTAAATTACGGCCGTTTCGCATGCGATCTCCTTCGATATCACAATATCCTTTACATCTATATAGGTATATTATATGTGCTTACAACTAAAAAACCAAAGCCAAGAGAGCGTCCATAACCTGTCTTCATATCGTAAAGCTGTAGGCTGACCCTCGCAGCCAGCCAGGCGTGACGCTTCTCATCTCTCGAATTCCCTGCAGGCATTATTATAATTGTTGTGTTACTTATGTGTCATCCTTTGAAACCTTTGTTCTCTTTTGTTCGGTATCTTGGACTTAAAAAGAATGTCATTAGGATGATTTTAATACTTACATGTTTTTTTACTATATTATTTTTGACTAGCTTTTGCCCGCGTGCCTATGTCACTCAGGAATAAAACAACTTTCTACCATTTTTTTTTTTTTGCAATCGGACCTATACTGTCAGAGATTACCTAATACAAAAAAAAAAAACAAACTTTACCTCTTTATAATAAAAAAATAGGTTCGCGCTTAACCACTATCTCACTTGGCGGTAAAAGATGGTGAGGTCGCCGGTGGAAATCGCTTGCCTAGATGTTACCTACGCACTTTTATTCCCTGATATGTCTTTAAACACCTAATAAGTAGCTATCAGGGAAACTTTACTTATAAGAATCTAGAAGCCAGCAGTTTTGCCCGTGTAAAAGTAGACAATGTCCGCTAAAGTCACTCAATGATAATGTAGGATTTTACTAGTGAAAGAATTATCAAAATCAGCCCAATACTTTAATAGTTTCTTCATTACTAGCTTTTGCCCGCGGCTTCGCCCGCAACTTTAAAATATAGCATATGTCACTCAGGAATAACAGCTTTCTATCGCTGAAAAATATTTTCGTATTTGCACCAATACTTTCAGAGATTACCTCATACAAACAAAAAACATTTAAAAAAAATTTGCCTGTTTATAATATAATAAAAAATAAAATTAATAAAAATTATTATAGTATAGACAAAAAAAAAATCCTCGTCATATTAAAAAAAAAACTATACTTAGCCATGTACCACATTATTATTATACTTCTGTTAAATATACATGACCCTGGTAGCAAATAAGCAGATGTAGCGACTAGGTCCCCTGACCCAGCCAAGCTTGACGGAGTTATCTCCCTCCCGCTTCCAGGCAAAAAACTTATTAAGTCCTGTCCTTGGACTTGCAAATTGCTGGGAATAAGTACTGGGACCTATTATAGGAGGTATTTGTTTAAACTGTGGCATTAAACTATTACAATGCTTTGTCAAAGTGGTCAGCACGAGTGGATCTGTTATTACAGCCTTTGGTTACCGACTTGTTACCTATAATTGCATAACATAAAAGCATATTCAGCCTTATAATTTTCCCATTATTAGGACTTAGGCATCTTTCTCTAGGAGAGGGCCCAGTGCGGATTGGTAGATGTCACATGTCCTCGAATTTTTGGTTCTAGGACATTATCAATAGTGATAATAATAAAATACACAAAGTATGTATATGTAAAATATATAGCTACAATTCGTAAACTGAGCCACCCAGTGGAGGCGTAAATGGCAAAGGACCTCCACTGCTCTACAGTGGAGGTCCGGTGGCCCCTGCCATTTACGCCCGTCTTAAAAAAAAAGAAGAAAACTTATTATCATTAGTTCTTATTAATAGAACTTTCAAAACGCCTTGTTGACATCTCGCGTGACCCAAGGGCTGACTTTTACTTCGGACAAAGGATAAGCTTTTTCATTCAGCGTGGCAATGCCGCCACTCTTTTGGTTACATTACCAGTCGACAGCGATGCGGAGGAGTTTTTCAACGTTGTACTTTAGATTGCTTTTTTAGTTCTAGGGTTTTATTTTTATTTTGTAGTTTTAATTAGGTTAAGTTAAGCATTTTTTTTTTTTTAATTGAGATAAGTAAACTAGTGCTTGACTGCGATCCCACCTGATGGTAAGTAGCGATGCAATCTTTGATGGTGAGGCGCACTAGTTTATTAAGAGCCTATTCATTCTAGCCTTGAAGACACCCAAATTATAATTGGACGGGAAGACCGCAGCAGGCAAACTGTTCCAGTCCTTCGACGTACGCGGTATAAATGACGAGGCGAAACGCTTAGTCCGGACCGTAGAGGTTTCAACAACGTAAGGGTGAATATTCGCCGTACGTCGCATATTAATGTATTAGTTGTATGTATTTTTTTTAGGTGGAAAAATCATCCAATGACTGAAATCTATAAGGAAATTTCTGTTTAATGATACATTCATATTGGTGAAGTGAATCTTCGTACAATCTTTCACGCACTAATAGATAACTGGGCTTAGTTTATTTATTTGCTATGATATCTTTAACTGTTTTTTTTTGGATATACACAATTATATCTTGCCCGATAATCAGGTTGATGAACATGGATTACTTAAATAATCCCGCATTGTCACCACGCTTAAAAACTGGTGTTATTGACGTAAACAGATAACACTGTTTTTATTAGTCTACATTGCGCCTCACCCTTCACCTTCCACACCTCTAAGGTCTTGGGTGAACTCTGACCACGTTTGCTCCGTGAACATGATCACATCATCACACCAGCTTCGCCGCGTTCGACCTCGACAGCGTCGCCGCGTCATTGTCCCCTCCTTCAGGCGTCCAGTGAGTTAGATTAAAGCGATTTTCGCCCATTTCTGCATGCCCTTCCCATCAACTTTTAATAATATATAGCCATGAACTTGTAGCCAAGTAGGTAACAGCCTCTCACGTGAGTATTTCCAAGGATAAACAACTCCTACTCGGGTCGGTTCATGGATGAGTGAACACCTATCATATACCGAAACTGGTCTATGCCTCGGAAGAAATATTACGTTGTTGCAGACCCTTGGCTTCGACCCTGCTGGGCCCCTACGGTTTGCTGACAACTCCTTGAAGCGTACGCGCCATCGACGTCTTGGGCTCGGTCCGGATGGTCCTTCCATTTCTAGATATGTATCAACTTTGATATAGTCATCAAGGTAGTTAGATGTCAAGAAATTTTACCAAGCGGTGTTTTCTTAACAGCAGGCTAGTTACGACCGTGTCGTTTCGAATCTCTTTCTACAGTGAGTAACGCCTCCGACTCCTTTGTTCTGACCACGTGACTTGGCGTTGAGATGATGTCAGTCCCATACACTTGAAGTTTTCTACTAGCGTTAACGATTGTAGGGCATCAACTTGGCAAGCCCTCAGATCTTCTAGGGCTGCGAGATTGTTCAAAAGAGTTACTGTTGCCCTGGATGGAACACAAAGAGCAACTGGAGGAACATAAGTACTCAGTTCTTCTTCTTTCGTATCGGTTTAACTCAAATTTCGTTTGAACAATATTTGGCAAACCAGGGTTGGCGAAAGAACATGCCAATGAGGTTGGAATAAAAGAACCTTTGTGATCAAAATTGTGATGAAAGGATTAGTCAGCTAGACTCTGCGTTACCCTAGCTCGACAGGTTATCCGAAAGGGCGCTCGAGCCCTGGTATGAAGGCTAGAAGGAACGGGGTGGGTCTTTTAGTCAGTAAGCGTCTGACACTATCTCCCGCTCCGCCCAAGAGCGGGGGATGTCAATGCATGATTTTTTCCCAACATAATAAAAAAAAAAGGGTGCACCGGGTGTTTTGAAACATAACGATATTTTTAACGTTACTCGTAGAACTCTACAAGTAGACTTTCACGCACTCCAAAAGTTTGATTCTGCTTATTATTCCACCCAGAAATAGAAGAGGTTCGATGATTTCCCAATAAAAAAATATGGAGGGAGATGGCAATCGTTCCATGCAAAATTCTGGTACTCACTTGCTGCAAGGTAAAGCTTAATATCAACCCTCTCGCTGAAAACTAGCCCACAGATTCTGCTATCTTTTAATAACTGCATACTTCAGAATCAATCTGATAAAATTAATGTGAAATTTTGCAAATATATGCGTACATAAACCTAATTACACAACGGTTTCAATATGAAATCTCACATAAATTGGTATCAGATGATGCATCTTGTGTATCGTAAGACTTATCTCGGGACTCGATCGGTTTATGTAATGCTGTATGTTATCGGACGCATTCGAGCGACAAATGCATCTCGTAATTCCAGGGACGGAGTTGGGTGGAGTGAGAAAAATGGTCTTTGTTATACAAATCCTTGACCATACTCACTTGGTCTCTTATGCTTTACATAAAACGACATTCTAGAGATTACATTGGTATTCCCAAAGGGAACCCCGGGGCTCGAGAACGCTCTGGTCTGCCTGCAAAAAAAGAAACATAGGAGTGGGTTTTAATCAGCAAGACTGACACGCCCTCCCGCTTCATCCTAGAGCGGGAGAAATTATTGAATGATTTGTCACCTAAAAAAGATATGAAAAAAAACTAGGATTACGACTGTCAAAAAGTCTAATTTTGTAATACAATTTTTCGTATTTTCTGTATGACATCGTTTTTCTTCCAAACTTTAAAAGCGGTTATCGCTTTTGTATACTATACTTAGAAAATTATTTGGATGTCAAATTAACATTAATTCATTAAACCCCAAGCGAACGACGGCGTTCGCGCACCCTTTGTCTTTCTATTGTGTCTGTAATTCTCACGATTGAAAGATTAAACACATGGGGAAAAACCGCGGCGAAAAGGCCCACCCCTTTTCGCCAGTAAAAGTTTTTAGTCAGTAAAAATTTGAAACTCCCTATCGCTCCACCAAGAGCAGGAAAATTTATGTGATGATTTGAACCCTCAAAAAAGGCCAGGTCGCTAGCTACATACTAACCTCGCGTAAATCTATTTTCTTACAAGTGCTGTAAGCAATTATCTACATTTGCATTTACAACTTCCTAGTAAACTGAGCGACTGATAACCGTACTCTGTTTCTTTGTTCCTTTACTTAGGTAGAATGAATGCTGTAATTCTTTATTAAAAAGCATCGCAAAGTTCACCGGCGAGCAGGAGTCCATTTTCCAGGACTGGATCTATAAAATCGTTTTCATCGTCATCCATTTCAAATTTAACTTTGCTGATTCTTTGATGTTTTTTTTTTGTTATTTGATATAAACTAGTGCTTGACTGCGACCCCACCTGAAGGTAAGCAGTGATGCAATCGTTGATGGTGAGTCTGAGACTGATTTATTGAGAGCTTATTCACTCTAGCCTTGAAGACACCCCATTTTTATTTTTATTATTGATAGGCTCGCTTTTGACCACTATCTCACCTTATGGTAAGTGATGATGTGGCCGACGAATTGTAATTGGGCAAAAAACCGTCGAAAAATTCTACCACTGGGGTGTCCAGAATCATGTACTGGATCCATGGTATTCGTTTGTGCATCGATTTCTGTATTATGAGGGACGCTGTCAAAGGCCTTGCTAAAATCGGTGTATATCATGTCGACTTGTTTCCCAGAGTCATTGTTACTTATTAGGGTCTTCATGAAAGTAACTTCCTGGACAAGGTCAACCCGTGTGCCAAATTTCATCCTAATCAATCAGAAGGAGTGTGTAAAGGAGCAACTTTTGCTTTTATAATATTAGTGTGATAGGTTAAGTTAGGTTCAAGAGTGAATAGGTTACTTCTAGGTAAGTGCTCTCCATCGTCGACCGCATCGTCGCTTTACATGAGCCCGCCTAACCAAGTTACAACCGTTTCTCTTGCGTCGAACGCCTCGAGTTGGCCACGCCCCCGATTCTTTGGTTCTCACCACGTGACTGAGCGTTGAGATGACGTACATTTGACGTTTTTTTACTAGCGTTAACGATTGCAGATTAGCAACTTCGCTAAGCCCTTAGATCGTCACTCTATCTTCGCCACGTTGGATCTTGAAGTCGTCGTTCCTCCTTCCTTCAGTCGTCCAGTGAGTTAGATTAGAGCCAAGTTATAATAGACGCAAGCGAAACGGTTATAACTTGGCTAGGGAGTTGATGAGATAGCGGTCAAGCGCAAACCTATCAAAAACAAAAGATGTATCCTGTTCTTGGCTATCAATATTCAGTAGATTTACATCATCCACTCTAGAACAATCTTCAAATCCTTGAAGTTTGACATCTCATTATATTTGATTTGTCATCGTTATTTTGCACAGTATTATCTAAATAGGGCGATTATTAAAAATTTATCGATGATAATAATTTATGTGTCATGTGCTAATTGAAAATACCGATGATGGTCACCACCATCAGGTCTTCAATATTTTATGTTATCTTTATTATCAATCTGCGGAATTTCCTCCGTTATACCTTTACAGGTAGGTCCTTACTTTAAGTTTCTGTAATTTCCCTTTTAATAAGAAGAAGATTAGATATAATTTAAAATGAGTATTCGCATTTTTTTTTGTGGGAAATTTTTCAATGACTCCTCCTGCTCTTGAGTGGAACGGGAGAGTGTGTCAGACTTTTACTGACTAAAACCCACTCCAGTTTCTTCTTTGCCTTCGTTTAATTTTATTATTTTTATTTCATATAAACTAGTGCTTGCACCGTTCGTTTCAGTGCTCCTGTGGGCTTCGACCCTGCTGGGGCCCTACAGTTTTGCTAAAATCTTGAGGCGCGCGTAGAACACTATGTGCCGTCGACGATTCAGGCTCGGTCCGAACGGTTACCGGACGGCCGGACGGCGAGCTACTCATTGCTCGTCATCATTTACATTACATTCACAGTTTACGCGTCTGTGAAGCTACGCATCAATGGACAGTAGAATCACAAAATAGATAGGTACAGAAGACAATCTACATACAAAGCGCGCTCGAGCAACGCGCACATAGACACCGCTCACGGGCACGACACGACACGACATCTCGGCTCAATCGCCCGGTCGCACTCATACAGTTCGGAGCAATGCGCTGACGTGTGTGCGATCGCCTAGCGTAGGTATAAAAAGTGAAGTACATAGTACATAAGACTGACTTCTGTACCTATTTTGTGGTAGAACAAACTCTTCATCAATACCTAACTAGCACAAAGTCCAAACATAAACATAGCATAAACCCTTGTGCGTGTGCTGCCTTCTGCCCTTTACAAGTCCGTTTCAAATCCACACCTGCAACCATTACTTATTCAGATAGAACTGCTCCCTGTTCTCACGAGCTGCGGACAACCACCCATGTATTGGAACAAAAAGGTTACAAATCCATCCTCTCAGGGACAACGTACCTGACAACCGAAAACCAACTCTAGTATTTCGGAATACAGTTCATTTTTGCGATGGTGCTCGTTTGTCGGTTGTGATGTTTTGTTAGTGTGTTGTAGGTAATTTATTTCATTAGGAGAAGGCAGGATATGTGTCCCTCGATGTCTTCACGGGCCAGTGGCTCTGCTGGTCTGAGCATGTCGAGACGGGAGGAAAAAACATGTTAGCTTAGGAGCTAGACTTGAAGTTTGATAAGTTGTCTGTGAAGACAGCAGTATTTTAGTACGCAAGACGATTTTTGACAGTTTTTGACCCTCTCCCCCACGTGATCACGTTACTTCTATGATTCTAAACTCAATATGGTGGACTTCTAAAAAATAAATAAATACATTTATCGTATCAGGCTGGACGCGCGTTGACCCACCCCCACGAGGCGCACGTCAACCCCCATGAGTAGTAAAAGTATTGAATAACGTCATTTGATACACGTGCAAATTTATCATAGCAGCCCTCGGCCGGCTCCAAAACACACTCGTCGCGAATTTCTCGCTTGTGACAAACTTTCTGTAGTTGTATCAATATGCACTATATTTATACACACCCCTTCATCTATTATTTAATAGGTTTTTTTTTTTAAATAGGAAGGAAAAAAATAAGTGACAATAAATCCAAAATGGCGGATAATTAGTTAAAGTTTGTTTTTAATATGTTTTTCATAACATTATCTTGTTTTTAAGATTAATCGACCAAAAATATCTTAGATCTATAAACACTCTACGGAACTCAAAATTTTATCTGTTAGAGAGGAAATTCATATTTTATCAATTTTAATAATCGTAATTTAATGACACTTACACAAAAGTATGTGTTATCTTGGATCGTCAGATAAAGATATCGATGTAATCATCGAATCGGCTGTCAGTACTATCGCAATTCGTAATGTTTTCGAGAGGAGTTTGATACCGGAACTTGGTTTAGCAATAACATCTTGAAACACTTCAATAAGAAAACTTAGTTATTCACTCCAGCTTTAAAGACACGTAAATTATAATTGGATGTGAAGACAGCAGGTAAATTTACTACTCCTTCGATGTAGGTACGCGGTATAAATGCCGAAGCTGAACGCTCAAACCGCACCAACAACGAAACAACAACGACAACAACAACAAGGTAACAACGAGGAGCAAACGTAACAACGTAAACAACGTAAGATCGCACTCGACGTACGACGGCGACGGATGGTAGGAGATGGCGGAATCAAATCATGCAATTTCTGCACACACTCTCCAATAAACATCTGGTTGCTCTACGCCTGTGCACCAGGCTTTGTAGATTGGACTTATCCAAACCTGGATCAATAATTAGCCTCTTCGCACGCCTCTCCGCTGAGTCTCACTGAGCTGTTACATGGCATTTTTTAGCAAATTTATTGTGATATTCAACTTTAAAAAATAGAAGTGCAGTCTGATACGATTGTTAGCACAGAAATCTGTAAGTAGCAAAATTTTTAAGCCTAAAATGTTAACTGAAAAAAGTTATTCGTTACTTATCCCAAAATGCAATCAATCAACAAAAAACAAAAGCCAAAACTTAAACAAAGAAAACCGCACGATGAAATGCAACAAACGCCAGACGGCTCCTGACCTACAAGACCCCACATCTTACTTTATATATGCGAAACCGCCTCACCGCCCATTACCGACGAATGGTAGAAACAAGTCATTTTATCTTTCAAGTTATTTCCGCTTGCATATATTAACTAGTTGACAATATATACGGCTTGGTTTTCATTTAAATTCGGCGATGCCATCAGCACTTACTTAAAATATAAGAACTTAGGACCTGGCCACATTACCACGACGTAACGTCGTTAAGATGATCCAGCACAGTGCCAGATTTCGGCACGTTGTCGCGTCATGAATATTCAGTACGGTCAAAATATCTTGACTGCGAACAATTGGCTGCGTAGTAATTCTTTTTAAGAATCTTAAGGCGTATTGCGTATTTTTTCAAGTATGCGCAATACGGGGCAGACCAAGGAGATGGCGGGACAACTTCGATGTCTTCCTTGGGAACTAGAAAGAGATGGCTCAAAACCGGAAACATTAGAAGGAATGGAGAGAGGACTTTGCCCAGCAGTGGGACAGTATGGGCTAGATATAATAATAATGCGTAATAGTTCGAAATACCAACTACAGAGTAGCCAACATACGATACCATACGTTTGACCTTATCGTACGGTGCTGTGTCACGTAAATGCACGACAAATCGAAATATATCCTAAACACATCGCGGATGCACGGTGTTGTGAGACTCAGCACGGCTCGTCATCATATATTATCTGCACGAGACGCAGCAACGTGCTAATGTGGCCAGGCCCTTATTTGTTTTTTTTTTTGGTAAGTTCGTGACCATTATTTTGGTGGCCAGTATAGATTATCATAATTTTGGTGTAGTGTGTAAAACTTTGCAAATTGTTGCAAGGTGGCAAAGGTAATTTTAATTATTTATTTATTATTCATCAACGGGTGTGGTTGTACTACCAAGTATAATTAAGGTTTTATAGTGACAATAAAACTGATACGAATGACAAAGGAAAAGAAAACACACCACATAAGACAAGAGCAGGAAGGTGACGATGAGTGTTAACAGAGCAGAGAATACATTTTCTAGAAATCACGTAAAATGTCTGAGTCAAACTAAATCTTTTATTTGCATATAATTTAGGTTACAATAAAGTGGTCACAAAAATACAGTGTCCTTGACATCGTCGCACAAACGAATACCATGGAATTTTCGTTGGTTTATCTTTTTTTTTTAATTTAAACTGTATTAAATCGTTATTCTAATATTATTAGTGAAAAAAACTTATGAATTACTTTAAAATTAAAAATGTCATTGAGATTGATTAGGATAACGATTTTATCTACCCTGATAACTTTTTAATTAATTAATTGTTAGTTAATTTTTCTTTCTTTTTTTTAATATTTTTCGAGATTGGTTAGAATAACGATTTACACAGTTTAATTTTTTTTTAAAGTAGAGATTTTTTTTAAATCAGGGATAAGCCGACGAAATATTCCACCACTGGGGCACGGGGGTCCAGAATCATGTACTTGTGGTACATGATTCTACACATGATTCTACGATACATGATTCCGTGGTATTCTTTTGTGCGTCGATATCAAATACACCGTGTATAGCCAGAGCCAGGTAAATTCTGTCTGAGTTTTGGCATGAAAAATTTAACAAATATCAGTAGATTAATGAGCTTGAGTAAAATATATAGATTTATAATAAAAAAATTACAATACTATAAATTATTTAAAAAGAGTCAAGGTTAAAGCACAATTTTTTATTTTTTATTGTTTATAGGGTCGCGCTTGACCGCTATCTCACCTCATGTAAAGCGACGATGCGGTCAACGATGGAGCGCGTTATAGAAGTAACCTATTCAATTTATCATTGACCATTAATTATATCAAGGAGTGCATTGAAAAAAATATCCAGAAATTAAGGTAGTTACACTTAAATCAAAAAATCTTCATTCACTTCGAAGTATTCTCCAAAACAATCAACAAAAGATTCGGTAGGTATCTAACATGGCAGCCCGTCTTTATCATATCATTCAAATCTTTTCATTATCGTCGTTTGGACAGCTGATTAACATTCTGAATGCGCACGCGCATCTCTTGAAGCGCACCTTCTTGATTGTATAAGGAAAAGAACAGAATGACTGATCTGAGTATCATCATCATCATCATCATTTCAGCCGACAGACGTCCACTGCTGGACATAGGCCTCCCCCAAGCGTCGCCACAACGAACGATCATGCGCGTCCCGCATCCATCGGATTCCCGCTACCTTCACCAGGTCGTCAGTCCACCTTGTAGGAGGCCTTCCAACGCTGCGTTTTCCGGTACGCGGTCGCCACTCCAAAACCTTTCGGCCCCAACGGCCATCTGTTCTGCGAGCAATGTGCCCTGCCCATTGCCACTTAAGTTTAGCGATTCTTTGTGCTATGTCGGCAACCTTGGTTCTCCTGCGGATATCTTCATTTCTGATTCGATCACGCAAGGAAACTCCGAGCATAGCCCTTTCCATTGCTCTTTGGGTGACTTTAAGCCTTTTGATAAGGCCCATTGTGAGCGACCACGTTTCGGATCCATATGTCATCACTGGCAACACACACTGGTCATAGACTTTCGTCTTGAGACACTGTGGTATGTTGGATGAGAAGATACCGCGTAGCTTCCCGAACGCTGCCCAGCCGAGTTGGATTCGACGGTTGACCTCTTTCTCGAAATTAGATCTACCCAACTGGACTGTCTGCCCGAGGTAGACGTAATCGTCCACAACTTCGAGTATAGAGTCTCCGATCTTGATAGGAGTGGGTGCTACATGGTTGTTTATCATGACTTTAGTTTTGTCCATGTTCATTTTAAGACCCACTCTTTCGGAAGCTCTACTGAGGTCATTGAGCATTGTACTGAGCTCTTCTGTAGTCTCAGCCATGACTACTATGTCGTCGGCAAACCGAAGGTGAGTGATGTACTCGCCATTGACATTAATGCCTAGTCCACTCCAGTCCAGAACCTTGAAGACATCCTCCATTGCGGCCGTGAACAGTTTCGGAGAAATGACGTCTCCCTGCCTCACACCTCGCTGCAGGAGGATAGGTTTCGAAGTCTGGTCCTGAAGTCGGACTGACATAGTGGCGTTTTCGTACAAACACTTCAGCACCTCGATGTACCGATAGTCAATCTGGCACCGTTGGAGAGACTGCAGTACAGCCCAAGTCTCGATCGAATCAAAGGCTTTCTCGTAGTCCACAAACGCTAGGCAGAGAGGCAGATTATACTCCTCGGTCTTCTGTATAACCTGTCGTAGCGTATGTATGTGGTCCACGGTGCTGAAGCCTTTTCGGAATCCGGCTTGTTCGGGAGGCTGGAAGTCGTCGAACCTGCGCGCGAGACGATTCGTGATGACTCTGGAAAACAGCTTGTAGACATGGCTCAGAAGTGAGATGGGCCTATAATTCTTCAGTAGGGCCTTGTCGCCCTTCTTAAAGAACAGTACCACCACGCCTCCGCTCCATGCCTGTGGCGTTTTTCCCTCGAGTATGACGGAATCAAACAGCTTCTGAAGGGCCTTAAGGATCGGTTTTCCACCCGCCTTCAAAAGTTCGGCCGTAATTCCGTCGTCACCCGGCGCCTTATTGTTATTAAGCTGCTTCAGAGCCATCCTAATCTCGTACAGGCTGACGTCCGGGATATCTTCGGTATAGTGTCGGCTCAATCTAGCTCTTGGGTCGTTTGCTAGATTTACAGTGGGTATAGTGATTGACGTGTACAACTGTCCATAGAAAGCCTCGATCGCTCCTAGAAGCTCTGGTTTGGCGGATATGACTCTGCCATCTTCGGTCTTCAGTTTCGTGAGCTGGCTCTGCCCAATAGACAGGTCTCTTGCAAACACCTTGGAGCCCTTATTTCGCTCAATCGCGTCTTTAATTTTTCCCGTATTATAATGACGGAGATCGCGTTTCAAGGACTTAGAGATCCGTTTATTGAGCTGCCGATATGTGTACGAATCGTCTGAAGACTGCAGAATCATCTCACGCCTCTCCTTCATGAGCTGGAGAGTTTGATCGGTGACCCTCTTGCTCTTATTTGTGCGAGTCTTAAAGAGTTTAGAGCCGACCGTATGGACAGCTTCCACGAACCCATCGTTGTATTCGTCCACGGAGCTTCCTAGGCATTCGAAACGATTTTGAAGTTCGAGCTGAAAGCTTTCGGAGTTATGGATTTGGATCTGTGCAGGACGGAGCGTAGACTTCATCAGTCGAGATCTTTCCAGCTTGACATTGATATTCAATGTGCCTCTTACCATGCGGTGATCACTTCCGGTTTTCACCCTATTGATCACGGAGACATCATTGAATATTTGCTTCTTCGTCGACATGATGAAGTCAATCTCATTTTTAGTTGCACCATCAGGGCTTTGCCAAGTCCACTTCCTGTGCTCACGCTTGCTGAAGAAGGAGTTCATCATGTAGAGGCCCTCCTTCTCCATAAAACTGGCCAGTAGATGTCCCCGGTAGTTCCTACGTCCAAATCCAAATTGCCCCACTCGCAGCTCGTCGCCGTCTCGTTTGCCCAGTTTCGCGTTGAAGTCCCCCATGACCACGGTGAAGTGACTCTTAGAACCATGCATGGCTCTGGATACGTCCTCATACATGGTCTCTACTTCGTCGTCAGGGTGTGTCGAGGTCGGAGCGTAAACCTGTATGACCTTCAGCGAATATCTTGATGATATTCTGAGTATAAGGTACGCTACCCTGGTCGACACACTCTCGATCTTCACAACATTGTTCACGAGGGACCTGTGGACGATAAACCCGACACCACCTTGGGACTGCTTGTCCCCTTCCCGGAAATAGAGCAGGTTACCAGATCTTAGGATTATCGTATCCTCCCCCTGTCTTCGGACTTCAGACAATCCCACAATACTCCATCGTAACCCGCTCAACTCCTCCTCGAGTTCGGTGATGTTCTCATCGGACCGGAGTGTACGTGTGTTGTACGTTGCCAGGTCAAGTCGTCGACGGTTTATCGTCGATCTGAGTATATTTATGCTTATACTAGCTTTTGCCGTGACTTCTCTCCCGTGGGTCATTTCACAGAATCTCATTTTAATCCTTTAATCACCCGGGTCGGATAAGTCCGACGAGTGTTTTCACGCCCTATTCGCCGGTGTCGTATGTTTTAAAAAAAGAAAGAAAGATAAAACTTTTATTCGTACCTCACACATACAGTAGAATTCGATTAATAATAATAAAAAAAAGATGACTTTTAAATCTGTGCAAAGTCAAAAGGGCGCCTAACTCAGCATATGCTGCGATATTTAAAAAGAAAATAACGCAGCGCTGGTATTCTGTTTGGAGGTTTGCGACTAGTCATAAGTCATAAGTCATTTATTCATATTTTGTTAAACATAATTGTACAATAACAACGGTGTAGCAAGGTAATAAAGAGAACGCTGTTATGCCAGAGGGCGTACAAACCATCACGTTCAGCTCTTCAATCTCCAGATAACTGAAGAGCTGACGAGATGGAGTATTTGGTCGTGGATGTGCGACCCTGGTAGAATAAACGCGAGTGTTTGACAGATATATCCAACGAAGGTAGTTAACAGGTTAAAGATGATAAGGAGCCTACGCAAACTGACAATAGTCCAGCTACAGAAGACATAATTATCATAGTACAGATCAGTACTTCCAGAAATGATGTCCTTTAATCTGATTTTCAATTAGCTGGACTAAACTGACAGCAGTAGACAATGCTCAAAATTGTCAATGAACAATACCCTGCTGTCATTAAACTATTGTTATAGCTTTCACTTTAGTCTATCTAATTAAAATTTAAATCCTAGTAGAATCATTTTACTTCATTATAAGTTTATCAAAAGGGACCTGAAGTATTAGGGAAAAGATCAGGGAGTGTAGGATTTTTATCTCACTAAAACCATCTCAGTGATTACCATCGTACAGGGAAAAAGAAATTTCAGTAAAAAAAATTAACAAAATTTCAACCAACCTTATCAAGCATTGCTTGGCAATCGACCCATGCGGCTGTTACACGTTACTAATTTAAGATAAAGCAAACAAAAAAAAAAAACACGCAAATAATTATTTTTTATCTTATTCTTTTTTTTCGTGTTGATGTTCTCAAACTAGTTTTTTTCTGACCAATATTTGGCAACCTGTACAGCTCTATCGTTGGCCTCGTATATATCCTGAAAAATGCACGTGGTTATGCAGAATGGGCAACATAGCAGGTGGTGCATGTCCTGTGGAGTGATTCCACACTGGCACTGTGTTAATTTTTTTTTATGTAACGTACGAATTTTGCCTTTTTATCCTTCATAACTTTTAAACAGTTAATTTCATGTTACACTGTCACATTTACAAGCATTCACACATACCTCCCTCCACCCATAATCTATAAATGGTTTTACTGATTTTGATATACACATCTAAGAACCATCGCTAGAAAACCTGCATATAAATTGTGCAGGTTCTTCAAAAAGCTTTAAAAAGCTGCATTCAAATTTAAATTTACAGAAAGTCACCCAATGTTTACAAAACCCCTCTTTTTGCGTTGGAGGTAAAAAAACTAACTAAAAGAAAGGCAAATACGACTTCAATGAAGTCACAAATAATATAAATAGGTAAACTACGCAGGTCCAATAAAATTCAGAGGTAAAGTTTAACAACACCGACCACATGAACGTCATATTCATGTGAAACAGGCACAAGAGAGTTACTTGTGGTTCTGTGACTGATCCAGGTTTACCCTGCCCATTTATAAATTATATTAATCATTTGCCAACTTACTTTATGTCACGTAGAGAGTGATGATGTAAGGCTTGACAAAACTTTGATACAGACTTCCTCAGTGCCTAATTGTCAATGACGCACTTTTCTTTGTTAATATAAGCCATCAATACCTATATATAATGAAGCGCAGTTTTCGTTAATATAGGGAAAATTATCCTTCCTGTAGGACAGGTAAAACTACTTACAGAGTCTTTTTAAAGGACTTGTTAGTCATTACTTTACGATAAATAATAGAAGGCAAAATTTGTAGTCCTTCACACTCAAACAGTTAAAGGGATTTGAATGAAGTTTTGTACACGGGAAGACCGTATCCTGGAATAGCACATGAGATTTTTTAGACTTTTTACTTTTCCTAGAAACCCTAACAAGTGCTATTGACTCTGGGAAACAAGGTGACGGGATGATTTTAGCAGGGCCTTTGATAGCGTCCCTCATAATATGCTCCTGCATAAGTTAACAGCTTACGTATCACTGACTCCCTCCTCGATTGATTTAAATCCTATTATGATGGGCGTTCCTCATTTTTTTTGCTCACAATGGCTCAATCGAACTTCTATAAGGTTACGTCTGGCGTTCCTCAGGGATCACATGTTGGCCCAGTTTTGTATATTGGTAATGATCTTGCCAATGATTTGAAATTTGTGTGCCCGTGCCGATGCTTTAAAATTTTGCTGATCAATTAAATCCGATCTTGATGACTGATGTTGCGCGACTTTAGCATGTTAATAAAGTGTTTGATGAAATGAACTTAAACATCAACAAGTGCTACCAAGTAAAATTCACCGGGAAAGCTAACAACACAGGGACTTGGAAGTTCTATTCGATAGACAGAGTTGAAATTGAAATATAAACGTTAAAACTAACCTGCTAAAATTAATTTTTAGTAAAACATTAAAAATATTAGTAATAAAGCCTCGGGTTTGTAATAAGTAATGTCACTTCTTTTCATTACAATAACACTAAAATTCTGCTTTACGTCTATTTTACTTGCAGCTTATTAGGGTACTGCAGCGCTGTGTAGAGCTCCACCTTCAGAGCTGCACCTCACTGTGCCACTCATACACTAAGATTTGAATGGGTTCAAAAACAACCTGTAGCATAATAGCATGCTCTTCTGGGATAACTTAAAAGTTATAATTATGCAAAGAGAGAATGTTGTGTTTTAAAATGTCCCTACAGAAGAGGAAAGATTTACTGGATTTATTATTTATAAGTATTTAAAATTTTGAAATATAAAATTGACTGTCCCTAATTATTGAGCAAGATCTAGATCTCAAAAATCAGTGTTCCTACGAAAAACCAACGAGCTCTATATAACCCCTTACATTCTCTTCTTCACAGAACCGTCCCTGGTGCTAGTTCTGCTATCTCCCCCATTCCTCATCATTCATCATGACATAGTATAAAACAAAGTCGTTTTCCGTGTCTCTCCGTTTATCCGTAAACTCTTCACCACACAATGGATTTCGATGCGGTTTTCACTAATAATAAGAACAATAAGCAAGGAAGGATGTATAGGTTGCATCCTTGTGAAGTGTGGGAGGATTACTAATTAAAAATATTTCGCCAACATCAATATTTTATCCTAAGATTGACGATAGATATCGCTGACAGTGATAAGACCGCCATTGTATCCATAGATTTAAGTTCATGCATAAATGTACAATAAATTTTATTGTACTTTTTTGGTGTACAATAAATTTTATTCTATCAACATCGATCTAATTCGAGAACTAAAGACAGTTCACAGTTTTTTTTATAGTCTTCTAGCGCTATAGTACGAATAAACAGGTATTTCTCAGATTTATTTCACAATACATTTTTTTATGATCATTCTTGCGAGAGCAGTCATGCACTACACATAACAATTTGGCATCATGATAACGAAGATGACATATCTTCCAATGAATCCGCCTTCGTCATCACGCCTTCTTCACTTGATCATCATTCGCATCACGTTTGGTGATCTTTCGATACGCAGAATCCGAATACAATGGGCCCCGGTGAAATCGATGTGTGTCCTTATTCTGTTGAGTAGAAACTACATAGTTATTAGTTATGTATGTGGGACTCACGAATTTTTATCCATACACCTTTTTGGTACGTGAGCGGTAGGATCTCTAATCTTGGTGCCGTGCGGAATAAAATTTGCGATAATTTTTTGAGGTGGTAATTGTTGGGGCTTTTCGTCAAGTTGTTATTTGATTTTATCGTGTTTTATTGCTGATTTTATCTTCTTAATAATAACAAACATTGTGTTGCTGCCATAACACCAAAAACGAATAAAAGTCTCGCTTCAGGAGTGCAAAACTGCAGACACAAAATCTACCTCCTTTCAATATTCAAATTCCTAAAATACTATATAGTAAATATTAAATTTGTGACGTCGTTCGTTCGACTATAACAAAATTTAAGGAAAACTTAGAATTTTGCAGACATAATTAATCTTTTCAAAATTTAACTCTGAAACTTTCTCGTTACATTATCGCTAGTCATAATAATCGATATCCGGAATAAGTATGCAGATCTGGATTTAAACGGAAAACTGTGGTTTATTGAGTAACTTTTGGGAACTAAAGTGATTGTCACTGTGGAAAATCCCTCTGCATTTTTTTCCTCTTTTAAGACCTATGATTCAATGACCCCTATTGTGTGAACTAAACCTAAATACCTCTTTATTATGAGAAGAATTAATGACTGTTCCTTATTCGCTTTGTTTGTGTTCCTTACTAGTAGATACGTATTTGCGTCATCACTCTAACCTACAGGTCAAGAACATTTACATTTTGGTTTCAAATGCTACAGAAATCGATTTTATAAATTTTGCGGTTCGGATTTTTTACGTAAGTACATACTTATCAAGTTAAAAAGCATAAAGCAAAAGAATAGTTGGCCTTTTAATGTTTCCAGTTCTGGGACTCAGGCCTCCTCTCTAAGAGAGGGAATGGACCGTAATCCAAAACGCGGGCCCAGTGCGGGTTGATAACAAGTTAAAAACTGTGTTATATTTCTGAATTTCAAAATTTTACTTTCGAAAACCATTTTCAGAGAATAACTCTTGTTTTTCGAGACATAAATAACAAATTGTAACAATGTATAAATATAATAAATGATAACAACAAACAGGAAACTTAACAAAATAAACATCAATTAAATGTTAGTTAGTTAGTTAGCCCATTTATGTCCCACTGCTGGGCGAAGGCCTCCCTCTCCCTTTTCCACACACATCTGTCTTTGGCCATTGCGGGCCAGTCCCTCCGGTATTTATCAAGCTCATCTCTCCACCTTCGCCTTGGTCTGCCGCGATGTCGCCTTGCGTTTAATGGGACCCAATCAGTGGCTCTTTTAGCCCACAGCTCATCCGACATGCGGCAAACATGTCCGGCCCAATCCCACTTTAGAGTGGCAGCTTTTCGGGTAACATCTTTAATATTAGTTGTGGCGCGCAGCTCTGTGTTTCTTATGCGGTCGGAAATTCGAACACCCAGGACACTGCGCTCCATGGCTCGCTGACAAATCTCGAGCCTGGACCTCTGCTGAAGCGTCAAAGACCAGGTTTGCGCTCCGTACGTAAGTATGGGGAGAATGCACATATCCATAATTTTCCGTTTTAGGCATAGCGGGAGTTAAATGTTAAAAAATAAAATTTATGTTACGTAATAACAATTTCAGGGACTAATAAAAGTTCAATAACCAGAGTATAAACAGAACCGAACATTTTTCCTCAAACCTCTCCCGAGATGCGCAGGAGTCGATCTGAATGCGCAGCCGATGCGCGAACGTGCTGGCATGCGTCGCGCATACTATTATATGGATCCCACCGAGATCTGCTTTTGAGTTATGTTTCCTTTCCACTTCTTATTTATCTTTACATGTAACAAATGCGAAGATACGTGTGGTCTATCAGTATAGATGCGCCACCCAATCTCTTCAACAAAGAGTCATAATTCTATTTATGAAACTTTTTCACATTGTCTTCTATTTCATTAGCTTGTCAAAAAGATCCAAATATATGAGACTGATTAGTTCCAAACTATTTGGAAACTTCTCTCTCGTCGTCATTTAGTCTGGTATTTTACCTGTTTATGGAGATCAAATAGGCAGTCACTTCATCATCAGATGCTTTCGGAAAAGTTAGAAGCCCAACAAAACATATTAAGAAAGACCAAACAATAATGATGATTTTGCATAATTATCTAATTATATTCTTTATTGCACATAAAAACATATAAATACGGGTATCTACAAAAATACCATTAATGCGCAAAGGAGAGTTTTACCCAGAATTTCAGTTTTCTGATAGCAAACTTAAATTCTGCATAGACATATTAAAATATCCGGGTGATAAATATGGGAAAAAACAACAGCTCATGTCTTGATGCAATGCAGATTTTGTCGAAAAAGTCACCACGGTCTTAGAATGCAAAGATTTTTAATAAGTTAAAATCTGACACTTCCCTCTTACTTCTCCAAAAGCGAGAGGAGTTGTTTTTGATGATTTCAAACCCTTAAAAAAAATCTTGGTAGTAAATGAGCCAGTTAGCAAGACAATACTGAGACTGATTAACCGAGAGGTCACATAGATGTGTGGCTATTCGTTGAAGCTAGCATAATAGAGCAAATCAAAATAGAGATTGATGGCATTAAGTCCGCCTCTATACGGTTATGTGAGTAAAACTTTAAATAAATATGAGATAATGATTTCGTCAGATGAATTGCGTTACTGGTTTTTCCCAATTACATGAATGGATAGACTGAAATAATGGTTAGCCATTTTTTGTTTGTTCCATTTAGATGACCATTGAAAAGTTTCACTTTTTTTTATTGTTGATATTCTCGCGTTTGACAACCTATCTCACCTGACGGTGAGCGATGATGTGGTTGACGATGGAGCACGCTTGCCTAGAAGTAACCTATTCACTATTGACTTAAAGACCCCTAAGTTGTAGCATCACAACTTTAAGAATAGGTAGACTTCGAGTGTTACAGTATCTAATAATAAAACTGACTGCTTATTTCCTGACAATGTTGTACACATAGCGTAGCATAGCATAACTAGCCTTTTTAATGTTCCCACTGCGGGGAGTCAGGCCTCCTATCTAGGAGAGGGTGTTGTACACACCAATAAGTTTTTTTTTTTACTTTTTAGGTAACTAAATTCAAGCAAACCACGGAGAGTATACAAGTAGTATACATTTAAAGGATACACCTAAATAAATCAGTTTGAGATATAAAAAAACCTTCAATGTAAATCATGTCAAGATTTGAATTCAAATCGGGTGCATTCCAAATATTTTTGGATTTCGTTGGTTTATTGGTCTCTCCATGTAAACCGTGTGAATCGTTTGTTCATTTTAATTCTGAAACCCAAAACCTTATTAAACTTGGCATAGTAAGTTGAAGATTGACGAAAAAAAGGGAGATTTTTTGATGTAGGGCTACTCAATTTTAATCCAAAATTGTTTTACTCTAGACTTATTCATAATTGCATAATTATGTTTTTGGAATGTGTTGTTTTACACCTTGTGCGATCTGAAATAAAGTTTTTTTTTTCATTATTATCCAAAATCGGTTTCTGTGATTTCATTTCTGAACAAACTTTGCACCTTATTCCTAATATTAGGAATAGAGCTTTACTTTTTCATTTTGAACCAGGATAAAAGAGTCTGGTTTCCACGACACAGCAAATTCTAGTGTGGAGAACATGAAATATTTGATGTAAAAGTGTATTTTTCCTGAACATTTATTATTAAAACTTTTTCAAAACTGGAATAATGCTATATTCGTCTATGATTGACCTATTCAAATGCCTTACCCAAGTCCAAATCAGTAGGGTTTCTGCCTATAACATCTAGTAATCATTTAGATGTAGAAACTTCAGTAATTTTACAAGTAATCTAGTCTTCCATCAAAAATAGATTTTGTCTTCAATAAGCGCGCTCAGACTAGTACAGGCGCTCCTCTTACAAGATAGCGCAGTATGCAAAGAATGTGTGAGTGTCGAGTTCGGTCATTGATAACGGCGGAGATGTCACAATGCAGCATTATGTGATACCGGGAATCAATGTTTACCTCGCCGGTTGTTCCAATATGAGCTGGAGGATACAGATTTTTCCTCATTGATTTGAGAAGAATTTTGTCTATTTAAATAGTGTTCTAACCCCACGTCTGTGCGTCACTACGGGGTGCCAACTGGAAACCAGCGCTGGGTGTCTGACGCCCAACAAATGCTAGGTGATCACCCTTTTGGTACGGGCCACGGGCATGCTCGGCATATTCCGTACTTCTGATCTTTTTTACTTTGCGTTTGTAACCATTGTGCTATGTCTGTCCCGAATAAAAGTATTTCTATTTTATTCTATTCTACTTGAATGAAATAAATTGTTTCACGTGATCAAAAAATATTCTTTTATCTTTCCTTATTTTCAACTTTCTGCTGTAGACTTTTGTTTTGACGATGCGCTGTACCTCTATGGATGATGTTCACTCGGGATGAATCATTTTGGCCTAGTTTTCTATTGGTTTACCGCACGTCGGGATGATCTTCATTCGGTCTACAGTTAGTCAATCTAGTGTTTTGTTAGCGAAATGGATGTGGTGATAGCATTTTTTTTTTTTTCGAGGTGTAAAATCATCTTTACACAGCTATAATCTGGGTATTATGTAGGCTTTTGTGTAAAATTAATCTAGTAAAGACCTCTGAAAATCTCTGCTATTTTATATAAACTTTGGCCCTCCATAATGTACTCTGTATATTAAAAAATATAAAAATATACATCAATAGAAAGAAGCCTTGCACATCGAGATTCTGAAGGACAACATTTTTTCTGAAAAACTTTTAAGTGTTTAAAAAAACACGTATTTCCTGGAACAAGTTTTGTAAAACATTCGAGTAAATCACGGAATTACTGAATGCCAACAAAGTTTTCAGGCGTTATCTTTCTTTTTTCGCGGTGCCTCTTCATCAAACATGGATTGCATTAGAATTTAGATGAAGCAACAACCTTTTAAACCATGTCCGAAGGGCCCTCTTAAGGACGCTCCCCAACAGTAGGAAGTACTAGGAAACACCAAAAAGGCAGGACAGTGACACTTGCCGGTGACAGTCACTCCAACGGAGCGACGCGTGGATGGTTGCGTGTCGATTGTCTTCCGATGACGAATTAGGTCAAGGGTGTCACTGTCACTGTCGTACCCATAACTACGACGATCCGTAGCCTTTTTTGGAGGTAGAAAATTGTCAAATAATTTCTTCTGCTCTTGATGTACCTCGAGGGCTTGAGAGTTTATTGAGTAAAATGCAACTGTGTTCCTTAATTGCCCAAAAAACCCCAATTAAAGTTTCTGTTATAATATTTTTGCAGTATTATATTTATTTATTATATTAAAATTTCTGAATCATTAAATAATGATTAACAAATTTAAGAAAAAAATCTTTCTGCGTCGACATGTACATATCATCACCTTTTGAACATTCCTTGATGTTTTAAACCTCAGATACGTTTGGTGACAAAATATCCTCAACATGACGCGCAACGCTTAACCTACTTGACGCCGCAACGTTGCCCAGTGTCCCACAACTTGCCTCAAAACATTTTACAACGGGTTCACGTGAGGAACATGTTGTTGGACAATTTGATAGCGCTACGTGTCGTATTGGGGGACAGTTTGTCCCCTAATGTATCTAAGTTTAGCTTTAGCTAATAAATATATATAACTAGCTTCTGCCAGCGGCTTCACCCGCGTTAAAGTAAAGTAAGTTTAGACGCCAGTTTCATGAATTTTGGAAAATCCTCTCTAAGTACTAGCCAACGTTTTGAAAGGAAACCTAGTGCTAAATTTCACGCTCCTAAGCTGTTTCGACTGTGCGTTGATATTTTAGTCATTCAGTTTCTCCTTTAATGTAGATTATCATGATATAGAAGTGAAGTACAAAATAAAACGTGGGGTATACAGAGTATATAGCAAATGGAATATTTATTAATTACTAACAAGTAATTAAAATACACCTCTTACTAAGAAATAACGTAAACTATTGATAAATTGCCAAGAGGTATGACTATAGTAATTAACAAAAGCAAAATGTGGTGTGAGAATAAATTAATTAGATTTGACGTGCTTAGAATATTATAGAAGTAATTAACAATGATTAGATATTACAATGTGAAGCAAGGAATAAGGAAGAATAAGAATATATCTTCTATCAAAAGGTATCTTTCCACACTCTCTAAAATTAAAAATAGTAGTAACATTTAAAACGTAAGCAGTAGTGCCTTCATGTGTTAAGAAAATATACCTCGATATATAACCAAATTTTTTTTCAAATAATAAAATATGGTCTTATTAATTAATATTCTGATCGAAGCACGTATGACTAGGTATCATCCATACGACGCAGAAGAAGCTTTGATATTATTAAAGGATAAGATTATTCTTTGACAGTTGTTGACAATGAAAACCGGGACCAACGGCATAGCATACTTTTCGAGGCACATAAAATCAGTCTATCGCTTCATTGGTCTTCATACAAACATACAAAAGTCGCACTATATTTGTATTTCTTTATAAGCTGTTAGGATATAATGTACTACAAAATGCTACCTGCTACAATAGTTACAAATTCCTTTTCCATCACCTAAGTTCAAACATCTGGATCATCATCACCTTTCTGAGGAACTTCACTAATAAGATCTTATTTTACTCTTATAGCACTATCATCATCGTGTACAACATCTCCAATCCTTAGCTAGACTAAATTTTCACTGTCTACACTAATAATAATAATAATATTGATAAACATATAGTTTATAAGTTTTATATTTTTGTAGGAGGTAATCTCTGAAAGTACTGGTCCGATTGCTAAAATTTTTTCACCGACAGAAAGCTGGTTTATTCCTGAGTGACACAGACTATATTTTATGTACGCAGGCGAAGCCACAAGCAAAAGCTAGTCATTAAGATTATATGATCTCCTCTTTTGCCTCCAATATCGTGATAACATCTTGGAGGCAAGCGGAACAAACCTACCTTCTCTTGGGAACGGGTTTTAAATAAATCTCGTGAGTTAATATTGATTTTGACGCCAACGATCGATCTGTTATCAATACAGCTTATCTTGAATATTAACTTTACGTTTATAAGAACTGGATGTTCGGCGCCGTCCTAGGATAAATTTATATCCTGTTACTTGTGAACTGTGTTTATCTTCATCGTTGGTACTTACATGTTCAAAGCAGAACTTCACGAATAGTGTTTGGTATCCTACCGTGTAGCCACTGGTGGTACGATTGCCGGTAGATTGGATTGCCCTTATATCGGACATTACTGTAGTCATGCTGTAGGATATGTTGCTGGCTATGCAATAGTTTAAGGTATCTGTGTATGTGTGTTTTGTTTTGTGGTTACTGTTTGGGAGCTATTGGTTACCTGAAATAAGCACTTTTTATTTATTTATTTAATACTAGCGGCTCGTCCCGGCTTCGCACGTGTGGACATAAGATTTTTTTTTCTTTTCTAGGAATAAATATAGCCTATGTTACTCAGGGTGAATGTAGCTTTCCAATGATGAAAGAATTTTGAATCGGCATTGTAGTTTTTGGGTTTATCCATTACAAACATACACACAAAAATACTTTCCCTCTTTATAATATTAGTTTATATTGGTGTAGAAGTGTAGACTAGCTTTTGCCAGCGGCTTCGCCCGTGCACATGAAATATATCCTTTGTCACTCAGGAATAACGCAGTTTACTATTGGTGTAAAAAATTTAGCAAACGGATCGTACTTTCAGTCTCCTACAAACAAACAAAAATAAACTTTACGTCTATAAAATATTAGTATTCATTATAATACATAATATTTCTGAAACAGGGCCCCTATTGCGCCACTGCTTTCAGCCAAAGGACTGACGGTTGATGTGGATCCACCAGCCAGGAGTACCTACTTGACTGTATCACATTTCTTCGGACCATTACCATCCTGAGTACTTGCTACTGCTGCAATAACCAGTATATCAAGACAGGTCACAGCGGCGCTGTTAACAGCAGACAAAATGCCAAAGATCTGTCAAATTAGAACATTTAAAATATAGTTCCCTTTCTCGCCACGTCCCATTGTATGCTGGACGATGTAACTCGTAATTCTGATCACAGTGTTGGCCGGTCGAACTTGACACTTTGGAATTTTAACACCCGAGATGCGTTTTAATCGGATGATAATGTTATTTATATGCAGATGAAGCAATTTCTAAATCTGTGTAAGCACCACGTAGGTACATTAAAATGAACTTTCAAAATTAAGCTTTGAATGTGTCTTCGTATAGTAAGGGTTATGCTTTGCCCTGTCTAGATTTTAGCAATGTAATAAACTAAAATATGTTTGATTGATTTTGAAGACAGAGAGCTCAAAGTAGTTCAATATTAGGTTCTCAGCAAAGTGATGATCTATCCAAATATAAAATTACCAATAGACACATCGGTAGCGCATATCAATCCCATGTTTTTTTAACTTTTCGACAACTTTAACGCACATAGAATATCACTTTAACATGATCCAATTTTTTTTAATGATATAAATCAGACTACGATCCCACCTGATAGTAAGCAGTGATGCAATCGTTGATGGTGAATCGCACTAGTTTATTAAGAGCGCATTCAGTCCAGCCTTGAAGACACCTGAATTATTATAATCGGATGGTGCCCTATTGATAGAAAAACAAAACATTTTGAATGATTCCTAACAACTGCATGTGCAAAATATAGTTTTGTCTTTCTTATCCCGTATCATCATAATATCTTACAGGATCTAAGTCGGCCACAGGCTGTCAAGTCACGCCGTATGCTAACGCCTCTCCTCTCACGACACGACTGATCATTAGCATCTCAAGCTCGTCACATCATCAGTATGGACGCGACGTCTGGAGGCAATGGCCGACGCTTCCGCGCGCACGGATTTTTCTACTTCCTTTCGTGAGATGTGCACTTTGGTTTTAATGCATCTTTCTTTTGTTTTGTTGTCTCGCCTGCGATACACGCTAGGGTATACCTGACAGGTTTGCCTGTACAGTTGAGTTGTACAGGCAAACCGTAGCGTGTATGTTGCACAACTGTACAGGATTCCATACAAGCTTACCTGACAGGTATAACTGTGCAGGCAAACCTGTCAAGTATACCCTAGCGTTTATGGCTACTTTTAAACCTGTATATATAGAAGGTAAAGCCCTGACTCTTCACTCGCTGAGTCATCAACGCCCAGCACATCTTTGGATCTAGAACGCTGAAATTTTACACAGAGGTTTCTTACATGATATATACAAATCTAATATGATGAAATTATTAACGTCCAAAATTCCAAAGTCAAGGTTTGTCAGCGTGCTATGGAGCGCAGCATACTATACAACATTAGTTTTAGTATATACATAACCCAAAACACGTGTGTAGTCTACCTTCATGTAAAGAATCTATGTACAAAATTTCATAACTGTGTCATACATAATCACAAAGTTATAATCTTTGATATGTCAGCAAAAATACATAGTTACCGTGCCATCCACGCGACTGGGGGGTTGTTTCGCACTTGCACCCAGCTGTTTGCTGGCTCCTAATGCCCTCTATGACCTGCCGTGACCTGTGTTGTACTTAGTGTCGGTGCCCAACTTGTAATTTTTTTTAAATATTTTTGGGGAAAAATATAACATAGTGTTAAAACTATTGGAATACATTCAGTTACTGATTCTGAACAAACCAAAAAAAAAAAATTGTATGTATTAAATATTAAATTAACAGACCATGTTCGAAACACAACACATATGCTCCAAAACGCCAATCGTTGATGTGGCTCAAAAAGTTGCCCAACTTAAATAGGCCTGGGCAGGACATGTCTGCCACATGTCTAACGAACAGTGAGCCCGTAAAACACAGGTTTGTTACCAACACAACGGCTGCGACGCCACCACAAAGGAGATAGCGGGACGACCTGGATGAATTGAAATGAGAAAGCGAGGAACTGTGACCGTTGGATAGAATGGAGGGAGGCTTTTGCCCAGCAGTGGGACAATACGGGCCATTATAATAATAACAATAATAATAATTGACGTGGCTCGCGAGGTTGCCGACATGTGGGATGTGGACTCGGCGATCATTGTACCGATAGTCGTGTCGGGCAATGGCTTAATAGCTAAGAGCCTCGACCAACACCTTAGAAGGTTCGCGTTAGGCGGTTGGATCAAGGGCTTGAATCAGAAAGCGGTACTCCTGGACACGGCTCGTATTGTTAGGAGGTTCCTTTCTCTGGAGCCCTGACAGCCGGTAGCTTAGGCCCTGTTCCCGATACCGGTGGGAAACTATTGTTTTATTTTTAAATGTTTTTTTTTGTACTGAAATATTTAAAAATATATTTTTATGTTGTAAAGTAAAAAAACGTAATAACAATAAATAAGAAAGGATTTTCTAAAATAATAATAAAAAAATGAATTTTCTGAGTTAAGATTACGCTGTTGGTCGCGTGTTACATTCTTGACGTACGAGTAAGAATTCTTTAGGTTTTAAGCTAAACCTTTGAAGAAGACAGAAGTCATCTGTCAGTGCTGTCTGTCAGCTGGTGCTCCAAAGATGGTAGTTGCAATAGTAAAAGCTGATTAACTACATTTTTTTTGGGACCTTGAATAAGAGTTTGAAAAGATTTATATATTACGTCAATTTTCATCCACTCATTAAAGGTTTTTTAAGCTATTGCATAGCTTCTATCGCGGGCCTTGAGCGTGGAGACCGAATCTAGAAATTCCGTAACGAAAATAACCTAACACCCCCCACTCATTTGTTTTTTGAGCGTGGTGACCGATAAGAAAACAAATAAAATAAATAAATAATTATAATTGTATAAGTTGATAAAAATGCTATGCAATAGCTTTACCGCGGCAGTCCCCGAGTGTGTAAATTACAGTTGAATTTTGACACTCACAGTTTCTAGACACAATTACGATATGCTGATCGCAATCGGTTTGTTGCACCACAGTGTTGTCATGCCCTTTTTTACTCCCTATGATATATAAAATCTTTGCTTTAACCATATTTTATAATATCTCTTCCAGCCAGTGCTAAAATTTTCCAAATTCTAGCCAGTTTATTATTTTGTTCCGATACCTATATATTATGTATTTTATTTACGAGTAATCTCCGTGAGTGTGACCGTAGCATCACCGCGGGCCCTAACAGAATACCAGCGCTGCGTTATTTATGTTTTTAAATATCGCAGCATGTGCTGAGTTAGAAGCCTTTTTGACCTTACACAGATTTTAAAGTTATCTAAAAACCGTTATCTGTTTTAAGTTTTTTATTGTATCCTAATTCTACTGTTTTTAATTTTAAATGTACTTATGTGTGTGTGAGGTACAAATAAACGTTTTTCTTTCTTTCAGTCTTTTTTTTCCAAATTCCAACCAGGGCCGCGAGATTTATCGAATGAGTCACCGCGGTTCTGGAACTTAAACAAAACAACTGAAAGAACAGACGTGGGTTTTGGTCAGTAAAAGTCTGATTTCCCTCTCTAATACTTATTGCGGGAAAACTCATTTGAATTCCAATCCCAAAAAATATATAGTATACTTAAAGGTATCTCCTCTAAAAGTGCATAATTATTATTATTAATATTCTATGATAGTCAAGTATACGTTCCTACAAAGATTTGTGGTAATAGCTCTTGATAATCCGTCACATAATTTGGCAACAATGGTTTCTCCGAAACATTGGTGACTATTCGCATACTTAACCAAATTGCAAGGATAGGCTTAGCATTTCTAATAACTAGCACGTGCGCAGGCGATTTGTGCCGAAAATAACGACGTCTGTCATGTGCGGTGTTTTTAGATTATATAAGTAAATTGTGTTAGACTGGTACTTAATATATCAATGTCATACATTGTTTGAACTGGTCAGTTTGGGGACAGATTGGTTAGTTTCTAAATTAAGTTGTTTTTCTATAGTTTATATTGAGCCAAACCATTTACAGTTATTTCAGTGAATCTACCGTGTCTCTATCCCTTTAACAGTTCAATTTAGGTCGTAAAATGGATCGTACAATTCCGGAATATTCAAGCAAGAGATTAAGAAGATTTTTGATGACCTCAAAAAAAAAATTGCTGGTATATTCCAGATATTCCAGGTCATCCGTTGTTTAAATCGGTCAGTTTGGGGATATATTGCCCAGTTTCAAGATCATTGCTTTTGTATACCTATATATTTTTTAATGTTAAAATATTTACTGTTATTTCCGGTCATTACTGATCTTTGGTCGTTAGATAATAACTTTCTGCGTTTTCAGCCAAAACCAGTTTAATTTGAAACTGATGACGCATTTCTTTAGGTCTACAAACAGCTTTACCAGACCCCCCACAACCACAATCATCACATCCCAACAGATATAGGTTTCAACTGAAAAATCGAGGGCAACCATTGGAATTTTCGTATCGTTCCGACGTCCATTCATACCGACTGTACGTGCACATCGCATGACTTCGAGGAAGCCAGGCGGACGAGAGCTGAATCGAAAACACGTCTTCTTACACAGCCTAAACACACCTGACCTCCCCTGCCTCCCACCAACTACCAAAAGAAAGGTGATTCAAAGGTTCTGCTGTAAGTTTTGAAGATCTGGTTAAAGTGGTCGACGGTTGATAGACCAGTGATACCGTTATGCGATGATCGACTCAGTGAATGAAGCCATTGAATGGGTTTGGAGAAACGTAGCGGGATATTTTTGTTTGGATGCTTCGCCGCTGGTTCCGAGGAGGTATTATCTGGTCATTTGAAACATTGTGACGTCAAAGTAATGTGAGATAGTGTGAGAAAAATTGGAAATGAATTACAATATAGGTACACTAGCTTTTGCCTGCGGCTGCGCCCACGTACTTAAATATATTTGCCTATGAACTACTGGAAGAAAATGCCTAAGGCATTAAGTCCGCCTCTGTACTCATGTGTGCATTAAGTATTAAATAAATAAATAAATATGTCACTCAGGATAAAGCAGCTTTCTATTGCTTAAAAAATTTTAGCAATCGGACCAATACTTTCAGAGATTATCTCCTACAAACAAAAAAATAAAAAAACAAACTTTACCTCTTTATTATATTAGTTTAAATGTCACTCAGGAATAAAGCAGTTTTCTATCGGTGAAAGAAATTTGTCTATCGGACCAGTACTTCCAGAGATTTCTCTCGAGATCCATTCAAGCAGAATAAACATGTTTTCTTTCTTTCTTTTCCTTTCTAGATTACCTTCTACAAAAAAAAAAAAAAAATAAGTTTATTAGTTCAGGTGGTCGATGGCCGTCCATCTTCCTGATGACAGATGGACGAAACGTACCACACCATGGCCAGGCCCAGATTGACACCGGAGCAGAGGTCGCCCATACGAGGGTTGGTCTGATGAAATAAAAATAACAGCAGGACCTGACTGGGTTGGGACAGATCCAAATGGAAAACCTTGGAGGAGGCCTATACCCGAAAGGGACCTATCCGTATTTATTACTATTTACTATGTTATTATACTATTAAGTTATAACTATCTTATATCATTTTTTTTTTCATTGTTAATAGGTTTGCGCTTGACCACCATCTCACCTGATGGTAAGCGATGATGTGGTCGACGATAGAGCACGCTTACCTAGAAGTAACCTATTCACTATTGACTTAAAGATTCCCGAGTTGTAGCATCAGGAAACTCAGACTCCGGCAGTCTTTACAAAATAATGTTACAAAAAAGCCAAAAAGTTCTTGGAGTAACGACCGTGTACTGGAACACGCAGCGTTAGAGGGCAACTAAGGGGACCGATGAGGGTCGAGGGATTGTAATGGATGTGAAATGCAGAGGACCGGTCGTTGTGGCGACACTTGGGGGAGGCATATGTCCAACAGTGCTCGTCTTTCGGTTACGATAGATGATTATTACAGGGATCCCTGTAAGAATGTGTAGAGGAAAAAGTTCGTTTATGTTCAAAACATTGTAGGCAGCATATATGGAATGACCAGACTTGTGAATTTTCATAAGTTTGTTTTTTTTCCCTTGCTTTGTTTTCCGGTGCCGACAAACTACTATCGGGTATTTCCATTAGTAATATCTCAGTAGCAGCCCAGAATCTGAGATGTATAGCCGGTTGAAAGCACTGTTTTTAACCCTTACTAAATTATTTTTTATTTGGAAAATCATTAACAACAACTTCTACCGGTCTGGGTGAAGCGAGAGCCGTGCCTGATAAAAAAAAATATTAACGTCACAACCATTAAGATTTTTGATTGAGGGTGTCCAATGTTTTCTCCCGCTCTTGGGTAAAACGAGAGAATGTGTCGGACTTTCATTGACTATACCCTTCCTGTGTTCGTTCAGTTGTCTGAGTTTCAGGGCAACACTGACTCTTTCAAACGGTCCCATAGCCCACTTTTATCTAAGACTTTGAGGAACACAGCCATATTATATATGTATATCGTACAAAGCGTTTTGGAAACACATTCATTATGCGTACAGCTAAGGATTGGAATTCCCTTCCGGAGTCTGTGTTTCCTGATAACTACAACCTAGGGGTCTTTAAGTCAAGAGTGAATAGGTTACTTCTAGGCAAGCGTGCTTCATCGTCGGTCAAACGCGAGCCTATCAATAATAAAAAATATATATCTGATTTTTTCTAATTATTGGTTTCTTTAACAACCATATCTATATATAAAAATGAATCCCTATTTCCTTGGTCACGCCATCACGCGTGAACGGCTGGACCAATTTCGCTAATTCTTTTTTTTGTTGTGTTCGTTATTGTGAGGAGAAGGTTCTGATGGAAAAAAAATGAAAATTAGGGTAGTGTAGGGTAGAGGAGAGTAGGGTAGTGTAGTTTAGTGTAGGGTAGAGTAAGGTAGAGTCGGGTAGAGTATGGTAGATTAGGGTATAGTAGGATAGAGTAGGGTGGAGCAGGGTAGAATAGGGTTTAGTTATGAGTAGGGTTTAGTAAGGTAGAGTAGGGTAGAGCAGGGTATAGCAGGGTGGAGTAGGGAAGAGCGGGAGTGAAACCGCGCGGGCAAAAACTAGTAAATGATAAAAATGGCGTCTTTATCGGAAGTCATGTCCTTTATTTTGTAATTCACGAACCTTTTCTCAATTGATGAATCTGTTAGCATTTCAAGCTAATCTCAGACTTTTAAATTACATCCAACGGTGATCGTAGCAAGTGTGAATGTAAGACCACTCACGGACACACCACATGACATAACGACAAGGGAATCTGTACATGTGTACAAACCGCCTAGTTTGGGGGCCACTGTGAACTGTAATAATTCTGATAAATTCAACTCCTGTTACCGATATGTAACTATGTTATAACTATATTTAAGAAAACACTTGTAACAATGGTTAAATAAAGTTAATAAAGGAAATAATAATAATGGTTAAATAAAGTTAATAATAATAATAATAATAATAATAATAAGCCCCCTAAACAACCACACGTCCTGATTGACCATCTAATCACGTGGGGGGCGGACACACGAATGAGAAATTACTGGCGTGGCTAACGTGGCTCTGGAAACCCATTCAACATGGAGACACGTTCAAAGAGTAAACGTATAGGACCGCTGCCCGGGGGCGATCGCCGGGGCGCACCTGGAGCTGACGCTGGGTGTCACAGCATGCGAACCGTCAGCGGTGAGGAGTTGAGCAGGCGGGCTCCCACCGACAAAGATACTACAGCCGAAATCATTGACGATGGTGACAGGCTTACGGGTAGGACAAACACCCCCATAGAACCGTATAGCCCAAGTACAGTGTCATACTCACCTTCTAGACACTCATTACCATCCATACTATCGTCACCCTCCATACCATCATCACCTCCCATTATTAGCTTAAATACAGTCCCACTCACTCCAACCTTGAATGTTGCGCGGGAGGCTAGTTCCTTTTTACCCGCGTCCACCAAGGCTGGAAAAGCAAGAGTTCGCATGAGATGGAGCAAGGAAGTAAACCTATTTATCATGCGAACTTACCTTTACATTACTAAATTAGAGACCGACATGACCACTTACAGAAAACAATTGCATGAACTTTTTTCTCTACAATACCCAGAGGTTACAGTTAGTGAGCAAAGGATTTCAGATCAAAGGAGAACAATAGTAAGAAATAAACTCCTGTCTCTAGTAGAAATAGATAAGTTAAAAGAAGAAGTACGTTCACAACTACAAGCAGAATCGGAGGGTGTTGGGGACGCCACCTCTTTCTCGCTTACACAAGGCGCAACGTACTTACAACAAGAACAATCAACACTTATCACACAATCCCAACCATTTTATCAATCACAAGCACATTCACAGACCACGCATACTTCTACACAAACCGAGAATTTAATCATAACTTTAGAGAATGAAATTGAGACCTTAACCGATAGCAATCAAAATTCCCCGACAGATGCGTTTGTCCAAGATATACATGATAAATTTAAAACCGCGCTTACTCAATATTCTGGCATTGATCCGGCAGTCCGACCTAAACTGCCTAAACTAAGGTACTCACCAAAACTTTTTCAACTCGTTCATCTATTTAATACAAATATTTTAAATCAGTATATTAGCGAAGACATTCAACTTATTGACGTCAACACCTTAATATATTGTACAGCATTAGTTATTTCCGAAGAACTTAACTTTAAAATCACAGAATACACACGCAATACAAATAACCGAAAGTTTAATAAACCGGCATGGCAGCAGAGGCTTGAAAATGATATAGAGAAGCTTCGAGCAGACTGCAGTAGAATAACCCAATACATTAACAACAATAGGTCAAATAAGGTAGTTAGAAGAGTAGAAGTAATTTTCAAAAACATGGCAACTCACACTAGACATGAAGCTGATAACAGAAAACCGGAAGAATTCTTGGATTCATTAAAACAGAAATTGGCTTTAAAAGTTCATCGGTTAAGAAGATACAAAAAAGCTCAAGAACGCAAAAACGATAACTCTCGGTTTGCTACGAATGAAAAGATTTTTTATAGAAATCTGCAGAAATCACAAACTAATATTGATACGCCCGCTGAAAACAATGTCGAATTACCAACAGCAGAAGAACTAGAAATATTTTGGTCTGGCATATGGGAAGAGCAGGTACAGCATAATGAAAAATCTGATTGGGTAACAGATGAACAAACAAAGTGGAGTTCACTAGAAGAAATGGAATTTGTTGAATTAACTGAGTCAGACATAACTAGCATCACAATGAGACTACATAACTGGAAATCTCCTGGAATAGATAAAATACATAACTATTGGTATAAAAAATTAGAGTCATTGCACAAAGTATTAGCTAAAAATTTAACAGAAATTATTTTAGAGAAACAAAACATTCCTGAATTTATTGCTACAGGAATAACCTACATGTTACCAAAAACTCAATACTCACCACAACCTTCTCAATACAGACCAATTACATGCTTACCCACAATGTATAAGATCTTAACATCAGCCATAGCCGCAAAAATCAATAAACATATAGAACATTACAATATAATAGCAGAGGAGCAAAAAGGGTGCAGAAAGGGTCACATGGGCTGTAAGGAACAACTAGTCATAGACTCAACAATTCACAAACATGCTGCCACCAAAAATAGAAACTTACACTGCACATACGTAGACTATAAAAAAGCTTTTGATAGTATCCCACACTCCTGGCTTATTCAAATATTACAAATCTATAAAATAAACTCAAAGTTAATAGATTTCTTAAAGAATGTAATGCTCCAATGGAAAACTACACTCCATTTAAATTTTCGTGATAATCACATTGCAACTCGACTAATATATATTAAGAAGGGTATTTATCAGGGAGATTCTTTGAGTCCTTTATGGTTCTGTCTCGCTCTGAACCCTTTGTCCCATCTACTACATCGATGTCAGGCTGGTTATTCCCTTAAACATACCACGGAAGAAACTATTATCTCTCATTTAATTTATATGGATGACATAAAACTTTACGCAAAGTCTGAAAGAGAGATGAAACAATTAATTGACACCACGACCAAGTTTAGTAAAGATATCAATATGCAATTTGGTCTACATAAGTGTAAAACAGTTCATATAATTAGAGGTAAAATAAAACCGGGTGACTACCCTATTAACAGTACAGACACAATCACAGCTATGGATGCTACAGATTTGTATAAATACTTAGGGTATAAGCAGCTCAAAGGAATAGATCATACATCAATTAAACATACTTTAAATACAGAATACAAGAGGAGAGTGGTCGCAGTATGTAAAACCCAATTGTCGGGAAAACACTTAATAAAGGCATTGAATACCTATGCGATCCCAATATTAACATATTCGTTTGGAGTAATTAAATGGTCAAAAACTGACATCCAGCATATAGAGAGGACAACACGCGCTACACTAACTAAACACAATAACTTACACCCTAAATCTGCTGTAGAAAGATTGACCATTAAACGACAAAATGGAGGGAGAGGCCTAATCGACATCCATCACCTATGGCAGAAACAAATAACCAGACTAAGAACATTCTTTCACACTAAATCACACACAAGTAATATTCATAAAGCCATAGTAATCAACGATAACAATTACACCCCACTTAACCTTAATGATCAAATAGAAACACCACATACTGGCATTGACGACCCACAGAAGCAAAAGTTAGAAAATTGGAAAAAGAAAGTGCTGCACGGACGTCACCCTCATGATTTAGAGCAACCTCATATAGATACGATGGCATCAAATAAATGGCTTAAAATAGGTACTTTATTTCCGGAAACTGAGGGATTTATTATTGCAATACAGGATCAGGTCATAAACACCAAAAACTACAGAAAGTACATCATTAAAGACCCCACGATGACTAATGATAAATGCCGTAAGTGTCAGAGTCAGCCAGAAACTATTCAACACATTACAGGGGCATGCACCTCACTCACACAGACAGATTATACATATAGGCATAATCAGGTAGCAAATATCATCCATCAAAACCTTGCCCTCAAATATAAACTCATACAGGATTCAAATACTCCCTATTACAAATATGCACCACAAACAGTTTTAGAAAATACAACTCATAAATTGTACTATGATCGTGCAATATTGACTGACAGGACCATTCACTACAATAGACCAGATATAACTCTACAAGATAAAATTAATAAAATCACTTACTTAATTGATATCGCAGTCCCTAATACACATAATTTACAAAAAGCGATAGGCGAGAAAATTAGTAAATATGCTGAATTAAAAGAAGAAGTGACCAGAATTTGGAGGCAAGAAAAAGTGTACGTGGTGCCCATTGTTGTCTCCACTACAGGTGTCATACCTCATCATCTCCACTACAGCCTCAGAGTAATCAATCTGAAAGACTCAACTTACATTACCCTCCAAAAAGCTGCAATTTTGAACACCTGCAGAATAGTAAGAAAATTCATGCAAATCGGGGAAAATGAAATATCTCCACATAATACTCATTTTCCACTTTAAAACTCACAACACGCTACATTGACTTGGCTTGGCCCGTTAATGTAGCTTAAAAACTAGCCCAGAGCTAAGAAAAACTAAACGTTTTCCCATAATAATAATAATAATAATTTGGCCATGGAGTAGATAATGGTACAGAAGGCACATCCCACACATACGCACAAGTAGGATCCCAGCAGGGTGGAAGCCTGCTGGGGTCATGGGTTGTGCGAGAGAGAACACCGGGTCCCTAGACCGAAAGCAAAGAAGGAACAGGAGTGGATTTTAAACAGTAAAAGTCTGACAGCCCTCCCGCACCGCCTAAGGGCCGAAGATATCAGTACCTAGATGATTTTCACACCTAAAAAAAAAATATGAGTTGAATAAAAAAGTTAGTTAAGCGATCGTTTATGGAATCGTGATCGAGGATTAAAAACTCTCACTGGGCTCTCTGTACCCAATCTACTCAGTGTTACGACTACCAAGGAATTCGCGTCGCAGCGAATGAATGAAACGGTCGTGTACTAGCTAATTACCGCACAAACAATTCTGCTAACTAAACGCACTTTCCACTTATCTATGCGGTGCCACGTGACCCGCCATTCACTGTATTGAAATCACATCACCTCGGAATGGGTCAATGGTAGCTGGCTGTGTTTGTGTGTGATTTGATTTGAAAATGTGTAAAGGCCCTTACGGCGATTTCTGTTGTTTTTTTTTTTTTTTTTTTTTGTTATACGGCGTTCTGTTAAGTTTATGGTGTTCGCTTTATTTTTGGTTATACCCTATTAATTCTAATCTCTTACTGCAAAGTTTTGATAGTGTACCTACATACAATAAAGAGTATAGATGGTATCCATCCAAGTAGGTATAGAACCTACTCACAATTTCAACGAAAAAAAAATCGATCTCTCCATATAAACTGTCCAATCAAGTTTTTAATTTTGTATGGAGAGGCTGGTTTTATTTTTCGTTTCCTGAAAAAAAGTCTCGTGGAAAGTAGTTCAGTTTCGTCTACTGAGCAAGCCTTTAAAGTTTGTGGAGGGCTTTCCCTTGCACCCTGTATTATAAAGAGGAAAGTACTTTGTTTGTGCTAGCATGTAATAAATAAAAGCTAGTATGTAATATTTGTACTCATAAAATAGCACTTACTATGTGTTTTTTTTTTGCATTTTGAGTGTACAAAAAAGTCAAAACTGCCTATACAAAGAAAATATGGGCCGAACAAGGAATATAAAATAGGACGAATCGGGAACAAAATAATGCAAATATTATTTTGAGACGAAGGAAGCATGTTAGGGACGAACTAGGAATTTATTTTGTAGAACAAAACTCAGGATCGAAAGAAGAACAAATCCTCCTAAGGACGTATTTACTTTTTTTGACAAATATCACGGTTTTTCGGGTAGTTACAATAATGATGCACTAGGAATCATATAACTATAAGTATGTCTTGGTATCAAATAAAAGACAATATATTCATCTCCAGGATGGCATAAAAAATATATTTGGGAAGTATAATTAAATTGGTTACCTAAGTGTATAGGTACCAACGTATTGCACTGAAATCAGTAATCACACACAAAAACACTCACTAATTTCACTCAATCAATACTAGAAAAAATAAAATAATACCGTCAAGTACCAAGATATGTTGAGTTACAGTATAAAATTGAGCGAACAATGAATTCTATGTGTGCGTACGTGTAATGTTGATGTATTGCGACTAGTTTACCTAAAATTAAGCGAGTGAATTTTGCTAAAGCGTCCTTAAACGGGAAAATGTAAGAAAAACAAAACTATAAAACTCTACCAGGAAACCTCAGCGTCATGATTCTGTTTACATTACCTATAACTACAAGAACTACACAGGTAACTTTCCAAGAACACCCCGATAAGGATCTTCGCGCACATCAAAAGTACTTTATCTCTAGGACTAGGTTAGGTTCTTATCACTTATCACGATAATGGTTCAATAATTCGTTCCGAGATTGTCTGTAACCGTGACGGACTTTGTTTGTGGAGCACTCAGATAGTTCTACGTTTAGTTAAAGACCTACCCAGTACTTATTTTGGAAGTTTCCTTGTAAATACCTACCTACCTGAGTACTTGAGATTCCTATGCGCCATGTCATGATCGTCACCATTTTTTTAGGTGGCAAGTCATCCAATAACTTCTTCCGCTCTTGGGCGGAGCTAGAGCGTGTCAGACTTTTACTGACTAGAACTCACTCCTGTTCCTTGTTTGCCTTCATTCCAGGGCCCCGGGGTTCTCTTTCGTTCAGCCCATGGCCCCAGTAAGCTTCGACCCTGCTAGGCCCCTACAGTTTGCTGAGATCTCATTGAGACGCATGTGGAACTATTTTAAACCTCTAGAAAAAAGAGAATAAGTACCGTCCTAATGACTCGGGTGGTCATATGCACAGGGTGGACATCGGTCCACCTTGTGGGAGGCCTCCCAACGCTGCGTCCTCCGTTACGTGGTCGCTACTCCAGAACCTTTCGTCCCCATCGACTATCTGTTCTGCAATTCTGACAAATATGTTCAAAGTAAATTAGGACACAAAATTCCTATCTCCCAGTGGCGTTTGATAACCACTTCTCGTGTTCGATTAGCTACTATTTAACTGTTTATCTTAAGTGATTGATATGTCAGACGTTTTATCAAAAATTGACACACTTTGAACACGTGGTCGTATTCTGAAATCGACACTCCAAGTTTTCGATAGATTGTCGTTTATTATCGATTCCCAAACTCTTACCACCGTTCGTTCGGTTGTAAAAATGATGTATAAAAAGTTGGATTAGATTTGAGCTTTTTAAAGTTTGTTAACGTTCATATCAATCTATAACAATCCAATTTAATTTAAATAATGAATTAATCTAATTTAATTTATATCCAATACTAACTTTATTTATAAAATAATAATTTATATGTATTGTCAAACTGTATAAGATGTGGACACTTTTTACCGACTTCTAAAAAAAGAGGAGGTTCTCAATTCGGATGTTTGTATTTTAATTGACATATTTGCACAGAATCAACTGTCTATAAAATTGCCTAAGCTACACTAATATTATAAAGAGGGAAAATTTGTGGTTTTGTAATGAATAAACCCAAAAACTGCTGTGCCGATTTCAAAAATTCTTTCACCATTGGAAAGCCACATATACCCTGAGTCATAGGCTATATTTATAGCCCGTGTGAAGCCGGGGCGGGCCGCTAGTTGTATAATATCTTGTTAATATGTCGTTGGTGATCCTCATAATAAATAATAGTCATGATGCCATTCACGCTCTAAAAAATTTGAGATTAATTTCCTGAATAAGGCCGCTCAGTTCACAATCTTACAAGTTACAGTCCAAAATATCTGATAAGCGTGCCCTGGAATCCTGAGATACCTTCAAGTGGACCGCGGTGTGATAGGATTTTCATGCGATATTGATAGAGTGATAGTGTTATCACTCCTGAGCCAAGCAGGAGCAGCACCTGTTCAAGATAAGGACAGATTAAATCTGGAGTTGATCTAGATTTAATAGAGACTTTTAAAAATTAAGGTAAGAACTACACTGCGCACACGTTTGCCACACGGGATCCCTTCTTTTCGCATAATATTCTTTTTCCTAATATACTTTGACATAAAAATTTTGGCATAATTTGTTTTGCCATAATAATACTTTGCCATATTTTTTTTGGCATACAGTTTATGTTGGCATAATTATCTTGAAGGCTTATTTGTTTTGGCATAAATTTAATTCGCATAACGTTACCAAGCGTAATGATTATTAGCATAATAATATTTAGGCATACAATTAATAGAAATACTTAACAAAAACAAATTTAGTGACAGAATCGAATCGCTGCAAAACCGACTCCACGTAGTCTGGTTTGCGCTACTCCTAGAATGTAATTTAAAGTCGCGTAGGCGCGTAGCGGCGAGGCGGCCTGCGGGGTGAGGAGCAGGCGGCTGCGAGCGAGCCGCCGTGGCCGAGGTTGGCCGGCCAGCAAGCTGAAGCTGCGGTGTTGAACGAAGGCTGTCTGCAACGATTAGCACGCGTGGGGCCGCTGGAGGCCCGCAGCGCCGGAGCCGTGACAGAAACCATGCCTGCTGCATGTTGCATGCTCGCTTGAATGCTGCATGCTTGCTTGCATGCTGCATGCTACATGGTGAATGCTTGCTGCTTGCATGGTATATACTTGTTTGCATGCTTCTTACAGCGAAAAAAACATACAAAATTGTTCAAAAAACATATGTTATGTATTACCAGCTTCAGGAGATATGGTTTAAATGTATGCTTTAGAATGTTATGCTTAATAAAGTTATGCTTTAGAATATTATGCTTGATAAATTTATACTTTAGAATGTTATGCTTAATCATTATTATGATTAGAGAAATTAGGCTTTAAAAAATTATGCGTGCTTGCTGTTATGCATAAATAATATTATGCGAAAATATAATTAGGACAAATAAAAGTATTCCAAGTTATAATTAGGTTTTAAAATTTTATGCGAATGGATAGGGAACCGTGCCATACACGCCGAACTGAGCGCGTCGGTCTCCATACATTTTATATGGATACTAGACTTGTAGAGCTACACTCGATCCACGCCACGCGACGTCGTTCTACGTACAAATCAGACGTGATCCTCGTTTGCGTCGGTCTAATGTAGTTCTAGCTTTAGGCTTAGAAATAAGCGACGCCTGTATAACTTCGATTTAGGTAGGATAGGAAAGGGCTGAGAGATTTTTGAGATAGTTACCGTGGCGCTGGAAAGCAATCTGAAGGGACACAGGTGGGTTTTAGTCCGTAAAAGTATGTGAACTCCCTTTCAGTCCACCCAAAAAAGGAGGAGTTTCTTTAAAAAAAGAAAAAGTTGACTATTATTGAAATTTTTATTTTGTGTAAGTTTCACGAAAGCTCATATATTAGATTAGTACGGTACTTACATGAATAATGTAATATGTGGGTCATTAATGTGAAAGTAACAATGTAACTACTGTACCGACTGATGAAATTTGTTACGGTGTAAGCTTGAACCATATAGAAAGACATAGTCAACTTCGACTTTGCGTCCGCGAGCGAAGTCGTAGGCAAAAGCTAGTAAGTTCTTTTTAGAATGCTTTTATCATTAATACTTACTTTTTAATTCTAGAAGAGAAAACCCATTCCTTCAAAAAACGAAAATTATCGCTTACGATGTTCTTCCTAAATAGAATCGATATTTCATTGTAATATTTTTTTGCCTTCCCAATTGTACCTAAGTATAGAAGATCCTTCTAACATACTCATAAGAACAGGAAAATCTATCAACAATACCTACCTGACGGCTACTCAGAGACAAGTCTAGACTTTCTGACGTATGTACGTTACGCATAATTCCTTGTAACTTACGTGTGCCATACCTACTTGTCCTGACAATGATCCTTAGTTTGGTAACAATAGGTCCTTCTGACATTAGATTTTCTCATGCATTTCCTGGCAGTAATAGGACATCATCATTATTATGGGTTATCTTTAGTCACCTTTAGTAGGTCTTGAATAGCGTGAACTGAAACATACTGGTTGAATCGAGGTAGTGACATCAATTAGGTAAAAGTCGGCGATAAAAATTTGGTAAATGCTGCAAATACAAAAGGTTGATGTACCTGTTTTTGAGAGATATGAACAATTTGTGTTTGTAGGAGGTAATCCCTGAAAGTACTGGTCCGATTGCTAAATTTTTTTTGGTCGATAAAAAGCTGCTTTATCAAAAGATTGATGGATTGTGTGAGAACATATGAAAGAAAAGGGAGTTAGTGATAGCGTGACGAGTGACAGGACAGGATGGAAGAAAAAAACGTGTAGCACCGACCCCGAATAAAACGGGACAAGGGCAGGAAGAAGAAGAAGAAGAAAGCTGCTTTATTCTTAAGTGACATAGGCTATATTTTTAAGACATGTAGTAATTAGGTACCTTAATTTCTACGTGTCTTAGTACAGTTGCACCCAGCGTCTAGTACTCTTATAAGAAAATAAATAATTATATTTTTTTATTTTTCTATAATACAATGTTACTTAAATATGTTACGATTTCTTGCGTAGAAGCACAGACTTATATGTAGAAGGTATCAAACTGCGTTTTTCTGGGGACAACATTTTCAGGAACAGAGGAGTACCTACTATATTTTTCTAATGTTTAAAAAAATATACTTCTTCCAAAAAATGAGGGCAACCCTATTCCAGAACCCCAGTAACTCTTTCAGCCTATTCAGCCGCCCGATATGTGACGCCTCTGCTACAGTACATAATACTATACTCACATATTCGTAGAAACATCATGTAGGCCGTATACTGGAGTGTAATTGCGTGTTTGAGGTCCATTAAAGTCTATGTTAGTTAACTAACAAACATCCCTGGAGCACCGGAGGTTATAAAACTTAAGCTCTAACATGCGTTGTCAATAAATATTTTAGTTAGAGATACTGCCCTACCTGTACGTTTGGGCTTGCGGACGGCGACCCTCTGGTAACCGTCCGAACCAAGCCCAAGTCTTTGACGGCGTGTACTGTTCCACGCGCGCCTCAAGGAGATGTCAGCAAACCGTAGGGGCCCAGCTGGGTCGAAGCCTACTGGGGCCAGGGTTAACTCTCAAAGGTAGCTCAGCCCTGGTATGAAAGGCAAGAAGGAACGGGTTGTGTTTTTTAGTAGGGCCCAGCCTGCTGGGGTTGAACTACCAAGACTCGGCCCTGGTATTAAAGGCGACAAAGGAACAGGAGTAGGTTTTTAGTCAGTAAAAATCTGTCACGCCCTCCCGTCCCACCCAAGGGCGAGGGATGTCATTAGATGATTTTCCCACACAAAAAGAAACCCGCACGTTCGTGTATTAATTTTAGTATAGTGTTTCAAATATTTCTGCTTCCGCCTCCACCTCCGATTTTAATTCTGAGTTTGGTTAAGGTACGTTCTATCATCAGGACACCAGGGCCTCAAGTCTGCTATTACAATAGTGTCAGAATGGTCTATCATTGATGTCATAATGGTCGATTTTGACAAGTTTGGTAATCTACTAATATAATGGCGTCATTATGACTTTCCAATGGTCAACCACTGACACTCCATTGAAAGAAGTGACATAGAATGGTAATCTCGTACATATTGACAAATGAATATTTGACGTTTGCGGTAATCTGCTAAAACTTTGACAGTTTATTTGATCAGTGTTATACCATTAGAACGTTATTGTGCAGTTATTGGTTTTAATATGCTCGAAATTATCATTCTACCACAATTCTATTACAAGACCAGTGACCGATCAATGATCGATCATTATGAATTAGCAGATTACAAACTTTTAGCAAAATGACAATGGGATCGTGTTGGAATGACGAATTTATAAAAATAGCAGACTTGGGGCCCAGGCGTATGGTGATACGCCACCGTTACTTACATGGTGGAAATGCCAACTATACGTACAATATCATCATCAGCCTTTTTAATGTTCCCACTGCTGGGACTCAGGCCTCCTCTCTTGGAAAGGAAATGGGCCGTATCCACCACGCGGGCCCAGTGCGGGTTGGTGAATGTCACATGCCTTCGAATTTTTGGTTCTAGGATATGCCGGTTTCCTCACGATGTTTTCTTTCACCGTTTTGAGAGCAGTGGGTAATGAAATAAATTACACAAAGTAATGCGCCTGGCTGGGTTTGAACCCACAACCTACAACTCGTAAGTCGGAGCCATTACCACTCGGCCACCGCTGCACTCGGTACAATATACGTGTACGTACGATATGAGTGTATATAGTGAGTATGAGTGGAATTCCCTGCCGGAGTGTGTTTCCTGATAGCTGCCATCTGGGGATCTTTAGATCAAGTGTGAATGTTACTTCTAGGTAAGCTCGTTCCATTGTTGACCAATTCAGACAGCGTTCAAGCGCGAGCCTATTAACAACAAAAAAGTCGTTAAATCGTCGACGCCGATCGTCGAAATGCCAAAGGAGGAGGCCGACCGCATCAGACAGCGGCGCTCTCGGGCTTGCGGACGGCGAGCATTGGGTAGCTTGCGGTCCGACCGTCCGGTAACTGTCCGGACCGAGCCCAAGTCGTCGACGGCGCGCACTGTTCCCGCTCGTCTCAAGGAGTTGTCAGCAACAGTAGGGGCCCAGCTGGGTCGAAGTCTACTGGGGCCAGGGTTAGTTTCGAAAGACAGCTCGAACCCCGGTATGAAGACTTGAAGGAACGGGGTGGGTTTTTAGTCAGTAAGAGTCTGACACTATCTCCCGCTCCACCCAAGAACGGGGGTTGTAATTGTAATTGATAATTTTCCCAATATAAAAAAAAAAACATCGAAATGCCAAAATGTTTGATCTCGACAACTTCAGGTTTCGGTAGTAGGTATCAATCCCACACATTTTGGAATATTAAGCACAATAGCATAATCAGTCTTATAAAGCCCAGAAGGCCTGAATCTAAGAGAGGGGATAGGCCGTAATCCACCACTCGTCAGGGCGGATTGGTGAATGACACATGTCTTCGACTTTTTGTTTCTAGGTCATGATGGTTTTCTGATTGTTTTCCTTCACTGTTTTGAGAGCAGTGTTAATGAAAAAAATTACATAAAATAACGCACCCGGCTGAATTTGAATTTGATCCTACGTTGTCACCTCTGATGCCACTACTGCTCTCGAATTTTGGGCTCTTATCAATATACCTTTCGAAAAAAGACAACGAGAGAGCAAACGCGTTCGTTTAGGGTTTAATGAATTAAATGAAAGTTACTCTATCTAGCTAGATTGAAGGAAAATGTATAAAAATCCATTTTCCTAATCATTATAATCCTATTGTAATGATTTTTAAAGATAATATTCATAAATTGTTCAACTTCCAATGATAAGCGATAGATGGCGCTAGGTTACATGAAATTTAGACATTCGTTGTAGATATTAAGTAATAATTTATAATATTAGACTTTATGGATTTGTTTTGTATAAATATATCATAATTGTTAAAATGAAATATTTACTTGCAGTTAATTATTAGATAAACTCTAATGTATATTAGTTAGTCAATTGATGTTACGTACTCTTTACTTTGCTCTGATTGGTCGGTTAGTCGACCGAGTGTTTGTGAAAGTTTGTGGTAGGGAAACACTGAGTTTGTTACTGTCATTTTGGACAGAGTCAGTCTGCTTTGAGTCGTTGAACAGAAAACATGTCCGACTAATCTGTGTATTTGTAAATGATTGTTAATAGAACGATAAGTATGAAAATGTGTTGATCAAAGTGAATAAAATTTTTATACAATTTATCCTGAAGTGTTTGATTTATCACATTTCAGAAGTGGGATATGCCTACAAATATGTGCAGTGATAACAGGAAGAGGTTATGTGTGCCTAAATTGAAGATAAATGAGTTCGAGAAATATATTTTTGTCTTTCCAAGTGTACTAGTGTGATTTTAGACAAGAGGTTATATGTGCCTAAATTGAAGCTAAGTGAGCTCCAGATATTTTTTTTGTCACCAAAGTGTGCAAGTGTTACTTTAAGCCAAGAAGTTGTGTGCCTAAATTGAAGCTAAATGAGCTCGAGATATTTTTTATTCTTTTTCCCATGTGTGCTAGTGTTACTTCAGACAAGAGGTTATGTGTGCCTAAATTGAAACTAAGTGAGCTCGAGATATATTTATTTTTTTAGCCAAGTGTGCCAAGTATTTTAGACCAGTATCATACACCCAAATTTCTTACTGATGGTGACAGGCTCGTGTATTGAATCATTCGATTCCCTTCAAATGTGTGAACTGAGTGGTACAGATATGCGCGTCATGTTCGTAATCGAACGTTGACAAGACCAAACACCTCTTAAATGCTGGTGATTCATTTTAGTTTCTATATTTCAAATTGGGTTGCTTTTCCTTTATCTAATTTCATCGAATTCGTATAGTGATAGATTAAAAAAAAAAAAAAAAAACAGTTTATATGTAAAATTTTTAGTTTATATGATAAATGATAAATGATCAGTGATCAGTGATAAGTGATCAGTGATAAGTGATAAGTAATTAGTGATAAGTAATTAGTGATAAGTGATCAATGATAAGTGACCAGTGATTAGTGACCAGTGATTAGTGACCAGTGATTAGTGACCAGTGATTAGTGACCAGTGATTAGTGACCAGTGATTAGTGACCAGTGATTAGTGACCAGTGATTAGTGACCAGTGATTAGTGACCAGTGATTAGTGACCAGTGATTAGTGACCAGTGATTAGTGACCAGTGATTAGTGACCAGTGATTAGTGACCAGTGATTAGTGACCAGTGATTAGTGATCAGTGATTAGTGATCAGTGATAAGCGATCAGTGATAGGTGGTCAGTGATCAGTGATAAATGATAAATTTATTTATTTATAAATGTTAAACGATAAACGATAAATGATAAATAGTAAATGATAAATGATGATAAATTTATTTATTTATAAATGTTAAACGATAAAAGATAAATGATAGATGATAGATGATAAATGATAAGTCTTAAATGATAAATGATATTTATTTTGTACTGTTGTTTTATGAACTAAATTTCCGCCTATGACAAACAATAAATGAATTTGAGAGAACAAAGTTAAAACTGAGTTTGTATATGTATAACACGATTTAAAAGGCTGTAAATGGAATTTCTTCTCCATAGAGATCTACACTTTGGAACATGTAATTACCGTCAATTTGCTGACTTACTGACTTCTTGGCAATTTAAGAGTCTGTAAATGGTTCATTAGAAATGTTTTGATTTGATTTCAGTGCTTTGATGAGGCCAAGAGTGTCTTTGATGAGGCCAAGCGTGATTTTGATGAGGCCAAACGTGCCTTTGATGAGGCCAAACGTGCCTTTGATGAAGCTAAGTGTGTACCTTTGATGAAGACAAGCGTGCCTTTGATGAAGCCAAGCGTGCCTTTGACGAAGCCAAGCGAGCCTTAATAAGACCAAGCGAGCCTTAATGATGGTTCATTTGAAATGTTTTGAATTGATTTCAGTGCTTTGATGAGGCCAAGAGTGTCTTTGATAAGGCCAAGCGTGCCTGTGATGAGGCCAAACGTGAATTTGATGAGGCCCAACGTGCCTTTAATGAAGCCAAGTGTACCTTTGATGAAGCCAAGCGTGCCTTTGATGAAGCCAAGCGTGCCTTTGATGAAGCCATGCGTGTCTTTGATGAAGCCAAGCGTGCCTTTGATGAAGCTAAGCGTGCCTTTGATGAAGCCAAGCGTGCTTTTGATGAAGCTAAGCGTGCCTTTGACGAAGCCAAGTGAGCCTTAATAAGACCAAGCGAGCCTTAATGAGGGATGAGGCAAGCATGCCTTTGATGAAGCTAAGCGAGCCCATTTGAGGCCATGTGGGCCATTTGAGGCCAAGTGAGCCATTTGAGGCCAAGTGGGCCATTTGAGGCCAAGTGGGCCATTTGAGGCCAAGTGGGCCATTTGAGGCCAAGTGGGCCATTTGAGGCCAAGTGGGCCGTTTGAAGCAAAGTGGGCCATTTGAGGCCAAGTGGGCTATTTGAGGCCATGTGGGCCATTTGAGGCCAAGTGGGCCATTTGAGGCCAAGTGCGCCATCTGAGGCCAAGTGGGCCATTTGATTTGGCCAGATGAGCCAATTAAGATTCGGGTTAAGTGTGCCCGGTGCAGATGAAATTATCCTCAAGAGCGTAAGTAACGTATGAATTTACCTATTAATGTGATTTTAGTCTGATTACGTTGGCTTAATGCAGATGTAAACGAATTGAATAATTTATTAAGTTTATTCATATCATATTTGAACTGTTTATTGGATGAGATTTGAACATTCTGTTATAGTTTTTGAAGATATTATAGGTATAGATAAATTGAATTGAAAGTATAATTTAACACTGGGATTTGATTCTTAAAAAAGAGTTTCAAATGAACGATACAAGTACTATTTCCTGTAAATGTTTTAACCACTGATTTTTTTATTTTTGAGGACTTGGATTCCGACAGAACTACAGAAGGAAAAATTGCCAGTCTTATTGAACAAATAGATAGTTCCTGGTTCAAACAGTACAGACTTGAAGAAAAATGATGCAAAGAGACGATTTGGAAGGAATAAGACACCACCACGATGCAAGAAGCGAAGAGGTACCCCACGTTGGTCTAAGAGAGTGGTTGAATGATTTTCAAGGAGGAAAGTGTTACAAGTATCGAGGTTTGAACATATCCATTGGAACTTTGTGATACGGGAGTTCTATCACTTCTGTAAATTTTGAGAGTATTTAAATTTGATTAGAAAGAGTAATTATAATTGATTTGTATTAAGCAAGTAGGATCAGAAACTGACTATACAATTTGTCTCAAAAACTTGCTAGTCTTACCAAGAGAAAATAGAAAATTTACGAAACCTTGCCAAGTTTTGTAAGTTAGCATTTAGTGACGAAGTGGTAAACTAAACTAAAATGATTTTATCTAATGAGCAGAATTATGGTCGGTTTCAAGCAGAAATGTAAGCTAGTAAGAATTAAGGTGTAACTTATGTGAATATTATTACGACAAATAAATGCTTATATACGGATAACATATAAGTAAAAGAGCTGCAGATAGAAATTTAAACACACGGGATTAATGATAAATCTATTAGGAATTGAGCCAAACCATTAAATTGTAGACGAGGAAATGGATTTATTACACGTTTTCAATTCCTGTGACGTGTGCATACTGTAGCAGAGACTGATTCCATAGATAGAGAACACAATGATATTTATTTTACAAGTAGGATAAAATATATACTCGTCGTCGTCCAGACTGAAATCGAAGCCGGTTCCTAAGATGATTATGATACAATGAATGATTTAAATAGAGCTAAATATTACATCGTTATTTATTCGGTTAAGGGGAAGATGGATTGAAAATCCATACACTAGAGTAGATGACCAATTTCAAGGTTTCAAATAAAAATAAAGTTTGACGAACAGTGCGATCCGAACTTCATTATTAGAACCTTTACTTGGTACGAAATCACGCACATATGCTGCTAATATTATTTGAGAGATAATATTAGTACAATTAAGCCCTTAGCCTCTAGCTGAAGGATCACTTTTATTCTAAATGCTTAAGTTTCTGTTTTATATTATGCTTTCAAATAATGAAAGTAATGAACTCTGACTAAACGAGTCGCCACACAACATGTAGCAACATGGTGGCTACAGATTTGTGAGTTTCATTTAACCACTGGGAGTGTAAGATCTAGGACGCGTATGTCAATACCTTAAGTCGTAATATCATGTTTTCCACAGAAATTAAGACGAATACTGTTTCTGTTTATAGTATTGAGACGAGAATTGATCTAAATATCAAATTTTCGAATACTTTGACTAGACACAATAGAAACAAAATGAGAGAGCAAGCGCCAGCATTTGCTTAGGATTAAATGAATAAGATCTAAATTTCAAATTCTTATAGCTGAACCCGATGAAAAACCTAATGACATGAAGTGAATTCAGTGCGCGTAAATAATGAAGAATACTTTCGAACAAAAAGCTGATCAATTTTACTCTATGCTTACAGTCTCACATAATTAACATTGACCAATGGTTTTGAGTACCTAATTGAGTGTTGGTTATAAAACATATTTGACAGTAGTTTATTAACTTGAATAATACTGCAATCATGGATTTCTTTTAGATACCCTACTATCAAGAGCTTTTGCGATAGTCATGGTGACCTTGTTTTTAACGCTGTATCTTGTCTAAGGTTGAGCGCGGTTTTGCTAAAATGTATAACCACTATTTTAAATCCCCTAGCAAAATAAAATGATTCCTATGACGAACACCAAGGAAACATATGCCTATGGCGTGTTATTAATTCTGTTAAATGTCCCACTAGACAGACTGCCACAAAACTACCAGGATCAGAGTGTCTTTAAATGATAAACATTACGAAGTAAAATACGTTAAAAAGTTTAAGATATGAAGTGAGCGCCAACATCTGGGTTAGACTAGCCAAAAGATACTTTCGTTATCAGTAAAATCCTTGATACAGCCTACAGCATAAGTGGTTTAATAAAGATTAGTAGATCTGATTGCAATTATGAGGGTAAAATTGAATTTGCCTCATTTTAAAATCCATAGATCCATCGAAAAAAAAACAAAGTTTTAAGTATAAAATTACTGTAATTACCGATTTTGGCAAACTGAGGAATAACATTTAGAAGCATACTTTCCTCCGACCTTATATAAACTCGGATATAGAGAAAAGCCTTTGACAAAAAAAAAAACTCTATTCTTCGTGTGATGAGAATGTTATAAACATATGACGTGACGATAAAGCAAATAATCAAGACTAAGCCGAATGTAATGATTATGAATGTAAGGCTCAGTTCCTTGTAGAACTGGAATTAAGTTTCATAATTTTAATGAAAATATCCTATCATTTTAATTGTAATCGTGCGTCAGGAGATCGCACGATGTCGGATGGCCGAATGTAATGATTTTTAAAGATAATATTCATAAATTGTTCAACTTCCAATGATAAGCGATAGATGGCGCTAGGTTACATGAAATTTAGACATTCGTTGTAGATATTAAGTAATAATTTATAATATTAGACTTTATGGATTTGTTTTGTATAAATATATCATAATTGTTAAAATGAAATATTTACTTGCAGTTAATTATTAGATAAACTCTAATGTATATTAGTTAGTCAATTGATGTTACGTACTCTTTACTTTGCTCTGATTGGTCGGTTAGTCGACCGAGTGTTTGTGAAAGTTTGTGGTAGGGAAACACTGAGTTTGTTACTGTCATTTTGGACAGAGTCAGTCTGCTTTGAGTCGTTGAACAGAAAACATGTCCGACTAATCTGTGTATTTGTAAATGATTGTTAATAGAACGATAAGTATGAAAATGTGTTGATCAAAGTGAATAAAATTTTTATACAATTTATCCTGAAGTGTTTGATTTATCACACTATTAATGCCAACGGAGGAGGCGACCGCATCAAGCAACGGCGTTCTCGCCTCCGCCGGGATTCCGATCCCGATTTCCGGCCACCGTAGGCGCGGGCTTGCGGACGGCGAGCATTGGGTAGTTCGCGGTCCGACCGTCCGATAACTATCCGGACCGAGCCCAAGTAATTAATTAATTAAGCCCATTAATCCTAACTTTAATCATAAACAACAATACGATGCGCCTTGGGCTTGCATTAGGTACACGTACTTACCTACTAATTTTCTTCTTCCACATTCTTTCGTACATAATGTATATGAATATACTCATAGTTCTATATAAAATAGCAGCATGCTGTTTACCGATGTACCTATGCACACAGTTTTCTAGGGAACACCGGAACCCGTATGCGCAGGCGCGGCCCTGACTCATAGTATCTGAAGTGAAGCTTATTCTGCAAACTTTAGGAAAGTAATATCACTTGTTTTTCCATTCTTAACATCATTTTAATTGTTGGGTTAAGTGTGAACCTATCAACAATAAGAAAAAACCGGCCAAGTGCGAGTCGGACTCGCCCATGAAGGGTTTCGTAGCAGCAAGTAACATAATATAAAAAATCTTGTATTTCGTTCTAACTTTGATCGAAGTTTTAATAATAGTGTATTTTTTTTAGATTTATGACGTATTAAAAATAACTACTTACTAGATCTCGTTCAAACCAATTTTCGTTGGCGGTTTGCATGATACCTAATGTACATCACATATTTTTTTTAGTTTTATCATTCTTTTTATTTTAGAAGTAACAGTGTGCCCCCCTGTGTGACACACATTTTACCACTTTGGAAATGTCTCTCGCGCAAACTTTTCAGTTTAAAAAAAATGATATCAGAAACCTCAATATCATTTTTGAAGACCTATCCATAGATAGACACGTATGGGTTTGATAAAAAGAAAAAGAAAAATTTGAATTTCAGTTCTATGTATGGGGACCCCCAAAATTTTTTGTTTTTTTTTCTATTTATTTGTGTAAATCTTAATGTGGTTTATAAAATACATCTACTCACTAAGTTTCATCAGTACAGCTCTTATAGTTTCGGAAAAAAGTGGCTGTGACATACGGACAGACAGACGACGAATTTATAAGGATTCCGTTTTTTGCCATTTGGCTATGGAACCCTAAAAAGAAGGTTGGTTATCATCCAATGACTTTTCCAGCTCTAGGGCATAGCAGGAGGGCGTGTCAGACTTTTACTGACTAAAACCACAACTATGTTTCTTCTTTGCCCTGCTTTGCAGTAGCCCGGGTTTCCCTGTCAGAAGTCAACCCATGGCCCCAGTAGGCTTCGCCGTTGCTGGGCCCCTACGGTTTTGCAAACATCTCTTTGGGATGCGCGAGAACACTATGTGCTGTCTACTATACGGCTCGGTCTGTACGGCTACCCATTGCTCGTCGTTAAGTCCACGCCTACGTTTTAAGGGCTGCGGTAACTTTCGAACTATTCAGCATCCTGCGTACTTGTAGCTTACAAGGAGATTTTCCTCTAAAGATTTTAAGAAAACTGCCTAGAATTAGAAATTGTTTGCTATATTTCCCATGTTGATACCTAATAGCGTGTTTTCCTTGAACATACCCTTCAGATGAGCTTTGAATGCTCTTACATAATCTTGCAATAACGTAAATTGGGTACTTTCGGTCGACCAATATAAGGCGCTTCTGCTCCACCCTAGAGCGGGAGAAGTCATTAGATGATATCACACCACCCAAAAAAAATTGCTTATTTTTTTTTTTATTTTAATATTTTATGTTGACATGTTTATAAAAATTCTAAGCAAATATTCAAACTATGTTCCATGAATTAAGTACTAATTTTAATTATTAATTGAATGTTTTATATGTATTTGTTTCGGTGAGTTTGTTTCGGTGTTTCTTCTCAAGGGAGTCAGCTAGGAAACACCGGCCTTATCTAGTTTAAACTGAATGAAAACAAAATTGACGTGTAAAAGTGTTTTTTTTTTTTAATTTTAACCTATTTGCAAAATAAAGATCATTTATTTATCATTTATCATTTAATTCATGAAACGCCGGCGTTCGCGCACCTATTGTCTTTCTATTGTGTCTGTGATTTCCACGATTGAAAGGTTAAATGCATACAATTAGTGAGAAATAAATGCTTATATTATTTTTCAATAGACAAATATGCAGAATAACGCTCCCGCTCTGTTATCGGCGGAGTGTTAGCTCGTCGACTAGTTCGCTTCCCCGTTCCATCATGTTATCTAAATGTCATGCTAGCTCCTATACTATGTTAGTATGAGTATCTAATAGATATGAGGGCGAGAAGATACGCAGTGCTATTGTTAGATGAGACACTCTTTTAATATGCTCAACTACTAACTTGAATAATACAGAATTTTCCTCCCTATTGGTCAGTATTTCGACTCCACCTTTTTGTTTTTTTTTATTGTTGATAGGTTCGCGCTTGACCGCTATCTCACCTGATGGAAAGCGGCGATGCGGTCGACGATGGAACGCGCTTACCTAGAAGAAACCTATTCACTCTCGGCTTAAAGATTCCCGGGTTGTAGCTGTCAGGATACACAGACTCCGGCAAGGAATTCCACTCCCTAGCTGCACGCACAATGAATGTGTTCCCAAAACGTTTTGTGCGTGTAGGTAGGATGTCTAACATGTAGGTACCGGTGGCGCCTCGCCGTACGTCTGGTAATCCGATGATGGAACGGGCTGCGCGGAATTAGGACCTAAAGCGAGATGAAGACGTAGGTACAGGCTATGGTCCGTAGCGAGGAGGAGTGGCAGGCAGAGGCCTCCTTCTGCGAAGCAGTAATGCCTGCAAAGGCCGCAGACGCACGCGCGAGGGAACGGCCCTCACACCACACCCCAGCCGCCGAGATCCCAATCCCGATTTCCGGCCACCGCAGTCCCGGGCTTGCAGACGGCGAGCAATGGGTAGCTTGCCGTCAGACCGACCGACGGTTACCCAAGGTTCCCAAGTTGTCGAAGATAAAAATTAAAGTTGGGAAATCAAAGAATTACTTCTTTAGCTCTAGGGTGGAGAAACAAGACGTAATACATTTACTGACTAAATCCCTCTCCTATGTTCATTCTAAGGTGGTACTCCGCCTAAGCGGGTCACACCTCCACAGTATGCTCCACCGTGTAAATAATCTATGCCATTATTCAATTCTTCTTCTTACTTTAAATATACGAACATAAAAGAAACCAAACTGAAACAATCATAGTACCTACATACATACCTACTCATGTTTCTGGAAGGATCTTTCGACCCCTTTAACGGCCACCCTCACCCCTTTCTCGAAAGTTTCATGTATCAGAATACGTTTGTCGTTTACACACACCAAGATCTTCCATTTTCACAGTACACAGGCGCTGTGAAATTAATATTAATTCTCCTATAAGACAAATAAAATATCTGATCACTGTAAGATTATTTTTTTAACAGCTTTGACACACAGAAATAAAGCAACTTTCTATCAATGAATAATTTTAGCAATCGGACCAGTACTTTCAGAGCCATGAAAAAAAAAACTTATCCTCTTTTTTTTATTGTTGTATGCGGTCGACGATGGAGCGCGCTTACCTAGAAAGTAACCCATTCACCCTTGACTTGAAGATTACAATTGCCGCCACGGATCTTGAGCGCTGGCTCAAGTTGCGCAGAAGTCAAATAAACGGTCTCTTTAGTGGTGCGAAGTGAGACGCGGGGGCGGGGAGTGTCAGTGATTGGCTCGCCGCGCCATCGCGTCATAGACGTCACTCATGATTCGCTCCCTGCGCTGCTGCATGTATATAACAACGACGACGATTGGCTCGTCAATGTATGGAATGCGCAAAGCGATCCCCACTCTGTCGCCGAGCGCTCAAGATCCGTTTTAGCAATTGTACCGGGTTGTAGCCATCAGGAAACATAGACTCCGGCAAGGAATTCCACTCCTTAGCTGAAGTGTAGATATACTAGCTTCCGCCAGCGGATTTCCCAGCGTGAAAGTAGATTTCTCCATACTAACTTCAGACCCCTGTTTCATCCCTTCAGATGGTGAATTTTGGAAAATCCTCTCTTAAATAGCTCCCCTACGTCATAAAAGGTAACTTTTTGACAATAAAAACTCAACCTATTCCAGTACCTTCAGAATGATCCAATAAACGAGCTCATTTTCATCTTCGAGGCCTCTCAAGGCAATAGTTCTGTTTTAGTAGATTTTATATTTTGCATAAAAAAACTCAAAATTATTTGATACTAGCTTTTGCCTGTGACTTCGTCCGCGTACATTTTTTTTTTTTTATGGTGGGAAAAAATCATCCAATGACAACCCCCGCTCTTGGGCGGAGCGGGAGATAGTATCAGACTCTTACTGACTAAAAGACCCACCCCGTTCCTTCTAGCTTTGAAATATAGCCTATGTCACTCAGGAATAAAGCAGCTTTCTACTGGTGAAAAAATTTTAGCAGTCGGACCAGTACTTCCAGAGATTACCTCCTACAAACAAAAGAACTTAAAAACAAAAAAACAAACTTTACCTCTTTATTATATTAGAGTTGAAGAGTAGATGGGGCCTCATTAGGATTAGTTACGTCACTGCTACCAATGCTAAAGAGTCTTACTTTGTACTAAAAGTCCAACAGTCCACAACTAGTTTATTTAATACTTTAGATTCTATGTTACAAATTCAGTTAGGAACCATTGACCCTTTTCTACAATGCAATTTTATACATTTTAGCATTGGTTGAGTGCATCTACACTTTTGACCCCTAATTGTACATCATCATTTCAGCTGATAGATGTCCACTGTTGGGCATAGGCCTCCCCCAAGTGTCGCCACAACGAACGATCCTGTCCGTCCCGCATCCTTCGGATTCCCGCAAACTTCACCAGGTCATCGGGCCACCTTGTAGGAGATTAGATGACCTCGCTGCGTCTTCCGGTACGCGGTCGCCACTCCAGAAACTTTCGGCCCCAACAATTGTACATACAGAACACTAAATAAAACTGTAAAAATACTAATAGATAGAGCTACAAAGGTGTCTACTGATTACTTTCTTAATTACATTACGCTACCCTATAATTTTCTTAAACACATTGAAACCTACACTCTAAATCCCACTCAACATCACCCACACATTACAACACCTACGCACTCTTCTCAGTTGCACACACACAGTCTCACCGGTTCAGTGCTAAGTGTGTACTCTACATGTATGAATTGGATGTAAGTGTGTGAGTAGCCGCCCGCCCTGGCATCTCACCCGCTTAGGGTGCGTTCATACGAGTGCGAATCCCTATCAGCACAAGATCGCGGTCCCGGCTCCTCAAGGCATATATTTCTCGAACCCTTTAAATTTTTTTCTTTACCCGACCAAATGCATCACTAACTACTTAGTGCCAGTAGCTTCCCCCGCCTAATAGTAAAAAATAATCCTAAGAGAAACACACTCTCGGGTTAAATAAAATTTTTATGTAGCACATAGAAATTTTATTTATCCAGGACGTGGCTTACAGCTATATGCCAAATTTCATCCAAATCTGATCTGCCATTTAAGTGTGAAGGAGTAACAAACATACACATTTGCATGCATACAAACTTTTTCCTTTATAATATTAGTGCAATACTTTATGAAAATTGACATAAAAGCGAGACGTGTACACTATTCAACGACTACTCACTCGATGAGTTTCATGTCATATAAACGCGCCCTTAGCGATATATATGTGTGTGTGAGTTGGGTGTAAGTGTGTGAGTGGCCGCCCGCCCTGGCATCTCGCCCGCCCTGGCCGCGCCTACGGAATGATGAATGTTGTTGCTATGTGAACGTTCTTTGTTCTTATGGGAGGCGGCGCTCTGAAAGGATTTTCTCTGTATATATGTATGTGTACGTTTGTCTATGTATGTATGATAGTATATAGATGTGATGCAAATCAAAACAGATCGTATCATGGAGATTAAACGAGAGACAGAAAAAAAAATTATTTTAAAAAATATCGACAAATTTTATTTTTATGTAGGTATTTTGAAAAACAAAAAAGCTACATATATTATTACATTTTAAGTATCAAAAATGTGTGTTCAGTACGTACATTGATGTAAGCAGAACTCGACCACTATGGAACAACCGAATGGAGAATCTCCCTCAGTTTTTTTGAAGTCGGTGAAAAATGTAGGGAGGGGTTTGACTCCCTGAATTAAAAATTAGAGTCCATATCAGGACTTGGTAAAATGTCAAGCGTACGAGCGAAAAAGAGGGACTTCACCCCGTTAACAATTCAGTGTAGGTCGTTAAATAGATCGCGTTAAAAGCTGGTGGTATAAACCCCAGGTCTGAATATCATTTCGTGTAATTTTAAAAACAAAGACGAATCGGAAATATCTTTAATATCAACTATCTAAACAAAGGACACTATTCGCGTCCTCATACAAGTACATACAAGGAATATCCGCAATATTATACAGAACACAGCACATTTCCTATCACTATTATTATACTTTGTCTGTATCCAGAGCAAATCGATCTTGAACAGCCGACCCGACATCATAAAATCTTAACTCACACCTCATCAAAGGAAAATGATCGAAAACTACTCCAAGCTTCAGTCAATAAGGACTTTTTTTGCGTGCACTCTCCTCGGGTTTTCCCTAGAGAACCATCTTTGCCCGTTCCATATTAAATCGTTCTATATTTTTGATAGCTTCATTCGAATTTCGACTCAAATTTTCACTGATAAGATTCATTTTAGGATACCACGCGTCTATTTAAGAGAATCGATCTCGTTTCTTATTCCTTTTTTGAATGGCCTAAACGACACTCATCCTTGTTATTTGAATTTGAGCCGTATTGTGATGAATTTTTAATGGGTTATTGGGCGAGTTTTGCTTGAGATGGATTGAACAGGGAGTTTAGTTGTATCTCTTGGTAGAGAATGATTTCATTTCATTCAAGATTGAATGAGTTCTGCGATTGGTTGAGAGGGATGTGAGGGTACATTGTTGAGAGGAATCGGTATGTTATATGTATCTGAATGTATGTGTAATGGCTTTATTGTATGAAGTATCTACTAATTAGACTTAATTAACTAATTATTAGGTTTCTGAAATTAGTCGTCTAATATTCAGAATATGTCAAAGATTGTTTTATTCCGCGACTAGTGATCCACCTCTGCTTCGCCCATGTGTAAATCATTCTATTATCTTCCAACCTATATTATCTACCTACCTATATTATCTTCCAACCTTTCTCGTTTATTGTTCTTTCTATTAGTGAAAACCGCATCAAAATCCGTAGCGTGGTTTACTAGATGGTTTACGAATTAGTGGATAAACAAACAAACGTTGTAAGCGACTTTATTATGTAACACAACATGTACCTAATATAAAAAACACTCATCCTGAAAGTAGTTGTTTAGAACCGTCTACGAAATAAATATGACGAGTTTTGTACGAAAAACAGGAAAGGTCCTTCACCCTACTTTTAACTTCTAGTTAACAATATATTAAAAGGTAAAACTGCACTAAACTCTATTTATTCAGATAGCTTATTTTATAATAATTTTAATGATATAAGCTTAGTAGAGCTACGCTGCGTAATTTCTGAGATATCGTAGTTTGGTTGATTAGTATTATCGTAGATTAGTGGACGCGGAGAAATCCCGCGAATTCGGCCGGGCGCATCGTAACAGACAATGAGTAGTTGCGCAAAAAGACCTAACGTCGAAGGCGAATTGGTATTATTTTAGAATAAAAAAAAATAACATTCTAACATAAAATTCTTGATAAATCTTGAATGCGTCACTAGCGTGTTTGTGTGTGCGTGCGTGCTTAGATACCAAACAAAAATATATCAATGTAGTGCGGCAATGTAATTTGACTACAATAAAATTTAGGATAACAAATTTTTTATAAAACACTAGTTATATAATTAAGTAATTAGAAATAAGTTATAATAATAGATATTTTGGACCAAAATTTGTCTTTAAATTAATAAATTATTAATTATTAATGCTTTTATTATGATTGTAACTTTAATAATAATTTTTGTACCTATTAAGTACAATTTATTTTGTAGTTAAATAATAAAACAAGAAAAATGAAAACACGTAACTAATTACAATTTATTTATACTAAGGGTATATATACTCGTAAACCATAGGTATAATAACTCCTTACTAAAAACTAATATGGCGCGGGCGTAAAAAAAATTCTTCTGCAACTTTTTTTTTTAATTCTGGTGTTGATGTGTATTATTCTAGTTATGTAAGTACATCTACACTAATATTACAAAGAAGTAAAGTTTGTCTTTATGTTTTTTTTGCTTGTAGGAGATAATCTCTGAAAGTCCGACTGCGAAAATTTATTCACCGGTAGAAAGCTGCTTTATTCCTGAGTGACATAGGCTATATTTGAAGTATGCGGGCGAAGCCGCGGGCAAAAGCTACTGTTGTATAATTTTATTACCTGGAAACTTATTAAATTATAATAAAATTATGAAAATAACACGGATATTGCTATTACGCCCACATTATTACAAGCTACTTTGTATCCCCACACTATATTTACAAGCCTGGTCACCGCAATCAAAACGTTACTAACTTACAGGCCCAGATGTTTCAGTTCTCGCGAATTATAAAGTAATTATTCTATACCTAAGCTATCATTAGAAATCACTGTAATTTCCCCTGGTTCTGTTGTTAAATATGTCATGATAACGTTTAAGCGATGAAAAGGACAAGTAAAACAGTCCTTAAAGTCGTTTCGAACAAAAATCATCATCATCATTTCAGCCGAAAGAAGTCCACTGTTGGACATATGCTACCCCCAAGTGTCACCACAATCTCTCGCGCCGGGCCTTGGTTGAGGCCATGGTCCGGAGCGAGGAGGAGTGGCAGGCGGTCGCCGACTTCTGCGAAGCAGTAATGCTAGCAAAGGAGGAGGCCGAACGCATCAGGCAACGGCGTTATCGCCGCCGCCGCCGGCGCCGGGATACTGATCCCGATTTCCGGCCACCGTAGGCGCGGGCTTGCGGACAGTAAGCAATGGGTAACTCGCTGTCCGGCCGTCCGGTAACTGTCCGGACCAAGCCCAAGTCGTCGACGGCGCGCACTGTTCCCGCGCGCCTCAAGGAGTTGTCAGCAACAGCAGGGGCCCAGCCGGGTCGAAGCCTACCGGGGCCAGGGTTATCCGAAAGGGCGCTCGAGCCCCGGTATAAAGGCTTGAAGGAACGGGATGGGTTTTTTAGTCAGTAAGAGTCTGACACTATCTCCCGCTCCGCCCAAGTGCAAGGATGTCATTTAGATGATTTTAACCCACCAAAAAAAACCCACAATGAACGGGCCTGTGCATCTCGCATCCATCGGATTCCCGCAACGCTCACCAGGTCATCGATCCATCTTGTAGGAGGCCTTCCAACGCTGCGTCTTCCGGTACGCGGTCGCCACTCCCAACCACCTTTAGTTTTTTTTTTTTTTTTTTATGGTGGGAAAAAATCATGCATTGACATTCCCCGCTCTTGGGCGGAGCGGGAGATAGTGTCAGACTCTTACTGACTAAAAGACCCACCCCGTTCCTTCTAGCCTTCATACCGGGGCTCGAGCGCCCTTTCGGATAACCCTGGCCCCAGTAGGCTTCGACCCGGCTGGGTCCCTGCTGTTGCTGACAACTCCTTGAGGCGCGCGGGAACAGTGCGCGCCGTCGACGACTTGGGCTTGGTCCGGACAGTTACCGGACGGCCGGACAGTGAGCTACCCATTGCTCACTGTCCGCAAGCCCGCGTCTACGTTGGCCGGAAATCGGGATCAGAATCCCGGCGACGGCGGCGGCGATAACGCCGTTGCCTGATGCGTTCGGCCTCCTCCTTTGCGAGCATTACTGCTTCGCAGAAGTCGGCGACCGCCTGCCACTCCTCCTCGCTCCGGACCATGGCCTCAACCAAGGCCCGGCGCGAGAGGTCTCCGCCGCTGATCGCCCCCACGAGGGCACGGCGATGCTCCGACCACCTTTAGTTCCCAACGACCATCTGTTCTGCAAGCAATGAGCTCTGCCTATTGTCACTTTAGTTTGGCGATTGTTCGTACCATGTCGGCAACCTTGGTTCTTCTGCGGATGATTCATTCTTGATTCGATCACGCAGGGAACTCAATCATAAATGGCTGTTAATGCGACTGTCTTGTGCCGTTCGGTTTTTTGGCCATAAAATCTGACATAACATGAGCAGCTTTATAATGTTCCCACTGCTGGGACTCTGGCCTCCTCTCTAGGAGAGAGAATGGGCCTTAATCCATCTCGCGAGCCCAATGCGGTTTGGTGGATGCCACATGTCTTCGAATTTTTGGTGCTAGGACATGCCGGTTTCCTCACGATGTTTTCCTTCACCGTTTTGAGAGCAGTGATGGTGAAGTAAATTAGTAAGTAATGCGTGCCTAGCTGAGTTTGAACCCGCGACCTACTATTCGTAAGTCGGGGTAGTTATAACTGGGCCACAGCTCACAACTGCTCTGATAGGATCTGAACTCTAGAAAAATTTCCGACATAAACAACTTTTATTTTATCGCTAAATATTCTTTTTAGAAACCTACATTAAAGAAATTTGGTCCAAAACTATAATTAAAAAAAAAAAACAATTTAAAGTAACTTTGATTAATAAAAAAATTCAACCTATTCTCATAATTTGATTAATAAAAGTACAATGCGGTCCAAATGATAATAGGATCGCCCGCCATGTTGTGACGTCACGATTTACTGTCAAATCGAGGAAAGAAATTTTTAAACATTAATTAATTTACGAAAAATTTAATTTATTTATGAACTGTCAACAAAAAAAGTTTAACCAGAATCCATTTCTTCAATTTTACTCATCTCTAAGTTCTTTAATTTTGCCAAAATTTCTTCGATTTGACAGTACGACGAGACGTCAAAACATAGGAATCGGTCCTATTCTCATTTGGAACGCGTAGTATATTATATAATGCTGAACAGATGAATCATTTTAATATCTAACACTGCTTCCTGAAAAAAGCGATTTCCTTTATGAAAAAAGGTTTATACATCTTATTTTTTTTTTATTGTTATAGGCTTACGCTTGACCACTATCCCACCCGATGGAAAGCGAAGACGTGGTCAATGATGTAGCACGCTTGCCTAGAAGTAACCTATTCACTCTTGACTTAAACATTCCCAGGTTGTAGCTTTCAGGAAATACAGACTGTTGACATTAGAAGACTCATCATCATCATTTCAGCCGATAAACATCCACGGTTAACATAGGTTTCCCCCGAGTGTCGCCACAACGAACGATACTCAATTTAAAGACTCAATCTGTGATGTCTTTGCCTAAAAAATAGAGGCAGAAAAAATATGGCCGAGCTTTTTCCACGCCCTTATTTTTCTCTCGTACCCGCTGAGTCACGGCACCATGACACGCCGCCGTGAAACACCTCTTTATTGGGAATCCTTTGTTCTGCGCTTTATCAAATCTTGGCTGTAGTACAGGAGATAGGGACAGGTTTTGTCAATGTACTACAAGTAGATTTATTTAAATAAAATGAAGATGATCATTTTTACAAAAAACAACTCGTTATCTGTATATTATAAATGTAAAAGGCAAAGTCTCACTCATTGACTCATCAATATGCAGCTTAAACTTTCGGAACTAGAATGCTGATTTAAAAAAAAAAACAAACAATTATATAAACCAGTGCTTGACTGCGATCCTACCACTTAGCACAAAGATTCCGTTTATGATAATTATGTATGAACAAAGAATAAGAAAGGGTTTTTCCAAAATACACTTCTTAAAGAGATGAAATGGGGTTTCAAAGTTTGTATTGAGACACCTACTTTCACGCGGGCGAAGCCGCTATCAGAGACTAGTTGTTCAATATATCGAAAACACCCAGTAAATAGTATCTAGTTATTCTATTGAAGATTTATTTTAACCTTTCAATCGTGGTAATTAGAGACACAATAGAAAGACAATAGGTGTGCGAACGTCGGCGTTTGCTTGGGGTTTAATGAATTAATATAGATAGAACAAGAAAAATAAAAACACTTAAGTAATTAAAACTAGATATATACACCTAATTAAAACTAACTACAAATTAAATAAAAGCCCTAAAGAACTAAAAAAGTAATCTAAAGTACGGCAAATTTTTCTATTGAAAACAAAAAGATTTAGAATATTTCAATTTTGAGACTATACTAGGCATCTAGAATATCATCATATATATTGAGTATTTTCACTATAAGTAGGTACTAGGCATAATAAATAAAATATAAAAAAATAGTATAAATCTCAAAATTTAAATGGTCCACAGACATAGTAAGAACAATTAGAATGACTCATATTGATTTTTCATGACAACTTCAGAACACTGAACAAAGTCCTTCCCAAACAAAGAAAATACGCGTTTTCTCCAAACACACCATTAAATCCCCGACCAGTCTTCCCTTCCTAACTCTTAAACCAGGAGTATTGGTACCAGGCGCTGTCTCAGGAGCGCACCCACCCACTACTTCCACCCCGCTAGGGTGAAGGAGGGTGGCAGCGATAATTAATATTCGAGCCTTCACCCCCTCCTGGCTCTTTCTTTGTGGGTTTTGTGAGACGTAGCTTGAAAAATGTAAGTGGGAAAATTGTGTGAGGAACACTCTTTTCAGATACGTACTCAATGTTTTGGTGGGAAAAGGGGGAGGGGGCTTTTGTACTGCAGTGGGATAGTAAAAGGTTGATAGATAGGAAACATCGTAGACGAGGATAATATATCTTTATATGGCAAGAACTTAACCATATTTCAGCTTAGTCACTCAAAAGGCTATGAAAAGGGCTATGCCTGGAGTTACCTTACGTGATCGTATCAGTAATGAAGTTATTCGCAGGAGAACGAGAGTAGCCGACATAGCACGAATAATCGCCCAATTTAATCAGTGGCAGCAGGGCACATTGCTCGTAGAAGAGATGGTCGATCTGGCCGAAAGGTTCTGGAATGGCGTACTACTCGTACCAGAAGACGCAGTGTTGGTAGTCCTCACACAAGGTGGATCGATGACCTGGTGCGGGTGTCGGGAACCCGGTGGATTTGAGACGCATTGGACCGATCGTTATGGTGACACATAACGATCCTGTGCGTCTCACATATCGAGCGTAAATAAATAATGAATACATGCCAATATTTTCTAAACAGAACTTAACGTAGATGATTCGTACGTCCTTAGCTTGACTGCAGGCATTTTTTTTTGTACAGAACTAGCGATCCACTCCAGCTTTATGCAAAGCTGGAGTGGATCGCTAGTATAGTAGACTATTAGAAATTATTGAAATTTTCGGCTGTCCTCTACTATGACATGCGTGTATTAGGTATACAATAAAATCTTCCCCTTGAATCACTCTGTCTATTGATGAAAACTGCATGAAAATTCGCTCAGTAGTTTTTGAGTTAATGCGTTCATACATACAGAAAGACGGTGGGGGATTTTATTTTATAATATGTAGGAATATTAGCATACCCATTACATATGTAATTCTATGGGGCCTTACCATGACATTTTAAAATGCGAGAGTGAGAAAAAGAGATGGAGATATAGGTACACCCTTTTGTTTAGGTCGTCAAATGGATCGCATTAGCAGCTCGTAGTAAGGCCTCAGAGCCGCATAAAACTAATCTAATGTAGGTACAGGCTTACGTCACAAAATAGATAGGTACAGAAGTCAATCTACATACAAAGCGCGCTTGAACAACGCACACATAGACACCGCTCATAGACACGATGTCTCGGTCGCGTCTCGGACCACTCGTCGAACAGTTCCGACTCAAACGCTCATTAGTGTGCGTCCACCGAGCGTAGGAATAATAAAAACTTTTTACAAAAAAATATAACCGACTTACTAAAAAAACACTAAAACCATCAAAAAAAATTTTAATTTCGGAAGTCGGTGTTTCTATAATAGTTTTGCCTCTTCGTTATTTAACACCGACTTCCGAAATTAAAACTATTTTGATGGTTTTAGTGTATTAAAATTATTTTGATGGTTTTAGTGGTTCTAAATGCTTAAGTTTTTGATAAAAATACCAAAAGAACTATATGGTTGCCTATAATATTTGAGGAGTTCCGTCGATTTCGCCAAGAGTCCATCATCAGATCTCGACTTAGTGACTATGGGACCATTTGAGAAGTATACCCTTTTCAACAAAAAAAGAATTTTTCAAATCGGTTGGCAAGTGACGAAGTTATGCGTAACATACATAAAAAAAAACCCACATCCGAATTGAGAACCTCCTCCTTTTTTAGAAGTCGGTTAAAAAGTGAAGTACATACATGAGATGGTCTTCTGTACCTATTTATTTTGTGCCTACGTGTGTCAATTGACATGATAACTAATACCTATGCAGCATGTTTTTCTTAGAAACCATGTTCGAGCCTAGTGTTAGCACAAAATAGATAGGTAGGTACAGAAGTCAATCTCATGTATGTACTTTACTTACTTTTTATACCTACGCTCTACGGCCGCGCTAGGATCAGCGCATAGCGCTGAACTGTACGAGTGCGACCGGGCGATTGAGCCGAGATATCGTGTCCATGAGCGGTGTCTATGTGTGCGTTGTTCGAGCGCGCTTTGTATGCAGATTAACTTCTGTACCTATCTATTTTGTGGTATTAGCGTGTAGTAACGTTTATAATGAACAAAGAATGATGGTAGCCATCTTTCTTTCAGTCATTGTAACCTATGAAGAATAGAACAAAGAACATGTGGATTATTATGAACGAAGAAATTGCGTTTTATATACATTCTTTATGTCTTTGTGACGTGCGTAATAAGTTTTATTTCTCTTTGACTAAAATCAGCATTAAGTTAACTACAGATACCTACATAAATTAAATCAAGACAAATGCTTGCTATAATTATGGTACCACCACTAAAAAGTACCCGTTACCCAAAACCTTCTCATTCATCTCATAACGATTCTAATAATCCCAAACACGGTTAGATTACATTAATTTACCTTCTGGCTTCATCATCAGATCAGTTCGATACATCCCCTTTTTCTTTCAGTCATCGACTACACGTATAAACAAAGCAATTTTTCTTGTTACGACAGTTCTGCTGTGATCCTATGAGGAGTTCTGTTCCATATCTTCGAAGTTCATGATCAGAACATAACAATATTTCTATGGGACCAAATTGGAAGCATAGCCATTCAATAAAAAAAAATTGTTCAAAATCGGTCCACAATTGACCACGGTATCGGTGAACATACATAAAAAAAAAAAACATTCAGCCGAACATAGAATCTCCTCCTTTTCGAAGTCGGTTAAAAATTACGTTAAATTCAATTTGCATACAGTAGAGCTAATCTAAGCGTGCTCCATCGTCAGCCACATCATCGCTAACCATCAGGAGGGATAGTAGTCAAACGCGAGCCTATCCATAATTAAAAAAAAAAGATGGGAACTACGATCACCAATACGTCTTTCAAGCTTGAACATTATGAAAACAATGAAATGACTGTTGTATTTATGACGAGCGAAAATCAAAAGTGGGCACTTAAACACTGTCATCTGAATCACTACAGGCATAACTAAAGCAGTTAAGACACACCTTCCATAACACAATATTATGATTACGTTCGATACCTTGTGCAGAACGTAAACTCTCCTTACTAGTCCTGAGTTGAGCTACACGAATACTGACAAATGCTTGCACTGACTGGACAGGTCTACTAAAATCTGTGTGGTTTTTTCCTGAAAATATCGTCTGAGACACAAATCTGCATGGTGCTCATATGATTTGACCATTACATGTTTACTGTATGGACTTTAAGAGACTTAGAAATCTGAGCTTGTTTCGGTGCTTTTCCTCAGGGTAGTCTGCCAGGAAACACCAGCATTTTTTTTAGGTGGGAAAATCATTCAATGACATCCCCCGCTCTTGGGCGAAGCGGGAGATAGTGTCAAACTTTTACTGACTAAAAACCCACTCCTGTTCCTTCATTGACATTCGTACCGTGGCCGAATCTTCCTTTCAGAAACAAATCCTTGGCCCCAGTAGGCTTCAACCCTGCTGGCCCCCTACGGTGAGCTGACAACTCCTTGATACACGCGTGAAACGATAAGCACCATCGACGTCTTGGGTTCGGTCCGGACGGTTACCGGACGGTCGGACGGCGGGCTACCCATTGCACGCCGTCCGCAAGCCCGCGGAGAGACAGCAGATGCATAAAAAAAAAGAAAATTATATTAAAAAAAAACAAAACTACCCACTCATTATACGTTTCTCAAAAAATACATCAAATATTGTTAAGAATCGTCGACGAATTCAGATAAGGAGAAGCATTTTTAAGAAATGAAAAAGTTGATCTGAATTTGGGCAAACCATGCGTGTTTAAATTTTTGTTTTTAATATCCAAAATTCGCGAGATAATTTGCAAGAGGTTGGCAGTAGTATCATCACAGCGTTAAAGTTTTCCAATTGTCGATTTGAACCAATAGTTTGACTATATTATGGTATATATGTATATAGTTTATTAATTTGAGTACGTATATATTATATAATTGTAAGAGTATTGTAATATTTATGGTTTATTAGTAAATCAATTCTTGGAATCACCTTATCTCTTTCTTTTATTGCACTTACCACTGTTTTTCTCTGCACCACCCAAAGGTTGACTGGAAGAAAATGCCTAAGGCATTAAGTCCGCCTCTGTACTTTTATGTGCATGATGTATAAATAAATAAATAAATAAAATTTACCCCACAAAGAGATAAGCGATAGTACGATTTCTTTTTTAGTTCTTGCTAAGATTTTCCCAGAAAAATCTTTGCGAGAACCAAAAGTTATCCAATTAAACATTGGAGATATTATCTAAGATATACAGTTTGATAAACGGAAAAACAATGAAAAACAAAGTGCGTAAATAACTTTGAAAGATACCGCGACGGCTGATATTTTCAGTTTTATGATTCGTAGGTATGTCAGCTGACGATGACTACACTTTCTGCAGATGTTGTAGATAAGGGACTTCCCGCTTAATTTGAAATTAAATCATTAAATTTTTGAGATAACAGAGTAACTCGATAATACAACAGAATCATTATCTAATCTTACCGGCTTAATATTGAATTCTTCTGCCTTACGTGTAATAAAACAAAAAATTAAGATGCAGAAGGTAATAAGAATTATATTATTGCAGTAGAGCAGTGGTGGCCGAGTGGTAATAGTCCGACTTACGAGTTGTAGGCCGTGGGTTCAAACCCAACCACGAGCATTGCTTTGTGTAATTTATTTCATCACCACACTGCTCTCAAAACGACGAAACACTCGAAACCGACATGTCCTAGAACCAAAAAAATTCGAAGACATGTGACATTCACCAACCCGCACTGGGCCCGCGTGGTGGATTACGGCCCTTTCCCTCTCCTAGAGAGGAGGCCTGACTCCCAGCAGTGGGAACATTAAAAGGCTAATTACGCTTATTATAATTGAATTCGGGAGTTGCAGTGATCCCCAGCCGAACTTCAGAACGACGAGCAATGTGTGGCTCGCCGTTTGACCGTCTGGTATGTAGAGCCAGAGTCATCGACGGCGCGCAGTGTTCCACACGCGCCTCATAGATATGTCAGCCAAATCGTAGGGACAGAGTAGAGCAGATGCCCGCTAGGGCCACAGGAAATATCACACAGGACATAGACGGATTTAGTCAGTAAAAGTCCGACACGCCTTCTCGTTCCAACCTAGAGTGAGAAAAGTCATTGGACTAGCAGCATTGCCACGATGTATGGCAATGCTATCGAACCGAAATGCAATATGAGGTTTTCGGAAAAACTAGGATTTCGGCAGAATAGGACAAAGAAAATAGGAGTAGGTATGATTTACCGGAAAAACGCGTTACTACAAATTTATAAACACGTAGAGATTCTAATTTTTCAGATTCTTGAAGAAAACTGCATTACAGAACAATTTCGTTACCAATCCAATTCACATCATCACTGCAAAACTCATTTACCAGCCACCAACGACCGCATACCTACATACCTAAAAGATTATACAGCCCGTACATAATCTCCCTACGTCCACACCCACTTTAAAACGGACCTTACAGCTTGTAACATAAGGTTGAAGTTGCGTGCAGGATGAGGGTAGTTCATCCACATCTCGTGAGGGACAAGGACGCAAGATGGCGCGAGATTAGAAGCCGGCCGTATTGATCGCTCCCCGTGGGGGGTGGTGGGAGGGACGAAGGGGGACCATTTCGTTAATCTCGCTTCCATGTCTGTTCGGGGTGGATTTGAAATGGATTTTCAGTACAAATGGGATGGGGTACGCTTCTTTGTGTAAATTGTAGGCTTCTCGCTTTGAAGGGTTTTCACCGGTGCGTTGGGGAATAAGTGACTACGTGCACGTGTTTGGAAAGAATTTGAAGGACTATGATGGAAGGAGAGTGCCGCTCTTGAGATTGGTTCAAGTTGATAATAATAATTTTAACGATATTGTTGATGCATTTATTAGCCGTATCTAAACACAAAAAAAAAAATATTATGTGTTACTAGCTGACCCGCTAAACTTTGTTCTGCCATAAAAATACTATGAAAAAGATAATTTTGTAAAAAAATATACAAAAAAAATGGGGAGTGGGGTAGCTTGACCTACCTAATATACACAAAAAAAATCATAAAAATCGGTCAAGCTGTTTTAAAGAAGATAACAAACACTGTGACACGATTTTTTTTTTATATTTTCGACTTTAAGTAGACATATTATTATTATTAACGATTAAATTCTGAAACAACGAAAAAAGGGTTTAGAATATTTGTTTAATTTAATTTAACCAAAGTGAATCTAATCTAGAAGCTAAGTAACTTGTGGAAACGATTGTATTTAATAATAATAATTTATTGTTTCCAAAAAGTACTACAAGTAATACAACACCTTAAAATTATTGTTGACATTTGAGTTGCACATTAAATTAAAGCTAGTTAGGAACATCTGTGTCTGAACTAGATAAAAAATCTGTATTTCAGACATCAGCGCTCTCCCTTAAGTTTATACAATATTTTTGAAATACCTAATAAAAGAAGCATTTGCGGTAAAACTAAAACTCTATGAAAAGAAATTAACAATTCCAAAAAATAAAATAAATAACATTAAAATCAAATTAGTTATACTTTAGAAATAAAATTACAATATGAATTTAAAAAAAAAAACAAAGCATTTAAATCATGTACCTAGATTAGAAATTAATTTATAAAATATAAAATAAATAAAAAAAGACAACATAAATTCATAAATACGATTGGACCATTACAATATAAAAATATATGTAAAAAAGTGAGATATAAACTTATCCAGTACGTTTTTCTAGATAATTATAATATAGTACAATGAAAGATTGTTTGTTTCCAAAATAAAATAAAATAGACTATCATAAAAGATCCACATCACGTTATTACAAATTAAGTGTGTAAATATATAAAATATATTCGGTAAAGAAAGACATATATTTTTTAATATTGTAGATTCAAAAAATAACAAGGAACTTTACCATTATATTCCAAATCATGTCCTCCACCTCAGTTCTATCACGAATCATAAAATTGCCTTTTTTTATATACCTACACAATATTATAAATAGGTAAAATTTGTTTTTTTTTTTGGAGGAAGTAATCTCTGAAATTACCTACTTCTTCGATTACTAAAATTTTTTCACCGATAGAAAACTGCTTTATTCCTGAGTGGCATAGGCTATATTTTTTAAGTGCGGGTGAAGCTGCGGGCAAAAGCTAGTATAATATAAATTATTGCTTCATTGCGATTCAACCTGATGTTAAGCAGTGAAGCTGTCGTTGATGGTGAAGCGCACTAGTGTATTAAAAGCCTATTCACTCTAGCCTCGAAGACACCTAAATTAGAATTGGACGGGAAGACCAATAATTGAGGATTATATTGCAGTCATAGCGACAGACTCCAATGGAGGCCTTTCAACTGAGTTGGAATATGGAATTATGGACCTAAGTGACACCGCAGAGGCCCAGCAGGGTCGAAGTCTACTGGTGCCAGGGGTCTGCTTCTGAGAAGAAAGCTTGGCCCTGGTATGAAAGACAACGAAGAAACGGGGTGGGTGGTTTTTTAGTCAGTAAAAGTCTGAGACTATCTCCCGCTCCGCCCAAGAGCGGGGGATGTCATCTGGATGATTTTACCCACTGGAAAAAAACCTAAGTGACATATAGAACAGGAATGTAGCTTTGTGTATTTAAAATATTGTTAGTCTTAAGTTTGCGCCTTTTCGGGCAAATAAAATGCCTTTCTTTCTTTAATTGCAATTTCTAATATTTACGAGTGATCACAGAAAACGTAAATTTTCAGTAAAGAAGTAATAATAGCAGTCGGCAGTATCCGGCCTTCGTCAGGTAGACTGTGACCTAATAACTTTCAGGGCGCGGCACTTATCTGAAAGGCTTCAAGGCGATGTAAACTTATCGCTTGAACAACGGTTTGTTTGCACGGATTTTGTTCTAGATGGGCTGATTTATCTTTTAGGATTTTAACCTTTTGAATACCGTAATTAGAAATGCAATAGAAAGACAATGAGAGCGTGAACGCCGGGTTTGCGAATTAGAAGTCATTCATAAAAATGCGTACAGCTAATGAGTGGAATGCCCTGCCGGAGTCTGTGTTTTCTGATAGCTACAACCTAGGGGTCTTCAAGTGGCAACGGCGTTATCGCCGCCGCCGCCGCCGGGATTCTGATCCCGATTTCCGGCCAACGTAGGCGCGGGCAATGGGTAGCTCACTGTCCGGCCGTCCGGTAACTGTCCGGACCAAGCCCAAGTCGTCGACGGCGCGCACTGTTCCCGCGCGCCTCAAGGAGTTGTCAGCAACAGCAGGGACCCAGCCGGGTCGAAGCCTACTGGGGCCAGGGTTATCCGAAAGGGCGCTCGAGCCCCGGTATGAAGGCTAGAAGGAACGGGGTGGGTCTTTTAGTCAGTAAGAGTCTGACACTATATCCCGCTCTGCCCAAGGTCGGGGGATGTCAATGCATGATTTTTTCCCACCAAAAAAAAAAGAAAAAAAAAAAAGAGTGGTCTTCAAGTCAAGAGTGAATATATTACTTCTGGGCAAGCGTGCCCCATCGGCGAACACATTATCGCTTACCATCAGATGAGATAGGTCAAACGCGAGAATATAAAAAAAAAAACATAATTTTCTTAAAGAGCGTCCGTGGTATTTTTTGGCGGTTCTTCTTTATAGGAAGTGACCAATTGGATCCTTGCACTAGCTTCAGACGATTTATAATGAAAGCATTGTTTTTTTAAGTAGAGTTTAGCAAGATATTTTTTAAATTACCTGCTTACAATTAATGCACAAACCGCACGGGGCCGCATGGTGGATTACGGCCCATTTCCTCTCCTAGAGAGGAGGCCTGAGTCCCAGCTGTGGGAACACTGTAAGACTGAAACATTCGCTTCCTAAGTTTCAAACTTAGGAAGCGAATTTTTGTCTGTCTATTCGCCAGAAACTAATAAAATACTGAATGCGGTTCGCGAAAACTCATGCGGTTTTCACCAATAGACAGGGAGATTCATGAAAGAAGAGTAGGTAAGGGCCTGTCCGCACAGCGGTATTTCACTGCGCGGATTTTTTTTTCGTTATTCTGTAACACATTGAATCTTATGGAAGTTTCCGCACAGGCGATAAAAAATTCTGTGATTTCTTGCAGATTTGACGCGGTGCGGTGCGCAAATAAATCCGCGCGAATATTTTCCGCGCGGTGAAATATCGTTGTGCGGACAGGCCCTTAGATGTAATAATAGGACTCTACATGAAATTGTTGTCTTGAACGGGTTTCGTTGAAGTAAGTGTCTTTAGATCGACTTGGAATTAGGTATTAGTTCAAATAAACTTTTCTATATTAAAGGTAAGTTATTCTTTTTTTCGAAATTTCTCTAAAAAAAATGAGCTCTACCGTGGAAACAATTTTTTTTTTAATTGGTATAAACTAGTGCTTGACTGCGATCCCACCTGATGGAAAGCAGCGATGCAATCTTTGATGGTAAGGCGCACTAGTTTATTAAGAACCACTCTAGCCTTGAAGACACCCAAATTATAATCGGACGGGAAGACCGCAGCAGGCAAACTGTTCCAGTCCTTCGACGTACGCGGCATAAACGACGAGGCGAAACGCTTAATCCGGCCCGTAGAGGTTTCAACAACGTAACGTACAACAATATGTCTCTCAAGCGATATGCGACGCATTTTGGATATTTTGAACATTCATATCGCTGATAGAGTCACTATCTCGAGTCGCCTCGTACTGGTCGGACCAAGTTTCAGTAATCAATCAACCAACAATAAAAACCAGAAGAACATCAATCCAATGATTACTGGAACAAATACTTGAGCGAACATTTCATGACTATTTTGTAACCAATCGATGCTTATTAGATCGTGTAAAGTGAAGCAGTAGTGTTCGCAGGATGTAACGCAACACATAACTAGATTTTATTCGGTGATGTCGGCTAAGGAAAACTGGTACCTGATGTGTTGCCAATATTGAACACGAGAGGTTAGGGCGCTTTTCCACCAGAGATGTGCTATGCTATGCTATGGATGCGTTTGATATCCACCAATCATATTCATTGGTGTACAAGCTTAGCACTGGTGAAACGGATTCAACTAAGATATGTTTTTGATGCGTGCTATGGATGCGTGCTGTGGATGGACGCGAGTGGTATAGCCATGTGCCGCTTCCCCATTATCGATACATCGCATAGCTTGAGGTGCACATCTTCCGCGCGCAGCTACTTTGCGGCGGCGTATCACAGCTTAGCTTTAACATGCTCGCAGCATAGCTGCATAGCACATCTCAGGTGGAAGAGCAGCCTGAGAAAAGGATGATTATTGAGAAAGGGAGGTCTATGTCCAACAGTGGCCAAAAACGGCTGAAGCTCTCACTCTGTACCATCGCCTCTTACTTTGTTTATCCCATTTGTGTCTTCAGACGCATAACGTTAGACCTCCAGGATACAGTAAAAATGCGTGCAACAACAATCAGTTGCTAATAACTTCAACGCAAAACCCATCCATCATTCATAAGCGTAATTTCTCGGTACATTACGTCCACGTCTCGGTTTCCTTCGATTGGGCAAGCGCACCAAGTCAGAGCTCAGGAACCACAGTCCAATGAAACGGTTAAATAAAAGAGGATCGCGTGCGCGCCCGCTGAGTTACACACATCTTGCTAAATTGATTACAATGTACCTTTTTTGGCTAATTATATCAGAGGTCGGAATTGGGTAGAGTTAGTCATTTGCTTGCATCGAAATTTTGATACTATTATGGATCTTCCTGGGATTTCTAATAAAAAACCCCGTGTGGCCAACAATATTAATAACAAATAATAATAAAAACCTCAGAGATAGATAAGGCAAATAAAACAAAGATTATGTTATTAATTAACATACAATTTTCATAACTATTTTTCATTGAAATAGATTTCTCTACGTCATCTGAGGTAAATTTAACTAATTATACACTTCCTAACAGCAGAAAAAAAATTCTTCCTGTATTGTTGAGGAGGAGGTCGTCAAAAATATAGGAAGAATTTTTTTCTGCTGTATTTCTGAGTGTCAAGACTCGTCGTCTCAGGACGACAGTCTATGACCAGTGTGTGTTGCAAGTGATGACATAAGGATCCGAAACGTGGTCGCTCACAATGGGCCTCATCAGAAGGCTTAAAGTCACCCAAAGAGCAATGGAAAGGGCTATGCTCGGAGTTTCCTTGCGTGATCGAATAAGAAATGAAGATATCCGCAGGAGAACCAAGGTTGCCGACATAGCACAAAGAATCGCCAAACTTAAGTGGGAATGGGCAGGGCACATTGCTCGCAGAACAGATGGCCGTTGGGGCCGAAAAGTTCTGGAGTGGCAACCGCGTATTGGAAGACGCAGCGTTGAAGGCCTCCTACAAGGTGGACTGACGACCTGATGAAAGTAGCGGGAATCCGATGGATGCGGGGCGCACATGATCGTTCGTTGTGGCGACGCTTGGAGGAGGCCTATGTCCAACAGTGGACGTCTATCGGCTGAAATGATGATGATATTTCTGAGTGTCATAAAAAATCTGCTCTTTCAAATTAATCTCGTGATTTGAGGCATTTATTCTTTCGCTGTATGAAATCAGTATATGTATAAATATTGTATCACATCAGGAATCATCCTTCCAATATCGTGGGCGCGTTCACAAATATGTAAACTCACTCATTTACACTGGACACCATAGACATTACGATACTGAATTTACAATTACACACACACACAATTACATTACGGTCGCTGAAGTAGTCAATAATACAATAAATTCTCAGCTGTGGGTACCTATTTTACCACGATAGCATGTGTTCAGATTCCACATATATTATTATCTAGTTATTATTATTCTGTATTCATTTTTCTTTACGTAATATAAATTATATTTTAAATATTTCAATAAAAATAGTAAATTACATTTAAAAAATATTATATCTACTCTTTATCTTTTTATTAAATATTATTGTGGGGCTGCATTTTGCCACTCTTCCCTGTCCTTAGCTACTTCTGGCCAATCCTTTAGGTATTGTATAGATAAATCCACTAGAAAGGAATTTGCGAATAATTAAAACAGCAAAACCTCGAATACTTCAAGAGTATATTGAAACCTTTCAATCGTGGAAATCACAGACACAATAGAAAGACAATAGGTGCGCGAACCGGCGTTCGCTTGGGGTTTAATGAATTAAGTAATAACAAATTATACACTAACTCAAATCCAGATCACAGTATTGAAATACGGGACAGACAGGTATTCTATTTATTACTTTTGATGCTAGAAAAAAGCATTGTCATTAAATAAAATTAAAAATCTATTAGCCCTATTGTTTTTTAACACTTTTTAATAACTCCTTGATTAATAGAGAAATGGGAATGATAATGAAGGTTGTATAAAAAGCAAGTATTTATTATTCATTTAATGTTGTAACGATAGCATAACTCATCGCTCAAGTAATAGCTAGAGCGCACTCAAGCGCCAGGGCTGGCTACCACCAGAAACGGAAGAAATCAGAAACTTTTATCTACACTCATATAGGTAATAAAGAGGTTTGTTTTTTTGTTTGTAGGAGGTAATCTCTGAAACTACTGTTCTGGTTGCAAAAATTTTAGCTCCGATAGAAAGCTGCTTTATTGAGTGGCATAGGGTATATGTTATGTACGCGAGCGAAGTCGCGGGCAAAAGCTAGTTTCAAATAGACCACTTACAGGCACTTTTGAATGGTCAAAATATGGGTCGGTAAAAAAAAACTAGAAGCAACTGCAAAAATTGTGACAAAGAAGTTGAATAAATATTTATTATTTGTATGCAATTTTTAGCTTTCAAAAACAGATATAAAAGAACTTTTCAAATACATATTGTCATAAATGAAAACGTTAAGAAATAAGACATGAGCATGAAAGCTCATGTGTTATTTCTTAACTGATCACTGAATCGTTTCAAAATACACAAATAAAATTAATATTTATATAAAATAAAAACAAATAAACGAAGAAAATAATTTGTAAGAAAGAAAATTTGACAAACATTCAAATGAAAAATAAATTAAACAAAAAAAAACATACATTCAGCCGAAAATAGAACCACCTCCTTTTCAAAGTCGGTTAAAAACAAACAAACCATTCTCTTTATTTCTTTTCCTCAAAAACCCGTGCGCCAACCCTAACCGGCTGCCACTTCTCAGCGGCGCAGGCGCACAAGATTTGCATAGCGCGTACGCAACGTGTGGAAAAGTGGTTTTATGCAATTATACAGACGACTTCTTGTGCCGGCTGCCGGCTGAACCCTTTGTTATTAAAACATAAGATAACGAATAACAAAAAAAACAACATCTTTGATTTAATATTATTTATCACACTAATCTACACTAATATTATAAAGAGGTAAAGTTTGTTTTTTTATTTTGTAAAATTTAGCAATCGGACCAGTACTTTCAAAGATCCGCGTGCCTCAAGGAGTTGTCAGCAACAGCAGGGACCCAGCCGGTTCGAAGCCTACTGGGGCCAGAGTTATCCGAAAGGGAGCTCGAGCCCCGGTATGAAGGCTAGAAGGAACGAGGTGGGTCTTTTAGTCAGTAAGAGTCTGACACTATCTCCCGCTCCGCCCAAGAGCGGGGTTGTCATTGGATGATTTTTTCCCACCATAAAAAAAAAAAAAACAATAAAAAAGTACTTTCAAAGATTATCTCCACCACCAGTACTTTCAGAGATTATCTCCTTATCTCTGAAAGTACTGGTCCGATTGCTAAAATTTGGTCACCGATAGAAAGCTGCTTTATTCCTGAGTGACATAGGCTTTATTATTTTTATGTACGCGGGCAAACTAGTATTAAATAATCTAAACTAATAATACATAGAATAATGATTAAATTTTTTGTTTGTTTGTTTGCAGGTTATGATTTAACTCAAAAACTACTTGAGATTTTAAAAATTCTTTCACCATTAGAAAGCTTTATCTTCACTTAGTAACATTGGCTTTACTACTCGTTCCAAATAGAGAATAGGACCGATTTCTATATTTTGACGTCTCGTCGTACTGTCAGATCGAAGAAATTTTGGCAAAATTGAAGAACTTAGAGATGAGTAAAATTGACGAACTGGATTCTGATTAATTTTTTTTTGTTTACTGTTCATAAATAAATTAAGTTTTTCGTAAATTAATTAATGTTCAAAAATTTCTTTCCTCAATTTGACAGTAAATCGTGACGTCACAACATGGCCGGCGATCCTATTGTCATTTGGAACGCATTGTATCGTTTTGAGATAATTATCTACTATCACGCGGGCAAAGCCGCTGGCAGCAATTAGTATTATTATAAAGGCGAAAGTTTATGAGTGAGTGTGTATGTTTATTACTTTTTTACGCTCGAACGGCTGAACGGATCTCAATGACCATGGTTTACATATCAGATTTTGACTGGCCTGTTGGTCTAGTGGTTAGTGGCCCTGACTGCTATGTTGGAGGTCGTGGGTTCGATTCCCACCCAGGACAAAAGTTAAAAGCCTACTGGGGCCAGGGTTATCCGAAAGGGAACTCGAGCCCCGGTTTGAAGGCTTGAAGGAACGGGGTGGGTTTTTTAGTCAGTAAGAGTTTGACACTATCTCCCGCTCCGCCCAAGAGTGGGGGTTGTCATTGGATGATATTCCCTACCAAAAAAAAAAAACAGGACAAAAGTTTGTGTGATGAGCTGGATCATTTGTTCTATATCTGGGTGTAATTTATCTATATTATGTACGTATTTAGAAATATATAAATATGTTTATCGGTTGTCTAGTACTCATAACACAAGCTCTGCTTAGCTTGAGACTAGACGGCGTTCGTACAAGACCAACAGGCCAGTCAAAGTGGACGTCTTTGGACTGCAATGGTGATGATGAATATACTCCTGGCATAATTTCCTAGTATCACCCTTTTTTTTATGGTAGGAAAAAATCATGCATTGACATCCCTCGCTCTTGGGCGGAGCGGGAGATAGTGTCAGACTCTTACTGACTAAAAGACCCACCCCGTTCCTTCTAGCCTTCATACCGGAGCTCGGGCGCCCTTTCGGATAACCCTGGCCCCAGTAGGCTTCGACCCGGCTGGGTCCCTGCTGTTGCTGACAACTCCTTGCGCTTACCAGGCGCGCGGGAACAGTGTGCGCCGTCGACGACTTGGGCTTGATCCGGACAGTTACCGGACGGCCGGACAGTGTGCTACCCATTGCTCACTGTCCGCAAGCCCCCCTAGTATCACCCGAACGAAGCCGTTGACAACAGTTAGTCTAATTAATAAACAAAAGGAAGAATCTAGAATGTGAGTGAATAAGATAAGTGTGACTTTGGCGTTAAAATGTTGTTATCGAATTAGTTTAGGGCATTGCACTTGTAATGACGTTAGTCTTAACATGTTTTTCGATTATATTTGGATAGTAATTCTTCTTTATTACCGACCGCTAGTTTAGTTACTTCAAAAAAATATTTCAATTTAAAATTCCAGGCTACAGGTTCAGAATTCATTGAATAAGCATAATCGGGCTTGTAATGTTCCCACTGCTGGGACTCGGTCTCCTCTCTAGGTGAGGGACTGGTCCCTAAGCCACCACGCAGGCCCAGTGCGAATTGGTGGATGACACATGTCTTCGATTCTTTGATTCTATGACATGATATTTTCCTTCACCGTTTTGAGAGCAGTAGTGATAAAAAAAAACACAAAGTAATGCGCTTGGCAGAGTTTGAACCCATGACCTTCAACTGGTAAGTCGGCGCAGTCACCACTGGGCCACCACATGCTCACCAAAATTCGATTATGGACACTAAAATACTGATAACTTCACAAAAAATCTACCCCTGTCATGGCACCCCCAAAATAACCAAAGATACACCCATGGCACATAGCACAGTGTCTCAAGACGAAAATCTTTAACCAGTGCGTGTTGCCAGTGTTGACATTTGGCTCCGAAACGTGGTCGCTCACAATGGGCCTCATCAGAAGGCTTAAAGTCACCCAAAGAGCAATGGAAATGGCTATGCTCGGGGTTTCCTTGCGTGATCGAATTAAAAATGAAGATATCCGCAGGAATACTAAGGTTGCCGACATAGCACAAAGAATTGCCAAACTGAAGTGGCAATGGGCATGGCATGACATTGCTCGCAGAACAGATGGCCGTTGGGGCCGAAAGGTTTTGGAGTGGCGACCGCGTACCGGAAGACGCAGTGTTGGAAGGCCTCCTACAAGGTGGAACGATGACCTGGTGAAGGTAGCAGGAAACCGATGGATGCGGGACGCACAGGAACGTTCGATGTGGCGACGCTTGGGGGAGGCCTATGTCCAACAGTGGACGTGTATCGGCTGAAATGATGATGATGATGATGATGACACCCATGGCATAGTCTCCCTAGACAGAAAGTCATTAAAATCCTCTCAGTAATTAATTCATCGTCATAAAACAGTCGTCTACACAACACACGAACTGTCGGCGTAGCGTCCAGCTTGCGCCCGCGCGCGCATTGTATTCAAATGCGAGCAGGTCGGGCGCGCACAGGCGAGACAGGTCACCCCGCCGACAATTAACACGTTCCGACTTTAAAACTGTTTTGTCTTTGTGATTATTGAGGGTATTAAATAATGAACGTGGGCGTAAATCTGCACTAATATAATAAAGAGGTTTGTTTTTTGTTTGTACGAGGTAATCTTTGAAACTACTGGTCCGATTGCATAATTTTTAGCACCGATAGAAAGCTACCTTATTCCTGAGTAACATAGGCTTTATTTTATGTACGGGCGAAGCCGCGGGCAAAAGCTAGTATATGATACACTTGCTTTTTCCCGTGACCTCGCTTCCAGCTGTAGTCTATTTTATACAACATTATTTTATACAGCTTTATAGTAATGTGTTGTTTTTAACTAACATTGCACATTTGTTAAAATTATTGAGTTCTCTCACAGTAGGAAGCCTGTGTCCAAGAAGTGTTGTCACTTATACCTATGTTCCTACAATTGCCATTTATGTTTGGGAAATAATAATGGTTCCGAAAAACAATTTAATCTCCAGCGATCTGTGGCCGACTATTATTCTAATTAACTAGCGTTATAATGAATTACCGACAAAAAACCCACAACATAAACGAAAAAAAATATCCAATTTAACAACAAATAAGAGCATGTTCAAATTACATTTTCTCCTTAAAAAAAATGGATCTTCGAATAAAAAAACTAAACTTCCGAATAGAATACTGAACCTCCGACAAAATTACTAAGTTACCGACAACAGAGGTTTGGTCAAAATAATCATATTTTTACAACTTGCATGAACTGTTTTAATTTCTATTGTTGGTTATCAAATTTATTTTTTAGCTTTCAATAATGATGAAAATACCTCAACTGTTCGGCCCGCGCGATGGAGTTCGGGTCTACTACGTAACTACATTTTCATAATAAACTGAGTTTTGTTTTATTTTTATCTTTGTTCTTGGTGACATTATAAAAGTTTGGAAATTTGTCGATTAATAATACAGTATAATATTCTAGAAAACCAAAGTCTACTTGGTTTTCGATTAAGGCATGAATAGGGGTACGTATCAAAATCCCGAAAGTTCATTATACTTACCTATGGCTGAAATACCGACGTGCAAAACACCGAAATTCAAAATACCGAAAGGTTTAAATGCTGATAGTCGTTATATCGAAACACAAAATACCGATGTTCAAATGCCCGAAAGGACGAAATCCCGAATAGACGAAACAACTTGAACGTAGCGGTTGGTCACAATTCTAACGTTACCTAACCTATTTCACCCAGTTCAAAGTGCAATCAAAATACAATCTACCTGTGACTAGACTATTAGACAATGGTAAACACATTTTTACGAGAGATTCTGGCTGAAATAGGTTAGGTTAGGTTAGAATTGTGACCAAAAGCGCGCGAGCCGAGCGAGCGAAGCGAGCGGCGCCGCGGCAGCGGTTTGGCGAGTGCTACTTCTCAAAATAAAACAAATCGGGACCTTAGGGCACCCCGACACGGATGAGTCGGGATTTTGAACTTCGGGATTTTAAACATTCGAACAAATGAACTTTCGGGATTTTAAACTTTCGACCATACGACCATTTGGCGTTTCAATTTTCGGGATTTCGTCCATCGGTAATTTAAAATTCGGGATTTTTATACGTACCCATGAATACGACTGTTTTAACTTTTTAACGCCTGAAATAGGTACCGATATCGAATCATACCCGTAGTAAGTAAAAATCATGATATATGATGCAATTAAAAGTTATTGTTACAAGTACATTTTTATATTTTTTTTAAGTTTCTGTATAGCCACTCAGAATAATATTTTTAGTATAATGTGACAGTTAAAATAGCACCACAATCTATGAAATATGAAAGGTAATTTATGAATTAATAGTCGGCAAGTAAAGATAAAAATTACAAAGCAAAGTTTTCAGTAGAACGTAATTTATGCTGGTAGAAAAGTATTATAGCAATAGACAGTCATGTTTATTTTTCGAAGATTTCAGTATCTCATTCGGTCGTTTCGTCATTTTTATTCGGACAAAAGTAGTCGGAAAGTTAGTATTTTAGGCAGTAGATTTAATATTTTGAGTAAGGACAATTCTTCTTTTTTTGTCGGAGCTTTTATTACTACCCTTTATGTTTTAGAGCCACTGGAACTCTCTCAATCTTTTCTACAGCCCGAACACGCTTCGGTTCTGCTGGGCTCCTTCAATTTTGTTAACACTACTACACGCTACATATCTATAGTCCCAAGCTAAGCAGAGCTTGTGTTATGAGTACTAGACAACTGATAAACATACTTATATATTTCTAAACACATATATATGGCACCCTTAAAACAAAAGTGAAACTGTACCAAAAAGGTGATTTTTCAGCAGTTATAAAGTCTTCAGTCTACCTTCTTATTTACCGTATCAGAAGTTGCGAATCAATTACCGAGGAACATTAACAATTGGAACAAAGACTTGACAATCAGAGAATGGGTTGTGATAATCAGATTTAAAAGTTAAAGGCTTACCAAAAAATGGCAATTAAAAACACAAGTTTAGTATAGTGCACTTTTAAAGGTGCGATATATAGATAATTAATTACACACAGACACAGAACAAATGATCATGCTCATAACAAAAACGTTTGTCCTGGTTACCCACCCAGGATAAATGTTTGTGTGTGATAAATTACACCCAGACACAGAACATTAATGATCGTACCCAGGACAAACATTTTGTTCTTGGTAGGAATCGAACCCACGACCTCCGGCCGCAGGGCGTGGTTTCGATTCCTGGATCCGTCGCTTCCGCGGACAGGTGCCACAGAACAGCACGAAGTGAACTTAGTGCAATTTGAAGTGTTACTAACATAGTCTTAAGTCACGACAAGTTGTATATACTCTATATGTATGTTAGTCTGTAAGGTAGGATATCTATGGGCCAAGATGCCTGATAATAAATTATTTATTATTATTATTATAGCAGTCAAGGCTACTGACCACTAGACCATCAGGTCAGTCATAATTCGGTAGCTTGGAATTCGAGAATGTTTATTCATCAAAACGCTGTTTATTTTCGAAATACGATTGCACCAAACAACAAAATTGATATATAATCTCAGAAAACCTGAATTTGTCACAAGTAACTGTTTGTTCTCGATTCCCAATCTAATCAGTTTCAGTAATTCGTAAATAATACCTCGATCTCGTATCTTGGCTGATAAGATTCCTGTCTGTACAAAATATTTTCTTGCCATTATCTGATAGTGAGGACTTTACCACTAAATAAGAATTTAGATTAGTTATAAATAACTGGATTTATAATTCTGTGCTCTTCAGTTATCAGGTGAAAATATGAAGGCGTTAACTCAGGTAGAATTAGGGCTATACAAGGTGTCGTTTTGAAGCTGCAAAATATTTCAGGAGGTAATTATGTTAGTGATTCTCGACCCGAATCAATAATAAAATAAGTAGGTAATTTTTTTTTTTTTATAACCGCTCTTTTTTTCACACACACAAACACGGAACAATAAAGGGCGTTTTCACACACACTAACTCGCAACGATATTTTCATAAATAATGTATCATCCAATCATCATCCCGCACGCCACACCCTAGTCACGCCGCCGCGGGCATCGATCAATCGATTTAGTTTAGTGTAATTAAAAAATTAAATAACAAGTATTACTGATTATTGACCAGGTTTCGTATTTTTACATGATTATTTATGAGTTTTATTACAACCTCCTGAAATATTGTGCAGTTTTAAAACTGCACCTTGTATTTCTCCGGGACACCATGGCAGCGCGACCAATTGCGATGCCATGGTGGCCCGGTAAAATATAGTCACGAGCTACAAAACTAAACACCATACAGACAACAGAGTCGCCACACGTCCGAGCTGACTGATCGAGCCACCAAATTGGTGGCGCAACTAAACGGACACCAGGTGAGGAACTCTCAGTCGCCACACGTCCGAGCTGACTGATCGCGCCACCAAATTGGTGGCGCAACCAAACGGACACCAGGTGAGGAACTCTCTGTCGCCACACGTCCGAGCCGACTGATCGAGCCACCAAACTGGTGGCGCAACCAAATGGACACCAGGTGAGGAACTCTCTGTCGCCACACGTCCGAGCCGACTGATCGAGCCACCAAATTGGTGGCGCAACCAAACGGACACCAGGTGAGGAACTCTCTGTCGCCACACGTCCGAGCCGACTGATCGAGCCACCAAATTGGTGGCGCAACCAAACGGACACCAGGTGAGGAACTCTCTGTCGCCACACGTCCGAGCCGACTGATCGAGCCACCAAACTGGTGGCGCAACCAAATGGACACCAGGTGAGGAACTCTCTGTCGCCACACGTCCGAGCCGACTGATCGAGCCACCAAATTGGTGGCGCAACCAAACGGACACCAGGTGAGGAACTCTCTATAGAGCTGTATACATTTTATTGGTAGCGACGACTGGTCGCTCCGCCGTGGTGTCTCGGTGAAGTACGGGCTTAAGGATAAAGGTACAAAGTAGAAAATTGGCTAAAGTATACTTTGGGTGTGTCGATTCTCAACGTTAGGGCGTATACATTGTCCCTATAACATCTGATCGTAATTAAAAATACACTACTGGCCAATAGCGCCCAAATAGAGTCCCGCTGACCTTTAAGTACATCCATTTTCTTTGCGAAATATTGATTGATTTACATTTGCTAATATACATTCTGAAGAACACTTAACAGCATTTTTTAGTGTAAACATATTTCGAAAAATTCATTCCATTATTTTTCTCCGCATCATTCAAAGGTTGATTCTGTACCTACTTATTTCTGCATAGTGAATAAATAGTTTTAGTCGAGGTAACAATTTTTTTAAATGAGTGTTTTCTAACATGACATTCACCAGGTGGCAGCACTGAGTCGCCAAGTCCAGACACCTGTCAAAACGCTTATGTTAATGACATTAGTTAAAATTGACGTCAACATCATGTATACGGTTTTCACAACTAGAAGACTCTCGGCTAAATGGCGCCCACGGATGGTGTGAATTTTCTTGAAAACTGTCTGTGAATCGCAGCGCATATTTCTGAAACTTTACAATTGCCAAAACGGATCTTGAGCGCTCGGCGTCAGAGTGGGGATCGCTTTGCGCATTCCATACATTGGCGAACCAATCGTCTTCGTTGTTAGATACATGCAGCAACGTATGGAACGAATCAGGAGTGATGTCTATGACGCGATGGCACGGCAAGCCAATCACTGACACTCCCCGTCCCCGCGTCTCACTTCGCACCACTAAAGAGACCGAATATTTTACTTCTGCGCAACTGCGAAGCCAGCGCTTAAGATCCGTGCCGGCAATTGTACACGTGGTATGAAAATAGGTAGGTAACATACATGCGGATAAAGCTAGAACTACATTAGACCGACACACACGTGTCACACGTCTGATTTGTACGTAGAACGACGTCGCGTGGCGTGGATCTAGTGTAGCTCTACAAGTCTATATTCCACTAAACGTAAACAATCTTGATATGTCTTCTTATTTAAAATAAATCGTATAAAAGACATACAAAGATTATTTAAATTAGTTAATTACCTAACATCGGTTTAGGCAGGTCTAATTGTTTTAGATAAATTTCTTAGACAATTTTTTAGATAAAGGCATGTTAAGATTGTTTACATTTCGTGTTTGTCTACCTAAATAGATGGAGTAAAGTTTCCATATAAAATGTATGGAGACCGATACGTCCGGTAGCCTGATTCACGTAAAATCAAACAAGCCAAATATCGTCGAAGTTTTATAGTCGTTCGATCGAAGTCCTATCCAAATCCAAATTCACGATCTATTGACTTATTTCCAGTTACATTAAGGTCCAAGCGCCCGAAAAGTGCCATAAAACAGTGACTTTCTGAAGCCTACTCCTCGGTAACGGCCTGGTTAATAGGTTTGAAAAAAATATATGTTTATTATAGATTAATGAAAAACATTATCAACATTTGATTTTTTCGTGCTATTAATACTTTTGTCTAAAAAAAAAATTGCAATTTCGCAAATTTTCGCAACTTTTCCCTACTCCATCGAAACGGCTTGGATCTTTAGAAACATTTTTACACATTAAAAATTGCTGGTTAAATATTCTTCAAAGTATGTTCACTTTATGCATATGTAAATCAATCAATATTTCGCAAAGAAAATGGATTTAAAGATCAACCGCGCGCTTTCCAGGCGCTGTTGGCTGCAAATAAATGCACAAATTTGCGTACTGCCGCCTAGGCGGGTGCGAGAGGTGCGCGTCCACATAGTTTTGGCCAGATGGTTCAAGGGACTATAAGCCTTAATAAGTATTCTACCAGGATAATGTAATACAGATTTTTTTTTAAATCGACGAATTTCAAACGACTTTAAAATCAAACTCGATTGATGGATTTGAATACGGAAATGGTCTAAACGACTAAATCGCTACGATATCGTTGCGGTTTTCATTACGTGAATCGGGCTACAGATCGGCGTACGTGGCACCCGTGAGCGCAGTGTAGTTCTAGCTTAACTGGCGTCTAATACATATTCACAAATCCGGGGACCTTGTGATGTCACCGGCAGACACCTCGACCTCTGCACCTGCCATATAAATAGATCTCTATTATGTTACCATTTACTTATTCAATAAAAAAGGTACAAGCTATTTGTTATGCTTCAATTAGACAAAAACATGACGAGTGGAAACAGTAAGATACCTCGCCCTCGACGACTTTTTGTAGCGATGATGTCGCGCGTTTCGTGAGCGATAGCATCGCTACTAATGCGCGATAATCGCCTTCGCAAGCGCTGTAGAAAAAATGCCAACGCACTACAGCATCGCGACTGTATCGAAGCGAACGCGCTACAGTAACGCGACTGTATCAATGCTAACGCGCTACAGCATCGCGACTGTATCGAAGCGAACACGCTACAGCATCGCGACTGTATCAAAACGAACGCGCGACAGCATCGCGACTGTATCAAAACGAACGCGCGACAGCATCGCGACTGTATCGAAACGAACGCGCTACAGCATCGCGACTGTATCGAAGCGAACGTGCTATAGCATTGCGACTGTATCGATGCGAACACGCTACAGTAACGCGACTGTATCAATGCTAACGCGCTACAGCAACGCGACAGTATCGAAGCGAACGTGCTATAGCATTGCGACTGTATCGATGCGAACGCGCTACAGAAACGCGACTGTATCAATGCTAACACGCTACAGCATTGCGACTGTATCGATGCGAACGCGCTACGGCAACGCGACTGTATCGATGCAAACCCACTACAGCATCGCGACTGTATCGATGCGAACGCGCGACCGTTTCGCTACAAAAAGTCGCCGTGGGCGAGGGGCCTAACCTTTACCGATCTGTTAGTTATAGAAACTCAGTTGTAAATGAAAGCTAATTTATTAATGTCGCTGAAAAAAGCAAAATGTTTTAGGCTGTGAATTATCTAATAACTTCTCCCGCTCTGTGTACATCTAGCGGGAGTGTCAGATTTTTACAGACGAAAACCTACCTGTGTTTATGTCCATATTCCTTACTGTAGTACACAATTAAAATTACTTCAATTGCCCTTTGCTATAAGGGCTGCAGTGACTCTATTGTTTTTTTATTATAAACTTTTTCTAATATTCAGTTTATTTTTTACCTTAGGCCCCTCGCTCATGACGACTTTGTGTAGCGAAGCAGTCGCGCGTTTTGTAAGCGCGCGAGGGCTTCGCTACTAACGCGCGTTAGTTGCATTTGCAAGCGCTATAGAAAAAATGCCAACGCGCTACAGCATCGCTACCAAAAGTCGCCCACAGCCTTAGACTGGAAGCCGACCCCAACATAGATACAACAACAACAACAACAACATAGACAACAACAACAACATAGATATTTATTCTATTATATGTATATTTATGATAGTACTTACATTTATATTTATATGGTAGGTATATTCTTATAATAATTGTTTTGTTTGTTTCTTTTTCCTTTCACTTTTACACACGGTGTCTACTTCTCTTTTTTTCCAATTCTCCTTTCGCGGGTATGCTGGAAGAGATTTCGTTAGAAATAAGCATCACCTATGTACCTATTTTTCTGTTTCTGTCTTCTTTTCTTATATAAGTTAAGTGTGTACATGAATTGTTAAATAAATAAATAAATAGACGGGAATAAGTTAAGCAGATTCATTGATTGACACATACATAACACTAGGACTAAGAATAGTACTATCAGCCAATCAATTATTCTCTGCAGTCATAGTCTACAAAAAAAAAAAATACCAAATCATGTTCAGAAATCCGCGTAATCGCAATCAAGTCAACTTAACGACGCCCAGTCTTTGCCTCTACTTTTTAAACGACACTAAGTACCATGTAATCAGCCAATCAATAACTATCCCAATCACTGTGCAAGTACAATACGATGCGATGCGTGAGCGCACGCATCGGTTGCGTGTCGCGAGCGCATCCTGATTGTGGCGCGCCATATCTTCACCCGAGCGGCGAGAAGGTGTTGCCAAAGTTAATGGCTTTTAGAGAAAAAAGTAAAGTACAGTAAAAAGTAAAATATGTCTAGGTGCAGAATATATTATTGCCTATTTAGAATTACCAATGACTTTTCAGTATCGTCGCAGTAGTAGCGTTAGACTTGGTATTCAAATCTAAAAGGTTTTAATGTAGATGTTTAAAATTATCAATTTCATCTAAAGCGAAGCAGACGAATTAATTAACAATAATCTCCCAGAAAGAATAGGTGGGATTTTATTTTTATTTATTTTTGTGCGTAAGAAGAGGTTTACAATCTACGAGTAGTACTACAAAATACCACGAGACAAAGAACTTTGCATTTCACGTGTCAAAATTAGGTAATGTGCGTTCACGGGTCAAAAGAGCAGTTGCACTCTACATTGGTAGAGTATCTTTTATAAGCTAAAGTATCTTTTATTTGTTGAAGAAGGTCAATGGTTCATTTTTCATTTAATTTGAAGCATAGAATCCAGTATATCGAATTAACTAGATGAGAACCATTGAACTTCTACTACCTGCACAGAAATTTTAGAAAGCATCTTTAGAATGCAACTGTACTTTTGACCACTGACTGTACAATATGTATTCAACTGATATCATACATCAAAATTATCATTCAAATAAATCACGCCATCCTGCAATGCCTAAACAAGAAAATGCCTCTTGACACTGCAAAAAATTATCGACAAAATTATCTTATATCTACTTATTTACCTCTAAATTCGTTTCCATAAACTGGCAACCCACACAACAAATCACTGACATCGACAGGAGCGCGGCTGCGCGGGCGCAGCTCGTTACGAAAACGACACGATTTTTTCACGACATTTCATGTTGGAGCCGACATTTCCACATCAGGCATGCTTCACTGGCCCCTGATTTATTATCTTCAACCGGTGCTGTTAGATCATTTACTTTGTTTATGGTACCTATTTGTTGAGTGGTAAGGAACGTTGAAAAACCAGCGGCGATCGGTATTCAAAAAATGATTGACTTGACCGTTCGCGTTCCGACCGTTAAAACCGTTAAAGAGTCTGTTTAAAAAGTCAAACGACTTGAGTAATTAATAGGGTAAAATGAAATCTGATGTAGTCAACGCTAGTTCAATAATCAAGGTTGATTAAGAGTTCTTGATCATTTTTTACTAATAGAAGAACCTTATAAAAAGTATTGAATATAAGTATTTTTTTAATTATTAAATATTATACAAATTTCCCAAGTCCGTTGACTTTTAAGACAGACTATAACCACATAGCGTTAATAATCCGTTTACTAATCGTGATTTGCTTTTCTTATAATTAATTATATCTTATAGGTGTTCCAGGGTAAAACGCAAAATTAAAGAAAGAAAGAAAACATTTATTCGACTGGCCTGTTGGTCTAGTGGTTAGTGGCCCTGACTGCTATGCCGGAGGTCGTGGGTTTGATTCCCACCCAGGACAAATGTTATTGTGATGAGCACGATCATTTGTTCTGTGCCTGAGTGTAATTTATCTATAATATGTATGTATTTAGAAATATATAAGTATGTTTATCAGTTGTCTAGTACTCATAACGGAAGTTCTACTTAGCTTGAGACTAGACGGCGTTGTGTGATAGTTGTGGAATATATATTATTATATATATTGTTTATTTTGCACACAACTTAAATAAAAATAAAATAAAAATAATAACAACAATGTATCTCACTGGCTGTGCCAAAAAGATACAAAATAAAAAAAAGTTAATGTTAAAGTAAAGTAAGTAATAAAAATTAAAGTTTTCTTTTTTTTGCATTTTGCAAGCCATCAAGTTGTATTATGTTAATTAAAATATGATTGGCGGGCGTAATACGTATTTATTTACGAAATTATAACTCGGTAAAACTATATTTGTTACGGTCGCTAATCATATTTTAATAAACATAGAATCTGACACTGACCTGCAAACAACTTACTCATTTGTTTATTGGTAGGAAACTCAACTTTGAGTTCAGCTTGCATTACACATGAACATCATCATCATCATCATCATCAGCCTTTTTAACGTTCCCACTGCTGGGACTCAGGCCTCCTCTCTAGGAGAGGGAATGGGCCGTAATCCACCACGCGAGCCCTGTGCGGGTTGCTGAATGTCACATGTCTTTGAATTTTTGATTCTAGGACATGCCGTTTCCTCACGATGTTTTCCTTCATCGTTTTGAGAGCAGTGGTGATGAAATAAATTACACAAAGTAATGCGCCTGGCTGGGTTTGAACCCGAGACTTACACATGAACTACATATGTAATATGTAATAATCTTTATTGGAACAGAAAACAGAACTCTATGCTCCATGTTGTTTTTATACATTAAAGAATTTATAATTAAATCTATGCTAACCGCGACCGATCTACGGCGATCCGCTTAAAAGAAACTTCTGACAAAAGCATAATAAATTTGAAATTTCTCGCCATTCTCCGCCACACAAAATACAGTATTTCTTTCAATAATAATGATGCCAATTCTCTCATAACCAACCTGCACTAGATAACAAGTATAACAGCCTAGTTACTCCGTGCATATGTGTAAATGACTCCGTCCGTCACGGTTCTAAGCCTGAGATCGAAACGCAAACGCAGCAGTTAACCGACGCTTTTTATTATTTACTAGCATTATGCTTTGTTTCACTACGACGATCTTTATAGTATAGAAAGCGATAGTTTATGAGATTATTTGCTCATTATGTAATATTTTTTTTTTGTGGTTTTCTGTTGAGGAATGTGGTCCTTCGTGATGTGTTTAGGGCTAATATAATCTACAAAATATTTAAGAATTATGTTAATTTACAAGATTTTTAGGACACGTACAATTTACAATTTTTTATGACTAATGCAATCTGCAAGATTATTAGGGTTAATGCAATTCTACAAGATTTTTTAAAGCAATTAGTGATTAGACAGCTCTCAATCTCGTCGTCTATGCACTGGATGAAGTCTATATGTCTCGAGTGATCCCTGGTAACAGATGTACTTGCTTCAAAGGCAGAGAGATTTGTGTGGCAGCAAACACAGACTCTGATACAGAGATTCAAACTTTGATAGCATAAATTGTTTTTTTATTCAAGGTTTATAAGCAAAAAATGGTCGAAAGTTGGTAAACTTATAGTTATAGTTAATCCATCTATCAGAAGAAGATGGCGATATTCATATCATAGTAAATGATCAGTGCCGCTCCTTTTCAGCTAAGCTTCCCTGGTCTGTGCGAGTTTCAATTAGCCTCGCTACCTGGCCGATTTTCTCATTCAATACAAAGTGCATTTTGTTATAGGTCTGACGTGATTTTGGTTATTGGTTATGATTTCTCCAAAAAAGATCACTGGTCTGGCAGTGTCTATGGTGGGCCCATTCAATTCCTGGTGGAATCTATATTTTCTAATAACTATACCTGGTGCTCTTTAAATCAATAATGACATGGATACTTCTAGGCAAGAGCGCGGCATCGTCAACCACGTCATCACTTGGAATCAGGTGAAATGATGGTCAATCGCAAAACGAGAACGAGAAAATTCAAATCGACAACAAGCGTCCTGCACTTTGACTGTTTTCTTCAACCTCACCTTCGTTGGTGTCACGTCCTCCTGCTCTTTCTATTGAGGACCAGCTATCGTGTTTGCTACACTCCTTAGAAATGTGATCTTCAAAGTACCCATTGGTATTTAGAATTTACAGTTTTGACGAGATATAATAAACCTACATTCTCCGTCACCAAAAATCAATCATTCTAATCATGAACATCGACCGTTGGGCGTTCCAAATTTAAAATCAAAATCATACCGCAAGATGGACGACAGTGAAAGCGCGGTCATTGGTCGTTGGTAGCCTGCGTGCGCATCTATACACGAATACTAAGATAATTTTACAAGTGATTAGCACCTTATCTTAAACAAATAAGGTTTACTTTTGATTGGTTTGGTTGTTTACATTAGTTTGTCGTACACTACCGCTCTGCGACGCACGCGCGCGACGTCAAATGAGAGATAATTGTTCTTTTGTTTATTTGTTTATACTTCGCGTTCATTGCTTTGTTTATTGCTCGGGTGGTGTAAAGATTATATTTTAATTAATCGCTAAGCTAATTATCTAAGAAGACCTACCGGTCTTTGTAGAAATTTAAGTTTGCAATCCGGAGTCTGGGTTTACATTAGGTTGGTGGTAATAGTATATGTAAATAGAATAGAATAGAATAAACTTTATTGTACACCAAAATAGTAACAATTTCACAGAAACTTAAACCTATGTGCACAGTGGCGGTCTTATCGCTGAAAGCGATGTCTTCCGGACAAACTTGGGATGGAATATAAGAACTTAAACTAAAAAAGGGGGTAGTCTGCGGTGTACTTCAAGCAATTAAATCAAGGGACAAATTAATTAAGGGGAAAAAAATAATAATATACAAGTACATATATACATATATAAATATATACAACATATATATATATGTATCATGTGTTACAATTAAATGGAAGCGAAAAAGAAAAGAATAGAATAAAGATTAGCGATGGAAGAAATTAAATTTGGCAGTATCACAGTAATATCAGAGAGAAAGGTAATGTTCTTTGACAAGGTTAATAGGTTAATGTAAATAGTACTCAGCCTTATTATATTTATTATCACTGCTGGGATTTCGTCCTCCTCTCAGGGAGAGTGAATAGGATGCAGGTATCCACTAGTTCCACTAGTGGGGTTGGTGAATGACACATGTCTTCAAAGTTTTGGTTCTAGGACATGCCGGTTTCTTCACGATAATTTTCCTTAACCGTTTTAAGATCAGTAGTGATTAAATAAATAACACAAATTAAAGCGCCTGTTTCATGTTCCACCTAGTTAATATAATTTTGTATTAGTGTATAATTATATCCTCCTTTCTTTTAATAAATTCTCAAAATATTCGTATAAGTATACCTATTTAATAAATCGTTTTGTTTCTCTCGTCGGGCGTTAGGAACTTCTCAGTAACAACCCAGAATATGCAAGTTGGTGATTTGACCCCAAAGAAAGCCCTCAATCCTGCGCCTAATCTCTCTCCGGTCGTGTCGGATTGCCATCCCACCGGACAATAAGTGTAAAGGAATAGAGAGTGCACCTGTGTTTGCGCACACGCTTGAGTACTATAATATCTCCCACGGCACAAAATAGATAGATACAGAAGACAATCTCTTGTATGTACTTCACTATTTAAACCTACGCTCGGTGGACGCACACTAATGAGCGTTTGAGCCGGAACTGTTCGACGAACGGGCCGAGGCGCACCGAGATGTCGTGTCCGTGAGCGGTGTCTATGTGTGCGTTGCTCGAGCGCGCTTTGTATGTAGATTGACTACCTACTATTACCTATCTATTTTGTGCCCACGGCCACGCACCCAAAGGGGTCTGCCATAAGCGAGGGCTCTTTATGAACGAGGGTTTTTTTATAACTGATACGCTCACGTTTGACCACTATTTCACCTGATGGTAAGTGACGATATGATCGAACACTGGGTTGCGACAGTCGGGGCCCTTTTTTTGAATTTATGAAAGAAAAAGGTCTCGCTGATGCGCCTTCACCCACGTCTAAATTCTACGCCCCTGTAGAAAATGCAACTGTGTTTGCGTATATGCTTGCATATGCACATATGCATGCATATGCTTGAGCACTATAATATCTCCCGCGTACCTGCCTAATCTCCATTCAGATTAACTGCCGTGGCTGAAATTCCATCAAGAGGATTATTTTTACTCAGTATAAGCATCTAATGAGAGTACAGTACCTATGAGTAATCGTCTGCAAGACTGCAAGTTATCTTAATATCATTATACTTTCAAACAAACCAGCGATTAATTGGCTGATAAACCAATTTATTTACGTAGTCTAAAAACTAATGACAAAATTATCTTCCAGCTTAAAGACGACTCGTTTGTCTACCTACATGCATTTTTAACCGACTTCAAAAAAGGTGGACGTTCTCATTTCGGTTGTATTTTTTTTACAACATGTGATCCTAGTTGCTGAAACCTTCAGATTACCTATTTATTTATTCATTTAAACTTCTCGTACAACGCAACGAAGCATTCACAATCAACTTTTGGGCAAACTTTTGACCTACTTATGAGTAGATTAAATTATGATTTAATCTACTAATAAGTAGGTCAAAAGTAAAAAAACTTAAACCCGAATACGAAAAAAAAAGCTTTTACTCACTGAAACTTCATGACTAGACATGGCTACCATTTTCTTCAGCCATAGCATTCACAATCAACAGCGCTATACTAACAGTACTTTTACCATTAATAGCGATGCGGACGAACAATGCATCCAAATCCTTAAATAATCTCAACATGACAAAGAAATTAATCTACATATTTTAAGCCTTCTATCTTGTGGCCTTCGTTGCAGATTACTTGGCAGAAATCTTTTTTGTTAGATTCTGATTTTGGCTGCATTCATGTTATCCTACTTTGAACAGATTGGACATGAGTCCTTTAATATCTGCGCTGATAACGGTCTCTACTACTTCATCATCTTCTTCTCTAATATCGGCAAGAATTATGTTAGAACGTCTATTTGTGGAGTGGGGGAATCGGGGTAGAAAGAAATCATCAATTCATCATCATCATCAGCCTTTTTAATGTTCCCACTGCTGGGAATCAGGCCTCCTCTCTAGGAGAGTGAATGGGCCGTAATCCACCACGCGGGCCCAGTGCGGGTTGCTGAATGTCACATGTCTTCGAATTTTTGGTTCTAGGACATGCCAGTTTGCTCACGATGATTTCTGAAATAAATTACACAATGTAATGCGCCTGCCCCCCTAGCCAAGTTACAACCAGTTTGTGTCGAATTCCGTTCTCTAATCGGTAACGCCTCGGTGACAGCAATTGTAGAAAACGATAAGTTGGTAGCCATGTTGACGCTACTGAGTCGGCCGCTCGTTCTACAATGTAGCGTTTGTATAACAAAGGATGTAGCGTTAAACTTTGTAGAAACGATTTTGAACGATGTGAACTTGGCTACGAATTGTCTATTCGTTTGTTCTCTTTGTTCTGACCACGCGACTTTACGTTGAGATGACGTCATTCCCATACGTTTCGTTACTTTTCGATAGCGTTAACGATTGCAGAATAACAACTTGGCTAAGCGTGCTGGCAAGGTTTGAACCCGCGACCTGCAACTTGTAAGTCGGGGCCATTACTACTCGGCCACCACTGTTCTCGATCATCAATTAACCTTTTCAAAACTTGAAAGGTTCGTAGTTTATCGTGATAAACATGATATTTCAAAAAGTCTCATCAGAAGAAGTTTGGCACCGCACCGTTATAACTTGATCACACGTACCGAGTAAACGGGTGAGACAGTCCTCTCGGCCGAGTACTCGGTAAGTGTAAACACAGCGCCGAGTGCTCGGCCGAGCGCTTATCTCTAAAATTCGCTTACATCACTGTCTCGGCCGAGCAACATTTTACTGTCTCGCCCTTTTACTCGGTACGTGTGATTAAGGCATTAGATCTGGCGTTCTAAAATTTGTTAAATGAGCAGTACCAATAATTACAAGTTCATGGCTTGTTAACAACTAATTCTCTAAACAACATTATTTTTTAGTATATTATGCGAAACCTGAACAGTTTGTTCCGAATCAATAACTGAATCGATTCCAATCCATTGCCAAGTTTCCCAAAAATATTTAAACACAAGTTGGACACCACCGACACTACGTACAAAACAGGTCAGGGCAGGTCATAGTGGGCATTAGGTGCCAGCGCACAGTTGGATGCGGAAGCAAAACAACCCCAACAAGTAAAAAACGTCAGACGACCAGGTGGCCCGGTGACCATGTATTTATGTTGCCAACCAGGTACCATAATTGGCTAGCTCGCTGTCCGGCCGTCCGGTAACAGTCCGGACCAAGCCCAAGTCGTCGACGGCGCGCACTGTTCCCGCGCGCCTCAAGGAGTTGTCAGCAACAGCAGGGACTCAGCCGGGTCGAAGCCTACTGGGGCCAGGGTTACCCGAAAGGGCGCTCGAGCCCCGGTATGAAGGCTAGAAGGAACGGGGTGGGTCTTTTAGTCAGTAAGAGTCTGACACTATATCCCGCTCCGCCCAAGAGCGGGGGATGTCATTGGATGATTTTTTCCCACCATAAAAAAAAAAAAAGTACCGTAATTGGCTTATAACTTTGTGATTTTTATAATAGAGTTTTGAAATTGTGTACATAGATTCTTTACATAAAAATACGTATTAGACAGGTGTTTCAGTTTTCGTATACACCGCTAAATTTTAATCGTTTTAATCCCGTGGAGGATCGATCCGGTACATGAAACATTTTCGATTTGTAAAGATAAAATTAAAAAATAAAGTACCTTTTTTTCAAAACTCGTATTAATTTACGCATGTACGAAATTAATTTCTTTAAGAAAACGTCAGCTGAGCGAGTCCAATGACCTGTAGGTTGTAGTTGGCGTTGCGTACAAACTAACCACAGGTCATTGGACTACTACTAAAAATAAGGTTGTATAATCTGCGAGATGGCGTCAAATATCACTGCGCTTTAACATATTAAAGCGCAGTGATATTTGACGCCATCTGCAAAAATTAAATCACATGGTAAGTAGGATTACATTTTTGGTTACCAACTTTGAAATCTAGAAAACAATAACAAAACCTATCACAATGATAGTGCACATGATACGTGTCCCAGCGTCGGATGTTTACGTAGCTCCAGCTCAGGTGCGCCGCTCTGTACTACCGCGTGTTGATTCTGCACTAATTCAGGGTTGCCACGTTAAAGAAACTAGGATTGATTTTTTTATTATTGCTAGACTCACGTTTAACAACAGATTACTATCTCATCATCATTATTATTATTACTCGTATCACGAACGACGACACCAACTTCAAGTCGTTCGTGATACGAGTTCCAACCCACCGTCTGGAGACCTTTTTGAGAGAGGACTTTTGGCCGAAAGGTGTCGTGTATCGACGTTTCCGAGGACGGCTACGCGACACCACGCAGCGGAACACGACACCGATGTTACGTGTATAATTATTAAATAAGTTTTGTTGTATATGTATCTATTAGTATATTATTTTAGAAGATTATTTTATGTTTTTTTTTTCTATAGGCCTCGATGCCTGAAAATAAATGGTTATTATTATTACAGTCGAAGGATGTCCACTGTTGGACATAGGCCTACCCCAAAGGGGTATTTTGCCAACGATGATTTCGTCGATGATGGAGCACGCTTGCTTAGAAGTAACCTATCCGCTCTTGACTTATAGACAGCTAAGTTGTAGCTAACAGAAAACTGACTCCGGCAGGAAATTCCACTCCTTAACTGTACAAGTTTGTTAGTTTATTACAGTAATAGTTAGGGCTATTAATAGATATATTGACTCCCATTCAGTTAGCTGTACTTTGGGATTCTGGCTTTTACAGGCAGCTTAGTTCTGTCTCCCACAAGCCTAGCATAGGTAGGTGAAAAGGTTCTGGGTTACACAGGTACAATTGCCGTCACGGATCTTGAGCGCTGGCTTCAAGTTGCGCAAAAGTCAAATATTCGGTCTCTTTAGTGGTGCGAAGTGAGACGCGGGGGCGGGGAGTGTCAGTGATTGGCTCGCCGCGTCATCGCGTCATTGACGTCACTCCTGATTCATTCCCTGCGTTGCTGCATGTATCTAACAACGAAGATGATTGGCTCGCCAATGTATAGAATGCGCAAAGCGATCCCCACTCTGACGCCGTGCGCTCAAGATCCTTTTCGGTAATTGTAGCCTAGTTCTACCTACAAGTCAAGCATTCGTAGATGTAAACAACTGTATTGTATTCCGGTCAACAAAGATAAACTAACCGATATTTTTAGTTAGTCTGCACTGCTGGGCAAAGATTCCCCCTTTTCATTCGAATACTATTCGATCTTCCATTACGAAAAGCGAATGTAAGGGTAAGGTCACAGAAAGGCTCCTCAGGCTTGGATACGAGGAGACAGAGAGACTGCTTAATAAACATAGAGATTCTTAAGACAAACGAACACACGTACTAGCACTCGAACACACCATCACACACACATTCACACATGCATGTCAACATTTTCTCTACTTCTGAGTTCTCTATAATGTGTCTGGGTAAAGGTGGTCAGGAGTCCCATAGTATGGGCTCCAGTCTCCCTACCAAAAATATAGTTTAAAGTAAATTTGCTGTACCTATGTATTTTGTGGGAGAAATTAAATAAATGTTATTATTACCTATTATTAAAATTTTATTATCTTGTGTGGTCATTTTAACCATGTTGGTGTTGGCCCCGCAAACTTAATAGGCTAGTGGCCGTAAAAAATGTAATTAGTCCGTCTTTTAGATTATTCAAAAATAAGGGACACGTATTTTTTTTATTTGTAAATAAAACCAAAAATGACAAAGATATAGCCTATTAAAGTTATGTGTGACGTCACGCCGTGGTGCATTTTCTCGCACGGGTTGACGTCACACGTAACTTTAATGGGTTGTATCTTTTTTATTTTTTGTTTAATCGAAAAAAGAAAAAATACGTGTCCAATATTTTTTTATGATCTAAAATACGGACTAAATAAAATGTAATTATTTTGATCCTGGACACTACCCTATTGTCACATCGTCATAATCTTCACCATCTTTCTGAGTGCATTCATGCAGTAATCAGCCGTTTTCCACTTCGGCCTATCCTAGCCTAGGTAGTTCTGTAATTACATCTATCATCTATGTCACCACATACGGACTATCTTAAATCGCGATACCATAGCTCTCCGCGTTATTGAACATAATTATGACAACCGTCCGAAACCAATTATCTGGCAGTTGCCCGGACCACTCACAAAAGCTGTCTGGTCTGAGAATCCTCCCTCTTCAACGGAAGTTTGCGAGACTTTACATCCCGTTTTCTGTATCTCCAAAAGTCCATATACATATGTAACGTTACCTTATCTTTACCATCTACGCATGCCTTACCCAAAAATAACACTCATATTGTTATTATAAGGAAAATGGACCGTCTTCGGATAATATCACAATCTTATCAATTAATCTTCACACTGATATCTGGTTAATAAGTACAGCAGGGTATTACTGTCGCACCTTTCACATCACTGCATGATTCATTCTCTCTAACACGATTGTTCGTCAGCATGGCCCTGGACGCGAAGCAGTAATGCTAGCAAAGAAGGAGGTCGACCGTATCAGGCAACGGCGCTCATAGCGCAGCAGTCGCCGCCGGGATTCCGATCCCGACTTCCGGCCACCGTAGAAGCGGGCTTGCGGACAGCGAGCAATGGGTAGCTCGCTGTCCGACCGTCCGGTAACTGTCCCGACCGAGCCCAAATCGTCGACGGCGTGCACTATTCTCGCGCGCCTCAAGGAGTTGTCAGCAACAGCAGGGGCCCAGCTGGGTCGAAGCCTACTGGGGCTAGGGTTAGCTCCGAATGGTAGGTCGGCCCCGGTATGAAGGGCAAGATGGAACGGTTTGAGTTTTTTAGTCAGTAAGAGTCTGACACTATCTCCCGCTCCGCCCAAGAGCGGGGGATGTCATATGGATGATTTTAACCCACCAAAAAAAACCATGGCCCTGGACCGTAAAGGGCTGGTCATCGGTACATGGTGGATATCCCACCTACGTACGAAGCATTTTGGGAACATATTCATTCTGCGTACAGCTAAGGAGTGGAGTTCCTTGCCGGAGTTTGTTTTTCCTGACAGCTACAACCTAGGGGTCTTCAACACATCTTCGCCCACTATCAGATGAGATAGTGACCCAACGGTCAATGCTATCTTAAAATAAAAAAAATCTGACACGCCCTCGTCGGAAAAAACGTCGGCTGATTTTCCATAATTTCCACCTAAAAAAACTATTTTTTTTTTTTAATAATTATTTTAATGTAATGATGACTCTTAACCTTTCGAATGTCTTAAGTTACACAGTCCGACATAAGGTAATTGTCTTTCTATTGTGTCTCTAATTACGACATTCAAAGAGTTAATTATGTAATTATAATTGTAAGTCGGAATCGGCAGAATATCAGAGATTCAAAGATCCTAATACATGTTACACATAACAACTTTGTACTTTCAAAATTAATTTGATTGATGTTGGTTTAATTCAGAGTATACTGTCCGAACCCCTTTCTAACACAGCTATCGCTGTTTATAAATTAGTGAGTAAGGTTTAAGAGCCCTAATAGTTGATAAGGTTCAAGGTAGCTTTACTTGTATTAGGTTACGATGGGACTGGCATGGTCTTACTGTGACCAAAAAACCCTAAATTTATTAAAAAAAAAAAAAACTTTTTATTTACAATATTCTGGAAATTCTGTTTGATTCCACTGTTTACTATTTAAAAGTAATCTAATATTATAAAGCGGAAAGATTTAATTTCTTGTTAGTTTGTACTAAATAAAGTAATAATCATTTTATTTCAGATAACAGTAGCCAATAATAAGCTATGTTCATAATTTGATAACGGAGCGCGGGTGACAGCCCTAACAAAGATCATCTCACATATTCCGGTAAACAGCTACCGTGAGAAATATTGTTCCACACGTGGTTTATTATAGTATTCCTAGTATTTTATCTGCTTTGTAGTATCCTCAGGGCATTCTTTTTTTAGCAGCTTCATCATTTCATATCCCTTCATCCTAAATTATTTGGGATTGGCACAATAAATTTTTCGTTAAATTTAGATAATTTTACTTATCAATTAATTATTTAATCACTTAATTATTATTAATTAATTAAATAATTGATTGAAAAGTAAGTAATTATTAATAATTAATTAATTATTATTTCAATTTAGATAATTGCACTTATCAATTCCGTCCATTTCATGTCACAAAAAAGTGCATCGAATTCCTGGTATTTCATTAATATCTACTTTTTTTTCGATCTATGTATAGGTACCTATAGGAATAAGCTCCTGGGTACAAGATAGAAACAAAATAAAACCGATAGATGACCAGTAACAATCCAATACTTTTGTAATTTTCTTATATTAATTTATCCATTAATTTCAATTTCAATAAACCATGCATATTTATTATAGAAAAAAAGGCTGCCAGGCTAAAATGGGATTGGGCTGGTCATATCAGTCGCACGCACTCAGACCGTTGGGCAAGAGTTTCCTCAAAGTGGGTACCTGAAGATGGACGACGCCGCCGAGGTCGACCTAGGAAGAGTTGGCGAGATGACCTGGATGCCTACCGCGGGGACCGGTTCGAGGTAGCATAAGAAAAGGATACCTAAAAAAAAAATTCATCCATACTAATATAACAAAAGTGAAAGGAACTCGGTCTGTCTGTTACGCATTTACAGTTAAACTTCTGAACCGATTTTGATAAAATCACCTAGGCTACTTTTTATCTAACTTCAACTTTGACTTTGCGTCCGCTATAACCAACATTTACGCGAACGAAGCCGTGGACAAAAACTAGTTCTTTATTTGTAACACCAATTATAGCAAAAACGTGATAAATAGATACTGAAGATCATCTGAAATGGTAATTCTGACGAGGTCTTTACAGTGTTCCCTGATCAGTGTTCCCAGTGTTTCCTGATAGCTACCACCTAGGGGTCTTTAAGTCAAGAGTATGTTACTAAGAATATGTTACTCCTAGGCAAGCTTGCTCCATCGTCGGCCACATCATCACTTATCATCAGTTAAGATAGTGGTCAAACGCGAGCCTATCAATAATAATAATAAAAATGTATAAAAAAACCAACCGACACAAAAAAATCTTCGCTAATCAAAAAATCCCGTGTGAATTATAAAATCAAATACCGCGAAAAGTTTCCTGGCTTCATATAATTACGCCAACATCTCCACCAGACGAATCAACTGCACCGCTCGCTTCTCAGAACGTCATGTATTTTGATCTCGGCATTGTACTCTTTTGCTAGAAACACTCATTGGCCACGGGAATCGAGAAATACCGGGTTTTCCCACGACTTCGGCTACTGGGCTACTCACCGAAATGACTAATTTGCTGATAACGTTTCTTTCTGGACGTCTATTTGGGTCATGGTGACGTCAGACAGGTTTCTTGAAGTCTGTGATGCTGTTTTATTTTGTTGTTATAGTTCTAATGGAAATATAAAATAAGTATTTTGTACACATTATACGAACAAGATGGGCGCGTCACTCTGTCTGTATGAACGTGATAAACTCAAGAACTACTGAATGTATTTTAATAAGACAGGATGGTTATTGAAGAAGATTTACGTATAATACATGCATATTATAGCAGAGAAATACCGAGAATTTCAGATATTTGTAACACTTGTGCGAAACTTATAAAATTTCTTTGTTTTGTTGTAGGTTCCTATGTACCTTTTTCTATGGTTTTCTGGAGGATACCTTCAAAAGGCGCCCGGACTTACTAGTACGGATTAAGTCTAGGAGTGTGGAATTTTGCCTCACTGAACAATGCTTATTTTTTTTTTTTTTCGATGGGAAAAATCATCTTATGACAACCCCCGCTCTTGGGCGGAGCGGAAGATAGTGTCAGACTCTTACTGACTAAAAAACCCATCCCGTTCCTTCAAGCCTTCATACCGGGGCTCGAGCGCCCTTTCGGATAACCCTGGCCCCAGTAGGCTTCGACCCGGCTGGGCCCCTGCTGTTGCTGACAACTCCTTGAGGCGCGCGGGAACAGCGCGCGCCATCGACGACTTGGGCTTGGTCCGGACGGTTACCGGACGGCCGGACAGCGAGCTACCCATTGCTCCACTGAACCATGCTCAGTTCACTGTTAGCACATAACGATTGATGCGTGCGATTGATTTTAAATTATGTTTGTTAACCAGTTTTAAGATTGCGTCTTTTTTCGCGTGAATAAACTGTTTTTCTTTCTTTCTTTCTATAAAACAAGCTCTATTACCCCTGAAACTCCTAATCCCTGTAAGTTCTGTGTGTTTGCTCTGGGATCATAAAACTCAATTATCTCCATTACTACTGACCACAGAAAAGATGAAAGAGGTTAGAATGATCTTGTGGGCGAGGCAGGCCTGCCTCAAAATATGATCATGCTCATAATTGACACAACCAATAGCAAACTTGCGATCTAAGTGTGGGTAGTCTGTTATTTGGGTAGTGCGCGTTCGTATTGGTTTATTGCCGGAAGTGGAGTTAAAGGGTGTGAGACAAGTGGCGACACTCGTTGTAACACAAATCGGAAAGTATTTCTTTTTTAACCTCTTTCATTATTTCTGTGTATCTGACCATATGTGAAAGTAATCTTAACTACCTATTAACTTAACACTTAGAATTTAGACATTACAAACCATAGTTAACGATACATATTTCTAGCAAAACTACAAAAGGTAGACCACAGTTTCTGCCGATTGTAAATGGCATGGTCTAATCTAATTTGTGTTTTTTGCTCGAGACTCAGAACAAGCTAAGCATGTACCGAAGATTATCCAGTCAGCAAGATCGAAAAGGCTGCAGTGATTGTTCAAAAGCAAATAGAATGAATTCAGAGGAAATGGAGAGACGGCATGGCGATGGCGCCATTACCTTCCGCCACACACACTTACAAGTGACAAACTCTCTTGGCATAGGTGCTTCATACGTAGCATGTGGCCTGCAGATACCAGACTATTTTTTTTTTCGGTGGGTTTTCTTCTAATGACATACCCCGCCCTTAGGCGGAGCGGGAGATAGTGTCAGACTTTTACGACTAAAAAATTCTCCCCGTTCTTTCGTTGCCTTTCATACCAGCCCCCCTAGCCAAGTTACAACCGTTTCGCTTGCGTCGAACGCTTCGAGTTGACCTTGCCGCCAATTCTTCTGTTCTGACCACGTGATTGAACGTTGAGACGACGTCATTCCCGTACATTTAAAGCTTTCTACAAGCGTTAACTATTGCAGATTAGAAACTTGGCTAGGGGTACAGGGCCGAGCTTTCCTTTCAGAAGCAGACCCTTGGCCCTAGTAGGAGGTACCAGACTTAGGGAATTTTTTTCTAAACAATGGAAGTCCCGAGACGGTGGCACAACCTGTGCATACCTTTCTGGAAGGATTGTGGCCGTAAGTGACTGGAAAGGGTGTCAGGGTCCGTATGAATTCAAGCGTCTGACCAAAAGTACCTGCAGATCACCATGTGGTTTTAGTCAGTGAAAGTTCGTCATACCCCTGCGCGACGGAGGACGTCCATGAGTATTTATAGACGTCAAAAAATAGTACATTTTGATACAAGTGGAGAAAGTTTCTTATTACGACCGAAGCGGAATCCTGTTATGGAGCCGAGTGCTACAGTAACACATGTCCACGTGTATCAAACGACGTTTTTCAATACAATTAGGAAGAAATAAACAAACGGTGATTGTCCAGCGACTCGTCTGAGGTTACTTAGCGCCAAGCCTGATAAATACAATCAATTGTGGCGGAAATGAGTTCGCGCACTTTTTCACACTAGTGCAGAAAATAGTAAATTGCGTGCCTAAAAGTGTATTAAAAAAGTTATATCGCCACTCGTGAATGCTCTAAAAACGATAAATAACATGTTTATCAGTAAGTGCCTTCCCGCAGTCTCCAGTTACCATGACCTCTCTGAATCAATTGACATTCAGGTTTAACATGTAATTATGACTTTGCATATATCCACATTGTGCTGATATATATACGTAGCTTTTACAGTTATTAACTTGTTTCATGAATTCTGTGTTGATGATGTAAGTAATATTGGTATTTATTCGAATTCAAAATTATAGTTTAAAAAAACTAAAAAAACACGCTTTCATAGCATATCAAAATAAAAAGTGTAAAATAATTTTCAATATACTTAGGTAGAAAATAATAATAATGATGATGAAAAAAGCGTGGGGCGCTTTGTGCCATATTTTTGGTAAATCGAGCACCCCACGCTTTTTTCACAATTATGTTAATATTTTTCGTTCAGTATTATTATTTTCTACCTAAGTATATTGACAATTATTTTACACTTTTTAGTTTGATATGCTATGAAAGCGTGTTTTTTTAGTTTTTTTATACTATATTTTTATTTTTCACTAAAAAAAAACGGATTATTGTATTGTCATCAGTCTTTGATGGGTGTGCAAAGTTTGAAGAAAATCTGATCGCTCAAAGTAGGCCAAAATCGAGCTCAAAGGCGTTGGTTACAAACATACAGGTGAAGCTAATATAAGCGTGTTAAAAAGGAGGTCAAGTGCGAGTCGGACTCGCACACTGAGGGTTCCGTACACAGTTACGTGTGAAAACAGTTCAATTCCCGAATTATATTACGAAGATTTTTCCGATGAACAAAAACTGTTTTTTTTTTAATTAAATTTACGTTGTCGGATTTTTACTAGGTATACCTACTTGTGCAATGAGACCTTGCTTCATGACAAATTTCAGGATTCTAGGTCAACGGGAAGTGCCCTATGAATTTTGATTACCTTAATAGTGTCGAAATAAATGTGCGACATAAACGACCGTATATTTTTTTTTTCTTTAACTCAGAAATTTGATTTTTCCACAGCTACAAGGGACCGCAGACCTGAGTACCTACCTGAGTAGTATGGTTTCAATTTCAACTCTATACCTCCACGCGTTCTAGAGCAGGACGGAAGGTGGGACATGGGCTGCGAAGAGACGCCGCACAGACACTGAAGACCGGAACCATCCGAGAACCCCCACCTGTGGAGATTGTCTTTGCTGCGCCCAACCTGGGTGCGGAGTCGGTTTAGACTTTTCCAGGTTGGCCATGGCAACTCGTGTCTTTAAAAAACAATCATCATCATCAGCCTTTTTAATGTTCCCACTGCTGGGACTCAGGCCTTCTCTCTAGGAGAGGAAATGGGCCGTAATCCACCATGCGGGCCCAGTGCGGGTTGGTGGATGTCACATGTCTTCGAGTTTTTGGTTCTAGGACATAAAACTTAAAAACAGATAAATAGGATAATAGAATCAGATCAAAACGTGAACAAAACATTTCGTAATTCGATCGTATAATAAACACTGAAGTAGGTACATCTGTGTATTGTATTGTAAGACGTAATATAGATGGCGTTGCATATTCATCGAGACCTAGACCGGCCGGGTCAGCTCGCGTCCGCCCGAACGTCCCCGAAGGTGACCGAAGGAGGCCGACTGTTACGTAAGTAGAGTGAACATTGACGCAATTAGATTATTTTGGAGTTGAAGTTGTTCGGCTGTTACCGTCAAAATTTGGGCAAACAAGCCAGCTCGATGAAGAGTCAGTACTAAACTGTCACGAGGAATTGTCAGACTTTTACTGACTTAAACCTAGTGTTTTTTCAGTTGTCCTTTTTTGCGAGGGTTATGGTGCAAAAACAGTGCATTTTGATAGTAGTGGAAAAAGATGATCATTGCGAACGAGGCGGAATTCGCCCGAGCCGCAGATGAGGATGTTATGGAGCCAACTGAGCCAAGTGCTGCAGTAACCTCCACTTGTAACAAACGACGTTTTTCAATACACTTATTTACGAAGAAATAAATAAACGGGGCTGCTCGGTGACTATAATGGGGTCTGCTTAGCGACTAGTCTGATACGATAAATACAATAAATTGTGCCAAGTGCGAGCTGGCGCACTTTTCCGCACTAATGTGAAAAGCAATCAATTGTACCGGGTGCGAGCTGGCGTACTTTACCGCACAAGTAGATACGAAAAACAGTAAATTTCGTGCGAAAAACTGGAAAGGTGGGAGCGGATTTTCGAGTATTAAAAAAAAATTAGTAAAAGTGGACGGCTTTCCCTTTAAATTTTCAAGAAGATAAATATAAGTAAAGTCAGAACTAAAGTATGTTACATTAAGACATACTCGTAACTTAACGAAAATAACTTGCAACCATCAGCTACACTAAATTTAGCTGTCAAACCACAATTAAAACGTATTACATAACAGTACATATTAGCGACATTAACCGATAAGGGAAAGCGCATTACTTAATTGTCAGAGGGCCTGTCACCGAGAGGAATGTTAATCGGCTGCGCAAGCGATCATTATCGATTGCTAATTGCCACCTGGCGGATGAATCAGCTGGAAAGTTGGCAAGAGCAACGAGGGAGGGGCAGAGGTTGGCTGTCGATGCGGTTGGCACCCCTGACTTGTGACGTAAGAGTTTGAAAATGGAAAAAAGGGGAAGAGTGCTTATGACTACAATACAGAAGTGGAAACTTATGTTTATGATTCTTATTTTAAAAACTATTGTTCCTCCTGTTTGAATTTTGATCATGGTGGCCAAGCATAACATAGCATAGCATAGTCGGCCTTATAATGTTCCCACTGTTGGGAATCAGGCCTCAACAGAGATTAGCCAAGCACGTAGGAAATATTATAGTGCGAAAGTGTGTGCGCAAACACAGATGCACTCTCTGTTCTTTTACTCTCATAGTCCGACGGAACGCAAGCAGACACGACTGGAGAGAGATGAGGCGAAGGATCAACGGTTTTACATGCTTTCCGATACATCACTAACTTCAAAACTTCGCGATCCTACAAGTCAATTCTTAATAAAAAAACTCAATAGTACTTTTTACCGGACCCAGGAATCAAATGCCAGATCCAACGCTCAACAGACGAGCTTGCGAACACGAGACCAACAAGGCAGTCAAAAAAAAATGGGCGTATTACAAATCTTGTCTAGTACCAAAAGAAAATTCTTGAAAAAAGGCACTCCTCATCCGCAGAAAAGTTGTGCCAAGTATACGCAATACAGTTCCGCCGAGTATACTCGATTCAGTGCCGAATATATTGATACAGTTCCGAATACACCCGATACAGTACCGAGTATACGCGATGCGGTGCCGAGTATACATGATACAGTGCCGAGTACACGCGTTACAGAGCCGAGTATACCCGATTGAACATCACCGCCTCAACAGTGACGTTTCAATTTCAATCAAGTTCAGAAAGAATGAAAGTTGCGCAAAATTGTTTGCTTCCAAATGAGTTTATCAGCAGAATAATGATCTATGCATCCATCATCATTATTTCAGCCGAAAGGTGTCCACGGCTGAAGATAGGCCTCCACTAAGCGTCGCCACAACGACGGGTTCTCTGCGTTTTTCATCCAACGATTCGATCGATTTGATTTGATTTGATTTTAAAAAAATATTTATGATTTGATAAACTTTATTATTGCTTGTCAACCATTGCAAATTCCGATTTCAAAGAGTAGACTTAAGGGGATGCATCTCGACACACATTTTCACTGTTTTTCATACATCCGCTCTCACGCGATTATGACGTTATTACACATTTTTCATCAGATATTTTGGAAACACAGTATCTTGTGGATATTATCTAGGCTTCTATGGAAATCAATTTATAAATTTGTGTAAAACTAATCCAGTTAAGACCTCTGAAAATCTGCTATTTTGCGTGAACTTTGACACTTCATAATTTACTCAAAAATTTAAAAAGTCAAAAAAGTAAAACTATACAAGCCTAGCAAATTTTATCAAGATTCTAAATAATGACGATGGTTTTAAGTGTTTAAATAAAACACGTATTTCCTGGAACAAGTTTTGTAAAATATTCGAGTAAATCACGGAATTACTGAATGCCAACAGAGTTTTCAGGTATTATCACTGTTTTTTCGCGTTGCCTTTTCGTCAAACATCACGTTGGATTGCGTTAGATTAGATGAAGTAACAAGCTTTTAAACCATGCTCGATGTTTATGATTGGCGAGTGGAAAAGCAGCCTCTTAAGGAAACATTCTGAAACTACGAATCTACCTACATTTTTAAGGTTTCGTACCCGCGGTATGTCCGTCTGTCACCAGGCTGTATCTACCAGAACCACAACTACCGTTATAGTTAGACATTTGAAATTTTCACAGATGATGTAAGTATTTTTGTTGTGTCTATGTGTCCCTGACAGACATGTTTGGCGTCGGCTTCGGCCTCCACTGCTGGTGGTGCCAAGGGCGAGGACAAAGCGCTCAAAGAGTCGCCTCTGACGCGCGCACTTCGCACTCTCAATCTCATGACACAACAAGCTAGACCTATTCATTTGTACTTTCAGTGAATTTAACAGAGTGGCTTTTCTAATTAAATAGATTTTAGTAGCAAATTATATTTATATAAATAGTTATTTTGGCTGTACTGTCGTATTAGGTTTCCCTGTAAAGATGATACAAGTTTGATAAATAAAATAAAAATAACAAATACTTACTAAAAAACAGAATAAATAAATAAATTTTAAGGGGACTCCCATACAGCCATCGTGTTTTTTTTGTTCGTTTTTTGCTACGGACAGTTCGGAACCTCGTTTCATTCGTCATTTCATTCGTCATCTGATCGTTTGCCTCATTTGGTAAAAGGATATAATGAAATAGTATTATGTAGTTACTAGCTGCTGCCAGTGATTTCTAACCTAAAGTTTTTTTGGTTTAATGGTATAACTTTATTTTTATTGAAGAGTAAAGGGAAGGAAAGTATTAAAAAATAGTATTAGAGAAATAGGTAACGGCCTGTTTTTTATATTTCTATGGTAACGGCCTAACAGGTATTCGCAGTTCCATTTTAGGTCTTCGGTGGGACACCATTTAAAGTTAATATTAAAATATTCATTTAACTTTATAATTCTATTTTTTTTTCTTTTAAATTCATTAGCATATCTATAAGATATCATATAAATTTCTGCCTTCTCTTTATTTCAAATTTTCGATCCAAAATTCCCAGCGAAAAAAAATTTTTATTGGAAAAATTTTTTTTTTTGATCCAGTTAACTGGAAAGACCGCTTCTTAAATATACTTCTTCATCTTTACGAGTCGATGAATAACCTAGTGTTGATATGTACATGCTGATTTCCAGTTTTTTTATCTAGCCTGCACTATCCCACTGATGCAAAGGGCAAAAGGCCTCTCTCCATTCCTTATATTGTCCCCGGCTCTGGGCCGATTCTTACCAATTCCTAATCACCATCTCCAGTATAATTAAAAACGCAACAAAATGACCTCAAAATGGTGGTGCTTCTCCTTCTGCTGCGAACGATGCGATACAGTCTTAATTTAGCATAGGGTAAACCAGGCAGACCCCAGTCGGTAGTGTGCTCCACTTGTAAAACTAAGGGACGCATTTAAAATTACACAAACTATAAATCGCAAATTGAACTCGCGTCGTAAAGCTTACATCGTCAGCTCAAATCGGCAGCAAATTTTAAATGTGTGTCTTATAATAATAACCATTTATTTTCAGGCATCGGAGGCCCATAAAAAAAATACATAAAATAATAAACCACAGCCCTCTACCTGGCTCTTATAGCCAGAGTGCATCTCATGACAATACTAATAATCACAAACACGGTTAGATTACATTAATTTATTACAGAGTTCCGGTGCCTACCTTCCGGCTTCATCATCAGATCAGTTCGATACACCCCCTCTTTCTGACAGCCAAAGCGACAGTTCTGTTGGAATTCTATAAGGAGTTCTGTTCCATAAGTTCGAAGTTCATGATCAGATCATAACAACATTTCTATGGGTCAAACTTGGGAGCACAAACTTTCAAAAAAAAAAAATAATTTCAATATCGGTCCACAATTGACCGAGAAATCGGTGAACATATATAAAAAAAAAAACATTCAGCCGAACATAGAACCTCCTTCTTTTTGAAGTCGATTAAAAAGGATCAAGATGTGCTGTCTCCCTAAAATGAATAAACTTTACTTTATTACACGTCTGACAACGTATTCAACGTTTTCTCTGGAAAAACACTAATGAATTATAATACAAGTCAGCACGTGCTCGGACTATGGCTGCCGTCCGACGCTGTTCGACGTGGGAGGTAAAAGTAATTGCCGATTAATTAGCCGGGGCATCTCATTACTTCTATGACTTTATAGTAGTAGCTACGATCAAGATTTTCTTTTTAATGGATCTATTGATTCTCGTTATTTTTAGAGTACCAGGGAATATACCTACTCCCGAAGTCCTGATATGAAAAGAAACTATTTTCTATCCGTTTGCCAAATTTCAATCAAATCCGTTCAGCCGTTTGAACGTGAAGAAGTAACTTTACACATACTCATACATTCGCCTTTACCTATAATATTAGTGTGATTATAATATTGTTGCGAAATCAGATCATAATTAATCAACTAAGCATTTCCTCTATCTACCTAATTAAATAAACAGTTACATATACTCCTATTGTTTGAAAATTTAAGTTTCCTATTTGTTCCTACAAAAATGTTTATTAATGTTTGTTGGGTGTATGAACAATAAACATTTTTTCTAATAAAAATATGTAGATACTTAAAGAACTTAAATCTTATTTAACTATTTAAACTCATTCTAAGTACAAAAACAAAATACACTCAGTGACTCAGGTGGAGTCAGACGTCCACATCGCTTATTCTGTAAATATCATTGCCACGAAACAGCATTGCCACGTCAAATAGCAATGCTAAATGTTTGGGCATAAACTGATCCAGCTCTCTGGTCATGCAGTGTCGATCAGTCATCGAAAAAGTTTCTTAACATTAATCGAAGACCATTTATTCTATTATCATGACAACTAATCTAACGGGTGAGGAGGAAGTTTTCTTTAAAAATACTTCAAATGTAGACCTTGGGTCACCTTCCATTTTCACATAACTTCGAATCCAATTTGCTGGTCTTGTATTAGCTTTTTTAAATTCACATCGTATTATTATTATTTTTTCAATCTCATTAAACGAGATAGTTGGGATTATCGTATCATTAGAAATCTCCAATATTACCGCCTAAACTTTAAACCTATCGGCTAAAATCATTGAGTCTCTGAACTCTCAAATTGTTTATCGCTTCTACAATCGATCAGACTCGCGTATCAATCGTTCGAAAATTCCTCTAGAGAAAAGTTTGACAGTGCATTACGATGCCTGATGCGCGGTCACAGAGCGGCACGCGCAGACATCCGGCCGCTTTCGCGCGCTGGCTGGCGACACATTTCGGAGGTTCCGTCATATGGCCCCTGGTATCTTTGTCTATGGAATTATTTGTCGGACGAATGATTAATCGCACGATTCAAGCAAAAAAAATGACGAAAAAATTTGAAGTCGTTGTATTCTTTTATAAAAAGTTATTTATTTTACACTTTTTAGTCGTGGTACCCCTCAGCTAAAACTAAATAGTGTACAAATTCTATAGTAAGGGACCTATAGAAGGTAACCAATACAAGTGTGCGTATTTGAAGAGATCCCTCATTTTCTCCAGATCCCATCATTAGATCCTGACCTTGGAAACAAAAAAGCATTTTCCAAATCGGTCCAGGTGTGTACGAGTAATTGGGGAACATACATAAAACAAATATTCCAGTGAAAATTAGAACCTCTTCCAATATGAAGTTGGTTAACAATAGACAAAAAAAGCAGTTATTTTACCTCTGACAGCCACCTCATGGCTACAAGATGAAATTAAGTGCAATGAGAAATCGTACGAATTAAAATAATTGGGATTTTCAATAAGGAATGAAACTATGATAATAAATTAATAGGAGGAACAAAATTGTAATGATTATTAGTTGCAGTTAGAAAAAAGTTTGTAAACGAAGCGATAGGCCAGGATACACCTAATAGTTAATAAAATCTCATAGACAATTATCCAACAGAAAATACGACGAGAACTGAGAACAGACTTTCCGACATTTAAACTACAATTACAATTTCAAATGAAGCAGTCAAGAAAACGTCGTAAAGATGAGTAAATAAACAATACGAAGAAACATCTGACATCTTGGCAGAATGCCTAAAACTTTATAGAAACTGCCATGCATTAGGATCTGATTAACTGACGTTTCCATAGCCAACTTGATAAGTCTATCCTAACTAATATTATAAATGTGAAAGTGTGGATGTTTGGATGTTTGTTACTTAATCACGCAAAAACGGCTGAACGGATTTGGATGAAATTTGGCATGCATATAGCCTTTGGCATGGAAAAGAACATAGGCTACTTTTTATTCCGGAAAAACATCTTATTCCTACGGGAAAACACGTTTAGAGTGCGATAACCGAAGTACATGCGGACGAAGTCGCAGGCGGACAGCTAGTAATATATAAAAGGAGAAATTGACTGACTGACATATCAACGCACAGCCGAAACTACTGGGACTAGGAACGTGAAATTTTGCACAAGGCTTCTTTTTATGACGTAGACGAGCATTGTTTTCGAAAATTTACCCCTAAGGGGATGAAACGTGTGTCCAAAGATTGTATAGATCCCACTTTTACGTACGCGATCGCCACTCTAGAACCTTCCAGCCCCAACGGCCATCTGTTCTGCGAGCAATGGACCCTGCCCTGCCACTTAAGTCTGGCGATTCTTCGTGCTATGTCTTCCACTTTAGTTCTCCTGCGGATATCTTCATTTCTGATTCGATCACGCAAGGAAACTCCGAGCATAGCCCTTTCCATTGCCCTTTGGGTGACTTTAAGCCTTCTGATGAGACCCGTTGTGAGCGACCACGTTTCGAAGCCATATGTCATCACTAGCAACAGGCACTGGCTGATAGTGAACTGAATGTATGTGACTCATATGTTTGGGAAAATCAAAACGTACATGACTATGCCAATTACAGGTAAAAGTCTATCTATCTCCAAGCAATGAGGTCACATTAAGATTACACCAATACCTATTGTGGTTTAACGTCAGTTCTTTCAAATATTACTCACTTTCAGATGTCCATAAAGAACCATATGGCTCCAGTAGGTTTCCCTAAACTATCGCGAAACCATAAGTCCATTACGTCAATGGATCGTATGGTCGCTAATCTGTTTTACTTAGCTGTAAGGTTTTATTTTTAATAACTCTTCTTGTGGTATGTCTGTTTGTGGTCGACGCAGAATTGCTTATAGGTACCAAACATGCTTCTGTTAGAGGCAGAAAGTAGAGAATTATCCCAAGGAGACACACTTATCATCATCATCAGCCTTTTTAATGTTCCTACTGCTGGGACTTAGGCCTCCTCTCTAGGAGAGGGAACAGGAGACAGGAGAGGATACACACTCCTGTGATAAAAATTATTCTGTGTGCTATTCTATCTATTGCCAAATTTCGACCAAATCCGTTCAGGCGTTTGAGCTTGACGAGTCTTTTCGAATCGATCTTTCTTTCTTTCTTTATTGTACACAAAAATTTTAACAAACAACAAAATACAGGATATAGAAAAAAAAAGGAAAAATGAATGATATTTGATTTGATCTTTTCTTTTTGAGGTTTTCTTTTTCTTAAAACTATTTGGGCCCAGAAACACGTTTATAGCAGCGTTTTTTCAGTGGCTTTTAAGATCTTCCAAAGTGGAGTTGTAGGGACACTGGGCACTCTAGTAAGTGGGCTATCGTATGGTCAGGAGCACCACAGATCACTCGCATGGGGTGTTGGAGCGTGAGTAAGTAACCAACATACACACACGTACATAGGTACAAACAAACCTTTACGTTGATATTACTGTGAAGAAAATTTAAATATTCAGCTCAATATTAAAATACTCGCCAGAGCTGTGGGTTTGTCACCCTCTTGCTTTTTCCAGAGCGGGAGGAGTTGTTCAATAATGGGTGGTGGGTGGCCCTAACTGAATATCAGCACAGTGTTATATATCGTTTTCAACATTGCACCATATGCTGAGTTAGGCGCCTTTTTGGCCTGGCTCAGATTTTAATTACATTTTTTCCATTATTTATTTTTAGTTAAGTATACGATTGTTTGAGACACGAATTAACGTACCTACTTTCTTTTTTTTTTTTCTTTTGTTTCTTTATTATTTACCCCAAAAAAAATAAAACCACCCGATACATCCACATCATATTATTCTTTGCTAGTTTGATGACAAAACCTTCAACTTTTTAACTATATGGAATGCCTTATTCAATATTGCCAAAAGGTGCACAAAAAATATTGACAATGTATGTAATACATCATTGTATTCGTCTCACGTACTCTCAAATCTAGTAACTATCTACAGAGGAAGTGTCTTCGTGATCATAATAATGTCTAAGGTCAATAAACTTTAGCGCTAAAAATATACCTTAGAAAGAGAAGAGAAAAACAAGGATAAAACGATGGCTGTAGTCTGTCTAAAAAGTCAAACGATTTGAGTAATTATTAGGGTAAAATGAAATCTGATGTAGTCAACACTGGTTCAATAATCAAGGTTGATTAAGAGATCTTGATCATTGTTTACTAATAGACTAATAGAAGAACCTTATAAAAAGCATTTTTTAAATAATTAAATATTATAAAAAATCCCAGGTCTTTTGACTTTTTAGACAGACTTTTATAAATATTTGTCAATCTTCTTTTTTTCCAACTACATTTTAGAACTTGCACACTATTTAGGTCTAACTGACGTTGGACGTTGACGTAACTTCAATACAACGCCAGACCTTGGTACAGGCCATGGTCTGGAGCGAGGAGGAGTGGCAGGCGGTCGTCTCCTTCTGCGAAGCATTAGCGGTCCTACGCGCGAGGCAATGAACCTCGCGGTCTAGCTGCCGGGATTCCGATCCCGATTTTCGGCCATCGTAGGCGCGGGCTAGCAGCTTTGTGTTCCATGCGCGCCTCAAGGAGTTGTCAGTAACCGTATGGGCCCAGCAGGGCCTACTGGGGCCATTCCCAAAACCCATTCCCATTCACAAACGGCAAAGAGGAAACAGGAGTGGGTTTTTTAGTCATTAACAGTCTGACACTATCTCCTGCTCCGCTCAAGATCAGGAAGATTTTCTTTGATAATTCATACGGTTGAGCGACGCATTTGCATTGTCAGCTAATACTTTACATAGACAACTATTTGACATTGGTGTGTCAGTTGAAAAGAAATGCACACTGCGCAGGATGTTTGAGCGTTTAGTATCCGAATTCGATCGGGTTACGAGTATTTGTCGCAAATAGAATTATAAACACCTATATTGTTGAGAATTTTGCTGTGAATCAAGACTATTTCGCTCATTTAGTGCAACAATGACAAAATTGCGTGCAGAGGTTTCAATTCCCGTTTGGATCAATAATTGTACGTCCTACATATAGGTGTTCCGGGTCTGGGTGTCTTGTGAATGTTTATGAACACACCCACGATACAGGATTAATTCTTAGTGAGGAGCAAAATTTTTAAAAAATTACACCAAAAAAAAAATTTACAGGAGATGCAAAAGGTTCGCTTCAAAATGTGTAGTGATTTACAATCATTATAACATTAAAAGAAACTACACATATTGCATTGAAAAGTCTCCCGTGGTTATCATTGAGTAGACCGTGGCTCTGAAACACTAAGGGCTACTGAAGGACAAACGGGTTCTATTCAGTAAAACTCTGAGACCTCCTGTCGCTCCACCCTAGAACGAGATGAGAGAAAATAAAAACCTTTTACTGACTAAAACCCACCTGAGTTCGTTTTGTTAGCATTGCCTTCAAGCCGTTCCATGAAGCGGTAACTCTTTCGATCAGTCCCGAAGATCTGTGGTGGCTGTCGTACCAATTACTTTTTACACCACCTGCTCGATAATGTCGTTTTATACGTCATACAAACCTCACATAAAGCATGTCATTCTATTCCTAGGGAGATAATGCAGTATGGCCGATCCCTAGGTGAGATTTGAATTTGGAACATCAAAAATCGTCAACATTTTGAATTAAAATGCACGTGCATCGAACAAGTTGACTCGAAATTCAAACTGGCCACTAACAAAAAAAAGAAATTAGAATAAAACGTGCTCACTGACGGGAGCATTATAGAAAATTGAAACTATAGAATTTTGGAGTAGTGAATTTTGTTTGTTTGATGAACTTGTAAATATAATAGGTACCTACTTATATTTCTCTAATATATGATTTTTTTTAGGGCTAAAAGAGTTACTCTGACAAGGTGGCGAGTCACAATAAAGCTTTTAGGTCGCAGTGACTACATCCCCTACACTATGGGTGATGCATAGCCCCTTATCTTCTAAATAATAATATATGATTTGGTCGACCAAATTGTCTTTTAATTATCTCATATGTAGATGGTGTAAATAGTAGAGTATGCAACACGAGGATAAAGCTGTCTTTGTCTTGGGCGGCTTGAATTCCTCACTTCACTCAGGTTTCTGTATTAACTCCCTCGCTCTGCTCGGGAGTTAATTATATAAATCCCTCACTACGTTCGGGATTTAGCTTAGCGACCTTCGTTCCGTCCGGAATTCAACATGCCGCCCGCGACTTAAAGACACTTCTTTATCCCCTAGTCACATAATCTACTATTCCGCACACCATAGACAAAGATAGATCTACTGTCAATGTCACCTTACGTGAACTACATTCGCTCTCTATCAAAAATTCATAGAGCCCTTTTTAGAGTACGTAATTATAGTTATAGTGAGTAATTAAGCTTCGGCTAAGTAGCTACACGAGTATGACTTAATTGCTATTGTACTAAATTGATGGTTTAGTACAAATTGCGCTGAACGCAATCAAATAATTAGTCGTTAGTTCATGGTTTTATTCTAATATAGTAAGTATTTTTTGGAAATACATACATGCCATTAATTATATTGTCATGAGATAGTATGAATTGATCTTTATTCATTATTTTATTTAAAAAATATTTTTTCAAATTAAAATCTGTATCTCAGGGTTGGGATCCTGGCGTAAGCCACAACCGTGGCGGTAACTCCCCTCTTAGAGGAGTGGCAAGACAAGAGCCAAAACATCCTCACTTTCCAATTAAAGCAGGTCCTCACCGGAAATAGTCAGTACCGAAGGTTCCTGCACGGGATCTAAGAACACAAGTGGGTTTTAATAATAATAATAATATATTATCATTTATTTCAGGAAATTATTCTATTACTATATAAATTACAAATTCCATCAAAATAAATTAGATTTAAAAAATAAAGTCATAAAATCAAAATAAATTAAAATCAAATTAAATAAGTTACAATTAAATTAAATAAGTTAAAGTTTTAGTCAGTTGACTATTTCCCGCCTCAAAAAAGGTTTGGGATCCTATTGACGTATGTTATAATGAGAGATTATGACACACTACGAATATTAAAATAAAAAGTAGCAAAGAACAACGGAATGTACAAAATGAACCAATTCTAAACAAAACGAAGAAAACTTTTAATTTTTTTATATGATACAAAATTAAAATGTGCAGTAACTTAATTTTAATGTTCTTAGGTTAGTTTTTTGCAACTAGTAGTTGGAAATGCATTGAGAGAAAGCAGCCCATTTCGGACACATAAAAAACTTTGTATCCAAAGAAGCCTAGAAAATTTAAGTAAAATTAAACCTCTTTAAAAATGCTTGTAAACAACACTATAATCACTGGCTGTTCGTGGTCAAAATTACGCGTGATACCATTAAGCTTATTTTTTTTAATCCATTTTGTCCTCTATGAAAATGGCTGTTGTTTATTTTTACACCTAAAACGGTCAGTATTTTTTTTTTGTTTTGTTTATTGAAACCTTTTTAAATCAAGTTTCATACCTACATTAAATTCTTATTCGCGGTTAAAATTCAGTAATGCAATTTATTTTTAAATAATACCTACATAATAAATAACCATTATATTTTATAATATATATTTCTAATTCTTATTATTTTATGTAAATGTACCTCTATGTATCTAACAATGAACTTGAAATATTAAAGTTACAATAATAATATCAATTTCACGACAACCACCAACAAAACACCATTCTTATAAACAATGTTTTGGCGCGTAAAATCTTACGTCAAAATCGCACTAAATTCAGAAACCAGTGATGTTGCCTCAGCAAATAAAGCAGCGGAACTTGCTACAATAAAAATATTAGGTCCGTAACTAATATAAAAAGGTTTGCCAACGTGTTAATTAAAAGAATTTAGGCGCGAATTATAATGATTTGCGACTAAAGAGGTCATGACGTAATGACTTGACACTTGTTTCGTAAGAACGCGAGATGAGCCTCAAATGTAACGCTATGAGTAGACCTTGTTACTACTTAACGGGTGTTGAGCACGACAAAGATGTAGGAAGTTTAGAAGAGGCCTAACAGAGTCTTCAATTGGACCGAGAATGGATTGGCTATGAATTAACTAACTAGTGCGCTTCACCATCAACGATTGCATATCACTGCTTACTGTCAGGTGGAATCGCAGTCAAGCACTGATTTATATCATTAAAAAAAAGAATTTATTAATGAAATAGGAACTGTCTACTATTTTGACCATATCTTAGTCCTTTACTTTTGTTCTTTAATCATGCCGTAAAAACACACTAAAGTATCCTTTAATAGCATGTATGTTAAAAGAAACGAATTTAAACAGAAAATATTCATATCAGAAAATAATATAAGTTGGAAGAAACTTTTTGAAATAAGCAGTACGTTTGTATTTTTTTTTATAATAAAGTATTCCCTATGATGTGTACATAAATTATAAAATAAATAAATAAGTACTTTCATATATTCTCAATTATAGAAATTGGTCTTTATTTTATATCATCGTCTTTTACTTTATTCACTGTCTAATGCCTGACAAAGAATATGGGATAAAAAATAATCAAGGCCTAGATGAAAGTAATGGCTGCAGATACTGTCTCGATCTGTCTCTTCTAGAAACTTTAACTCCTAATTAATAAATATGCAAACGCATACCGAGCGCAATGTATTATTATAATTATTTAGTTTAACGTTTCATAAGGTTTCGCTCGCGAACCTCTTATCTTAAAATACGACGTTATTATCTTCTAAAGTCTGGTCGCAACTTCTATAGAGCATAGAATCAACGCACTGGCAGAGAATAAACGCCAATGTTCTATCTACCTTTAAGTTATAGTCTGTCTGTCTGGCCTTTTCCCAAAAATGAAAAATTGGTTTCCAATCATGCAGTCATGATGCAGTCAAAGACCAATAGGTATTGTGATACCGAAAGAAGATCGCATGAGTGGTTTTTTTTTTATTGCTGAACGGACTGGCTTGTAAGATACACTGTTAAGGACTTTCCATTTCTAGAATAGGTTTCAAAATTTATAAAAAAAAGAAATGTGTGGTTTTTTCAGAGTTGAAGTGACTTTTGTAATGAAAAGGTGTATTGCGAGCTGAACAAATATAGTAGTGCCCTCCTGAGTCTCTTTCTTAAAATATACATAGAGCCAAAACGAAGCCTACCGGAGCTGAGCAACGACAGTATTATGTATAGAGTGACAGCTTCTCTGACCTCCACAGCTCTTTTAATAAATAGGTATCTTATCTCTTGACAAAACCGGCGTCTGAATTCCTGACTAAACTGTTTTCTTCTTCTTCTGGCTAGATCTTATCCCATTTATTTGCGGTCGGCCCTCCTTGTCTTCATTTTCCTTAGAGCACTTGATAATAATATTATAAAGACAAAAGTTTATGAGTGTGAATGTGTGCGTATATTTTTTATTTCTTCACGCTCGAACAGCTGACAGATTTACTTTTAGAACGCTCTAGAATGGAATAATCTTCATAAAATTTAAGTTTTATAAGTTAATCACCTTAAAAAAACCATCATGGTTCGTAAGGAGAGTTTTAAAGACTGCCGTGTCTTACAGATATCGCGGTGGCGTCTCATCGATTCGGTGCTCTGTGGTAACTTCTAAGCAAACGAGACGATTTGCTAATTATAATGAGAACCTTCTTGAAAGGTTCGTTAAACAAAATGCTCGGTTATTATCTCATTTTTGAGATGGTTTTGTTGCAGATAAGTAGGTATTGCGCTCCGTAGGGTGTTATTAAGATAAAGGAGTTAATTATTGTGAAGGTACGCTAAGACATCCAAGGTGGAAGTATACAGTTTGGCAAAATAATCTAGAGTATTTGGTATAAGAACTCAAAACAGAACTCAAAATCTTATCGCGGTTGGCATCCGAGCGTCTTCGCAAGATTCTGCAGTATTTCAGTCACATTGCAAGGATAGACGATGGCAACCTCGAAAGACCTATAGTGACCTCTTTTTCGCTCGCACGCTTAACATTTTAAAACATCATGGTAAGCCCCTAGAAACAAAATTCCTATATTCTGTAAAATGTCCACGTCACACATTCTCTATCACGGAACTCGATTCTGCGGAAGCTCCCACGAGAATCACTCTATTATCAACATCTATACTTACCTAAATGTGGTGTTAGTGGTCTGGGATAACGTAATGCGGTATTTTTATCTTACACTGATAAACATGTTTTTTGTTTTTACATATCTGAAATAGTTTCATAATTAATTTTATTTATTATTTAATCTTGTAGTAATAAAGGTACAAAGCAGCAATGTTATAAAAATCTAGAAAGTTTATAAGAAATTCTATGAAACCCCACACACCTAACCGCTTCGAATCGTCCGAATGTTGAAGGACGTACGAGTATGAAGAATTCTAAATTTTTTTTTCTTTCGATTCGTTCGAAGCTTTCATCTCGGATAAGTGTGCGTTCACCTTTATTCGAAACTTTTAGGGCCTGCGTACACTTGAGACAAGACAGTCTTAGACAGACTTGTTTCGCAAGTGCAAGACAGACTCGTCTATGCGAAACAAATCTGTCTAAGACTGTCTTGTCCTAAGTGTACGCAGGCCCTAAAAGTTTCGAATAAAGGTGAACGCACACTTATCCGAGATGAAAGCTTCGAACGAATCGAAAGAAAAAAAAATTTAGAATTCTTCATACTCGTACGTCCTTCAACATTCGGACGATTCGAAGCGGTTAGGTGTGTGGGGTTTCATAGAATTTCTTATAAACTTTCGTCCTGCTGTGCCTACGACGCTGCTGTATATTTCGCGTCTGCATCACACTACGAAGGTTGAGGAAGTTGTGGAATATATGAAGATGAAAAGTAATTGGACTCTGAGGCTCGAAAGGCTGGATTCGCGCCACGACATCAACTTTAGTCGTTTGTGATACGAGTTCCAAATTCCAACCCACCATCTACAGTCCTTTTTGAGAGAGGACTTTTGGCCGAAAGGTATCGTATATCGACGTTTCCGAGGACGGCTACGCGACACCACGCATCGAAACACGACGCTGATGTTACATGTATAATATTATTAATTATTATTTGTGATATATTTAATATGTATTAGTTTATTATGTATTTTGTAAGATTGTAATATTATGTCTTTTACCTATGGAAGGCCCAGTTGCCTGACAATAAAGAAATAATAATAATAAAACTGTTGCTTATAAAATAATTCCTTATACAGTATGACAAAAGAAAAGTGGCAGCCATCTTTGTCTGCAACTTCAGAACAATTTATTTATAATTTTAGAACAATAGCTTAGTGGTTTGTCATAACAAGTGCAGTAGTTTTCGCGTTCAGTTACAATACCTGATCGAACATGTACTTACGACTTTTGGTTTTTTTCCGTTCCGTTCTGTTTTTTGTTCGTTTTTTTTGTTGTTTTACAAAAAAAAAAAGATACAGGGCTTTGGGGTTTGGGGTTTGGGCATAGCCCTGTATCTTTTGTTTTCCATAATTATGTCGCACGCAATAGTTTCCCGCCAACCAGGGGCCCAAGTCTACTATTTTTATAAATTCGTCATTCCAACACGATCCCATTGTCATTTTGCTAAAAGTTTCTAATCTGCTAATTCATAATGATCGATCATTGATCGGTCAATGTTCTCCTAATAGAGTTGTGGTAAAATGACAATATCGAGCTTATTAAAAAGCAATGACTGCACAATGACGTTCTGATGGTAGGTCACTGATCAAAGGAATTGTCAAAATTTTTGCAGATTACCGCACACGTAAGACATTCATTTGTAAAATGTAGATACAAGATTACCATTCTATCCCACTTCTTTCAATGGAGTGTCAGTGGTTAATCATTGGAAAGTCGTAATGACGCCATTATATTAATAGATTACCAAACTTACTCAAAATCAATAATTATGAAATCAATGATAGACCATTCTGACACTATTGTAATAGCAGACTTGGGGCCCAGGGGATATTCTTAGGTAAGGTTAACTGGGATAATCATTGGTTGGTACCACGTTCCATGAAAAGTGTTTAGTGACCCTTCGACTTGACTTCAGCCCCTCGTATGTTCCAAAGGCCAGGATTGTTTGAGCAGAAGAACTTATTTGATGATTTGTCACACAAATTATTTGACGATTTATTAATTACAAAATCATAATCAAAAGCATTTATTTCAAATAGACCATTTGCAGGCACTTTTGAATAGTCAAATGTTGGTCAGTCCAAGAAAAGTAAAGCTAAATTGCACGTTCCCAAGCGTAGATCTCTATGGAGAAGAACGTGCAAGAAATTCCATCATCATCATATCTACACTATTTATGCTATCTACACTAGATAATAATAAAACTTTTTACAAAAAAAAAATAACCGACTTACTAAAAAAAACACTAAAACCATCAAAATAACTTTAATTTCGGCAGTCGGTGTTTCTATAATAGTTTTGCCTCTTCGTTATTTAACGATTGATGGTTTTAGTGTTTTTTTTAGTAAGCTGGTTATTTCTTTTGTAAAAAGTATTTTATTTCACACTTTTTAGTTGCAATACACTTACAGCCAGAGTACCTTTTTCTCATGACAATTCCAATTAACTCAAACCCTGCTAGAATACATTGTTTTATTATGAAGTTCCCGTGTCTACCTTCCGGCTCCATCATCATCATCAGATCAGTTCGATAGTACCTGATAGCCAAAGTGCATCTCATGACAATTCTAATAAGCCCAAACACGGCTAGGATACATTGATTAATTACGAAGTTCCGGTGCCTATCTTCCGGCTCCATCATTATCATCAGATCAGTTCGATGATACCATTTTCAACGTACCTATTCAGAACTGTTCATTTATTTGTAACTATGTTCATTGAGAGATCTGTGTGAGTATGAACTTCCGTTGGCCATTTCTGGTCTTCTTCACCAGTTCCACTTCATCAAATGTCATGTTTTGACTATAAATGCTTAAGTCTTTGATGAAAATATCAAAAGAACTATATGGTTGCCTATAATATTTGAGGATTTTCCTCGATTTCGCCAAGATTCCATCATCAGATCCCGACTTGGTGACTATGGGACCATTTGGGAAGTATACCCTTTCCAACAAAAAAAGAATTTTTCAAATCGGTTGGCAAGTGACGAAGTTATGCGCGAACATACATAAAAAAAAAAATACAAACATCCGAATTGAGAACCTCCTCCTTTTTTAGAAGTCGGTTAAAAAATAAAATAAAACATCCTGCAAACAAAAAAAAAAAAACTCAAAAGCTTTGGTTTCAAGAAACCATACAACTTTAAAAATTTAGTACATGTACAACATGATGCTTTTCTGTAATGTTTACTTAGAAGTTGGTACGTCTAGACGACACGTCATAACCTATGAATATATTCACACCCCCGAGAATTTTACCAACTTATTCAGATTCTGTGGTAGGTAACTTTATTACTTACACATAGTCTGTATGTCTGGCATCGGTCATTTACTCGCTCGTATTATGACAATTTGTCGAACAATGCGCCTCCGTGCGAAGAAAATAAACGTGTAATGTAATATATAACGTGATTGTCTTCAAGTAGCAGGAAAGTGAATACAACGAGATCTAGTAAATATAGATTTAATAGGCATAGAATATAGAAGCTTTTTATGAAAGAATAAAAGTCCGTGATGACGACTTTTTCTTTAACTTTCACTGACGTTTCAAATAACTCAAAAGCCTGTTAATCCAGCTACAAATACATATTAGGTATTTAAAAGTTGCGACTCAAGGAAATGTCATGTGAATGCATTTAGTAGTTTTTCTCCGCCAGAATTTTCCCGCTCTGGGGCGGAGCTGGGTCGTGTCAGACTTTTACTGACTAAAACCCACTCCTATGTTCCTTCTTTGCCTTGCATTCCAGGACCCAGGTATTCCTTTCAAAAGAGAAACCATGGTCCCAGATATGAATCCCTACAATTTTATTTTATCGACGCCATTTTTCACCTTTACACAAATTTGTCGTCGTTGTTATGCCTATGCGTATTTATAAAGCGATATATAAGAGGTGAATGTATTATTACTATTCAATAACAATCAAAACGTGCTAGCACAACAGATGTTCTCTGCCCGTCATATTTGCACAACTGGCGTAATTATGACGAATAAAACTGCGCCGTGTTATCTCTAACTTATCTCGTAATATACTGTATTAATATTATAAGCTAGATTTCACGGCCTCTGCACGCTTCAATGTCAGTTTCAAACGCCGCAAGTTGCTACACACAATCCTCGCGTACCTAACTATCATCTTATTCTATCTCAAGCTCGTCTGAACTAATGCACGAGTATAACTCTCAATCGATTCGATTCGAGTTTCGAAATTTAAAAATTTAAACCTACGTTAGAATCAAATTTTTAAATTTTGAAACTTGAATCGAATCGAAATTCATGATAGTCTCGTTCCAGAATAGGGATGCGATATTTTTTTAATTATTGTTCAAAGCAATGTTGACGTAATTCGAAATGAATAAATCAATGTCGATTCCAGCTGAACAAAGATACCTGTAAGAATCAGGTACGGTTTGTTTTTAGGTGGGAAATCTTCAAATAACTTCTTCGGCTATGGGTGGATCAGAATTTTTTTTTTCCTTTCGGACGCGTTACTAAAACTCCAAAAAAAAATAGATCGATTGATATGGAAAGAAAAGACCAAACTTTTAATTAATACTTTAGTTCTTAAGTCACTTCAGACACCAAAACATTGTTATTGTATTTTAATGGTCCTATAGATTATGTCATCCTTTATTTTTCGAAAGGGATAACCATATACCATAACCAAGCAGTTTATTTATGTCATGGATTGAAGCCATAGATTGAAACTTTTTCTTTTCTTACCCGTAGAGGTTAATAACTTCTGAATTTGATACAAAAATCCAGCCGTAGAAGAACAATTAAATACAAATAAAAAATTATCATAATTAAATATTGGAATACTGTCTCGATTCGAATTTTATTATTTGCATCGACTTCATTCAGCCTATGTTAGTGCACATGGAAAACTAACTAACTTTTCACTTCAAATTCCCTTTTGACTTTTTGAGATTTAGGTACTTAAGTAAATTTTTAAATTCAGAATAAGGGGACAAAAGATATTCCTTAACTATTACGTCAAAGTCCAACAGAAAATGGTATCCAAAGTTATGAATTTATTTAGCTCGGCTTTATTGTAGATATAATACTATGTTATATTAGGATAGACGAGAGCAACCAATATTCCTATGTTTTGAGTATTATTGTACAATATTCTCTAAACAGCATCAAAATTAGTTATCAAATGAAGCAGCGACTAGCGATTGATTATTTCAAATTGATATAAGAACTAGTGGGGGATGATTTCTTTTGTACACACGTAACCTAACGGCAATGAGGTCACATTTCAGTTTGTGTCCTTATTCTGTTAGTTACTTCACAGTTTCCCAATCCACAAAATTAGAAAGGGATATAATTTACTTAATTACGGATTTATTTGAAAAATTCTTTCTATTTGCCATTTTTTAAACAAATGATAAAAATAAAATGAGTCAAGTCCCAATTCGGACGATACTAGCAGAACTTGCACAACTTGCTGCGTACCTATAGTTAAAGAAAATATTTTGGGGACACAAAGTGTCAGAGGGCACAAAGTGCCCAAAGCGCCCTATATCTGAACTTTGGAGACCTAAAAAACGCCACTGACGCAGCTATAAACATGGCACCCTACAGGACCCAAATCATTGAGGGAAAAGAAAACCATCGATTCGAGATGAAGAAGAAGAAGAAAATACTAGATATTGGAAAATGACTGGCTTAATAGAGCCGAATATAAGAAATTACTTACATATTAAGACTTAACTTTAGATCCAACCGAAAACTAAGAATAACTAATAAGTACAGTTAAACTGCGTTATCGAGTTCCACACAACCAAGTCTGACTCGACCCCTAGTTTCTAGACAAGTTCAGTGAAAACCTTCGCTGATTACCACACATCAAAAAGATGCCAAAAGTACATTACTTACAATAAAATGAATCACAAGTACCTACGTATAAGTAGGAGAGATTCGGATCACGTGCGATGCAGCGGGGTCAATGCCCACTCTGACAATATTGACAGGCAAGAAGAGATACCGACTCAAACAAATAATGTGGCCAAATACGAGAACGATAGATGTGATCGGAAGAGGTCTTGTGGGTCTGTAGTCGTTTGGGCCCGCTCGGTTTGGGTCCGCGGGATCAATCGACACAGTCCCATTTTGAAGGTGTCGATTGGACCCACCGCCCAATTTTATCATAAGTACAGTCATGAAAGAAAGTCAAATCTTTAAATTTTTTTATATGACTTAAAATATGTATATATCTAATATTATTTATATTACTGAGAATATGTATTTTAGATTTATTCAATTACGTACTCGCACTTACGTGCCACACTTGTCTACAAACATTAAAACTACTTACATATTTTTTACTGTAATAATACCTAATTTAAGTGTACGAGCACTACTAATTTCAAGGTCAAGCATTTGGGCCTTTTACGGATTACCGGCTCGGGTCATCCAATCATAAGCCTGCTTTTTTAATATCTTTAATAAACTTTTAAATCTAACTGAATTGCGTTTCATTATATTTTGACTTACCACTTTTGCACTTGACTGTATCCACCAGTAGCTTTAAACAATGGATTTTTTTTTAAATTTGTATATGGGCCCAATCGACCACCAAAAATACATAAAATAAATTGTGTGGTCGTTTGGGCCCGCGGGACCAACATCGAGCGGGCCCAAACGACTACAGACCCTTGTATCCTTACATTTTGTTTACGATTCGAGTTTTTTTTTTTTTAATAGACCTATATCTGCTAGCGCTGCACTCGGTAAGAAAAAAGTTTGAATGCCAAAAAAGGGCGCGAAAAACCAATAGTGTATAGAAGTTGGAAAGTAGAGCAGGTAGTAGACCTAACCAGAATTCCAGACGAATTCAAAACCAAGAAAAAACAGAAGATGAAATAATTTAACTAAAATTCTAAACGATGCCAATCAACAGTAGTTTCAAGCTAGACATAAACTCATTTACCAACACGACAAAAAGGTTGATGCACTAAATATATTGGTAAACTTGTAGATTGTCAAGATTTTCCAATTTGCTAGCTGATATAAACATTGGTGTTAGATTAGAATCAGAACGCTTTAGAAATCTTTATTTTTATTTGCTGCTACTCTGGGGTTTGTTGAGAAAGGTTAACTGGAATAATTCAAATAGGATTTTCGTAACCTTAAACTGGAAAAACCTAAGTTTATCTTCATAATTTTAATTGAACACTGCAAAAAATATTTTCATAGATCCATATCATATGCTATTCAATCTATCGCATTATTACATTGGCAACAGCTGGTTGCATGACATTATTTTCTTTTTTCTACGCTACGCAGCAAGCGGTAACAGACACTGGCCGGTAAATGTCCCGCGCTAATAAACGCGGTTAAGAAAAAAACAAAGATTCATTTTCGCGCCAACACTCTTCCGCCATATTGGTCGCGTGATGAAAATGATGTATTTACGCGACTTTCGTTCACTTTCGATTCAGAAACTGTGATGTTCATCATGTTTAGTGCTCTTCCTAGTTCGTTTCGTTCCATTTTGTAATTAGTTGGATTTGAAAATATGTTGATTGTATTTCCTGCTCATTGGCTGATATTGATGTCGTGCTTCGCTGAAATGGCTGGGAATAAAAGTAGCAGTTCTCATTATGAGCAACTAACCTCCAACAAATTATGATAAATGGAATAGAATAATCGATTTCAAGAACTCTACAACAGACAGATTAAACATACGATTAGGCAATCATTAATACGATTAGGTAACACCAGCTCAAAATAATAATCGTATTATCTACGTAAGATCAATGTTTATAGTATTCCTAAACCGTCAAATCGATTACCTTAAAGATGGTTTTGATTAACATCTATTGTGTTAGGGGATTTGCAGCCACCCTAGTCTATTATTTTGTAAACTAACTGGCCGAACATCCCGTCCATCTATTTTTTCCGTTGACGAAGCCATGTTTGTAAACGTCTATGTCGGTTTGTGAATGAAATTCGCGCGGTTTCCGCGATTTGGCGGGAGAACGTGTCGGCAGGCAAACATCTCTATCTAAACATTGTGGACATTGTATTATAGACTCTATTTATAAAGATACTAAGTCTAAAATCAGTTGCAGTGTCATCGCACGATCGTAAATCGCGTGAGGACAATGACTGCATCTTTGAAACTGTCCAACCGTACATGACAATAATCTAAGACAATTATTATATCACCGACTCACGAAACTAATTATTTCTATATTTTTCTGATATCAATCTAAAGTTACATTTTAAAATATCTACGTAAATCGTCTCTCATGTTAGTATGTATGCAGGTACTTACCTACATTGTTAATATTTTAGTTAAGAACAAACCGCATCATATTTTTAAATTAAAATACCAACCATTGTTTTAAAACTAAGCTGATACTATTAATTAAATTATTAACACCAGTTTATTACCCATAATTGGTATCTAAAAACCACGCGTCAACGCGTACGAGGAAATTCAAAAGCAATTTTAAAATTATACCCAGTACCTAATATACCTACTACAAATACTAAATCATGAATTAACTAGAATATGTTATAATTTATGTATTCAAATTATTGAGTCACTGAGTAAAATTGATTGTTGTTAACCAATATAATGTCGTGTCTTTTTTTTTTTTTTTTTTTTTTTTTTTTTTTTTTTTTTTTATGGTGGGAAAAAATCATGCATTGACATCCCCCGCCCTTGGGCGGAGCGGGAGATAGTGTCAGACTCTTACTGACTAAAAGACCCACCCCGTTCCTTCTAGCCTTCATACCGGGGCTCGAGCGCCCTTTCGGATAACCCTGGCCCCAGTAGGCTTCGACCCGGCTGGGTCCCTGCTGTTGCTGACAACTCCTTGAGGCGCGCGGGAACAGTGCGCGCCGTCGACGACTTGGGCTTGGTCCGGACAGTTACCGGACGGCCGGACAGTGAGCTACCCATTGCTCACCGTCCGCAAGCCCGCGTCTACGTTGGCCGGAAATCGGGATCAGAATCCCGGCGACGGCGGCGGCGATAACGCCGTTGCCTGATGCGTTCGGCCTCCTCCTTTGCGAGCATTACTGCTTCGCAGAAGTCGGCGACCGCCTGCCACTCCTCCTCGCTCCGGACCATGGCCTCAACCAAGGCCCGGCGCGAGAGGTCTCCGCCGCCGATCGCCCCCACGAGGGCACGGCGATGCTCCGCCCAAGCAGGGCACACCTCGACTGTGTGCTCCACCGTGTCCTCCGGGCGTTCCGCACAGTGGCGACACCCGGGCGTCACTTCCGCATGAATCGAGTGCAGGAATCTCCCGAACGAACCATGTCCGGTGAGTACCTGTGTCATGCGGAAGGTAAGGACGCCGTGAGGTCTTTCCAGCCACGCCTCAAAGAGGGGACTTACCGCCATGATTGTGGCGTGCCCAGCACTGGGTTGCGATAGCCGTTGACGCCATTTCACCATGAGATCCCGCCGGAGCTCTGTCCGCCATGCCGTGACCTGTTGCGGCAGCGGACTTTCACCCCGGCGTTGCATCTCCACGCGCATATCGTGCATGTGTGCAAGGACTGTTGCCTCCAGATCCCACGGTGGTAGGCCAGCCAGAAGGCTCGCCGCTTCGCGGGAGATCGTGCAGTATCCCCGCACCATCCTTATCGCCATGACCCTCTGGCAGGCGTTCAGTATGGCCGCCGGTTGCTTTTTCAGCGACGGCGCCCACACCGGCGCCCCGTAGAGGGCCATGGACCGAACGATCCCCGCGTAGAGCCTCCGGCAGGAGGCGTCTGGACCCCCAAGGTTGGGCAGGAGCCGCTTGAGCGCAGCCCCAGCCCGGTTGAGTTTGGGAGCCAGACGTCGGAAATGCTCCACGAAATTCCACCGGCATATAATGTCGTGTCTCACTTGTCTGCTCTCTCTCTCTCTCTCACTCCCTCTGTTTAATTATATAATTTTATTGAAACTGTAAATTCTAAAGCATGACTGTTTCTAACATTCGACAATTCTAAACTGGTCAATAGGTACATTAACGAATTATCCTTTTTCGTTAAGTTCAACTTCATTAATACATTTAAGGTGTTCAATTATAAACACTTGTCTAATTGATAATTAAGTTCTTTCATTTACATTCTTTCTATTTCCAATTTAAATGCAAATAATTTTGTTAACGACTACCTCAAGATTCTATATTTGGACCACATAGTTTTGTTGATTAAATTAAATTTTGATTATTGCATACGATAATAATTAATACCTAATGATTTATACAAAGTTTGATGAGAATTGATAGAGAATTTAAGGACAAAAATTTAAAAGTTAGAAAGACGAAAACTGACACAAAAGATCGCACAAGCAAAGAAATACTGACTTCCAAGTCCTAACCCAGTTGCTTAATAGATCCAGGTTGTATAAATAGTATAGATAAAATATTACTCCAAAACGATCATTTGCACTAAATTATATGACTCACTGATAATATCGTTAACAATGCAGAGGTAGGTTGTTGATAAGATTTACGTGTTGGGAATCAATTATTGTATTTTTACTTTACATCCGTTTTAAGGTTTCATCACATCCATTAATTCCATACTTCCAATTTTTTTATACAAAAGAAAGAATGGCGATATTTTATAATATAATTCTCCTGATCAAATTTGCCCAGCGTCACGGTGTATGCTAGGCAACGGCCTATTCTTGCTAAGATACAATACAAAACTTGGATTCTTAGGTTTTTTCTTTTATTTTTATATTTATTTAAAAATGCAATAGAAAATCTAGATAACTATGTTGTCTACTATGGTCATACGGTACAACACAGTTATCCCCGATACACACATGGCCTGACAGGGAAACTAGTTTTTGTGTTTTTGTAACGAATTGTACGTCTATTCAGGTAGAATAAGCATGATTTCTTTCTTTTCTTCTAGAAGAGCACGCCAAGCACGCAGAATCAATTATCCACAAACACAGATACACTCTTTGTTCCTTTACTCTCTAGTCGGATAGTTCGACACTCTGACACAACTGGAGAGAAATCAAGCACAAGAACAATGCCTGTCACAGCACCGAAATTTCGGACTAGTTTCTATAGTTATATCCTTAACAGAAAACCCCAGGATCCCTCGTTGAATAGTCGCGTTTGCGAGTAAAAGATCAACTATTCATTCATTGCCACCATAACTCCTGCCCTTTCAAATTCTAAAGATTTACTAGTAGTTTTAACTTTTAAATCCTTTTATTGGCTATTAATTAGTACTGGCGATCAAGATGAAAGTTAACTTTGATTCAATTTAATAAGTAACATACGGAAAAGACATCTTTTTTCATAACATTTTTACCTTTTTTCTATAACATCAGATTATAACGTAACACATCTGTATGTCGCTTAGACTCATCGTTAGCGTTCAAAGGTTGATATCTACAATATACGAGTATTACATTATGTTAATTTTGTACAACCTATCAAATAATTCATTCGTCCAATTATTATCTTATCGTTCTAGGTATACGGCATTGAACTTTGTTACATTTCTATGTATCATTCCCGCCTTATAGATGTCAAGGACCTAAAATCTTGGGTTTTCTCTTTCGATTCGTCATTGGTAAATGCGGTTGCGTGCGTACCAATTTCAAGTAGGGATGCCTTTGTTAAATTTGTTTATGCATTTATTAGGTCACCTAGGTATCCTTCATGAATTGGTTTATTAATTAAATAATTAACTCTTTTCCTTATCAATGAGTAATGGTTGACGTATTTTGCGTCTGCAGCGTGGTGTGATCTGTTATCCTCTAAAAGAGTGTCATAAATACATTTGAGCGGTTTGCGTCATTTATTCAAATGAATAATGTTACAGTTTCTTAATTACTTAATATTTTGGTTAGTGCGCTTCATTTACTATGTTAATTTTCACTTTATATATAGGTATATATACATATTAATTTTTAACTAACCTTTTAGTTAATGCTGCGCTCCTTTTTTTCATAGCATGATGCTTGTAGCCTATATAGCCTATCTCGATAAATGGGCTCTCTAACACCAAAATATTTTTCAATTTGAACCAGTAGGTATTGTTATTATTATTTAGTATAGATATTGCTAATAACTAAACTACAGCATACAGTTTACCCATCTTGTTTTCGTCAAGCTTCCAAACCAATCAGGCTAATGCAGGATCAATGCAGGATAAATTTCGATTGCTCGTAATTACTGAATATAGGACCTATTCACAATGAATAGAAGGACTAGTGAAATCTATCTATGGTATTCTAAATATATCATCATCCTTCCCTTATCCCAATTAATTTGGAGTTAGCGCAACGTTAACCGTCATCTCATTCTCAATAGTCACCTCCATTTTAGCCACATCACATTTTAAAAAATCCATCAAAGATACTAGAGTTTTGTACGTCCTTTTTTAAAGTATATAAGTAGATATGTTTATGTTCGTATTCGAACAGAATTACGTCATAAGATGTTGAAACAGCCTTATCAGTTAACGGAACATCGTTTAGGAACAAGATTTTTGAAGTATACACTATATCTAGTGAAACTGCTAATGGACACTGAGTGACTAAAGATAAGATTCCTCCATCCGTGTGTGTTGTTTGTTCAATAACGTTGCTATCAGATAATTATTATAGTTTCCTATACTTTAAACTATGTTGGAATACTCTCGATACTATACTATTCTAATCGATAAATTTAATAATGAGGTCAAACTATCGAGTTATTGATTTCTCAACGACAATGCTAAATTGCAAACTGCTAATCATGGCTGGTTATAGCATTCAATGAAGCAAACTGATAATAGTAGCTTTGAAGTTGAAATGGTAATGAATAATAAAAAAAAATAGAATAGCTTTTCATAATATAGAAGTTGATTGAATAATTGAAATAGGTACCTAGTAGAATGATTATAACAATGACTCGAAGTCCGTTTATAATTGCTTTAAAAATTAATAATTAGGAGTGATTTCGCATTAACATTAAAATTGAGTTCCTAACTTTGGAGAAGTGTATGTTAAATATGACGACAAACTATGTAGAAATATTCTAAAAAATGAATTCAAGGGCATCGCATCGTCAACAAAAATGTAATATTGACAACGATACAAGCTACAAATGTACACACAAATTGTAACTATCAACTAAAACATCTCCTTGATAATCACTTCCACGTCTAGTTCTATTATAGGCCGATAATGTTTAGTGAAGATTAGTACGAAAAACCTTGAAATGTGTTGGAAAACAATATTTTATTATTTAAGATCCATTATCTTGTATGATATCGAATAATATCATGGATGGCGTGGCAGCGAAAGAACTTAGACTTTGTTTCGTATCTAGACTGTTGTCCGACCTTTAATTCTTTGTTTTAGATTAATTAGTGTCATTGGATTTACCTGTTAACTTGACAATTAACATCGAAAATTTGTTTTAAATTTTCTGCAACGAATTTATTTATTTATTTTATTTAAAAATTTATGTACTTAGGTACAATAATAAAGGATTATTTCTAAAGAAATCTCTTCCTGCATACTTGCGAAAGGAGAATTGGAGAAAATGGAGATGTAAACACAGTGTAAATGGATTTATTGTCAGTCTAAAAATTATAAGCTATGTGAAAGAAAAACAGAAAGCCTTAATCATTTTCAAGAAAATATAGTCAAAAAAAATCAAATAAAAAAAAAAATTTGTTGATTTTTTTTGTATTTGATTTTTCTTTCATATGCGGTAATTTTGGCAGTAATGTCCAATTAATAGGTAGATGAAGAAGGTTTAGGACTTTAATAGCAATTTACAGTCGCATGTAAAAACATTATTTTCCCTTTACCCTTTTTAATCAATCACCTCTTCAAAAAAAAAAAAAAACGGCCAGTACCTACAGAGACGTTAGCCACGTGTTGACAGATGGAGGGAGCCATGTTTGCATACGTTCGGCTGACCGATACCAGAGGTCGGCTCCAGATGGGGACCGAATATGGCTGATAAACAACCGATTTTTGTATTGAAACCTATCGCCTCTTTTGAGTAAACAGGAGGTTGAAACACCTTTTATTTATAGTTTTTTAAAGGCTATGAGAGCTTTGCTTATTCGTAAAGCGGTTTTCGTTAATGATACTGGACGCGATCAGAGCATCCAAAATTGTGATCGTGACTGGTCAGTGTCATTACTGCTGTAGAATAGCATAGAATACATACTAATTCCATACGTAATAATGACGCTAACAGCTCTTGAAGACGTTTAAGATAAGCGTCGATCGAGTTTAAATCATGGACCTCTTTGTAGTCAACTTGTTGATTAGAAGAAGCAAAATGATAATGCAAATAGGTGTTTTTAAAAACACTTTTACACGACAATTTTTTCGACATAAACTGTCGAAAAAATTGTCGTGTTCATATCAGATTTTTTTTGCAGACAACCCTATATCACCTTTTTCGTAATGAAACAGCGTTTATTTTGATATACAATTTGTTGTATATCAAAATAAACAGACCCGTTTATACCTGCCAGGAAACGAAAAGGCAAATCAACTAAAGGCTTCATACTTTCGGTAAGTATTTTTATTCGTTAAACACACCGGAGCATTCAAAAGAAAAAAATTGGTTGGCCAGGAATTTCTTAGGTAACCCACCCGCGTTATATTATTTAATATAGGTACTAAATTTATCACAAAATACGTTTCATCCATTGAACAAACCGGTAAATAAATGATAAATGATCTTTATTTTGCAAGTAGGTTTTATAAAAACACTTACACGTCAATTTTTTTTTTTCGTCAATTAAAGCTAGATGAGGCCCGGTGTTTCCTGGCTGACTACCCTAAGAAGAAACACCGAAACAAACTCCTGGGTCAAAGTCTCTTTTAAAGTCCATACAGCAAACATGTATTGGTCAAATTATATGAGAACCATACAGATTAGTGTCTGAGATGGTCTTTTGAGGAAAGAACCACACAGATTAGAGTGGACCTGTCCAGTCAGTGCAAGCATTTGTCAGTCTTCGTATAGCTCAACTTAGGACTACTAAGGAGTTCAACAAGGATGACAATCAGAGTAGGTACGTGAAGTTATTATTATTTGAACAACAGTAATGTAAGATGAAACACATGTCTTACCTACGTCAATTAAAGCAGCTGTGAGTAAATATGCAGGCAAATAATGTTGTGTTACATAGTAGTTCTTATATTTTTCCGTCGATTTGAAGGACGCGGTTCTAATCAGATTCTAATCAAGTGCATAAAGACATTTTTAAGTGTAATGTTTACTTAAATTAAAACGAGCTGTTTTTTGTCCAAATAGCTAATACTAGCCTAAATAAAAATACTGTAATATCCTATGAGTAATGAGTAAGTACCTTTTTAAATAAGCTGGAAAATGCTAAAACGGGTACCTACTACGAGAAATCGCTCTATGAAAATCAAAATTTGATTCTCAATAGCGCATAAATCTTTATAATTTATTCAAGGTCATCAGCAATAAGCGTGTAATACCAACCTACCTAATAATTAATTTAAATGATGCAAATTCACGTAATGTAGTAGACAAAAGTTGCAAAACTAACGCTTTTGCAATCCCCAGCGCCATCTTTCTTTCAACTGCCAAGTGCCATCACGATTTGGGCGCGAAAGTTTTAACTGACATTTTATATTTTTATTTTGTATGTTGTTATATTATAACATTGTGCCGAAGTCAAAGTGATCCGAGATACTTAAATAAACAATAGAATATAGGGCAAGTGCTAATTAAACAGTCTAATGACGATGTTTACCTACTCATTGATAGGGAATGAGAATTAGTTACAAGTAACATGTTTTAACGACAATAATGTAGTCGTCTATTTATGTTTTTATTAGACTTTGTGGTATGGACGTTGATACTTGAGTTTTACATCACTATTAAATAATTTTAGAATGATGAGCGTAACTGAATGAATTCTGAAGTCAATTCTGCAAAAATTTGAATAGACAATGAGAATTAAATACTTCATAAAATAATTCGAAAAAAAAAAACTTAAAACAGATTCATTCGAACACAATCTATTCCAGATTACTGGAAATAATTAATTAGATTAAGTACCTACTCATAGTTAGCTAATAATTTCCTACAGATACCTACGTAATAAACTTTTACAAAAAGAATAATTATTCGTAATAAATTCTTAAAATTCTACAAAATACTTGAGTTCTTCGCGTACCTATAAAATTTCTTAAGATAAGCTCAGCGCGTGGCTTAGCATCGTTCTTTGCAACTGTAAGCAGGCGAGTAGGTATATAACTGGCAGAATGATCGATCACCACCTTACGTCATCTTAACGTACACCACGCCTTTGACAGTTATCGCTCTTACACCTCTCATAACAAGACACATTATCTGACTTTTCTAGAAAACTAAAAGGCCTTTTTATTAAATCCTAGTACCTACTTAAGCATTGGTTTGTTTTCGCAAAAGAGTAAAAGATAAAAATATACACGTTTTTACGAATCATTTAGATTTTTAGGGTATTAGGGTATTTATTAGATTATCTGAAATCTTTGTTTAGTGATAAATGAGGACGTGATCGCATTTCTATATTTTGAACATCAGCGATTCGTTGTCTGTCTACTGCAATAACAAGTTTGTCCGATAGTGTAGAATACAGGCAATAAAAAATTAAATTTAAAATATACCTTATCTACTGAAGTCATCTATTTCCCAATTAGAAACTTCAATCGAAGAAAATGCAGTTCCTGTTCAGGTAATTTTATCTAGATAATATAGGAGCTCCATCATCAATAGTTAAATTATAGGGAAGCTGAGCTTTCGTTTCAAAAATTATACATTGTGTTTTTACAATTGAGTTAAGTAGACATCTATGTTACCTGCTTACGTGCCCTCATTATGATAAATACTTTCGTGTTGATTGAATCGATACACTTATCATTAGGTAGGTATATTCAGTCACAAGTTATTTATATATTTGCAAATCAATTCAAACATTTGATTAATTCTTTGTCTATGACGCAAATAACGCGGATGACTTCGGAAAGATGTTTAGCAATTATTTTTTTTTTAAATAAGTTTTTTTTTTTAACAATAATGTAGGTAATAATAATCAACCGCCATGATTGTTCTAATCACAGTGATAAATCTAAATAAAGATTCGATAATGACGGAACCACTCGGCGCGGCATCTCCTCATTATTATCATTGCACGCTCTCCGCGGTGATCCACCTGAACCCGCGCGGACAATCTCGCTCGGCCGACGAAACGAATGGCGCTAGCTGTCTCGCTCGTTCGCAGCCCGCGCGAGATGCGCTCTCTCCTTCTCCCGACCGCCGCTCTCGACCAATCGGCGGCCATCTTCTGCTCCCTCGAGAGCAGAGCGACAGTGCGTACTCTCATCACGATCATAAGGAGACGACATCTCGTAGCGCGAGGTTGTCGTTCCCGCGCGAGATGCGACACACGTTCGACGCGCGAATTACTTGAATATAGTGCCTTACAAATTATAAAGTGTTTGTAAATAGAAAATAATTGAAGACTGTAAATCTGTGCTCAAAAATTAATTAAAGTGTTTAGTGAGAGACTGGACGCTGTTTCGTGTGATCTTGGACTATTATTTTGTATTATTTCGGGCTTCGGCTGATATCGCAAAAATTATCCACCATTGGGTAAGTTATTTCGATTAGATTACGATGCAAATTATCGTTTGTGACGGCGGGCGTCGCCCTGTGTTTTAGGTACCTCTAGTAATTAATATCGAGTGGGCTCAGTGCGATACGCGACAGTCGAATGTTTTGTCGTCTGTTGACCCTTGAGCCCTTGAAGGTGACTTGTGCGTTCGAAAAACAAATTATTGCAGAATGTTGCTTCTCAAATTTTTAATTATTTTTTACATGTCCGTAACGGGAATTTTATTGTGCGCGTAAAACAAACCTTTTTATTATTTGGTCGAATTTTCAGTATTTATGTTTTTTTTTTTGCGAATTTGCTGTTTTGTGAAGTGACACGTTTTTTAAGTGTGAAATGTTTCTTTTTTTTTATGAAAAAATTATAGTGATAGCTCTGTTTAAATTAATTAAGTATATTAGTCAAGAATTTAAAATAAATCGATTGCGAAAAATCGTTAATTTCTATAGTTGCTCAACTCGAAACTCTCATTTTTTTTTATCCAAAAAAAGCATTTCGAACGAAAATCCTGACATGGTTACGGGTAAAATATTTTTAGGTAAATTCAATTAATTTTATAGTTATAATTTACTAACCGATTGAAGTGCCTACTAACGTAAAATACTTAACTATTCTATTATAAAAAGAAAATGCAATGTAAAACGCTTTTATTACGAGATGAAAAATTAACACTTTCGCCGTCGGGTGTTCTCAAGTAAAGCTTAATTAATTATTCGCGAAGTTACGCTCGCGCTTAGTGTAGTTTTTATCTTAAACTTAACAGATTGTAAAGAAACAGATTATGTTAAGTTTATTTATATAAAGCTTTGTGTTTAAGTTTTAACTAGACATTTTTTTTTTTCTTAAATCTGATTCACACTTAAATTTCTTATTTGATTCGCCTTTTACTTAAACCTACTTGACTATCGAATAAAAACCCCTTACGTAATAAAAAACCGCAAACAACACAAAATTGGAGCAAGACGAAAAAATTGGTACAAGGAAAACTGAAAGAAGCGATATTCTGCAATTGTTTTGTTTTAAACTCCTACGTGAAACGCGTTCAAACATTTCCAAAATTTTAAAATCCAGGAAAAAAAGTAGTCGAATTTATATGAGTAATGTTAATGTTTTCCAGGCAATTGAATTCCAGCAATCACGCTATTTGCTAATGGTTGACCGCTGCAGTCATAAATAAAGATAAATCATTATCATTCAATTAATCTTAGCAGATTAATGCTACGCAAATGACAGTATTTTGTCACATTTCAGAGAAATATCCAAATGATTAGCTTTGGGATTTTTTTTACTGATTAGAGGATGTTAATAACATTATAATCACTGCGTTCAGTGATTAATTATTACCAATCTATCTAGTTTTGTTTAGCTACATTCTCTAATAGAAAAATAAATGGCCGGTTACTACGATGTGCCGCAAGGATTGTCCGGCCTTCAAAAGTGAATATACACTTGCAGATAATTATTGTTAAAACAAATTATCATCTAACTAGACAACTCACGATAGGTCCTATTATAAGTATAAGACAGGCGAAGTATAGACAAGTATGTCCAGTACTTAAAAACTAATCCATCCCTATGTCCTCATCAGCAGCATAAATTTCAAAAAAGATCATCTTATCATTGTTGTGAAACAGTGATTCAAGTGAGACTCATGTCAGATACACTGCTCAGATAAGTAATTGCTAGATAAAGTGTCAATCTCATCTTCCATTGAGACATTTGTTGTCCATTATCTCGGTAATGTCTTATATCTCAAGTGTTAGATAGCTGTGATGTGCTCTTTAGTCAATTATGTAAGAACAGCGCATATTATCGATTGAACGTTTGTATTTGGCAATTCGTTTAGGTGTTAAAATCGTCATCATATTGACTTTTGAAATTGATACATGTTCTTAGTTGCGCAGCTGTTAAATAGGATATTTTGCTCATAAAATCTTGAAATTGACTGAAGACTGTAAGATATTTCTATTAAGAATATACCTATTAGAATTTTAAATCTGAGTGTCAATCCATTCTTATGAGATTTTCATAATTCACAAGCAGCTACTACTCTCTATCTATCCTAAAAGAATCCGTATAAGAATTCCAAAAATACTACCACAAGTTGCACCAAAAGGTGCTTTAAAAGTCTTTGCGTCTAGTCGTAACTTATCTCAACCATTCGTAATCGTGCGCAATTCCTTAGATCACCTATCAAACAAGACAAGTGTTTATCGTCATCTGCCATCGTAGGCCAGATTGCGACAGCCAGCCTCTCAACGTGAAGATGGTAACGACTTTGTCACGGACAGAAGATATCACTCCGACAGATGTTATTGACTTATCTAGTAATTACCGTTTATTTCTATATTATTTGAGATATAATTGAAGTTGCTTTTTCTTTGTCAATTTGAAATTGTATATAGACTAAGTGTAATTAAATGTTTACAATTGAAAACGTATAAAAAATTTAGGGATCCTAAAATAGACCCTAAACACCCGGACTGGGAAATTTGATGTTTATATTATTATTATACAGTTGGGTTTTAATCGGTAAAAGTCTGACTCTTCTTCTCGCTCCACATAGAGCGGTACTAGTTATTTCCTACCTCATAAAAAAGACCTTAATCTTCCATGAACTTTTTACTGTCTTGAAAGACTATGTTACACTTATTACCAAAATGTGGTTTAGATATAAACGTTTTAAAGCCAATGTCTCAATGTTAAAAGAGCAGGTTACTTCGCAATAATACGGTATTTAGTTGCGCCAAGTTATTTCACACCAAATCTGTAGTGGTCATCTCCTAATACCTACATGTTATTATTTCGTATTATTCAGTTGAGTATCTACTTATTCAAACTAAAGGACGCTGAACGTGAAGAAGATTCAAGAAAGAACATAATTTAAAAAAAAATAAGGATAAAAAAGCGTTAATCAGAATTATGAACACTGACCTACAGTTAAAAAAGTTTTTTATATCCTCAACATTTACCTATCAATAAAAAGAAACAAAAAACGTAGACATTAGCAAGAACTATTAAGAAATCTTGGTAAGATACAAAATTCTTGGAAAACCTTACAAAATTACATAATTATGATTTTCATTACATCAACGGGTACGTGATACAAATCACCTTCCCAATGTACTCAATCTACTTGACAAAAATACATGCAATAATTAGTTAACAATAGGTAGAGATTAGAAATAGTCATCGGATCACGTCTACACACTGATAATGAAGAAATCCTTGTGACTCGTGATAACAGAATCAATAGGTGCTTTATTTTATTGCATTCATAATGGAAACATAGAAAATGTGGACATGATTTTCCATTTATGTAACAGTTAAAAAAATCATAAAAATATTAATCGTTCTATCTTTTTAAAATTGCAAACTTAACAATACTTACGGTATTGTTAAGTTTGCAATTTTTTGAGAATGACCCAACATTCGATCAGTAATTTTGACAGTTCTAGATTTAAAAATCAAAATTATGTTGATAGGAACGTTTTTCAGACCTGTCCAGTTATTAAGAAACATTATGAATTAGAGAAGATTATAATTATCGCTGAAAATGAATGATAATAATATAATTACTGCTGAAATTAAACTGTCTCCACAACTTTTTCTTACTAGAAAATCGTGTTGGAAATTAGGCCAACAACAAAGCTAATTAGAAGCCAAAAAAGTTTAAAAAAGGAATTCTCATTTTAAAATTGGGTAAGCTCGAGTCTTGTAGATACCGAAAACTTTTGGTTAGTATCTGTTTTTTTTTTTTAAGAATTTACTGCCAGAGGAATAAAAATTAATCAGATTTCTTTTTTCGGATAATCGGACTAACAAAATCGGTTCTTCAAAGTTCAAAGCGAGCCGCCTACCAAGATAAGTAATATTGTATTACGATTCCCAGTAAACTGTAATCCTGATCATCAAAGGCGCCGATGAGAGTCGTTTTCAGTGTAGTTGGCGTATTCGTGAAAGGCGAGACTTCGTTACAAGATGTGAAACTTCTGAATAAGGGAATTACTGAGATATGCCTGAGAAATAATATAATTATGGATAGACTAGCTTTTACCCGCGGCTTCGCCCGCGTGGCATTAGGTACTTAAGAAATCGGGATAAAAGGTAGCCTATGTTTTTTTCCATGTCAAAGGCTATATGCATGCCAAATTTCATCCAAATCTGTTCAGCCGTTTTTGCGTGATTAAGTAACAAACATCCAAAAATCCACATTTTCACATTTATAATATTAGTTAGGATTAAATTGGAGACCGGAACTGATCAGTAGATATATAGGTCTTATATACAAGATTAGTTTTAGTACCTATATATGCGAAACCCGAAACACGCGTCTAGTATATTTATGTAATGAATCTATGTACAAAGTTTCATAACTGTATCATAAAAAATCACAGAGGCCATGCAGGCGACTGAGGGGTTGTTTTGCACTTGCACCCAGCTGTTCGCTAGCACCTAATACCCGCTATGACCTTCCGTGATCTGTTTTGTACTTAGACCGACACTAAGAACAAAACACAGGTCACGGAAGGTATCCAACTTATAGACCTTTTTAAATATTTTGTAAAAAAAAAATATAACATGGTGTAAAAACTATTGGAATCCATTCAGTCACTGATTCTGAACAAACTTATATATTCAGCTTTCACATAAACTAAAAATAATGTAGTTGTAATAATAATAAAATAATAATAATATTCCACAACTATCACACAACGCCGTCTAGTCCCAAGCTAGCCAGTCAAAATTGCTGTCGGATTCATACCATTGTACGAGGAAGTCATAACTACCTGTCCTTTCCTCTCATCATAAAGATGCAGATCTTCATCCTGCTGTCATACAGTATAACAAGACAAAAATAAGCAACTTACAGTAGGCACAACGGATCTTGAGCGCTTGGCGTCAGAGTGGGGATCGCTTTGCGCATTTCATACATTGGCGAGCCAATCGTCTTCGTTGTTAGATACATGCAGCAACGCAGGGAGCGAATGAGGAGTGACGTCTATGACGCGATGACGCGGCGAGCCAATCACTGACCCCGTGTCTCATTTCGCACCACTAAAGAGACCGAATATTTGACTTCTGCGCAACCGCTCAAGATCCATTGTGCCTACTGTACCCATGCTATGTAAAAAATACCTTTAACAGTTTATTGGTCGCTAAAAGATTGGTAGTTGTAGGAAAGCTCTGTAAAGACAAGACAAGACAAGACATCGCTTGGATGAGCAAGACGACACTGATGGTGGAGTTCAGAACAAAAACTCAAAACCTGAGTATGATCCAGGAAAAATTGAATTAACTATTTGAAAAAAAAATTAAAAGTGAAGGTAATTGTCCCCGTTTCATTTAAAGCTTTTGGCGATGCAAAAGTTATAATTTCAGATTCTATCAATATCTTGGTACATGACGTTTTTTACAGACAATATTGATCAACAGAAAGAAGGGTAACGGAGGCGAATTTCATACACTGAATCACGAAACTTAAAAAAAAAATACCCAATTTAAAACCTTTGAATAATTGAAGACGTATCGACGATGAAGTGACAAGAAGCTTTATCTACCAGAACATAATTTTACAGGAAACGAAAAAAACGTTTTATTTATTTTAAACGCAAGGTATGAAAAATATTATTATTGGTTATATATTATATATCCGCTCCTTGTATAATATAACCAATAATAATATTTTTCATACCTTGCGTTTAAAATAAATAAAACGTTTTTTTCGTTTCCTGTAAAATTATGTGGTTCTGGTAGATAAAGGTTCATGTCACTTCATCGTCGGTATGTATTTTACAAAAACGTTAAAAATACAAGAAAATTAAGAAACATAGAATTGAAGCGAAAATTCCAACATATTACATTTTTTTTTTTATTAGTGAGGACGAGGTAATGTCGGCAAAAAAGAACATCCTTAAAAACTACACATAACCTAAGATATATTAGTTTACAAAAACTAGACACAGCATAACGCTACCAGTATATTAAGTAACAGTTTTTCAAGTACCAGGTACCCAAAGGTAATACGTACTCTATACATAACTAGTACTGGTAGCGAACTGTCTAGCAGGTACTAGGTAACCAGAGGTAATAGGTACATATATAATACGTACTCGCCGCATACCAGCCGTGGGTTATTCGCTCGCATTGTCTGGACTATAATAGGTCAGCCGCGCGTGCGCTGCACTGGCGAACGGAGTAGGGTGGCTATGCAATGCAGGGATTATTATCGGGACAGAAAAAAAATGATTTCCTTTTTGTGTATTTTTAGAGCTATTTCAGATTTTAATGTTGTTTTGATTTTTTTAATAAAAATGTGAATTGAAAGATTTTATTTTTTTATTATTGATAGGCTCGCTTGATGACTACTTCACCTGATGGTAAGCGATGATGTGATCGAAGACGTAGCACGCTTGTCTAAAAGTAACCAATTCACTCAGACTTAGTAGACTACTTAGTTTTTTAATGCAAAAACTGGGTAATCGAAAACAGTTATAAACCAGCTGGCCTAAATTTTTTCTTAAGTTAGATAACATAATACGGCTTAGATTCTTACTACTTGAAATAATGATGACCTTAAAAGTTAATTACCTTTCATTTTTAAAAACTTATCACGTATGCCAAGCCGTTTGCACTGTTGTTAAGCTATGCTAAAAATTCCTCAATTCAAGACAATTCTTGCTACTGCATTAGTAATAAAAAGCAGTCAATTGGGTTATTAACATACACTGTCTGGATTACAATAATAGATGGCAAGACGCGCAAGCACAATGAAATACTGGGCAGCTGGCTGCATACAGTACCTATAGTTTTAAAAGAAAATAAAAGATTTCTTTTCTCCTTATACGCCGGTGCTGATGTTCTTAATTCTTTTTTTTTATCGATATGAATCACTGGTTTATCATTAGTGCATTGATATTTTTTTTTTATCTTTTTAAGCACCAAAATAATTGTGTATCTGGACAGATTGTTATCTTTATCTTTGAGGGTTTTTCAGATGATCTAACTAAATAATTTTGGTATTTGTGTGGCCTAGGTCTTTCTTATCTTATATCTTTGAAATATATATTTTATTTAAACTTTACAAGTACAAAGGCGAACTTATTATCTTAAACATTTACTACTCAACTTCAGGGTTATGTAGCTATCCTTAGATATATGTATAGAGTGCTAGACTTACCGGATTATTGGAGACAGTTAACGTGACTCTGGAATGCACAGGGTAAATGAAAGATCACAGATGAATTTTAGAAAAATCTGACACTCCTCGCTCCTCCCAGAGCAGAAGTTATTTGATGATTTATCCTCATAAAAGATATTTCTATAGAAATATAACAGGACAGTCTCAAGTCAGTTCTTTTAGCTGGCGGCCCCACCCACAGATAGGTGTACGCAGATTAGGTACCCTCATTTCTCGGCGATCGATGATTAGCGGCAAGTGTCGCAGGAAGCCGCAGATAGCGACTGACTCAATACTCTTTGTCACTCACGAGCTGGTTTTATCGAACGTTTTCAGTTATTTACTTAAGAGTTTTTGAGTTTATTTTACACTTAAATATGTGTTTGGCTTTTTATCTTTGAAGCAAGAAAAACGCCGCGGTTCCAATATACAACAGTAAAAGTAGTCTAAAACTTATTTCAAAGTTATAGATATAAATATTTCAGTTAGAAGAAACTTTTAAAATTCTCGGTTTTCCTTAACTCGACTATAATATACAAGTAAACCTCAATGAATCAATCTGTTTATTGGTGAAACCGCATGAAAATCCGTTTAGTAGTATTTAAGTTTATCGCTAACAGACGGACAGATGCGATGAGGGATTTTGTCATATTATATGTAAGGAATATAATTTGCAAGAGTTAAGACCAAATTTTTAAGCGTCCTTTCATCGAGTGCAGTATAAGAAAATCCTAACAAAATGTTGCATCAAATGTCAAACAAAACAAAATAGTTTTACATAATATCATTTTATAGATACTTTATTGCTATCATGATTATTACATAATTATGTCAATATCTTTTACAGAAAACCAAAAGTCACAATTATCATTTTCAACTGTATTTATTCAAAAGTAATTTAAAAAAAAACGATTAAGAAGACCACCCGAACGCTTGATTAAACCAGCTTAAACATATAATTAAAACATAAAACATACGGGTACTATACCTACACAATACTATAAACTTGAAGTGTTAAGAACATAAAAATAAAATAAAATTTAACTTCAGAAATCGTTCAATTACTCACGTATAAGTATTTCATTTGACTTCACACCTGCTTTAAAATACGTTAGCCATCATTTTATATTTTTGCGGACAAGTCTTGAAATACAAAATTTACGAAAACTTTTAATTAAATAAATTAAAAGCTTCAGCAGTACAGTTAAATGAATTTTTTATATACTATTTTATCCTATTAGTTCGCATAAAAATTGAAAGTTTAAATAATAATTTTAAAGTTTTTTGTTCTTATTTTCCTAGGCGCAAGTGCGGTCGTCCGTCGCGGGCCATGCAGGGTGCAGCCAGCGCGCCCGCGCCTCCCGCGGCCGAGCCGCCATCTTCGCAACGTAAGTACCTGTTTATCACGCTTTATTCATAATTCTCGTGGTTAAAATAATAACAGCCGCTCAAGTTCGTTGTTGGGGTTAAAAATAAAGTCTTATAGTATTTTTTTTCCTTTAAAAATAAAACGTTGCCCCACACTAACTCACATACAAAAGACACCCAGATCTGGAATACGTACCTGAAGACCATACAAATATTAGTACCTCGCGAAAATCGAACCCGCATCTCACAGTGCATCAGCCAATCGCTGAACCATTGCCAACCATGCCATCACTTAATTAAAGGCACAGAGGAATCAAAAGGATAGGTCTTTGATCCTACCTGAAAATAAATCTTTGACAGTCATAAAAGTCTGAGACCAGTTTTGCCAAGGGGTATGGCGCAACTTAATTATTTGGTTGTTTAGGTTAAATAGTAATTCTATGTTTAATACTAGTACCAAGCTCCACCCGATTAGTCTGGAAGTCGACCCATCCGACATAGTTGGGAAAAACCTAGGCAGAATGATTGATTCATAATCAAGTAACATAGTATCAAGCCAGCATTCTCCTCATTCAAAAACATTAAGATTAAGACCACCATTCAACGCATCTCCGGTGCAACAAGATGCTAAGCGCTCAATGACAGCAACTTGACGACTGATGGCGCGCACGCGCGGTATCCGACACCCGAGCATTTATACGACTACCCTCATATTTTATTACAACGTTTTAGAACAGCTGATAATGTTTATGTCTTGGCATCCGGTATTGAGCGACATATCGGACGAATTCTTCGTTATAGTTATGTAAAATAGCCAAGGCTTGCAAGCAAATTTTTATCGTCTATTTTATTGATACTTCAAATAGAAGTAATTAAAATGAGTACATTCTTCTTATCTTTAGCGTGCCATCACAGGTGTGTATCTACAATTGTTATTTCAAAGAACATTTACGGCACTTAGAGGTTACGTTGCTAGAAAATTCTGCCTTCTTGCAAATATTTATTGAAATTCTTACATAATAATTTTCAAATATTACTTTGCTTTGAAAACTTGTTTTTATACTAACTTTTCACAAGTCTTAAAAAGGAATAAAACGTTACGAGATATATTCACTCAACCATGATTGACCGGATTTGTTAAATCTGTTTAAGCTAGCACACGTGTAACGATACCATTTAATCAGAAAACACACTAATTACATATCGATCAAACTCTACCAGGCCATCAGTAGCCCGTCCTCGAAATTCTTCTACGCAGTCGGTACAAATAGCCCTTAGAGACCTACTGTTCAAACAGTAAGATTTAACAAAACCAAGGCGAAGTTTCGTAAGCCAAACATAACACAAAATATCTCATTAGACACTCATTAAGACAATCGGACACGGAATTCGGTTTGCTCAGCCGTCGCGGCAATCTCGAGAGAGATCCTAACATCCTTTTGTGTCATACACTTGAGTCAATAGACATCTTAAGGCCATTCATGCAGACAACGGTACCTTAAACCAACAGGTTCACTAATATCTGTAGGTAATAGAATTTTAAAGGAACAGAAAGCTTAAGATATTTTTCTTCTCTGAATAACTTAATGCTTGCGTCATCACTCAGTTTATCAGCTAAAAGTAGTCTCGATTCTAATTTACTTTAGTTGATATATACATTTTGCACACGTCATTTGTCAGTCTATCAAACATGACCAAAATATTTCAGGATGTTTGTTTTCTGCTGCAGTGCTTTTTCTTTATAATTCAATTTTCCAAATTAGCGTAAAAACCAAGGCCTAGATAAAGAAAGTAGGACACGAAAAATACTTTTTAGTAAGATAAATATTGTAACGACACTCTATATGAATCACATAAAATAAACGCTTATGTAGCAGTGTTAGGAAATCACAAAAGCATTCTCAAGATTAGATTCATTAATCTACTTCCTTTTTCCGGTTTAATCATGACTATCATCTTAAAAGGAATTGTGAATCAATTTACACCATGACACATTATTCACATTTATCAATTCTTGTTCTACACGCGCCATTTTTGAGATTAGAAAAAAACTAGAATTAAACCTACCCACCTACTAATCCATAATCATTTCTCATTTTGAAATAAGAATACTTCTTAAATGTTTAACAAAACATTCACATTTCCAGTTTCTTTTATCAGTTCGAAATGCAAATAGGTATTTATCAGCCATTTAATGTCTCGCTAAACATTTTAGGTGCTCTCAATGTCCTCTTCTGACCGATTAGGACGTCTGTTAAAGGTGTAGCTCAACGGTACTTTATCTGATAACCCATTTGAGTCGTCTTCCGGCCCTAATTGCTGTCTGTAAATACAAAACGGCAAATAATGACAAACCCGTAAAGGACTGTTATAATTTCTTGTAATTATCTTATGTTGCACGTTCGAAAATACCCTGTTGTCTCTGTTATATAATATTATACCATAGACAAATATTTAGCTGTCATTCAAGACACAAACTGGCCTATGGCCAATTAAATTTCAAATAAGGAATTGATAGAAGTCACTGTCTGATAAATTCAGCTGAGCTCCACAGAGCGCCCCAATACTTAGAGGAATAATAATAAGGCATTGTTCTAAGATCATATACTTATAGCTATCATATAATATGTCACAGACGGCTTACTCACAAGTGAGACCCATAGACTAACATACTTTCTCTCTCTGGCCATAGACTATTTATTTATTGGCAAAGACTTGAAACTGTTTGGTGCAAAACAGCTGAGCAAAATTAAACGTTTTTTCTTTCCCCTGTAACTAATTTGTTTGCTCACCGCAAGGTGCATGTCATGATTTTAAACAAAACTGAGAAAAACTACGTCAATGTAACATCTGTGCTACTCTTAATTAAATCAGTAAGCTTCCACGTGTATGTTAAATCTATTGTAATTGAAATAACTTCGCTACTTTATGATCGTGAATACATAAAAAGAACAACTGACATTACTTTTATAGATATTCAATTCACGTTACAGATTTATTAAAATAAATAATATTGCTTGTAAAATAATTTAACATTTTTATTTTATCCCAAGAATTTTGATGGGATGTGGTGTCCCTAATAACAATCAAAAGAATGAGTTTAAATCGTATTCTATTAAAAGATAAGAAATCAGTCATGTAAAAACTGAAATAGGTACATATTATTTTTCTTTTAAATTTTGTTGTTATTACTGTGCACCAATGCACCTACTTAAAAATATTTCTTTAAAAAGCAGCATTACAATTCAGATTAAACATTAAACTATACCCGTGTCTGTCTACCTATCAATCAAGCCACATCTAAACTAACTCAGTGTCAAAGCTCTCAACAACAAATATGTGGCATCACTTGCTACCCACCTCACGAACACCGGGTCGACGGTCCTGCCATCTCTCGGGCCCTAAACGAATTAACATTCAATTATTCACATCTCTACTGCCCAGTACCCCCTCCCCTCGCCGCGACTTGCGTATGCGCCTAATTGGGACGCTTTTCCGTTCGGAGAAAGCGAGCGATCGAGTGGAAACCATTTTTGGGCGAGCGATTGATCGATTTCGTATCGAGATTTCATTTTATCTGATGACGTCATTTCGAGATACAATGGGATCTTTGTTGGCTGTTTGTTCTGGGTGAAGAGCTCTTGAGATTATGTGCTTAGTTATAGAAGAATAGTTTTGAGTGTAAAGGTATACAGTACATAGATTGAAAGAAAATCCCGGTACTATTGCGCAATGTCTACTCTCCCTATATAGTCTTACTAGCTTTTGCCCGTAGCTTCGCCCGCGGACATAAAATATAGCCTATGTCACTCAGGAATAAAGCAGCTTTCTATCGGTGAAAAAAATTTAACAATCGGACCAGAACTTAAGAGATTAATATCCTACAAACAAAGAAAAACAAAAAAAAAACCTTACCTCTTTATTAAATTAGTGATTTCAAAAGCCTATGCTAAAGGAAGAAATCGAAAATTACATTGAAGTCCCTAAAAAGTTTTCATCAATTCTGGCACCTTCTCATAATTCTATTTTTAGAACATAATACCATTACCCAAAAACGCAACGATATTGGTTACAACACTAATTGGATCACCTCTATAATCTCCAACATGAACGACAAAATACATCTTATACCTAAGCATTGAAACAAGAGACTTGTAACGCGAACATGACCCAAGTTTTGTTAACGTCAACACATTTGATTCATAAAATTCCAACTACGCCAAATATTTCTATTTTCTTGAAAACAAACACGTTAGATATTAATAAACACATTAATAATGAATTTGATACCTCGCCCGCTCTAATAACAAGTAGGTAGGTAATTAAACCGCCTACTTCCTCTCGAAATGGAGCAGAAACATTTCTTAGTGAAGAAAGATGTTCTATACATAAAACAACCGATATACTTAGAATTTTTGATAAAATCGTTACTAAAGATCATATTTGGACACCAAATAACCCAAAAAAATATATTTAATCTTATGAAATCCATAGAAAGAAAGTCCCATAGATTTTTAGGTCTGAATTTATTATACTTTATTTATTTATAATCACTTAAACAAACTAAAAAAAAACATTTAATAAAACAACAATAACCTAATAACATATCCATGCACATTGAAGAAATAAAAAAACGAACTTATGTAGGTATACTAATACTTTAAAACTACTTTCTGAAAATAAAACTCGACCCTGGTATGAAAGGCAACGAAGGTACAGAATCTTATTTTCTTATTAGTCAGGAAAAGTCTGACAAACCCTTCCGCTCAAGAGCGGGATATGTTGTTAGATGATTTTCCTACCTGAAAAAGAATTACTTTACCATGACGAAATAAAACTCTTACAATGTAATAGTCCAGAAATGTGAGTTGCCTCAGAGAAAAATAAAGACGGGTCAAGTCTATTTTTCTCTTTCGACTAAGACGCTCATACAAGGGGTATGAGCGTCAACCGGGACCTAAAGCTAGCCAAAGGCAGCAGGTCCCGACCAAACGTCCCAGTAACCAACAGAACCACACCGTCCTATAAAATATTGAAGGCAGACACCACCGAGGCATCATAACTGCACCGTTACTGCGGAAGGCACAGTCCTGACTTGCATTAATCAAGACGCCATCTTAAAACCATAAAGTATAAACAGTACGACCATAGAGTGACGATGAGGTAGAAGTTGGTGTTTTGTTGATTTTATTCGTTTTAGGAATTTGTTAGTTATGGAAAATTTTGTAGAGCTTTCGAAGAGCTTTGTAGCATGATTCTACTGTTGTCGGTTTTATAGACAAGAACCTTTTGCAATAACAAATTAGCTTAACAAATAGAAAGTATCTCAACCAAAATGTCGTACCAATTGCATAAACCTATAATTAAGTTTCCCCCGAGATCCGAAACGAGTACAGCGCTAACAAACGTACAAAATGAACGTCCGCGCACCACATTATCAATTTCTAGACAATAGCCGTCTCAGTTGTCACAGACAAACTTAACTTTACCGCCAGGCAAACCTAACTAGACCGCAATACCGTGCAAAATACTCCAATTTCCCAGCAAAACAACAGTTGCGAAAGCAAACCCGTATGGTCAGGTAATTGCCGATGGCGACACCATAAGTGACGGCTTGGAGATACTACATGGTGTAATTCAGTACCGTTGAGGCTCATTGGAGTGTTGAAGAAAGCAGCGGTACTGTGCGACGTCCCCGACATATCAATCAAATAGCTTATAATATGCGCCGCCCACCGTTAGAAAGACAGCCATCTTATTATGCAGACAATAAGAGTTATTGTCGTGCAACTTCGGCTCACTTCGGGACACTTCGGGATGGCGATAGGTCGATTTAAATTCCGAATAAGCGGGAAGGAGGAAGTCACGGTGTGCCAGCGCTTCTATGTCACACCTTTTCTCCGTATATGAAGTTATTGAACTCGAGTGCACGTTGAATTCGGATGGTGTTTATTCCGTGATTGTACTATTTTGATGACCCTTACACGTGTTAGTGGACGTTGAATATTAATTAAGAATTCTTTTTGGGTATCCGGTGCTCGTTGGAGAATTTTGTTTTTGCCAAGGAGCCTGAAAACGATAAATTACTCGACTCTGATAGTAAAAGACTTAACCAAGCTCCTAGATGATGCTATTAGTGTTTTGCAAGCAACTTTTAGAACTAGTGTTTAACTCTGATACTGCGCAATAGCGTTGTACCAATCGTAGGTATTCTAGGTGGCTCATTTAACTGGAACAGTCTAATTAATAACCTGTCTGATGACCTGACGCTCGTATAGGTAAATAAGAAATTATTTGAGATCATTCACCTGCGTTAACGGAAAATCAGACCTCATTAGACTCATCTCTACAGTCCTGTGCATCAACGTCAGCGGAATTCGACTATGAATCAATTTTAGCACTTTTCCCTGACCACAACTGACCAAAATCTGCCATATTTGGATCACTTACGTCATATTTCCCTGTTATTGTGCAGCAACATTACCGATTAGGTCCATTTATTGAAAACAAATCATAATTACATTGGTTCGTTGAACGCGTGCTGCCAAAAGCGTGCATTTAGCGCATTTCAGAGCGTTTCCGAGAATAAATACGTTTTCAATTTCGACATATTTGCGACTAAACTTTACTTTTGTTTTCCTCGTACATGTTGCGTAAAATATGGCTGTAGTCACACCGTCACGAGTGGAAACATATTGGTGTAAACCGTGTTTAAAAGTGGTATTGAAATTTTTCCGAGACTCTGAATATACACACAGATTCCCAAATGTATTTAGACCATGATTATAGACACAAAACCCAAACACACAATGACAACAGCGCTTAAACAAATTAGGAAGCCACTTGCAACAGCAGTCACAAAAGATACATATTAAAAGAGACAGCAAAATACAGAAGGATCACCAACGAATTACAAGATACACTCCGGTGTGACAAGCAACCACAATGCACTCACGCATCAAGTTACTGACAAGATTGCGTGAAATGATTATTGCTAAGAAAACCCGACACGATACATATGCTTGTTCATAAGTTCTTCAAAAGCCAGCTATGTGAACTGAGCGGCGTTATGTTGAGAAAAAGGTGTTATGCAAATGTAGTCTCGATGTTCTTGATAGTGATAAAAGATCTAGTACACCTAACTAGACGCCAAGATAAAGAACTGTCTACTGTTGAAGCCAAAAAAAGCTCTCTTGAGACGCTAGACAGGTGCAGACTTCAGGGCACGATGGTACGAAACAATTAGCCGCCGCCCTGGAACGCAATGGACAACTAAAGGAATACAGATCGGTTTTAGTTGGTAAAAGTTTGACACTCCCTCTCGCTACACCCAGAGAGGGAGGAAAAATTTAACAATTTCATACCCCAAAAAAGGCACACACGATTTACTAATTCATGTCATTGAACCAAAGGATAACCGACTATTGAGTCTTCATTATTTTAAAGCCATAGAAATTATTTTTCTCAAGCTTGAACACCAAAAAAAGATTATTTGTAAAAAAAAACTACAGTTTTATCATCATAATTCTTGTCCTTTTCCAAATTTTATTTGGGCCTGCTCAAAACACGGCATCTTAAAAATTGCTGTGTAATTCTCCATCTCCATCATTCTTCACACAATTTATCCATCTTTTCTTTGTTTTAGCCATCCCTATTATACTTACTTCAAACTTTGCACATGACAATAATAAACTATGTATAGCTTAAGATAAATAAAATTCTCGTCTATTCTCTCTTATAAAGCAGATATTTGCCTGATAAGGCTCAAAACGCCCACTCCACCGTCCTCTTGGTTGGGGCAGTCTGTCTCCCTAGGGGGAAATCTCATGGGCGTAGCCAGGGGGTTGAAATAGGGGTGTAAATCTCCCTCCCCGAAATAACAGATCCGGGAAAATTTGCAGACGAAAATCGCCTTTATGGAGGGAGTATACACCCCAAAATCTTAACATGGGTGCGTCTAAAATTCTTTGACCTGTTTTATCAATAATTTCTGCGTAATACGAGTCTCAGCGGATGTGTTTATCTAAATAAGCGTGATATATGAATGTAATTTAGGTGAATGTGCACAAAACTTGGAGGAAGGTGTCGTATTTTGTATCTACGTCATGGAATACTGTGTTATTTGACATCCTTTGGACTCGTGATCGTTTTTATTTATCGACTGAGTTTAGAATTATTATATGCTTTGTTGCATATAGAACTTGTAGAATAAATAAGTTCAAATCATAATAAACATTCATTGTGCGTAAAGCTAATAAGTGGAATTCCCTGCCGGAGTCTGTGTTTCCTGATAGCTACAACCTAGGGGTCTTTAAATCAAGAGTGAATAGCTTATTTTTGGGCAAGCGTGCTCCAACGTCGGCCACATTATCGCTTACCATCAGGTGAGATAGAACGCGAGCCTATCCATAATTTAAAAAAAAATACCAGAGAGAGAAAATATTTAATAAACAAATAGGATAAAGGATCATATTCCGTCTGACGATAATGATGAATAGCCTATATTTAAGACAAAACTTTTCCTCTCGCCCAAAACAGGGTAAATGTCAGTTATAGTTACATAATCCATACCTTATTTGGTTGTACATTGATTAGTAATCTCGTATGTAGGTTATTGACGTACTATGAGTCAGATACATTGTCCTGTTCGGGAGTTACTACAGGCATATGACTAGCGAATACCGCGTTCCTCTTTTTCATTCATTAAAGCGCAGTCCACCTGACATGTTTGGTCTGTGGAGATAAGTCTTGCCATAGTGTAAGTTTCAGTGCTGCCAAATATGAAATAAAGTGATCAATAAGATTGTGCTTGTTAAATTATGTATGCGTTGATGGAATATGCGTTTGTCGAATATGCGTTGGTCCGGGTAGGTGCTACGCAGTTTTAATATTGTGAGTAGTGAGTTAAGTGATAGTCAAGAGTATCATAATAATAAGTAGATGATTCAGTGTGTTTTCTTTTAAATCAAGTACGGAATAAAATTCTTAGTGACTAACCTACCTCAAGAATCTTTAACAATAATATCAAAAAGCGTTTCATACTATTATGAGTCTCGGTGGTTATTGTTGAGACGGAATAAAAAAATTGATCATCATTTCAAGAAACGAGGTTTTAATAAAGCACTTTACTCTAAACTCGTCTATCACTTCTCTTGATCATAGAGCATAAAATTACCAAATAGAGCATCTCCAAATTTAAATGCATATTGGCGCGAACTAATCTCAATGAAATCTGTGTTTTACCAGCCAAATAATGCCTAAAATTATTCAACACACGTTCGTTAAATATTCTAGTATTTCACGAAAGCCTCTGATAGCCTTATTCTAATCTGCGTATCTTTCTGTGAATCTGAGAGGAATGAATGAAACAAGAATCATGGGTGTTTACAGAGTTTAGCTAGCCAAATAAATATAAGGGCTGGAATTTAGGACATAAATTTATGGTAAAACCAAAAACGATTTTAAGGTTTGTAGAGGGTCCGATCAAGGTACTGTTTTGGGACCCACTTTATTTTGAGCAGAATTAAACTTTTCAGTCAGCGACAGGAACATTTATAATGGCTTTGGGTATGAATCAAAACTAAATTTTATCCTTCTAATATTATCTCGGTTTTCAACTAAATACAGCTACAGCTCCATTCATACAAACTTTTAAATTGTTTTGTGTCTGGTTGTTGTTATCTAGAACATTTTAATGCTCTAAAAGTTTGTGAATTCCATAATCATGAAAAGCGAGCGTGAAGCTTATGGAATTACCCGCCAAATATATGTATTTATTCATAGCACGTCCCTAAAGTATCTCACAATCGCTACTTTTCACAAAACAACGATCTGATAGCGTTTACGTGACTCAGTCGCTTGCCAACCATACACACTCCTCTAGCTATACCCCACTAGGTGTCAGTCTTATTGATTTTTGTGCCCTATAGCCTCACGAGGCTCACTGGATTGGAAACAAGGGAAAATACGCTTTGTGTCGTAGTACCTGGAACGGTTTTTTGATTGAAGTTACGGTTCATTTTAAAACAAAAGATAGTGTGAATCATCCGTCGAGAACTTTGTTGTGGTTTGAGAATTTTAGGGATGGAAACTGTTGGCCGACTTTGATTCGTATGAGACTAGGTTTAAGGTTGATTTCAAAAGAATAAATTTGGCAAAAGCTTTTAGGTTTCAATTTACTTCAATGATTCGCTATTTCGGTGATGTAAACTATTTTTTATGATTAGATCGAGAAGATAACATTTATTTGCGTATAGGTTACTGCAACAACAAACCAACGCCATCTGTTATCGAGTAGCAACAAACAAACACATAATGAGCTAATACATTAAAAAATCTATTAGCAAATTGCAGCTGGAATCAATTCCAATGATGATAATAATATCAGATTATTATTATTCTAAAGTGCGACCTCGCACAAGTGAATTGCCTGACTCATCTATTGTCGACTTTTCTTGGAATTGTAAGAAAGCGCCCCGCGTTATTCAAACATACAATCCGTAATCAATTGTAACATGTACTCTTTTGTTACAGAAATCAAAACAGAGGAGGTCATCAGTGAAGCTAAAATCGAGGCCGACGAAGAAATGGACGCCGTTCAAATTGAAAAGCAGGAGCTACGCGTCACTAGGACGACGAGCATCGACAGTGACAACCGATCTGACAGGAGCGAGGAGGAAGACTTGAGGAGAGCGCGCAAACGGGCCGCGTCCACCTCGCCGTCTCCCATCCCTATGGACAAACGAACAGCGAGGTTCGAGTGCCCCAAGTGCCGGCAGCGATTCGACTCGGTCAACGCTTTCGACATCCACCGATTCACTGCGCATAGTGACGACACCAAGACTGGCTTCGACGATCTCACCTTTGTTGATTTTTCGAGCAAAAAGTTCCCTGCAATCGCAAGAGGAGTCTGCGAGAGAAAACCTCATGTGTCAGTGACTGATCAGCGGTACAGATGCGACATGTGCTGTAGAGACTTCCCTTGTGAACAAGCTTTGGACATTCACAGGAAATCGTGCCTCACTGCTACCCGGATTCCCAGCCCGGAAAGAGGTCGCAGGGAGGATTTTTTTGCTAAATTAGATCTAAGAAACAGATCCTTTTGCATTCCCGATCCGTTGACACCACCAATGGACAAATTCACTCCAAAATTTGATGATATACATCTTACCAACGGCATTAGGCACAACGATGCCGCTCGCGATTTGGCAGATATTCAATCGATATTAAACGTCACGTCAGCTGGCGGTCTGTTAGAGAGGCTCACTGGCACAAGAGTATCTTTGGAAAGTTCGGTTTTAACCCCTCCCGATACCATTATCAAAGATAGAGATCAAGAAGAAACCCAAGACAATTTCGCAGCTGAATTCAGACGAATGAAGTTGCGTGGAGAGTTCCCCTGTAGGTTGTGCCCTGCCAAGTTCCCTAACCTAAGAGCTTTGAAGGGACACAATAGAGTGCACTTGAGTGGAACGGGCCCGGGACCTTATCAGTGTAACATGTGCCCTCATGCCTCTTTAGATAAGGCTGCGTTAGTACGTCACATGCGTACACATAACGGGGACAGGCCGTATGAATGTGCCGTGTGTAATTACGCTTTTACAACGAAAGCCAACTGTGAACGTCACTTGAGGAATAGGCACGCCAAAGTCACAAGAGAAGATGTGAAACGCTCAATAATCTACCATCCATCTGAAGATCCTAATAATGATGAAGTGAATTCTAAACTTGCAAGAGATGAAGTGAAAAGATCAATCGCTTTCCACACCCCTGATATTGATAGACGAAACGAAAGTTCAGGACGCGATACGCCATTAACGCATTTCACTCCTAATTTCATCACCGACAGACATCCAGTCACTAACTTAACAAGCAAAACGTTGCCATTGCCATTACCTGAATCGCCTCTACCTCTGCCTATGACAAGAGACGTCGAGCAGCCACAACCTCGAATCAAAGTGAAGGGTATCGGTCAGCTAACGCAAATACCTGAGTTCAGACCTCCCGAAATCACGTACAAGCATAATGACATCTCTCACGATTCGTACGACGAAGAAGCTCCCGTTGACTTGAGCACGAGTGACAATAATAGTTGTGATGTTCTTGATCTCAGTAAGAAGAAACGTGACACCGATTCTGAGGAGCCTAAAGCTCAGCCCCGTCCCTCCTTCGAGCCTGACGCAGCGAGTGTCGCCGCTTCAGCATACGAAAAGACAAGATTCCTCTTAGCTTCGCAAAGACTGTTTGAAAATTCTCTTCCTAAAATCGATCCAGCTTACTATGCCACCCAGCTATCCCAGCTGTACGCAGGCACAGTTCCTGGAATCCCTGGGTTACCTCTGCCACCGTCTTTCCCTATCGCACCTTACTTACTTCAACCTTCGTTTTTTCCTCACCCAACTGATTCCCAGGAACTTGCCGAAATAAAACAACACATACAGAAAGAAATCATTCGAGGCTTGAGCATGTCTGGTGGTAGACTGGTTCCTAATGACCAGGAGAGTCAGCCAAAGATTGAGCCCGAGGAAGAGGATCAGAAACCACCGCCATCGGTCTCTCCGATACCTTCGCCACACCCTGAATCTCCTCGCCCACCTATGAATAACACTCTCGTCCCGCAGACGGACTCCGTGAAGATGGTCATAAAAAACGGTGTTCTGATGCCGAAGCAAAAACAGAGAAGGTATAGAACTGAAAGACCGTTTTCTTGCTCTCAATGTTCAGCGCGGTTTACGCTCCGATCTAACATGGAACGGCATGTGAAGCAACAGCATCCTCAGCATTGGAGTGTGAGAAGACCAGCTCCGAGAGCGCCCCCACCGTACCCAACTCCCGACTCATTGACTGACCGCATGAAATTCGCCTTGCTAGCTCGCCATCTTGAAAGGCCTCTACAACAATCTGAACGATCGCCAGTGCGACGCGATTCAGATGAAGTAGCGGACAATGAGGAAGATGAAGAAGATACCTTAGTAATTGACGAAGAGCCTGACCAGGACAACACGGCGGAAGATCACACCGCAGCGCGCCGCGCGGCAGCTGAAATCTTAATGGCTACATGTCAACAAGAAATGACTAAGGATTTCGACCTTAAAATCGCTGGGAACTTGATCAATAAGCCTGTTCCTATTACCAATGATAAGACTGAGTCTGGAGCTAACTCTGTGTCGCCGACTCAAGAGCCACTGTCTATACCGGTGGTACCTACTCGCAGCGATGAGGAAGAAGATGAAGAGGGTCTAGTCGCTTCCACTAGCGAGGGAAACAACTCTGGCAGCGATGAAAATAAGTAAGTTTCACCTTTCGTTAAGCTTTCTTTTTATAAATGTGTTTGTACCTTTTTTAACTCCTTTACTAACGTAGTTTTTACTTATTTCCAGATCGGAAACAGACACAGCACTACCACCGAAGAAGAAGTCAGCGTACAGCCTAGCACCCAACCGAGTATCTTGTCCTTACTGCCATCGCAAGTTCCCCTGGTCATCATCTCTTCGTCGTCATGTCCTCACCCACACTGGACAGAAACCCTTCAAGTGCCCACACTGCACTCTCCTTTTCACCACCAAGTCCAACTGTGACCGTCATTTACTGAGAAAACACGGAGGTTCCGCCAGAGCTGTCCTGGCTGAGCCAATTCCTGATACAGTCTCCCCACCGCAGCCCATAAACGACAACAGAACAGTGCCAGAAAGGCCTTATAAATGTGCTTCATGTCCAACAAGCACATTTTCGTCCCTTGAAACCTTGAAAAAGCACATGTCTTCGAAACACGGGGCTGACTCTCAACCAGGCTCCCCAAATCCTGAAATTGTAGAAGAAACAAATGAAGGTGGTCTAGTCTTCAAATGTCATCTATGTGAAGCTTCTTTCGGAGACAGGAGTGGCGCTCTATCGCATTTGGCGACGGGACATACGGCAGAATATGAGCAGCTGGTCAGTAAGGGAGCCTTGGATGCAGCTAGTGACAGGAGTGAAAGTGCTGATGATGATGAGAGGGGGAAGTTTCCTGACCATGCTAACAGAAAGGTAAGAATCGAAACTTTACTGACCCAATAACTTTTGAACTTCTTACACGACAAATAAATCCTTACCAAACCTCTTTCTACAATTTTTTTTTCTTTCTTTCTAGGTTGTCTGCGCCTTCTGTATCCGTCGCTTCTGGTCTGCAGAAGACCTCCGTCGTCACATGAGGACTCATTCTGGAGAGAGGCCGTTTGCTTGCGACCTCTGCCGACGTCGCTTCACCCTGAAACACAGCATGCTGCGACACCGCAAGAAGCATCGGGAAGAGATCACTGATGATGAGGAGGCTTCTCCTCCGGACACGCCGCTTGAAGATGCTGTGACCAATGGGTAAGTAAAGTATCTTATACATGAATACAAAGTGTAAAAAAAATATATACTAACTTATTTTATAATAGGCCCAAAAGCGTCGATTCTCAAGTTTTGTAATTTTAAAATCTCACAGCTAATGTCTCCTATCTTTACAGATATCGCTACCAAGACGACGACGGCTCAGGCAACGAAATCCCAAGCAACGTCAACAACAACAACTCTCCTCCCTCCGCTCCATACGAAAAGAAGCTCAAACTGGACATGACTTCGCGCAAATATTCCTCAGAGGCCGAGAATGACCCGGAAAACAGCGACCTCATCGGCAAACTGCTCGGAATTCCCGACAAAACCATCAACAAGCTACTCTCCTCCGCTGACGAGGCCGCAAAAATCCTTGGCGTGAATAAATGAGAATACGCTATAGTCCTCGTGACGCCTGCTAGACTCATCCTAGCACCGCGGGGACTAAAAATACCATTGCAAAACATGTAAGTTTAGCCATCCAAAGCTAACGAAAACGGTACAACGCCATCTAGCAACGAATAGACGTAACAAATCTGTCCGTTTGCGCAAAGGTCGTAAATGTTTTTTTTTCTAGTTTTAAAATTTGTAATTTATCCAAAGTAAAGCTTCAACGAATGTATATTTTATAACAACGCCATCTAGCAACGAATAGAAGCATTAAGTGCAACCATTTTGGTAAAGATCACTTCAATGCAATAGCGTGTAAATATTTGCTAGTTTAACTAGGTGCCTTTAGCTGCCTTAATTTAAAGTATAAACCGTCCTATAATGCCTTACTGTAACTATTTTAAAGCTTAAAAACGTGGGTAATGAACAACGAAGGTTTCTTAGTGCCAGTTCTTTAAAGTACACTGTATATTTGAATTCTAGTTAGCATGTACTCAGCTCTTATATTTTAGTATCTAACATAGGTGGTGTAAGTCAGTTTTTAGTACTATGTACAGTAGTAGAGTCGTTTGGAGATCGTCAACTTTTTTGTCTTTTAAAGATAAATATGAACTTAATACTCTAGCTATGATTGTAGTAGCATTCTAATGTCTGTTAGAAATACACGTCCATGAGAATGTTAAAATTCCAAAAAAAAATTTGTAGCTAGAGATTATATTTTGTTTTCTCTAAAAGACAACAAAAACACTGATCTTAAACGATTCAACTTCACTCTATATTTAATGCACAGTTTTAGCTAATAATCTATCGATGAGCTACGAGCCGATGAATTTTGCATTTCCGTCTAGTCGGGTACTATTTTTCATACCTTTTCATGTACTATAAAAACACCCATTTTAGTAATAAAGTTCAGCCAAAAAAACTTAATTTTCGCAAACCTAAAATTGATCTAGTCAACTCTAAGTTTTTTCTTATTCTAAGCTATAATACCAAAATATCAAGTTTACATTCTCTTACAGTTTAGATTTGTGTCTAAGATTTAATATTAAACCTCCAATTGTACTACCAATGAATAGTTATAAGCATCTATTACAATACAATGGTTTACTTAAATAATAATTATTAAGAAATACTATAGATTCTGTAGACATTGCTGTCAAAAATAAAAATATCTTTACTATAATAATATCTTCTTGAATATTTCAGTCTATCTTTACCGTATATACTGCTAAGCTATATTTCTTTATTTAGATATATTGGGTAACTGCCTATTTCATACATAAGAAGTGTACATAGCATTGTATCTCAAGGGGCAGAAGCCAGTCTTAAACGCTAATCTAGTGTTAGGGTATAACCTTGAGTAGGAAATCAGAACTTTTCTACCATAATTTCTTAATTTATAAAAGACATTTTGTTTGCTCAAATTCATGGCATTTCTTTACTGACAAAGACTAGAGTTTAGAATACATTTTAAGGAAAAAGGTTAAGATCTCCTAGGTATACCTAAGTACTTATATAACTTATATAAATTCTGAATATTATGTTACGTTTCTTACCCATGGCTACCGGTGGACACCGTTAACCATACTGGGAACTAATTTTATTGGAAATAAAATATTTAATTTTCATTCAAAATTTATTCGAGTTTTTTTTGTATATTTTTAAATAATTTTTATTTTATCGGTAATATATCGGTGCAGCAATATTAATATTTTTTCTTAAAGGTTATAAACCTTGTAGGGTAGTTATATTATAGGATTTACAGTCTCCTTCATGGATGGACGAATCATACGCTAGAATATACCTAAGTTCGAATGTGCTTTGTATATTTTGTAACGCTACTATATACCAAATATATTTTAATAGTAGTAATATTGTAAGGTTTATTATAATAATTATTATTATATGGATTTAATAAATATACTTACGCTCTTTTTAGAGCACTTCGTATAGAAGTCAGTTTTAAGCAATATTTGTGTATATTGTATTGGTTAATTCTAGGGGTTCGTTTATGAGAGAAACAAATTCATTGTGCGTACTATCAAAAGTAAAACCTAAAGGTAAATTTGCATACATTGTCCTAAAAATTTAAACGTCCATGACTTTGATTCTCTCAAGAAAAACCCCAAATAGACTTCGTAATTACTATTCTTAAATAATTCAAAGATAGACGTGACTTTTCTTAAATTATAACATTTGTTTAAAACTAAATGTATACCAAAGTAAGTTTTATTGTATAAATGTATGTATTAATTTAACTGAATCCTGCTTCATGTCAATTATAGTTAGAAAAAAAGCGAATGATTTTGATATTTGTAATTATATTTATTTAGATTTTTTTTTGTATAATTTGCTTCGTCCAGTAGGCCAGTAGGTATGAGTTGCTGTTTTAATAACATTAAAAAAATGTTACATAATTATAATTAGTTTATAGGTAGTAATCTCGTACTTACTAGTAAAAATAATTAAGTATTAGTTTATAAGGATATTGTGGCAACACCGCTTGGCCTTTTAAATGTAGTGTTCGTGTGTTTTAAAAATATGCTCTCGTATAAGTAAGTTAAAAGTAAACTTTACCATTATTACGCATGATTTTAATAGTAATTAATAATCATACAATTATTATACTTATAATAAGATGTTACGATTCACCTTTTGCCTCTCTTTCTTTTTGCAATATGAGTGTCGTTTTAAAAACGGTTTTTTGTCAAATAAATAATGGTGTATTATTAAATAAACAAATTCTTTTATTTAAAACCAATTAATAACTTTTACATACCTACATACTTAACTTACTTAACCCTTGGTACTTATATAAAAGCTTTGAAGATAAATAAGATGATTAACGGCCGGTTTCTGCAGTGGAAACCAAACAAAGTGATTAGTTAGCAAATTGACAAACGCATATCAACTGCTGTCATTGGTAAACATCGATGTTGATAAACAAAATAATTAGTAACACCCAATTACCTAAATCACAGAACATGAACTTAACTCATCGCTACCTATTGATGTTTTTGTTCTAACAATAAACAATGCTTAATTAATTCTTATTTCTATTCTATTCTATAAAAAAAAAACTAATTTCTTACATCAATAACTATTATTGCAAAAAAGAAACCCAATTTATAATATTTATTCTGGACCAGCAATCAATCTGCCTTGTCGTTTCCTTACTAGTTTGGGTTCAGCTTCCAATCTACCGGATGCAGCTGAAAAGATACCAGTATTTTTCATGAAGCAACTGCCTTTGTGACCTCCACAACCTAGCAATTTGATACCCTGGCTTGATCCGTAAGGAGTAACGACAGTCAAAAATCTACAAAACAAATGACTGACAGCACTTACACCGACACAGACTTAAACCGTTTGGTACCGAATACCGATAAACAGTTTAATGTGCTTTCAGAGGTACAAAGGAATCTTGGTATATTAACCTGGTCATCTATACACAAACTGACCACAGTAAACTTGCGCTTTACCTTGGAATTCGACTCATGCTGTTGTAATATATTATATAAAGACACTAATCCCAAAAAAAGATAATTTATTATACTAAACGACCGCTAGATGGCCTAAGCAGTAATTAATTTTGTTATCTCTGCTACTCGGCACTAGATGGCGCTAATGTTATTAGATAGTAAATTATGATTAAATTCAGTATGTAAGACATGCTCCAAAATGTTTCATAATTAATTTGATTATTTAGGGAGTGTCTATATTTATTGTTATCCGTAAATTAATTATGGCTCATTTTTTAATTATCAAAATCATAAATTGAATGAACGCATCTCAACTCAACGTTTAGAATGAACGATGGCCAATGAATGATTGGGGATACCCTTGCTGAAATTTACCCACAAGAAGTGTAATTTTTACTTTAGTGTCGCAGCCATCGAGTATGTTATCTTTCAAGCGCATTTTTAAAATTCTTTTCTTTTTTTATTCATTGAGATATTTTAACTAATACCATAGAAATAATGGAAACTTCTTCATTGTGATCTCCTCCACTATAATGTGCATTACTATTATTTTAATCAGACGATTGAAAACTTGATCATGGAAACAGGATAAGGAACTCATCCTTAACTCATTTTTTTTTAATTTTTTATTTCTTTTATAAAAAAAATAAAAAAAGAGACAGAGCAGTGGTGGCCGAGTGGTAACGGCCCCGACTTACGAGTTGTAGGTCACGGGTTCGAACCCAGCCAGGCGCATTACTTTGAGTAATTTATTTCATCACAACTGCTCTCAAAACGGTGAAGGAAAACATTGTGAGGAAACCGGCATGTCCTAGAACCAAAAATTTGAAGACATGTGACATTCACCAACACGCACTGGACTCGCGTATTGGATTACGGTCCATTCCTTCTCCTAGAGAGGAGGCTTGAGTCCCAACAGTGGGAACATTAAAAAGGCTGGTGATGAAAAAAAAAGGCTATTCAAAGCTAGAGTGAATAGGCTCTTAATAAACTAGTGCGCCTCACCATCAAAGATTGCATTGCTGCTTACCATCAGGTGGGATCGCAGTCAAGCACAAGTTCATATCAATTAAAAAAATAAATAGAAGAACAGTGGAAAAATGGACAAAGCGAACTATCGTCTGTGCTAACTAATTAACATCTTGTTTGAGCAGCGAACGTAAGATGAATTTGGTTTTTGATTAGTCTCGATTAAATTACTTTGCAACTGAAATTAAATGAACCAAACTGAAATTAACTGGAAAAAAAAATTGACACTTGACAAAAAAAAACCAAAAGACAAAACAATAATAAACTTTTTTTTCTGTACCAACAGGCAAAATTTAACTTTAAAACTGGCAACCCGTACTAGGTGAATGAAGGAATTTTTAAGAAATAGAAAGAAGTCGCTAATTTATGCGAGACAGCGTCTTTATTTTGAGATTCAATTGCTTAACTTTTTGTGATAGTTTCGAAATAATACGCGTTGCCCTTGTACAACAATCCAAGTTGGTCTGCAGGGGCCAAAATTGAAAATAATTATTGTAACCAAGTGATCGTAGGTAAGCATCATTTCTATTGCATCTAGTGACGTATGTAAACGATATAAAGTGCACTATTTAATTGTGAAGGTTCATATAAAAAACGTGATTAGAATAATGCTACCAATTCAAATATTACGATAAATGTGAAAAGTGTGGCGTTTTTCGTACCTTTCAATAGTTTATTTGTGTTTTACAGTGTAATAAAATTCCGAAATGGGTGATCAACAATTCTTCCTCAAATGGAATGACTTCCAGACAAATATGGTGACATCTTTCAGGCATTTGAGAGATGAGAAAAGCTTCACAGACGTGAGTACGGCGAAATAGTGTTATTTTTGTGTACAAACAAACTATTATAACCTAAACTGTTGATAGAAAACTTACATCCCCTGAACTCGTGTTATTTTCCCCTATGCTCATGTGCTAGGGATTCTGGTGAGTTTTTAAAACTGCTGCTGTCAGAAAATGAACAATACTTCAAGAATATACATTCAGCTACAGAACTTTTTCTCTAAAATGACCATATCACTGATATCTTTTATCCTTATTCATAAGAATAGCAACTGCAGGACAATCCATAAATCTGAATTAATCAAACAAGCATTTTTAAATCTTAGATCTTAGTCGATAATAATCAAAAGACTATAATCACACATGATAATCATGAAATGTTTTTATAAAAAAAAAAGTTCTTTAGCAACTATACTTTTTCATTCTAAAATTCATCTTTACATTGTACATGTTTTAATGGCTATGTTTATCTTCACAAACATTATAAATGCCTATTTCAAATTTGTAGAGTTGCTGATAGCATAATTAGTCTATAATGTTCTCATTGCGGGCACAGACTTCCTCTCTTCGTGACATAATTCACACTATGTAAACCCAATTCAGGTCTATTGAGTTCCTGATAACAAATAGCCTGCAGTTCCACAATAGTGTATTTGCATTGACTTATATTCTAGTGATAGACAAGCCCTTTCATGGAAACTATTTGTCTAAATACTGAAAAGTTAATACAAAAGTTCGCTGTAGCGCTACATTGGCATTATGTCATCTAATGGAAATATTAACACATGCTTCGATAAGATAGCTTTTAGAGGATACTGTTTTCGCTAACAAAATTTTTTAAGTGCCATGAATTTCGTGGTGCTTATGCATTTCATTCAACATAGTGTAATGTTCAAGATTCTGAAATGAGTGTTTGGCATGCCTAATGTAGTGCATAGTACATATATATCAATGTGTATTTGTATTTCGAGCTGGTGAGCTTGAGCAGGATAGGTTGGAGTAAGCGGCAATATGCTTGACATTGACACGTGAACTCGTTCGCGTTAAAAAATGCCAGGGTAGAGTAATTACCCAATGACGTCATTAGAGTTAACTCTAAACTCAATTTTAACACTGCCCTGCACTGCACTGCACTGCCCAAAAAATAAAAGACCCGATTGACATTTGTATTTTGATTACCTACCGGCTTGTCGGTGTGGTGTGGCTACAACTAAAATAGCTACTACCACACCGGACCGCTAATTATTATTTTATTGTTTCTTTCAGTTTCATTCCAAGTCACATTCCAACGTTTTTCTCAAATGTCAAAACGGGTCCTTTATTTTTTAACGAGTTTAACTAATTTGCATCAATATTTCAGGTGACACTTGCGTGTGAGGGCCAGACGTGTAAGGCACATAAAATGGTCCTGTCTGCGTGTAGTCCTTACTTCAAAAGTTTATTAGAGGTGAGCTAATATAAGGTAGCGGTATCACATTTAATGAAATAGTTTATATTGCTAACATAAATCGGGAAGTGTAGAAAAATATACATATTTATTTAATCTTCATGCAACACAAAGTAGATAGGCAGACATAATATAATGAAATAAACTTAGTCTAAACTACTACTACTCTCTCTCTCTACTCTCTTACTTAGTCTTAGTCTTAGTTCTTGTTTATAATTATAAACAAGAATAGCATTTCAAATGAAGGCTTAAATACACATGCCTGCCTTAGTGACCGGTGGCATAGGTAGCAAAAGCCCTCAGGCAAAAAAATAAAACTGGGGCTTGTTTTTTTTACTTGAGAAATCATCAAATAACTGCTCCTGCTCTAGGTGGAGCGAAAGGGCGAGGCAGATTTTTATTGACTGAAATGATTTGCCATAATTAAAGTATTGTTGCAACCTCTTCTATTTATATTTAGGTGAGAGAATTTATTGTTAATGCAAATGTTGTGATTCCTGACCCGACCATGACATGGAACAGAGATTTTACTGTGGCACAAAATGGTTATTTTAATTGTGCCACTTATCCCAGGAATTTGTGCCTTGTACTTTTTGAGTAATAAGTGTAGTCTTATTACTCAATAAGTATAAGGCACAAATTCCCGGGATAAGTGGCACAATAAAACACAATTAAAATAACCATTTTGTGCCACAGTAAAATCTCCGTTCCATGTTGTGGTCGGGTCAGGAATCACAACACTAATGCAATACGACGTTACAGTTGGCTCAGTGGTTGAACGCTTGGCTGTTGTGATACGTGTCACAGATTCGATTACAGCCTACAGATAAGTGTTCCGGGTCTGGGTGTCTTGTGTCTGTGAACGCCCCCACGATACAGGAGTTATTCCTAGTGAGGGGAAACAACTAAAAAAAAAGAAAGAATAAGAGTTAATTCAGTTTTCTACTAGGCTCTACAGTACTGCGCTGCCTTGCTTTTTGATACACATCCACCAATCAGAACTCACTGGCATGCAAGGTTCTTGCATACTTTTTTGCCAGATATTAACTTGACTTGTGGAGCCGTAGGTCTGTGGAAGGACCTTCTCTCTCTCTATCTCTCTCTTATATCATGATTTAAGACTGAGGGGACGACTGCGGTACACCCACAAGGAGCCGAAGAGTTTCCGCGCCACAGACAAGGTGATATAAGCATGTGTATTTCGGCCATAACTGAAATAGTGAGAAAGCATTGTAAAAGTCAACATGCAAAACGTTATTATTATTGAAGTATTTAATTACGGCGACAGTAAAACATAGCGTTACGGATACGAAAGGTAAACATACGCTTCACTCAGGATGTTTTAGTTAATCAGCTGGGAATCTGAAACCTACCGAATGTTGGTAACGCCGAATTGACAAGTTTTACATCGATTTTCTACACAGCCTAGTTTATTCTTAGACCATAGACTGCGAGGCGTCTTCTCTTTTGCTTGTCTTTGCATTTTGTTTAGATTTGTTGACTGCTTTGTAATTTGTTGACATTGCAGATAATATTGTTGGTCTAGTTACGCATTGGTAAACAACTGAATGTATTACCCGATTTAGCTTACACATCGCACCTCCGCTCAAATAGAGTCGCAACTCAAAAATCAAATTATTTAGAAAAAGGCTTTTATATTGTTATAATTCAGGGATGAGACGCTGAATATAAAGAAATAAAAATGGGTCACCTTGGGGCAAATAATTGAATTTACAAATATGACAATATCAGAGATTAAAATATGATGATTTTTTTTTTTATAGTATTTATTTGATGCACTCAGAAAAATAAACAGAAACTATACAAAAGCACTATAAAAATACAAACATGGGTTCTTACTCATGTTAAACAATAAAAATAAAAATAAAGAGAATTTTGAAATTAATAGCATAAATTATCAGCAAACAATTTTTTTTTGAGTTGTACCACTATTAGAGCGGAGGTGCGCCATAAAGGCTATATTTTCTTAAAATCTGAGGGAGTGAAAATATTCATTCTCAGCCAGGCCGATTCCCGATCACAGTAGGTACGGGTTTGCGGAAGGCGAGCAATAGGAAGATCACCGTCTAATAAGGGCCAACCCGGGTCGATGGCGCGTTGTGCTCCACGTCCACCTATAGAGCTGTCAACAGAATTGACGGGATCTGCTAGGATCGATGCAGAGCTAATAATTATCGCGACGCTAAAGGCAACTGAAAAAACACGGGTGGTGTTTGTCAAAATTCTGACACTCCCTCTCGTTCCATGGGACAGGTTATTTTTTATGAATTCCCTCAAAATACTCATTCTGCATGCATTCTTTGATCACCATCAAAGATTGCATCGCTACTTACCATCAGGTGGGATCGCAGTCAAGCACTAGTTTATCTCAATTAAAAAAAAAAAATATATATAGCAATATTTCCTATCATGCAGGTATCAAACCTACGCCGCGTGGGCTTATCATGTACCAGTTTTCCAAAGTAAATTACAAGTTTGGAACCAACACGAGAGGTGTTGGGTTCTGATGTTTCATATTTATGGCATAATATGATATTTTGTAATTAGAATTATAATTTCCCTTGAATTATTTCCTTATACCAGTTTGTAAGCCAAGATAACATAAAAGTCAGATACAAAAACCGTTTAATTTTCCAGGAGAATCCATCGAAGCACCCTATAATAATCCTGAAGGACGTGTCGTACCTGCACCTGCAAGCGATCCTGGAGTTCATGTACGCGGGCGAGGTGAACGTGTCCCAGGAACAGCTGCCCGCCTTCCTCAAGACGGCCGCTCGGCTTAAGGTAATATATTTTATTTATCCACGACTGCATTGCATTTACGACTGGTTGCGGGAAACCGATGGATGCGAGACGCGCAGGAACGTTCGTTGTGGCGACACTTGGGGGAGGCCTATGTCCAACAGTGGACGTATGTCGGCTGAAATGATGGTGGTCCACGACTTTCACACAACGCCGTCTAGTCCCAAACTAAGCAGAGCTTGTGCTATAAGTACTAGACAACTGATAAACATACTTATACAGGATGTAAGGGACAGCCTTCCACAAACTTTAAGGGCTTGCTCAGTGGACAAAACTGAACAACCTTCCACAAGTTATTTCTTCAGGAAATGAAAAAAAATATCGGCCTCTGTCTAAAAAACATCGGCATCGGCAACTGTCGAATCAAGTTTTTAATTTTGTATGGTGAGGCTATTTTTTTTTGTTTCCTGAAGAAAAGTCTTGTGGAAGGTTGTTCAGTTTCGTCTACTGAGCAAGCCCTTAAAATTTGTGGAGGGCTGTCCCTTACACCCTGTATTTCGAAATACATACATATTATAGATAAATTACACCCAGACACAGAACAAATGATTATGCTTATCACACAAACTTTTGTCTTGGATGGGAATCGAACCCACGACCTGCGGCATAGCAGTCAGGGCCACTAGGCCAACAGGCCAGTCCTCATTAATCAATATTACAAAGGCGAAAGTTTGTGAATGTGGTGTCTTCACGTGTGGTGTTTTTTATAAAAACTTACTTGCAAAAATAAAGATCATTTATTATTTATGGAGACTAGACTTTTAGATGAGCTACACTAGATCCAAGCCACGCGACTCCACGCGACGTCGTTCTAAGTACAAATTAGACTTGTTACACTTGTTTTGCGTCGGTTTAATGTAGTTCCAGCTTTATTATTGGAAGCAGAATAATAAGATGAAGGCTCGTTATTATAAAGGATTTGTAAATAAATAACAGAAAATATGTTACTGTCATGAGTGTTTATAAACAAGTAACTAGGCAATACAAATATTTTAAATTATAGAACATTACTAATGAATAACGTAGTACAAGATAATAAACTAAGAAATAGATCTGCACAATAGGGATGGCCGAGTGGTAATGGCGAGTTGTAGGTCGCGGGTTCAAACCCTGCCAGGCGCATTACTTTGTGTAATTTATTTTATTATCACTGCTCTCAAAACGGTGAAGGAAAACATCGTGAGGAAACCGGCAAGTCCTAGAATCAAAAATTCGAAGACATCTGACATTCACCAACCCGCATTGGGCCCGCGTGGTGAATTACGACCCATTCGCTCTCCTAGAGAGAAGGCCTGAGTCCCAGCTGTGGGAACATTAAAAGGCTGATTATGATGATGATCCGGGATTAGCCAGTATCTACAACATTTGGTACACAGATAGACCATGTCCTGGTATAGCACACAAGATACTTTTTATCCCGGTAGTATTCCCTTGGGACTATTTTCTAATTTCACGCGGGCGAAGTCGCTGACAGCTAATTTCCGCTAAAAGCGAAGGGCCAATTCATACGACAGGGGTCATCCAAATGTATTTTCCTATACTGTGCCACTACTGGACAAAGCAAATTCTTTAACGAATTCTTTTCTCGGACTACCTCGAACCGGCCCTTGCGGTATCCAAGTCGGGCTCGGCGACGTTGTTCATCATCAGGCACCCTTTGTGGAGACTTGCCCAGCGGTCAATATGCACGCGACTGAAGTGACTCGCCCAATCTTATTTTAACCTCGCCGTCTTTTTTCTTACGTCTATGATCCTGATCCTGAACGTTTAGTCGTAATCCAAAGTCTTAACTTTTCAATTAAAATGTCATCTAAAACAACATCAGAATTTGCAGCCTTAATAGTAGCAGTAATATTAGTTAGTCCATTATGTTCCACTGCTGGGCGAAAGCCCTTTTCCACACACGTTTGTCCTCGGCTATTATGGGCCAGTCCCGCGGGTAGTTGTCAAGCTCAACTCTCCACCTTCACCTTGGTCTGCCGCGATGAGGTCTTGCGTTTAATGAGACCCAATAATGGCGATTTTAGCTCTAAACTGAGCCTGGACATGTCAGATGAGCAGCCCTAATAAAAATAAAATCATAACCCTCCTTTTGCCGTAGTCGGATAAATAGTTGCAGCCTTGACTCCGAACCCACTCATTAATTAGTGGTAAGCCCCACTTCTTAAAGTACTTGCTACTTTGAGTTTTTCTTTATAGTATAGTTTTAGTTCTTCAACACACCACAAAGCAAAAAACAAACGTAGCGGCCTTTCAATTTTTTGCTACTCACACTAGTAATATGAGATTACTATTGATATAGCATATTTTTATTGACCATCTCATTCTTTACAAAACTTGTTTTTACCGTTTATTGATTTCGTGTACATTTTATTTGGTTATTATGTTTTTTTTACGCCGACCTAACTAAAATATTGATTCGTATGAGAATCGACGTTTGGTTTTGACAGCAACTGACCTTGGGGTCGTAAGTCAGAGGTTTTACAAAGGGTTGTATATTATAGTAAGTACTAGCTGTACCGGCGAACTTCGTACTGTCTAACAGTCATTGAAGGAGTATATCTTTCGATATAGTCAACCGATCGCGATGAAACAAAGCCTAAGTAATATATCAAGTTACAACTTACAATTTTAATTTGTAAAAGTTACCTACACCCATTTCGTACATTTTACGTGATGCGCGCACGACTATAAACTTCTACAGATTTATTATATGTATAGATATATCTCAGGACCCTGTCCGACCAACTCGCAGAGGCCCCTTACACACTTTTCATGGAACATGGTACTATACTAACCGACAATTATCCCTGTATGTAATATACAAGTGCAAGTAAATAATCCCTGGTTGGCGAGTAACTATTACGACATATGAAAAAAAAAGATTAAGATAGCGTTATGGTTTTGAGAGGCTTAAGTAGACCGGATTCGGGTGGAATAGCTATGTAAAGACTTTGGCCCCCTGCCTGAACAATGTTATTAATATTTATAGATAAAATAACCAAAGACGATGCCTTGCACATTCAATATATGATCTATTAGCTTCTGCCAGCGGCTTCACCCGCGTGTAAGTAGGTTTGAACCACCGTTTACTAGCTTCTGCCAGCGGCTTCACCCGCGTGTAAGTAGGTTTGAACCACCGTTTCATCCCCTCCGGAAGTGAATTTTGGAAAATCCTCTCTTACTGCTTGCCTACGTCATAAAAGGAAACCTTATGCAACATTTAACGCTCCTAATCCCGGTAGTTTTAGCTGTACCTACGTTGAAATGTCAGTTAGTTTCTCCTTTTATATATAAAGGGTGTAAGGGACAGGCCTCCAAACTTTAAGGGCTTGCTCAGTAGACGAAACTGAACAACACTCCATAAAAATTATTTTCAGGAAACTAAAAAAAAAATCTGCCTCACCATACAAATTGTCCAATCAAGTTTATAATTTTATATGGTGAGGCAGATTTTTTTTTTTTTTCGTTTCCTGAAAAAAAGTGTTGTGGAAGGTTGTTCAGTTTCGTCTACTGAGCAAGCTCTTAAAGTTTGAGGAGGGCTGTCCCTTACACCTTGTATAGATAAAATGAAGAAAGAATATATGAATTGAATTGAATAAAATATGCAGAGATTGACTTGCACACTTAATATATCACGATACAATACACAAGAATGTAGTTTTTATTGCCGCGACTCGAAGCCATATTGTACTAAGTCAAACAAGTTACAGTTACGAATGTTAGTCCAAAATCATTTTTATACCAAAAAACACCTGTTCAAATAATTTTTGAAAGCAATTAATATCGTTACGACGATGAAATTCGTTAATTTCGGTAACGGCTTAAATTGAAGGATGTTGCAGTGTCTCTGTTCTGGATCCATATCCGTCGTCACCGCTATTTCAGTAACTTCATCCAGACGCTACGTTTCATGATGTTTTCATCTTTCTTCCTGTCGCCATGTTTTTTTTTTAAATTATTGATAGGCTCGGGTGGTCATACCACCATGTCACCTCATGGTAAGCGATGATGTGGTCGAGGATAGAGCACGAATAGAACCAGATAGATAGTTACCAGTAGAACCTACCTTTCTTGTATCTTGATTGTCCGTCACCAAATCCAGGTTTAGTCCCACCTCGACACCCATCATAGATTCATGCCAAAATAACAATTTTTCGTGGGCATTACAAATAAATTAATGGCTTCTGTAGAGTCATGTCACCACGTAGGAACTAAAAATACAAAATCCTGCACGGTATCACAGTTCTCCTAGTGTCTAGAACATAATACAACAGTCCGAAGTTGACTACCGGGCAGTTGCCGGGACCAGACTCAACACTTATCTGGTTCGAGGATTATCCCTTATCAATAGAGGCGCGACTTTACACCCTATTCCGCCATACTTCTAAATGTAACGAGATGGAAAGGTGCCATTTTAAAAGCAGCACACCAACAGGGTATTCTTGAAATCGACAGAGAACTTTTTTTTCTGTTTTTTTTTTTTAATGATGTAAACCATTGCTTGCCTGCAATCCCACCTGATGGTAAGCAGTGCTGCAATCGTTGATAGTGAAACGCACTAGTATATTAAGAGCCTATTGAGTGTAGCCTTGAAGGCACCTAAATTATAATCGGACGGGAAGACCGCAGCAGGCAAATTGTCCCAGTCTTTCGATGTACGCGATATAAACGACGAGGCGAGACGTCTTCATCATCAGCCTTTTAATGATCCCACTGCTGGGACTCAGGCCTCTTCTCTAGGAGAGGGAAGGGGCCGTAAACCACCAAGCGGGCCCAGTGCGGGTTGGTGAATGTCATGTTTTCGAATTTTTGGTTCTAAGACATGCCGGTTTCCTCACAATGTTTTCCTTCACCGTTTTGAGAGCAGTGGTTATGAAATAAATTACACAAAGTAATGCTCCTGGCTGGGTTCGACCCACGACCAAGTCGGGGCCATTACCACTCGGCCATCACTGCTCTCCAGGCGAAACTTTATTTCCTGATTGATTCAAACCCTCTTATAACATAATTTCTCTGTTCCAGGTAAAGGGACTAGCCGAGCCGCCGCCACAGATGCCCAGCATCAAGCGAGAAGGCTAGCCCTTATATCAAGTGCCCTAAAGACTATAGTGAACCGTACGTGCGACACAATGTAAAATTACTCACACTAGACGTATGCGATCCCGGTCAAGTTGGTTTTTTACTCACATATATTGATTTGGAGAGAGGAAATATGGTATACAACATGTTGGTTAATAAAATATGTATATCTATAGCTTATAACAGTTTTAACCCCTCTTTTTTGCCGTGACCGTGAGAAGTTATTTAATAATTTTATTAAATAACTTCTCACGGTCTGGGTGAGAGTCCCATCTGTGTTCCTTCAGTTGTCTTTTGCAGCCCAGGACCGCTGTAACGGCCTAATCACGACTTCGGTTTTAGCGGCGCGGCGGCATCGATAAACGGGTGCATTTTCGCTATGAGCGGCGTCTCGTGGCATGATCTTACCGCTCGCCGCACCGCGCTTAGCTACCGCTGACAGCGGCAAGGTCGTGATCAGGCCGTTAGTGTTATTAAGATCGGGCATTAGGGCCTTTTCTTATAATCAAAAACACTGTTATGGTAATTTCATAAAAAAAACTACCTGTCAGCTTGTAATATAAACACAGAATTCTTCATTCATAATCATTTTAATGATTTTTTTTTGTCGCCGTTGTTAAAATTATGGCCTTTTGCGTAATGCATTTCTAAGTTCTTCAATATTTTGTAAGGGAGATTTTATTTTATTTTTTTGCAAGTTGAAAGTTGTGCCTTATCTATGTGTATTATTGATCTGTGGCGTTGCCTACAGGATCAAGAAGAAAAATCAAGTCAAAAATGTGTGAGTAAATTACTATTATCTTAAACGGAATTAATTACATCTATTTATTTCAGTTTAAATAACAAAATGTCCCATTCGCACTTTTCTTTTAATTCTGAGTCAGTGTTGTCTATATAAAAAAATATATTATAATAAACACAATGAATTAATAATAGGCTGTGTCTATTTAGCTATAGAATTAAAAATACAGAAATATACAAGGTGTAAGGGACAGCCCTCCACAAACTTTAAGGGCTAGCTCAGTAGACGAAACTGAACAACCTTCCACAAAAATTTTTTTCAGGAAATGAAAAAAAAAATCCGCCTCACCATAGAAAATTATAAACTTGATCGGACAGTTTGTATGGAGAGGCCGATTTCTTTTTCGTTTCCTGAAAAAAATTTTTGTGGACGGTGGTTCAGTTTCGTCTACTGAGCAAGCCCTTAAAGTTTGTGTAGGGCTGTCCCTTACACCTTGTATATAATATTTGTCTCTCACATATTGGCTAGTCAATTTCAGCCTATTAGCCCAGCGCTCGACTCATTTAGCTTTATCATAGTAGTAAGAAATCAGCGTTGGGCGCAATATTGGCGTTGGCCAGCCAATGTTGGAGATTGGTAACCATCTTTTCAGCCACAATTTTTTGTACTATTTTAAAATTTTGACAACACTGGTCTCAATCAAAGCTTATACATCCTCTTTTTATTTTAAATGAAGTAATGAGTTACGCACTGCTTTTTAAAATCACATGAAACTGGTAGCGACCAGGATCTCATCTATTTGGGTGTTTTTTTTTAATTTGTTTACGTATAAGTATGAAAGAATCCGATAACTATAGTGTTCGCAGAATGTGTTTCATTATATAACTTTAAAAAAGTGCTCTGGCAAATCGTGTTTATTTTGGCTAGCGATAACACTGATAATACTAACATTATTTCTGATAAAGAAAAACATTAATTTTAATTTACCTCATTTACAGTTCAAACATTAACAATTTAATCCGTTTCCTTGATCATAATTTACAACCTTATTTACTTCAAAATAAGAGCTAAAGTCACACGATTCGCCACAGCACCTCATAATAGTTAGTAACTCAATTTGAACCATTGATGTGGCGGCGTCTACATGATTCTTAGCTACGCTCCTGCCTTGCTCCGTAAGTTACCTAACGACCAAAGTAAACTAGTTTTTAATAACACCACTCCCTTCATTTAAAAAGTGCAACGGGGAGGGGGAATGTGCTCTAAGTTGATGAACAAAAAAAAATGCCTTTCCACCTTGTAGTATTCAGTTTATCCATTTACCCGTTTTCTACATAAAGTTCGCTCCGACGAATATTTATGTGTCCTTTTCGCCAGAGTCGTGTATTTGTGACTGGGTATTCCATCTCGTTTAGTTCTTCAACCCCCATAGGTGACAAGAGCTGACGAGATGAAGTATTTGGTCGTGAATGTGCGACCGTTGCGGAATAAATACGAGACTGTTTGTCGGATTTCACAATAAGCTGTAAAGAACTTGTGCTTGACGATTTTGTAACTGATTTACAAGTCGTAATTCATCTTTTTTATGGTTTTTACTAATGCTGTATGCTTATGTAGCTTATCGTGATTCGGCGAATGTTCGTGTTATCGCGACAAACGTCGAATCGCGAAGTGTTCGGGCGAACACGAAAGCTTGTCGATACTTAACCGCTTATAAATTGCTAATACAGACAACCACATCCGCGTATACCCGAATACAATGTTTCACAGTGTGTTTTACTATGATATTATTACCGTGGTTTTACACACAATATTTGCGCGATACGTCACAGCATTCTAAATATTGATAAATACATATCTCTCTTATTAATATTTAATTATTGTGTTTTATAAAAATTGCAAAATTTAATCTAATTTGAAGTCAAAAAATTGCTAACTTCATATAAAAAAGATAAAAAAAAAAAATTAGTACTTATTGAATTCCTACGATATATTTAATAGTTGATTCTATTCTTTATAAAAAAAATACTCGAGCGCATTCCCACTGCCGTCCGTTGACGATCACGCACTAAGAATTAAACCTACGCCGTCATATCAATGCCTTAGTCTATCCACTCCACCAATGGTTGCCTTACAGATGATTAGTGAATACAGTACAGGGTGGCATGTCGACCTTAGATATTATTCAAATAAATCGATCCTAGAACAAAAAAAATAGAAGACATAATATGGTTCACTCACTCTTAAAAAATAGGGAGACCTGTAACTCTACCATGAGTTTAAAGCAATAGTATTTGCCGATACTCGATACCGACTACGTAAATATTTTGTATGGAAAATTTTACAGCGCCTCTAGCGGTCACTTACGGAACCAAAATTTGCCATACAAAAATATTTACGTAGTCAGTATCGACAAATACTATTGCTTTAAACTCATGGTAGAGGCACTGAGGGAGATCACGAGATTATAACGCGATCGATTTGACTACTTGGGACGTAAGGGATTGAGCTATACATCGTGTATAGCACGATAACACACCCTGAGTCTCAGCAGTTTTTATACGCCGATTATTCTTTTGTTAATAAATATATTTCCAAGCGAACGCCGGCGTTCGCGCTGTCATTGCCTTTCTATTGTGTCTCTAATGCCCACGATTGAAAAGTCACACTTGATTTTCCATTACTTCTTAGTGTTGGCAGAATTTTCTACATCAGATTTACTTGCCATATTAAAAATTACAAAAGAATCTGCTATTAGTAAAAATATTAATGTTTTTATTTCATTATCTATGGATTGTACTAACTCTAAGGTCGACATACAAACTGTATTGCAATATGTATGTGTAACGACAATGCTTTTAGATATATTAGATGTTTGTTGATTTCATGTATAAAATACACCATATTATTATTATGCCCTTATAATAAGCACATATTATTATGTTGAGACGAAGCGAGTTGGAGCGCAAAAGAGGGCTACATAATCTTACTTTTAGCAACGTTTTCGCCATAGAATGACAGCATCATCTGTTTAGTTTATGGTATTTACATATAAAGGTCGTCATACACATGCCCGTAACCTACACAAATGTTTGCATGCCATAGAGACATGCACCAATTATGACACAACAGAATAACAGTATTAACCAAGGATATTAAATACTGTTATTCTAAATGCGGCTCGCTTCGTCCTAACATACTCACAATGTGCGATGGTTCATATAAATAAAATTTGTGTGCTGCGTTGCGGCCAGGTGTACCCACCCTAACTAAACTCATTTCCGAGTTATTATTATTACTTTCCAAGCTTTTTTATAACCTTCGTTTGACTGGTAATTTTGTATGAGTGATATTCTTAATTCGAATCTTACGTATGTATGCACTGAAGTGAAATCCCGAAATCAATGTAACCCATTGTTTGCCTAGTACAAAAAATATTCGAATATTTGAAAAAAAAATATCAAAAATTAATTATGTTTAAAAATATAAAATGTGAAAAAATTGTAATACAACTTGACACAAAATAAAAAAAAGTCGTACGGTAAATACCAAATAATTCTAGCGCCATCTTGGTTTTTCCTTCGGCAATTTTCGGAGCACGAATTATCCCGAATTAATTTTATATTGTGTGGATTTGTAAAAAAAACTTTGAATAAATAGGTTTGGACATGTCTTAGATTGAAATAGGTGCAATTACTTTCATTTGCGGCGTGTTTAGAAAGAAGTATTGGTGATGTTTTAAAATACGTATAACTATTATATTTTTATATGTATGGTAATACTTCAATTTCCATTTTATATTGTATTCATTAAACCCCAAGCGAACGCCGGCGTTCGCGCTGTTATTGTCTTCCTGTTGTCTCTAATTGACACGATTGAAAGGTTAATAGTATGGAGGTATGTCTAATTAATTACACAGTTATACGGAATTTTATTCAGGAGTTTTGTGAAACTTATGAACTAAGTTTCCTAGATATATTTTTTATGAACAATACAGATTTCTAAAACACGTCGCGATACTTAGCATAAGTCAAATTTTTCTTGTAGCGTTTCTTTTAGTTACGAATTCAGCACAATTTGTAGGTCTGGCATTTTTTAGTTATAATCTCATTGTTAGTAATGCTGGCTGGATGTGTGACACTGGTGTTTATAAAGACCATGGGTCTCAAAATGTGAGCCTCATTTTATTTATTACTAAGAACAATTTATGGAAATAAGAAATCCAGTATAACATAAAACTGGTCAGTAAAAGCATTTCTACTTGACTGCCTATAGTTACTGTTTTCCACCCCTGCCCCCACCCACCTCCTACCCCCAGTTATAACCTCAATGTTAATCGTTAGCAAATGTTGTAAAAATGTAAATCTGATATTTTTAGACGACAAAGTTAATGGTATGTGCTGAATAATCACGTGGTAACTAGTTGTAATGATTGAAATTATAAAAGATTTGTAATTTTAGATAATACAGATTAATTAAAATATTTTGATTGTTTTATTTTGTTCCTAAAAACTGAGACCTAGGTTCCCACCAACATGCATAAGCAGGATACCGCCCAGGTCTCGAATAAACATTGTTTTTTCTACTATATGAATTAGACCGGGTTACATATACCTGTGGTTGAACCTACTTTTTTACCTCTCGTGGATGTTACCCCTAACACCCACCTAGTCGGCACCCCTGAGCATGGCCAAGTCATACTTTTTAACCAAGACCAAGTTAAAGGACTCAGTTGTAGATGGGTTCTGATAACTTATAAATAATTTAAATCTTACCTGAGCTCTCCAAAATTTGTAACTCCCGACTTAATTACAAGATTTAAAGTTTAATTCATTAATACCCGCGCGAACGCGCACCCATTGTCTTTCTATTGTGTCTGTAATTCTCACGATTGAAAGGTTAAGTTTCAGGGGCTCGTGAGTTTTGGCAACCAATTTTCAAGATGTGTTTTAAGAAGACTTCGTTTTCCTTTTTGCGTTCTCATTCGTTCTTGTTTCTTTTTCCTAAAAAAAAGCACCCTTTATAGTGGTATAGTTGACAGGACGTAGGTTATAGAATTGTCGTTAAACCGGCCTATCATACGGACCGGTCTTCGGAGTCTCAAAAAATCATGAAACACTGCCACCGCCCTGCGGGTATTACACTTGTACAATTGCACGTACAATTACCGGGACGGATCTTGAGCGCTGGCTTCAAGTTGCGCAGAAGTCAAATATTTGATCTCTTTAGTGGAGCAAAGTGAGACACGGGGGCGGGGAGTGTCAGTGATTGGCTCGCCGCGCCATCGTGTCATAGACGTCACTCGTGATTCTTTCCCTACTTTGCTGCATGTATCTAACAACGACACCGATTGGCTCGCCATGGAATGCGCAAAGCGATCCCCACACTGACGCTGAGCGCTCAATATTCGTGCCGGTAGTTGTACGGCGATAGACGTCCCACCCATACACACAAAGCGTTTTGGAAACACATTCAATATGCATACAGCTAAGGAGTGGAATTCCCTGCCGGAGTCCGTTTCCTGATAGCTACAACTTAGAAGTCTTTAAGTCAAGAGTGAATAGGTTACTTCTAGGCAAGCGTGCTCCATCGTCGACAACATCATCGCTTACCATCAGGTGAGATGGTGGTCAAACGCGAGCCTATCAATAATAAAATATATGTATATTTTATATCCCGAGGAATTTATTCGAATTCCCTGAACCATAATTTGTACTCTTTATTTAGTTACTACCTAAAAAACAGCCTAGTTTTGCGCAGGACTACAGGTCCCTCTTTCAGAAGTCGACACATGACCCTAGAAGGCTTCGGCCCTGCTGACCTCGGCGACTGGGGCGTGAGGATGTCTGTTCCCTCAGACGTACGGCTTTCTCCTTCGCTAGCATTACTGCTTCGTCAGAGGAAGGAGGCGATCACCGCCCATTCCCCCTCGCTCCGGACGATGACCTGTACCAGGGTCCGACGCGAAGGGTCGCTGCCGCAGATCGCCCCCACGAGGATACAGCGGTGCTGCTGCGCCCAAGCGGGGCATACCTCCGCCGTGTCCTGCGCATCCTCTTGCGTTTCTACCGCCTGAATTCGGTACAGGCATATCCCGAACTTACCATGTCTGGTGAAACACTGCGTCTTGCGGTAGGTGAGGACGCCATGACGTCTCTCCTCAAAAAGAAGGCTTACCGCCATGCTTATGACGTGCCCAGCGCTGGGTGTAAGCGCAGTATAAGAGCTTGCCTACGGGCCTGAGCGTGGTCATGTTCTCGCTGGGTGATTCATTCACAGAATTAGATAGATTTGAATAAAGTAGAAATGCCCGATTTTAGCAAATATCTCATAATTTATTAATACACAGAAAACAAAAAAATAAAATTGAGTTCAGTACGATCTAACTAGAAAATGACTACCTACACTCGGACTATTTTCCGTCTTAAAGTTAATAATGTGTGGACAATAAGGACGATTTTAGTATATTAATAGTATAATGTAGGTAAGTAAAACAAATCTAATTTATATAAACATTTTATTAGACATCAACAGGTCATTGATCATCAAATGAACTATTTTTTATTAATCAAACAAAATAATTACAATAATATAATAATAATAATAATTAGCACCATAAAATAAATAGAGAAAATAAACTCTTTATAAATAAACAAGTATAAAGGAATGATAAGTTCACAGTTGCCGAAATAAACAGGCAACGCCGAAAGATTTGGTATAGCTAGCACCTAGAGTTAACATTATTTTTATAACAGGTTAGCTTATTATACTGGGTGTAAGGGACAGCCCTCCACAATCTTTAAGGGTCAACTCACACCGAAAGAGCGGCGAAGGGCAGCGACCCGTTTACCGTTTATAAAATTCGCTGGAATTCCCGCGGCGCCGCGGGCATCCGCGCGACTCGTTCGAGTTTCTCATGCGATAATAAGTATTATAGAAATGAAAATAAAGTTAAAATTCATATGACACTGAAACTGCGCTCCGCTTCGCTGCGCTTCGACGCTCTTTTGGTGTGAGTTGACCCTAAGGCCTAGCTCAGTAGACGAAACTGAACAACCTTCCAAAAGACTTTTTTTCAGGAAACGAAAAATAATCAGCCTCACCATACAAAATTAAAAACTTGATTGGACAGTTTGTATGGAGAGGCCGATATTTTTTTTTCGTTTACGGAAAAATCTTGTGGAAGGTTGTTCAGTTTTGTCTACTGAGCAAGCCCTTAAAGTTTGTGGAGGGCTGTCCCTTACACCTTGTATAGCTAAATAAATTACAGGAGATGACTTTTTACATTTTAGGTTTATCTGGACATTTAGTAATGAAAACATAAGAAACCTATTGGTTCTTTTTTCAGTTTATTCGTTCGTTCTCACTTTCATTGAAGTTCCCTCGTCCACGGCGACTTTTAGTAGCGATGCTATAGCGCGTTCGCATCGATACAGACGCGATGCTGTAGCGCGTTGGTGTCTTTTCTATAGCGTTTGCCGCGCATTAGTAGCGACACTGACGCGCACTTACGAAACGCGCGACATTATGGCTACAAAAAATCGCCGTGGGCTAGGGGCCAAATAAGCCATCCTGTTTATCCGTTTGTTATTATCTGTAAGTTCTGTACGTCATTTTTGTCTGTTACTTCTGTTCGTCATTATTATCTGTTAGTTCTGTTCGTCATTATTATCTGTTAGTTCTGTTCGTCATTATTATCTGTTAGTTCTCTTCGTCATTGTTGTCTTTTAGTTCTGTTCGTCATTATTATCTGTTAGTTCTGTTCGTCATTATTATCTGTTAGTTCTCTTCGTCATTATTATATTTTAGTTCTGTTCGTCATTATTATCTGTTAGTTTTCTTCGTCATTATTATCTGTTAGTTCTCTTCGTCATTATTACTTGTTAGTCATGTTCGTCATTATTATCTGTTAGTTCTCTTCGTCATTATTACTTGTTAGTCATGTTCGTCATTATTATCTGTTAGTCCTGTTCGTCATTATTATCTGTTAGTCCTGTTCGTCATTATTATCTGTTAGTTCTGTCCGTCATTATTATCTGTTAGTTCTGTTCGTCATTATTATCTGTTAGTTCTCTTCGTCATTATTATCTTTTAGTTCTGTTCGTCATTATTATCTGTTAGTTCTGTTCGTCATTATTATCTGTTAGTTCTCTTCGTCATTATTATCTGTTAGTCCTGTTCGTCATTATTATCTGTTAGTTCTGTTCGTCATTATTATCTGTTAGTTCTCTTCGTCATTATTATCTGTTAGTTCTCTTCGTCATTATTATCTGTTAGTTCTGTTCGTCATTATTATCTGTTAGTTCTCTTCGTCATTATTATCTGTTAGTCATGTTCGTCATTATTATCTGTTAGTCCTGTTCGTCATTATTATCTGTTAGTCCTGTTCGTCATTATTATCTGTTAGTCCTGTTCGTCATTATTATCTGTTAGTTCTCTTCGTCATTATTATCTGTTAGTCATGTTCGTCATTATTATCTGTTAGTCCTGTTCGTCATTATTATCTGTTAGTTCTGTTTATTTTTGTCTTTTGGTCATTATCAGACAATATTTTTTTGTCTTTTAGTTTCGTCTGTCATTTCTGTGTATAATTTATTTGTCTTATAAGTCCGTCAATAGTTTGTTACTTAAGTCTGACATTTGTTTGTATGTTAATATAGTAAAAAGTTAATCGGGCTAAATTGTTTGGATTTAGTCAGTTATTCAGTTTTTACCAACATCGTTTATACGTCATTAGGTGTATCTGTAAGTCCGTCTTATCAGTGAGGTCATGTCTAGTTGTTTTACAGATTGACAATCCGTTAGCTCTTATTTTTTTTAATATGTCAAGTAAAATGATTTACTAGTGTTGTAAATAGTATAACATACTATGTAGTTAAATTGTCATCTCCCGTCAAAATGCATAATTTTGAGATACATTTAATATTAAAACATAATTTACTATCTCGTGCTTACTCTATAACATCAAACATTATTTTAAAAAAGTATAATTTAAAAAATAGGAAATAAATATTTTTTAATAAAATTAAATTCTCTTTTTAAATCACTGGTAAATGCTTTGGCATGTATTTGGTATCGATTTGGTCCTAAATTAATTAAATAAATATAAAAATATATTAAATTATATACTTAAAAAGTTAAAAAAAATATATTATGGCAACATAATAGTAACGACTAAAATTTGGACATAATTTGTATTAAAAAAAATATTATTCGATTTTGTATGTATCTGTAAACTAAAATGGCATTCCTACACAGCACTTTGGCTCACACACTTTACAAATGCGCGTCAATCATTCTAATGTTTACCTTATTACTGTTAGGATATTAGAGTTACTTGCGCACTCCTGAATTGCATCATATACAATGTGGAGAATACAATAATAAATGAAAACGCTGGCCATATTCATTCACACAACGTAAAATATCAGACCAACACTCAAAACATGTTAAAAAATTGCAGTTGACAAACATAAATGTATAATAATACATTATAATGCCCCTGAGTTTGTTTCGGTGTTTCTTCTCAGGGTAGTCAGATAGGAAACAACGGCCTCATCTAGCATAAACTGACGAAAAAAATTGACGTGTAAAAGTGTTTTTTAAACCTATTTACAAAATAAATATCATTTATCACATTTATGTTTGTCAACTGCAAAATTTTTTTAACATAATAATCATCAGCCCAAACTGTCCCACAGCTGAGCAAAGGTCTCGCTCTATTACTGCCACTGATTACGATTATTCATCCTTTCTTTCTAATTCAATAAGCATCTATCTCTTTCATGGTCTGCCGCGGCCCCGTGTCCTGTGTCTGGGCACCAATTCTATGTTATATGGGCCCACAGTTCGTTGTACATATGACAGACATTTTTGTCCAGTTCCATTAAAGTTGGGCAGCTTTTTGATAGACATGTCTTACCCAGTCCAATTTATGTTGGGCAGCTTTCTGATAGACATGTCTTGCTCAGTCCCACTTAAGTTGGGCAGCATTTTGACAGACATGTCTTGCTCAGCCCCATTTAAGTTGGCAGCTTTCTGACAGACATGTCTTGCCCAGTCCCATTTAAGTTGGGCAGCTTTTTGACAGACATGTCTTGCCCAGTCCCATTTTAGTTGGGCAGCTTTTTGATAGCATGTCTTACCCAGTCCAATTTATGTTGGGCAGCTTTCTGACAGACACGTCTTGCCCAGTTCCATTTAAGATGGGCAGCTTTTTGAGAGTAATGTCTTTCCCAGTCCCATTAAAGTAGTCACATAACGATGCAATTTTTGGAGTGCTGTGTAGTATTGGGGTATATAGAGATAAATTAGATATGTTACTTTCTATTACAACAACTAGAATGGCTCTACCTTAAACTAGGAATTATGTAGATGATACAATAACAAGTCATTCTTCTTAGGTTTCGATTTTTGGTTTCTTGGAATTCTTGTTTTGGTTAACTTAATTAATTGTATTCTGGGCATGTTAGATCTAATAGGTAATGGTCCTGGTCATCTTTTGTTACGGTGAAAAAACTTGGGGTACTTTTTATTCGACGTAAATATCAATGTTAGGGTTCCGAGTAGTATAAATACCAAATAGCGACGGCACCGTTGGCGCCGCGGTTGAGCGATTGACTGCTGCGCTTGAGTATCGGGATCGATTACCGTACGGAACAAATATTTGTATGGCCTACAGTTTAGTCTAATTACTTGTGTATATGAGTTTACGTCTCACACGATATAGGAATAATTCCTAGTGTGGGACAACATTTTTTTTTTAATTAGGAAAAAGTATTTCTTTGTTATCAGTCTGTTCTTTTATCCAAATAAATATAAATGCAATAAAAAATGATAATTTTCACCAAGACTCACCCTTCTTCAAAAGATAATCAAAACCATTACATCACCTGCCCTCGAAACTCAAGTCAGTTCTCCCTATACCTCCTAACTGGTCTTAAAACCTTCAGGATTGTTACTCTGCCACCTCCAAGTGTCGGCACACATATCTTCCAGGGTCCTGGTAGCCCGCCAGGCCAGCAGTCTGTGCGACAAGGCCACATCAGCGTAGTTGGAGGCGATGTCTCCCGCGCGGCGGCCGACGATGCGGTAGGGTACCTCGCGACCGCTGGCCACCTGGAAGGCGGCTATCATTTGGAGGACTGAGTAACCGGTGCCGGTGCCTGGAATTAGGAAAATTATAATTAATTAATGTTTTTACTAGAGGTGGCCTTAACCGTTGCGAGGTCTCGGGCGTTAAATCATTGTGAAGCCCTTGTGCTTTTTGCAAAGTTTGTGAATCAAAACTGGGTACATTATATCGTCACCTCTATGCATCGATGACCGATGAAAGAACTAGATTAACAATCCCATACAAAAGTTCGCTCCAAAACTGTCGCCAACTGTGTTTAGGTAATTATAGTTGAAATAAATATACAACAATGTAAATTAAACTTTAATAGCAACGCATAGAGTTATATTCACGAAGGTCTGTACAATAACTAAATATCTTTTATGACCGAAGCTCTTGGTCGACACACATCATAACAAATTCAACCTTACTTACATGAGTTTAGGTCGTATTTACAAAGGGTCAAAAAAAAGTAATAAAATTTAACGACCAAGGCTCGCCGCTAGGACAAAGAATGATTGGAGTCGAAATGTCTTGTGAGAAATATATATTTTTTTAGTTCTTAATTTTACACGTGTTTAATGTAAGCCATTTTTTATATGTAAATTACATATAAAAAAATGGCTTACATAAAAACGCATTCTCTATTGTATTCTTTTCTGTTGGTTTTGTTAGGGCATTATTTATCAATGAAACAAATGTGATATGTAATTATTTATTAATTCTTTTTCTTATGTCTAAATCTTATATATATTATTTAGCTTTATATATAATTAAAGCTAAATAAACTACAGCTACACCTGTCTGTTGCCTTATTTTTCTAACTGCATATGCAGCTGAGCTTAATCTTCCAGAGAGAGTTCTAATATGAGATTACATTACATAGCAAAAAAAGATACTGAAAAAAAGAAGTATATAAAAAGTAAGTACTGAAACTGTTGCGAAAAAAAAAATGCTTCGAACATACAACACTTCTTTGGGTTGGTTTGAAGAATTCTTCGGATCTTTGACGTACTATTACTGATATCCATTTTTGACACCGCACTGGATTTCGAGGAAAGCTAAAAAAAAAAAAATTCTTTAATCCCATTACGTGTTGGTAGTCAAAATGAAATCCATAAAATGTTACTATTGTTTTATTAAACACTTATTGTGTAATAAAAGTATTATTAAACAAAACAAACAAATATATTTTATTAACAAAAAAGAAAATAATTATTAGAAACAACAGCGTCTCCACTAAACGGAACAGTACCAACGCAAATAAACCGAACAATTTCAAGTGGTCATGCGAGAGTATGATTTATACGTTTAGTATAAGTGTCTTTATAATCAGTGTGCGTTATAACTCCGGTTTATAAATACTATTTAATTTTGAAAAAGTTTTTACGTTGATTTCTTAATGAAATATCAATATTTACAATACAATGATGACAATTATATAATGATAATATTATTACTTACAGAAAATATGAAACTCCATCCTTTTTTAGCGTCCTTGATGTGTAATTTTTGCAGTTTTTAAACGAACACTGAGGCATGTTTACCGTCGGAGCGTTTAAGTGTTACTAAACCAAAAACTACACCCGTAAGTCGAGTGGGTGGAGTTTTGGTGAGGACATTTTTTCGTCACTGATTGTGAATCTAGTTCTTTACATGGGTCATCGATGCCTCTATGGCAAAGTTGCGAATCTACCGTTTGCATAAACGGCAGATTCACAACTTAATTTTATGTACAAAATAATAATAAAAAAAATGTATGATAAAGTTGCTAATCTGCTGTTGCGTTAACGGCAGATTCACAACTTTATTTCATGTATGGCAAAGTTGCGAATCTGCTGTATACGTAACTAGGTAAGATATTTCTTTCTTACTTATTAAAAAAAATAATCTAAAATCAAAACTAGGTACTAAATACATTATATTTATGATATTTTAAGTAGATGTTATATTATAAGATATTCACATGGATTTGATTTAAATTATGTTTACTGCTTTTTAAGTAGCTATTTGTCTAATCGAGTTGTTACGCGGGGCCTCTATAGGAGCGATTTTCTGGGCGCTTTATTTATTTAAACTTCATGTACAGTAGTGGTACATAAGCGGACTTAATGCAACAAGGCATTTTACCAGTCAGCCTTTGAGTTAAAAAAGAGAACAGCGGTTGTTTGGAAGAAGTAACAAACAAACATACACACACACTCACAAACTTTTGGTTTATAATATTAGTGTGATTTAGCTCTATCGACGGGTGCTATCTTCTCTGGTCATCATTTCACATCTTACTCACCCAAGTTGATAGCATGGAAGCCGCTGAAGCCGGGCTGTTGGAACAGCTTGACAGCCTTCACGTGGCCCTCGGCCAGGTCTTCAACGTGGATGTAGTCTCGCACTCCTGTGCCATCTATCGTGGGGTAGTCGTTTCCGAAGACCAAGAGCTCTTGGAGGCGACCTACTGCTACCTGAAAAAATATGATACAGTTATTCTATTTCATAAATTGATTTATTTATATATACTTTATTGCACACCAAAATTATAAATTTACAAAAGGAAACTATATAATAAAAAACACACAATTGGCGGCCTTGTCGCACTAGGCGATATCTTCCAGGCAACCTAGAATGGACAGAGATTGCCTGGACACAAAATCAATTTAGATACGAATAAAAATTTTCTTTCGGTGGGAAATCATCCTATGATTTCTCCCGCTTTTGGGCGGCGCGGGAGGGGGCGTTTCAGGCTTTCACAGACTAAAACCCAATTATTTTCTTTGCGTTGCGTTCCAGGACCCCGGGTTTCCCTTTCGGAAGCCAGCCCATGGCCCCAGAAGGCTTCGACCCTGCTGGGCCCCAACGGTTTTGCTGACATCTCTATGAGCGTGCTTGGGAACTGTGAGGGTCGTATTAATGATTTTAATTATTTTTTTCCATGATATAAACTAGAGTTTCACTGCGTTCTCACCTGATGGTAAGCAGTGATGCAATCGTTGATCGTGAAGCGCACAATTTATTAAGAGCCTACTCACTCTAGCCTTCCGTAAAGAGAGAGATTCGAAAGAGACCCCGAGGCCCTGGAACGCAATGAGCAACTGAAGGAACAGTGGCGGGTTTTAATCGGTAAAACTCTGACACTCCTTCTCACTCCAGCCAGAATAGGACTTCTCCTAATAACTTATTTGGTTTTTTTTATGGTGGGGAAAATCATCCAATGATAACCCCCGCTCTTGGGTGGAGCGGGAGATAGTGTCAGACTCTTACTGACTAAAAAACTCACCCCGTTCCTTCAAGCCTTCATACCGGGGCTCGAGTTCCCTTTCGGATAACCTTGGCCCCAGTAGGCTTCGACCCGGCTGGGCCCCTGCTGTTGCTGACAACTCCAACTTCTTATTTGGTGACTATATCTATCATCAGAAAAAAAGCAAGTTACCTGAGCAATAAACGGCATAAGGTTGTTGGGTATACCGGCAGGATCCTCGCCGATGCGACCACTGTGATGAGCTCCGACCGGGTTGAAGTAGCGGAGAGATATCACCTTCCATTTCTGTAATGATCACATTATATTACGCATGTTATTCTACACACATTCTTCATTTCGGAACGGATCTTGAGCGCTCGGAGTCAGAGTGGGGATCGCTTTGCGCATTCCATACATTGGCGAGCCAATCGTCTTCGTTGTTAGATACATGCAGCAACACAGGGAACGAATCAGGAGTGACGTCTAGGACGCGATGGCACGGCGAGCCAATCACTGACACTCCCCGCCCGCGCGTCTCACTTCGCACCACTAAAGAGACTGAATATTTGACTTCTGCGCAACTTGAGGCCAGCGCTCAAGATCCGTGACGGCAATTGTATAATGACGAATACACATCTATGAAGCTACACGTCTGTGGACCATAGGCCTCACTCTTTCAAACGTTCCAGCATGATATGCCATGCCTACCCATATCACTTTGCCTGATCTTCAAATCAGATCGACACAGTCAAGACCAAATAGGTGTCGGTTATTATCCTTTTGTTTACTCGCTGTATTGTGCAATCAACTAAAGAATTTATTATGCTAGGGACAAATAAACATGTTTGATCGATGCAAGTAATATCTGTTATTGCGTACGTAATATATCTTTTATACGCAAGACAAACACAGACGATCGATTTCAAGTATTTTACTTTTCAACAAACATGTCAACAGGATAAAAGATACGATAAAAATCTTTCTTTTCTTGCAGGCTCTCTTTTCCACTTTGCAAGTAACTTGGACATACAGGTTAAGTTTACAACCAATATCTATTTAGTCTTGAAAAAAAAATTAGGCAATTTGCATGACAGCTAAACTACCCTACAAGTTTTCCCGTACTTGCATAAAGGCAAGACTTTCTATTCTGTAAACTTGCGTGCTCTTGCAATAACGATTAAACTTTCTATTCTGCTAGCTTGTGTCCACATGCGTATCGCCTATACTTTCTATACTGCCCCCCTAGCCAAGATACAATCGTTTCGCTTGCGCCGAACGCTTCGAGTTGACCTTGCCGCCAATTCTTTTGTTCTGACCACGTGACTGAGCGTTAAGACGACGTCATTCCCGTACATTTGAAGCTTTCTACAAGCGTTAACTATTGCAGATTAGCAACTTGGCTAGGGTACTGTAATCTTGCGTGAATTTGCATAACGGATAAACTTTATATTTTGCGAGCTTGCGCGCACTCGCATAACGGATAAACTTTATATTTTGCGAGCTTGCGCGCACTCGCATAACGGATAAACTTTATATTTAGCGAGCTTGCGCGCACTTGCATAACGGATAAACTTTATATTTAGCGAGCTTGCGCGCACTTGCATAACGGATAAACTTTATATTTAGCGAGCTTGCGCGCACTTGCATAACAGCTAAATTTTTGCAAGTTTACAAATACCCACGTTTCAGCACCGTTATAGCTATCTTCTGGTCCAGTTGCACCAAAAATCAATACACATAAACTCTACACGAACTAAAGTTCAAAAACTGTAGGAAAAAGACTATGTTTTAACAAAGTTTGACGCTAAATAAGATTTTTAGAGTATGTGGTATTTACCTGGTCACTGGTACAGAGGTCCTTCATGATCTCCTCGCAGAAGTACTTGGACTTGCCGTAGGGGCTCGTGAGGCCGCGCCCGGTGTCGTGGCCCTCGTCGATGGGGAGTCGCTCTGGCTCGCCGTATACCGTGCATGATGAGCTGTAGACTAGCTTGTAGACGCCGTAGTTACGCATCACCTGGGGAATATTTTAGTGTCATTTATGCCTTGATCACACGTACCGAGTAAAAGGGACAGACAGTAAAATGTTGCTCGGCCGAGACAGTGATGTATGTAAGGGAATTGTAGAGATAAGCGCTCGGTGCTGTGTTTACACGTACCGAGTATTTGGCCGAGAGCACTGTCTCGCTCGTTTACTCGGTACGTGTGATCAAAGCAACACGGTAGTAGTATTTTATTATCCAAACTTTTAACCGTCGGATTGGTCCGACGAGTGTTACCACCATCTCGTTTAGTTCTTCAATCTTCATAGGTGATAGAAGAGCTGATGAGATGGAGTCATTGGTGGAGGGTGTCGAATATATCCGACGTAGGCCGTAAAAAGGTTAATGTGTAAAAGTGATTTTATCACTTATTGACTGGTAAAGAGGGCACGGTTGGCGCAGTGGTTGAGCGAATGGCTGCTGCGCTGCGTCTCGCGGTTTCGATTGCCACACGGTGTGGTCTACAGATAGGTGTTCCAAGTCTAGGTGCCTTGTGTATGTGAGTGTTTTTCGTGAATGCACCCACGATACAGAAGTAATTCTTAATGTAAGACAAGGCAATGTTTTAAAAAAAAGGAAAAAATAAATAACATAACACGCGCTGGTAAGTTACGAGTATACATGTGGATGGATGGAGAGGGAGAGAAAGGCCAATTAAAAGTTGGATGGATTGTGTGAAAATTGATATGAAAGAAAAGAGTTAGTGACAGCGTGACGGATGAAAGAACAGAAGAAAACGTGTTGCGCCGACACGAGATAAAACGAGACAAGGGCAGGAAGATAATGCTGCAGGTAACAGAGGTTTCGCAGCTCCATAGCGATCCTACATCTAGATGTATAGCTAAACTATCTCAATATATAGGGCGGCTGGTAATTAGTGACCGATACTTATACACGTGATTGTACTCGTGATTACAAACAACTTTCCCAAAGAAACTTTTTTTTATACTCATTAGTTTTATCACAATAACAAAACAGCTGTTTGCGCAAACTCGTGCGCGCGCGCCTGCGACCTCTCAGCTGTTAGCCAAGTAACGCCGTCGTCTCATGTACCTTACCTACAATAGTGATAGTGCACCCGCGCCGCTTGCAAACCCATTGGTGGTTGTAATTAGTGTAGGTACTGACATGTTCCGGTTAAATAATATAAGTTAAATAATGAGTATAAAAAAAGTTTCTTTGGGAAAGTCGTCTGTAATCATGAGTACAATCACGTGTATAATTATCGGTCACTAATTACCAGTTACCCTATATACTTGTATAACTATACTACATGACGATTTTAAGATACTTGAATTTTCTTTCAAAAGGATAAATCAATAAGATTCTTCTTTTTTGTTTAGAAGATGCGAGGTTTTCAAACAGATTGGTTAAAATTTTGAATATACAGGTACTGTCTTATCTGGCATTCCTTAACACACAATATTATGCGTAAGCCATTTATCAATCTGGCATGTTAATCCTAAAAGCTCATTCAATCTCTATAAGTCTTTCTGTACAAAGGAACACGCTCGATACAAATAGGTATCCATCTAGGACAATGGTTCCTAACCTTTTCGATCTTGTCACCCCTATGATACCCCCCCTCAAATTAATATAGTACGCCATATATTTTTACTTTACTAAACATACTTAACATGATGTTTTTTAGTATGGCGTGGTACAAATACCGGCAAGGATCTTGAGCGCTGGCTTCAAGTTGCGCAGAAGTCAAATATTCTGTCTCTTTAGTGGTACGAAGTGAGACGCAGGGGCGTTGAATGTCAGTGATTGGCTCGCCGCGCCATCGTGTCATAAACGTCACTCGTGATTCGTTCCCTGCGCTTGCTGCATGTATCTAACAACGACGACGATTGGCTCGCCAATGTATAGAATGCGCAAAGCAATCCCCACTCTCGACGCCGAGAGCTCAATATCCGTGCCGGTATTTGTAGGTTGGTTTAAAGCGAGGCTCCAACTTGTCATTGATTACATGGGCTTGAAATGCACTGGTGAACTAGATTCGGTCGTATTGGTCTGTTATAATTTACCACCGCAGAATACAATTTTTACCCCCACAGGGGTAATTACCCCCGGGATAACCGTGGGTATAGGATATACAAATATTAATCTGCGGTATCCAGGTCATCAACAAGTTCTTAGTTCAAAGTTACAACAATAACCTTTTTATGTTATCGACGGCACGTACAAATAATAAACAGCTATTAAATTGACGACTGACGTATTAGATTTTAAAGATGATATTAAATATTAATGTTGTGTATTGAGTCTGATATTCTTCGCTCCACAAAGAGCCGGGCCACGCGATGCGTTGCAGCGCCGCACCGCAAATATTTCGACTAATCGGCGGGCACATGAGTGACGCCACCCCGCTCGTACGGCCCACCGATTCGTCTACTTTCAGTACATTTACCCGTTATCGCCGAAGCCCTGGAGGGCATTTTTTTTTTTCCAAAGAGCCCGTGAGTGTAAGCGAATCAGGGTGTAAAGTATCGCGAACCTCCATTGACTAGGGAGGATCCTCAGACTAGTGCACAAAATATATAGGTACAGAAGTCAATCTACATACAAAGCGCGCTCGAGCAACGCACACAAAGACACTGCTCACAGACACGATGTCTCGGTCGCGTCTCGGATCACTCGTCGAACAATTCCGGCTCAAAGGCTCATTAGTGTGCGTCCACCGAGCGAAGTGAATGACATGAGATTGTCTTCTGTCACGATGCGAGATATGATATTCTTATGTGGCGCCATATATGTCACTACAATTCTTCCTCTTACCTCTAAGAGCGTGCAGGTCCCCGTTATGTTAGCTTGGTAGTACTCTAGCGGCTTCTCCACGGACTCGCCCACCGCCTTCAGCGCTGCGAAGTGTATCACACATTCTATGTTGTGCTGGAAACAGACAGAACCATGTAAATGCTGTTTAATTGCTCGAAAGAGCCTTTGCAGCCCTGGAACGTGAAGGGCAACTTAAGGAACAAAGGTGGAATTTATTCAATATCTTCAATGAAGTTAAGGTTTCAACCTTAATGTCATTGGACTTTAAAAGCCTCTAAGAACAGGATCACGTTATGCCATTTTCAACCGGTCAATGGAGATAGCTTTTCAAATTCGATATTATAAGCATATTAATAAATCAGTGGATAATCAGCTTTACAATGTTCCCACTGCTAGGCCCACTTCCACTTTTAAAGAGAAGGCCTGAGTGCCTTCTCTTTAAAAGTGGAAGTGGGCTGTAATCCACCACGCGAGCCCATTGCAAGTTGGTGGATGTTACATGTCTTCGAAATGTTTGGGTCTAGGACATAATTTTATCACAATGTTTTTCTTCGACGCCTTGAGAGTAAAGTGGTGATAAAATAAGTTACACAAAGTATACCGCTTGCCTGGGTTTGAACGTACGACATACAACTCATAAGTCGAGGCTAAGACTGAGCCACCACTGCTCAATTCGATATTAATTAACCGACAGGCTGGAATTGCATGACTTTATTCCGCCATCACCTTTCTACCATCAGACAACCTGAAGTACGGCAAGTATTCACCGTTACGTTGTTGAAACCTCTACGGTCCGGATTAAGCGTTTCGTCTCGTCGTTTATACCGCGTACATCGAAGGACTGGAACAATTTGCCTGCTGCGGCCTTCCCGGTCTATTTTAATTTAGGTGTCTTCAAGGCTAGAGCGAATAGGCTCCTCATAAATTAGTACGCCCCACCATCAAGGATTGCATCTCTGCTTACCATCAGGAGGGATCGCAGCCAAGCACTAATATATATTATCATACTCACTTTCTCAAAAACATTGCTCAACCCTTCTCTATCTCTAATATCCAGCTCATAGAAATGTATCGTCTTATTCGTGAGCTCCTCAATAATCCTCAGCGGTTCCGGTTTTTTCTGACCCTCAGCCCTGAACGCGTTGGACAGGTTATCGACGACCACTATGTCGAAGTCTGGGCGGTCTGACTGTTTCTCTAAGAGGGAGGTCACTGTGTGGGACCCGACGTAGCCTGCTCCGCCTGTCACTAAGATTGCTGATGTCATTGTGACTCTGTAATAAGAGATGGCACGGTTACATGAGGTTTTGTTTGGCTTTAATTAGCTATGAAGGCAGATAAAAAAAAATCTTCTTAGTGTGTCGGTGGCAAAAATAGTATAAGTATTTTCTAAATTATATTATTGTGTACTAGCTGACCCGGCGAACTTCGTACCGCCTAATAGTTATGTTGTGTTACCTTTTAGCTAAACTGTCAACTCTACCCTACTCCACCCTACTCTACCCTACTCTACCTTACTTCACCCTACACTGCCCTAATTTTAATTTTTTTTCCGTAAAAACCTCCTCACAATTACAAACACAACAAAAAAAGAATTAGCGAAATCGGTCCAGCCGTTCACGCGTGATGGCGTGACCAAGGAAATAGGGATTCATTTTTATACACCGCTAAATTTTAATCGTTTTAATCCCATGGAGGGTCGATCCGGTAAAAAAGGTACTTTATTTTTTAATTTTATCTTTACAAATCGATATTGTTTCATATACCAGATCGACCCTCCACGAGATTAAAACGATCAAAATTTAGCGGTGTATATAGATTTATTTATTTAAGCATCATGCGTCATGCGACATCCAGGGCTAGGCATAATATGGCCCTGCATGACGACGAATAGAGATGTATGAAAGAGAAAAAACTAAAGCTAAACAAATTGCGCTTTGAGCAAGACATAATACACATGCCTATAACTCACACAAAACTAAGCAACAAACTTGCATGGCATTGCGCCGTAACAATTTCTGATTGTCGAATGTCACACTGGCATGCAAGTTCCTTGCATACTCTTGCGCAAGCTATACGCTTGTGTTTTATGGCCTTCATAAGTATGTGTTCAAATCCTATCTAGGTTTGTTTAGGGGTAATATCACTGTGGTATGCTGGTTAAAAAGTATCGATTGTGTATATTAACTTTGGATGCTCTGTTATCATTGAGATAAGCGAATTAATTTGATATTTTATACCGCGGTCACTAACCCGGTTTTCGACGTCGAATCTTGTCGATAGAAATCTACAGAATAAAAACATGAAACATTGCATGGTGATTTTTTTTATGGTGGGGAAAATCATCCAATGACAATCCGCCCAAGAGCGGGGGCTCTTGGGCGGAGCGGGAGATAGTGTCAAACTCTTACTGACTAAAACCCACCCCGTTCCTTCTAGCCTTCATACCGGGGCTCGAGCTCCCTTTCGGACAACCCTGGCCCCAGTAGGCTTCGACCCGGCTGGGCCCCTGCTGTCGCTCCCACGAGGGCACGGCAATGCTACACCTCGACTGTGTGCTCCACCGTGTCCTCCGGGCATTCCGCACAGTGGCGACACCCGGGCGTCACTTCCGCACGAATCCGGTGCAGGAACCTCCCGAACGTGCCATGTCCGGTGAGGATCTGCGTCATACGGAAGGTAAGGACGCCGTGAGATCTTTCCAGCCACGCCTCAAAGAGGGGACTTACCGCCATAATTGTGGCGTGCCCAGCACTGGATTGCGATAATCGCTGACGCCATTTCACCATGAGATCCCGCCGGAGCTCTGTCATGCCATGCCGTGACCTGTCGCGGCAGCGGACTTTTACCCCGGCGTTGCATCTCCACGCGCATATCGTGCATGTCTGCAAGGACTGTTGCCTCCAGATCCCACGGTGGTAGGCCAGCAAGGAAGCTCACCGCTTCGCAGGAAATCGTGCGGTATCTCCGCACCATCCGTATTGCCATGACCCTCTGGCAGGCATTCAGAATGGCCGCCGGTCGCTTTTGCAGCGACGGCACCTACACCGGCGCGGCGCCCCGTAAAGGGCCATGGACCGAACGATCCCTGCGTAGAGCCTCCGGCAGGAGGCATCTGGACCCTCAAGGTTGGACAGGAGCCGCTTAAGCGCAGCCCCAGTCCGGTTCAGTTTGGGAGTCAAATATTACATGGTGCTCAAGTTAGCACCATGCAATAAGTAAGGTTGAAGGAGAAATGGAGTACTTCTTATCCTATTAAGATAAAGGGATCCACACGAGTCGGCAGCACGTTGGCTCTGCAGTGCTCTTAACGCGATCCATTTTACGACCTGAACTGTTAAAAGAATGGTGCTATACAGGGTGTATAGCTCCATCCCTCTTTCTCGCTCGCACTACTGACATTTTAACACGTCATGGTAAGTCCCCTGGTCAACAACGCGTGGTGTTTCACGTGCTTCTCAAAGAGATGTCAGCGTCATTGACGGGGCTCGGGGGCCTGCTAAGGCTGCGGTCTCTTCACAAGAGGTAACGCTGCCCTGAAACGCAAAAGGCAAACTTAGGTAACACAGGTGAACTGATGAAAAGATTGACGCCCCATCGTCAATCTTTTACTGACTAAAACCCACCAGGTGGGCTCTACCCAGAGTGATGGATATTCCCTCGATTGGTGACCAGCAAAAAAAGGGTGACGGGGTCCACATAAATTAATTCAGGACAAAACTTCGTCAAGGGAGCGAACGAAATTATGCGGGCGAAGTCGATGGATGAAAAAGTGAATAAATAGCGCAAAAAAAAAAATAATCCGGGCCTGAGTCTCAGCAGTGGGAAAATTATAAGGCCGACTATGCTAGAAAATAATATATGGACCCATACCGTAGTTTAGTTTACTTTGAAAATTGATAAAAAATACTAACAAGTTAAAAAAATAAAAATTATTGATAACACAAACACTCACAATCAGCAATCTTAGGTGCGTTCAGTCGCAACAGTGCCTCGTAAACGAGACAACTATATATTTATAAAGAGCTGAGTAAATAAGTTTATTTGTCATACAATGTATTGCACTTATGTACATTGTATACCTAAAGACGTACAAATATTGTTTTCGCAACTGTTTTGTTTCATTCAATTCAATACCATGTGTTTTACTTGCGTACGTCTCTTACAGTAAAACTAGTTTTCCCCACAGCTTTTCCCGCGTTTATAAATTATGTCTATGCTGTTGTTGCCACTTAGGCAACTCAGGATTAAAACAGATTTTTCTATCGGTTAAAAAAATGTTAGCAATCAGACCAGTATTTTCAGAGATTACTTCCTACAAACACAAAAGTAATCATCCTGGCAGACGATTGCTCTGCCTGGTCTGGGTAAATGCGCGAAGATTGGTTTCGGACTGTTTTATATTTGTTGTAATAGCACGGAGAATCGGGAGAATACCACGATGCAGGGTTATGAATTTCGATTTTTATTTTACGAACTCAAGTTTAGTTCCTATGTGGCGATGTCGCTATGTAGATGTCGCTACAATCTCTTCTGCCACGCCTCTCTATTAGTCATTCTTCACAGAGGGGACTTACCTTCGCGATTGTGGAGTGCCCAAAATAAAAGGGCATAATGTATAAAAGATGAACATAACAAAACTGATATCTTTATACCTACATAAAAATGAATCCCTATTTCCCTTGGTCACGCCATCACGCGTGAACGGCTGGACCGATTTCGCCAATTCTTTTTTTGTTGTGTTTATTATTGTGAGAAGGTTCCTATGAAAAAAAAATGAAAATTAGGGTAGGGTAGAGCAGAATAGTGTAGGGTAGGGTATGGTAGAGTAGGGAAGAGCGAGAGCATAGCCGCGGGCAAAAGCTAGTTACAAAATATAATTGAAAATGAAAAAAAATGTGTCGGGGACGGGGAATTAAAAAAAAGAATTGAATTTAAGTTTTATTCATCACTAAACGATTACTACAGATACCAATCGGCCATTTTTAGAGAAAACTCCTACCTATTGATAATTTTTCAATGCCCAGTAGAACGCTACAATCTCCTAATTTGCCATAGTTGATCTGAAGGCATTTTCAGTCCAGTCACGTGTACAATACACGCAATTATACGCATTACTTATGCGTGAAATCATAAAGTATTGTTTAGCGTGTAACACAAATACTGCATTTTATGCTACAATACGTACGTCATGTTAGTATCCTACCCACAGTGCACCTGTGATAATAGATATTGCTCAGTCGATATTTATTTCTTTGTATTAAGTGAAGGTGCCCTTTTGAAAGAAAATTTACTCTACCTTCTTTTTAGCGTCCGTACCTCAAAGGAAAGAACGGAACCCTTATAGTCTAAGATCTGATTAAGAACGACCTTCACCGGTCTGTTTAAGGGGTAAAACGTATTTTATGATAAATTTAGTGTATTAAATAATATAACGCGGGTGGGTTACCTAAGAAATTCGTGGCCAGACTATTATTAATTAAAAATTTACTTTTTTTTTAGAAAAATGCACAACCGTTATTCATACCAGATTTTTTTGCAGACAACACTATAACATCGTATTCGTAATGAAACAGCGTTTATTTTGACATAGAATTTGTTGTATATCAAAATAAACACACCTGTTTATACCTGGCAACCCATAGTTATGCCAGGAAACAAATAGGCAACCCAACATTTTTATGTTCTAAAGGCTTCACTATTTCGGTTAGTATTAAATTTATTCGTTAAACACACCGGTGCATTTTAAAAGAAAAAATAAAATTGTTTGGCCGAGAATTTCTCAGGCAACCGCCAGGCACCCGCGTTATATTATTTAGTTTACTAAATTTATCATAAAATACGTTTCATCCATTAAACAAACCGGTGAAGGTCGTTCTTAACCGTATCCTCTACTATTATAGGATCACTTTGTTGTCCGTCTGTCTGTCTGTCTGTCTGTCAAGACCCTTTATCTAGAGAACGCGTGGAGGTATCGAGTTGAAATTAAAACCATTCAAGCCCAAAACCATCACCACCAAACCACTCAAGTCTGTGCTCCCTTCAAGCTGTGAAAAATCAAACTTCTAAGTTAACGATTAAAAAAGGTACGGCCGTTTATGTCGCAAATAACGTGTATTTCGATACTCTCAAAGATCGAAATTCAGAGGGTACTTCCCGTTGACCCAGAATCCTGAAAGGGTGAAGCAGGATAAGGTAGGGCCAGCGGCCCCCAAGAGGTTTTGCCAAAATAAATTATGGTATTATATCAGTGACATATGTATATTATCACTGTTGACGTGAATTTAGGCTTCTATCTCACTTCGCTACGCTCGGTGAACACACACTAATGAGCGTTTGAGCCGGAACTGTTCGACGAGTGGGCCGAGGCGCTCCGAGATATCGTATCGGTGAGCGGTGTCTATGTGTGCGTTGCTCAAGCGCGCTTTGTATGTAGATTGACTTCTGTACCTATCTATTTTGTGACTACGCGTTGGCGAAGATAAATAACACGCTAACCTACGTCAAATCAACATACTGAATCCTATGCACGAGACCTCCACAGAATGCGTAGGAGTGTAAATGAAAGGTCATCCGGGAAGTTCACAGGTCAATTTCAATTAGATACAGTTTATTTACTAGTTAGTGCCGTCTCTGATAACAGCAGATAAGTCGGATACTCTTTCATAATAATGGTATGTATTGATAACCACTTCGCTGACGAACTGACAAAGCAGATTTATTGCGAAAATCTTTGCTAAAAAAAATATAATATTTTTATTTGCAGTGATGGGCACGGTGTAGCGACATCTATGAGGTCACATAGGAACTAAACAACGAAATCCTGCATCGCGCAATTAGAGTTCTCCGCGCGATTTGAGCATAAACAACTTGGCTTGATATTTTGGGGTAATAGTGTTGATAAAGAACGCGCGTTCATTGCACAGAAACGGTGTATCAGGGCAATATTCAACTTACAGAGAACTGAATCCTGTGAACCATTTCTTAAAAAAATGAACGTGTTGACATTACCGTGTCTGTACATTTTTGAGGTCGCAGTTTTTGTTAGAAATAATATTGACCTATTTAAATTTCGAACGCGTATACGCCATCAGGACAAGCTTGACATAGTTCCAAGTAAGACGCACTTCCTGCACAAAAGCATTTTCTGCTCTGCTCCGCGTATATACAATAACATTCCAGGGTCTATAAGAGCAATTACTGAAATAAAATCATTTAAAAAGAAACTCCATGAACTATTAGTAAATAAATGCTATTATTCTATGAAAGACTTCTTCGACGATAAATCACTTTTAAAATACAATCTGCCTGGGTCATGATGCGTTTTGTATACTTAGACACATGATGAAATTTTTTTACTGATGATATTTGTAACTGCAACTAATATTTAGAAATGTAACAATATTGCAATGTATTCTAATTAATGTTGACATACATGTAAATTCACTTTTATGTACCTACATTTTATTGTACGCCCTAAGGGTAGGACATAGCTGTTCGCTAAATATATAATTATCACCATCTGTATTATGTACAATTACCTATGATCCACAATAAAGATGATTTGATTTGATTTGATTTGATTTGAAACAACAGCTCGAAATTATCGATGGCCTATAGATAATTTCAAGCTGTTGTATATTAGACAAAACACCCAACTGGTCGGAGGATCCTCCCTTTTCAATGGAGGTTTGGAGGACTTTGCTGTCTGTTCCGCATACCTCTAAAAGGTGTCGGTAATTCTAGAAGTAGAAAAGAACATTAGAAATTGGATTCCAAACGATACGATAATTGGAGTTAGAACGACTCTCCACTTCTCATTTTTAAAAGCAATCTGCGCGATAAAGGTAGAACTACACTGCGCACATGTGTGCTACGTACGCTGATTTGTGCGAGTCGGTCTCCATACATTTTATATAACATAACAACTAGACTTGTAGAGATACATTAGATTTACGCCACGCGACGCGACCCTACGTACAAATCACGCGTCGCCCACGTATGCGTCGGTCTAATATACTTCTCACTTAAAAGTACTATCACTACTACTGCCGGAGTCTGTATTTTCTGATAGCTACAACTTAAGGGTCTGTAAGTCAAGAGTGAATAGATTACTTCAAGGCAAGCGTGCTCCATCGTCGACCACATCATCGCTTACCAACAGGTGAGATGGTGATCAATCGCGAGGCTATCAATGATAAAAAAAACTATTTCCTGAACTCGCTACAGACTCTGTTTTTGACAGATAGGTAGGTTGATTGAAAATCCGGATATCAATTTTACAGCCGGATATGAAAATGACACCGCCATGCCATTCCAGTAATGTGTCTCATAAATGTTTAGTCTTGTAATTGGAAAAACTTGTACGTCAGATTACACAACTGATAAGTCCCACCTTTCTTTGTTATAATGGATTAGTGATGTTAAGTTAGCCTTATCGTGATGATAGACGCTTTGTAACTATCTGCCCGATTGCACTTGGTTGATTTTTGGGTGGCCATGACTACAACTCACTCTCATTCGCCTGGAGTCATAGAGACGCGAGCCAAGAGAATCATCGGCAATGATGCACTTGTAGAATCGAAGCTCCAAAGTCTTGAGCATCCCCGCCGAGTTGCTAGCCTGTCGGTTTTCTATCGTTTACATTTCGGCGCTTTCCGAAATGTGATAAAAAATGCACTGTAATCGCACAATCTAATTCCGCCAAGTCCGTTCCATCATCGGACCACAAGACGTACGGCGTTGCGCTACAGGCACCAGTACATGGTAGACATTCCACCCATACGCACAAAGCGTTTTGGGAACACATTGTGTGTACAGCCAAGGAATGAAATTCCCTGCCGGAGTCTATATTTCCTGATAGCTACAACTTAGGGGTCTTTAAGTCAAGAGTGAATAGGTTACTTCTAGACAAGCGTGCTCCATTTTCGACCACATCATCGCTTACCATCAGGTGAGATTGTGGTCGAACGCGAGCCTATCAATAAATAATAAAAAAATACACGTTACAAGTTCTTACATAAATTATTCAGACCTACGTCACTTTTATTATACTTACAAAGTAAACAACAACTTCTATTCTCTTGAAGGATGACCTCAAATTGCCATTTACTTTGTGTGGTGCCATTTATTGTACACCATTAAAATAAATGTTTGGCCTACATTCACGCATTGTTGTATATTGTGATATAGGGCCAGGCAGTCAAAGCTCAGGCAGAAATGTCCCCCACATTTCTGCCGAGATTTTTTTTAAATACTGCAGTCTCAGGGAATATTTCCAAGCTGCTGATGTGGGTATACATCGAGATGTAGTGGCAGTGGACAAGACACTCACCCCGCTCTCCCTGGCTAACGAGAACTGGCGCAAACCTGTAGTGCTTTACTACTGATCGCAGGGAAGTGTGGCATATGATTTGTGCGAAAGTGAACCCCGGGGCCCTGGAACGAAGGCAAAGAAGGAACAGGAGTAGGTTTTAGTCAGTAAAAGTCTGACACGCCCTCCCGCCTCGCATAAGGGCGGGAGATGTCATTAGATGATTTCCCACCTAAAAAAAGGACTTCCCTTTTTTTAGGTGGGAAATCATAGTAGCAGAGCAAGGAACTTCACAGATGCTTTTTCCGGGCCCTTCATGGGCCTGATGTAGACCAAGGAAGAAAGTTGTGAAGGACGGCACGAATAAACGGAATAATAATATTCCACAAATTTCACAAAACGCGATCTAGTCCCAAATTAAGCAAAGCTAGTGGTATGAGTAGGACAACTGATAAACATACTTAATATACAAGGTGTAAGGGACAGCCCTCCACAAACTTTAGGGGCTTGCTCGCTGAAACGAAAAAAAAAATCGGCCTCTCCATACAAACTGTCCAATCAAGTTTATAATTTTGTATGATGAGGCGGATTTTTTTTTTCGTTTCCTGAAAGAAAGTGTTGTGGAAGGTTGTTCAGTTTCGTCTACTGAGCAAGCCCTTAAAATTTGTGGAGGGCTGTCCCTTACACCCTTTATATTTCGAAAAAGATAATTACATAGATATTATAGACAAATTACACTCGGAAAAACCGTATTCATCACACAAATATTTGTGTAATTTTTTTTTTATTTGATCAATTTCCTACAAGAGCGATTGCAAAATCGCAATGATAGCCGCCCTGATATCTATATGAAGGGTACGATAGCATAATATTTACAACATGCAATGGAAAGGTTATCTAGTTCGCACCACCTTTGTCAATGAAATGTTACATTTGATTCCACAATAAATAAGTTAATGAAATAATAATAGGGAAATATAGCACTGGTGGCCCAGTGGCAACGGCCCTACTTATGAGTTGTTGGTCGTGGGTTCAATTCAAACCCAGGCAGGCGCGCTTTACTTTGCATAATTTATTTCATCAACACTGTTCTCAAAACGGTGAATAATAACATCGTGAGGAAGCCGGTAAGTTTTAGGACCAAGAATTTGAAGACAAGTGACATCCACCAACTCGCAAAGTCGCAATGGCCCGCGTGGCGGACGCACGCGACCCATTCCCTCTCCTAGAAAGGAGGCCTGAATGTCTTGTTGCATTAATTCCGTTTATGTATCACTCACTATTATAAATAAAGTTTAAATATTCAAAATTATTTTTAGTATATGCGAAACGTGAATACAGTTTGTTCAGAATCAGTAAGTAACTGAATAGATTCCAATAATTTTTACACCATGTTATATTTTTTCTCAAAAATATTTAAAAAGGTCACAAGTTGGAAACCACTGACACTAAGTACAACACAGGTCACGGCCGGTCATAGCGGGCATTAGGTGCCAGCAAACAGCTGGATGCAAGTGCAAAACAACCTCTCAGTCGCCTGGATGCCCGGTGACTATGTATTTTTGCTGACATAACCATCTTATAACTTTGTGATTTTTCATGACATTGTTATGAATTTTTGAACATAGATTCTTTACGTAAAAATACTAGACACGTGTTTCGGGTTTCGCATAATTACTAAGTACCTAAAACTATTATTACATAAATACTTTTTCAAATTATTGGAATTCTAATCTCTTTGATTAATCTAATGACTGATGAAGGCATAAACTTCCCAGAAAAACGATACACTGAGGAAAAAGTTATCAAAACCGATAGATTTACAACATAACCTTGCTACATTTTTAACACCTTTTTCTGCTATAGGAGCCCCCCTACTTGTCTCCTACGTGTCAGACTTTTACAGACTTTTTTGCGTAATATTTTCTTAACCATTAGCAGAGTCGTCCCAAAAACCTCTTTCTAGTCTACACTTCTATACATATAAATGAAATTGGAGTGTCTGTTTATAATATTGAAATAATTGCTTTTTACTACATGCATATGAATATATATACGGTACATACACCAAAATATCATTTTTTACAATTTTTGTCTGTCTGTCTGTTTGTCCGGACTAATCTCTGAAATGGCTGGACCGATTTTGACGGGACTTTTTTGGCAGGTAGCTGATGTAATAAGGAGTAACATAGGCTACTTTTATTTAAAAAAATAAATAAATTCAAAATCCTGTAGTCCACGCGAACGAAGTCGCGGCCACAGCTAGTAATATTATAAAGAGGTGAGTTTATTTTGTGTTTGTAGGAGGTAATCTCTGGAAGTACTGGTCTGATTGCTAAAATTTTTGCACCGATAGAAAGCTGCTTTATTCCTGAGTGATATAGACTATATTTTATGTATGCCGGCGAAGCCGCGGACAAAAGCTAGTTGTTTATATATTTGTATGCATTTATAATATCCTACTAATATTATAAACGCGAAAGTTTGTATGAATGTATGTTTGTTTTGTATTGTTGTAATTATAAGTTATTGATGGATTTTACTTTATTTATTTAATGAATTAATTTAGCATTAGTTTACACAGCTCAACACAACAGGTACTTCATTTAATTAAAATATATTGTGACTTGTAGATAAACAATTTTTAGCAATAAATATATTTATCTGCAGTTTTGGTCGCGTTAAGAGTTCATGGTAGCACTCCTGCTACCACAAGCTAATGTAATATCTATGTAGGTATTACTACAATACAACCGATGACAGCTCTTCGGTTATTTAATATATAAAAGAAATTATCAATTTGATAGGATTAGTTACTTTATTAGTCAATAAATGTTATCAATATAGATAATCTCCTCTATGAAAAGCAGAAATATTTCATTGCCTAACACGGACTTACTGGGTGTTTTTTACACACACCCTTTAGCCGCTTGCGTCGGGATCGCTCGATCGGTCCGACGAGGGTTTTCGTGTTCTATTCACCAGGGTTATGTATTTGTGACTGGGTACTCCATCTCGTGTAGTTCTTCAATCCCCATAGGTGACAGAAGAGCTGACGGGATGGACAGAAGACCTAACTGAAGGAACACGGGTGGGTTTTAGTCAGTACAAGTGTGACACTGCGTCTACACGGACTTTTATTTGATGATTTTTAGTCTAGTCAAATTAGCAAAAAGATTGGACCTAATTCGTGTAGTTGTAATTTTTTGTGGAATCATTAGAAGACATGAATATAAGTCTTCTCTGAGTTTGCACCATTCCTGTTATGTACGGAACATCGTTTAATATTAGGTTTTAACATTAAAGTCCCGAAATTTAAAAATTTCATAAGTATTTAGTTATGGTAAGTTTAGATATATGTAGATACCCCTTTGGTGTATAATTACTTTTCACGAAAAAAGTGTGAGGTGTATGAAACACTAATAAATCATTATTTTTATTTTGCGGCTCAAGGGAAATTTAGCCAGTTGGTGCAAACTCATAATAAGCTTTTTAAAGCATCCTATACACCCAGTTATATTTGCACCCTTTTGCACCCCTAGGAAAACAGCATTTTACAATATTTGTAGATTGTACTTCGGGGCAAATTAGTGTAGTCATAGATTTTTTAATATATAATGTATTCTATATATAAAACATTCGCACATAATAAAAATAAGAAATATAAAACTGGAAGTTTATGTAGAGTTAACGTGAATACATACTGCGACTCGTGGCACTCGGAGGGCGAACGCGGGGTCGCGCGGCGCGCGCGCGGCGGGGTCGAGAGTAAGTAAGTGCGTGCATGTAGGTATATATGCGTTTAGATCATTTTTGTGGCAAGAAGCGATCCCTGCGCTATACAAATTAATAACTATAATTTCCTCTATTTTATTAGCTGTGTTGTGAAAATGGATTATGGAGTGTATTGCATTGTTTGTCGTGACCTCCCGACCTGCCCCTGTATTAAGTATTTATTTAACAAGAAATTATGATAATCATATCAATTTTCTGTCGATCTTTATTTCTTTCTGTACCTCAAAAGGAAAAAAACGGAATCCTTATAGAATCACTTTGTTGTTCATACGTCTGTCTTTCAAGTCCCTTTATCTCGGGAACAAGTGCAAGTATCAAGTTGAAATTTAAACCAAGACTGCGGTCCCTTAAAGCTGTGTAAAAGTAAAAACTTCTAAGTTAACGAATAAAAAAGATACCGGCATTTACGTCGCAAAAAAAAAACATATTTCGACACTCAAGGGAATCATAAAGGTACTTCCTGTCTACCTAGAGCCCTGAAATTTGGCACAAAGCAAGTCTTATAGCATAAGTATAGGAATAATTGCTGCTGGCAAAAGCTTGATATTTATTTTATTTAAGTTAGTTGATACGGAACCCTCAGTGTGCGAGTCCGACTCGCCCTTACCCAGTTTCTTTTTGAGGCGAATACTTAAAACTCCACATTTTTTATACTAATATTTTATTGTTCCTACCTTACCCGATGCCGTAGAATAATCAGCGCTGTCAGACGGTTTATAGTTCTAAAGACAACTAATTTATTTGAAACTAGCTGTGCCCGCGAATTTGTTCGCGTGGACTACATGATTTTGAATTATTTTTTTTTTAAATAAGAGTAGCTCATGTTACTCCTTATTACATCAGCTACTTGCCAAAATAAGTCCCGTCAAAATCAGTCCAGCCATATCAGAGATTAACCCGGACAAACAGACAGACAAAAATTGCAAAAAATGTTATTTTGGTGTAGACTCTGACCAACGAAAGATGGCAAAACAAAAAAGAGGTCGTATTAAAAAAATTGAAGCTCTTAACTTAAACAGAGTTAATACGTTTGATTATTCATGAAAATAATAAGTATGCGACATATATATGATGCATGTTTATTTAACAATTAAACATGTGCTGCTTATTTAGCCGCGATATTCAATGCCGCCAAAACTCAAGCATGTCCGTTCACTGCCAAAAGCAGCCTGATCACCTTAGCACCTGCTTTTTAGAATGTATCCTTGGAGTGTATCGACCGCCTTCAGCTCTTGGTAGTTGAAATTTCCTTAAACTTTGGGCAGTTCATTGAGCACAAAGCTACGGTAGCTGCTAGGAAACTCGACATTCATGCAAATGTTAGATGGCACTCAGTGGCGGATTAGCCATGTAGCAAGAGTAGCAAATGTTACAGACCCCCCCCATTTTGGGGCCCCGCTAGTTCAGGGATCCCGCATTTTTGAACATAAAAAAAACTAGTCAAAATATTGGTACTGCGTGAAACCTAAATACAGCTGTTTTTTTTGGATGTGATGAGATTGTCACTTTACTTCAGACTATCCTGCAAGCAAACTTCAGAATAGAAGATCTCTTAGAATTTATCCCATCATCGTACTTTTTACGCAAGTGATCTTAAAATCCACGGAGTTATTGGTAAATAAAAGCCTTGTTCAAGCTTATTATAGAAAGGGTAGCTTTAGCCAGCAGCTTCTAGCAGCGCTAGCTAAAACCACTTAATTTTAATATGTGTAGGTTAAGCTCAATCTTAATAACCCTACTAAGAATAAGCTTAAACAAGGTTTTTAGGGAATTACATATCTAGACATAATAACATAATTAGTCTATGTGAATATTACATTGCCTGTGCGTAGTGACATTTGGCTTTGAAACGTGGTCGTTCACAATGCGCCTCATCAGATGGTTTTAAGTAACACAAAGAGCAATGAAGAGGAAGATAAGCTTAAGTGGCAGTAAACTGGGTACATTGCTCGCAGAACAGATGATCGATGGGGCCAAAATGTTCTGGAATGGCGACCGGATACCTGAAAACGTAACGTTGAAAGGTCTCGCAACAAGGGTAAGAATAACCTTTTATTTAGTAAGGTTCACGTGAAATCGATGGAGGCGTGATAAACTGGACCGGCCGTTGTGGTGACATAGGAAAAACCTTTGTATAGCAATAGAAGCCTTTCAGCTGAAATGATGATGACTATCGATGTTGGCGTGTTGATGAGAAAAATCACTCAGAAAGATTACTCCACTTAAAAATTTGCTAAATCAGACTACTTCAAAGAAAAATAAATGTTGCATCCTAGGTAATCCTAAGTAAATCTTAACTGTACAGCTTTTCTGTATAAATTCACAAAGGCTTCGCCATCAGCATCGCAAAGACTCCTTAATTCTGTATTACTCGTCAGAAGAAAACCTAAAACGTCATAAGCAAAATTCTAATCATGTAGTATGCAAAAAACTATCATCATCTAGGTTTTCAAAAAGTACTAAATTAATTAGTATCTTACTACTAAATTAATTGATTAGTGGTAGGGGGCCCCTTGGTTAGCGTTGAAAAAAACAGGGAATATTCCCGTTTCTTTCAAATACTGTTGTTTTATTCAATGTAACATTCGAAACTTTCAAGAAATTTATAAATTATAAATTTCATGTATTTTTCCAATAAAACCGAAAAAAACGGAAAAATATGAAAAGAACCGAAAACTTCATGTTTGTTTTTTTCAAATTTTTAAATTAATATAAACTAGATGACGCAATCTGATGGTGAGGCGCACTAGTTTATGAGGCCTATGTCCAACAGTGGACAGCAATCCTTATAGCGCCTAAATGGTGATTCTTGGGGGAGGCTTATGTCCAACAGTGGATACGAGTCATTATAACGAGGGGAGACTATGTCCAACAGTGGACATCAGTCATTATAACGCCTAAATGGCGATACTTGGGGGAGGCTTATGTCCAACAGTGGGCATCGATTATTATAGCGCCTAAATGGCGACACTTGGGGAGTCTTATGCCCAACTGTGGGCCTAGCTCATTATAGTAAGGGGAGGCCTATGTCCAACAGTGGGCATCAATCATTATAGCGCCTACGTGGCGACACTTAGGGGAGGCTTATGCCCAACAGTGGGCATAAGTCATTATCGCGAGGAGGCATAGCTATGTCCAACAGTGGGCATCAATTATTATAACGCCTAGGTGGTGACACTAGGGGGAGGCTTATGCCCAACAGTGGGCATAGTTCATTATCGCGAGAAGAGGCCTGTGTCCAACAGTGGGCATCAATTATTATAAAGCCTACGTGGTGACACTTGGGGGAGGCTTATGCCCAACAGTGGGCATAGGTCATTATCGCGAGAAGAGGCCTATGTCCAACAGTAGGCATCAGTTATTATAACGCCTACGTGGTGACACTAGGGGAGGCTTATGCCCAACAGTGGGCATAGGTCATTATAGCGAGGGAAGACTTATGTCCAACAATGGGCATCAGTCATTTTAGCGCCTCAATGGCGGCACTTGAGGGAGGCTTATGTCCAACAGCGGGCATAGGTCATTATAGCGAGGGGAGACTTATATCCAACAATGGGCATCAGTCATTTTAGCGCCTAATGGCGACACTCGGGAGAGGCTTATGTCCAACAGTGGGCATGGGTCATTATAGCGAGGGGGAGGCCTATGTCCAACAGTGGACAGCAGTCATTAAAGCCATAAATGGCGATACTTGGGAGAGGCTTGTGTCCAACAGTGGGCACCGATCATTATGGTGACACTTGGGGGAGGCTTAACCGAAACAATGAATAAAATATTCGAAAGATTTCTATTTTGTTCCCAAACGATTTTTTCAGCAAAATTTCAATGCAACATGTGAAAAAAACGGAAAAAAAACACAATTTGTTTTTTTCATTGAAAGAAACAATTGTTTCTTTCCGGAATTTTCAACGCTACCCTTGGTCGAATTAGCAATAGACTCCGCGTCGGTTTAATCCGGCACTGACGGCGCTTCATACCAGGACAACATCGAATGTTATACAAAGCACAGGTCCAATCATTTGTGGAGCCAGTGGGCCTTTCAATAAACACTTCCCTGGAATCTTTAAATTTGAATAAAACAAATTGTGTGTTATCGATTTTTTTTATAAATTTGGATGGCCAATTGATCTCATTATGTATGGAATATAATATCTTTCAAATGTCCGCCGCTACTTTGCTAGATAGCGCGCATACGAAATATACAACTTTCCATGTCCTTTACTGTTTTCATTGTTAGGAGTTTCGTCTACTCATTGCCGAAACCTCCTGAAAAGTATAATACACCGTGTGAGTAATATTACAATTATGAAATAGTCAAAAAGTATCAAGTTTTTATAATAGTAATTAAAAAACTAACCTAGAAATGATATTATTGTATCCAACCGTCGCATTTTATCTGCATGTTTTTAATTTAATTCACTTGTTGCGTCTTTAAATTTGTCTATTATATTAAATAGTAGCCTTTCCATCGAACTAGTGATTGTTTATGGCATTATTTTAAGCAAAATGAGTAGGTATAATAAGATGCAGGAAAACAATTTTGACAATTCTTAATTTTTTTAATTGCTGCCATACATAACGTTTGATTAATAATTCGTTGTCTTCTTTCGATGGTCAAACTCTATGTATCGTATATATGTATGCATGTAGTAAAAAGCAGTTACTTCAATATTACAAACAGATACTCCAATTTTATTTATATGTATGTATAGAAGATAAATTAAGGACATGCTTGCAGGACACTCTCGTTTTTTTTGTTTAAACATAGACGGTTTTTTTAACTGTTTTTTTTTTTATAAAAACAAAATTAGATTTCTTTACTTACACTTACTAACAGAGCATTTACAATCAGAAAGTACTCCTTCCTCGTAAAATACATCCCACAACACTCCTAGGTAATGACTACGCTTATCTCTTCTTGTCAGTTTATTATTCCGTGTCGCGCGCTTGTCACTTCCATGGCGTAATAGTTCTTTGGCAATTAAGACAACACTAGAAAAACGTATGTTCCTTAAAAAAATGCTAATTTTTTATAGGGTGCAAATATAAAGGAAACCAAATTAATGTAATTGTGATTATTTTCAAAACTACTTAAATTTCCCCCGAAGTACATAAGCAAAAAAACGTGAAACTCTAATTTCCATACGTCGCACTGGGGTGCAAAATCAATCATGTACTTAGGTCGAAATGTATAACACTTTCCTCAGTTTACAAAACTACACAATTTTCCCCAATGCCGCAATGGCCAAAAATAACATTTTTATTTTTTTCTAATGCTGCGTTGGTCTAATTAAAATAATTAAAATGCAATAATGTAGGTTGAGGTTTAATATACCATAAAAAAAAAAATTGTGAGCACACCTATATCCTCTGGTTAGTTATGAGCAATAAACAGTTTTTACCCCCTTCCGTAGGGGTGCCAAATGATTTTTTTTTTATATACTCTATTTTTCACTCATACAATACCATCAGAAACGTTTTTGCCTCTCCAGAGAATTTATTCCAATCTTTATTAAAAAATGACCTAATTTGACTAGACTATTTTCCAATCCCAAAAAAAGCAGCTGGGACAGACTTCCTCCTATCTTCCTCAATGAGAGTGAATGGTCCTTACCAAGTAGGTTTTACTAAAAGTATTTGAATAGACGAATGTAGCATAAACTGAGCACATTTCAAAAAGTACTTGCGTAGTTGCCCTGTATCCTGGGTGTATGGGCATACAAATAATAAAATCCTTGCTGGAATGGAACCTGCGACACGTAGGCACGTAGCGCAGTAGACAGCAAAATATTAGAAGTATATTTTACTCCTAAAATACCCAAAAAGAACAAGCCGTAGGTACAATCAAAGACACTTCCGCCTGTCCACCGCATAGCTCATTTTTGCTGGCACTCGAAACGAAAATTTTAAAAGGTTTGGTTTGGCGTCGCGCCGCAGGATTCAAGCGAATATTTTTTTAAGTGATCAGGCAGTAATGGCTGCGATGGTACGCAAAGATACTGATTGCCTGAACCAGTATTTTTGCATACGCGAGCACATAATGCGAGCGAGGAAATTTTTGTTCAGGAAATTTGACGTATTATTGAAATGAATGCTTATTCATTTAATTTAATGTCACATAACGAGAAATAGTGAGTGTGGGAAACCGAAGATTTGAAAAGCATTGTTAGTTGAATTGAATAGAATTCTAACCGTTCTAAACACGAACACATATTCAAGAAATAAACCATTTAAAAAAAAAAAGTTTATCAGACCTTCCGGTCGTAAAACAAATAATATGATTGTACACGTTTCCAATGACTATTATTTGGTTTAATTCTTTTTTTAAGTTTTCAGAATATCGCTCCACTGTAACATTACAGAACCGATCTAAACAAGTAATTTATTATACGTCTAACAATTCATTAAAATGAAAACCATTCTATGCACTTGAAAGAATAACCTTTTGATTGTTCTAATCAAAAGGTTATTCTATTTAATTTTTAAAAATAGAATGATAACGCTTCATAATACTGTTCTATTTTTGAAGCTAGGAACACTGAAATTCAAAAAGGACTCACGAATTTGCTTTTTCTTTTTTTTTTCACGATAAAGCTAGGGCACGGAGCACACGCGAGCCGGGTAACGGCTGTGAGGTCACTGCGGAGAGTAGCTCTTATCACACTGTACACTATGTCAACGCGGAAACATATTGAGTATACGATACAACGTGTGACGTGGGCGCACTGTCTAGGTACGGCGTCAGGCAGTGCACGTGTTGCAGACTTGTGTAAGTGTATAGTGTAAAAGTGCAAAAGAGAGGTTCCGCTTTAGATTTTTTGATCAACAATAAAAGTGTTCCAGTCATAACCACTGAAGAAGAGACTTACAAAATGAGGCCAGATAGGCCTGTTATATGGGATCCCAATTTGTGAGATTGAAGGGCTAAAGGCATACCATGTCGACCGAGATATTTTGGCAGATGAAGCCGTCCAACAACCAGTGCTGCCAGATGAAAAAATCTAATCAGCGCTGACAGCGGTGCGCTAAGCGCTAGATTCGAATATATTCACGAGCCATTAAAGCGCTAAATCGGCTCAAACGAGTCAATAAAGCGCTAAATTCGAACTTTTAACTGAGGCGCTTTTTAGACGATCAGTGTGATTAAATAATCTCCCATACTAAACATGGGCTGTAACCATGAGCTCTTAAAACAATTCTGATAAAGTTTTGGAAGCGAAACGCAGATTGCGACTTGTATAAACGCATCTCGTTTACGCCTCCGTTGTTTTGCTCTATGTGTTTAGTATGGTAGATTGTGTAATCTCCTTGGACATATCATCTGTGACATTGATCGTGGAAAAAGCGTCATACGCACGACAAAAATAAAATAAAATATGAAGTGATTGTAGTGAAAAACAACTTTTTATTACAATAATAAAATTTAGGATAGAAAACATAATAATATTATTCTATACCTACAGTTTGGGTATAATAAAATCAACCTAAAGTAAAAAACAAAACAAAAAATTAAAATTCTTCTTCCATCATAGCTGAACTCGAGGGTCCAGGCTGGTTAGGTTCAGTAGTATTTACTTTATATTTTTCGGATGATCCTATCTTACTTAAAATATCAGCTGGTAGTTGATAATTGTAACAGTTGCTGTTAATCGCGGTTAATCCTGTTCTTATTAATAGGATGGCGTTAATAGTTTTTAAATGCAATGCATTTCGCAACTTGCTTTTAACCACATTCATTAAGCTGAACACTCGCTCAATATCAGCATTTGAATGTGGCAAACTCATTATTTTTGTCGCGACATCGAATAAGTCTTTATATGGACAACAGCCAGCTGCGTCCCTCGACTGTTGAACTTCTGTCCAGAACTTCACCGTATCTTTGGTATTTTCCCAGTTCTGTAGGATAACAGTTTGCCACTGCTGAATAACATTATCCATATTTTCTGTGTAACCCAGACTTTCCAAAACTTGTATAAAGTTATCAATATTTCTGTTTGGTTTTAAAATGACGGTAACAGATAATGCCATAGAGTTTTTAAGTAGTTTTAAATTTTCAGGCAATCTTTGTTGCAGCTGATTTATTAGTTTAATAATAAAATCAACGCACCTCTTCTTCATTGCATTTTTTTCATCCTCATTTAATGAAGACTCGTTCATCTCTTTCTCAAATAAATAACCAAGGTATGGTGACATAGATAGATGTTCTTTCACATTAATGCTTTCGAATTGCATTCTCGGTTGCACTATTATTATTTTCGTGCACATGTTTCGTATCAAATCATGTAGCGTATTGTAGAGCAGACATGGGTCAGAAGTTTTGTTTTCAAAAGTTTTTATTGCCCCTTGTAAATTATTAAGTATTCCACACAAAAACTGCAAATAAATTTTGTTTCTTTCATCGTTGTACATGTTATATAATAATTCGGCTTGGTAGCAATTTTCACGAGTTCTCATTAATTGAAAGTGTAATTTTAGTTCTATCCATTGACTTAAGATTCTAGTTACCGCGGGTTCAATTGACAGCCATCGTGTATCACAAGCTTTTAAGATCTTAAGTGGCTCCTCTCCACAGTTTATCGCTTCATATAATTTTTTATATTCGTTTTTTCGTTTCGGTGAAATCTTGAACCAATTGTGAGTTTCTCTTATCATAAATTCTATATTTCTTGGTATAGTCTCACATGACGCATGTGATACCGCCAATTGAATCGAATGGCAGACACATCTTATCAACACTAGATTGGGTAAAGCATACCTTTCCTGCAATATTTTATGGACACCTGCGTTTACCCCAGTCATAACCGAAGCATTATCCGTTCCGATTCCAATTAACTTGCTTTTATCAAGTTTAAAAGCTTCAAGTTGTGCTATTAACGCCGAAACTATTCCTTCGGCATCTGCAGATTCCAATTCAATCAGCCCTAAGAATGTGGAAACTATTTCGTTGCGACTGCTGCTAAAATATTTAACAACAATACCGAGATATTTTCGAACAGAAACATCAGTAGATTCATCTATAATCAAGCTATACGAATTATCACCAATATCATTTATCAAAGAATCTTTAAAATGAGGTGCTAATACTTCCTGAATTATTGCTGTACATTTCGTTCGGTGCAATTTCATTTCTGTAGTAGCCTTAGAATCCGAAAATTTATTTTTACACAATTCGGTGAGGTGATCAATTGCTTGTATAGCTGTGTGTTCTGCAACATACATTGAGAGAGCACCTTCAGCCTCAACACAGAGCTTATCGACGGGTTTTTGCAGCATTGAAGAGATTTGTGTTTGTTTTTTGTCCAAGAAAGGTTTCGCCTGCTTCTTGTGATGAATTGAATCACAATGTCTCTGGATATCGCTTAATTTGGCAAGAAAATCCTTCCTACAATACAAACACATCGCCCTTGTATCATCTCCAGGCACAGGTTTCAACCATTGTTTAAAGTTGGGCGATTTCTCCCATTCGACTTTGTATCTTTGTTTGTACACAGTTTTTTTTGATAATGGTACATCCATTTCAAAAGAGTTAACCAACACAACACTATGGAACACTCGCAAAAGTAACTACTTAATAAAATCAGTGCTTAAAACGTTATTTCTTAACTTGAACTTCAGTGCGGTCACATAGACAGAATGAAAATGAAAGAAGCAAAGTCAATCAACCAAACATGAAACAAACCGTACTTAATGTTCATGGGATTCCCCGTGCTCTATTGCCATACCCAGCTGGCATATAGAGCACAAAATTGAACATAGACAATAATTTTATTCTCCACGGAACAAATAGTGCTGCCATATAAAAAATTAAGAAAGCGCTAAATTATCCGCTAGGCGCTAAAATTATCAAGTGCCCGCTGAACATTGCAAAAAAGTGCTAGATCTAGCGCCGAAAGCGCTAAAATGGCAGCACTGCCAACAACCCCACGTAAACAGCTTAGTTCGGCTTCGAGCTACACAGGATAGGATAGAATACCCAAGCGTCTTCAGCCGAACTTGTTTACGGCGAACCACTTTTTTTTTTATGGTGGGAAAAATCATGCATTGACATCCCCCGCTCTTGGGCGGAGCGGGAGATAGTGTCAGAATCTTACTGACTAAAAGACCCACCCCGCTCCTTCTAGCCTTCATACCGGGGCTCGAGCGCCCTTTCGGATAAACCTGGCCCCAGTAGGCTTCGACACGGCTGGGTCCCTGCTGTTGCTGACAACTCCTTGAGGCGCGCGGGAACAGTGCGCGCCGTCGTCGACTTGGGCTTGGTCCAGACAGTTACCGGACGGCCGGACAGCGAGCTACCCATTGCTCACTGTCCGCAAGCCCGCGCCTACGGTGGCCGGAAATCAGGATCAGAATCCCGGCGGCGGCGGCGGCGGCGGCGGCGATAACGCCGTTGCCTGATGCGTTCGGCCTCCTCCTTTGCGAGCATTACTGTGTAGCGACATCTATGGCGCCACATAAGAACAACGAAGAAAGTACGAAATCCTGCATCGCGCATTCACAGTTCTCCGCGCGATTTGAACATATACGACAGCCCGAAATCATCTATAGGGCAGTCGCCCACCAGACCCTAACACCTATCTGGTCGGAGGATCCTCCCTTTTCAACGGAGGTTTGCGGGACTTTACTCTCTGTTCCGCCTACCTCCAAACTGGTGACCCTCGACAAAGAACGTCAGCGCAGCCTTCGTGCAGCTACTACTTCGTGACGTCATCATCACTTCTTCAAGCTTTCGAGCAGCGAGCCATAGCCAGTACCCACGGCTATGAAGGGTATCCTGACCACTAGCATGACTACCTGGTCAAACCTGGTCATCCCCCTCAGCCTCATCAGCGACCTTGGCACACCGCACCTTCGGCCAGTCACATGAAGAGCTATGAAGACCCTCTCCTGGTCGACGCCAGCAGTCAAGCCCTACGTCGCACAAGCACCGCTCCGACTCACTGGAGCCAGCAGCACTACTCCGACTCACTGGAGCCTGCAGCATCATTCCGACTCACTGGGACAGCACCACCCCGACTCACTGGGGCATCATCCCGACTCACTGGGGCATCACCGCAGACAGTTCCGACTCACCGAGAACTATGCGGCATCGGTTCCGACCCACTGGAACCAACCTATCACTGGCCTGGCACGCATCATGAAGCATCAAAGAACCATCGATCTCCGATCTCCGGAGGGGAGTGATGTAGCGACATCTATGGCGCCACATAAGAACTACGAAGAAAGTACGAAATCCTGCATCGCGCATTCACAGTTCTCCGCGCGATTTGAACATATACGACAGCCCGAAATCATCTATCGGGCAGTCGCCCACCAGACCATAACACCTGTCTGGTCGGAGGATCCTCCCTTTTCAACGGAGGTTTGCGGGACTTTACTCTCTGTTCCGCCTACCTCCAAAACTGCTTCGCAGAAGTCGGCGACCGCCTGCCACTCCTCCTCGCTCCGGACCATGGCCTCAACCAAGGCCCGGCGCGAGAGGTCTCCGCCGCCGATCGCCCCCACGAGGGCACGGCGATACTCCGCCCAAGCAGGGCACACCTCGACTGTGTGCTCCACCGTGTCCTCCGGGCGTTCCGCACAGTGGCGACACCCGGGCGTCACTTCCGCATGAATCCGGTGCAGGAAACTCCCGAACGAACCATGTCCGGTGAGGACCTGCGTCATGCGGAAGGTAAGGACGCCGTGAGGTCTTTCCAGCCACGCCTCAAAGAGGGGACTTACCGCCATGATTGTGGCGGGCCCAACGGCGAACCACTAAGGCTCCCAGGTGATTTTTTCGCACCTAGTGATGAGGGAACGACCGACGTCACAGACTTCGCTGCACGCATACGCCAGTAACGCCAACGCCAACTCCAGCAACCCTTCACAACAAACCAGCATTTTTGTTTATAAGGATCTGCAGACCACTGATCACGTCGTGGTTTGGTTTGGAGGTAAGCGGAACAGAGTTTAAAGTCCAGCAAACCTCCGTTGAAAATGGAGGATCCTTCGACCAGACAGGTGTTAAGTCTGGTGGGCAACTGCCCGATAGATGATTTCGGGCTGTTCTATTTGTTCAAATCGAGCAGAGAAGTTTAATTGCGCGATGCAGGATTAGTTCTTATGTGACGCCATAGATGTCACTACAGACGCTTTCGACACGCTGATGTTGCCAGACGTAGTTCAAACAAATTCTTGTAAATGAACTATAAGTGGCAGGCGGTCAGCGCTGAGCACTCTAGGGACTAGCAAACCAATAGCTGCCATCTCAGTAAAATTGTGCCCGTTATTGTTAACCTAGGAAAGCGGGGTGAGTCCCTTGTCCACTGCCGCTACATCACGATTATAGTTGCAAAACTTCTGAAATATTCGGAATAATTCCGGAATACTTCTGGGAAAGTTTCTTTAAATCGGAATTATTCAAAATGAATTTAATTAATTTTTTTTTTTTTTTTGCTGAAAAATTGTATTTTGCATCGATCGTCGATCGCCGCCGCCGCTGCTGCAGCGCTGGCCACAGAGTACTTTGTACGCTGGCGCTGCGACGCGCGCGCGGGCCCGACTGGGCCCGACTGCCACGCCACGCAGCCACGAGTCGTGCGTGCAGGCGATGGCGGTGCGGGGTGCGGTAAGAGGGGATATGCTCCCGGAGAAGTTTTCCCCCCCCCCGCGAGAAAGATTCGTACCCCGCAATCGAATGTTTCCGAATGTTTCCGAATATTTCGCCCGAATATTTCGCCGGATTGCCGGAATAATTCAATCGGAATAAACGTGTTTGTAAGTTAATAATTGTTCAGTGGCACATACGTAAGTAAAATATAAATGTTTGTTTTAATATAAATGGAATTGATTAATGTTAGCCTGCGATTAACAGGATTTTTATTCTTTTGTTTTTAGGTAGGTAGAGTCCGTCTAATGAAAGCGTGACCTGAGAAAAGGAGGTTACAACCAAAAATTTCGAATGTGGTATTATTGAAATAGTAGGAGAAAAAAGTTTTGATACTAGAGTATTTTTTGTATTTATGACAATTTTAGAATAGTTGTACAAGAACTTAAATCCTAGTCAAAAACATGTGTGTAGACTTAATTATTTAGTGGGTCTATGGTAAATGTCAATAACACACAAAATGTTAGATAGTATTCCAAATTATTTTATTTTATCTGATCTCTCAAATGTCGCTATATAATATTTAAATAATATTCTTTATTTTCCATTTGGCGTTCTGGCAAGAATACCAAGTGCACAACACCGTGATAGTCAAATAAAATAGTGAACATGATTTCAACTTCATCACGTCTCGCCAACACTATTAATGTGTTTCAAGATTGTTGGGTTGGAATCGATTTAACATAGAGAAAATTCAGATCTTTTGGGATTAGTCAAGTGGGAACATGTTTTATACTCCAGTGATTGTTTCAAATGATACGGATCGACTCGTGAGACACAAAAAGTTCAGCAGCTGCTGCAGCAGCATCTCTCTCAAACTTGAACCAGGATTTTCGCGATTTTAACTTCAGTTGCAGACTTTCATGCACTACCAGACAGAGTGAGGCAAATCTTTCATTACATCTCAACTGCTTTTGAACGCATTCTACCACTCACTAGCATGTGTTTTTGATTAAGTCGATTCACCAAAAGCCTTCTTTGTTCGATGTTTTTGTCCATTATGAAATTCGCAATATGTCAGATTATCTAAAAATATAAGAAAAAAAAATCATTATATCCTTAATATAACTATCTAATAATATTAGTCGACAAGGATCAAGATTATAACGTCATACTAACTTAAAAATCAGAAATCGTATGTAAACAATGTTGGTTTTCATTGAAAACACCTTCTTTCTCTTCTTGTTTTTGTTTGAACTTATTAACCATAGTGTGTAGCAGTTTTTGCACGTTACTGTTTATTGTTTTTCCCACAATTAAGCAATTATTCTTGAAAAATAAACATCAGTTTCCAAAAACTGACAATTGCAACCATAGACTTTGACGTAATTTTTTTCGGCAAAACAATGTTGCCAATTTAATTTAAAAAAAAAACTCCAGGTTACGCTTTCAGTAGACGCACTCTACCTACTTATTTCTAAATTCGGTTTTATGCCGGGTCGGGGTACAACGGATGCCATTTTTGCTATACGCCAGCTGTGCGAGAAATACAGAAGTGCACATAAAAACTTGCACATGGTATTCGTTGACCTCGAAAAGGCATACGACCGAGTACCTCGTGAGGTTCTGTGGTGGGCCCTTAAGAAGAAAGGTGTGCCTGGGAAGTATGTGCAGTTGATCCGAGCGATGTATAGTCGATGTAATACCCAAGTCCGGTCTACAGTTGGCACCACTGGCAGCTTCAATGTGGCTGTTGGCTTACATCAAGGGTCGGCTCTCAGCCCTTACCTCTTCCTGATGATTATGGACGCTCTGACGTCGGATATTCAGGAAGAGGCTCCCTGGTGTATGCTGTTTGCCGATGACATTGTGCTGGTTGCCGAGAGTGGCCTAGAGGTCCAGAACAGATTGGAGGCGTGGTGGCACAGACTGGAGAGTGTTGGCCTGAAATTGAGTAGAACCAAAACGGAGTACTTGTTCTGCGATTTCGGCGGTGTCTCCAATCCAGTGCCTTTAGCTCTCGATGGAACGCCCATACCGATCTGTTCCGACTTTCGGTACCTCGGGTCGCTCGTCCAAGGGGATGGTGAGGTGGACCGGGACGTAACACGTCGGATCAACGCAGGATGGATGAAGTGGCGACAGGTCACGGGAACCACTTGTGACCCACGGATGCCCCTCAAGTTGAAGGGTAAAATCTACAAGTCCGTGATAAGGCCTGTCATACTGTATGGATCAGAATGTTGGGCTGTGAAAAAGACGGATGAAAAAAGATTGCATGTAGCGGAGATGAGAATGTTAAGATGGATGTGTGGTGTGACGAGAATGGATAAAGTGAGAAATGAGTATATTAGGGGAAGTTTGAAAGTGGCGCCAGTGACTGAAAAGTTGAAAGGGAATCGTTTGTCTTGGTATGGTCATGTGAAAAGGAGGGATGAAACGCATGTTACTAAAAAAGTTATGAGTTTACAAGTGGATGGATGGAGGGGAAGAGGGAGGCCAAAGAAAAGATGGATGGATTGTGTGAGAAGCGATATGAAAGAAAAGGGAGTTAGTGATAGCGTGACGAGTGATAGGACAGAATGGAAGAAAAAAACGTGTTGCGCCGACCCCAAATAAAACGGGACTAGGGCAGGAAGATGATGACCTACTTATTTCTAAATCGAATGCTATTTTTATAAATGTCAGTTGTGAATTAAAAAACCAGGTCTAGCATTATTTGATTTGTTTTTTGAAAAAGGGTTAGAGTCTGTCTAATAAGTTAAACGACTTGGGTAATTATTAGGATATAGTGAAATCTGATGTAGTCAACACGGATTCAATAATCAAGGTTGATTAAGAGATAGAGATCATTAACAGAAGAACCCAATGATAGAAGAACCTTATAAAAAGTACTGAATGTTTGTATTTTTTAAATGATTAAATATTACTGTCTTATATAAAATTCCCAAGTCGGTTGAGACCGTTGAGAGAGATCTCTGATTCGCGAGTCGCATAGCCCACCAAGTCAATAAAAACATTACGCGTAAATAGGCCAGTCAATAAATACATTGAATTTGTTGTTTGTGTTTGTTGTTGTTTGTTCTATGTTTGTTTTGTTTGTGTGTTTGAACGAAAAATATTAATATTATATTGTAAAAAGGGTGGGGCGCTTTGTGCCATATGTTTCGTAAGAGTCGAATCGAGCACCCCACGCTTTTCCTAAAGTCAATGACCATGACCCCTAAGTATTTGACCTAAAATGTTATCGAAAAAAAATTGATCTGTGTTGGTATTTAGAGAAGTAGCGCTCGCCGGCGCGGTCAAAGCAGCCCTTTGGTGTCCCGGGCGTTTCCCAACATTTTTGCATTTGACCTTGAGTTCAAGGTGATTGACTTTGGTGTCAAGGTCATGCCCTATGGTGTCCCAGGTGTTTTCCAACTTTTTATACATTTGACCTTGGGGTCAAAGTCATTGACCTTGAGGTCAAGGTCTGGCCCTTGGGGTCAAAGTCATTGCCTTTGGGTGTCACAGGTGATTCCCAACATTTTAATGAAGTAAAGGTTTAAGTAAAGGTCATTGCCCTTGAGATCAAGGTCATGGAATAAAGGATCATTGTGTTGTCATCAGTCTTTGATGGGTGTGCAAAGTTTTAAAAAAATCTGATCGCCCTAAGCTGGTCAAAATCGAGCTCAAAGGCGTTGATTACCAACAAATATATAGGTGAAGCTAATAAAAGCGTGTTAAAAAAGGAGGTTATGAGTTTGAACCGTATGTATGTATGTTTGTCCGCGATCATCTCGCATTTGGCTGAACCGAATTTGATGCAGTTTTCAGAACAGTATTATTAGTCACTATATGTATATATGTGACATAAAAAAATGTTGAAACAAAAATGTTTAAGTAAAAAGATAGAACTGACTTCAATGAAGCCGGAGCACTTCAAACCACCACCAAGCGAAGACTTTATTGAAGAGGTGCACTCACAACTATAAACTTAATATATTCCTACCGCTCACAATACAACTAAAGATAATATTTTACAACTTCCAAGCGCGAAATAGGTAGTAAGGTCGATTTTCTTGTTTTTTTTTGACAGTTGAAATATTCCGAAAGTTTTGGAATATTTCGGAATACTTCCGAAGTATTCGACGGGAATGATTCGGAATTTTTCCCGCCAGCATCTATAATCACGATATACCCACGTCGGCAGCTAGGAAATATTCCCTGAGACTGCATACCTCGCGATTGTGCAGGGTCTTAGCATTTAAAAAGTCTCGACCCCCGAAACACTTTCGTGGATATATTCTCATCAGTCTCAACACCGACGACCGCATTCGGTATTCAGTAAGGAGTATACAAACCCGCCTATATTTTTTATTAAGAATTATCATTGTTCTCGCCCGCTAATTATAGACAGAAAACAGTCTTATATCGTAACATAAGCTCAGCATGTTTCGAAGAAAATCTACTATTACAAGCAGATTACATTATCAGCACTTGTATCAAGTTGTTGAGCTATGTATTTTGTAGTGCTGTCACATTTCATGGCATGATTGATCGGTTTTAGAATCTGCAATTTTAAACAGACGATTTGGCGACGCATGGGGAAGGCCTATGTCCAACAGTTGACGTATTTTAGCGTAGGTACCTACATGGTAATGGTGAAACATAAGCTTAATTACTATTAATTGGTAAATTTTTTCGGACTCATTGGTAGGTTGCAGTAATTTTACCATGTGCACCGTAATACGGTAAGTGAACCGTACTCAGCAATTTATAACATGAAAAATATATCTTATTTTCTACAAATAAATTCCTTCGGCCTCGGCCAATCGCCATCCTTAGCCATTGTGTGAGCAAACGTGTAAACCAATAGCTTTTTCAAATGAAACGTAAAATTCACGGTTTTTGACCGTGAATTTTACGTTTTTTTTTTTGAAGTTGAGAAATCATCCAATGTCTTCTCCCGCTCTAGGGCTGAGCGGCAATGTCTGTTACTGAGAGAGTGTCAGACTTTTACTCACTAAAACCACAACTATATTCTTTCATTGGCTTGCGTTCCATGACCCCGGGTTTCCGTTTCGGGAGTCAACCTACGGCCCCAGTAGGCTTCGGCCTTGCTAGGCCCCTACAGTTTGCTGACATCTCTTTGAGGCGCGCGTGGAACACCACACGCCGTCGACGACACCGGCTAGTCCGGACGGTCCGGACGGTTACCGGACGGCCGGACGGCGAGCTATACAAGAACTGATCTTAGTGTCAGATTCCGACAGATTTTTTAATGTTATTAACTAATTATAGCACTTGAATTGTTCTGAATTACTGGGTTTTTCTTTTAATTTTATTTTTTATAAAACCGTTTTCAGCTCTGAAATCGTTGTTCTCTTTATCGTAATACCACCGTAATTTATACCGTTTTTAGGGTTCCGTAGCCAAATGGCAAAAAACGGAACCCTTATAGATTCGTCATGTTTGTCTGTCTGTCTGTCTGTCCGTCAGTATGTCACAGCCACTTTTTTCCGAAACTGTCAGAGCTATACAGTTGAAACTTAGTAAGTAGATGTATTCTGTGAACCGCTTTAAGATTTTCACACAAAAATAGAAAAAGAGCAATAAATTTTGGGGGTCCCCATACTTAGAATTGAAACTCAAAAATTTTTTTTTCATCAAACCCATATGTGTGGGGTATAGATAGGTCTTCAAAAATGATATTGAGGTTTCTAATATCATTTTTTTCTAAATTGAATAGTTTACGCGAGAGACACTTCCAAAGTGGTAAAATGTGTGTGTCCCCCTGTGACTTCTAAAATAAGAGAATGATAAAACTAAAAAAAATATATGATGTACATTACTATGTAAACTACCAACGAAAATTGGTTTGAACGTGATCTAATAAGTAGTTTTTTTTTAATACGTCATAAATCTAAAAAAATTCACTACTATTAAAACATCGATCAAAGTTACAACAAACTACAAGAAAAGAAAAGTATTAAAAAACTGCGCAAGTGACCAATACTTGTATAGCCACTTGCGCAGGCTGCCTAGTTTTTTTTTTTAATTTTTATTATTGATAGGCTCGGGTTTGACCACCATCTCACCTGATGGTAAGCGATGATGTGGTCGACGATGGAGCACGCTTGCCTAGAAAAAACATATTCACTCTCGACTTAAAGACCCCTAAGTTGTAGCTATCAGGAAACACAAACTCCGGCAGGGAATTCCACTCCTGCACATCATAATACACACACATATTTACACTTAGGTATTGAAATAACAAATCCAAGCTTACTTTTTATCCAGTGTAGTGGAACATGTCCCAGAGGGCCATGGCGCACAGCCTCCAGCGAGGCAGAAATTCATGTATTTGTTTCTTTTTTCCAGTTCGTAATAGGAAAATAGTCACAGAAATCTATTTTGTATGTGTTTATTTTTAGTCTATAATATATTTATAAACTAAAAATAAACTTAACTTTTATTCATTTTGTGGTTTGATTTTTATGTTAAATTGATATGTCTCTTTGCTACAAGACTATTTTAACATATTTTTTCCTTGCGGAATGCAAATAAATTAATGTAAGCCATGCCAACCATAAAGAGGCAGTAATTTTAGTGTTAACTAATATTATAAATAGGAAAAATTGTTTGTTTGTAGAAAATGACTCTGAAAGTACCTACTGATTGGATTATGAACACTTGCCCTGATAGCTACACTATTTTTGTGTGGATTTTGGATTTAGATGGAATTTTTATCCTGGAGAAACCTATGGCATGGGTCATAGGAGTGAAACTGCAGAAAAGCTTGTATTTATCTACACTTCTACACTAATATTATAAAGAGGTCAAGTTTATTTTGTTTGTTTGTAGGAGGTACTGGTATTAGTACTGGTACGATTCCTCAGATTTCTTCATTGATTGTAAGCTGCTTTATTCCTGAGTGACATAGGCAAAATATAGCCTACGTCACTCAGGAATAAAGCAGTTTACAATCGATGAAAAAATGTACTAGTACTGGTATTAGTACTGGTCCGATTGCTCAGATTTTTTCATCAATTGTAAGCTGCTTTATTCCTGAGTGACATAGACTATATTTTAATTACGTGGGCGACGCCGCGGGCAAAAGCTAGTTACGCAATAGAAAGACAATTGCTTATGTCGAACTGTGTAACTTAAGACATTCAAAAGGTTAAGAAGATATTAAATCAAAGAATTTTCTACTTTTGAAACATGATTTCAAGCATTTTGAGTAAATGTAATGAGTGACAGCCTCACACAAGTACTAATGTAAGTTACTGTAGTTGCCTCATTTATGAATAAATAAATGTATGCTCAGACCATTTTGAAAAGAAATAAATTGTTTTTTTTATTTCGACGATAAGGAATAGTACTTATTCCTTAACCTATTTACCAAAAGTAGAAGTGAATGGGTGACTAGATGCCGCTTAGAATAATATTTTATTGGAGTAATTAGTAACAAAGTCGTAAAGAAACTAAAATAATATTTCGGAGCACTTACCCATTTTCTGTTGGTTTCATTTTCACACAGGTGCACTTTGGGATCAATTCAAGGTCTGTTTATACAATGTTCGCCGCTCATTACGCTGAAACACTAAAATGTAACATCTTTGTTTACATTACTGTGCTCGATTTCAAGCAAATTTAGTCCAGTTTAAACTGGAAATTCAAATTTTAATAAATACAGTCTAATTTGTGTTTGGAGTGAAAAGACCTAGCGTTTAATGTGACGCGAATATGATACGTTTATATATAGTAATTCATGTTCTATTTAGATCAATTTTCCTCCAAAGTGCCGGATTCAAACTTCCGAGAGACGGAGAGCGAAATGTCAATGTCATTGTCAATAGTAACCCCGCGTTCCGAATTGCGTCAAAATCGATTATATCGCGAATTCGACCAACGCGCAACGTCACAATTATAGTTTTTTTGTCCTATAATGAGTTCCCTGACAGTTCTTGTCTGACAATTATAGTGATGTGACCTAACGAAATTTAATGGTTTTTTAACAATAACGAATCAGTTGGCAAAGAAAATGGAATCGGATTACCGATATTATATTTATAGATGATTAGAGATGGGCGGCGGATAAATACCCGGAGGATAAATACTCGAGTATTTATCCAAAATGATTAAATACTCATTTTTAACCATTTTTATTGGATATTTACTCAAAATGATGGATATTTACTCAAAATGAAATGATGTTTGTTTTTTGGCAAATTGAATGGTTATTTTAAGGATTAATGACTATTGTTTTTATCTTTAGAGATTTCAAAAAAGGAGTACTTAGTTAATACTTCATTGAAACTTTCGAAATCACTACATTACCTTCAATTTATTAGTTCTGACGTCAATGATATTCTCAATACGCGCTACCCTGGTTTCCTTTTGTCCCGTCTCTTTTGTTTTGCTTATCTTACCTTCCACCCCCATACCCTATACCTATAGTGTCTGTCCCGTTCAGTGCCCAGTTACACGCACACGTGTGCTATTATTTTGGATGTTGTGTTGTAACGTCTCAAGGTAAGTTTACTATTTTTATTAATTTGTGCTAATCCAAATAGTTACTTGGGTACTTAAGCTCATACCTATGTAAACAAGATTAGTTACCTATTTTTATTACATAACATTTTTAATAACTTTTACCAATTACAGAACGTACCTGTAGCGTCCCAATAAGCTAAAAACTTGTAACTTTGAACATAGATAGAATAATATGTCATATAAACTCGCTTTCCTGTGTTAACTTAATGTTTTGTTGTTTTAGGTATCATGAAAAGACCAAAAAATTAACGTGTTTGGAGACACTATTTTTTTTGTAACGTAGATAATAACAAATTTACTGTTTTCAGATTTATTCTTATACCTGTGATATAAGACCTTGCTTTGTGAAAAATTTCAGGATTCTGGGTCAACGGAAAGTATCTTATCAATTTCGATCTTTGAGAGTATCAAAACATGCGTTTTTTTACGACAAACGGTCGTATCTTTTTTATTCGTTAACTTAGAAGTTTTATTTTTTCACAGGGACCAAAGACCTGAGTTTAAAGTTTTATATCAACTCGATACCTCGACGCATTCTCGAGATAAAGGGTCTTGACAAGCGTTGAAAATGCCGGAAAAAACAATTATTTTTTTTTCCATGAAAGAATAAATTGTATTTTTTTCCCATTTTTTTTCACATGTTGCATTGAAATTTTGCGGAAAAAATCGTGTGGGAACAAAAAAGAAATCTTTCGAAGGTTTTATTAATTGTTTCGATTAATTTCATGAAAAATTGTAAAAACAAGTTTTATTGAAATTGAAAAATATAGTGGGCGAATTACAAAAAAAAATAAGGCGCTATAATGACTGATGCCTACTGTTGGACATAAGTCTCCCCCCGCTCTAATGAACTATGCCCACTGTTGGATATAAGTTTCCCTCACTATAATGATCTATGTCCACAGATGGACATAAGCCTCCCCCAAGTGTCGCCACCTCGGTAAGTCACCTCTTTGAGGCGTGGCTGGAAAGACCTCACGGCGTCCCTACCTTCCGCATGACACAGATCCTCACCGGACATGGCACATTCGGGAGGTACCTGTTCCGGATTCGAGCGGAAGTGACGCCCAGGTGTTGCCACTGTGAAGAACGCCCGGAGGACACGGTGGAGCATACAGTCGAGGTGTGCCCTGTTTGGGCGGAGCATCACCGTGCCCTCGTGGGGGCGATCGGCGGCGGAGACCTCTCGCGCCGGGCCTTGGTTGAGGCCATGGTCCGGAGCGAGGAGGAGTGGCAGGCGATAGCCGACTTCTGCGAAGCAGTAATGCTCGCAAAGGGGGAGGCCGACCGCATCAGGCATCGGCGCACTCGCCGCTGCCGCCGCCACCCGGATTCCGATCTCGATTTCCGGCCGCCGTAGGCGCGGGCTTGCGGACAGTGAGCAATGGGTAGCTCGCTGTCCGGCCGTCCGGTAACTGTTTGGACCAAGCCCAAGTAGTCGACGGCGCACACTGTTCCCGCGCGCCTCAAGGAGTTGTCAGCAACAGCAGGGACCCAGCCGGGTCGAAGCCTATTGGGGCCAGGGTTAGTTTCGAAAGATAGCTCGAGCCCCGGTATGAAGGCTAGAAGGAACGGGGTGGGTCGTTTAGTCAGTAAGAGTCTGATACTATCTCCCGCTCCACCCAAGAGCGGGGGATGTCATTGGATTATTTTTTCCAACCATAAAAAAAGTGTCGCCACCTAGGTGCTGTAACAATAGATGCCCACTGTTGGAAATAGGCCTCCACCTCGCTATAATGACTTATGCCCACTGTCGGACATAAACCTCCCTCAAGTGTCACCATTTAGGCACTATAATGATTGGTGCCCACTGTTGGACATTGGCCTCTCCCTCGCTATAGTGACCGATGTCCTCTGTTGGACTGTCCAGCAAACTAGTGCGCCTCACTGCTTCCCATTAGGTAGTATATATAGCGCTAGTTTATATTAATTAAAAAAAAAGTACACATTTGAAAAAATCAAACATGAAGTTTTCGGTTCTTTTCATATTTTCCGTTTTTTTTTTCGGTTTTATTGGAAAAATACATGTAATTTATACTTTATAATATCTTGAAAGTTTCGAATGTTACATTGAATAAAACAACAGTATTGGAAAGAAACGGGAATTTTCCCTGCTTTTTTCAACGCTAGTCTTGACAGACAGACAAACGGACCAACGGACGGATAACAAAGTGTTCCTATAAGGGTTCCGTTTTTTCTTTTTGAGGTAGGGAACCTTAAAAATAAAAATATTATTAATTTTATCATTTCAAAATCAGAATAATTTTTTTTAGAGTATAAATACAGAACAGAATCGCCACACTTGTGAATATCTCTGAAAAGGAATTTTAAAAGTCATGCGAATGTACGGTAAAGAAAAATTTGTTGTTATTCTTGTATTGTAATTTAATAAAAATTGTAACAAATCAATAAACTAATTCTAACTTTGATAATGCTTGACGAAAATATTCAAGATGAAACATAATGGGTTTTATGTTATTAAAAATGTGATTTATGAAGCACCATACGAATCTATATTTTCCGAATTTTTAGTGTTTCAATTCTTTTGTTGGTAAAATAACAAGATTTAAGCTAAATAACGCAATCCAGTTTGGTCTATTTGGCAGAGAGTATTTACCCAAGATTTGGATAAATACTCTGGTAAAAACGAGTATTTATTGAGTATTTATCCATTTTGATTATTTAATCGGATAAAATCCCAACACTATAGATGATAAATGTGAAAGTTTGTATGGTTGTGTGGATGTTTGTAGAGGTTTGCACCGGAGCGAGATTTCAACAACCGATTGAATTCACCGGTGATTGACCAATCTCCGGAGAAAAACCGGAGGTCACCGGAGAATAATGAAATTTTGTTTCTTTTTTAATTTATACATTTAAAGTGAAGAAATAAGAATAATTATGTAATTGATTTAATTTATATAATCATTTATTAAAAAAAAAACGTCTTATAAAGACAATAAATACTGATTTTGGTTTAAAAAACACAACATGTCAACAGCGTCATAGCGTAACATGTTTATTCTATCATTAAGTACTCTGACCTTACAGAAGTAGCAAGCACAGTTAGGTATTTGAAGGCTATTTCGTCTAATGGCTTTAAATGTTTATTGCATATCCAGAATTGCACAACTTCATCCCAATTGTGGCTTTTTTCAGGATACTGTGTTTCCGTATTCAATTTGAATAAATTCATTGCCGAAGCGGATGTCATATCTGCATTACTGGTGTTTCTTTTTAGAAATCCAAGCAAATCCGGATGACCAGTTTCTCTTGTACTATTTTCACTTGACGTGGCAATTTCTTCTGCACTTTAAGATATGCTTCGGATCCGGAAAATATTATTTATTTCTGCCTATAAAGCATCTTTCTGCCTATAAAGCATCTTTAGCAGCCAATTTATTTATTTAATTGATTGTTGAATGTGTCTTTTATTTTGTGTAAATTTATTATATAAAAAAAATAAGATGCGACGATCACCGGAGATCAATCGGTGAAATACCGATTATTTTAATCGAGTACTTTTACCGGTAAATCTCCGGTGATTCTCCGGTGCTCAATGCTCCGGTGCAAACCTCTAGTCCGACCGTTACAGTGAAAACAGAAACGAAGAAACTGTGTTTGCGTGCTGTGAATCTGTGTTAAACTTTTGAGATTTAGAATATAAAAGTACCAAAATGAGTGATAGTGAGAGTGATGCTTCTAACAACGTTTTTAGCTTCCAGAATTCTATTACGGTGAGTGGAGTTGGAACAATAACATATCATTGACTGTTTATTTGGTAGTAAATAGATGTTTCCCGCGGCTTCACTCGTTTGGCCTAGCTCACAGGAACTGAGAATTCTCCCGGACAAATAGTATTCCACAACAAGCTGCTATATTGTAATTTTCTATCAATGCATGAATTTCTGTAATTGGTGCAGTATTTTCTGAAGTTTCTTCTATTAACCTTTCGTATGCCGTAATTAGAGACACAAATAAAAAGTTATTGTGTCTCGCGTGGATCCACGTTCCAGACACACAAAGAGTTGAAAGTTTTTTTCCGATGATTATGGCTGACAACCAGATTGTTCTGTCTTAAAAATGACCTTCAGTAACTAAAACCTACTCCTATGTTACTTCATTGCCTTCGTTCCAGAGTCCCAGGGTTCTCTTTTACACAACCAGTGGCAAGCCATATTTCCAGCATTTACCATTTATAGCGATCATGCATTCTATTGAGTTTCTGCACAGACTTCTCTGGTCAGCCTGTAATATAAATGTCTACCATAAATGAAACTAATATAATTATATATTCCTCAACTATCACACAACACCATCTAGTCTCAAGCTAAGCAGAGCTTGTTTTGTACTAGACAAACGATAAACATACTTATATGTGTATGTATAAAATAAATTACACCCAGACACAACAAATGATCATGCACTCATACAAACATTTGTCCTGGGTGGGAATCGAACCCACAACCTCCGGTATAGTCATCAGGGCCACTAACCACTAGACCAACAGGCCAGTCAAATTATAAACTATATTGTTAAATGTTTTTAAATAGTGTAAAACTGTTTTTCTTCCAGACTGTCAATGCAAGAGGTCCGAATACAAATTTTAGTTTTCGAAATCCCATGACATCAACAATGCATATGTCACGAAACTTTGAGCGTCCACGGTATGCAGAGTCTGTGTATGACCAAAGGAGTATGTACTATAGACGAGAGACTTCACCGATGTCAATACAGAGTGCTTGCGATATGCGACAACGGAACTTCCACCAGTACGCTGGCATGAGCTCTCGACACACTTTGTATAATGGAAGAGGTGGTTCACCTGTGTCTATGAGAAGTATAGGTATGTTAATATAACTCAGCATCATGTGGATTATTATGTTTTCTTTTTTACATTAACCTTTTGAATACTGTAAAACTGAATGCTGGCCGGCATTCACTTAGGGTTTTATGGACTAATAATAATGGTAAGACCATTAAACTTTCAGATACCGTCAATTTGAGACACAATAGTAAGACAATAGATGCACGAACATCATTGTTCGCTTGGGGTGGGTTTAATGAATTAAAAAGTTCTGAGATAACTTTTAAGATCCATGTTGTGTAAGAACAATAACTATAATTAGTTACTATGCTATTTTATAGAATAAGAAATAGATATAAGGTATAGGCCTCAATAATCTCTTTTTCATGTTTCATGCAGACATACTATCTTAATCAAATCCACTTTAATAAAGCATTGGTAAATGATCTTTTCAGATTCTTCTGCTAGTGTCAGTGCAGCAGATATAGCTTTTGCATTCAACAATGGAAAGTTCAACAGAAATGATTGGAAACTCATTAGAGAAGCATACCAAAAAGTTTTGAAGCAACGAGTTCGGAAAAGGATTGAGAAAAGAAGAAATATGAGACTACATCTTAAAAGTAGAAGAAGATCTGGTGATGACTCGGGAGATCAAGCTAGTGACTCCTCCGTTAGCAGTGACGACCATAGGTCAGTTCGGACTTACAAAGAGAACATGTCTAGTAGTAGATCAACAAAAACAGACATGCGTGATTATAGAAACACTTTCCAAGACCCTAACATGCTTAAAGAAAGCTCAACCCAATTATGCCAAAGCACTTTTAAAAATAAGTTTTCTGTTGGATCTAGCAGTAGCAGCAATACTCGCAATTTCAATAGTACAATGATGTCAAATCAATTCAATGCAATGCCTACTCAAAAAGACAGATTTAGAAATGGTTTCTTACTACCGTCTCAAAGATTCAACAGGTCAGTTGCTTCATCAGCAATCATGGAAGACACTAGCAAACCTCACAAGACTACAGAAAAGACTGCTGTAAATAATTTAAGAAACAATTGTCCAAGTAGTGAAGAAGAAATTTTCTCAACAACAGTAAGAGAGAAAAGTACTTTTAATATTGAAAAACAGCGTAAAAGGAGTCTTGACAGTGATGAAGAATCTAGTCTTCCAAACAGTAAGCGGAGCAAACTGATGTCTCCTGCTAAAAATAAGAGAGCTCCTCCAAAAAAGAACATCAATCCTGCCAATAACAATGTCGATCTCTCTAACAGCTTTCAATTTGCCAAGCCTTCATTGCCTGTAAGAAAATCAAAGCATCAAGTACAAGAAAAACTAATTGCCAAGTCTTCACAACCCCTAACAGATTTCTTGGAACCAATGCCTAAAAAAATACAAGAGCCTATGCAAACTGAAACAACTAACTCACAAGAGAAATCAAATGACAACATTCAAGTTGAACAATCAGACGTGACACAAAACAGTGACGTTTCTTCACGTCCAAGCTTTATCAAAAGGAAGCTATTCACACAAAAACTAGATGTTACAGAGAAAGCTAACATAAGCAGTGATAGTACAAATAGTCCTCAGAGCAGTGCTCATTCTTTACAAAAGGAGAAAAAGAAAGCTAGAAAATTAGTTACAAATCAGTCATGTCTGAACAGAGAAGTACAAGATGATAGTAATCTATTAGACTTGATTCACAAAATAGTACCGCCTGACCGTATAAACCTTAGTAACCAAACCGCAATAAACCAAACCGCAATACACCAAACCAAAAGTGAAGTACAAAATAAAAAGGATAGTGAAGGTAAATGGGATGTAACATCTGTAATATCAATGTGCAATGAAGATGACGCAAGCGATACATACACCGATGAAGAAATATTTAAAACAGACAATACTTTAAAAAATACTGTTAAAAATAAAGATGTGAATACTAAAACAAATCCTATTGATAAGGTTATAACAAAAACACCAATACCTCAAAACAATTGCAAAGTAGTGGTGACAAAATTGGGTAACAATAATACACTACAAAAGCAAGTTGTAAACCAAAACTTTAATTTAACACACAACAGTGAGTGGATTTATCTTTAAAATCTATAAAATGTGAAATAATAATGATATATACATGTTAATCATTGTCATTTTGATTACAGATATAACTAAAAACAATACTACTAAGAGCGTAGGGAAAACGTTTTGGGACACAGACTTTGAGAGTGATGCGGATTGCCACACAGCATTGCCACGGAGTCATGTAATTGATAACTTAAAAAAAGGTAAAAATAAAATTAATAATTTGTGTAACAATCTGATCATGTTCGTGGGGCAAACTTGACCAGAGATCGCCCTAGACAGAGGTTTGGAAGTAGAAAAGGGAGGCTTTTGCCCAGCAGTGAGACATGCAAAAGACTAATAAAATTTTAAAAAAAATGTTTAATTATATTTTTATTTAATTTGCTTGTCACGGCTAAATTATATTATGTTTTTATTTCAGCTAATGCAACATTAAACAATACAAAACAAGATTTCAAGAACCACACTGGCTATGCAGGGAGTGAAATCTCAAAGAAATCTCTTCAAGTTGCAGAAGTACCAAAAGATTTAAATACATCTTTGATGAACAATACTACCTTCAATAATACACTTAAAATGAAACCCGGTACTCTCAGCTTCAGATCACATCGTACGTCAAAGAAAAAAAAAGGCTTTAACGATACATGTGCTAATGAAACAAAATTAAAACTTGACAATCCCAGTAATAAAAAAAAGAATGATAATAATTTTAAAGTGCCAACTGAAAACAACATAGCAATGACAAACTCTAAACCTAATCTTCAAAGAAAAAATTCTACAGAAGTGTCTAAGCCTAAACCAAACGCAAAAAATGAAAAACATACCACTGCTGTTAGATCACAAAGTCCAAAATCTAATAAAAAGTCAAAAACATCCAAGGCCGAAAAAACAAGTATCAGTAATAAAAAGTCGAATCCAGAACCCCAGAACAATCATCAAATCGCAAATAAAAATAAACATAATAAAAACCAAATTGAGAACACACAAGACAAAAGAGATCCTAAAGTAAAAAATGATCCTATAAACAATAAAGATACTATAGTAAAAAACGATGCTAATGTAAAGAATGACCCTAAAGTAAAAAACGATCCTAAAGCCAAAAACGATCCTAAAGTAAACAACGATCCTAAAATAAAAAATGATCTTAAAGCTAAAAACGATCCTAAAGTAAACAACGATCCTAAAGCCAAAAACGATCCTAAAGCCAAACACGATCCTAAAGTAAACAACGATCCTAAAATAAAAAACGATCTTAAAGCTAAAAACGATCCTAAAGTAAACAACGATCCTAAAGCCAAAAACGATCCTAAAGCCAAACACGATCCTAAAGTAAACAACGATTCTAAAATAAAAACTCAAAAAGAAAACCAACAAAATAAAAAACAGACAACTCCTAAGAGTAAATCTAAATCAAAACAATCAGGTCATGACAATGAAAAGCAATCAAAGAAAAACAAACCAGTATTGAAACCAACAAATTCAAATCTAAACAATACTATAGAACCTGTCCAAAGAACCAGCTTCATAAGTGGACGCCCGGTAAGGTCGTGTCGGACTCCTAGCCAAAACAGATCACAGATAAACAATATTTCCATTGATATGAACAAAAGCCTTCGTTCAAGAGTAATCAATTTATCGTCATCCATTGAAAATATTACTATAAAAATCAAATCTAAGAAAAATAATAACAAAAATATTTCACAAATTAATCCGCGTAAAAGTGAAGTCTCGTTTTCTTTAGGGGCTCGAGAACAGACCCCCGTCTCCCAAAAAACTTCTGCCCGAAGTAAAGCAGATCAACGGAAAAGAAAAACTTGAAATATCCAAAAATAAATGCTTGAAAAGGCTGGAACTATTTTCACTGATAAATAATTGTTTATTATGTAGTTGTGTCGTTTCGGTACAGTGTATTATTTTTAACTGTTACTATTTTTTGTCTTTGCTGTTGCAAATTATATAGAATTAAACTTCCCCTACGAAATGACGCGTGTTTGCTATTTTAGAAGCGACTTTCAACTACTTCGTACGGTTTTCACGACTTGACTTGGTTTTTTTTTTTATTTTATGTAAATTGAATTAATAAATGAAATGTATTACACACAACTGTATTTACATTCTGGAATCAAATCTCTAAATCATGGTAAAAACTGCATTAAAAACCATTACGTACCTAATTTACGAGAAGAACGCGATCGGTCACATTACACGAAAAATGCGACCTTATAATCAATATAGCTTCTACCAGCGGCATATCCCGCATAAAGTTGAAAATGTATAGTCTATAGTACTCGAAGATAGGACAGCTACATGTGAAAGAATTTTCAGAATCGGTTCAGTAGTTTCAGAGATATGGATGATTTCCCACTTTAAAAACTACATGCCTATTAACTTATATTTTTACCTTCATAATGTTATTAAAGATAAGCAATAAAAACGATAGATTGTGTTTAAGCATTTTATTGCTCAGTATATTGACCCATAATGTGTTCAAATAATTACCAAATGTAAGAATTATAAATTGTATAATACCCACTTTTATTAAGTTGATGTTATTAAACTGTAAAATTGTGTTTGTTGGAGATATGATAATATTTCAAGTTATCTAAAATATTGTTTGTGTAATGTAGGTAAATCGTAATTAGTATACACGTAATATGTATTTACACATTTTTTAGCTTCTAGGTCAAATGGAAATTAAAAATAACTAAGTATGTAACTTGCTCCCCTTAAATATAACCATACTGACTTTCCATTACAAGATACATTTGTAAATAAATAGCGCAAAAATGTAAATACTTAATGATATATAACTATTTTCAATGATTGAGCCGATAGACCCTTTTTTGTGACAGAGGCACGCGACGTACGACAACAATAAGGGTTTATTTAAACCTTTTGGATACGGAACCCTAATATCTGGCAAGTGCACTCTCGCTTGTATGTTGTATATAGACTCAATACAAGATTATGATTTTAATTTTAATTTATACTAAGAATATATGAAATTATGTGTTATATTATCATAAGAATTAAAATAAATATTTTCAAAGGGATGATGTTTCAATCTTCTGATAAGTTTTAACTGAAAAATAGTGGTTTGTCATAAATTAAAACAAATCCAATCGCAGGTTTTATCTTTCAATTTATATCTGGTTATAAATTATCAAATGATTGCTTATTCAAGCCTAGCTCATTAATTCTTCAATGAGTGAAAAATTGCGAAGCATAGCATTCAAGTTGGTGTCTCTGAAAAAACATTCAGTGATAAAAATGGTTGTGTTGCAATTCTCTTCGCTGCTCCTCACTCTCGTCGACGGCGATTTCGCCGATTATTCAAATAGTCATCTTACCTGTATTTCTGTATAAACCTAATGACCGAAATTACAATAAGCAATACACCGGTTGCGTGATAAAACGCGTGTGTGCCCCGTCGCGGAAGCCGGATTATCGCAGTGCAACGCAATGTCACTAGTTCAACTTTAATGGTGTGCATGTAGTCGTGTCGATGGAGAACTTAATATTTATTACGTAGCAAAAAGGGTTTTTTTTGGGGTGCGCGGCCCGGCTCGCCGTGATGGTTGCCCGCGCGGATCCCGCACTGTTGTGTGGGACCGCGCGGACGTCCGCTTACCGGTGACCTGTCGAGCACCTGGGCCCCTAAAGTGCTTATCAGTCAATTCGAAATCCTAAATCTCGGCCCTAATGCTTACTAGACGAAGTGCAAACATTTTCAAGCTCACTTCACTAACTATTGCCTCAAATCAAATCAAATCAAAAATATTTTATTTCACATAGGCCTACGTGGGCACTTATAAAACGTTAGAAGCTAGTGCACGGTTCCAAATTAGTCGTTTCTTAGGGAGAAGAACCGGCAAGAAACTCCATGGTTACTCTTTTAAAAAAGTGGTTGTTTTTACAATATTGATAGATATTATGTAAGAACAGTGTAGACCAGTCAAATATTGTACACAAAAGCACAATAAAAAATATCTTAATAAAAAACAAAGTAAGTCGTAATAGGAAGTAGTCTTAAGAGTTCGTGGAGTATACCTACAGTGTTCTCACATTCACATTACAAAAAGAGGCTATAAAAAAAAAAAATCAGGAATAATATAATAATTACAACTATCAATAAAATGTTAACAAAATAAATTACTAACAAATTTATGACAGTTGAAATATAAATAAAAAATAAAATAAAATATTGCAAAAGCAATGTGTCGGAGAAAAAAAAATGTATATTTAATTATTAAAACAAAGGTGGAGCAGTTAATAGACAAAATATTGATGATTTACCAGGGGGCCACATGTGCAGAGGTAGTCATTGCCAAACAAGCGTGTCTTCGACATAGTCTTTAACCTTTTAATATGCTTTTTCGGTTAGGACACGCTTGATATGAGATTTGAATTTTCCCTCACTAAGTTCAGTTACCGCCTTTGGCAGCTTATTATAAAAGCGAATGCTGTTTACTAAGAATGACTTGCTAGTCTTAGCTAGTCTCCATTTGGGTAAGACAATTTCGTGTTTACTACGTGTATTTTTGTTGTTAAAATCGCTTCTAATTTTAAAGAGTCCTAAGTTTAACATAAGTTAACATACAAAATGCTTTCCAAGATGTAAAGAAAAGGCATAGTAAGTATATCGATTTCTTTAAATTTATTTCTGAGGGACTCGCGAGGGCCCATTTTATAAATAGCCCGGATTGCTCTCTTTTGTAATATGAAAATTGAGTCTACGTCAGCTGCAGGTCCCCACAGTAAAATGCCATAAGACATAATACTGTGGAAATAAGCATAGTAAACTAACCTAGCTGTGGCTACATCTGTCAATTGCCTTATTTTTCTTACTGCATATGCAGCTGAGCTTAAGTCTTCCCGAGAAAGTTCTAATATGAGTACCCCACTACAGTTTAGAATCGATTGTTATACCCAAAAACACGGTTTCTGTAATAACATCCAGTTTTTTGCTGTCAAGAATTAGATTGACGTCCACTTGAGGGACATTTGGCAATGAAAACTTTATACATTTAGTTTTATTTGCATTTAATAAGAGATTATTAGCTGTAAACCATTTCGAAAGGACAGCCAGACTCTCGTTGACATGCAAGACATCCCCATCTTTTCTGTCTATTTTAAAGATGAGAGGTGTCATCAGCAAATAGAATTATATCGGATAAATTAGCCATCATGAAGGGAAGGTCATTAATATAAACTAAAAAAAGGAAAGGGCCTAGAATTGAACCTTGAGGCACGCCCATCTTTACTAAAGACCCCGAGGACGTCACCCCATTAATGGATACTTTTTGCTGCCTGTAAGATAAATAGGAAAAAACAAGATCAGCAGCTCGTCCACGAATTCCATCATTACGTGATGTAATTTACAGATCAGAGTATTATGGTCAACACAGTCAAATGCTTTAGAGAGGTCACAGAATATGCCAATAGCATCCTGGGACTTCTCCCAGGATTCCAAAATGTGACTGATGAGTTTCACTCATGCATCTGTTGTTGACCTTCCTTTCGTGAAACCAAACTGATGACTTTGCAAAATCCTATTTGAATTAAAATGAGACAACATCTGGTCGAGCATGATCTTTTCATAGATTTTACTCAATGCTGGAAGCACAGATATTGGTCTATAATTAGAGGGATCGCTCTTACTACCTGATTTAAAAATTGGTACTACTTTACTGTGTTTCATTAAATCAGGGAACGTACCACTGTCTAAACACTGATTAAATATGCCTGTTAGGACAGGAGCAATTGTTTCAATAATTTCTCCAAGAATCTTAACGGATATACCCCATAAGTCTTCAGTGTTTTTTATGTTAAGACTTTTGAATGCTTTTATTATTATATCCACAGAAATACGCTTAAATTCAAAGTTTGGTATATCCTTAGTGAAATGTTCTTTTAAAAAAGATTCAGCTAACAAAGATGAAGGAGAGATTTCGTAACTTCTATTGGGATGTTGGTGAAAAAGTTTTCGAACGTCTCAGCTACTTTGGCCTGAAATCAATAGAATAAAATCTAAGTATCAAATATTAATAATGACTTGGAAAACAGTCTGCCATATAAATTATCAAAGAAAAAAATCGGGGGTAGGGTAGGAGAGAGGGCAAAAAATGGCCATTACATATTTCCAGACCTACCATTAAACAAACACTGACACGAGATGTTTTCGATGGACGATGAGTCGAGCTCTATGTTTTGTCTCTTGGTTTCGTAACTAACAAAATATAACAAAGGTTAGGGTGCAATTAATTTAGATTTCTAATTTTCTTGCGCTTGTTAGGTGGCTAAAGACTTGAAAGCCGTACTCCATCGTCGACCACATCATTGCTTACCATCAGGTGAGATTCTATCAATATTATAAAAATAGTGATCTTCAGTTTAGCCATTCATCCCATTATTCGACAGTTAAATTCCAAATTCAACGTTTGGTATCTCGACGACGGGACCCTTGGAGGCGATGCAGACACAGTTTTAGATGATCTACACTTCTTAAGGGGCCGGCGGAGGATGAATTTCCATACAAACGTAATACCACGCTCATCTGCAGTTATAGCATATTTCCAACATATTATGATGATATTTGGCTATAGACAATATTTATCTAGGTTCCTACGTCTTTCTTTTTTAAAAAAACAAAAAGAAATTTAAGCAAATTGTATTTCGCACTTTTTTATAGCGTAAATGGCAAAACATGCCATTTGGCTTTTCTTGTATTAAAAATAACAATATTTCTAATATTCTCGACGTAGGAACCTAGATAAATATTGTCTTTAACCGAATATCATCATAATATGTTGGATATATGCTCCAACTGCAAATGAGCGTGGTATTACGTTTGTATGGAAATTCATCCTCCGCCGGCCCCTTAAGAAATCAACTTCACTCTATAGGACTTGATCTGAACCTTTCAAAATGTGAACTATTCTTATCTGACACCACCGACAGACAGCAGACTCTTTCCAAATTTAACGCAATAGCCCCGGAAATCAAAATTATAGACAGAAGTTCTCTTCGTCTCCTGGGGTCTCCTATTTTTGAGGATTCCTTTCCCAATTTTGTCGAGGAAAAAATTCAAAATTTTAATGATGTTTCGGAAAGATTACTACAAATTAATGTGCATTCGGCCATCACTATAATTCGTTTCTGCTGTTTCGGCCCTAAATTAATTTATTTCCTTCGCGCTTCTCATTTATGGAAACACCCTCATCTTTTGGATAAAATGGACCAAATTATCCGGCATACTCTTACATCAATTTTAAACGTGGCCATGGACGACCGAGCTTGGGCTCAGGCTACTCTTCCTATCCGTATGGGTGGTCTCGGCGTCCGCAAAATTTCTAGTATTAGTTTACCAGCCTTTATATCCTCGGTTCACGGCACTGAGAAATTAATCAGGAATATCCTTTCTCCCTCACTGATTGATTTTAATGTGCCGTGCTTCATCGAGGCTATAAATGCCTGGAGACTCGCTTGCCCGAATTCTAATCCGCCCGACGTACCATCATCCCAAAGACGGTGGGATGAGCCGCTCTGCAAAGTAGTGCAGGAAAACCTGATTGCAACATTTACTGCCCCTGCGGAGCGAGCGCGCCTGCTGGCTGTGGGAGAGTGGGAGTCGGGTCTCTGGCTTCACGCACTACCGTCGTCGAACATCGGCACCTTGCTCGACGATAATACTTTCCGCCTCGCTGTTGCCTTACGTCTAGGCGCTCCCTGCTGTTCTCCTCATCGCTGTCACTGCGGCGAAGTTGTCAACAGCCTCGGACACCACGGTCTGTCATGCAGCCGTAGTGCGGGTCGCATAGCGCGACACGCGAATATCAACGACATCATCAGACGCGCTCTTGTCACCGCCGGCGTTCCAGCCGTATTGGAACCCCATGGCCTGGTACGCGACGATGGCAAGAGACCGGACGGCATGTCGTTATTTCCTTGGAAGATGGGAAGGCCTTTAGTATGGGACGCTACTTGTGTCGATACTCTTGCGCCTTCACATCTTCCTAGCTCGTCGTGTCGTGCTGGTGCTGCCGCTGCGGCTGCGGAGAACCTCAAGCGGCGGAAATATAACAACCTTGTTGGAAGTTATATTTTCGAACCGTTTGGGGTTGAAACTCTTGGATCGTGGGGTCCGAGTGCTCACATGTTGTTTAAAGATCTGTCGAAACGTCTAGTTGACACTTCGCGTGACCCAAAAGCTGGCTTTTACCTTGAACAGAGGATAAGCATTGCCATACAACGTGGCAATGCCGCCAGTCTTTTGGGCACATTACCAGTCGACAGCGATGTGGAAGAGTTTTTTGACGCCATATTTTAGATAGTGTATTTTAGCGTAGGGTTTTATTATTTATTTATTTTGTAATTTACTGTAATTATAGTTATTAAGTTGTTTATAAGTGTAGATAATTAATTAATTTATAATAGTGAAAATGTAAATAAAGTCCCCGAAGAACATTATCCTATCTAGATAAAAATAATAGAAAAAAAGCCCAAGTAGCACGGTCATTAAAAAAAAAATTGGAGTGTCACATTGACTTTAATAGTCATGTATGTCAGTCTGGCGGGAACTTCAAAAAAGAGCGCGCGGAAAAAAAATCTCAAATTCTTTTTTAATTAAAAACTTGCATTTTTTACTTAAAAATTTAATAAAATAACAGTGCTAGGTGTGCTATATAAATGGTGGGAAACGAGGGGGGTGGGGACAACCCACCCACCCCAAAACGTCTTCGGTCTGAGGCCGGAGACGGAGGAAAGAACATGGACTTGGATGGCGGCGGCGGTGAGCTTGATTTACCTACCGTACATTAAACCAGATTACAAAAGACTATACCCGGAAAATGCTAATTACGTAGATTTCAAAGTCTTCATTGAAGCTATCAATAATAAGGATAGAATAGGCAATAAGAGCCCTATCTACCTCAACCATATATTTTCTAGCGAAATAAAAGGTGTGACGGCTATACAGAGAATTAATGCAAATAAACTAGCAGTAATATTCAAACAATTTAATACGGCCAATAACTTTATTAATAACAGCGCTTTTCTTAACAAACATGGCTTGAAAGCATTTATTCCGGCTGCGCAAATAGAAAAAACAGGCATAATTAGATATGTACCAGCAAACATTTCCAACAAAGAACTTTACACTAAACTATCATCAATTTATGAAATAATAGCAGTAAGAAGATTTACAAAGAAAGTAGGACAAGAGCGGGTACCACTACAAACAGTTAGCATTACTTTTCTATCAAATATACTTCCAGACAATGTACAATATGATTTGTTTTCATACCGAGTTTTTGAATATGTCGCCCCATTACAGCAATGTTTCCGCTGCTTTAAATTTAACCACTCTGCTAGGATATGTAATGGCAAACAAAGATGTTCCATTTGTGGAGGTGAGCATTTATATAAAGAATGTGATAGACCAACAGAGATCTGCTGTTGCAACTGCAGCGGGCCTCATCTGGCAATATCTAGATTATGTCCAATTAAGATGAATAAAATTTTAGAAAAGAAAAATAAAATTACATATGCAAGTGCTACAACAACAAAACAAAACATGAATGAAAATACTCAATTTCCACCTCTACCACCTCCAAAAATGAAACCAATGGACACTGTAAATAAATTGGTAAATAAGTCTGTACATAAATCTGTAAATAAACCTATATCTGTAAATAATTCTGTACAAAGTGTAAATAAATCTAAAGATGTCCCTCCTAAGAGTGACATCAAATCCCAAATAGTTGCCAACAATGATGTACTTATGGCCCTGGTACAGACATTGGTGGAACTGGGAAATAAGGGAGATAATACGCCTACCACCGTAAATAGTATTAAAGAAATACTTCTTAAAAATCTAAAATAATGGATCCAAGACACACACTGTCTAAGCTTCGTATTGCTCAGTATAATATTCAAAGTGCTAATAGTAAAAAACCCTTATTGATTCAATTCTTACAAAAACAAAACATTGACATTTGCTTACTTAACGAAACATGGTTTAAAGACAATAGTTTTAGAATACCTGGCTATAATATTTATAATAAAAATTCTAATAATACTCATAATGGTGTAGCAATATTGATTAAACCATATTTAAAATACAAAGTTTTAAACACTAGATTTTATGAAGACATTCAAACTGTTGCTTTGTCCTTATCTACTGTACATGGTAGCTTGACTATTCTTTGTGTATACTGCCCTCCTAGTGGACATATACGGATCAATAGACTACGTAACATAATTAATGATCTTCCAAAGCCTATTTTTGTCAGTGGTGACTTTAATGCACACCACATTGCATTTGGATGCCTATCCACTAAGAGCAGAGGTCAAGATTTATTTAATATCATAGATGACTTGGATCTATGTATTTTAAATGACGGTAGGTTTACAACTGTTAACAACCCGAGACGAAATCCGTCTGCAATTGATGTTAGCTTTATTAGTGCTAATCTCGCATCAATATGCGAGTGGTCTGTGCATGACGACGCTATGGGCAGCTATCACTACCCAACAATAACAGAAATTTCACTACAAATAGATAAATATCATATTAATCCTCCTGTTGATAGGTTTATATATAAAAAAGCAGACTGGGAAAAGTATAAAACTATTTCCAAAACAATATTTAATGATTTAGTCCTAAAATTGTATGATCCTATTTCAACCTACAATGATTTTTGTTCTCGATTGAATACTTTAAAAGATATGACGATTCCTAAATTTAATAAACCAAATGATTTCAAAAGCAGACCTCCAGCTCCTTGGTGGAATGACATTTGTGAAAAAAGTGTAATTGCCTCTTACAATGCATTGAAACTTTATAGAAGGGAACCTACCATGGAGAACTATTTAGCATATAAAAGAAAAGATGCACTTAAAAAAAGAACCATATCGGAACAAAAAAGAATAGGTTGGGATAACATATGTAACACTTTTAATAGAACTACTCCTATAAGTAAGATTTGGAATCTTCTTAAAATGTTCAAAGGTATAAGAGTTGGCAATAAATCATATAAAGATGAGTTTATTTCTCAATTTCTAGATAAATTGTCCGACAATAGCAATTTAATTGACATTAATAGTTTTGGCAATATTTTCGAATTAAATAATGATAATCTAAATTCTAAATTTTTGCTAGATCCTTTTACATGGTCCGAATTTAAAATGAGCTTGTTATCCCGGAAAGACACAACACCTGGTTTAGATGATTTCCCCTATAGTATTATCAAAAATTTAGATGATTCTGCACAAAAAATATTTCTTAATATCCTTAATTTACTTTGGCATTGTAAATGTATTCCACAATCATGGAAAACACAATGTGTCATTCCGATTCTCAAACCAGATAAACCTTCAGAGCTTGCCGGCTCTTATAGACCAATATCACTGTCTTCATGTCTAGGTAAATTATTTGAAAACATGATTAAAAATCGTTTGGATTGGTATATAGAATCTAATGGCATCATTCCACATGTACAATATGGATTTCGTCGTGGGCGAAGTTGTGCAGACAGCTTCACTTCCTTAATTTCAGACCTGAAACATGCAAAGGAAAGAAAGTTACACACTGTTTGTGTATTTTTAGATGTTCAAGGTGCTTTTGACAGTCTAGATCCGGCTATACTTGCACAAGTTATGTCTAGGTTAGGTGTACCTGGTCAACTATGTAAATGGATATATAATTTTTTAAATAAAAGAACACTCTACGTAAGACACAATAATGCATTACATGGTCCAAAATGTGCATCTAAGGGTACAATGCAGGGTGCTACACTATCTCCTTTGCTATACAACATATACACAAGTGAGATTTGTAAATTTGTAAATAGTGATGTAGATATTTTGCAGTTTGCAGATGATATTGTTTTGTACAGTAGTAATTATAATGTAGAAATTGCAATTGAAAATATTAATAGAGCCTTGTCTCAACTATTTCATTATTATAATGATGTGCTACATTTATCAATTAATCCTTCAAAAAGCAGTGCGATGATATTTGGAAATGAAAACACAAACTTAAATGTAGTATACAATGGAGAATCTATAAAACTAGTAAATTCAAAGAAATTTTTAGGTATTGTCATAGATAAGAAATTAACTTTTGAGGAACATATTAAATACATATCAAAGAATGCTCTAAAAGGTATAAACGTAATTAAATGCCTTGCAGGCGTCTCATGGGGAGCAGACCCAAAAATATTATCAATTTTGTATAAAAGTATTGTTAGAAGCCATTTTGATTATAGTTCTCTAGTTTATATAAATAGTAGTCATGTAAATAAATTGGATCTATTGCAGAACAGGGCTTTGAGAACAATTTCTGGTGCAATGTGCTCTACTCCCATAAGGGCCATGGAAGTGGAGACTAAAATTATGCCCCTAGCTTTGAGACGTATTTTACTTGCAAAGAGATTCTGTCTTAAATTAATTGCTGCTAATAATAGAAAAATAATAAATAAAATTGCACCTTCTGTAAATAGAACTCCTGGGCCTCTAACAACAGGAGAGGAACTCTTGAATGGCAAATCCCCAACATTATCCAAAATATTATTAAAAACAGAAGATAGTTTAACTGGTATTAGAAAACAGTGCCCATGGCCATGTTACTCCTTCTCTTACCAATGTATTTCACATCCTGTAAAGATATTGCAAAATCCCATAAATAATAATTTAGATATGTTGCAATTTTTGGAGGATAATCAGAATTATTATGTTATTTACACTGATGGCAGTAAGGGGAGTGATTATGTACATGCTGCTATATATGATCCACATGGAAAAGTTTCTCGAAGCTTTGTTCTGCATAATTTAAGTACTATATTCACTGCAGAGGCATATGCGGTTTATCAGGCATTATTACATATTCGCCAAATTAGCCATTGTAAATATTTTTTGATAGTATCGGATTCACTGAGTTTGATAAAAGCGTTAAATAACCTTACAGTTTCATTTAAGTCAAATTATATTCTGTATTTTATCAAGGAAATAGTTCATCAATTTTACCTTAAGCACATCAAAATTGCTTTCCTGTGGGTTCCTTCTCACCGGGGTATCTCTGGTAATGAAGCAGTTGATAAAATCGCATATGAAGGTAATAATGCTGTTGATGTTAGAAATGCAATGGACATTCCTATGACTGATTTCCTGCAATGTATCAATGAAAAAATATGTAAATTATGGTTAGAAATGTGGAAGAAAGACCAAGACATAAAAGGAAAGTGGTATGGCAATATTCAAGAAGCATTACCTGATAAACCGTGGTACAATAATTTAAAGGAAGCCAGCCGAGACTTTATCACTACGATTAATAGATTGCGCTTTGGCCATAATACTGCACCGTCACACCTTGCTAGACTTGGCATTATTGCAAGTAGCAGATGCCCCTATTGTGAATCCGAAGAAGGGACCGTTGAGCATCTTATTTTTGATTGTCAAAACTTTTTACTTGACAGATTAGTGTTGGCTAGTGAACTCAGTGATGTGAACATTAAGTGTGATTATTCTGCCCGCCCGCCGCCAATTAGACACCTTTTAAAAGACCAAAACACTTTCAAACCGCTCTATAAATATATTAAGAACACAATTAAATCTTTATAAAAAGTGATGTGATACATAGTGCAGTCTTTTGAAAAATAAAATAAGAATTGACTTAAAGGTCCAAGTGACCAGGTCATAAAAATACAAAAAAAAAAAAAAAAAACAATGGAAAATAAACCCCCCGTTCCAAATGGGGAAGATTTTTGCCATTTTTTCCCGCTAGGTGTCGCTATTCTTATGATCCATTATGCTTATCTGTGCAGCGTTATTTATAACTTTTTGGCATTCTATTAAATATAAATAATTAAAATGACGAACTGTGCAGTGCCGGGATGCAAAGAAAATGGTAATCATTTATTCCCAAAAGATAAAAATAGGAAAAGATTGTGGGCTAAAGCAATAAAACGACCAGAGTTGGTAAAATCCCAATCTACATATTTACGATTATGTGGGCATCATTTTACAGAAAATGATTATAAAACTGTGTTAAATTAAGTAGAGTAACACAACATACTTTTCTCCTGCTTAGGAAAAATGGTCATAGAAAGGTACAAAAAGTTTATTAATGAGCTAACAATATACTCACTCTCCAAAATATTCTTGTATTTGATGTTTATTTAATGGTGGCAATGGGGTATTGCTGTTTATATCTTTATAATAATCGTCTTTTGGTATGACCATAACTTCGGTTTGTACTGGTTCTGGGGGACATGATTTATCGGTGAAGTTATAATTTCTATCATACGCCTCTAACCTACAAAAACAGAAGATAGCTTAGCTTTTGATTTACACAAACAATAATAAACAAGTGGATAAAAGTTCATAGGGTCAAGACTTATTGTTAATAAGTCAAAACATTCACCAAGAAAATATAAAATACTGCAGTATTTTTTTTACTACTATCTTTTACTACTAACCTCTCTACAAGGTCTGCCTCTCTTCCACTACAGGTCGCACCCCTCTATAATTCCTCTTTGAGCTGTTTTAATTTCCAGGTACAATACATCGTCAATACAAAAATATTTCATACAATTTCATATGAACCGCTCCGAACCACAGAATGTAAATAGATCATACGCGTGGCGCCCTCTGAACACAAAATCTTCCCCATTGCGTCAAAAGCGATTATATCGCGAATCTGACCAACGCGCAACGTCACAAATAGTAGATACTCAATATTCCTTATATATTGTGACTATTAAATGTGGTCGAATTCGCGATATAATCCTTTTGACGTAATTCGGAACCAAGGGCTAGAAAAATTCAAAAACTAAACTATAGTGCCTATTACACTACTCGACATTCAGACAGTCTTAGTCGATTTCGCGTAGGGTCGATTAGGGTCAGAAAGACAACGCGCGTGCATAATCCTTTCGTGACATTTATATCGCGTTTTGGAATAAGGCGGTGAACGGCCCATTACACTACGCGTTATTCAGCACACAAAATTCGGACTCGTCTTATTTTTCATTCTGTGTTAGGGTCAGACTGACCCTTATACTACGCGATATGACGCGATATCGACTAGAATAAGACTGTCTGAATATTAAAAATCCATGGGTTAAGTTAAGAGCTTTTTAGGTTTAGCGAATTCGAACTTTTGGAGTTGGCAACATTGAGTTTGAGCGCCAGCTAGGAATGTCGGCAGTAGTGAAATTTGTCGATATATCGATACTTATAAAAATATCAATATAGGGTACGATATTTCGAGGAAAAAATATCGAAATGTCGGTTAAACTTTTCGATATTTTCGGTTTTTAAATATAATTATTTAGTTCAGTCTAGATCAATAAAAGTACCTGCACTGGGCCCGCGTGTTGGATTACAGAAAAGAGTCCTGAGTCCCAACAGTGGGAACATTATAAGGGCGACTATGCTATACAATAATAGGTAATAGTATTTTTTATAAAAAAAAATGTACATTATTTTAATCTAAAAGAATCTCAATATAACTAAATAAAAATATTCTAAAATTTCGAGGAATGTGTTAATATAGTTACCTAGTATTTATCCGGTAACAAAAGTAAAAACCAAATATTTATTAACTGTTGTAATAACATACTAGTCAAAGACAACACAGTTATCTTTCCATTCGTTCCTATCTTTTACGACTTTGAACTCCGTTAAATATGCTGCTAATAAATTATTTTTGAAAAAAATCGTTTTTGATACGTTTTTTGATATTAAATATTTTATATCGATAAATCGAATCAAAAATATAGATAAATGTCGATATATCGAAATTTTTTCAACAAGCCTAGTGCAAGCGTCGTCCTTGCGTCATTTACGTCATCTCAAAAATCAAAAAGGTCCGACCATAGATGAGAATAAGACAAGTATAGATGGCCGTCTCTCGGTTTTGTACTTTATACTGCCATCTATCCGCCAGACCCCGTACTACTTAGAAATACACACACGCAGATGTATCGTACGAAGCTACTACATAGACAGGATGACCTAGGATGACCTTTTACCGGCGGGAAAATTAAAAGAGTGATTATAAACCTCAAATACAACTTTTTCTAGGACCAATAGACTTTTGTATTCGTCCTAGAAAAAGTTGTATTTGAGGTCTAGAATCACTCTCTTCATTTTCCCGCCGGTAAAAGGTCACCTGTAAATACACAAATGTATTTCCAATTATTAATATTATCCAGTTACTTTTGAAGGTGCTACTAGTTGTGTATTTAAAAATAGCCAGTAGTTACTGTTTATTACATGGTGTATTTTATAATCAAAACGAAATTAAAACTGCCTATTATTAAATACACAATGCGTTAAGGAAAATATCATGAAAGTAAACATTGTTTTTTTTTCAAAAAAATATTTATTTAACTCCTTTATGGCGTACATAATAATTATGAGCTAATTGTTTAATTTGGTTATTCTCATCCCAAATTGTGTTTTTGCCACATAACAAATTACTTATATCTTTGCACCAATTAAAAATGAATAAAAGTATGCTATTTTTTAAAAGAAATTATTTTAATTTAAGTTTATGTTGGTCGCATTGAATAAATTCGAGTGAAACAAGTGTGTGGTGGTTACCAATTTTATATAATTATCTCTTTGGATCCACAATTCGTTTTCAAAATTTCAACTGTAATAATTTCTATATTTATTAAACATTTCAGCAATTTTTTACTGGGATAGTGAAGAATACATTTACTCGTATTTTTTTTAAGTAATAAACTTCAGGTATGACAGGTATGTTTTTTCACTATCCTCTTCTAATGATTTTTTACAATCAATGTAATTTTTGAATTTTTTTGTACATTAAATTAATTAGCCAGCCACAACAATAAGCTACTACTGCACACTTCTCAATTTCGCTTGGAATTTGACTCGATAATACTAAGTCTATATTTTTAATTCTTTATTTAAATGATTAAAATCAATTTCTGTAGGTTCAGGGACATTTTGACTTAAAATATATTTTAAGCTCTATAGGCAATGACTATCATCACTCTCGCAGTTAGCCCCTACCGACTTAGGTGACACCATATTATTAACCAATAAGGCTTTATAAGATGCCTCAAAAGATACCAGATTTGGCATCACATTTCGTTGCCCATGAGTTCGTGTGGCACCAAAAAAAATCTCCAGCGGGTCTTGGTTGAAATTGCGCAGCAGTACAGATCGCAAGCCTAAGCCGTGTAGTTTTTTGATTATTTGCTGAAATGCTTGAATTGTTTTTATCCAACTAGAAATTGATGGAACCAACCTTACTCTGTCACCAATAAATTTCATTGATCTTAAAATTGGTAAGCTCTTATGCCATAATTTGTGATGTGGCGATTTTGGCGAAACTGCTGACCGATATATTTTGCCGTTTACAATTTTACTATAATTTCCATTAACGGAATCAAAAAGCCGATCAAAAAACAGTAATAATTCTGCAGTGTCTGTGCTTTCCTTTGGAATCCGGCCAAAATCTGAAAAAAAAAAAAAAAAAAATTAGATTTCTCACACATACAATTTACTCAGAAGTGTAATATAATATAATATAATATAATATTCCACACAACTATCACACAACGCCGTCTAGTCCCAAGCTAAGCAGAGCTTGTGTTATGGGTACTAGACAACTGATAAACATACTTATATATTTCTAAATACATACATATTATAGATAAATTACAGCCAGACACAGAATAAATGATTGTGCACTCACACAAACATTTGTCCTGGGTGGGAATCGAACCCACGACCTCCGGCATAGCAGTCAGGGTCACTAACCACTAGACCAACAGGCCAGTCTATTTAGAGTGTACTTTTAGACATTGAAAAAGTCACAGTGGTACTAGTCAGTTTCGAAATAAACTCCCACTTTAGCCTTAATGTCAAGGAAAATGCTTTTCTAGCCTGAACTGTCCCTGGGCAAAGGCTTCCCCCACTCTTTCCATTTCCACCTATCTAAAATTTCTCTTGGAAGCCATCCCATACCTCCATCTTCTCCTCGGTCTGTCGCAACTCCGACTGTTAGGGCTCCAATCTTGTGATATACGAGCTCAAGACCAGGACAGCATCCGGCAGACATGCCCAGGATAATAAAAAAGTAAAAATGATTAAGGTAATTTATTTACCTGCTGTGAATCCCATTGCTACACTGACAGTTTTACTGAAGACTTGTGTGGCGTATTTCACCTTCATTTTTGGTATTAAATTTGGAATGACATGACGTACGGTCAATTTTGGTATTAACCGCCGTTCTTTGAATCCAGGGCCATTTTTATATAGAGCCTCCAGATGAGCCCATTTTGCAATTTTTTTTCTTCCCGTCCAGATAATGCTCTAAATTGTTTGTAATAAGATTATTTCTTATGCCTTTTATAAGATGTGGCGGGTCAAAAATTCTTCTGGACAAGTCCAGCTTTAGCTTTTTTGCAGCTGTTGAGTTCCCCTTGCATTTTTGCAACCGCTTTATACAGCTCTATTTCAGACTGGTATTTCAGCCGACTGCCTGAAAATAAATGAATAGGAATTAAAATTTGACAATTTTTTTTTTACTCTCTAGTTGCATGTATAATGGCCTACATAATTATGTTTGTTACAGAATTATGTTGTATAATTAAAAAAAAAGGGAAATGCGAGCTACTGCTCTAAAGTCTCGTCTACCAATCTTAGGTAAAATGACCTAAGATTCTGGATCTGTGCCTAATTATACATGATGAGATAATACACAGTCAGGCAGTTCAATTATTATGATATGTAATTAGAGAAATTACTTACTTTTAAAAGCATCAGTGTTGCACATTTTAGTAGTAGCCGGTTGTAGCTTGTATGGAGCTGGTATTACAGATGGTTTTCTTGCAATGCCTGCAAATAAAACTTCAATTAACATAATATTTGAAATTCCATACGAACGATGTCGTGAGCAACTGCTTGTTAATAATATTATTATTATTTCCTTTATTTGTCTTTTTTACATATTAAAAAAAAACATTTAAAAATACAAAAAATAGTAGTCCACCGGCATCGGGAACAGGGTTCAAGCTGCCGATGGTCAGGGCTCCTGAGAGAGGAACCTCCGGACAATACGTGCCGAGTCCAGGAGTACTGCCTTCTGGATCAATTATTATTATTATTAGCCCATTGTGTCCCATTGCAGCGCAAAGGCCTCCTTTCCGTTATTCCACTCTTTTCTGTCCTTAGCCACTTCTGGCCAATCCCTAAGGTAGGTGTCCAAATCGCCACGCCATCTCCTCCTGGGCCTACGGCCTCCGGCGACGCGGTTAATAATATTATTAAATGTAATCTATATAGTGATTTACTTACTTTTAATAAGTTTGCTGTAGCTACTGGTACTTGCGGCGGGCTGTACATTATCAACAACTATGGGCTCAGGTCTATTAGAGGCAGAACTCGACGGTGCACCTGGAAAAGATTATGAATACATTAGATTAGAAAACATTGTTAACACAAAAAGAATCATAACTTTATCAAAAAAATCAAATTAATACAAGATGTGTAAAGTGGTTATAGCGCTAAAACTGACAATTGGTGACAAATTTATTTGAATATTGATGAAATTAAGATATTTATATTTTCTAGATCTTAAACTCACAATTTAAGTCAAACTGATACTTCCTCATATTAATCTGTTTAGACAAACGAACAATATCTGTTTAAACATTTTATTTTATTCAAAGTCATAATTTACTTACTTAAAACCACGTTACTGTAACTACTGGTACTTGCGATAGGCTGTACATCATCAACAACTATGGGCTCAGGTCTATTGGAGGCAGAACTCGACGGTGCACCTGGAAAATATTACGAATACATTAGATTAGAAAACATTGTTAACACAAAAAATTTTCAAAAAAATCAAATTAATACAATATGTGTAAAGTGGCTGTAGCGCTAAAACTGTCAATTAGTGACAAATTTATTTGAATTTTGAGGAAATTAAGATATTTATATTATCTAGATCTCAAACTCACAATATAAGTCAGACTTATAATTCCTCATATTAGTCTGTTTAGACAAACTAACAATATCTCTTTAATCATTTTATTTTATACAATGTCATAATTTACTTACTTAAAACCACGTCACTGTAGCTACTGGTACTTGCAGTGAGCTGTACATCATCAACAACTATGGGCTCAGGTCTATTGGAGGCAGAACTCAACGGAGCACCTGGCAAAGATTATGAATACATTAGATTAGAAAACATTGTTAACACAAAAAAATCTAATCCTTATCAAAATAAATCAAATTAATACAAGTTGTTATTTCCATGCAGATTAAATTAAACCGCATTGTTTTGAAATTTCATTAGTAGTATTGTTTGTCAGGAGTTTTGCTACTCATTTTATAAATCAAGTTCCCATGTCACGTAAAGTTAACCAACCTAAAAATTGACATACAGGAAACATTAAAAAAATCTCCCGAGTGTTTGTTGTCTGCTGATACCAACACTACGATACATAGGACCTATAGATGTGTGTTAACTGACTATAGAAACACAGTACAGTTGTAGTAACTGTCCATTGGTGCCATATTTATTTAAATATTGAGGAGATTAAAACAATCACTTAAATAAAAAATATATATATAAAAAAAATATGCTCAATACCTGGAAGATGCAGCGTCGGTACAGCCAATTTACTTAATCTGTTTTTCGGATAATGATATTTTTTTTTCAAAATGAAGATGGCAGATTCATCTGTTTTTAAATATAAAATCATCATCATCAAGACCAGCATTGACAGCCCATGTTTTAAACTTGTTACTTTCAGTTGAAGCGTTTGGGAAAGCATGTAGCACTGCACCTATTAATAAAATACGAAATTTAATTACAATCTAAAAGCTAAATTGCAAACAATAAAATGGAAAAATATTGTAATAAATTTAACCCTCTGCATTATACATATATTATTACTATACTCCATCGGTATTAGGTGGTTAACTAAATGTAAACAATCTTAACATCTCTTTTACCCAAAAAATTGTCTAAAAATGTTTACAATTAGGTATTTGCTTAAACCGATGTTAAGAAATTAACTAAGTTAAAGAAAAAATTGTATGTCTTTTATACAATTTATTAAATACAAAGACATTTATCACGATTACCTACGTTTAGTGAACTATTTAAACAGATGAAGTATAGTTACAATGATAGTAATGTACATAAATTTTGGTCCAGCCAACAAATTGCCTGGAGTGTTGATAATGAAGAATACAAAATAACATTTATCTTTTAATAACTGAAACTATTAGTGATGTGTGATAGTTCAAAGTGGAAGGTAATTTTCCTAATACTAAAAGATTATTGTTTATATTATCAAGTGCTAGTGCAATTTATTGTGTCATGCTCTGCAGCAGAGCCACCGCTTTAAAAGTCGATCAATTATATCTTAAAATGATGTACATCAAACGTACATAATGTACGCATACAGTCATTACTGTATGTGCATTAGGTAATGATAAAATAAGAGATTGATTGTGGCTCCGCTACAGAGCATACTCTCTAGCAGAGCCACACAGAACTTAAGCTCAGGAAAGACAAACGCTACTGAATTTTGATAAAATCTGTTGTACGAACAGTGTTTATTGCGTACGTGTTGAAAAATACCATTATTATATAGCGGTTTTATTTATTTCACTTTTTTAAGTTTTCATAGAAAGCGCCTGATTATTTACACAATATGTTTTGCAGCTGGTGTAGCGTTGAAAAAACAGGGAATATTCCCGTTTCTTTCAAATACTGTTGTTTTATTCAATGTAACATTCGAAACTTTCAAGAAATTTATAAATTATAAATTTCATGTATTTTTCCAATAAAACCGAAAAAAAAACGGAAAAATATGAAAAGAACCGAATACTTCATGTTTGTTTTTTTCAAATGCGTACTTTTTTTTAAAATTAATATAAACTAGATGACGCAATCTGATGGTGAGGCGAACTAGTTTATGAGGCCAACAGTGGGCATCAATCATTATAGCGCCTAGGTGGTGACACTTGGGGGATGCTTATGCCCAACAGTGGGCATAGGTCATTATCGCGAGGAGGCATATGTCCAACAGTGGGCATCAATCATTATAGCGCCTAGTACTAAAGAAAGGACATTTGGGTAGGCCGCAGAAAACACTCAAATTGCCAGACATACGTTAAAATTACTGAAAAGAAAAGTAAAAGCGATCAATATAGTCCTCATATTTACAATAATATAAGCAAATTGATAGTTTACAAAATATTTAGCAAAGTAAATATTTATGTCAAACAAAAAAAAAATACTTTAAGTACATAAAATGTATACATGTCATTTCGTAAAATAAAAATAATCTCCAATGTCAAATTGTAAAAAAACAAATAAAATAAAAAGAAAAAGCACATGGGACGTTCTTCTTTTTTATCGACAATTGATCAGTACAAAAAACTGTGACGGAGGTGTATTTCGGCCACTCTGTCACACAAATATAAAAAAGGAAAATATCCAATAAACAATTTAAAGCCCTTGAATAATATTTGTATTGTACTAATAAACTTCAAATAAAAGAAAATTGAGAAACTTGAAGATATCAATCATAAATACGACATCTACATTATTATACAAGAGGACAAGCGATTGTCGGTAAAAAAGAAGAACGACCCACATTTGAAAATAAAAATAATTAAAAATACAAAAAGAAGAAAAATAAAAATAACAACAGTTGTAGAAGGTACTGGAGCAGGTCAATCCCAAGCCTTTTCGTCCTGAAATACATGTGCTTTTGATGCCATACTTAACGCTTTGTTAGTCATTGTAGTGATTACATAAATATTTTTATATCTATTACATATAAAAGTTCGGCTTTTTCGAGGCTTGTTTTTGCTTTGGTACATAAAGATATTAATGTAAATTGTTTAAAAAGTAGAACAGAAATCTTACGAAAACGTTATCAATCTATGATACAAGTACATGTTGAATTAATTGATTGTAATTGTAACGTTACTTTTGTGCTAGAAAAAAATTTGATCGACGACGTTTTTAGTACAGCTTTTTCAAGTTTGTTCTAAATGTGAAATGCGAGTAATAAGAAAAGTTTCGATTCTTCCTTTAAATATATTAAATTATTAATGATATCAGATGGTAGTCCGGCCTCATTAAATGAATCGGCATCATCTATGTTGGTAAGCGAAGTCACCAATTGCAAAAACCATAATTGTACTGGAAAAGTAACCTCAGAATATTTCATTTCCGATCATTTAATTTTTTTTTAAATTAGATATGACTATGCCTTTAAGTGATATTCCAAAAGAATTGCTGCTATGCGACAAAATGTTTATATTAGCAGCAGTAGTTGAATTTATTCCAAATTCAGGGGGTGTTGGTCATTATAAAACTAATTGTCTACGGCGTAATTCTGAATGGGAATGCTACGACCATATGGCCCGTAAGGCTGTTCCAGTTAAGTGCAACGTTGTAGTTAATTCCCATCTACTGATATATAGACGCTGGAGAGCATGTGGAAATTGTTAGACGTTATTGTTCTCTTTCATGGCAAATCCTGGGAATCGGTGCACAGCAAAATTTAATAAAAACATACTATTTTTGAAACAACAAATGAAGACATAATATAATTCATAATGTTAATTCACTGTTATTAAAACACATTACACTAAAATAAAATGTAAATTCTTGATTTATTTCAGTTTTTACATATATTTTGTTATTAATTATTATTCTATACAAAAAAAAAAATATTAAAAGAAAGAACAAAAAATATTATTCTATTAGGGTTCCGTAGTCAACTAGGAACCCTTATAGTTTCGCCATGTCTGTCTGTCCGTCTGTCCGTCCTCACTTAATCTCTGTGACCGTGTGTGTGTTAGCATTAGAAAGCTGAAATTTGGTACCAATATGTATATCAATCACGCCGACAAAGTGGTAATTTAAAAATTGGAAAAAAATGTTTTATTAGGGTAGCCCCCCTATATGTAAAGTGGGAAGTTATTTTTTTTTTAATTTCAACCCTAACGTGTGATATATTGTTGGATAGGTATTTAAAAATGAAGAGGGGTTTACTACAATCATTTTTTTATAATGTCAATAATTTCGGAAATAATCGCTCCAAAAGTAAAAAACAATGTGTGTGTCCCCTCTAACTTTTGAACCATAGGTTTAGAAAATATGAAAATAATCTGAAAAGTAGAACTTTAAAAGGACTTTTTAGGAAAATCATTTTGAACTTGATGGAAAGAACAGTTTTTGTACAAAAAAGACAAAAAGGTTGTACAAAACAATTTCTGGACTAGGTTTGTAGTATAATCGTATATGCAAGCATTTTTTTAAACTTATAAGTGAGTACACTTATTGTGACGGACGGGACACTACGGAACCCTACACTGAGCGTGGCCCAATACGCTCTTGGCTGGTTTTTTTTTATTTATATTTTGCTGACATAATTTACTGTAGGTTGAATAAAATGTCAAAAAATAATAATAAACAAAACCATGGAAAATAGGTTGATAATATAATACTTGTAGGTAGGTAAGTACGAGTATAATAGGTGCATGTGCATATTGGAAAAGTAAACAAATCTAGTAATATTACCTATGTAAAAAATAATATTCTCCTGTATCATAATATTTATGGTTGAGCGCCTAATCACAAATATAGCACCAGCTGCAGAACATATTGTGTAAATAATCAGGCGCTTTCTATGAAAACTTAAAAAAGTGAAATAAATAAAACCGCTATATAATAATGGTATTTTTCAACACGTACGCAATAAACACTGTTCGTACAACAGATTTTATCAAAATTCAGTAGCGTTTGTCTTTCCTGAGTTTAAAGTTCTGTGTGGCTCTGCTAGAGAGTATGCTCTGTAGCGGAGCCACAATCAATCTCTATTTTATCATTACCTAATGCACGTACAGTAATGACTGTATGCGTACATTATGTACGTTTGACGTACATCATTTTAAGATATAATTGATCGACTTTTAAAGTGGTGGCTCTGCTGCAGAGTATGACACAATTTATTTGCAAGTACAAGCTAATCTAGAGTTGCATTGCATTAAACATGCAGTTTCAAACATCATCTTTGTTTTTGAATGGCCAAGGCATTATATTTTTTGTTAGTTAAGCCACCAGCAGGTGATTCGGTTGCCGCCATCTAATTTTTTGATAGAATAATGTCGTCTATACATGTCGTTGGTGTAGCAACTGATTTGCCCTACCGTGGTGTCCTAGCGAGATAGGGCAATCTTTTTCCAACCTGTTACAACGTAAATACAATGTAATGTGCAGACGCCAGCAGATCAAGCTTCCCGAAACTGTCAGATTTCCTCAACTAACCTTGAACCTAATATTTTAGAGATAAAGTTGAAAATCTATTAAAGAAACTGATAGATTGTAGTAACAGTAGTAATTTGTTGCTGGCATCTGTACTTAGTTATCACCGGCCGGCAAGCCTAATTAAAGGTAAATAATAAGGAACTAACCTGTACCAAGTGACGAAGCGCAAGTAGGAATACAACACGTCTTTTGAGGCATTTTATTGTGTCAATATCACAAAACCGGCCAAGTGCGAGTCGGACTCGCCCATGAAGGTTTCCGTTGCAGCAAGTAACATAATATAAAAATTCTTATTAGAAACCTTAATATCATTTTTGAAGACCTACCCATACGTACCCCACACGTGAGGGTTTGAAGAAAATTTTTTTTTGAGTTTCAGTTCTATTTATAGACCCCCAAATTTTATTGTTTTTTTTTTCTATTTTTGTGTGAAAATCTTAATGCAGTTACAGAATACATCTACTCACTAAGTTTCATCAGTATAGCTCTTATAGTTTCTGTGGCTGTGACATACGGACGGACAGACAGACAGACATGACGGATCTATAATGGTTCCGGTTTTTAGCTACGAAACCCTAAAAACAACAAAGTCTCGAACGAGTGGACTTGGAGCTGAAAAGTAAAATAAAATAAGTTTAAACGAATTATCCTGAATCAGGATCATTGGTAACATACCAGCAAGGTTTAACAGCAGAGCTTGTCGAGTAGTAGGTGGTTGCAGTCTCGAACCAGTGGACTTGGAGCTGAAAAGTAAAACGAAATAAAATAAAATAAATTTAAACGAATTATCCTGAATCAGGATCTTTAGTAACATACCAGCAAGGTTTAACAGCAGAGCTTCTCGAGTAGTAGACGTGCAGCTCAAGTAGTGTTGTAGGACGTACTTTTAATTGCGTTTAAGACAAATATGCGTAATGGTCTACTATCAGATACGGGGTTTACAAAGCTCAGAGAAAGGTTGTGAAGCGCTATCTTACACAATTCAAAGTGATCATCAAAAAGATGAAGAAACATATTTTCACAAGAAGGTATCAAATATGAGAAACAATCAAACTGTCAACACTTACCCAATACGGAGAATAATACTAATATTACTCATAGGTTAATAATCAGTGATCAGAACAGGCAGAGCTAATTTACTTAAAGCTAGCGAGACGACATGACATAACATACAGTAGTTAAAACCACTTTAGGTAGGGACTCTCAGGCAACGGCGCTCTCGCCGCCGCCGCGCCGCCGGGATTCCGATCCCGATTTCCAGCCACCGTAGGCGCGGGTTTGCGGACAGTGAGCAATGGGTAGCTCGCTGTCCGGCCGTCCGGTTACTGTCCGGACCAAGCCCAAGTCGTCGACGGCGCGCACTGTTCCCGCGCGCCTCAAGGATTTGTCAGCAACAGCAGGGACCCAGCTGGGTCGAAGCCTACTGGGGCCAGGGTTAGTTTCGAAAGACAGCTCGAGCCCCGCTATGAAGGCTAGAAGGAACGGGGTGGGCTTTAAGTCAGTAAGAGTCTGACACTATCTTCCGCTCCGCCCAAGAGCGGGGGACGTCATTGGATGATTTTTCCCACCATAAAAAAGGTAAGTACTCTATTTTTAAAAATATGTCTATGTTACTTTTTAATGGTGAATGAATTTTTGAGTTAAATCGAACATACAAACAAACAAATAATTTTTATGCTACTTTTGTACAACTGATTACCCACTAGTGCCGCGTGCCACTGAAGCCTAGTGTATTTGAGTAAGGTTAGTACTTTTACTACCCCCATAAATAAATATTAGTGATGTAACGAATAATGGCATTCAGATTCTTTCATTAGACTTTGATTTTGTCTATTAAGGCATATAGTCCCTTGAACGATCTGGCCGAAATTATGTGGACGCAACTCTCACCTAGGCGGCAGTACGCAAATCTGTGTATTCATTTGCGGCCAGCAGCGCCCGGAAAGCGCTTTAAAACGATTCTCTTTGCAAAATATTGATTGATTTACATATGCTATGTTCACTTTGAAGAATATTTAACCACCAATTTTTATGTGTGAAAATGTTTCTAAAGATCCAAGCCGTTTCGAAGGAGTAGGGAAAAGTTGCGAAAAGTTGCGAAATTGCTAAATATTTTTTTTAGACAAAAGTATTAATCTCAGGAAAAAATCAAATGTTGATATTATTGTTCATGAATCTATAATAAACATATATTTTTTTCAAACCAATTGACCTAGCCGTTACGGAGAAGTAGGCCTCAGAAAGTCACTGTTTTATGGCACTTTTCGGGCGCTTGGCCCTTGACTACTCTCAAATGCTACAAAATCATATCAAATTATGATAAATACTAGCTTTTACCCGCGGCTTCGCCTGCGTGAAAAAATTAGCCTATGTCCGTCTCCAGGGTCCTAACTATCTCTGTACCAAAATTCATCAATATCGGTTTTGACATTTAGGCGTGAAGACGTAACAAACAAACAAACTCACTTTCGCTTTTATAATACTAGCTTTTACCCGCGGCTTCGCCCACCTCTTTCTCCCCCTTTTCTCACTATTTTTTTAAATTATGCCTATGTCCATCTCCAACGTCCCCAACTATCTCAGTACCAAAATTCATCAACATCGGATTTGCCATTTAGGCGTGAAGACGTAACAAACAAACAAACAAACTCACTTTCACTTTTATAATATTAGTAAGGAAGTAAGGATTCACCCATGATTATCCTAGGTACGTTTTTTTAATCGTGGAATATAATCCAGTGACTTATTCTGGTCTAGGGCAGTGCAAGAAGTTGTGTCAGACTTTTATTGACTAAATTCAAACAGTTGCCCTTTGCGTTTCAGGACCATGATATCTTTTTTAGAAAGCCCTTTGGCCGGTCAATCCAAGCACTTAGGTTGAGATGCCACCTTTATTTTCATATAACTTTTGAATTATTATACCACAAAATCGAGAATCATTTCAACAATTATTCTACAAACAAAAAAATAACAAATAATATTAACGGTCCTTACGTGTATAAAAAAAAAATTGAAATGATAATTATAATTATCAATAATGATAATTAACAAATATCAATTAATATCAAATATATTTTTTTAATTAAATATTTTCTTTAAATATTTAATTGATATCAATTAAACAAAGTAAATAATAAAAAAATGATATTTTGGACATGTCTTTATATACGTAAGGACCGTCAATATTATTTGTTATTTTTTTGTTTGTAGAATAATTGTTGAATTGATTCTCGATTTTGTGGTATAATAATTCAAAAGTTATATGAAAATAAAGGTGGCATCTCAACCTAAGTGCTTGGATTGACCGGCCATTATTCGTCAATTAAACAAAGTAAATAATGAAATAAGAAAAAATATATATTTTGGACATGTCTTTATATACGCAGGGACAACAATATTTTACTTATATAATATTAGTGTAGCTGTGTAGATAAATACAATTAGTTACATACCACTGAGAGGATGTTCAACAGTTCCTATTGTTGTCGTTGTAGAGCATTGAACAGGATTTCTTGAGATTGGAGTAGATAGTCAGCTATCTGGAATCAATGAAATTGTAGTTTGTAGATTGTCATAAAAAATTATGTTCTGAAATTTAATATTATAAGATTACGGTACTACTGCTAGAACATAGGTGGAACATCTTAAATGGTGAGTCCAGATCAGTTGTCAGATTAGAGACAGTGGGCTGCAATCAACCATTCAGGCCTAGCATATGTTGGTGGATTTCTCAGTTTTCTCACAATATTTTCCTACACTCTTTTGAGAGCCAAGGTGAAACAATAAATTGCTCAAAGAGGCATAGCCCATAACCAACAATTTGTGGTTATTAAAGCATAACAAGCAACACACGCGTTTTTATTCATTAATCCCCAAGCCAACGCTGGTGTTCGCGCACCTGTTGTCTTTCTATTGTGTCTCTAATTCTCACGATTGAAAGGTTAACCCTTATAGGACAGGAGTGGACTGGACTGTGTGGGGTGGACTTTTAGAAGTTATTTTAATATTTGGTTAAGTAGGTACCTGCAATATTTTCTGTAGGTAAAATCAAGGTCGGGACAGTCAATTTGCTAAGTCTATTATTTGGATACAGAAACTGTATCTCATAGTGCCAACAGCAAATTCTTTGAGTGTTTTGGACACTAGTATTCTCCAGACTTGTAATATCACCTCCAACACTCTTCACCCAAACTTAGAACTTTTCTGCAAATGTTTCAGTATTTGGAAAGTTATACAGATACATCTGAAAATACAAAAACAACTTTATTGGAACTAGGCGTGGGAAAAGTGTGTCATCTTTGCGATTAGAACATTTGCATCTGACTCAAAATGATCCGAAACAGTTTTATGTATCATTTGAAATATTTGAAACATCGACTCGCAAGATACAAACGGAACATTTGGAACATTGGCTCAAAAGATTCAAACGGCACATTTGAAACATCAGCTCAAAAGAAACAATCGGAACATTTGAAACATCTTCCGATGTTGGAACATTTGGAACATCAGCTCAAAGATACAAACGGGACATTTAAAATATCGACTCACAGGATACAAATGTTATGAATCATGGTCTGTTAAGTTGCGTCAAATTATAAGTTATGTTTAATTGAATTTTGATTTGAGAATAATATAAAGCAGATGTTTTTAGTTCAGGACGTTAATTATATTACACTATTTACGTTTAAATTTGAATTTTAAAAAGACTGCTCTCTTAAAGAGTGTTTCAGTGTTCCAATTGTTCCAAATGATGCATTTAAAACATTACTGATATTCCAATCTTTCGAAACACTAAAATGTGAACAGAGAGTTGATTCAGTAAAGAGTTACACACGCTTGGAACATTAGGCAACGAAAACACCATTTTTATTTTATTTTTTCCCAGCTTTAATGGGACTCGCTTCCAATTTAACCATAACTTTAAGTATTATATATGGAGCAACTTCTACATCACAGTAGGTTATTGGGTAACATGATGTAGTATCAGAAATTCTGACTTCTAACAATCAGACAAACCTTAAGTATAACAGCTGGGAGCAACAACTTTACATTCTTTCTGAAGTATGGTAAAATCTTTTGATGTAGGTACAAATCATGGAGCAACTTCAGAAAGATTTGCTTAACCTGAAGTTCGACGTAAGGATCGTACGTACTGTTATAATTTAGTTAGCCATCCAAATCCACTAGAAAAATTTATCTGATACGATGATTTGGCATCCAGGAACACAAAGAATATTTTTAGGCATTGTGTAAAATGTTAAACTAAGATATACTTACGTTTCAAAATCCTTCCGGAGGGCCTATCTTCACGCGTATGTCAGGAATACTTTCAGAACACCACAGTCTATAATTGTGTTTCTTGTTTTATAGAGGAAACAAAGCTCAAACCACTGTAAATAGCACTCGAAAAACACAAGGATTATTAGTCTCGTTATGGCGGCCATTTTCAATATGTTACAAAGTACCAGTGTTGCCAACTCTATACCACCAGTGAGTGCTAAAAATCTTCTCAAATAGTACTAGATTGCTATGGATTTCCAAAAATAGTGCTTTAAGAAATAAAATCACATGAGTAAAATTTACATAAAAACTGTTAAAATTATTATTTTTAATCATACATATTTACAAACAAACAAAAAAAAAAAGACAAGCTTGTAGAAGAATATCCTGGCCAGTGCCTCGCCAACCTCGCACCACACTAATCACACCACTATCCGGTCTCACACGCTCCTGCCTCCAGCTACTGAGCGAGCTAGCGTCGCCAGACGAGGATTTCTAAATATCCACTATGAGTCAATTTGCAAATAACAGTCACTGAACATTACACGAAGAAATCCCACCAAAAACTCATTGTCTACGTGTAATTCCATAGATAATAAATCTGTGTGTCAGTAATACGAATGTGTTTGTTATACTGCACGCATGCTGTGCGTGTGTGCGTTTTATTAGTATCTGAAAATTTCGCTTGACTATCAAATAGTGCTAGATTGAATGCTAGGTGCTGTATGTTCGATTTCAGTGCTGGCCTTGTGAAAATAGTGCCAAATCTAGCACTGAAAGTGCTAAGTTGGCAACACTGCAAAGTACTCTGTGGCGGCCATGACAGAAAACAAACAGTGCATTTTTATGGACGCGTTCGTTTCATTTTGAATTATTATTGTTACTTGTTTTGTTTATAGAAATAATAAGTTTATTAAATAGGAAAAAAAAGTAATAATTATTGTTTTTTTTTTCACCAGTAATTTAAAATAACATGAATAAAATTATATTCATTTGGAACGCATTTTTCATTCGAAAAAGTACGGGGTCTGGCGGATAGATGGCAATGCGGACGCTCGAAATTTTCCAATGTATAGAAGACGAACTAGCATGGGTCCGACCGTTACACTGAAAACAGAAACGAAGAAACTGTGTTTGCGTGCTGTGAATCTGTGTTAAACTTTTGAGATTTAGAATATAAAAGTACCAAAATGAGTGATAGTGAGAGTGATGCTTCTAACAACGTTTTTAGCTTCCAGAATTCTATTACGGTGAGTGGAGTTGGAACAATAACATATCATTGACTGTTTATTTGGTAGTAAATAGATGTTTCCCGCGGCTTCACTCGTTTGGCCTAGCTCACAGGAACTGAGAATTCTCCCGGACAAATAGTATTCCACAACAAGCTGCTATATTGTAATTTTCTATCAATGCATGAATTTCTGTAATTGGTGCAGTACTTTCTGAAGTTTCTTCTATTAACCTTTCGTATGCCGTAATTAGAGACACAAATAAAAAGTTATTGTGTCTCGCGTGGATCCACGTTCCAGACACACAAAGAGTTGAAAGTTTTTTTCCGATGATTATGGCTGACAACCAGATTGTTCTGTCTTAAAAATGACCTTCAGTAACTAAAACCTACTCCTATGTTACTTCATTGCCTTCGTTCCAGAGTCCCAGGGTTCTCTTTTACACAACCAGTGGCAAGCCATATTTCCAGCATTTACCATTTATAGCGATCATGCGTTCTATTGAGTTTCTGCACAGACTTCTCTGGTCAGCCTGTAATATAAATGTCTACCATAAATGAAACTAATATAATTATATATTCCTCAACTATCACACAACACCATCTAGTCTCAAGCTAAGCAGAGCTTGTTTTGTACTAGACAAACGATAAACATACTTATATGTGTATGTATAAAATAAATTACACCCAGACACAACAAATGATCATGCACTCATACAAACATTTGTCCTGGGTGGGAATCGAACCCACAACCTCCGGTATAGTCATCAGGGCCACTAACCACTAGACCAACAGGCCAGTCAAATTATAAACTATATTGTTAAATGTTTTTAAATAGTGTAAAACTGTTTTTCTTCCAGACTGTCAATGCAAGAGGTCCGAATACAAATTTTAGTTTTCGAAATCCCATGACATCAACAATGCATATGTCACGAAACTTTGAGCGTCCACGGTATGCAGAGTCTGTGTATGACCAAAGGAGTATGTACTATAGACGAGAGACTTCACCGATGTCAATACAGAGTGCTTGCGATATGCGACAACGGAACTTCCACCAGTACGCTGGCATGAGCTCTCGACACACTTTGTATAATGGAAGAGGTGGTTCACCTGTGTCTATGAGAAGTATAGGTATGTTAATATAACTCAGCATCATGTGGATTATTATGTTTTCTTTTTTACATTAACCTTTTGAATACTGTAAAACTGAATGCTGGCCGGCATTCACTTAGGGTTTTATGGACTAATAATAATGGTAACCCGATGTCTCCAAAGCTGTTCTCCGCGGTGCTGGAAAACATATTTCGAAAGCTAATATGGGACCAACATGGATTAAATATAGATGGTAAAAAACTAAACCATCTTAGATTCGCTGACGATATTGTTTTATTTGAAGAACAACCAGGGAGCCTAGAAAAAATGATACAAGAACTAAATACAGAGAGCAAAAAAGTGGGCTTATCTATGAATATAAACAAAACGAAGCTATTAACGAATTCAAACAAATATGAAATAAAAATTAACAACCAACCCATTGAATATGTAGATGAATATATCTATTTAGGACAAATCATCTCACATACAGACACAACTACAAAAGAAATTAAAAGACGAATAGCCAACGGATGGAAGAGATATTGGTCACTGAAAGAGATCATGAAATCCACAGATCTGAGTACTGGTATCAAAAGGAAGGTCTTCAATACCTGCATTCTCCCATGTATTACATATGGGTGTGAAACTTGGGCTCTCACAAAACATCACAGAAACATGCTGGAACACTGCCAAAGAGCTATGGAACGAAGTATGATGGGTATTAAGAAACAAGATAGGATACGAAACACTGTCATAAGAAGTAAGACAAAAGTCACAGACATACTCACTAGAATAGATAGTTTGAAGTGGAGATGGACCGGGCACATGATACGGGATAAACAAGAAAAGTGGAGCAACATCATAACTGACTGGTACCCTAGAGATGGGAAAAGGAACAGAGGAAGACAAAGCAAGAGATGGGAAGACGAACTAAAATTAACAGCAGGCTCAAAATGGAGAAGAGTTGCAAGAGACAGAGTACAATGGAAATTGTTAGAGGAGGCCTTTGCCAAGAGGCACACTGAACTCAGAGATATTTTATAACTTAAAGATAAGAGTCAACCACAAAGTCAAAGAAACAGTTCAGGATAAGAGGCTTATTATTAATAATGGTAAGACCATTAAACTTTCAGATACCGTCAATTTGAGACACAATAGTAAGACAATAGATGCGCGAACATCATTGTTCGCTTGGGGTGGGTTTAATGAATTAAAAAGTTCTGAGATAACTTTTAAGATCCATGTTGTGTAAGAACAATAACTATAATTAGTTACTATGCTATTTTATAGAATAAGAAATAGATATAAGGTATAGGCCTCAATAATCTCTTTTTCATGTTTCATGCAGACATACTATCTTAATCAAATCCACTTTAATAAAGCATTGGTAAATGATCTTTTCAGATTCTTCTGCTAGTGTCAGTGCAGCAGATATAGCTTTTGCATTCAACAATGGAAAGTTCAACAGAAATGATTGGAAACTCATTAGAGAAGCATACCAAAAAGTTTTGAAGCAACGAGTTCGGAAAAGGATTGAGAAAAGAAGAAATATGAGACTACATCTTAAAAGTAGAAGAAGATCTGGTGATGACTCGGGAGATCAAGCTAGTGACTCCTCCGTTAGCAGTGACGACCATAGGTCAGTTCGGACTTACAAAGAGAACATGTCTAGTAGTAAATCAACAAAAACAGACATGCGTGATTATAGAAACACTTTCCAAGACCCTAACATGCTTAAAGAAAGCTCAACCCAATTATGCCAAAGCACTTTTAAAAATAAGTTTTCTGTTGGATCTAGCAGTAGCAGCAATACTCGCAATTTCAATAGTACAATGATGTCAAATCAATTCAATGCAATGCCTACTCAAAAAGACAGATTTAGAAATGGTTTCTTACTACCGTCTCAAAGATTCAACAGGTCAGTTGCTTCATCAGCAATCATGGAAGACACTAGCAAACCTCACAAGACTACAGAAAAGACTGCTGTAAATAATTTAAGAAACAATTGTCCAAGTAGTGAAGAAGAAATTTTCTCAACAACAGTAAGAGAGAAAAGTACTTTTAATATTGAAAAACAGCGTAAAAGGAGTCTTGACAGTGATGAAGAATCTAGTCTTCCAAACAGTAAGCGGAGCAAACTGATGTCTCCTGCTAAAAATAAGAGAGCTCCTCCAAAAAAGAACATCAATCCTGCCAATAACAATGTCGATCTCTCTAACAGCTTTCAATTTGCCAAGCCTTCATTGCCTGTAAGAAAATCAAAGCATCAAGTACAAGAAAAACTAATTGCCAAGTCTTCACAACCCCTAACAGATTTCTTGGAACCAATGCCTAAAAAAATACAAGAGCCTATGCAAACTGAAACAACTAACTCACAAGAGAAATCAAATGACAACATTCAAGTTGAACAATCAGACGTGACACAAAACAGTGACGTTTCTTCACGTCCAAGCTTTATCAAAAGGAAGCTATTCACACAAAAACTAGATGTTACAGAGAAAGCTAACATAAGCAGTGATAGTACAAATAGTCCTCAGAGCAGTGCTCATTCTTTACAAAAGGAGAAAAAGAAAGCTAGAAAATTAGTTACAAATCAGTCATGTCTGAACAGAGAAGTACAAGATGATAGTAATCTATTAGACTTGATTCACAAAATAGTACCGCCTGACCGTATAAACCTTAGTAACCAAACCGCAATAAACCAAACCGCAATACACCAAACCAAAAGTGAAGTACAAAATAAAAAGGATAGTGAAGGTAAATGGGATGTAACATCTGTAATATCAATGTGCAATGAAGATGACGCAAGCGATACATACACCGATGAAGAAATATTTAAAACAGACAATACTTTAAAAAATACTGTTAAAAATAAAGATGTGAATACTAAAACAAATCCTATTGATAAGGTTATAACAAAAACACCAATACCTCAAAACAATTGCAAAGTAGTGGTGACAAAATTGGGTAACAATAATACACTACAAAAGCAAGTTGTAAACCAAAACTTTAATTTAACACACAACAGTGAGTGGATTTATCTTTAAAATCTATAAAATGTGAAATAATAATGATATATACATGTTAATCATTGTCATTTTGATTACAGATATAACTAAAAACAATACTACTAAGAGCGTAGGGAAAACGTTTTGGGACACAGACTTTGAGAGTGATGCGGATTGCCACACAGCATTGCCACGGAGTCATGTAATTGATAACTTAAAAAAAGGTAAAAATAAAATTAATAATTTGTGTAACAATCTGATCATGTTCGTGGGGCAAACTTGACCAGAGATCGCCCTAGACAGAGGTTTGGAAGTAGAAAAGGGAGGCTTTTGCCCAGCAGTGAGACATGCAAAAGACTAATAAAATTTAAAAAAAAATGTTTAATTATATTTTTATTTAATTTGCTTGTCACGGCTAAATTATATTATGTTTTTATTTCAGCTAATGCAACATTAAACAATACAAAACAAGATTTCAAGAACCACACTGGCTATGCAGGGAGTGAAATCTCAAAGAAATCTCTTCAAGTTGCAGAAGTACCAAAAGATTTAAATACATCTTTGATGAACAATACTACCTTCAATAATACACTTAAAATGAAACCCGGTACTCTCAGCTTCAGATCACATCGTACGTCAAAGAAAAAAAAAGGCTTTAACGATACATGTGCTAATGAAACAAAATTAAAACTTGACAATCCCAGTAATAAAAAAAAGAATGATAATAATTTTAAAGTGCCAACTGAAAACAACATAGCAATGACAAACTCTAAACCTAATCTTCAAAGAAAAAATTCTACAGAAGTGTCTAAGCCTAAACCAAACGCAAAAAATGAAAAACATACCACTGCTGTTAGATCACAAAGTCCAAAATCTAATAAAAAGTCAAAAACATCCAAGGCCGAAAAAACAAGTATCAGTAATAAAAAGTCGAATCCAGAACCCCATCATCAAACCGCAAATAAAAATAAACATAATAATAAAAACCAAATTGAGAACACACAAGACAAAAGAGATCCTAAAGTAAAAAATGATCCTATAAACAATAACGATACTATAGTAAAAAACGATGCTAATGTAAAAAATGACCCTAAGGTAAAAAACGATCCTAAAGCCAAAAACGATCCTAAAGCTAGAAGCGATCCTAAAGTAAACAACGATCCTAAAATAAAAAATGATCTTAAAGCTAAAAACGATCCTAAAGTAAACAACGATCCTAAAGCCAAAAACGATCCTAAAGCCAAACACGATCCTAAAGTAAACAACGATCCTAAAATAAAAAACGACCTTAAAGCTAAAAACGATCCTAAAGTAAACAACGATCCTAAAGCCAAAGGACACGGTGGAGCACACAATCGCGGTGTGCCCTGCTTGGGCGGAGCATCGCCGTGCCCTCGTGGGGGTGATCGGCGGCGGAGACCTCTCGCGCCGGGCCTTGGTCGAGGCCATGGTCCGGAGCGAGGAGGAGTGGCAGGCGGTCGCCGACTTCTGCGAAGCAGTAATGCTCGCTAAGGAGGAGGCCGACCGCATCAGGCAACGGCGCTCTCGCCGCCGCCGCCGGGATTCCGATCCCGATTTCCAGCCACCGTAGGCGCGGGCTTGCGGACAGTGAGCAATGGGTAGCTCGCTGTCCGGCCGTCCGGTAACCGTCCGGACCAAGCCCAAGTCGTCGACGGCGCGCGCTGTTCCCGCGCGCCTCAAGGAGTTGTCAGCAACAGCAGGGGCCCAGCCGGGTCGAAGCCTACTGGGGCCAGGGTAGTCCGAAGGGGCGCTCGAGCCCCGGTATCGAAGGCTTGAAGGAACGGGATGGGTTTTTTAGTCAGTAAGAGTCTGACACTATCTCCCGCTCCGCCCAAGAGCGGGGGTTGTCATAAGATGATTTTTCCCATCGAAAAAAAAAAAAAAAAAATCCTAAAGCCAAAAACGATCCTAAAGCCAAACACGATCCTAAAGTAAACAACGATTCTAAAATAAAAACTCAAAAAGAAAACCAACAAAATAAAAAACAGACAACTCCTAAGAGTAAATCTAAATCAAAACAATCAGGTCATCACAATGAAAAGCAATCAAAGAAAAACAAACCAGTATTGAAACCAACAAATTCAAATCTAAACAATACTATAGAACCTGTCCAAAGAACCAGCTTCATAAGTGGACGCCCGGTAAGGTCGTGTCGGACTCCTAGCCAAAACAGATCACAGATAAACAATATTTCCATTGATATGAACAAAAGCCTTCGTTCAAGAGTAATCAATTTATCATCATCCATTGAAAATATTACTATAAAAATCAAAGCTAAGAAAAATAATAACAAAAATATTTCACAAATTAATCCGCGTAAAAGTGACGTCTCGTTTTCTTTAGGGGCTCGAGAACAGACCCCCGTCTTCCAAAAAACTTCTGCCCGAAGTAAAGCAGATCAACGGAAAAGAAAAACTTGAAATAGCCAAAAATAAATGCTTGAAAAGGCTGGAACTATTTTCACTGATAAATAATTGTTTATTATGTAGTTGTGCCGTTTCGGTACAATGTATTATTTTTAACTGTTACTATTTTTTGTCTTTGCTGTTGCAAATTATATAGAATTAAACTTCCCCTACGAAATGACGCGTGTTTGCTATTTTAGAAGCGACTTTCCCCTGCTTCGTACGGTTTTCACGACTTGACTTGGTTTTTATTTTTTATTTTATGCAAATTCAATTAATAAATGAAATGTATTACACACAACTGTATTTACATTCTGGAATCAAATCTCTAAATCATGGTACAAACTGCATTAAAAACCATTACGTACCTATTTTACGAGAACAACGCGATCGGTCACATTACACGAAAAATGCGACCATAGAATCAATATAGCTTCTACCAGCGGCTTTTCCCGCATAAAGTTGAAAATGTATAGTCTATAGTACTCGAAGATAGGACAGCTACATGTGAAAGAATTTTCAGAATCGGTTCAGTAGTTTCAGAGATATGGATGATTTCCCACTTTAAAAAAAACTACATACCTACTAACGATAGATTGTGTTTAAGCATTTTATTGCTCAGTATATTGACCCATAATGTGTTCAAATAATTACCAAATGTAAGAATTATAAATTGTATAATACCCACTTTTATTAAGTTGATGTTATTAAACTGTAAAATTGTGTTTGTTGGAGATATGATAATACATATTTCAAGTTATCTAAAATATTGTTTGTGTAATGTAGGTAAATCGTAATTAGTATACACGTAATATGTATTTACAATTTTTTTAGCTTCTAGGTCAAATGGAAATTAAAAATAACTAAGTATGTAACTTGCTCCCATTAAATATAACCATACTGACTTTCCATTACAAGATATATTTGTAAATAAATAGCGCAAAAATGTAAATAATGATAAATAACTATTTTCAATGATTTAGCCGATAGACCCTTTTTTGTGACAGAGGCACGCGACGTACGACAACAATAAGGGTTTATTTGAACCTTTTGGATACGGAACCCTAATATCTGGCAAGTGCACTCTTGCTTGTATGTTGTATATAGACTCAATACAAGATTATGATTTTAATTTTAATTTATACTAAGAATATATGAAATTATGTGTTATATTATCATAAGAATTAAAATAAATATTTTCAAAGGGATGATGTTTCAATCTTCTGATAAGTTTTAACTGAAAAATAGTGGTTTTGCATAAATTAAAACAAATCCAATCGCAAGTTTTATCCTTCAATTTATAACTGGTTATAAATGATCAAATGATTGCTTATTCAAGCCTAGCTCATTAATTCTTCAATAAGTGAAAAATTGCGAAGCATAGCATTCAAGTTAGTGTCTCTGAAAAACATTCAGTGATAAAAATGGTTGTGTTGCGATTCTCTTCGCTGCTCCTCACTCTCGTCGACGGCGATTTCGCCGATTATTCAAATAGTCGTCTTATATTTCTGTATAAACCTAATGACCGAAATTACAATAAGCAATACACCGGTTGCGTGATAAAACGCGTGTGTGCCCCGTCGCGGAAGCCGGATTATCGCAGTGCAACGCAATGTCACTAGTTCAACTTTAATGGTGTGCATGTAGTCGTGTCGATGGAGAACTTAATATTTATTACGTAGCAAAAAGGGTTTTTTTTTGGGGTGCGTGGCCCGGCTCGCCGTGATGGTTGCCCGCGCGGATCCCGCACTGTTGTGTGGGACCGCGCGGACGTCCGCTTACCGGTGACCTGTCGAGCACCTGGGCCCCTAAAGCGCTTATCAGTCAATCCTAAATCTCGGCCCTAATGCTTACTAGACGAAGTGCAAACATTTTCAAGCTCACTTCACTAACTATTGCCTCAAATCCAATCAAATCAAAAATATTTTATTTCACATAGGCCTACATGGGCACTTATAAAACGTTAGAAGCTAGTGCACGGTTCCAAATTAGTCGTTTCCTATGGAGAAGAACCGGCAAGAAACTCCATGGTTACTCTTTTAAAAAAGTGGTTGTTTTTACAATATTGATAGATATTATGTAAGAACAGTGTAGACCAGTCAAATATTGTACACAAAAGCACAATAAAAATTATCTTAATAAAAAACAAAGTAAGTCGTAATAGGAAGTAGTCTAAGAGTTCGTGGAGTATACAGTGTTCTCACATTCACATTACAAAAAGAGGCTATATAAAAAAAATAAATCAGGAATAATATAATAATTACAACTATCAATAAAATGTTAACAAAATAAATTACTAACAAATTTATGACAGTTGAAATATAAATAAAAAATAAAATATTGCAAAAGCAATGTGTCGGAGAAAAAGACGGGTTGCACTCCGGGAGTGCCGGCAGAAGTGAAAACTTGATTATTAACGTTGAGCATGTTTGATATTTTGGAATGGTTAGGGAATAATTTTATTTTACAAAAAATTGCACCAATTGCTTTATCAGTATAAAAGTACTATCATTTATGTGGTAGAATACAATATTCATTTATTGCGCTATCGTACACAAACATGACAATTTATATTACATTAAAAATTTAACACTTTAAAACTATTACAATAATTTTACATTAAAAAGTTTATCTCTCCGAAAAACTACTGAGGTGTCAAGGGACACCCGGATGGAACGAAGTTCCGTTCTGGCTTGCTTTCTATAAGAGAGAGAAAGAGAGAAAGACAGAGAAACATGCGCACGCCGCACGGCTTACAATAGCTTACTATAGAAAAAGTGTCGTTACAACTTTTCGTGAGAATTTTTTCCGTCTAGCCAATACAATATAACTAAAAAATACTATCCTATTTTATGTACATTTTGACAGCACTATTTCAACATCTTCGAAACCATGAAAACGACACTCATGACGAAAAAGTTGATAATTTCTGACATCCGCCATCTTAGATTTACATTTTGACAGCACTATCGGCTTCAACAACCTCGAAAACCATGAAAAAGACACCCATATCGAAAAAGTTGATAATTTATTGCAGCCACCATCTTAGATTTAAATTTTGACAGTACTATCGGTTTCAACACCCTCGAAAACCACGAAAACGACACCCATGAGGAAAAAGTTGATAATTTCTTGCAGCCGCCATCTTGGATTTACATTTTGACAATACTATCGGTTTCAACAGCCTTGAAAACCATGAAAACGACACCCATGACGAAAAATTTAATAATTTTTTGCAGCCGCCATCTTGGATTTATATTTTGACAGTACTATCGGTTTCAACACCCTCGAAAACCATGAAAACGACACCCATGATGAAAAAGTTGATAATTTCTTGCAGCCACCATCTTGGATTTATATTTTGACAGTACTATCGGTTTCAACACCCTCGAAAACCATGAAAACGACACCCATGACGGAAAAGTTAATAATTTCTTGCAGCCGCCATCTTGGATTTATATTTTGACAGTACCATCGGTTTCCACGCCCTCGAAAACCATGAAAACGACACCCATGACGGAAAATTTGATAATTTCTTGCAGCCACCATCTTGGATTTATATTTTGACAGTACCATCGGTTTCAACACCCTCGAAAACCACGAAAACGACACCCATGGCGAAAAAGTTGATAATTTCTTGCAGCCGCCATCTTGGATTTACATTTTGACAGTACCATCGGTTTCCACGCCCTCAAAAACGATGAAAACGACACCCATGACGGAAAATTTGATAATTTCTTGCAGCCACCATCTTGGATTTATATTTTGACAGTACTATCGGTTTCAACACCCTCGAAAACCATGAAAACGACACCCATGACGGAAAAGTTAACAATTTCTTGCAGCCGCCACCTTGGATTTACATTTTGACAGTACTATCGGTTTCAACACCCTCGAAAACCACGAAAACGACACCCATGACGAAAAAGTTGATAATTTCTTGCAGCCGCCATCTTGGATTTACATTTTGACAGTACCATCGATTTCCACGCCCTCGAAAACCATGAAAACGACACCCATGACGAAAAATTTGATAATTTCTTGCAGCCGCCATCTTGGATTTATATTTTGACAGTACTATCGGTTTCAACGCCCTCGAAAACCACGAAAACGACACCCATGACGAAAAAGTTGATAATTTCTTGCAGCCGCCATCTTGGATTTACATTTTGACAGTACCATCGATTTCCACGCCCTCGAAAACCATGAAAACGACACCCATGACGAAAAATTTGATAATTTCTTGCAGCCGCCATCTTGGATTTATATTTTGACAGTACTATCGGTTTCAACACCCTCGAAAACCATGAAAACGACACCCATGACGGAAAAGTTAACAATTTCTTGCAGCCGCCATCTTGGATTTACATTTTGACAGTACTATCGGTTTCAACACCCTCGAAAACCACGAAAACGACACCCATGACGAAAAAGTTGATAATTTCTTGCAGCCGCCATCTTGGATTTACATTTTGACAGTACCATCGGTTTCCACGCCCTCGAAAACCATGAAAACGACACCCATGACGAAAAATTTGATAATTTCTTGCAGCCGCCATCTTGGATTTACATTTTGACAGTACCATCGATTTCCACGCCCTCGAAAACCATGAAAACGACACCCATGACGAAAAATTTGATAATTTCTTGCAGCCGCCATCTTGGATTTACATTTTGACAGTACCATCGGTTTCCACGCCCTCGAAAACCATGAAAACGACACCCATGACGGAAAATTTGATAATTTCTTGCAGCCACCATCTTGGATTTATATTTTGACAGTACTATCGGTTTCAACACCCTCGAAAACCACGAAAACGACACCCATGGCGAAAAAGTTGATAATTTCTTGCAGCCGCCATCTTGGATTTACATTTTGACAGTACTATCGGTTTCAACACCCTCGAAAACCACGAAAACGACACCCATGACGAAAAAGTTGATAATTTCTTGCAGCCGCCATCTTGAATTTACATTTTGACAGTACTATCGGTTTCCACGCCCTCGAAAACCATGAAAACGACACCCATGACGAAAAATTTGATAATTTCTTGCAGCCGCCATCTTGGATTTATATTTTGACAGTACCATCGGTTTCAACGCCCTCGAAAACCATGAAAACGACACCCATGACGAAAAAGTTGATAATTTCTAGCAGCCGCCATCTTGGATTTATATTTTGACAGTACCATCGGTTTCAACACCCTCGAAAACCATGAAAACGACACCCATGACGAAAAAGTTGATAATTTCTTGCAGCTGCCATCTTGGATTTACATTTTGACAGTACCATCGGTTTCAACACCCTCGAAAACCATGAAAAAGACACCCATGACGAAAAAGTTGATAATTTCTTGCAGCCGCCATCTTGGATTTATATTTTGACAGTACCATCGGTTTCAACACCCTCGAAAACCATGAAAACGACACCCATGATGAAAAAGTTGATAATTTCTTGCAGCCGCCATCTTGGATTTACATTTTGACAGTACCATCGGTTTCCACGCCCTCGAAAACCATGAAAACGACACCCATGACGGAAAATTTGATAATTTCTTGCAGCCGCCATCTTGGATTTACATTTTGACAGTACTATCGGTTTCAACACCCTCGAAAACCATGAAAACGACACCCATGACGAAAAATTTGGTAATTTCTTGCAGCCGCCATCTTGGATTTATATTTTGACAGTACCATCGATTTCAACACCCTCGAAAACCATGAAAACGACACCCATGACGAAAAAGTTGATAATTTCTTGCAGCCGCCATCTTGGATTTATATTTTGACAGTAAAAGTGTCGGTACAATTTTTCGTGAGAATTTTTTCCGTCTAGCCCCCTTTCACAACGCGCGTTAGGGGATAGCTGTCTACTCTCCATCCGTCTTACGCTTTTTCGATCAGGTCACGTGTCCTGACGCGAGTTTAAGATTTTATACCCATTACAGAAAAAGTGCTCAACGCCGCTAAAGAAGTTTTCACTTCAAAAAAAAAAGACGGGTTGCACTCCGGGAGTGCCGGCAGAAGTGAAAACTTGATTATTAACGTTGAGCATGTTTGATATTTTGGAATGGTTAGGGAATAATTTTGCACCAATTGCTTTATCAGTATAAAAGTACTATCATTTATATGGTAGAATACAATATTCATTTATTGCGCTATCGTACACAAACATGACAATTTATATTACATTAAAAATTTAACACTTTAAAACTATTACAATTATTTTACATTAAAAAGTTTATCTCTCCGAAAAACTACTGAGGTGTCAAGGGACACCCGGATGGAACGAAGTTCCGTTCTGGCTTGCTTTCTATAAGAGAGAGAAAGAGAGAAAGACAGAGAAACATGCGCACGCCGCACGGCTTACAATAGCTTACTATAGAAAAAGTGTCGTTACAACTTTTCGTGAGAATTTTTTCCGTCTAGCCAATACAATATAACTAAAAAATACTATCCTATTTTATGTACATTTTGACAGCACTATTTCAACATCTTCGAAACCATGAAAACGACACTCATGACGAAAAAGTTGATAATTTCTGACATCCGCCATCTTAGATTTACATTTTGACAGCACTATCGGCTTCAACAACCTCGAAAACCATGAAAAAGACACCCATATCGAAAAAGTTGATAATTTATTGCAGCCACCATCTTAGATTTAAATTTTGACAGTACTATCGGTTTCAACACCCTCGAAAACCACGAAAACGACACCCATGAGGAAAAAGTTGATAATTTCTTGCAGCCGCCATCTTGGATTTACATTTTGACAATACTATCGGTTTCAACAGCCTTGAAAACCATGAAAACGACACCCATGACGAAAAATTTAATAATTTTTTGCAGCCGCCATCTTGGATTTATATTTTGACAGTACTATCGGTTTCAACACCCTCGAAAACCATGAAAACGACACCCATGACGGAAAAGTTAACAATTTCTTGCAGCCGCCATCTTGGATTTACATTTTGACAGTATTATCGGTTTCAACACCCTCGTAAACCACGAAAACGACACCCATGACGAAAAAGTTGATAATTTCTTGCAGCCGCCATCTTGGATTTACATTTTGACAGTACCATCGGTTTCCACGCCCTCGAAAACCATGAAAACGACACCCATGACGGAAAATTTGATAATTTCTTGCAGCCACCATCTTGGATTTATATTTTGACAGTACCATCGGTTTCAACACCCTCGAAAACCACGAAAACGACACCCATGGCGAAAAAGTTGATAATTTCTTGCAGCCGCCATCTTGGATTTACATTTTGACAGTACCATCGGTTTCCACGCCCTCGAAAAAGATGAAAACGACACCCATGACGGAAAATTTGATAATTTCTTGCAGCCACCATCTTGGATTTATATTTTGACAGTACTATCGGTTTCAACACCCTCGAAAACCATGAAAACGACACCCATGACGGAAAAGTTAACAATTTCTTGCAGCCGCCACCTTGGATTTACATTTTGACAGTACTATCGGTTTCAACACCCTCGAAAACCACGAAAACGACACCCATGACGAAAAAGTTGATAATTTCTTGCAGCCGCCATCTTGGATTTACATTTTGACAGTACCATCGATTTCCACGCCCTCGAAAACCATGAAAACTGTCCCTGGGCAAAGGCTTCCCCCACTCTTTCCATTTCCACCTATCTAAAATTTCTCTTGGAAGCCATCCCATACCTCCATCTTCTCCTCGGTCTGTCGCAACTCCGACTGTTAGGGCTCCAATCTTGTGATATACGAGCTCAAGACCAGGACAGCATCCGGCAGACATGCCCAGGATAATAAAAAAGTAAAAATGATTAAGGTAATTTATTTACCTGCTGTGAATCCCATTGCTACACTGACAGTTTTACTGAAGACTTGTGTGGCGTATTTCACCTTCATTTTTGGTATTAAATTTGGAATGACATGACGTACGGTCAATTTTGGTATTAACCGCCGTTCTTTGAATCCAGGGCCATTTTTATATAGAGCCTCCAGATGAGCCCATTTTGCAATTTTTTTTCTTCCCGTCCAGATAATGCTCTAAATTGTTTGTAATAAGATTATTTCTTATGCCTTTTATAAGATGTGGCGGGTCAAAAATTCTTCTGGACAAGTCCAGCTTTAGCTTTTTTGCAGCTGTTGAGTTCCCCTTGCATTTTTGCAACCGCTTTATACAGCTCTATTTCAGACTGGTATTTCAGCCGACTGCCTGAAAATAAATGAATAGGAATTAAAATTTGACAATTTTTTTTTTACTCTCTAGTTGCATGTATAATGGCCTACATAATTATGTTTGTTACAGAATTATGTTGTATAATTAAAAAAAAAGGGAAATGCGAGCTACTGCTCTAAAGTCTCGTCTACCAATCTTAGGTAAAATGACCTAAGATTCTGGATCTGTGCCTAATTATACATGATGAGATAATACACAGTCAGGCAGTTCAATTATTATGATATGTAATTAGAGAAATTACTTACTTTTAAAAGCATCAGTGTTGCACATTTTAGTAGTAGCCGGTTGTAGCTTGTATGGAGCTGGTATTACAGATGGTTTTCTTGCAATGCCTGCAAATAAAACTTCAATTAACATAATATTTGAAATTCCATACGAACGATGTCGTGAGCAACTGCTTGTTAATAATATTATTATTATTTCCTTTATTTGTCTTTTTTACATATTAAAAAAAAACATTTAAAAATACAAAAAATAGTAGTCCACCGGCATCGGGAACAGGGTTCAAGCTGCCGATGGTCAGGGCTCCTGAGAGAGGAACCTCCGGACAATACGTGCCGAGTCCAGGAGTACTGCCTTCTGGATCAATTATTATTATTATTAGCCCATTGTGTCCCATTGCAGCGCAAAGGCCTCCTTTCCGTTATTCCACTCTTTTCTGTCCTTAGCCACTTCTGGCCAATCCCTAAGGTAGGTGTCCAAATCGCCACGCCATCTCCTCCTGGGCCTACGGCCTCCGGCGACGCGGTTAATAATATTATTAAATGTAATCTATATAGTGATTTACTTACTTTTAATAAGTTTGCTGTAGCTACTGGTACTTGCGGCGGGCTGTACATTATCAACAACTATGGGCTCAGGTCTATTAGAGGCAGAACTCGACGGTGCACCTGGAAAAGATTATGAATACATTAGATTAGAAAACATTGTTAACACAAAAAGAATCATAACTTTATCAAAAAAATCAAATTAATACAAGATGTGTAAAGTGGTTATAGCGCTAAAACTGACAATTGGTGACAAATTTATTTGAATATTGATGAAATTAAGATATTTATATTTTCTAGATCTTAAACTCACAATTTAAGTCAAACTGATACTTCCTCATATTAATCTGTTTAGACAAACGAACAATATCTGTTTAAACATTTTATTTTATTCAAAGTCATAATTTACTTACTTAAAACCACGTTACTGTAACTACTGGTACTTGCGATAGGCTGTACATCATCAACAACTATGGGCTCAGGTCTATTGGAGGCAGAACTCGACGGTGCACCTGGAAAATATTACGAATACATTAGATTAGAAAACATTGTTAACACAAAAAATTTTCAAAAAAATCAAATTAATACAATATGTGTAAAGTGGCTGTAGCGCTAAAACTGTCAATTAGTGACAAATTTATTTGAATTTTGAGGAAATTAAGATATTTATATTATCTAGATCTCAAACTCACAATATAAGTCAGACTTATAATTCCTCATATTAGTCTGTTTAGACAAACTAACAATATCTCTTTAATCATTTTATTTTATACAATGTCATAATTTACTTACTTAAAACCACGTCACTGTAGCTACTGGTACTTGCAGTGAGCTGTACATCATCAACAACTATGGGCTCAGGTCTATTGGAGGCAGAACTCAACGGAGCACCTGGCAAAGATTATGAATACATTAGATTAGAAAACATTGTTAACACAAAAAAATCTAATCCTTATCAAAATAAATCAAATTAATACAAGTTGTTATTTCCATGCAGATTAAATTAAACCGCATTGTTTTGAAATTTCATTAGTAGTATTGTTTGTCAGGAGTTTTGCTACTCATTTTATAAATCAAGTTCCCATGTCACGTAAAGTTAACCAACCTAAAAATTGACATACAGGAAACATTAAAAAAATCTCCCGAGTGTTTGTTGTCTGCTGATACCAACACTACGATACATAGGACCTATAGATGTGTGTTAACTGACTATAGAAACACAGTACAGTTGTAGTAACTGTCCATTGGTGCCATATTTATTTAAATATTGAGGAGATTAAAACAATCACTTAAATAAAAAATATATATATAAAAAAAATATGCTCAATACCTGGAAGATGCAGCGTCGGTACAGCCAATTTACTTAATCTGTTTTTCGGATAATGATATTTTTTTTTCAAAATGAAGATGGCAGATTCATCTGTTTTTAAATATAAAATCATCATCATCAAGACCAGCATTGACAGCCCATGTTTTAAACTTGTTACTTTCAGTTGAAGCGTTTGGGAAAGCATGTAGCACTGCACCTATTAATAAAATACGAAATTTAATTACAATCTAAAAGCTAAATTGCAAACAATAAAATGGAAAAATATTGTAATAAATTTAACCCTCTGCATTATACATATATTATTACTATACTCCATCGGTATTAGGTGGTTAACTAAATGTAAACAATCTTAACATCTCTTTTACCCAAAAAATTGTCTAAAAATGTTTACAATTAGGTATTTGCTTAAACCGATGTTAAGAAATTAACTAAGTTAAAGAAAAAATTGTATGTCTTTTATACAATTTATTAAATACAAAGACATTTATCACGATTACCTACGTTTAGTGAACTATTTAAACAGATGAAGTATAGTTACAATGATAGTAATGTACATAAATTTTGGTCCAGCCAACAAATTGCCTGGAGTGTTGATAATGAAGAATACAAAATAACATTTATCTTTTAATAACTGAAACTATTAGTGATGTGTGATAGTTCAAAGTGGAAGGTAATTTTCCTAATACTAAAAGATTATTGTTTATATTATCAAGTGCTAGTGCAATTTATTGTGTCATGCTCTGCAGCAGAGCCACCGCTTTAAAAGTCGATCAATTATATCTTAAAATGATGTACATCAAACGTACATAATGTACGCATACAGTCATTACTGTATGTGCATTAGGTAATGATAAAATAAGAGATTGATTGTGGCTCCGCTACAGAGCATACTCTCTAGCAGAGCCACACAGAACTTAAGCTCAGGAAAGACAAACGCTACTGAATTTTGATAAAATCTGTTGTACGAACAGTGTTTATTGCGTACGTGTTGAAAAATACCATTATTATATAGCGGTTTTATTTATTTCACTTTTTTAAGTTTTCATAGAAAGCGCCTGATTATTTACACAATATGTTTTGCAGCTGGTGTAGCGTTGAAAAAACAGGGAATATTCCCGTTTCTTTCAAATACTGTTGTTTTATTCAATGTAACATTCGAAACTTTCAAGAAATTTATAAATTATAAATTTCATGTATTTTTCCAATAAAACCGAAAAAAAAACGGAAAAATATGAAAAGAACCGAATACTTCATGTTTGTTTTTTTCAAATGCGTACTTTTTTTTAAAATTAATATAAACTAGATGACGCAATCTGATGGTGAGGCGAACTAGTTTATGAGGCCAACAGTGGGCATCAATCATTATAGCGCCTAGGTGGTGACACTTGGGGGATGCTTATGCCCAACAGTGGGCATAGGTCATTATCGCGAGGAGGCATATGTCCAACAGTGGGCATCAATCATTATAGCGCCTAGTACTAAAGAAAGGACATTTGGGTAGGCCGCAGAAAACACTCAAATTGCCAGACATACGTTAAAATTACTGAAAAGAAAAGTAAAAGCGATCAATATAGTCCTCATATTTACAATAATATAAGCAAATTGATAGTTTACAAAATATTTAGCAAAGTAAATATTTATGTCAAACAAAAAAAAAATACTTTAAGTACATAAAATGTATACATGTCATTTCGTAAAATAAAAATAATCTCCAATGTCAAATTGTAAAAAAACAAATAAAATAAAAAGAAAAAGCACATGGGACGTTCTTCTTTTTTATCGACAATTGATCAGTACAAAAAACTGTGACGGAGGTGTATTTCGGCCACTCTGTCACACAAATATAAAAAAGGAAAATATCCAATAAACAATTTAAAGCCCTTGAATAATATTTGTATTGTACTAATAAACTTCAAATAAAAGAAAATTGAGAAACTTGAAGATATCAATCATAAATACGACATCTACATTATTATACAAGAGGACAAGCGATTGTCGGTAAAAAAGAAGAACGACCCACATTTGAAAATAAAAATAATTAAAAATACAAAAAGAAGAAAAATAAAAATAACAACAGTTGTAGAAGGTACTGGAGCAGGTCAATCCCAAGCCTTTTCGTCCTGAAATACATGTGCTTTTGATGCCATACTTAACGCTTTGTTAGTCATTGTAGTGATTACATAAATATTTTTATATCTATTACATATAAAAGTTCGGCTTTTTCGAGGCTTGTTTTTGCTTTGGTACATAAAGATATTAATGTAAATTGTTTAAAAAGTAGAACAGAAATCTTACGAAAACGTTATCAATCTATGATACAAGTACATGTTGAATTAATTGATTGTAATTGTAACGTTACTTTTGTGCTAGAAAAAAATTTGATCGACGACGTTTTTAGTACAGCTTTTTCAAGTTTGTTCTAAATGTGAAATGCGAGTAATAAGAAAAGTTTCGATTCTTCCTTTAAATATATTAAATTATTAATGATATCAGATGGTAGTCCGGCCTCATTAAATGAATCGGCATCATCTATGTTGGTAAGCGAAGTCACCAATTGCAAAAACCATAATTGTACTGGAAAAGTAACCTCAGAATATTTCATTTCCGATCATTTAATTTTTTTTTAAATTAGATATGACTATGCCTTTAAGTGATATTCCAAAAGAATTGCTGCTATGCGACAAAATGTTTATATTAGCAGCAGTAGTTGAATTTATTCCAAATTCAGGGGGTGTTGGTCATTATAAAACTAATTGTCTACGGCGTAATTCTGAATGGGAATGCTACGACCATATGGCCCGTAAGGCTGTTCCAGTTAAGTGCAACGTTGTAGTTAATTCCCATCTACTGATATATAGACGCTGGAGAGCATGTGGAAATTGTTAGACGTTATTGTTCTCTTTCATGGCAAATCCTGGGAATCGGTGCACAGCAAAATTTAATAAAAACATACTATTTTTGAAACAACAAATGAAGACATAATATAATTCATAATGTTAATTCACTGTTATTAAAACACATTACACTAAAATAAAATGTAAATTCTTGATTTATTTCAGTTTTTACATATATTTTGTTATTAATTATTATTCTATACAAAAAAAAAAATATTAAAAGAAAGAACAAAAAATATTATTCTATTAGGGTTCCGTAGTCAACTAGGAACCCTTATAGTTTCGCCATGTCTGTCTGTCCGTCTGTCCGTCCTCACTTAATCTCTGTGACCGTGTGTGTGTTAGCATTAGAAAGCTGAAATTTGGTACCAATATGTATATCAATCACGCCGACAAAGTGGTAATTTAAAAATTGGAAAAAAATGTTTTATTAGGGTAGCCCCCCTATATGTAAAGTGGGAAGTTATTTTTTTTTTAATTTCAACCCTAACGTGTGATATATTGTTGGATAGGTATTTAAAAATGAAGAGGGGTTTACTACAATCATTTTTTTATAATGTCAATAATTTCGGAAATAATCGCTCCAAAAGTAAAAAACAATGTGTGTGTCCCCTCTAACTTTTGAACCATAGGTTTAGAAAATATGAAAATAATCTGAAAAGTAGAACTTTAAAAGGACTTTTTAGGAAAATCATTTTGAACTTGATGGAAAGAACAGTTTTTGTACAAAAAAGACAAAAAGGTTGTACAAAACAATTTCTGGACTAGGTTTGTAGTATAATCGTATATGCAAGCATTTTTTTAAACTTATAAGTGAGTACACTTATTGTGACGGACGGGACACTACGGAACCCTACACTGAGCGTGGCCCAATACGCTCTTGGCTGGTTTTTTTTTATTTATATTTTGCTGACATAATTTACTGTAGGTTGAATAAAATGTCAAAAAATAATAATAAACAAAACCATGGAAAATAGGTTGATAATATAATACTTGTAGGTAGGTAAGTACGAGTATAATAGGTGCATGTGCATATTGGAAAAGTAAACAAATCTAGTAATATTACCTATGTAAAAAATAATATTCTCCTGTATCATAATATTTATGGTTGAGCGCCTAATCACAAATATAGCACCAGCTGCAGAACATATTGTGTAAATAATCAGGCGCTTTCTATGAAAACTTAAAAAAGTGAAATAAATAAAACCGCTATATAATAATGGTATTTTTCAACACGTACGCAATAAACACTGTTCGTACAACAGATTTTATCAAAATTCAGTAGCGTTTGTCTTTCCTGAGTTTAAAGTTCTGTGTGGCTCTGCTAGAGAGTATGCTCTGTAGCGGAGCCACAATCAATCTCTATTTTATCATTACCTAATGCACGTACAGTAATGACTGTATGCGTACATTATGTACGTTTGACGTACATCATTTTAAGATATAATTGATCGACTTTTAAAGTGGTGGCTCTGCTGCAGAGTATGACACAATTTATTTGCAAGTACAAGCTAATCTAGAGTTGCATTGCATTAAACATGCAGTTTCAAACATCATCTTTGTTTTTGAATGGCCAAGGCATTATATTTTTTGTTAGTTAAGCCACCAGCAGGTGATTCGGTTGCCGCCATCTAATTTTTTGATAGAATAATGTCGTCTATACATGTCGTTGGTGTAGCAACTGATTTGCCCTACCGTGGTGTCCTAGCGAGATAGGGCAATCTTTTTCCAACCTGTTACAACGTAAATACAATGTAATGTGCAGACGCCAGCAGATCAAGCTTCCCGAAACTGTCAGATTTCCTCAACTAACCTTGAACCTAATATTTTAGAGATAAAGTTGAAAATCTATTAAAGAAACTGATAGATTGTAGTAACAGTAGTAATTTGTTGCTGGCATCTGTACTTAGTTATCACCGGCCGGCAAGCCTAATTAAAGGTAAATAATAAGGAACTAACCTGTACCAAGTGACGAAGCGCAAGTAGGAATACAACACGTCTTTTGAGGCATTTTATTGTGTCAATATCACAAAACCGGCCAAGTGCGAGTCGGACTCGCCCATGAAGGTTTCCGTTGCAGCAAGTAACATAATATAAAAATTCTTATTAGAAACCTTAATATCATTTTTGAAGACCTACCCATACGTACCCCACACGTGAGGGTTTGAAGAAAATTTTTTTTTGAGTTTCAGTTCTATTTATAGACCCCCAAATTTTATTGTTTTTTTTTTCTATTTTTGTGTGAAAATCTTAATGCAGTTACAGAATACATCTACTCACTAAGTTTCATCAGTATAGCTCTTATAGTTTCTGTGGCTGTGACATACGGACGGACAGACAGACAGACATGACGGATCTATAATGGTTCCGGTTTTTAGCTACGAAACCCTAAAAACAACAAAGTCTCGAACGAGTGGACTTGGAGCTGAAAAGTAAAATAAAATAAGTTTAAACGAATTATCCTGAATCAGGATCATTGGTAACATACCAGCAAGGTTTAACAGCAGAGCTTGTCGAGTAGTAGGTGGTTGCAGTCTCGAACCAGTGGACTTGGAGCTGAAAAGTAAAACGAAATAAAATAAAATAAATTTAAACGAATTATCCTGAATCAGGATCTTTAGTAACATACCAGCAAGGTTTAACAGCAGAGCTTCTCGAGTAGTAGACGTGCAGCTCAAGTAGTGTTGTAGGACGTACTTTTAATTGCGTTTAAGACAAATATGCGTAATGGTCTACTATCAGATACGGGGTTTACAAAGCTCAGAGAAAGGTTGTGAAGCGCTATCTTACACAATTCAAAGTGATCATCAAAAAGATGAAGAAACATATTTTCACAAGAAGGTATCAAATATGAGAAACAATCAAACTGTCAACACTTACCCAATACGGAGAATAATACTAATATTACTCATAGGTTAATAATCAGTGATCAGAACAGGCAGAGCTAATTTACTTAAAGCTAGCGAGACGACATGACATAACATACAGTAGTTAAAACCACTTTAGGTAGGGACTCTCAGGCAACGGCGCTCTCGCCGCCGCCGCGCCGCCGGGATTCCGATCCCGATTTCCAGCCACCGTAGGCGCGGGTTTGCGGACAGTGAGCAATGGGTAGCTCGCTGTCCGGCCGTCCGGTTACTGTCCGGACCAAGCCCAAGTCGTCGACGGCGCGCACTGTTCCCGCGCGCCTCAAGGATTTGTCAGCAACAGCAGGGACCCAGCTGGGTCGAAGCCTACTGGGGCCAGGGTTAGTTTCGAAAGACAGCTCGAGCCCCGCTATGAAGGCTAGAAGGAACGGGGTGGGCTTTAAGTCAGTAAGAGTCTGACACTATCTTCCGCTCCGCCCAAGAGCGGGGGACGTCATTGGATGATTTTTCCCACCATAAAAAAGGTAAGTACTCTATTTTTAAAAATATGTCTATGTTACTTTTTAATGGTGAATGAATTTTTGAGTTAAATCGAACATACAAACAAACAAATAATTTTTATGCTACTTTTGTACAACTGATTACCCACTAGTGCCGCGTGCCACTGAAGCCTAGTGTATTTGAGTAAGGTTAGTACTTTTACTACCCCCATAAATAAATATTAGTGATGTAACGAATAATGGCATTCAGATTCTTTCATTAGACTTTGATTTTGTCTATTAAGGCATATAGTCCCTTGAACGATCTGGCCGAAATTATGTGGACGCAACTCTCACCTAGGCGGCAGTACGCAAATCTGTGTATTCATTTGCGGCCAGCAGCGCCCGGAAAGCGCTTTAAAACGATTCTCTTTGCAAAATATTGATTGATTTACATATGCTATGTTCACTTTGAAGAATATTTAACCACCAATTTTTATGTGTGAAAATGTTTCTAAAGATCCAAGCCGTTTCGAAGGAGTAGGGAAAAGTTGCGAAAAGTTGCGAAATTGCTAAATATTTTTTTTAGACAAAAGTATTAATCTCAGGAAAAAATCAAATGTTGATATTATTGTTCATGAATCTATAATAAACATATATTTTTTTCAAACCAATTGACCTAGCCGTTACGGAGAAGTAGGCCTCAGAAAGTCACTGTTTTATGGCACTTTTCGGGCGCTTGGCCCTTGACTACTCTCAAATGCTACAAAATCATATCAAATTATGATAAATACTAGCTTTTACCCGCGGCTTCGCCTGCGTGAAAAAATTAGCCTATGTCCGTCTCCAGGGTCCTAACTATCTCTGTACCAAAATTCATCAATATCGGTTTTGACATTTAGGCGTGAAGACGTAACAAACAAACAAACTCACTTTCGCTTTTATAATACTAGCTTTTACCCGCGGCTTCGCCCACCTCTTTCTCCCCCTTTTCTCACTATTTTTTTAAATTATGCCTATGTCCATCTCCAACGTCCCCAACTATCTCAGTACCAAAATTCATCAACATCGGATTTGCCATTTAGGCGTGAAGACGTAACAAACAAACAAACAAACTCACTTTCACTTTTATAATATTAGTAAGGAAGTAAGGATTCACCCATGATTATCCTAGGTACGTTTTTTTAATCGTGGAATATAATCCAGTGACTTATTCTGGTCTAGGGCAGTGCAAGAAGTTGTGTCAGACTTTTATTGACTAAATTCAAACAGTTGCCCTTTGCGTTTCAGGACCATGATATCTTTTTTAGAAAGCCCTTTGGCCGGTCAATCCAAGCACTTAGGTTGAGATGCCACCTTTATTTTCATATAACTTTTGAATTATTATACCACAAAATCGAGAATCATTTCAACAATTATTCTACAAACAAAAAAATAACAAATAATATTAACGGTCCTTACGTGTATAAAAAAAAAATTGAAATGATAATTATAATTATCAATAATGATAATTAACAAATATCAATTAATATCAAATATATTTTTTTAATTAAATATTTTCTTTAAATATTTAATTGATATCAATTAAACAAAGTAAATAATAAAAAAATGATATTTTGGACATGTCTTTATATACGTAAGGACCGTCAATATTATTTGTTATTTTTTTGTTTGTAGAATAATTGTTGAATTGATTCTCGATTTTGTGGTATAATAATTCAAAAGTTATATGAAAATAAAGGTGGCATCTCAACCTAAGTGCTTGGATTGACCGGCCATTATTCGTCAATTAAACAAAGTAAATAATGAAATAAGAAAAAATATATATTTTGGACATGTCTTTATATACGCAGGGACAACAATATTTTACTTATATAATATTAGTGTAGCTGTGTAGATAAATACAATTAGTTACATACCACTGAGAGGATGTTCAACAGTTCCTATTGTTGTCGTTGTAGAGCATTGAACAGGATTTCTTGAGATTGGAGTAGATAGTCAGCTATCTGGAATCAATGAAATTGTAGTTTGTAGATTGTCATAAAAAATTATGTTCTGAAATTTAATATTATAAGATTACGGTACTACTGCTAGAACATAGGTGGAACATCTTAAATGGTGAGTCCAGATCAGTTGTCAGATTAGAGACAGTGGGCTGCAATCAACCATTCAGGCCTAGCATATGTTGGTGGATTTCTCAGTTTTCTCACAATATTTTCCTACACTCTTTTGAGAGCCAAGGTGAAACAATAAATTGCTCAAAGAGGCATAGCCCATAACCAACAATTTGTGGTTATTAAAGCATAACAAGCAACACACGCGTTTTTATTCATTAATCCCCAAGCCAACGCTGGTGTTCGCGCACCTGTTGTCTTTCTATTGTGTCTCTAATTCTCACGATTGAAAGGTTAACCCTTATAGGACAGGAGTGGACTGGACTGTGTGGGGTGGACTTTTAGAAGTTATTTTAATATTTGGTTAAGTAGGTACCTGCAATATTTTCTGTAGGTAAAATCAAGGTCGGGACAGTCAATTTGCTAAGTCTATTATTTGGATACAGAAACTGTATCTCATAGTGCCAACAGCAAATTCTTTGAGTGTTTTGGACACTAGTATTCTCCAGACTTGTAATATCACCTCCAACACTCTTCACCCAAACTTAGAACTTTTCTGCAAATGTTTCAGTATTTGGAAAGTTATACAGATACATCTGAAAATACAAAAACAACTTTATTGGAACTAGGCGTGGGAAAAGTGTGTCATCTTTGCGATTAGAACATTTGCATCTGACTCAAAATGATCCGAAACAGTTTTATGTATCATTTGAAATATTTGAAACATCGACTCGCAAGATACAAACGGAACATTTGGAACATTGGCTCAAAAGATTCAAACGGCACATTTGAAACATCAGCTCAAAAGAAACAATCGGAACATTTGAAACATCTTCCGATGTTGGAACATTTGGAACATCAGCTCAAAGATACAAACGGGACATTTAAAATATCGACTCACAGGATACAAATGTTATGAATCATGGTCTGTTAAGTTGCGTCAAATTATAAGTTATGTTTAATTGAATTTTGATTTGAGAATAATATAAAGCAGATGTTTTTAGTTCAGGACGTTAATTATATTACACTATTTACGTTTAAATTTGAATTTTAAAAAGACTGCTCTCTTAAAGAGTGTTTCAGTGTTCCAATTGTTCCAAATGATGCATTTAAAACATTACTGATATTCCAATCTTTCGAAACACTAAAATGTGAACAGAGAGTTGATTCAGTAAAGAGTTACACACGCTTGGAACATTAGGCAACGAAAACACCATTTTTATTTTATTTTTTCCCAGCTTTAATGGGACTCGCTTCCAATTTAACCATAACTTTAAGTATTATATATGGAGCAACTTCTACATCACAGTAGGTTATTGGGTAACATGATGTAGTATCAGAAATTCTGACTTCTAACAATCAGACAAACCTTAAGTATAACAGCTGGGAGCAACAACTTTACATTCTTTCTGAAGTATGGTAAAATCTTTTGATGTAGGTACAAATCATGGAGCAACTTCAGAAAGATTTGCTTAACCTGAAGTTCGACGTAAGGATCGTACGTACTGTTATAATTTAGTTAGCCATCCAAATCCACTAGAAAAATTTATCTGATACGATGATTTGGCATCCAGGAACACAAAGAATATTTTTAGGCATTGTGTAAAATGTTAAACTAAGATATACTTACGTTTCAAAATCCTTCCGGAGGGCCTATCTTCACGCGTATGTCAGGAATACTTTCAGAACACCACAGTCTATAATTGTGTTTCTTGTTTTATAGAGGAAACAAAGCTCAAACCACTGTAAATAGCACTCGAAAAACACAAGGATTATTAGTCTCGTTATGGCGGCCATTTTCAATATGTTACAAAGTACCAGTGTTGCCAACTCTATACCACCAGTGAGTGCTAAAAATCTTCTCAAATAGTACTAGATTGCTATGGATTTCCAAAAATAGTGCTTTAAGAAATAAAATCACATGAGTAAAATTTACATAAAAACTGTTAAAATTATTATTTTTAATCATACATATTTACAAACAAACAAAAAAAAAAAGACAAGCTTGTAGAAGAATATCCTGGCCAGTGCCTCGCCAACCTCGCACCACACTAATCACACCACTATCCGGTCTCACACGCTCCTGCCTCCAGCTACTGAGCGAGCTAGCGTCGCCAGACGAGGATTTCTAAATATCCACTATGAGTCAATTTGCAAATAACAGTCACTGAACATTACACGAAGAAATCCCACCAAAAACTCATTGTCTACGTGTAATTCCATAGATAATAAATCTGTGTGTCAGTAATACGAATGTGTTTGTTATACTGCACGCATGCTGTGCGTGTGTGCGTTTTATTAGTATCTGAAAATTTCGCTTGACTATCAAATAGTGCTAGATTGAATGCTAGGTGCTGTATGTTCGATTTCAGTGCTGGCCTTGTGAAAATAGTGCCAAATCTAGCACTGAAAGTGCTAAGTTGGCAACACTGCAAAGTACTCTGTGGCGGCCATGACAGAAAACAAACAGTGCATTTTTATGGACGCGTTCGTTTCATTTTGAATTATTATTGTTACTTGTTTTGTTTATAGAAATAATAAGTTTATTAAATAGGAAAAAAAAGTAATAATTATTGTTTTTTTTTTCACCAGTAATTTAAAATAACATGAATAAAATTATATTCATTTGGAACGCATTTTTCATTCGAAAAAGTACGGGGTCTGGCGGATAGATGGCAATGCGGACGCTCGAAATTTTCCAATGTATAGAAGACGAACTAGCATGGGTCCGACCGTTACACTGAAAACAGAAACGAAGAAACTGTGTTTGCGTGCTGTGAATCTGTGTTAAACTTTTGAGATTTAGAATATAAAAGTACCAAAATGAGTGATAGTGAGAGTGATGCTTCTAACAACGTTTTTAGCTTCCAGAATTCTATTACGGTGAGTGGAGTTGGAACAATAACATATCATTGACTGTTTATTTGGTAGTAAATAGATGTTTCCCGCGGCTTCACTCGTTTGGCCTAGCTCACAGGAACTGAGAATTCTCCCGGACAAATAGTATTCCACAACAAGCTGCTATATTGTAATTTTCTATCAATGCATGAATTTCTGTAATTGGTGCAGTACTTTCTGAAGTTTCTTCTATTAACCTTTCGTATGCCGTAATTAGAGACACAAATAAAAAGTTATTGTGTCTCGCGTGGATCCACGTTCCAGACACACAAAGAGTTGAAAGTTTTTTTCCGATGATTATGGCTGACAACCAGATTGTTCTGTCTTAAAAATGACCTTCAGTAACTAAAACCTACTCCTATGTTACTTCATTGCCTTCGTTCCAGAGTCCCAGGGTTCTCTTTTACACAACCAGTGGCAAGCCATATTTCCAGCATTTACCATTTATAGCGATCATGCGTTCTATTGAGTTTCTGCACAGACTTCTCTGGTCAGCCTGTAATATAAATGTCTACCATAAATGAAACTAATATAATTATATATTCCTCAACTATCACACAACACCATCTAGTCTCAAGCTAAGCAGAGCTTGTTTTGTACTAGACAAACGATAAACATACTTATATGTGTATGTATAAAATAAATTACACCCAGACACAACAAATGATCATGCACTCATACAAACATTTGTCCTGGGTGGGAATCGAACCCACAACCTCCGGTATAGTCATCAGGGCCACTAACCACTAGACCAACAGGCCAGTCAAATTATAAACTATATTGTTAAATGTTTTTAAATAGTGTAAAACTGTTTTTCTTCCAGACTGTCAATGCAAGAGGTCCGAATACAAATTTTAGTTTTCGAAATCCCATGACATCAACAATGCATATGTCACGAAACTTTGAGCGTCCACGGTATGCAGAGTCTGTGTATGACCAAAGGAGTATGTACTATAGACGAGAGACTTCACCGATGTCAATACAGAGTGCTTGCGATATGCGACAACGGAACTTCCACCAGTACGCTGGCATGAGCTCTCGACACACTTTGTATAATGGAAGAGGTGGTTCACCTGTGTCTATGAGAAGTATAGGTATGTTAATATAACTCAGCATCATGTGGATTATTATGTTTTCTTTTTTACATTAACCTTTTGAATACTGTAAAACTGAATGCTGGCCGGCATTCACTTAGGGTTTTATGGACTAATAATAATGGTAACCCGATGTCTCCAAAGCTGTTCTCCGCGGTGCTGGAAAACATATTTCGAAAGCTAATATGGGACCAACATGGATTAAATATAGATGGTAAAAAACTAAACCATCTTAGATTCGCTGACGATATTGTTTTATTTGAAGAACAACCAGGGAGCCTAGAAAAAATGATACAAGAACTAAATACAGAGAGCAAAAAAGTGGGCTTATCTATGAATATAAACAAAACGAAGCTATTAACGAATTCAAACAAATATGAAATAAAAATTAACAACCAACCCATTGAATATGTAGATGAATATATCTATTTAGGACAAATCATCTCACATACAGACACAACTACAAAAGAAATTAAAAGACGAATAGCCAACGGATGGAAGAGATATTGGTCACTGAAAGAGATCATGAAATCCACAGATCTGAGTACTGGTATCAAAAGGAAGGTCTTCAATACCTGCATTCTCCCATGTATTACATATGGGTGTGAAACTTGGGCTCTCACAAAACATCACAGAAACATGCTGGAACACTGCCAAAGAGCTATGGAACGAAGTATGATGGGTATTAAGAAACAAGATAGGATACGAAACACTGTCATAAGAAGTAAGACAAAAGTCACAGACATACTCACTAGAATAGATAGTTTGAAGTGGAGATGGACCGGGCACATGATACGGGATAAACAAGAAAAGTGGAGCAACATCATAACTGACTGGTACCCTAGAGATGGGAAAAGGAACAGAGGAAGACAAAGCAAGAGATGGGAAGACGAACTAAAATTAACAGCAGGCTCAAAATGGAGAAGAGTTGCAAGAGACAGAGTACAATGGAAATTGTTAGAGGAGGCCTTTGCCAAGAGGCACACTGAACTCAGAGATATTTTATAACTTAAAGATAAGAGTCAACCACAAAGTCAAAGAAACAGTTCAGGATAAGAGGCTTATTATTAATAATGGTAAGACCATTAAACTTTCAGATACCGTCAATTTGAGACACAATAGTAAGACAATAGATGCGCGAACATCATTGTTCGCTTGGGGTGGGTTTAATGAATTAAAAAGTTCTGAGATAACTTTTAAGATCCATGTTGTGTAAGAACAATAACTATAATTAGTTACTATGCTATTTTATAGAATAAGAAATAGATATAAGGTATAGGCCTCAATAATCTCTTTTTCATGTTTCATGCAGACATACTATCTTAATCAAATCCACTTTAATAAAGCATTGGTAAATGATCTTTTCAGATTCTTCTGCTAGTGTCAGTGCAGCAGATATAGCTTTTGCATTCAACAATGGAAAGTTCAACAGAAATGATTGGAAACTCATTAGAGAAGCATACCAAAAAGTTTTGAAGCAACGAGTTCGGAAAAGGATTGAGAAAAGAAGAAATATGAGACTACATCTTAAAAGTAGAAGAAGATCTGGTGATGACTCGGGAGATCAAGCTAGTGACTCCTCCGTTAGCAGTGACGACCATAGGTCAGTTCGGACTTACAAAGAGAACATGTCTAGTAGTAAATCAACAAAAACAGACATGCGTGATTATAGAAACACTTTCCAAGACCCTAACATGCTTAAAGAAAGCTCAACCCAATTATGCCAAAGCACTTTTAAAAATAAGTTTTCTGTTGGATCTAGCAGTAGCAGCAATACTCGCAATTTCAATAGTACAATGATGTCAAATCAATTCAATGCAATGCCTACTCAAAAAGACAGATTTAGAAATGGTTTCTTACTACCGTCTCAAAGATTCAACAGGTCAGTTGCTTCATCAGCAATCATGGAAGACACTAGCAAACCTCACAAGACTACAGAAAAGACTGCTGTAAATAATTTAAGAAACAATTGTCCAAGTAGTGAAGAAGAAATTTTCTCAACAACAGTAAGAGAGAAAAGTACTTTTAATATTGAAAAACAGCGTAAAAGGAGTCTTGACAGTGATGAAGAATCTAGTCTTCCAAACAGTAAGCGGAGCAAACTGATGTCTCCTGCTAAAAATAAGAGAGCTCCTCCAAAAAAGAACATCAATCCTGCCAATAACAATGTCGATCTCTCTAACAGCTTTCAATTTGCCAAGCCTTCATTGCCTGTAAGAAAATCAAAGCATCAAGTACAAGAAAAACTAATTGCCAAGTCTTCACAACCCCTAACAGATTTCTTGGAACCAATGCCTAAAAAAATACAAGAGCCTATGCAAACTGAAACAACTAACTCACAAGAGAAATCAAATGACAACATTCAAGTTGAACAATCAGACGTGACACAAAACAGTGACGTTTCTTCACGTCCAAGCTTTATCAAAAGGAAGCTATTCACACAAAAACTAGATGTTACAGAGAAAGCTAACATAAGCAGTGATAGTACAAATAGTCCTCAGAGCAGTGCTCATTCTTTACAAAAGGAGAAAAAGAAAGCTAGAAAATTAGTTACAAATCAGTCATGTCTGAACAGAGAAGTACAAGATGATAGTAATCTATTAGACTTGATTCACAAAATAGTACCGCCTGACCGTATAAACCTTAGTAACCAAACCGCAATAAACCAAACCGCAATACACCAAACCAAAAGTGAAGTACAAAATAAAAAGGATAGTGAAGGTAAATGGGATGTAACATCTGTAATATCAATGTGCAATGAAGATGACGCAAGCGATACATACACCGATGAAGAAATATTTAAAACAGACAATACTTTAAAAAATACTGTTAAAAATAAAGATGTGAATACTAAAACAAATCCTATTGATAAGGTTATAACAAAAACACCAATACCTCAAAACAATTGCAAAGTAGTGGTGACAAAATTGGGTAACAATAATACACTACAAAAGCAAGTTGTAAACCAAAACTTTAATTTAACACACAACAGTGAGTGGATTTATCTTTAAAATCTATAAAATGTGAAATAATAATGATATATACATGTTAATCATTGTCATTTTGATTACAGATATAACTAAAAACAATACTACTAAGAGCGTAGGGAAAACGTTTTGGGACACAGACTTTGAGAGTGATGCGGATTGCCACACAGCATTGCCACGGAGTCATGTAATTGATAACTTAAAAAAAGGTAAAAATAAAATTAATAATTTGTGTAACAATCTGATCATGTTCGTGGGGCAAACTTGACCAGAGATCGCCCTAGACAGAGGTTTGGAAGTAGAAAAGGGAGGCTTTTGCCCAGCAGTGAGACATGCAAAAGACTAATAAAATTTAAAAAAAAATGTTTAATTATATTTTTATTTAATTTGCTTGTCACGGCTAAATTATATTATGTTTTTATTTCAGCTAATGCAACATTAAACAATACAAAACAAGATTTCAAGAACCACACTGGCTATGCAGGGAGTGAAATCTCAAAGAAATCTCTTCAAGTTGCAGAAGTACCAAAAGATTTAAATACATCTTTGATGAACAATACTACCTTCAATAATACACTTAAAATGAAACCCGGTACTCTCAGCTTCAGATCACATCGTACGTCAAAGAAAAAAAAAGGCTTTAACGATACATGTGCTAATGAAACAAAATTAAAACTTGACAATCCCAGTAATAAAAAAAAGAATGATAATAATTTTAAAGTGCCAACTGAAAACAACATAGCAATGACAAACTCTAAACCTAATCTTCAAAGAAAAAATTCTACAGAAGTGTCTAAGCCTAAACCAAACGCAAAAAATGAAAAACATACCACTGCTGTTAGATCACAAAGTCCAAAATCTAATAAAAAGTCAAAAACATCCAAGGCCGAAAAAACAAGTATCAGTAATAAAAAGTCGAATCCAGAACCCCATCATCAAACCGCAAATAAAAATAAACATAATAATAAAAACCAAATTGAGAACACACAAGACAAAAGAGATCCTAAAGTAAAAAATGATCCTATAAACAATAACGATACTATAGTAAAAAACGATGCTAATGTAAAAAATGACCCTAAGGTAAAAAACGATCCTAAAGCCAAAAACGATCCTAAAGCTAGAAGCGATCCTAAAGTAAACAACGATCCTAAAATAAAAAATGATCTTAAAGCTAAAAACGATCCTAAAGTAAACAACGATCCTAAAGCCAAAAACGATCCTAAAGCCAAACACGATCCTAAAGTAAACAACGATCCTAAAATAAAAAACGACCTTAAAGCTAAAAACGATCCTAAAGTAAACAACGATCCTAAAGCCAAAGGACACGGTGGAGCACACAATCGCGGTGTGCCCTGCTTGGGCGGAGCATCGCCGTGCCCTCGTGGGGGTGATCGGCGGCGGAGACCTCTCGCGCCGGGCCTTGGTCGAGGCCATGGTCCGGAGCGAGGAGGAGTGGCAGGCGGTCGCCGACTTCTGCGAAGCAGTAATGCTCGCTAAGGAGGAGGCCGACCGCATCAGGCAACGGCGCTCTCGCCGCCGCCGCCGGGATTCCGATCCCGATTTCCAGCCACCGTAGGCGCGGGCTTGCGGACAGTGAGCAATGGGTAGCTCGCTGTCCGGCCGTCCGGTAACCGTCCGGACCAAGCCCAAGTCGTCGACGGCGCGCGCTGTTCCCGCGCGCCTCAAGGAGTTGTCAGCAACAGCAGGGGCCCAGCCGGGTCGAAGCCTACTGGGGCCAGGGTAGTCCGAAGGGGCGCTCGAGCCCCGGTATCGAAGGCTTGAAGGAACGGGATGGGTTTTTTAGTCAGTAAGAGTCTGACACTATCTCCCGCTCCGCCCAAGAGCGGGGGTTGTCATAAGATGATTTTTCCCATCGAAAAAAAAAAAAAAAAAATCCTAAAGCCAAAAACGATCCTAAAGCCAAACACGATCCTAAAGTAAACAACGATTCTAAAATAAAAACTCAAAAAGAAAACCAACAAAATAAAAAACAGACAACTCCTAAGAGTAAATCTAAATCAAAACAATCAGGTCATCACAATGAAAAGCAATCAAAGAAAAACAAACCAGTATTGAAACCAACAAATTCAAATCTAAACAATACTATAGAACCTGTCCAAAGAACCAGCTTCATAAGTGGACGCCCGGTAAGGTCGTGTCGGACTCCTAGCCAAAACAGATCACAGATAAACAATATTTCCATTGATATGAACAAAAGCCTTCGTTCAAGAGTAATCAATTTATCATCATCCATTGAAAATATTACTATAAAAATCAAAGCTAAGAAAAATAATAACAAAAATATTTCACAAATTAATCCGCGTAAAAGTGACGTCTCGTTTTCTTTAGGGGCTCGAGAACAGACCCCCGTCTTCCAAAAAACTTCTGCCCGAAGTAAAGCAGATCAACGGAAAAGAAAAACTTGAAATAGCCAAAAATAAATGCTTGAAAAGGCTGGAACTATTTTCACTGATAAATAATTGTTTATTATGTAGTTGTGCCGTTTCGGTACAATGTATTATTTTTAACTGTTACTATTTTTTGTCTTTGCTGTTGCAAATTATATAGAATTAAACTTCCCCTACGAAATGACGCGTGTTTGCTATTTTAGAAGCGACTTTCCCCTGCTTCGTACGGTTTTCACGACTTGACTTGGTTTTTATTTTTTATTTTATGCAAATTCAATTAATAAATGAAATGTATTACACACAACTGTATTTACATTCTGGAATCAAATCTCTAAATCATGGTACAAACTGCATTAAAAACCATTACGTACCTATTTTACGAGAACAACGCGATCGGTCACATTACACGAAAAATGCGACCATAGAATCAATATAGCTTCTACCAGCGGCTTTTCCCGCATAAAGTTGAAAATGTATAGTCTATAGTACTCGAAGATAGGACAGCTACATGTGAAAGAATTTTCAGAATCGGTTCAGTAGTTTCAGAGATATGGATGATTTCCCACTTTAAAAAAAACTACATACCTACTAACGATAGATTGTGTTTAAGCATTTTATTGCTCAGTATATTGACCCATAATGTGTTCAAATAATTACCAAATGTAAGAATTATAAATTGTATAATACCCACTTTTATTAAGTTGATGTTATTAAACTGTAAAATTGTGTTTGTTGGAGATATGATAATACATATTTCAAGTTATCTAAAATATTGTTTGTGTAATGTAGGTAAATCGTAATTAGTATACACGTAATATGTATTTACAATTTTTTTAGCTTCTAGGTCAAATGGAAATTAAAAATAACTAAGTATGTAACTTGCTCCCATTAAATATAACCATACTGACTTTCCATTACAAGATATATTTGTAAATAAATAGCGCAAAAATGTAAATAATGATAAATAACTATTTTCAATGATTTAGCCGATAGACCCTTTTTTGTGACAGAGGCACGCGACGTACGACAACAATAAGGGTTTATTTGAACCTTTTGGATACGGAACCCTAATATCTGGCAAGTGCACTCTTGCTTGTATGTTGTATATAGACTCAATACAAGATTATGATTTTAATTTTAATTTATACTAAGAATATATGAAATTATGTGTTATATTATCATAAGAATTAAAATAAATATTTTCAAAGGGATGATGTTTCAATCTTCTGATAAGTTTTAACTGAAAAATAGTGGTTTTGCATAAATTAAAACAAATCCAATCGCAAGTTTTATCCTTCAATTTATAACTGGTTATAAATGATCAAATGATTGCTTATTCAAGCCTAGCTCATTAATTCTTCAATAAGTGAAAAATTGCGAAGCATAGCATTCAAGTTAGTGTCTCTGAAAAACATTCAGTGATAAAAATGGTTGTGTTGCGATTCTCTTCGCTGCTCCTCACTCTCGTCGACGGCGATTTCGCCGATTATTCAAATAGTCGTCTTATATTTCTGTATAAACCTAATGACCGAAATTACAATAAGCAATACACCGGTTGCGTGATAAAACGCGTGTGTGCCCCGTCGCGGAAGCCGGATTATCGCAGTGCAACGCAATGTCACTAGTTCAACTTTAATGGTGTGCATGTAGTCGTGTCGATGGAGAACTTAATATTTATTACGTAGCAAAAAGGGTTTTTTTTTGGGGTGCGTGGCCCGGCTCGCCGTGATGGTTGCCCGCGCGGATCCCGCACTGTTGTGTGGGACCGCGCGGACGTCCGCTTACCGGTGACCTGTCGAGCACCTGGGCCCCTAAAGCGCTTATCAGTCAATCCTAAATCTCGGCCCTAATGCTTACTAGACGAAGTGCAAACATTTTCAAGCTCACTTCACTAACTATTGCCTCAAATCCAATCAAATCAAAAATATTTTATTTCACATAGGCCTACATGGGCACTTATAAAACGTTAGAAGCTAGTGCACGGTTCCAAATTAGTCGTTTCCTATGGAGAAGAACCGGCAAGAAACTCCATGGTTACTCTTTTAAAAAAGTGGTTGTTTTTACAATATTGATAGATATTATGTAAGAACAGTGTAGACCAGTCAAATATTGTACACAAAAGCACAATAAAAATTATCTTAATAAAAAACAAAGTAAGTCGTAATAGGAAGTAGTCTAAGAGTTCGTGGAGTATACAGTGTTCTCACATTCACATTACAAAAAGAGGCTATATAAAAAAAATAAATCAGGAATAATATAATAATTACAACTATCAATAAAATGTTAACAAAATAAATTACTAACAAATTTATGACAGTTGAAATATAAATAAAAAATAAAATATTGCAAAAGCAATGTGTCGGAGAAAAAGACGGGTTGCACTCCGGGAGTGCCGGCAGAAGTGAAAACTTGATTATTAACGTTGAGCATGTTTGATATTTTGGAATGGTTAGGGAATAATTTTATTTTACAAAAAATTGCACCAATTGCTTTATCAGTATAAAAGTACTATCATTTATGTGGTAGAATACAATATTCATTTATTGCGCTATCGTACACAAACATGACAATTTATATTACATTAAAAATTTAACACTTTAAAACTATTACAATAATTTTACATTAAAAAGTTTATCTCTCCGAAAAACTACTGAGGTGTCAAGGGACACCCGGATGGAACGAAGTTCCGTTCTGGCTTGCTTTCTATAAGAGAGAGAAAGAGAGAAAGACAGAGAAACATGCGCACGCCGCACGGCTTACAATAGCTTACTATAGAAAAAGTGTCGTTACAACTTTTCGTGAGAATTTTTTCCGTCTAGCCAATACAATATAACTAAAAAATACTATCCTATTTTATGTACATTTTGACAGCACTATTTCAACATCTTCGAAACCATGAAAACGACACTCATGACGAAAAAGTTGATAATTTCTGACATCCGCCATCTTAGATTTACATTTTGACAGCACTATCGGCTTCAACAACCTCGAAAACCATGAAAAAGACACCCATATCGAAAAAGTTGATAATTTATTGCAGCCACCATCTTAGATTTAAATTTTGACAGTACTATCGGTTTCAACACCCTCGAAAACCACGAAAACGACACCCATGAGGAAAAAGTTGATAATTTCTTGCAGCCGCCATCTTGGATTTACATTTTGACAATACTATCGGTTTCAACAGCCTTGAAAACCATGAAAACGACACCCATGACGAAAAATTTAATAATTTTTTGCAGCCGCCATCTTGGATTTATATTTTGACAGTACTATCGGTTTCAACACCCTCGAAAACCATGAAAACGACACCCATGATGAAAAAGTTGATAATTTCTTGCAGCCACCATCTTGGATTTATATTTTGACAGTACTATCGGTTTCAACACCCTCGAAAACCATGAAAACGACACCCATGACGGAAAAGTTAATAATTTCTTGCAGCCGCCATCTTGGATTTATATTTTGACAGTACCATCGGTTTCCACGCCCTCGAAAACCATGAAAACGACACCCATGACGGAAAATTTGATAATTTCTTGCAGCCACCATCTTGGATTTATATTTTGACAGTACCATCGGTTTCAACACCCTCGAAAACCACGAAAACGACACCCATGGCGAAAAAGTTGATAATTTCTTGCAGCCGCCATCTTGGATTTACATTTTGACAGTACCATCGGTTTCCACGCCCTCAAAAACGATGAAAACGACACCCATGACGGAAAATTTGATAATTTCTTGCAGCCACCATCTTGGATTTATATTTTGACAGTACTATCGGTTTCAACACCCTCGAAAACCATGAAAACGACACCCATGACGGAAAAGTTAACAATTTCTTGCAGCCGCCACCTTGGATTTACATTTTGACAGTACTATCGGTTTCAACACCCTCGAAAACCACGAAAACGACACCCATGACGAAAAAGTTGATAATTTCTTGCAGCCGCCATCTTGGATTTACATTTTGACAGTACCATCGATTTCCACGCCCTCGAAAACCATGAAAACGACACCCATGACGAAAAATTTGATAATTTCTTGCAGCCGCCATCTTGGATTTATATTTTGACAGTACTATCGGTTTCAACGCCCTCGAAAACCACGAAAACGACACCCATGACGAAAAAGTTGATAATTTCTTGCAGCCGCCATCTTGGATTTACATTTTGACAGTACCATCGATTTCCACGCCCTCGAAAACCATGAAAACGACACCCATGACGAAAAATTTGATAATTTCTTGCAGCCGCCATCTTGGATTTATATTTTGACAGTACTATCGGTTTCAACACCCTCGAAAACCATGAAAACGACACCCATGACGGAAAAGTTAACAATTTCTTGCAGCCGCCATCTTGGATTTACATTTTGACAGTACTATCGGTTTCAACACCCTCGAAAACCACGAAAACGACACCCATGACGAAAAAGTTGATAATTTCTTGCAGCCGCCATCTTGGATTTACATTTTGACAGTACCATCGGTTTCCACGCCCTCGAAAACCATGAAAACGACACCCATGACGAAAAATTTGATAATTTCTTGCAGCCGCCATCTTGGATTTACATTTTGACAGTACCATCGATTTCCACGCCCTCGAAAACCATGAAAACGACACCCATGACGAAAAATTTGATAATTTCTTGCAGCCGCCATCTTGGATTTACATTTTGACAGTACCATCGGTTTCCACGCCCTCGAAAACCATGAAAACGACACCCATGACGGAAAATTTGATAATTTCTTGCAGCCACCATCTTGGATTTATATTTTGACAGTACTATCGGTTTCAACACCCTCGAAAACCACGAAAACGACACCCATGGCGAAAAAGTTGATAATTTCTTGCAGCCGCCATCTTGGATTTACATTTTGACAGTACTATCGGTTTCAACACCCTCGAAAACCACGAAAACGACACCCATGACGAAAAAGTTGATAATTTCTTGCAGCCGCCATCTTGAATTTACATTTTGACAGTACTATCGGTTTCCACGCCCTCGAAAACCATGAAAACGACACCCATGACGAAAAATTTGATAATTTCTTGCAGCCGCCATCTTGGATTTATATTTTGACAGTACCATCGGTTTCAACGCCCTCGAAAACCATGAAAACGACACCCATGACGAAAAAGTTGATAATTTCTAGCAGCCGCCATCTTGGATTTATATTTTGACAGTACCATCGGTTTCAACACCCTCGAAAACCATGAAAACGACACCCATGACGAAAAAGTTGATAATTTCTTGCAGCTGCCATCTTGGATTTACATTTTGACAGTACCATCGGTTTCAACACCCTCGAAAACCATGAAAAAGACACCCATGACGAAAAAGTTGATAATTTCTTGCAGCCGCCATCTTGGATTTATATTTTGACAGTACCATCGGTTTCAACACCCTCGAAAACCATGAAAACGACACCCATGATGAAAAAGTTGATAATTTCTTGCAGCCGCCATCTTGGATTTACATTTTGACAGTACCATCGGTTTCCACGCCCTCGAAAACCATGAAAACGACACCCATGACGGAAAATTTGATAATTTCTTGCAGCCGCCATCTTGGATTTACATTTTGACAGTACTATCGGTTTCAACACCCTCGAAAACCATGAAAACGACACCCATGACGAAAAATTTGGTAATTTCTTGCAGCCGCCATCTTGGATTTATATTTTGACAGTACCATCGATTTCAACACCCTCGAAAACCATGAAAACGACACCCATGACGAAAAAGTTGATAATTTCTTGCAGCCGCCATCTTGGATTTATATTTTGACAGTAAAAGTGTCGGTACAATTTTTCGTGAGAATTTTTTCCGTCTAGCCCCCTTTCACAACGCGCGTTAGGGGATAGCTGTCTACTCTCCATCCGTCTTACGCTTTTTCGATCAGGTCACGTGTCCTGACGCGAGTTTAAGATTTTATACCCATTACAGAAAAAGTGCTCAACGCCGCTAAAGAAGTTTTCACTTCAAAAAAAAAAGACGGGTTGCACTCCGGGAGTGCCGGCAGAAGTGAAAACTTGATTATTAACGTTGAGCATGTTTGATATTTTGGAATGGTTAGGGAATAATTTTGCACCAATTGCTTTATCAGTATAAAAGTACTATCATTTATATGGTAGAATACAATATTCATTTATTGCGCTATCGTACACAAACATGACAATTTATATTACATTAAAAATTTAACACTTTAAAACTATTACAATTATTTTACATTAAAAAGTTTATCTCTCCGAAAAACTACTGAGGTGTCAAGGGACACCCGGATGGAACGAAGTTCCGTTCTGGCTTGCTTTCTATAAGAGAGAGAAAGAGAGAAAGACAGAGAAACATGCGCACGCCGCACGGCTTACAATAGCTTACTATAGAAAAAGTGTCGTTACAACTTTTCGTGAGAATTTTTTCCGTCTAGCCAATACAATATAACTAAAAAATACTATCCTATTTTATGTACATTTTGACAGCACTATTTCAACATCTTCGAAACCATGAAAACGACACTCATGACGAAAAAGTTGATAATTTCTGACATCCGCCATCTTAGATTTACATTTTGACAGCACTATCGGCTTCAACAACCTCGAAAACCATGAAAAAGACACCCATATCGAAAAAGTTGATAATTTATTGCAGCCACCATCTTAGATTTAAATTTTGACAGTACTATCGGTTTCAACACCCTCGAAAACCACGAAAACGACACCCATGAGGAAAAAGTTGATAATTTCTTGCAGCCGCCATCTTGGATTTACATTTTGACAATACTATCGGTTTCAACAGCCTTGAAAACCATGAAAACGACACCCATGACGAAAAATTTAATAATTTTTTGCAGCCGCCATCTTGGATTTATATTTTGACAGTACTATCGGTTTCAACACCCTCGAAAACCATGAAAACGACACCCATGACGGAAAAGTTAACAATTTCTTGCAGCCGCCATCTTGGATTTACATTTTGACAGTATTATCGGTTTCAACACCCTCGTAAACCACGAAAACGACACCCATGACGAAAAAGTTGATAATTTCTTGCAGCCGCCATCTTGGATTTACATTTTGACAGTACCATCGGTTTCCACGCCCTCGAAAACCATGAAAACGACACCCATGACGGAAAATTTGATAATTTCTTGCAGCCACCATCTTGGATTTATATTTTGACAGTACCATCGGTTTCAACACCCTCGAAAACCACGAAAACGACACCCATGGCGAAAAAGTTGATAATTTCTTGCAGCCGCCATCTTGGATTTACATTTTGACAGTACCATCGGTTTCCACGCCCTCGAAAAAGATGAAAACGACACCCATGACGGAAAATTTGATAATTTCTTGCAGCCACCATCTTGGATTTATATTTTGACAGTACTATCGGTTTCAACACCCTCGAAAACCATGAAAACGACACCCATGACGGAAAAGTTAACAATTTCTTGCAGCCGCCACCTTGGATTTACATTTTGACAGTACTATCGGTTTCAACACCCTCGAAAACCACGAAAACGACACCCATGACGAAAAAGTTGATAATTTCTTGCAGCCGCCATCTTGGATTTACATTTTGACAGTACCATCGATTTCCACGCCCTCGAAAACCATGAAAACGACACCCATGACGAAAAATTTGATAATTTCTTGCAGCCGCCATCTTGGATTTACATTTTGACAGTACCATCGGTTTCCACGCCCTCGAAAACCATGAAAACGACACCCATGACGGAAAATTTGATAATTTCTTGCAGCCACCATCTTGGATTTATATTTTGACAGTACCATCGGTTTCAACACCCTCGAAAACCACGAAAACGACACCCATGGCGAAAAAGTTGATAATTTCTTGCAGCCGCCATCTTGGATTTACATTTTGACAGTACTATCGGTTTCAACACCCTCGAAAACCACGAAAACGACACCCATGACGAAAAAGTTGATAATTTCTTGCAGCCGCCATCTTGGATTTACATTTTGACAGTACTATCGGTTTCCACGCCCTCGAAAACCATGAAAACGACACCCATGACGGAAAATTTGACAATTTCTTGCAGCCACCATCTTGGATTTATATTTTGACAGTACCATCGGTTTCAACACCCTCGAAAACCACGAAAACGACACCCATGGCGAAAAAGTTGATAATTTCTTGCAGCCGCCATCTTGGATTTACATTTTGACAGTACCATCGGTTTCCACGCCCTCGAAAACCATGAAAACGACACCCATGACGGAAAATTTGATAATTTCTTGCAGCCACCATCTTGGATTTATATTTTGACAGTACTATCGGTTTCAACACCCTCGAAAACCATGAAAACGACACCCATGACGGAAAAATTAATAATTTCTTGCAGCCGCCATCTTGGATTTACATTTTGACAGTATTATCGGTTTCAACACCCTCGAAAACCACGAAAACGACACCCATGACGAAAAATTTGATAATTTCTTGCAGCCGCCATCTTGGATTTATATTTTGACAGTACCATCGGTTTCAACGCCCTCGAAAACCATGAAAACGACACCCATGACGAAAAAGTTGATAATTTCTAGCAGCCGCCATCTTGGATTTATATTTTGACAGTACCATCGGTTTCAACACCCTCGAAAACCATGAAAACGACACCCATGACGAAAAAGTTGATAATTTCTTGCAGCCGCCATCTTGGATTTACATTTTGACAGTACCATCGGTTTCAACACCCTCGAAAACCATGAAAAAGACACCCATGACGAAAAAGTTGATAATTTCTTGCAGCCGCCATCTTGGATTTATATTTTGACAGTACCATCGGTTTCAACACCCTCGAAAACCATGAAAACGACACCCATGATGAAAAAGTTGATAATTTCTTGCAGCCGCCATCTTGGATTTACATTTTGACAGTACCATCGGTTTCCACGCCCTCGAAAACCATGAAAACGACACCCATGACGGAAAATTTGATAATTTCTTGCAGTCGCCATCTTGGATTTACATTTTGACAGTACTATCGGTTTCAACACCCTCGGAAACCATGAAAACGACACCCATGACGAAAAATTTGATAATTTCTTGCAGCCGCCATCTTGGATTTATATTTTGACAGTACCATCGGTTTCAACACCCTCGAAAACCATGAAAACGACACCCATGACGAAAAAGTTGATAATTTCTTGCAGCCGCCATCTTGGATTTATATTTTGACAGTAAAAGTGTCGGTACAATTTTTCGTGAGAATTTTTTCCGTCTAGCCCCCTTTCACAACGCGCGATAAGGGATAGCTGTCTACTCTCCATCCGTCTTACGCTTTTTCGATCAGGTCACGTGTCCTGACGCGAGTTTAAGATTTTATACCCATTACAGAAAAAGTGCTCAACGCCGCTAAAGAAGTTTTCACTTCAAAAATGTATATTTAATTATTAAAACAAAGGTGGAGCAGTTAATAGACAAAATATTGATGATTTACCAGGGGGCCACATGTGCAGAGGTAGTCATTGCCAAACAAGCGTGTCTTCGACATAGTCTTTAACCTTTTAATATGCTTTTTCGGTTAGGACACGCTTGATATGAGATTTGAATTTTCCCTCACTAAGTTCAGTTACCGCCTTTGGCAGCTTATTATAAAAGCGAATGCTGTTTACTAAGAATGACTTGCTAGTCTTAGCTAGTCTCCGTTTGGGTAAGACAATTTCGTGTTTACTACGTGTATTTTTGTTGTTAAAATCGCTTCTAATTTTAAAGAGTCCTAAGTTTAACATAAGTTAACATACAAAATGCTTTCCAAGATGTAAAGAGAAGGCATAGTAAGTATATCGATTTCTTTGAATTTATTTCTGAGGGACTCGCGAGGGCCCATTTTATAAATAGCCCGGATTGCTCTCTTTTGTAATATGAAAATTGAGTCTACGTCAGCTGCAGGTCCCCACAGTAAAATGCCATAAGACATAATACTGTGGAAATAAGCATAGTAAACTAACCTAGCTGTGGCTACATCTGTCAATTGCCTTATTTTTCTTACTGCATATGCAGCTGAGCTTAAGTCTTCCCGAGAGAGTTCTAATATGAGTACCCCACTGCAGTTTAGAATCGATTGTTATACCCAAAAACACGGTTTCTGTAATAACATCCAGTTTTTTGCTGTCAAGTATTAGATTGACGTCAACTTGAGGGACATTTGGCAATGAAAACTTTATACATTTAGTTTTATTTGCATTTAATAAGAGATTATTAGCTGTAAACCATTTCGAAAGGACAGCCAGACTCTCGTTGACATGCAAGACATCCCCATCTTTTCTGTCTACTTTAAAGATGAGAGGTGTCATCAGCAAATAGAATTATATCGGATAAATTAGCCATCATGAAGGGAAGGTCATTAATATAAACTAAAAAAAGGAAAGGGCCTAGAATTGAACCTTGAGGCACGCCCATCTTTACTAAAGACCCCGAGGACGTCACCCCATTAATGGATACTTTTTGCTGCCTGTAAGATAAATAGGAAAAAACAAGATCAGCAGCTCGTCCACGAATTCCATCATTACGTGATGTAATTTACAGATCAGAGTATTATGGTCAACACAGTCAAATGCTTTAGAGAGGTCACAGAATATGCCAATATGGCGTGGCGCGATATGTGGCGTGTCTACGCCTCACGACCAGCGGAAACGCTCCGCTTATGAACCTTGGGCCACACAGACAGATCATACGATCTTTTGTTCGCGCTGACGTCAGGTCATTAGCGAGCCACCTACCTGTGCCGCACTCAAGCGCCGCACCCGTACAGTCGCTCTGAGCTAGCCTCGAAGTCGGTCGCGTCGCGCTTACCTTGCTTAATAACTTACCCTTATCCATACTTTTGTAATTTTGTTCTTTTAAATATATTGTTCCGTCGCTTAATAATAATTATTCATTTCGTCTTCCTTACTTCATTCTACATTCTTCATCTTTCGCACTCACCCATTCTTCTGCTTGTTCCGCTAAATTGCTTCGTATAGACATAGCTATACGGGTTAGATTCCCGTGTAGCGTAGGAGTAGGTACAGTACCTACGACCCTACATTGGTGACCCCCGACTACCGCGTTACTCAAGACACCAGGAGTCCAGAAGTCCAGAAGACCAGAAGCCCAGAAGTCTAGGTGTCCAGCAGACCAGGAGTCCAGGACAACAGTGGAACCAGGTGACACTCGCGCTCTTAGAAGTCCCGAGGGCGGCAGCAAGAAGCCAACAGTGTCGGTGAATAAAGAGGAGCAGTGATTCTGGTGGAGAAGTGTATTTTCACATCCAAAACATTCTGAGGGTAAAAGAATATTTCGACTTTGGTACAAGTCATAAGCGGTGAGCGATTTGATTTTTTTTAATTTTTGCAACGTGCCAAACATGTCTGACTCAGAAAATTATGCAGATGCTAAAGAGGCTACGGGCACTGTCTCCGGAGAAGTGTCGAGGGTTGGTCTACCATTGCGTTGTCCACCATTTTGCCCGGAAGAGCCAGCGTTATGGTTCGCACAGCTTGAAGGCCAATTTATTTTGTCTCGAATCACTAGTGACACAACTAAATTTTATTTTGCGACTTCACAACTAGAATCCAAATATGCCATAGAGGTCAAAGATATTATAACCTACCCTCCAGAGACTAACAAGTTCGAAAAGCTGAAAAACGAACTAATAAATCGATTGTCAGCGTCTCAAGAAAAGCGTATTAAGCAGCTGCTAGTCCATGAGGAGTTAGGCGATCGGAAGCCATCTCAATTCTTGCGACATCTCCAAGGTTTAGCTGGACCATCAGGTGCCGCAGATTTTGTCAAAAGCATATGGACTAGCCGACTGCCCCAAAATATACAGACAGTCATCGCCTCACAAATTTCTGACTTACAGGTCGAGTGGCTAGCGGAGATAGCGGATAGGGTGCACGAAATCGCCCCGATGACACCACAGGTTGCGAGCACTTCCACATCCTCAAGCGCTGCTTCCACGGACCTGGCAGCGCAGGTGAGTGAGCTTACGAGACAGGTAGCTTCGCTCACTGCGCAGCTCAATAGCAGAGGGAGAAACCGCTCACGCTCACGCCCACGCAGCAACCATCGAAGGTATGACCGCTCTAGCCATAGACCACAGCAACCACCACAGAATCACCCGCACTGTTTTTACCACTACAGCTATGGAGATAGGGCGCGAAAATGCAAGCAGCCCTGTACGTTCGAGTCGGAAAACAAGAAGGGCGGTCGCAAGTAGCGGCCAACGACTGCCCCACCACTTCTTCAGGCCGTTTGTTTATTACCGATCGGACGTCAAAAGTGCAGTTTCTAGTAGACACAGGCTCAGACTTATGCGTTTTCCCCCGATCTGCGGTCAAGACGCCCTGCATACAATCCAAGTATGATCTGATAGCTGCCAACAATACGATAATCCACACATACGGTCCCCTACAGCTGCAATTGGATTTAGGACTCAGGAGGAGCTACAGCTGGAGCTTTACAATTGCAGATGTGTCGAAAGCAATTATCGGTGTGGACTTCCTCAGCTTTTATAATCTGTTGGTAGATTGCAGGAATCAACGCCTGATCGACAACCTCACGTCCCTTTCTGTCTCTGCTGCACACTGCAATTCTGTTGACATCGCATCAGTAAAGGCGGTAGTAGGAGACACGGACTACCATCAGATTCTGCGCGAATATCCGGAAATTACGCGACCTCCAGGCAGACAGCTACCGGGAAAGCACAATACACTGCACTACATTAGGACGACGCCAGGCCCACCGGTAGCATGTAAGCCCAGACGCCTTGACCCTTCTCGATTGCAGGCAGCTAAGAAAGAGTTCGAGGAAATGCTTGCAAGCGGCGTAGCACGGCGCTCGGAGAGTGCTTGGTCTGCGCCACTGCACCTGGTGAAGAAGAAGGATGACGGATGGAGACCATGCGGCGACTACAGGGCACTCAACTCACGAACTATACCCGACAGGTACCCAGTTCGTCATATTCAAGACTTCTCTCACCAACTAGCAGGCTGTACTGTCTTCTCAACTATAGACCTAGTAAAGGCATATAACCAGCTAGCTGTAAACCCAGAGGATATACAGAAGACCGCGATAACCACACCTTTTGGTTTATACGAGTTTCCCTTCATGACCTTTGGTTTGAGGAACGCTGCTCAAACCTTCCAAAGGTTCATCGACGAAGTCCTACTTGGCCTAGATTTCTGCTACGGATTTATTGATGACATTCTCATTTATTCTGCATCACCAGAACAGCATAAGGTCCACCTACGACTGCTATTTCACCGTCTCAAGCAATACGGTATCGTCGTCAACGCAGCTAAGTGCAAGATCGGGCAACCCGAGGTCGTCTTCCTAGGCTATAGCGTGTCAGCTGAAGGTACGAAACCATTACAATCCAAGGTTCAGGCGATCCAGGAATTCCCGAAGCCGAAGACAGTCAAGGAGCTACGACGATTCTTGGGAATGATAAATTTCTATCGTCGATTTGTCCCAAACGCAGCCCATCTTCAAGCACCACTACACGCCGTCCTTGCTGGTCCCAAGGTAAAAGGATCCCATCCGGTACATATGGCGACAGAACTGCTGAAGGCTTTCGATGACTGCAAGTCCTCGCTGTCTAAGGCAACACTCCTGGCTCACCCAGACATATCGGCGGAGCTAGCAATTATGACGGATGCATCAAATACCGCGATAGGCGCAGTTCTTCAGCAACGCAAAGGTGAGAACTGGCAACCTCTAGCTTTTTACTCCCATAAACTCAGTGATGCTCAGAAAAAGTACAGCCCGTATGACCGAGAACTATTGGCAGTATACGAGGCTATCAAATACTTCCGGCACATGGTTGAGGCCAGAACGTTTACGGTGTACACGGATCACAAGCCACTCATATTCGCCTTTAAACTGAATAGAGAGAGCCTATCTCCAAGACAGTTTCGATATCTAGACTACGTCGGGCAGTTCACAACGGAGATAAGGCACTTACCAGGTAGCGACAACATTGTTGCTGATGCACTATCGCGCGTGGAGGAGGTATCTGCTGCCATAGACTACGAGAACCTTGCAAAACTTCAGGACGAGGATCCAGAACTGCAAGGCCTGCTGCTCCATGGTACCGCTCTGAAACTAAAGAAGATCACAGGCAGCACAAACTTACCCGTGTACTGCGACACCTCCACGCAACAGCCTCGCCCCTACATAACGCCGACACTACGGAAGGAGGCATTCAACTCTCTGCATAACTTACATCATCCTGGGATATCTGCTACAGTGCGACTGGTGACACAACACTTTGTGTGGCCAGGGATACGTAAGGACTGTAGAGAGTGGGCAAGGCAATGTCTACATTGCCAGGCGTGCAAAGTAACTCGCCACACCAAATCTCCTCTTTCCACTTACCTTACCCCTTCCTCTCGTTTCTCTCATATTCACCTCGATATCATAGGGCCCTTAAACCCTTCGTCTGATTACAGATACTGCCTCACCGTCATTGACAGGTTTACGCGATGGCCTGAGGCGTACCCCTTGAAAGACATCACGGCGGAGACCTGCGCAGCTGCTCTGGTGTCTGGCTGGATAGCCAGGTTCGGCTGTCCTGCACGGGTGACTACTGACCGTGGTCGCCAGTTCGAGAGTCACCTCTTCAAAGCGCTCACAGCCTTGGTAGGCGCACACCACTTCCGCACCACTGCCTACCACCCTGCAGCCAACGGCTTAGTGGAACGGCTGCATCGGCAGCTGAAGGCCGCCATCATGTGCCACACGTCTTCGCAGTGGACTGAAGCGCTTCCACTGGTACTCCTTGGCATGCGTAACTCTTGGAAGGAAGACATCCAAGCTACGCCAGCCGAGCTTGTCTACGGGGAGCAACTTCATCTTCCAGGCCAGTTCCTATCTTCAAAGGAAGACTATACAGCAGCTGACGTCACCCAGTACGCAACCCGGTTGCGTCAACACATGACGAGGCTGACTCCAAAACCTACTTCGTGGCATTCTACATCGCCATTCTACGTGCCGCGCGACCTGCACTCATCCTCGCACGTCTTCCTACGCAGAGACTACGTCCGCAGCTCACTGGAACCACCATATGCAGGCCCCTACAAGGTTCTACAGAGGCACGCAAAATACTTCACGATCGAGATGCAAGGGAAGCCCAACAATGTTTCCATCGATCGACTCAAGCCGGCCTACATGATGCGTGAGGACAACAAAGTTTCAAAGGAAAAGCCAACAAATACGTCATCATCCACCACTACCGCCACCACTACTACAAGCGAGGAGAGAAAGACAAAAAGCGGGCGGCGAGTAAGATTCCCCGATTTCTATCGACCGTGAGCAACGGTCTGGCCGGGGGGAACTTGTGGCGTGTCTACGCCTCACGACCAGCGGAAACGCTCCGCTTATGAACCTTGGGCCACACAGACAGATCATACGATCTTTTGTTCGCGCTGACGTCAGGTCATTAGCGAGCCACCTACCTGTGCCGCACTCAAGCGCCGCACCCGTACAGTCGCTCTGAGCTAGCCTCGAAGTCGGTCGCGTCGCGCTTACCTTGCTTAATAACTTACCCTTATCCATACTTTTGTAATTTTGTTCTTTTAAATATATTGTTCCGTCGCTTAATAATAATTATTCATTTCGTCTTCCTTACTTCATTCTACATTCTTCATCTTTCGCACTCACCCATTCTTCTGCTTGTTCCGCTAAATTGCTTCGTATAGACATAGCTATACGGGTTAGATTCCCGTGTAGCGTAGGAGTAGGTACAGTACCTACGACCCTACAGCATCCTGGGACTTCTCCCAGGATTCCAAAATGTGACTGATGAGTTTCACTCATGCATCTGTTGTTGACCTTCCTTTCGTGAAACCAAACTGATGACTATGCAAAATCCTATTTGAATTAAAATGAGATAACATCTGGTCGAGCATGATCTTTTCATAGATTTTACTCAATGCTGGAAGCACAGATATTGGTCTATAATTAGAGGGATCGCTCTTACTACCTGATTTAAAAATTGGTACTACTTTACTGTGTTTCATTAAATCAGGGAACGTACCACTGTCTAAACACTGATTAAATATGCCTGTTAGGACAGGAGCAATTGTTTCAATAATTTCTCCAAGAATCTTAACGGATATACCCCATAAGTCTTCAGTGTTTTTTATGTTAAGACTTTTGAATGCTTTTATTATTATATCCACAGAAATACGCTTAAATTCAAAGTTTGGTATATCCTTAGTGAAATGTTCTTTTAAAAAAGATTCAGCTTACAAAGATGAAGGAGAGATTTCGTAACTTCTATTGGGATGTTGGTGAAAAAGTTTTCGAACGTCTCAGCTACTTTGGCCTGAAATCAATAGAATAAAATCTATCTATCAAATATTAATAATGACTTGGAAAACAGTCTGCCATATAAATTATCAAAGAAAAAAATCGGGGGTAGGGTAGGAGAGAGGGCAAAAAATGGCCATTACCTATTTCTAGACCTACCATTAAACAAACACTGACACGAGATGTTTTCGATGAGTCGAGCTCTATGTTTTGTCTCTTGGTTTCGTAACTAACAAAATATAACAAAGGTTAGGGTGCAATTAATTTAGATTTCTAATTTTCTTGCGCTTGTTAGGTGGCTAAAGACTTGAAAGCCGTGCTCCATCGTCGACCACATCATTGCTTACCATCAGGTGAGATGATAGTTAAACCTATCAATATAATAAAAATAATAGAAAAAAAGCCCAAGTAGCACGGTCATTAAAAAAAAATTGGAGTGTCACATTGACTTTAATAGTCATGTATGTCAAAGTCAAAATTGATCTGACATTTGGAAAGATATTTGGTGCTGGGTTGCTAACCTATAAAACATGTTAGAGTCTGGCACTGCATCCGGTATGACCGAAAGTCAACCCAAACGGTCGAAAAAAACTATTCAATGATACAATGTATTAATAAAATTCGTTTTAACTTTTTAATTTAACTGCTTTATTTGCTTATAAACATCAAACCTATTGATATAAATAACTTAACTTTTTCATAATTCATCTCAAATTATTCTATTAAAAACATTATCGAACATTTTATTTGATTTCTGTCAGGAAATCCTAAGGCAAAATATTTGAAGACAGGAGGCTAGAACTAATAAAGATTTATAAAAAACCTAGAACTAGGACAGGAATAATAATAACGGGTGAAAGTTATAAAAAAAATATAGGACATGGGAAAGATGTACAAACGTCTTGCGACTAATGTGCAACTTCTTTTTGTTGATTTAACCCGTATTAGTATTCCTTGTTTATTTTATTTTTATATCTATATTAAAACTAAATGAAAACAAAAACTAATTTATATACGAAAGTTTTAGGTCTGTGTTTTTTTTTAATATTTCATCCAGAAGTTTTTAGTTTGTATACTGACAACACTACGTGTCTGTCTCTTTCTCTCCCGTATAGTTCTCAAGGTAGCTGTCCTTATGAAATTTTGGATAATTTTTATGTATTTAAGCGTTTTGTAAGACAAATAATTCGTGTTTCTATTTCTATATTAATCACACAATATATTAAGGACAATATTACATTGTTAACGGTAAAGATCACTTAGATATTTTGTGGTGACAAATCCGCTCCCTCTGTGTCCAACGTTGTTTTGATTTCTAAAAGTGCTATTTTGATAAGATTACTGAAAATAGAATACAAAACGCCTAAATGCAAGGTGTACGTGCTATTGCGGCCGAGTTTTGAAGTGAAAGTTTTTATTAAAAAGTTGAAATCGTGAAATAAAGTTTCCTAACCTAAAAGTTTGGAGTGGTGTTCTGTATTGGTGTTTGTACGTTGCAGATGAGTACTAAGATCATCAAAGCCGGCGCGGCCGAGCCCGATGTCTTCGAGACGTCGATCTCACAAGCCCTGGTGGAGTTGGAGACCAACTCCGACCTGAAGGCGCAACTTCGGGAGCTCTACATTACAAAGGCTAAGGAAATCGAACTGCACAACAAGAAGGTGAGAGGACTGGACTTGGATTTATCCTAATAATCTGTAGAATTTTGTTTTTGTAGAATACCCACTTTAAATTAGGTTTTTTTTGGTCTAATTGTCTTGAAAGAGTTGTCCATGTGTGATTTTTTAATCTCCTGCCCAGCAAAATCTGGCTGACATGAACTTTCAGCAACTAACAGAAATGCTTAACACTTGGTGCCACAAACCCAGCATATGGATCATACAATAAATTGAAAATGTCAAAAAAATCTTGCTAAGCCATACAAAAGTATTACGTATAACCTATTTGCAAAATAAACATCATTTACATTCCTAGATTTGGACCCGCTAGTTGGGTACTGGGCATGTACATAAGTCAACCATAGCTACGTATAACAATGGCTCAGGAGGTGGGTTGTTGGCATATAAACAAATTGTATGTTGTATGTACATATGTTCTTCACCGAAAGTGTTATTAGTTGATATAAGATTACGGTCTGACCAAACTAAAAATACCTGCTGGTTTCTTAATTGTTTTACTCTTGTTAGTTCTGTGTTGTACATAAAAATATTTCTTTATTTGTGTTTAGACATTTAATTAACAAATATACCGGAACAAAAAAAAAAACCAGTTATTATAACACATTGATACTACAGTATACTATAGCTTTCTGCACAATTTAATTCATTAAAATCCAAGTGAACGCCGGCTTATATATTATTCACTCACTCATTGTCTTTCTATCGTGTCTCTTATGAACACCAACTAAATCTTAGCCTTTCCAATCCCAATTCGAGACACAATAGAAAGTCGATGAGAACGCGAACGCTGGCATTCACTTGGGGTTTAATGAATTACCTCTTTTTCAATAAATACTTATCTTTCAATATAACTCAAATCATAATTTCCTATTTCCAGTCGATCATCATCTACGTGCCCATGCCCAAGCTAAAGGCATTCCAGAAGATCCAGATCAGGTTGGTGCGTGAATTGGAAAAGAAATTCAGTGGCAAACATGTTGTGTTCGTCGGAGACCGCAAGATTCTGCCCAAGCCCAGTCACAAGACGCGCGTCGCTAACAAACAGAAGAGGCCCAGATCTAGGTAAATATTATTGTTTAAAATGATGTACCAGATACAGCTCAGTGACTAGTACTGGGTGAAAAAAATGAAAAGTATGTTTTTAGGGTTCCATACCCAAAGAATAAAACGGCACAGTATACACTCTTACTCAAGTCAAAGTCAAAATATTTTATTTCACATAGGGCTACATGGGCACTTATAAAAACTAAGACTGCTGTCTGTCTGTCTTTCCCTCTCATCACAGATCTCATGAACCGTGATGGACAGTTGAAATATTCACAGAGAAAAAGAAAGAAAGAAAAAACGTTTATTTGTGCCTCACACAATCATATAAACTAAAAATACACAGTGAAAAGAAAAAAGAAAGATATAATCAGTGCGAGGCCAAAAAGGCACCTAACTCAGCAGATGATGTATTTCTGTTGCCGCTATAACAACAAATACTAAAAAACAGAATAAAATATATATTTCTCCTCAGGCTCCCATACAACAAACGTGTTTTTTTGTCGTTTTTTTACAATGGTCGATACGGAACCGTTTGTGCGCGAGTCCGACTCGCACTTGCCTGGTTTTTTTTTTAATATTATGGATAGAACCAGTCTCACTAGATGGTTGGTAAGGATGTAGTAGACAATGAAGTGTACTCGATTTGAAGTCACCTCTTCACTCTTGTCTAGCTTCAGGTTGTGGTTCCTAGGTTATAGTAAGAGTGTTTCCATCTCTGGCGAATGCGCCGCTAGTGTCCCACATACGAGCTACTCATGCACTGCGTGTGAGTAGTTATTACAATTGTTTGGTGTGCATCTTAGGCAAGGCTTGTATAGTAAGCGTTGTCTGTTCGCTCGTATGCAGTTTCCTTTACTTTCATACTGTATATCTGCGATCGGGAAGAATATTTCTTCGCGATCGCAGATATACAGTATGTGCGCAGCTCTGGTGCCGCTTGCTCACAGCGTCAAGCTGGCGCACGTGGGGCGTTCGGCTACGCTGGAATGACACGCGAGCTTCGAATGCAAGTCGCTAACGGCGTATTCGCCAGATGTGGACATAGACTGTGTTTCCTAATGCTCAAACATCCAAACCATTATAAATTAGTGGTATATTCTGCATAAATATGCAGCTAATCTAGTAGTGTAGGTCATTACCCTGCAGTCATATCAAATTGATCACCATTGAAAGTGACATACATACAAATGAGACTTCCCCATGTATGCATAATCTGTGCACTAGTCTCCCATTCCTTTTAGAAGAATTGCTACCTCCTCGGAAAATGCAGGTGTTCAGTTAATTTGCCTGTCTTAAAAAAATCTAAAAATCTTATTCTGGCAGAACAATTAACATCTGCTCAATTGACAGAATGGAAATTTAAGCCCACCCCAATTAGTTGATTTATTTACCAGTAGCTTTAATTTCCTGCTTCCTTTTCCCACAAAAACCATTTGCGTACAGTTTGGTCAAAATACGTTGGCTACTCAAAAATTGGCGTTTCAAACTATCGTGTATACTGGAAAATATACTCAATAGATATGCATGAACGAATGACTGAAGCTGGCGACGGCATCACTGAAAAAAGTTAAATCAGAACTTTCAAATAACTTATGAATAACTGCCACTAGCTTAATAAGTAATTTTTTTATTTATTACCATTTCTGAACATGAAATTTCCTTGTTTCCAGGACCCTGACGTCAGTCTACGACGCCATCCTGGAGGACCTCGTCTTCCCCGCAGAGATTGTGGGCAAGCGTATCCGGATCAAGCTGGACGGCTCCCAGCTCATCAAGGTGCACCTAGACAAGAACCAGCAGACCACTATTGAACACAAGGTGAGCCGACATTACTACTGTCCCCCCCCTAGCCAAGTTTTAACCGATTCGTTTAGAATCCCTTTCGTCGATCGCCTCGAGTCGGCCACGCTGAAGATTCCTTTGTTCCGACCACGTGACTGAGCGTTGAGGTGATGTCAGAACAAAAGAATCGGAGGCGTGGCCGACTCGACGCAACGAAACTGTCGCAACTTGGCTGGGCCAGCTGAAAATGATCATAGAATGTCATTCTTTATATTGAATTTTTGTTTTTCTGTATGAGTTTTGCTCAATTCGTGGTAATATTGAAAAATTGAGTATTCCTTTTGAGATGAACTGGGGGCACCAATGTCAAAGGGCTATATTTCACCGAGGCACCGTGGCGGTGAGACGAGTCGCCGCTACCAACAAAATATATACAGTTACTCATCTGGTGTCCGTTTGGTTGCGCAACCAATATGGCGGCGCGGCCAGCTCGGACGTGTGGCGACTCTGGTGTTTAGTTTAGTAGCTTAGGGCTATATTTCACTGGGACACGATGGCGGCGCAACTGGTCGCGCCACCATGGTTTCACGGTGTAATATAGCCCTAAGGGTCAGGGTGGTAACCACTCCTGTAAGACTTGATTTTACTTTTTACCCTCAATACCTGGGAAATCTGATATGAAAGTGATCTGATTCTTGAGTTGAACATTTGTATGCGATTCCATCAGAATCCCAACCATTTCCATAATCTAGAAACCTAATTTTCGCTGTGGAGAGCTAGCTATTCGGGGGCTTTTCACATGCAGTCAAGCAGATTTACCTTACCTTTTCGTCCCTTTATATAGTACTAGCTACTGTCAGCGGCTTCGACCGGCGTAATAACAGAAAATAATTCCAAGGGAACATACTTCTGGGATAAAAAATTATCATAAGTGGTATTCCAGGACATGGTCTATCTGTGTACAAAGTTTTATCGAAATCCATTCAGTAGTTTTTCCATGACAGTCAAAAATCCATACACACGAACTTTCGCGTTTATAACATTATTAGTAGAATAAAACAAAATCGCATTCTGCGTCTGTCTGTTTATCCGGTGACTGTTCCTTACTACGCAATGAATTTTGAATCGATTTTAACTAATAGAGCAATAAACGAGAAAGTTTTACACATATATTTAATTATGTGCACGTGCGAACCCCCGGCATGTTCTAGTGTTATCTGAAAGTACCAATTGTACTAATTTCAGTATTTTCTTTGTTCACAGGTGGACACCTTCCAGTCGGTATACAAGAAGCTGACGGGGCGCGAAGTTACCTTTGAATTCCCCGAACCCTACTTGTAAACTTAGGAATATGACTTTACAATAAACCTAAAAAAATTATATAAGACTTTTCTTTACATGTGTTCTGTTCTGCGTAGTTTGGGTCATTGAACTAATCTTTTTGTCTATTCATTGCCACGTGGGCTGCGTACTAAGAAGGTAGGAGCTAAATGAACGTGGAATAACGGTCATTGACCCTCCTACATTTATTGACATTGCTAATTTCAAAAACGGAAATTACTAATTTCAGACTGCTTGAATCGACATCTATCTTGATCCTTTACTTTTTCTAAAAAACAGTTCATTGATGGTTTTTCGGGTACCTTCGATATATTGGAGATATTAGGAAAAGGTCAACGTACTTTTGGCCCCTTGTATAGGCGCTTCAACAGTTTTGGCAACTAAGGTAGGCGCCAATAAACGTGGAATAACACGGTCATTGACCCACCTGCATTTTTGTTGACATTCTTAATTTCAAAAACGGAAACAAAGACTTGTATCGACATCTATCATGATCTTTTACATTTTCTAGTGCCTAATGGTAAACAGTTGGTTTGTTTTTAGGGTACCTACGCAGAGTTATTGGAAAGATGAATGTACTTTATTCCACGCTTATTTGGCGCCTTGTATAGTAAAAAGCTGACCTATGAATGTGAAATAATTGGATACTAGTTATGTCGCAGCCATCTGATTAAATTAGCCATCCAATTGGACGCCTAGGGCGTTCGTTAAACGCCGGCATCCAATGAAATGGCTGACGAACAACTAGCCATGTCGTTGATCGCAACGTTTAACCAGATGGCTGAACGTTGTGTAGGCATTTAGTTTAGTAGGATACCCATGAGTTCATAAATTATATAAAACTACTTTTTAGTAGTAGTACTTAATAGCGTCCACCAAGTAAAAGTGAAATATTAAATCAATAAATAGCGGAACTAAATTTGAATCACTTGGCTGAGTCTTGATTAGTCATTTCGAAAGGGCTAACTTTCAATACGCCAAGCTGTTAAACGTCGAGAGATTTTAGTTCAAATAACTATCGGCCTAGGCATCCAATTGGATGCCGGCGTTTAACGAACGCCCTAGGCGTCCAATTGGATGGCTAATTTACTAAATGGCTGCGACATGGTATATAATATAAAAGAAGGTCGTGTTACATTATAACTCAAAACGGCTGAATCGATTTGGTTGAAAATTTGTGAGGAGTTAGCTTACCAGGAGACGGACATAGGATACTGTTATACGGAAACCTTCATGAAAATCGTTAATCTGTTTCCGCTTCCACCATAGATACTCAACTGAAAAGAAAAAAAATCTGTCCATCTACAATAACACAAAGAGGTAGGTACCTAATTTGTTTTTGTTTGTAGGAGGTAATCATCTCTAAAAGTACTGGTTGGTCGGATTGCTGAAATTATTTCACTGATAGAAAATTACTTTATTCCTGAGTGACATCGGCTATATTTTATGTGCGTGGGTGAAGCCGCGGGCAAAAGCTAGTGTGTGTGTGCACGTCCGAAACTACTGCTACTGGGACCATGGGACTACGAACGTGCTATTTTGCACAAGGTTCTTGAAACGGTGTCCAAAGTTTATGTGGAGAAACCGCATAAGCCTGTCTTTGGTTACTCCTGGTTCAGGTACCCAGTGAAAGACAGAAATCTGGGGCAACAATACGATAACCATAATTAAAATACTAGCTGCCGCTCGCGGCTCCGTCTCAGTAACCACAGAAAAGATAAGAAGTTAAAAAGGGTTACTTTCCGATTTGTACTACAACTAGTGTCACCGCTTGTCTCACACCCTTTAACTCCACTACAAGCAATAAACCAATACGAACGTGCGTAACTAATAGCCCTTGCACACTTAGATCGCAAGTTGGCTATTGGTAGCTGGACTATGAGCAGCAGTGTGCTACTTGCCCCGCCCACAAGGCCATTCTAACCTCTCATCTATTCTGTGTGAGAAGTAATGTTGCTGACACAGACTGTCGAATCAATTATTATAGGTACACTTTTTTCATAAATATTTTATTCTTTTACCTTTCAATCGTGAGAATTACAGACACGATAGAAAGACAATGGGTGCGCGAACGGCGTTCGCTTGGGGTTTAATAAAGCGAATAAAATAATCTAGGACAGGGAATGGGCCGTAATCCACCACGCGGGCCCAGTGCGGGTTGGTAAATGTCACATGTCTTCGAATTTTTGGTTCTAGGACATGCCGGTTTCCTCATGTTTTCTTTTTTTTTGGGTTCTCGGTTGGTTCCGAACTTCAGTGTTTGTGCGGCGTCTCTCCGCAGACCATGTCCCACCTTCCGTCCTGCGTCACGTGCCTTGTTGCCTGCTCACGTAGGGACCTAATGACAGCATCAGCGGACGGCATTGCCGTGGCCGAATTCTGGGCCAGGCAAGGAATTTAACTAGTTTTGCCATCGATACGATAAGAAGAAGATGTTTTCCTTCACCGTTTTGAGAGCAGTCGTGATGAAACAAATTACACAAAGTAATGCGCTTGGCTGGGTTTGAACCCACGACCTACAACTCGCCACCACTGCTCTCTAAAAAAAGGCTTTACTTAAATAAAAAGTCAAAACATTTTTTGCAAAACGATGACTTTATTCATCATATCAGTCTAGAGTTCCTGACATGTACATACACTGATAATTGTATTCAATTTGATAATGATTATAATTCTATTAAAAATGTTATTTGAAGAGAGCTCATACATTTGAATAAATACATCACACGCAGAAATTACTGTCAAGCTATGGGAGTTCCATTGATTGACCAGTTTCTGCAAGGTCCAGAGGCGAATAAAAATGAACCTTATACTCATTAAAATACGTAATATTTAACCATGAAACTGGTACAAACAGACGGAATAGATATTAAATGAAACTGATGTCAAAAAATGCAACTTCTTAAATTGGTTGAAAACTTGGAACATACAGAAAATAATACCCCTTTCACCCAATTAACTAATACTAAGAGTATCTAAACAGTTTTTCATTAATATTTTTATACATGCCAATATCCATGGCTAAAATAATAATACCCACATGGGTTGATCTTCAAAGTTAAGCAAGGTTAGACGAGGTCGGTCTGTAGATGGGGTGACCATCCTAACATACCGAGATTCCTCTGATTCGAATTTAAACATGATAAAGGAGCATCCATTTTAGGTACGTTACGTTAAGCGGGCGCCCGCGTGGTTACCCGTAGCAGAAACCGGATTTAGATTATTATCTGCGCAGTGTCGCTAGTTCAACTTTAACGGTGTGCATGTAGTCGTGTTGATAGAGAACTTTAACGTATTATTACGTAGCGAAAGGGGCGCGGGGTGCAGCTACCTGCGCCGGGTGACCGCGCGGCGAGTCGCGACGGAGCTGTTTTGTAAGGGACCGCGTGGGTGCCCGTTTAACGCAGCGTCGGCCCTTAGTTTTTTTTGCATCGCGAGCTACCTTGAAGCATCCATCTTGACATGCTTTTAAAATTAATCAACATACAACTAGACTCTGACCTGTAAAATGCAAAAAACTTAGGAAAAAATTAATTTCGCGGTTTATCCTGCCGCTTTCATCTTAAGCAGTTGATCCAGGCTGTCATTGGTCTTTAACAGTCGTTACGGATAGTCAAAAGCCAGGAAATCTGTCACCTTTCTTAGGGCGCTTTCAATTTATGCGTTTTCGGACGGCCGGCTGCGGTGCGGATGCAGTGCGTTAAGGTCATAGCACACTTAAACGACTCTGCTCCAACACCGCCCTAAACTAAGACGACTGCTCGCAGTCTACGCGGCGTCAGCTTGCAGGCACCCAGCAGTCTACGCGGCGACAGCTAGCAGACGGCCAGTTGTCCACCCGCCGACTGCTCTCGCTTTTGTGTAGATACTGACCGAATAAGCGGCGACGGTGCGGCGACTGCTGGCAGCGAGCGCGCGGACAACGCGGCGACCGCTCGTCTACAACGTGCGACCAGCGAGGCGTCAACTACCGAGCAGTCTGATGGCGGTAAGCTCGCTGACAGCGAGCTGTCTGCTAATTTATGATGCCAATGTAAAATATATCTTAAGCGCAATATTTAAAGCCCATATTTGAATGATATTCTTTTTGCCGGGTGGGAGCAGAGTCGTGTAAGTGATTAAGGTCAAAGCACACTTACACGACTCTGCTCCCACCCGGCTAATTCGGTCAGTATCTACGCAAAAGCGAGAACGATCGGCGGGTGGACTGCTGGGTGCCTGCTATCTGTCGCCGCGTGGACAGCTGGGTGCCTACTAGCTGTCGCCGCGTGGACTGCGAGCAGTCGTCATATTTTAGGGCGGTGTTGGGTGGGAGCGGTGCTGGAGCAGAGTCGTTTATGTGTGCTATGACCTTTAGTCGTGCTGTAAACGGACGATCGTATTATTCATACAAAGCTCGCAGTGCGGCAACCGTGCGGCGAACGGTCAACAAGACGATAAAGCGGTCTACACACCAAAGCCGCTGACCCGGCGGCACGGATCGCCGGCCCAACCCGCCGGCCTTATTTTGTACTCTCCACTCACTCAGTCAGTTGCCCGCCGGCTTTCATAGAGTAGTGACGTATCACTTATTCATTCTCTGTTGTTGTGAAGTGTCGGCACTTTTATTTTTTTATCAACTAACCAATATGGAGTGGGACGATGCAACAGTTATAAAACTAATAGATAGATTAGTTGAGGAGATACTTTAAAGACGTCGCACAGGCTACTAAAAGAATTTCCTGAGCTTAGGTATTTTAACGTTATTGACAATCTTTCCACTGGTGAAACTGCTTTTCTGTAATTTGTGTCTTGTTTAGCTATTTTGTGTCCAACAATATTCAGTAAATATTCAAAGTCGGTACTGGTTAATGACAGGAAAGTCTTAAAAGAAATGGGTTTGTTTAGAACCAAGTCGTCTTCCTTTAAATCACTTAATCTTTGACAAGTACTGTATTTATTGCGACTCATTAAACTTGGCCTAACCCAACACTTTCGTGTGTTGAGGGATCCACCGATAATAACTCCACAAACTGCTATTATTAAATCACTGTTATCGTCCTCCTCCATGTCAATTAGGTACTGAAAATACTACTTCTGAATTATTCGAAACACACACGTCCAATCTCTACGACTATTTGGCAATTACTAGAACACCACATGCCGCGGCTGTCGTGCCGCCGGCAAGGCCGCCGGCAAAGTCGTTCGGCTTGGACATTCTGAAGCCGCCGGGTTAACCCGCCGGCACTAAGCCGCCGGGCTGTGCCGCCGGGTCAGCGGCTTTGGTGTGTAGACCGCTTTACTTCACAAGCACCACGTGTTCAATTCGGTGCTGAATAGCGCGTCACTGGTATACAAACGCACGGCAGCCTGATACGTTTTCGGCGCTTGATGTCGGGCTGCAAACGTACTGCAACCGGCCGGCTGTGGCACGGTAAACGTGCGGCAGCGGTCCGATATGAAACGTCTAAGTTGAAAGCGCCCTTATCAAGGGATATCATGTTGCCCATTTACTGGGTTATGGAGATCAAATAGACAGTCGCCCCATGTAGATTACTGGTATTCAGTGGAATCTGATTAGACTTGAAGCAAACCCCAACAAAATTGTGAAAATCTTGGGCAAATAGATTGATATATGCCAATAATAAATAAAAATTGCCAAAATATATTATTGATTTGACACAAGACTGTCTATATACATAAAATAAAGAAGTGAAATATGTGACTGACTAGTACAAAATTATTAACGTTATACTTACCTAAATAAAACATTGGTCAAAACAGATAGTTTAGATTGTCACTTGGTCTGAATAATTTAGGGCACTTTTCCCTATAACACAAAGAAGTAAATCAAATAAACCAATCACTGTTAACAATAATTATTATAGACAACAAAAAGATTGCACCTACACCATTTCTTTAAAGAAAAACACATTTCATTTTGAGACAATAATTTGTAAAATGCATATCATATTATAGACAACTATCTACATTGACTTATTTACTAATACATATAAAATTTTATAACACTATAAATAAGGGCCATTCCTCAAAATTATCACAACACAAACTTTGAAAAGATCAAATTGGAATGAAAAAGTAAATCGAAAAACTTCGGAAATACAAAAATAGGTAACACATACAAATATAGAAAACATTGAAAATGAGTATAAACACAGACATAGAATGACCTATTGTGGATTAATGCAAGTCCTTCAAACTATATTATACTTCAATCGACATAGGATTAGCCATTCAAACAAACCCTTGTACTGTCCGTTCAACCGATTTTGACTTCTATTCCGTAGTCATAAGGTTGGTATTAAAAGCAAAAGGTGGTTACAATATCAACTATTTAGTGCATCCGCCATTTGTCATGCCATCAACGCTATAAAAGTGAAAATCGCTTGAAAGGACAGAAAAAAGAAAATAAAATGATAATATTTGCAAAAATCTGCTCACTCCCTTTTTTTTGACAGGAGTACTATCAAAAGACTTCAACAAAAAAAGAACATTAATTACTTCATTTCGTTCGTCTGACTGTAAAATATCACAGTTCAAGCCCATATACTGATTGCCTTTTCTTTTTGAAGGGTTCAACGATAAGCTATGCTGTGCTATTTCGCTAATTTGCTCCCGAGCACAGCACAGCGCAGCACTTGTTTTTTAATTTAGTATACCTACAACGCGAAATAAACCAATGTGCGTTTTCTTAGTATGAAGTCGTATAGGACTTTTTAAGTGATGAAGTATTTCCTCTTATATATTTTCACTCATACAAAAAAAAACCTCCGTACAGAATTGTATTATGTACTCAAAAAAGGAGGTCCTGATGGTCAATATCTTTGCTTACAGGAAAGTCTTGTGCAAAAGTCTTTCGTTTCATTAAATTGTCCAGTCAAACTGGACCAAGGCCGAAACAGCACACATTTACAGTCTCTTCATTTATGATTAAAAAAGGAAAGAAAGTATTTCTTTCTTTTTTTCCTTTCAACAATTCCCACTCCACGTGAATGTTGACTTGACACCTGTCAATTGAGTATTACTTTGGCACCCAGGCTTTTGGGTGGTTTAAAAAAATTACCTTTTGCTTACTCCAACAATCTTATTTTGTTTCCCATTTCAGGGATAATTATAATTTATGTTTTAGGTTGTGAGTTTCTTCACACTTTTTACTGAGGTGTTACAAACATTTATGTAAGTATTTACTTGATAGCAAGGGTTAATTAACACCGTACTACAATGTGCCAATGACTTTGCTGCCATTTTTTTTTATATAAAAAGAACTTCCGAGAGAAAAATCTTCTAGTCAAATCGCAATTCAAAATTGGAAGACAGAAAAAAGCATTCAAACAATTCTAAACCATAGACAATTTGAGAGTCTTGTCGATAGCTATAATCCTAAGCAGTTTCAGCACTATTCCGCCTTTCGGCTTCGTTCACATTCTGGGCGGTATTTGGGTTTATCAGTCTAAAGTAGTTACTGGGTACTAGACCTACGTTCTTTCCGTCAGTGGATGCCATGACCCAGCCGGAGTTCCAGAGTTGGGGCTGGAGATGAGCAGGGGCTACGGTGAATGTCTGCTTCTCTTGGAAGGATAGCTCCTGGGGGCTGGTTGCTGTGAAGTTGAACTTACCGACGGCCTGGAACGGCTGTTGCCAGGTCGTTGGGTCTTGCACTGTAAGAATGTTGTTTTGTTAGGGAGATTTGGTTGGGTTTAGAAAAGGATCAAGGGTGAAAGGGATGGAGATAGTGGCATGTCATCCCTTTTCCGCAGTGCTGCCTTTATTACTACCCTAATTTGTCTCCCAAAGCAGCTATTCCATGGAACATAAGAGATTGTAAATATTATGTTGTATAATTTGATATCAGCAAGCTACACATAGTGGGTCGAATCTTCAACGTCAATATTTAGTATCATGTATTATCAAAAATTGATTCAAACTTGAAGACGATTATCTTATCGGGCTTTTGCAAAGATCCTATAAAACACGTGTTGTATAAAAACGTTGTTTTTTATCTTAATACTCGTGCAAGATCACTGAAAAGTAGACTAGATAGTTTTACCCGAAATAGCTGGGTAAAATTTTGGTCAAATCCATATGAATTATGACCATATGTCTTTAAGTCAAGAGTGAATAGGTTACTTCCAGGCAAGCGTGCTCGATCGTCGACCACATCATCGCTTACCATCAAGTGAGATGGTGGTCAAACTATGTATAATAATAATTTAAAAAAATATGACCAGTGATCCTTAAACCACTTTTGTCCAGTCTCCTTTGCGAGTTTGCACGAACTCACGGGATTATAGCCTTTACAGTAATTGATGTAACACTTACAGTTCTCTTGCATAGTGCTGCTGAGTCGACTCAGCATCTTGAGCACAATATAGGGTGCGGCTGCCAGAACGCCGAAGAAGACTACAACAGGCCATCCGGAGGACTTGGGGCCGTGGTGGTCTACCTGACCCGTCTGCTGCGTTGAGGCCACGGCTTCTGCCCATGCCTAGAAATATTGGAAAAATACTTCTATAGAATAGGTGTGTATATTTGTCTATTTTTAACCCCCGACGGAAAAGAGGAGTATTACAAGTTTGATTACAAAAACATTACAGACTAATAACAAATATATTTAATTATATATCTAGCAACGAGGTCTGTTGAGATTAATAGGTTTATAATAACGATACGAATTAATTTTAGTGGGTATATTAAGAAATGTGAATCATGTAATATCAGACGAAGAAAAAGATTATATAATATCTGGATTTCTTCCATGATAGGTAAGCCATGCCAAATTTGTAAATTAATATATTCATTTTTAAGTTTATTGTAGTTTATAAGCTTGTTTAGTTTGGGTTATTATCCACTAAGATTTTAGAATATAAGTGTTTTGGTCCTGTACTGTAAACTTATATATTTAAATAAATGAATAAATAATCTTAAATAACTACCAATATTCCTTGCTTTCTTATACCTACATATTTTGTATGACATGATATAGGTGTCTTCCGCGGTTTTACTCATGTCTTTGATTAATATTCCAAAGACGAGGGTCTCTAAGCCAGAAGAGGTAGAAAATAATAAATAGATCATCAAGTAATGACTGGCTGGTAATAGGTTACCATCAACGGGCTCCGAGTTCTGACTCTGGGATTTTATTTATTTAACAATTTAGGTACACACAATAATAAAAGATGAAGGAAACAGAAGAATAGAACATAGGTGATGCCTATTTCTGCAGAAATCTCTTCCAGCAAACTGAGTAATTCTTACTAAAAATATCTATTACCGTTTTTTTAACCTGCTTTAGAACCACCAATGTCTAGTAGTTAAAGTGGCGACAGCAACGCTGCAGCTACTAGACAGGAGCACTGGCAGCGTGGATTTGTTTTGAAAAATTATGACCTTTTTTTTTATTTGGAATTAATTAAATAACTTCTCCTGGTCTGTGTGGAGCGAGAGGAAATGTCAGACTTTTACTGACTAGAACCCACGATGTTCCTTTAGTTGCCCTTTGTGTTCCAGGGCTGTGTAAACTCTTTCGATCATTCCTATAGCACAGAGCGCAAACATTTGATGATTGCTATATGTTTAGCAGTGTAAATAAATCACACGAACAAAGGTACCTATTGTTTTTAATCCAACGTCATATCTAACATGACATGACTTTAAATTAAAAAAAAAACAAGACATGGCAAAATAAACGTTATCACCATTTTTTACGCGTGATCACAACATAGATTCTTGCCTATTGTGATAAGTAAATCTATTGTGGTTCTTTGAACTCGAGAAAATTGATTTACATATTTTAGAGTTAGTAGATTTAAGATTTGTAGATTTTTTACCCGACTGCAAGAAGGGTTATGTTTTTCGCGCGTATCTTGCATGTTTGTATGTATGTAATATTCTTTATTACCTCATATCTTCCAAACCGCTGAACGGATTTTTATAATTAACATATCGTTAGATTCGTTTTGATAACCCAAGTGTTCTTAGATAGTCGTCACGTTAAAAAAAAACAACATATCAACTGTGAGATGCTATATGCTAGAGTTAAAAAAAAAATTTTAATTCTGCAATATGGGTATCAAATTAAAGGGCTTTTCATGAGTCCGGGCTGTAACAAAGCCTGGACTCTGAAATACCTCTACGAGGCAAATGTTAACACCGACGTGGCTGAACACTGGTCAAAAGACATTCAATTTTGGAATCATCGATACGACGAAGTTGAAAATCGACCAAATATTTGTATGATATTTCGTATTCAGTTGTAGATGGTCACACATCTTTACAAGGTCAGATTGTAGACTAAGATATAAGGCGTCATATTCATTGTCAAAAAGATAAGGACAAGATAATTTTATTGGGATATACATTTTTTGTATTGTACCTGTTTCCTGTATTTTGGCTTTGTTTTAGACGACAGAAGAATAATAATATCCTATGTTATTTATATTACTGAAGAAATTGGGGGAAGCCTTTGCCCAGCAGTGGGACAGTAAGTATAAGCTAAATAAAAAAAATATCCTAAGCTCAATTCTTTTTCAGTTCAATTACTTGTAAACCAAAAATTAGTAAAATTAAATATACAGGGTTATTTGTGAGAGGCAAGCGCATCATGCACCCCCGCTACTCGATTTCCATTCCCTTCCACTATTGTATTATCGCTTGCTTCGCATAGACTTCGTGATATTTAGAACATTCAATAAAATATTTTTATTTTTGTGTGAAAATCTGATGAACTAAAAATGATAAAGTTGTTTTTTATGATGTTAGTGAGTTTGCCAGCGTTTCATAAATAACCCTGTCTGTACTTTGAACTTAATTAACAAATAATATAGTTTCTTGATAATGTGAGAATTTTAGGAGTAAATAAAATTGTATAGGTACATATGTAGTACCTTCCTACGTAATTGGTTTATGAGAAGATAACCTCTAACACTGTATTTTAAATGGCGGTTAGAATAGTATCACTCGAACATTTCGCACGGGCTTGAATTAATTACTTAATTATTTGTTGTCTACACATAATAAAGAGGTAAAGTTTGTTTTTTTTTTTGTTGTAGGAGGTAATCTCTAAAAGTACTGGTATAATTGCGAAAATTTTTCACCAATAGGAAGCAGCTTTGTTCTTGAGTGACATAGGCTATATTTTATGCACGCGGGCGAAGCTGCTGGCAATAGCTAGTTAGTTTATAAAGTAGATCTAGGTATTATTGAAATAAACGCAAAAAGAACCGAATCTATTTAAATAAAAATCCATTGCAGCATAGATGTAGGACTTTGTTTGTAGTTGCAATTTAGCTTCACTTTTGACTGACCGACATTTGACTTTGAATGATTCAAAAGTGCCTGCAAAAGGTATTTAGAAGTCTGTTGACAGACGACCGGATAAATGCTTCTGATTTTGTATTTAGTGTTCCATACCCAAAAGGTAAAATCGTGACCCTATTGTTGTTACTTTTGTTTTGGTGGGTAAAAATCATCTAATGACAACCCACGCCCTTGGGCGGAGCAGGAGATAGTGTCAGACTGACCACTAAAAAACCCACCCCGTTCCATCGTTGCCTTTCATATCAGGGCCGAGCCTTCCTTTCAGAAGCAGACCCTTGGCCCCAGTAGGCTTGTTGTTACAGTTGAAATTTCCACAGATAATAAAAATGATGATGTCTGTTGCCGCTATAACAACAAATACTAAAAACCGAATAAAATAAATTGTATAAATAAAGTGGTATAGCTACTGGTACGAAACACTACGTGCTCGCACATGGCCGGTTTTTTTTTTGGGGTCTTTGTAATTTTTTAGAAAATGCACCAGACATTAAATTGCCCTTGCACAGCAGATTTTTATTTTAGCGTTTGATATTAGAAGATAAGGAGCTCGAGGGGATGATTAAAAAATCTCCGTTTGTCTTCAACCTGTTAAAATTACATCAACAATAAAATAAATTGACTACATACCTTGAATTCATTCTCGGTCCTGATACCGATGATGACCATCAGTTTCCTGATGATCCAGTTCAGGGTCCTAATGACGGCGAATGTGGACCACACCTGGGCGAACAGAGACTTCAGCCGACTGACGTTTTCTGCTACACCTGTTACAATAAAAAAAAATACTACATTATTTTTGATTGGCTAAAATCTGAAGAAATGTCCCCAAATAGCAGACAGCACATGTGTGGAAAAGGAGGGGCTTTGCTGAGCAGCAGGACATAATGGGCTAGGATTAGATGGAAGACATGGCAAGGACTATAACTTCCAGATAATATTGTAAAAGATATTTTTCTATGATGACTATGAAGAAGGAAAACAACTATCTGGATTAATAACCCGCCGTAGTCGGGTAAAAACATCCTGTACTTTAATCCAGATGTTAAGTACATATATTTGTGTGCCAAATCAAGTCTAAGGGCTAACGCTGCGTTAAGCGGGTCCCCGCGCGGGCCCGTCGCGTGACCTGGCACGTGTCGTGTGTCGTGTGCGGTGGAAACGGGATAATTACCTGTGCACTGTCGCTAGTTTAACTTACAGTGTGCATGTAGTTGGATGGAGATCTTTAATGTATTATTACGTAGCAAGCACGCAACGAATGACTTTAGTATGGGACCGCGCGGGCGACCGCGTCACGCAGCGTTAGCCCTTAAGGGTGCACTAGTCAATAGCTTAAACTAGTTGATGTGTGGGTTTTTTTTTTGGTGGGTAAAAATCATTCAAATGACATCCCCCGCCCTTGGGCTAAAATGCTTACAATCTCATCCAACATCATGTGCAAAAGTTAAAAAAGCTGTGTTGAGTAATATAATCGATGACTTATATGTATAATGAAAAAAGCGTATAAATTTTTATGAACACGCCTAAAGGTGTGTTAATAAAATATGTAGTAAAAATAAGTTCAGGGATGTTAATAGAGCTCCATAACTGTCACTGAAACCGAAAGCCAGAGTCTAAATGACAGGTTACCATAGGTTTTTCCACAGATTTTTCTTTGTTTTTTCAAGCCAAAGAAATGATAATCTGGACTAGAAATGAAAGCAAAATCATGCTATTTGTATTTTTTACTTTTATTACGGATATTTTAGAGTTAAAGTACTCTAAAATTTCAATATCCGTAACCAAAACTATCCAAAACTAGCGGATAATATGCAATATCGTATCTATATTGCCATTATGAAATGGTATGAAAATGCCATTGTAATATGCCATTTCAAAGTACACAAGACATGAAGTAATCGTGATTTCCTTGTATGGAACAATGACCAACTGGGGCACCCTTAAAGCATGATAGAGCAACAAACACACACAATAGGCTAGTTGCCGTAAAAAATGTAATTAGTCCGTCTTTTAGATTATTCCAAAATAAGGGACACGTATTTTTAGGGTTCCGTAGCCAAATGGCACAAAACGGAACCCTTATAGATTCGTCATGTCTGTCCGTCCGTATGTCACAGCCACTTTTTTCCGAAACTATCAAGAGCTACATAATTATGTTGTTGAAACTTTGTAAATGGATGTATTCTGTGAACCGCATTAAGATTTTCACACAAAAATAGAAAAAAAGCAATAAATTTTGGGGGTTCCCATACTTAAAACTGAAACTCAAAAATTTTTTTTTCATCAAACCCATACGTGTAGGGTATTTATGGATAAGTCTTCAAAAATGATATTAAGGTTTCTAATATAATTTTTTTCTAAACTGAATAGTTTGCGCAAGAGACACTTCCAAAGTGGTAAAATGTGTCCCCCCCCCTCTAACTGCTAAAATAAGAGAATGATAAAACTAAAAAAAAATATATGATGTACATTACAGGGTTGGAAAAAAAAACAGTTTTTTTTTTTTTAATTTTATAAAATAAACAGTTCAAATTGTTTTAAATAAGTGTTCTTTTTGTTTTTTTTTAGATATGGGCACAATTTCAATTAATTTGATCTATAATTTTTCATTTCTAGACTAGATCTCTTCAAATTCGCTATACTAAATTAAATATTTACAAAAACTATCAATTGATAAACATTTATTTTGTGTTGCGTGTCTTTATTCAATACTGAACGCTTTACATTCACCCTGTATGTTCTAACTAATGTTGATTTTTAAATAAGGCTACTTAGGGACTTTTCTAGCGCGACTATATCGGCGAGAAATTTCTTATGAACTACCCTTTGAATAGGAGAAATACCAATATTTATATTTAAATAAGGAGAATAACTACTAGTCCATTGAATTGCTTCTTTCGACAGTCAATATTAGGGACTTTCCTTACATTTAATTTATACAATAGACACAAGCTCAGAAAGCCACACAGCTGACTACTTGGTTAAAGTTACTATTGCGGCAATAAAACAATGCGAAACTTACAAATGTGCAGTGCGAAGTGTAGTCACAGACAACGCAGCAAATATGAGCCGTATGAGACGAGATTTAGCCCAACAGGAAGAACTAGCTTCTCACAAGGATATACTTACATACGGTTGTTCGTCACACTTGTTAAATCTTCTAGCAAAGGATTTGAATGCAGAAGATATTACTCAGAAAGTTAAGTCAATAATGCGGTACTTCAAATACACTCATTTTGCATCTGTCAAATACAAAGAAGCTGGCGGAAAAGCTATTGTTATACCACAACAGATACGGTGGAACACAATGACTGACTGCTTAAGTTTTTTTAGAAAATTGGCATATTATGTCTAATATATCCTTAGGTAATTCAACTGCTATAGATTTGTCAATTTCATTGAAAGTAAATGACGTGGCGCTGAAGCAACAAGCCCAGGGTCTCTACAAAAAAACTAGAAAATATTGCAGTTACACTTGACCTCTCCCAAAAGACATCTTGTTGTATTGGTGAAGTAACGGAAGCCTGGATAGAGCTCAAAAATATGTTTAAGGGTGAGAATGTACGACTGCGTACATTAAAAAAACAAATAAATGACGAAACAATGGAGTTGGTGACTCAGCTTCACACTGCTGTGGCTTCGAGTGCTGGAATTGAAAGACTGTTTTCAACATTTGGATTTATTCATTCTGACATACGAAATCAACTGGGTACCGAGAAAGCTGAAAAACTTGTCACAGTTTTTAAGTATTAACACCTGGTTGTTTGATAAAATAAATTACTTAGCACAATAATGATGTTTTATTTAGTTACAATGCTAATATAAGTTCAAAAATATAACAGCAATAGCATAGACTTAACTGGGTATTTGTCAAGCTATTTAGTCTCCTAAATATAAATTTGTTTTCAGTCTATACCCATTTATATTCACCATGAAAAATTGTTTTAAAAATTGTTTTTTTTTTATATTGTTTTATACAATGTTTAAAACTTGTTTTAATCTGTGTTTTTAAACAAGTAATAAAAAACACGGTTTAAATTCAAACGGTTTTAAACACTGTTTTAAACATGTGTTTTAAATCACTTGTTTTAATAATTGCCAACCTTGGACTACATTACTATACAAACTACCAACGAAAATTGGTTTGAACGAGATCTAGTGACTAGTTTTTTTTTTTAATACGTCATAAATCTAAAAAAATACACTATTATTAAAACATCGATCAAAGTTACAACGAACTACAAGAACTTTTATATTATGTTACTTGCTGCTACGGAACCTTTCATGGGCGAGTCCGACTCGCACTAGGCCGGTTTTTTTTTATTTGTAAATTAAACCAAAAATGACAAAGATATCCCATTAAAGTAACGTGTAACGTCACGCCGTGCTGCAGTTTTTCGAACAGGGTGACGTCACACGTAACTTTAATGAGCTATATCTTTGTTATTTTTTGTTTAATCGAAAAAAGAAAAAATACGTGTCCAATATTTTTTTATAATTTAAAATACGGACTAAATAAAATGTAATTATTTTGACCCTGGAAACTACCCTGCCCTACCCTATTAAAATGTTGGTATTTTTAATACATACCCAAAACAGCTCTGAAAGAGCTAGTTATAGCAAAGAATGTGCTCTCCAACATCATAGCCACACTGCCAACAGCATTGACACAGCTCTGTATAGAATCAAATGCTGGGCGGGAGCTCTCTTCAGCCATCTGTATGAATCTGGAAAAGAAGATCATATCTTAGTACTTTTGGAAAGTTATACATGTACACTCTTCACTATTAAACCCCAAGCGAGCGCCGACATTGAAAGGTAAAGAATGAAAGAAGGAAAGGAATGCTGTAAAGAATACTCTACTTTCATACCTTCCAGCATGCAATAATTTACTTTTTAATAGTCCTTTTCACTGCAACAGATTTATGTCTAATTCTAATGCTGATTTATCATAATACTCTGGAATGGGCTTCCCTTTTTCCCACTAAACTCTAATTATAATAATTCCGATTTTTGATATTTATCCTTTACTAGTTCTTTATTTTATTAGTATGGATAAATCATCGCAAAAATTGCGTAGGTCAAAATCGAGAACCTGTTTAATAAACATTATTATTGTTATAAATATTATTTTATTTATTGTTGCACACCTACCCCACTGTATTTACTCAAAGGTTGATGGTAGAGAATACATTGTTGCATTTAATCTGTCTATGTACTACAACTGTACATTAAGTTGAAATAAATAAATCTATATATATAAAAGTCAATGCAATTTTTCGTTGTAATTTTATAACTCAAGAATAGGCTCACCTATCCAAACCAAATGTTTAGGCTTTGTTCAGACTATTTAGTAGATGGTTTATGTGAAGTTTGGTAGGGTAGGGTAGGGTAGGGTAGGGTATAGTAGGGTAGAGTAGAGTAGAGTAGTGTAGAGTAGTATAGGGTAGGGTAGAGTAGGGTAAGTAGGCTGGAGTAGGGAAGAGCGGGAGCGAAGCCGCTCGGGCCAAAGTTAGTATAGTTTTTAATGTAAGGTTCCTTTCATTTAAGTTCTTTTAATTTAACCTTTCGAATATCGTAATTAGAGGCACAATAGAATGGCAACGAGAGAGTGAATGCCGGGATTTACTTGGGGTTTAACCTTTCAATCGTGGAAATTACAGACACAATAGAAAGACAATAGGTGCGCGAACGCCGGCATTCGTTTGGGGTTTAATGAATTAAATGTTATAATGAAAAATAATACTGTATAAATTAATTAACTACCCATTGTAATAATATTTACAAATCTGTTAGATAAGAATTTATTTATTTTGATTAAAACTGGAATAATTTAAATGTCATTATCTGTAAATCTTGTTTTTAATTGTTATCAGAAGAGCATTAGTAATGTGTATAAAGTTTTCTACAAACTAAAAAAGCGAGGAACTGGAAATAACAATATGTAAATTAACTACAAATGCTATTTTTTAACCTTTCGAATGCCGTAATTAGAGACACAATAAAAAGACAATGAGAGAGTGAACACCGGCGTTCGCTTGGGGTTTAATTAATTAATTACAAAACTATGTAACTGAGGTAAATTGTAAATAAATAACAAAACACTAACCTGCTATCAACATCACCAAAACCTCCCATGCCCAATCGATTGTATCCTCCATACATTCCTCCCATGCCTCCCATACCATAGCCGCCGTACCCACCATATCCTCCCATGCCATAGGAGCCCATCCCCATTCCCATTCCGCCATACGAACCCATAGCACCATAGCCTCCCATTCCACCATAGCCTTGGTTCTGCATCATTGGTTGGCCAAGAGCTTGGTTTAGGTCAACTCTAGGCGGTAACGGAGGGGGTACGGCACTCTGTAAGCCACTCGTCGTTGCAGGCATGTTATGAACTTGAGAAATAAACTGGTTCCCATGACTACCCAATCCCGAAGGTATGCTGGCATTACCCAAGTACGGTTGGAGGTTACTACCTCCGTAATTCATATTTGGTTCACTCATTGCAAAATAATTCGAATTCATCTACTTAGATTACCAAACACGCACGATAATCGTACAAATACTAAAATACGCAGGTTCACTGATAAGCGATGCACGCCATCTTAGTAATGAAAATTCTAACGTAAATTATCGCAGTATTGATTTTCTTCACAGATTACGCAGCTGCGCAAACTTGAATTAAGTTCTACTTATATTTGTACGACGGGTCCATGGTACACATAGCACAGGTACAAAAGTAGGTAAAGTAATATTACAAATCACAATGTCAATTTTCTGACATATTGCGACAGCTGACACAGTAGTGACGTAAATACAGAGTTAGCACATACAAAAAAATAATCTGTAGGTATATCAATAACGTAATTTTTATGATTTGAAACTGCTCAGATTTATTTGATTAATTTTTGAACACCATTTAAAATAAAACGTTCCTTGAAGAAGCTCAGTGTGTGCGACCTGGGACTATAGAACAAAGGTTAATCTATTTTATTTTAGATATGGCAATCTCAAGCTAACCACAAACAACAGTGAAGATAGTTTTTTTCAAGACAAAAGTACTCTGATTATGCCAGACAAAATGAAAAATAATAAAAAGAATAACGCTGATTATAATGAATAACATTTATTTCGAAAAATGTACCACCCAAACTTTCTTTTCTCTATGTACATCGATAACATTATTATTAAATAATAATATTTAGCACTTTCAGTGAAAGTGAAAACTCAGTTGACCGCTTATTGTCTGTGCGATAAAAGAACCGTCGTGGCGTAAAGTGAAAACAACATTAAAGATTTTAAGTAGCAACCCAACCCAGCCATCCGTCAAATGCCAAATGTCATATAATATTGACACCGGTTTATTTATTATGTTATTTTATTGTGATTTTTAATTGAAATCTTCAGAAATGTGATAAAAAATTTCACTGAGCTGCAGGGGAAATAATATTTAATATATTACAGTTTTTCCAAAGATAACAAATGGCAAATCACACCATTATTGATCAAAACAAAGTCACGAACTTGGGAAACATTGGTTTGCTGTTTTTTTGGTACGTAACACTTGGTGAAGCCGCTGGAAGAAGCTAGTCTAACATAGTTTCAAAATATCAAGATTTAACAGTCGCACTATAATGACGTCACAATGTTGCTTACATAACAAAAACGATATTTATCTACAGCAGCGCCCTCAAATCCCACGACGGTTTACTTTCCGCACAGACTCTAGATGACCTAGTTTTAAAAAAGCAAATCTTGTCTATGTTCCTAAGGGTGTCAATAATTTCGATAGTGCATTATACTTTTGTTGTTATTGTTTTAATACGGTACAAGTGTTTCCTGAATCGCAAAGCAATAAATAGTGGGACCTAAGTTACGTATTTTAAGCGGTAAGTTCAAATGATACGTTAAAGCATTACATATAAAACTCCTATGTTTCTACAACGAAGCAAGTGTCATTCTTTCGCAGCTAAAATATCAATATTTTGTTTGATTTATTGTTAAGAAAACCGTTTTGTTTACGTGAAAACATGTCAGAGATGTAGCCTGAATACCGTATCAAGCATCTAGTAATGTATAATATGGATTTATGTAAAATTACATGGCATTGGAAAGGTGTTGCTTGCGACCGGTTTGCGGTCGCATAACATAGCGGGGTTACCGCCTAATAAGAATCAATTGGTCTGGGCTGGCAGTTGGAATGACACGAGTAATGAGCGTTCATTGCTGAAATGCTGACACCTCTAATTCGACATAAATTGCGAAGCTAGCTGCAATCATGCCGACACTCACACTGGTATTTGGCGTAAATGATTCGTAGAACCAGTCGTGTGCATGTAATTTTAATCTATCGTGCTCTCTAGAGGTGAAATTAAGCGCAAGGTTTGAAAATTAAATTTTGAAATTTTTTTAACAGGTATTTTTTTTTATAGAATTGAGATTAATAAAATGAGTTCCAAGTTTACTATGCTAGTATATTTATCTATATTGACGACTTCCCTTCTAACTATCCTCTAGTTTTATTTCAAATTAGGACATCATCTAGATTATTTTAATTAGTTAACTATATGTACCAGCTTTCTTGCCCGATGGCCTGAGAATGTATTTTATCACAAAATTATCAATATCATATCAGTTTTTTTTTTTAAGCATAATAAGCAATTTAGAAAATAATACAACATCATTTCTACTTTCTTTATCTGGCTTGATAGCAGTAAAAGTCTTGAATAATTTTGTTATCTTGACATTATGTTATTGGTATCTAATCTTTGTCTATGATCAGCATTATAATTAATAAAATTAAAAAGTTAGAACCTTTATTATAAAGCACTTGGTTACAAAACTTGAGGTCCATAGACTCATAGATACTCAATAGCATGTTCTTTTGTGTGGAAACATTTTATCAGTGATATTATTATTTAGACATTAATTAATAATCCTAATTCATTAATAATTAATAATGTAATTATCAATAAATTCAATATACATGCTATTATAATATGTAATATAATAATATATTTATATTTTTTATATATTATTACTTTTATAGTCTCCACGACACGGGATCCTAGTGTGGAGACTAGGGCCATATAAATTTGTGAAACATTTTATTCTGAACAATAAATATATTATTATTATATTATATACATAAAACAGATTGATAAGAAAAATATATAAATATTATAAAATTTTTGCTTTCATTGATAAATTATTTTCAATTACTTTATTTCCTGTTTAGTAAGTTAGGTTCACTGAAAATAGTTTCCCTGAGGATGTGGTTTGTTAGGGAAAATTGTGTGGATAGACTGACACACAAAAATTGTACCTACTGGGTTTCTTCCTATTCTATTGTAATAATGGAATAAATATTATTTTCTGACCTCAATATGTTAGCATTGTTCCTGTAACCACCACTAAAACCGCAAAAAAAAAATATTATTATACAAAATAAAATAAATAACGTAAACATAATGATGATGGATTAATTTTCTTTTAATTTATAGTGTTTCACATTTATTTTTATTTTCATTTCAGTGTTTGGTTTTATTTCTTTTGTTTATTATCTACTCTTACATTTCATGTGTTTTTTTTTTAAATATTGTGCAATTTTATGTGAGAAGCCATCACTATATAAATATAATGATTGTATTTGTAATTTAGCATTTTCTGTCAGATTGTTGGCTTAGTTAATTAATTATTCTTTAAAAAAGTATTTGGCCTTTTAGCATCTAAAAAAAAAAATCATTCCTTGATCAATAAATCAGAAATAATAAAGGTTCTCTGCTAGTCTTGTATTTAATAGTAATAAACATTTATTTCAGGTTTAAGATACCCATACAAATACAAAAACATACTAATAATTTTCATTCAATGTTATAAAATAAGTAAATCATAAAAATTAAAATTGTTTACGACAAATATATATCACGTATTCACTCTATCCATTCCCTAGAACAATAGACCTTGTTGTGTAGTACACGTAATACAAAAGCGATGCAAGTTCTCACTTTTCCCGCCACACGGGAAGGCGGCAGCACTGTCGCAGGAAACTGTCACTTGCTTCTCGCTCCTTTGTAAAATCGTAATGTACTTACCAAGTTATTTTGTGGTTAAACGGAAAAAACTAATGTTATTTTTTTTTTTGCTGTGTTGCCATTGAAATACTTACCTATGTAGTTTTACAAACATTATCACTTCTAGTTTTAGACGAATGAAATCGTAGAAAATTCGTCGAATACAAAGTAAAATCGAATTTCGTGTTCTATAATGGTTTATTTTGTAAATCTCGTCATTTGGTAAAATTCTCACAAATGCTAATTCGAAATTTTCCCTCTCCTAGAAAGGAGGCCTGACTCCCAGCAGTGGGAACATTAAAAATATAATAATAATATATAACACACAACGCTGTCTAGTCCCAGACTAAGCAGAGCTTGTGTTATGGGTACTAGACAACTGATAAACATACTTATACCTATATTTCTAAATATTATAGATAAATTACACCCAGACACAGAACAAATGATTATGCTCATCACACAAACATTTGTCCAGGGTGGGAATCGACCCCACGACCTCCGGCATAGTAGTCAGGGTCACTAACCGCTAGACCAACAGGCCTGTCCAAGGATGATTATTCTATTATTTATGTTTGTTACGATTTCGAAATTTGAAACTCGTAAGTCTTGTGTCGTAAGTTGAATAGATTGCCTATAGGACAAAATATTGAATTTTCTGAGGTCCTTTGTTGGCAATATATTTTTTTTTTCTGTGCCTCTACACTCTAAACTCAATTACAAGGCACTCAGACCAGAATCTATAGGCCTTGAAAAACATTGTTCGGGATCCGAACCCGAACATGCAGCGTAGCAGTCAATTGCTCAACCACTGCGGCAACCACAGAAAAGATGAACTGTTATTACCAGTTATTTCAAAATTAAAAAGCTCTGTCGAGGTTGATGACGAAAAATGCAAAAAATCGTCTTCTGCCTTAACATATTCTGCAATCTAATCATGCGGCACTAGTTTGAAAATAGCTCGATTCGATTCCGAATAGGGGTCGCATACCGGGATACCGAATTTCGAAAATACCGGAATACCGGGCCAAATTTAGGTCTAATTAATACCGGTATTCATTTCATTAAAACCGGGATATTCGGTATTTTCGGTTTTAGTAAAATAAATAAAAAACAAATACAAATAGAAAAAGTTACGCGCCATTTAATCCAAATTACGCGCGCGCGAGTAGCTGATATGCTTAAAATTCCGATCCAGAAGGCAATGATAGATTTAAAAATTAATCAAGAGCTATCAGAAAGTGAATACCGACGTCTGGCTGATCTCAGCAGAATTTAATTTAAGCATTTTTATTATTTTGTTAATTAGAATATTATTTGATGACTAGTAAACCATACTAAAAGTTAATTTTATGTTTTATGAGAATTTATTAGAAGTGTATTTTTTTGTTTCGTTTTGTATATGTTGAGACTGTGTGAGATGTTTAAGTTTGATAGACATTTTATTTTTAGAACTGATTCCTACTTCCTAGTCAAACACTAGATTTAATTAAAGTATTTGAACTAGTTAACCTAAGTTGTTTTAATAAAGGAATAAAAGGTCAAATAATACTATTAGTAAATTATTACTAAGAACTAACTGATTGATTACCAAATGATCCCGGAAATATCGAAAATACCGGATTATCGGTATTGGTCTGAAGCCAATACCGAAAATACCGGTTTTGCTTAAATGATTCGGTATTGCGACCCCTAATTCCGAACGAATAAGCAAGATAACTAACTTGACAATTTTTTTGGAGGCAAAAGCCTTTCCGATTTTCGGCGGTCCATTCAGTCTAAAAAAAAATTACTGTTCGAAAAACGCATTTACTGTCAGCAATGCCAAATCTATTTCGACAAGTTTGAAGTCAAACGCTGATTAGCATCAGTATCAGCCCATCGCCCAGGGCCTCGCACCTCTTTAACAACGAGGGTCTTTTTATAACTGATAGGCTCGTGTTTGGTCAGTATTTCAGGTGATGGTAAGCAACGATGTGGTTAATCACTGGGTTGCGTCAATCGCTGTCTCGTTTTCGAATTTGTGAAAAAAAAAGGCCTTGATGCACCTCCACCCACGTCTAAATTAGTTTACGCTACACCTCTGACTAGAATCGTCTCTATCAATTTACTAGCTGTCCCCCGCAAAAACTAAAAAGTAGTAAAAATCCACGGAGGAAAATCTCACTACGAGCTTTTAAATCGTACAAGTTGTTTGCCGTGGTTTCACCCGCGTCGTTGGTTACTGTTCCGCTCCTGTTAGTCATAGCGTGATATAGTGTAGCCTTATAGCCTACCTCGATTCGAAGCAGTTCCTGAGATTAGCGCGTTCACACAAATCCTTCAGCTTTTTAATATCAGTGCAGGGCCCTAGCTTCGCACGGGTATTAGGAATCTTAGGAATTCTCGGCTTTTCTCTACTATAATATGCATGTATTATACACCTAAACCTTTCTCATGAATGACTCTGTCTATTGATGAAAATCTGCTCAGTAGTTTTTGAGTATATCGCGTTCATACAGACAAACGCGTTGGGTGACTTTATTTTCTATAAAAGGAAAAACTGACTGACTGATAATGAAAATGACTAAGTTTCGTTTTTTTTTAACATAGGGAGCACTAAGAGAGGATTTTCCAAAATCACTCCCTGAAGAGATGAAACGGGGGAGGTTGGGGGCATAGTTTGTATGGAGAAATCTAGTTTTATGCGGGTAAAGCCGCTGGCAGTAGCTAGTAAGATATAAGTCCTAGTCTTTTTGCAAGTGAATATTTATAAATATTAAAGTCTCTTTGTTCGGTGGAAGTTAATTAACTTATCTATTGCTGCATTTTCATTGCGCTCACTACCTTGTTGACATAGTTCGACCGTGTTTTAGGGTTCCGTAGGCGTGGGTGAAGTGGGTCCTCGCTCACGCCCTCGCATTCAAAAGAGCCTCGCACAAACGAGGACTCTTTATGAACGAGGGTTTTTTTCATAATTGATAGGCTCGCGTTTGACCACTACTTCACCTGATGGTAAGCGACGATGTGGTCGAACATTGGCTGTCTTGTTTTCGAATTTATGAATGAAAAGGGCCTCGCTGATGTACCTTCGTCCACGTGTAAATATGTCAACGCTACGCCTCTGCGTACCGAAAAGGTAAAGATTAGACCCTAGTCCTATAATGCTATCACTACGCTGTCTGTTTGTCGCTAGGCTGTATCTCATGAATAGTGATAGATAGACAGACACTTTTTTCGGTGGGTAAAAAGTAAAAATCATCCAGATGTCATCCCCCACCCTTGGGTGAAGCGGGAGATAATGTCAGACTTTTACTGACAAAAAAATCCACCCCGTTCCTTCGTTGCCTTTTATATCGGGGCCGAGCCTCCCTTTCAGAAGCAGATCCTTGGGCTCAGTAGGCTTCGACACTGCTGGTTACCCTACGGTTGCAGACAAGTCCTTGAGGCGTTCGGAAACAGTACGCGCCGTCGACGACTTGAATAGCTAGACAGTTGAAATTTTCATTTTTTATTTCTGTTGCCGCTATAAAAATTGAAAAAAATATTTCAGGTGAAATAGCGGTCAAGCGCGAACCCATCAACAAAAAAAAAATCAAGTAGGGGTCCCATACAACAAACGTGATTTTGTGCTACGGATTGTACGGAGCCCTCAGTATGCGAGTCCGACTCGCACTTGGCCGGTTTTCTTCATAAGCTGCTCAATCAACTTGGAACCAAAGAACTTTATTAATATTTATTTTTCGACTTATTCTCTTTGTAAACGGTCTTCTCATAAGCTAAATCCTTTGAGCGGGTGCGGTGGAGGAACCTTCGTGATTTGACTTTAGTTTTCTTTGTAGCACGGCATTGTCGGCCTTATAATGTTCCCACTGTTGGGACTCAGGCCTCTTCTCAAGGAGTGGGAGTGGGCCGTAATCCACCACGCGGGTCCAGTGCGGGTTGATGGATGTCACATGTCTTCGAATTTTATGTTCTAGGACATGCCGGTTTTCTCATGATGTTTTCCTTCACCGTTTTGAGAGTAGTAATGGTGAAATAAATTACACAAAGTAATGCGCCTGGCTGGGTTTGAATCCGCGACCACATTACCACTTGGCCACCACTGCCCACTCGGCCATCACTGCTCACTCGGTCACCACAGCTCTTTGTAGCGGAAGCATTTAAAAAGAATGGTATGTCATTTACTTAGGCAATTTGGTAAGGGCTATGCTCGGAGTTTCCTTGCGTGATCGTATCAGGAATGAAGATATCCGCAGTAGAAGGACTAAAGTTACCGTCATAGTCTATATAATTGCTGAACTTAAGTGGTAGTGGGCCGAGCACATTGCACATAGAACCGAGGGTACATGGGGGCAAAAGGTTTTAGAATGGCGACCGCGTACCGGAAGACGTAGCGTTGGAGGACCGTCCATAAAATGGACCGATGACCTGGAGAGAGTCGCATGAATTCGATGGATGCGAGACACAAAACAGATCGTTGTGGCGACACTTGAATAGAATAGAATAGAATAGAAAAACTTTTATTCGGTACAGACACAGCACAACTTTTACTTGGGAGATGCCATGTCCAACAATACACGTGTTTTAGCTGAAAAGATAAAGACTTGCATTGGCTGTCAGAAACAGACGCTACCTGGAACCTCGGATAAAGCTTTTACCCAACAGTTATTTGCCGTATATAAATATTTTTGACTAGCTTTTGCCCGCGGCTTCTCCCGTGTACATAAGATATAGCCTATTCTACTCAGGAATAAAGCAGCTTGGTACCGGTGAAAAAATTTTAGCAATCGGACCAGTACTTTCAGAGATTACCTCCTATAAACAAAAAAACAAACCTTACTTTTTATTTAATTGATATAAACTAGTGCTTGATTGCGATCCCTCCTGATGGTAAGCAGAGATGCAATCTCTGATGGTGAGGCGCACTAGTTTATGAGCCTCTTTATAATATTGGTATAGATAGTCTACTCTTCATATTACGACTCCATAAAACTTACAACTTGGTATGGGTAAACTTGCTCGGCTTGCATAAAATTACGTCTTTGTAAAAACTGGTTATGCATTCCTGATAAGGATGGATTCCAGCAGAATATTTATTGTAACTGGCTTGTTTTATGTAACAGCAGTGAGAAGGGTCACTAATTGAAAAAGGTCGATGCTAATGCACGTTTTGACGGTGGGTAGGCGAAAGGGCAGCAGTGCGTGGTATGGTGACTGGCCGACCGTCCGTCTGATCCGTGACCAATCCAGGCTAGACAGATATTGGCGAATAATCCAGGCTAGACAGATATTGGCGAACAATCCAGGCTAGACAGATATTGGCAAACAATCCAGGCCAGACAGATATTGGCTAAAAGAATATTTATAGAAGATGCAAATTGAGAAAATAGGCTTGACAAGGCTTCTTATATTTCGTGAGACGTGTTTGTTACTAACCGACAGATGAGCATCCATCATTCGACTAAGCTAGTCGCCGAAGAAGGCCATACGCGACTACCCGATCTCCCGATGGCAAAGACCAATGGTTATTCAAAATTCCGAAGACTTCATCCGTACATACATATAAAAGGAGAAACTGACTGACATTTAACGCTGAGCCGAAATTACTGGAACTAGGAACGTGAAATTTTGCACAAGGCATCTTTTGCACAAGGCATCTTTTTATGATGTAGGCGAGCACTAAGGGAGGATTTTCCAAAATTCTCCCCTTAAGGCTGCCGGCCCACGTCAGACTTTTTGTAGAACAGATAATCGGGCCGATTATTTGTAACATTTTTCTGTATTTCTGACCAACTTTTTGTAGGACGTGTGCGTTGCACTATTGCTATCAGTGTGTTCTATTTTCTCCAACAAAAAATCGGTCACTGATTCCCGAGAGACCGACCGGTCCAAAAGTTCTAAGTTTGTTTGGAGAAACCTACTTTCACCCGGGGGAAACCGCGGGTGAAGTCGCTGTATAAATCCGTCCTTAGGCATACAGCCGTAACTAGAATATATTTCAAGCGCTAACTACGTACAAACGCAACAAACAACAACAAAATAAATAATAAAAGTGGACGTCAAGCAGGGGTGTCCCGCTGTCCCATTTACTGGCTGGTCCATTTCGTTCGGACGTTTGCCGGAAATAACGCCTCGGACCGTTCCGACCGACACGATTCGCACTCCATTCATATTATACAAACAGCCAGTACTTATTGTATAACTGGGTTTTATTTATGGGTTTGCAAATGGAAGAAAAAGATTCCAGATCCATAGATGGTTCTAGTAAGGACTGTAAGGTGAGTTATGGCCGAGAAATGTGGTCAGGTAGACCGACGACCTTGTCAAAGAAGGCAAGAGTTATGTTAAGAGATATGACATATGGATATGAGGTGGATAAGATTCGAAGAAAGAAGTGAGAGATCAAAAGAATGTAAGACTGTTATCGGAATGTCTATCAACCAACGGTATTTCAGTGGTCATCATCGTCATTTTTGCTCGGAATCACGGGAATCACACACTGCAGGCATCCCTGTTTTTCTGCCTTATACTATTCATATTTCTACCCTATCTGGCGGTCGTCTTCCAGTGTAATTGGTTGCGGCTAAATACCTGTTTTACATGGAGCGACTGCCTATCAGACCTCCTCAACCCAGTTACTGGGCAACACGATACTGTTTGGATAGACTAGTGGTCAGACTTTCTGGCGACAGACCACCTGTAATGACTGTCAAAGATCTACATATGTATGACAACCAGGATAATCTTGGAAAAGTATCCGTCTCTTAGGGCTATATTTCACCGGGACACCATACAAACACCTGAGGCAGCAGACTACCGAGCTAGTCGCGCAATCAAACGGACACCAGGTGACTAACTCTCTACAGAGCTGTATAGGTACATTTTATTGGTGGCGGCGACTGGTCGCGCCACCATGGTCTCTCGGTGAAATATAGCTCTTATGCACGAGCATGAGAGGCGGGGAGCCTTAACCACTGGTCCATCACATCACTTTTGCGTATACTAGACTAGCTTCTGCCAGCGGCTTGGCTCAAGTGAAAGTAGGTTTCTTCATACAAACTTTAAACTCCCATTTTCTCCCCTTAACCCGTTGTGTGTATAAACGTGGATCCACGCGAGACAATGGCTTTTTAATTGTGTCTCTAATTACGGCACACGAGAGGTTAAGGGGTAACTTTTGGAAAATCCTCTCTTATGCCTTGATCACACGTACCGAGTAAATGGGCGAGACAGTACTCTCGGCCGAGTACACGGTACGTGTAAACACTGCGCCGGGTGCTCGGCGTACCATTTATTTCTACAACTCGCGTACATCACTGTCTCGGCCGAGCAACATTTTACTGTCTCGCCCTTTTACTCAGTATGTGTGATCAAGGCATCAGTGCTCGCCTACGTCATAAAAGCAAATCTTGTACAACATTTCAAGCTCCTAGTCCCAGTACCTAGTTCCGGCTGTGCGTTGATATGTCAGTCAGTCAGTTTCTCCTTTTGGATATATTATTATTATTTCCATTTATTCATAAACATTCATATAAATTATATTTTTAAATATTTCAATATAAAAAAAAAACATTATTATTATTATTATTACTTAGCCCACACTGTCCCACTGCTGGGCAAAGGCCTCCCTCCACTCCTTCCAACGATCACGGTTCCTCGCTTTCTCATTCCAGTTCTTAAGGAAGCCATCCAGGTCATCCCGCCATCTCCTTCGTGGTCTGCCTCGGCCCCGCATTGCTGTGTCCGGACACCAATCCAGCGTTTTACGCGCCCACAGCTCGTTAGACGTTTAGATATATAGAGCAATTAAAGATGATAAATAATTCCGCCTTACTGACTTATACACGCCTCTGTTGCGAAGGTACCGTTGCTAGGTAGGTTTAACTCCGTAATAATATTTACCACCATCTATCCGCCATAATACAAGTGTTTAGAGAGCATCTCGAGAAGTTTACGCGCCGTGTTTTGTCCCGTCCTTCAGTGGAGAGTCTGTCACCGCCTTATGACGGGGACTAATGGCTTGCCTTGTTTACGGGCCCTCTATCAACAATATTGTGTTTCTGAGGCGGATTTTAGTCTATGGTTTAAGTTTGGTTGGGCCTACGTAAGTTTGGTACGGTGCTAATTTGTAAATGGATTAAAGTGTGATGAGTGTTCTGTGTGAAATTATGTCCTTTTAGCAACTAGTTAGATAAACCGAAAATAAAATTACAATAGAAACCTAAAACACTAATTTAAAGCGAATTCTTAACAGACAACACACTTGTTTTACACACTTTGCACAGTTTTTCAGTAATGTTACTTTTCTTTTTTAACGTGGGAATTCATGCAAAAACTTTTATCGCTCTAGGGCGGAGTGGGAGGAAGTGAAGACACTTTTACCACGAGTTTCCTTTTCGGATGTCAACCCATGGCCCAGTAGGCTTTGGCCCTATTGGGCCCCTGCGATTTTGCTAATATTTCTCTTAGACGCGCGTGGAACACTAAGCGCCGTCGATGACTCGGGCTCAGTCCGACGGTTACTGGACGGCGAGCTACCCATTATTCGTCGTCCGCAAGCCCACTCAGTAATGTTACTTAGTATCGGCTTCAATTTTGAAACACTTAATTTTATACAATTGTCAGAAGTGACTCAATTAATCCACCTAATATTCCTTTGAGTTATGTTTAGGCGTATCCCTGAAATATATTTTTATCAAGAGACCTTTTCTCTTTTCCAGGTGACATATTCCTGAAAGAACTCGGTCCAGTTGGTAAGTGAAAATAATTTTATAATTTACTGAAAAAAAATCTATGTAGTGGGCGTTCCAGAAAAACAACGTTTATTTTTCACAAAAAAAAGTAATAATTTATGAGAAAAACTATTAAAAGTATTTTTGTGTATAGTTGTTACGTTTTTTGTCCTGTTTACAATCATGAAAGTAATTTAATTATATCTAAATCTTACATTTTTCTAGACTTTATTGGTCTCTATGTTGTTTTTAGTGTCGAGGCAGATGACCTGTAGGTACCTAACTGGATTATGATTACATAGTTATTTCTAGCTAGCTTGTATCTTTTAGAGCTAGATTCTATTTATTTAGTTTGTCCTACATATTTAAAAAATGTGATACCGATTCAGCTTCAATAGTTATTTTGCCAAAACTGAAACGAGTCTAGGCATTAATTCTTTCTACGCGACAAGAGGAAGCAGAACTTCCTGTTGTTTTGTGCCGAATTTGGATTTTTTTGGAGCTACCTACTAAGGTTACCTTTACCTTACCTTTTGGGCTATATTTCACCGAGACACCATGGCGACGCGACCAGTCGCCGCTAGCAACAAAATGTATACAGCTCTATATGTAGAGTTACTCACCTGGTTGCCGTTTGGTTGCGCAGCCAATTTGGTGGCGCGACCAGCTCGGACGTGTGGCGACTCTGGTGTCTGTATGGTGTCTAGTTTGGTAGCTTAGGGCTATATTTCACTGGGTCACCATGGGAGTACAACTGGTTGCACCGCCACATGGTAACTTCGCGCCTGTTTCCATGATTCCACATATTATTCAGTCGAGCAGACGTATACTCACAGCTTGCTTATGCTGCTTATTTATATCTTTTCTCCTTCTCTGTCAAATCCATCTAAAGGCTGTCTGACAAAAATCGCTTTTAGCGATAAGGGTATGGTCATGTAATGAGAGTCAGTCTAAAGCTTTCATTTTCTTCGTTCCATAAAAACCAACAAAACATTTTTTCCATGACCAATTACAATTAAACCAAAGAATACCACATTTTCACAGAGCAACATATATCACTATCCCGGCTTCGCAATATCCAGTAGACTAGATTCGAACTGCTCTAGTTGTTACTCTGTCTGGCCTGAAGCCTCACATTCGTAACCCCATACGTAATTAGGCGCCGGCCTGCTAACCTACCTACTGGTCTAGAAAAAGAGGTTCGTAGTTTCCTACTTGAGCACGTATGCGACCAAGATTGAGAGGGCTTGCGTTTGTTTCTGGAAATGTTACGGTGAAAAGAGTTGGTATCTGTGATGGCGTTTGAAATACGTATCTACTTATTGTTCTATCACAAGTTTTTTTTAGTTTTCTTTCCATTAGTTAGTAATAGATGTACCTTAAATATACGCCGCCATCTTTGTATCTGTAGAATTAGTAGGTAATATTGTAGAGGAGCTGTGTCACAATTTATTTTAAACAAAAGAGTTCTATCTTTCCATCTGCAATTTTGTAGTGTTATTATAATTTTCTTCAATAGTTTTATCATTTGTAACCTATTTTATCTATTTTAGATTTTAGTGAAAAATAAAAACTAAGATCAGCCTTATCATTTCAGATGTGAAGCTATGTTAACCTTAATTTGTCCTGAATGATTTAAGAATATCAAGAACACATAGAAATAGAAACCTTGCTTGGTTGAAAAGAAAAGAAAAAAAAACACTTGGTGGTAAACGTAAGGCTTCAAAAAGTCTTATAGATTTGACATCAACTCACGTCTTGTCTTACTCGTAGAAAGGAATGTTTTTACTCGGATCTACGAGTAGATACGAAATCGGATATAGAATAAAGGTTACGGATATTTACTATAATTTTAAAATTATAAAAGTAAAATACAAATAGCAAGATTTTTATTGCTAGTCTAGATTCATTTGTTTGACCAAAACAAAAAAAAAACCCTGCCTTAACGTGACAATTAGAATCCCCCTTTATCCGAAACCTTTCATACGAATAAATATTGTGGATAATAATGTGGAAACATTGTAATATATATTTTTTTAAAGAGAATTTATGTTATTTCTACCAGTTCTTCTCCATAGGAAACAACCTTTTAGAAACGTGCACTAGCTTCTGACGCTTTGTAAGTGCCCATTTGGGTCTTTCAGTCTTTGTGAAATAAAATAATCGTATTTTTATTGACTAATATCCCTATATTTTGACAAAAAAATATCCACGCTAATTGTCACTGAGATGATATTGCGACTTTGTTTTTTTTTTTTACAATTTGTATTTCACATTAATGATTAAGTACTTACTATAAAATCCCAAAATTACATTTTAATCTTAAATGTCTTCGCGTTTCTAACCCAATCTCGATCAAATCGCTCAGAAAACTAAAATATAGATATCAATATCGAATCTACAGAAATGTTTTTATTGCAATTCGATTGCATCCATCACAGCAGCTGATGTACAGACATAAGTCACGCGGTTCTTTGTACCGAATACATCGATTCGTCACAGATTCGATCCGCTCGGATTACCGTTATTAAACAATGTGTCACCCGGTTTTTAGATCCGCTATGAGATAATACATGCGGGCGCCGGGCGGGGTGAATATTTTTTACGGAATTGTATCCCTTTAAAATGCTGCAGATTTTGGAAGAAGGCATGTTACAGATTTGGTATCTTTATAATCTGAAATAAACCACCCGGATGTTTTGTTTACGGTCTGGAACACTTACTAAATAAAAGCAAGTCTATGCTAGAGGAGCCAAGCATGAGCCGAGCACAGATATCAGAAACGTTTATTTCAAATAGACCATTTACAGGTACTTTTGAATTGTCAAAATGTCGGTCAGTCAAAAAAAAAAAGTTTTATTTATTTGATATAAAATAGTGCTTGACTGCGATCCCACCTGATGGTAAGCAACCTGGCGGTGAAGCTAAATTGCACGTTCTAAAGCGTAGATCTCTATGGAGAGAGAGTTCGTGTAGTCTGGACTGACTTACAAGCCTCAAACGAGTGACATTACTACACGAATTTGTTCTCGGCTCGTGTTCTGCTCGTGCTCGGTTCTTCTAGCATAGACCCACCTTAAAAACTTGTGTGTGGAGTATAATCTGTTCTCAACACTAGTCGCTTATAGTGTACACGCTCGAATTTGGTACATCGGATTTGGTCCTCTTCGTACCAAAGTCAAGCGTGATTTAGCTTATGTTTGTATCGTCGTACCAAGTTTGAGTGTGTGTTAATACTAATTACGCTGAGTAACGCGCGACTTTGGTCCGGCGGACCAAATCCGTTGTACCAAGTTGGAGCGTGTGTTAACACTGTAATACATAGATATTAAAGAAACGTATGTACGGGCAACGACTGTCAACGTTTATGACTAGCTAATCTCTCATGAGATATACTCGCTTGTGACGATAAGAGAAAAACAATGATCACTATAACGTGCACTTTTCATGCACGACAAAAACGGCAAAGTTTAACGTTTTAACTGACAATTCCTAATTTTAATCTAGCCTAACCTTGACTTTTTTCTCTCCTAGCAAACTAATCTAATAGCGACGGTTAATTACAAAGAAATCTTTTCCTCCTGCGACGAACACTATCATTATGCCAGTCTAATATGAATAATGACAGACTACTAAACGATCTATAATTGTGAAGGTCTACAGATTGCACAGGTCAACGGTACATCAAATTATTGCGTTTAATAGCCCGAAGATTGTTAGTCATCCTATTTGATTCTGAATGGGTACAGATTTAGCATACGCTGTCATATCGAATCTTTTTAGGACATTATAAGCGACTAGCTTTTGCCCGCGGCTTCGTCCGCATACTTAAAATATAGTCTATGTCACTCAGGGATAAATCAGCTATCTATAGAGAAAAAAAATTTCGTACTCCTCCGATTGACGAGTACTTTCAGAGATTACTTACTACAAACAAAAAAAAAACAAACTTTACCTCTTTATAATAATAAGTAAGTAATAATAACATTTAACGTGGGACAGCAAGAAAATTATATAAAGTAATTTTATTTAATTTAAGTTTTTATAAACAATTAAATAAGATAAGCATACGATACCTAGGTACGTTCTCAAAGCGGTTAAATAAATTTCGGTGAGAAATAACTACTTAATTGATTGTTTTGTTTGACTAAAGCCTTAGATACATTTAGGGACAAAATGTCCCTCATCATGACGGGCAAAATGACGCTGCAACGTTGCCCAGTGTTCCGCTACTTGCGCTCCAACATTTTACAACTTATTCACTTGACGTAATTAGACAGCGTTGCGCGTCAAAAATATTATAACTCAAGACGTGTACATATCCCGGCGAGATATTTGAAAAAAATTGCTGTATTGCTGGACGTTTTACCTAAATTTGGACACTTGGCAAGACTGGGCCACACACCAAATAATGGTTTAAGACAGAGGCACTCACGTAAAGATCTATAATATAGGAGCAACATAAGCTAGGTATGTCATTCGTGCTGCAAAATGCCAGCACATCTTAAATGTCCGTGATCATGACACCGTATGTGAATATCTCGACCTTCCTCGTGCCGGCAAACTATTTAGCAAACGTGTTAATTGAACGCTTTACTAGGTCATAAGTGGGTGTGACAGATTGACCGATATTGTTCCACTTAAGACCGATTCTTGTATTTAAAAGGAGAATAAACATGCTGTAGGTATGCAAATATGATCGGCAGAGGTGACCTCTCGCGTCCGGCCTTGGTTTAGGTACGGGGTGAGAGGGAATAGAAACAGTAACGTTAGAGCGAAGGAGATGCTGAAACTACATAAAAGGTGAACGAGGTTAGAAAGGAAATACTTTCCGATTTGTACTACAACGAGTGTCGCCGCTTGTCTCCAACCCTTTAACTCCACTACAGGCAATAAACCAATACGAACGTGCATTACGCAACTAACAGACCACGCACACTTAGATCGCAAGTTTGCTATTGGTTGTGTCAATTATGAGCATGATCATATTTTGAGGCACGCCTGCCCACAAGGCCATTCTAATCTCTTTCATCTTTTCTGTGGCTGAAACCGTGAGGGTTAAGATATCCTTACGCCCCAACCGCCGCGACATTAGACGTCCCGGATGTTGGAAGTCACAGGGCGATTCCCGGCCACCGCTGCCGCAAGCTGCAAGCAACGGGTAGCTTGGCTTCCAGCCGTTCGGTAAGCACCAAACCTGTGTTGAAGACGCGTTGTGTTCCGCTCGATTTCAGTAAAACTGAAGACCATCGTCTCTATTGGACCCCTTGAGGCATCGGCCTACTGGGGTTGCGCGAGTGTTCGGAAGAGTTACCGTAGTCTTCGAACACGGGTGGGTTTTAGTCAGTAAAAGTCTGATATCCGTTCCACCCAGAGCAAGATACAAAAAAAAAGGGATATTTTGATGATTTGCCTTATCTTAAAAAAAAATTAAAGTACCTAAGTATGTGAGGACAGGCCAAAAGTTTTAGTATCCTATCCCCAACACTTTGAATCGCGGTTGTCGTTATTTAGTCTTAATGTGGTAGGCGGCAAGCCAATTCGTATTTGTTGGCACAGTTCCAAACTAGGCTTAGGTACAGTTGAACGTTTTTTTGTCAGAAAAACTACGTGAAACTTTTGTGCGACTACGGACGCCCGGAAGCACCCCGAAAGCTTCCGAGAATGGTCCAGCGGCTGCTACAATATGCGCTGTGAAGTTTGGGAAAGTTTGAAAATGTTAAAATAACCCTTTATAAGATAATTTTCAAGATTCGTTTAAATTTTTGAAGAGCTATGTTAGAGTTTGCGTCTTTCCTCTTCGGTCAGGAAGTTGAAGTTGGAAAGGTTTTTTTGACCTGCGAAATTATCAATTAATTTCTGCTTTTCTGGGTAGATAGACAGAGAATAGAAGAGAAGAGAATAGAATCTTAATTGATAAATTGCTCAGAATGTTGGTATTTGCAATAAGGTGATTAACATAATATTAAAGAATCCCTATTTATTATTTCGGGATGCAAACATTGGTGCAGCTCTTCATCAAAAAATAAATTGTTTCTTTTTGAAAGTTGTTACTGGTTTCGCTGTTATAGAATTAGGAATTTTTGATGCCATATCAAAAACACTTTTCGTCAACAAAGCAGTCCTATCCTGCGTAACAAGTATTAGAATTGAAATCACAAAGTTAAAAAAGTTAAAGGGAGTATCAGACCTTTTGACCGTCACAGTTATGTATACATGACAAAGTAAAATGTGTCCAGCACGCCATGGTCAAATCGTAGACACCATGACAGAATAAACACTAACTGGTGGCAGAAAACCCTCATTGTTTCCTCTATCAACGTATTCCCATCTCATCGTGAAAATAACAGCACTTCCAGAGTTTTTCGCTTTGTTCATCGACTTGACAAGCAGACACAATGCTGGTGACCTCATGCCTCATACTCATCGACTGAGCGCCGATGTTATTAAAGTTAATCACTTTAATTACTGTTGCTTCTACTATACACAATGGTGAATCCTCAGCAGCGATTCACACGGTTTTTTTCTATCTGTACCCAAGGCATTTAATGACGACCGTTGATAACGGGAGGAATGAAGATACGTTGGCAGTTTAATTCCAGAAGTTATTGTAATGTCTTCAACATAGTCATAATTACTATTATTAGTTACACACAGCCAAGACATCGTCTACTAGGGAATACGGACCTCCTTTATCATGCCTCCACTTAAAATAACATGGTGACAATTTCAAATCTCTATCATTTCAGTCAGAAAAATTTTAAATGGAATTGTTTTAAGTAGTTTAGTTGAGGTTGAGAGCCATTCGTTCCTTGATTAATAAAATATGTTTAAATAATTAACTTCTGCTAGTGGTTTCGTTCGCTAGAAATTAGAAAATGAAATGCTTATGTCACTCAGTGATAAAGTAGCTTTCTATTGGTGAAAGAATTTTCAAAATTGGTAGGTACAGTAGTTTTTAAATTGAATTATTACAAACCAAAAATCCTCTATAAATATAGGTACATCAGTAAGAAAATGGAGAATCTTTTCATTAAATTCAGAACCAATTCTGTCAGTATATTAAAAAAAGTAGTTGTCCATGGGAATAACTCCTGTATCGTGGGTTTTTTTTTTAAGATGGGATATCATTCTATGATTCTCTTCTTCCGCTCTATGGTGGAGCAGAAGGAGGGGGCAGACTTCCTGACTAAAATCACACCTATGTTCCTTCTTTACCTTGCGTTCCAGGATCCTATGTTTCCGTTTATGCGTTCATAAACACGTAAACTCACACACATACAACAAACTCCACATAACACTATAAAGACTCGGGACTCTTTTGCCATAATAACGGCACACGGCACCCATGTTTTCTCGGCGCATCCACCATCTTTCTACAATCTGTGATCTTAACTCATTATTCATCATATGATGCAGCGGTAAACGTAGCGGTCGTGGTAGATTTGTGACCACCTCTTGCCATTTACCACCGTAATGAGTTGTCATTACACTACCGCATTACAAGATACCCGCATAGCTTGGGGATGAGATACTCATGACACGATACATGATGGCAATCTTGTAGACAAGGAGAAATTTATTTGAATCTCGATTTAATAGGACTAATACGAGTTAGCACACCAACAAAGAACACACAATAAAGAATATATCCATCTACCTATCAACACGGAATGTATCCCGGATCTTAGAACCCGTTAGTTCTTGAGAAATTTTGATCTACATTTATGGATTTGAAAAAATTAAAGTCGGCAAAAAAATTAAAATTTCGTATTCATATACGTCAGTCGATCCTGTGTCTAATAAGAATCACTGATCAATCTTTGATTAGCAAAGAATTGCAGTAATTTAGAGCGATATGTGGACAACTTTTGCACTCGAGCTTCACAGGACTTTGTTGACTGAAATCGAAATACGTACATCGTACTGAAGCTACGTATTTAGATTTTCGCAGCATCTCATAATTATTTCTAACGTGTCTATGCCGTTTGTTCGAGTACATTTTCCTACAAACTTGTTATACTGATTAAGTGAAATAAACTAGCCTCAACGTAGTCTTGATTTGACAGCAGTGGAGTTTTTCTTGTAGGGTTATCTCAAATCGAAGAGATACGGTAATAATCCTTCTCTGGGTCAATTAAATCATTACATTCTAGAACAAACGGCCCCGATCACGGAGAATACTTGCCAAGGAATGTGAAATTTTGCTTCCTATTTAGAAGTGTGTCAGCCACATATCGGAGCACAATAGGAATAAATTCTGTTCCAGTAACTGTTGAAAATGTTTATTTTTTCATTAAACTAGTTGTTGCAAAAATTTTAAGTCACTTGGTGTTATATTTTTGCTATTTATGCGAAATATTCCATAACATCGCTGAACTTTTGTAGTTCGTCTATAATCAAAGGCTCTTCCAATTTTATTTACAAACCCCGGTGTTCCTTCATTCTATTCAAGTAGACTCCTTCTGGTCTTATCTAATTAACTTTATTCCTTAACCCCACAGTGACTGACACTGCCAGCTTAGCATAATTGCATTTTCTTTGGCCGGAATAATTTCCATAATATTATAAGCCGTTAAAGAGGTGTTGCGGAGTAGAAAAAGATGGATGATGGCAGTTATGAGACTCGCTAGTGCAGCTGTGGCTAGCGTTATGTGGCACTTAGTATAATGCTACCATGTGGTTGATTTTAGTGGCAGTGTGCAATTATCTGGTGAATGTGGAATGTGGACTGAATTTGTTGTGATTAATTATGTCATAAATGGTAATGAACTGAAAAATAAAGTAGAATAAACTTTATTGTACACCAAAATATTTACAATTTCACATAAACTGAAGCTGAAGACATAAATAATAAAATAACTGGTTGCATAAGTAATACAATGTGTGAAGACGATAATCCTGAAAGTAAACAACATCCAGTAAAATCTCGCTAGGCAGATATAACTGCACAAAACTAATTTAGTAAAAGAATTTTCTATTAGCGGCTAACCGCGGATAACGTAAACCAAATCTACTTATTATTAAAACCTAATTGGAAACAGCTGACGGCCGTTATTCGAACAATACGCTCTCACTAAATGCATAACAAACAAGTACAAGAAAATAAAACTTAATGGACTCATTTTAAAGTGCACAATGCAATGTTAAGTTAATGACGTGTGTTAAGGAGGGTGCTCATAAACCGACGTGATTAGACGGCGCAAGAAAATTGTAATCAAGCATTAACGTGTTAAAGAACTTGTGTTAATCATGCTGATGGAATGGGCAAGAAATGTGTTGACATGAATCGATTTATCTGCTTGATCGTGATCCCTTCTCTCCTTGGCGGGATTCTGGGCGTTAATGAGTTAATAAAATTCGTGCGGACCGACCCACTGATTTTCGATTGTCCATTATATATTCTATCTCAGCCTACAATAATAAATTATTATATATTTTATAATTATTACACTCATAACTTTATGTTACGATTGTGGTATGTTCTCTGCATTAGAATATTCAATACTTTTACTTCCTGGCGACAACTATCAAGGAATGCATCTAGGCATATTACTGTTTTAAACACAGCACCTTGCTAAACAAACTAATTACTTCATCAAATAATTGTGAAACAAATCCCCTTGGCAATTTTCAGAGCCCTCTTAATAGCATTGAGTCCTTTTTCCATTTGCTTTTCTACATGACTATGTATCTTGGTTTTTTGTTGTTTATACCAAGTTTTTACTTAGCACTCGCTTCATCTATCTCAATTAACCATACACTACTTGGTTCAGAAAATGCAAACTCTCCTTTAGCATTAGTTTGGTCTACCATTCCCACGGCACGGAATCACAGAGCGGAACAAGTTACTTCTTTCACACAGGCACAGCACAACGAGTCAAAAGCTTTGTGCGAATCCAGACGACACAGTTTAAATGCCGAACGCTAATTTACTATCGCGGTTAATGCATTCTCGGAATCCAATTTTGTGAAAACATGGTTTGTTGTAAACAAGTGGAACTTTGTAGGTTTAATGGTTGGTATTATGATGTAAATGTTACCTATTTTTGCTTGAATTATATCATCTTCCTAAAATACTTTAAGCGGTTTTATGAAGAATTTTACATTAGCTGTTGGATCTTCTTGCTTTCACAACATATCGTTGTGGTTATTTTATAGTTGTTGTTCAGCATTTCGCGCTCAAGATATCGTTCAAGAAAGCTCTCATCTGTATGATGCATCCCAGACTCAACAAAAGTTTTATCATCATCAAATATTACATAGAATCATAAAATAAATTATTCAGTCCTAGTTGAAAATAAACTATCTGCTATGCACAGTTTCTCCTTTGATATAGATAATTTATATTCCCATTAGTTTATCAAAAGCATTGCATATATGTCTTGTCTTATTTTTATATTTTGCTCTTCGTGTACTGCACTCATATTACGAAATGCATGTAAAATATGTGCACGCTTCGTGTAGATCGCTTTTCCGTCATATGTGAAATGTTTTGCAAACATGTAGGATGTGTTGTCAGTAATACGAGCCATCTCGTGTTTGATATTGAAACAAGATCGTTCCGATCCGCCGACGATACGGGACATAGGTACAAATAAATGGATACTAGATATACATGAGGTTCTATGGACCTGGCGATTGGATGGTTAGAAAGGGACTGGAATTCACTGATTTCAATGTTTTACCAATACGGTAATGACGTGATTGTTAAAGAAACTGACACCGTAACAATTGTGTCAACTTACGTGGCTTCTGTGTACGTAGAATATGCGTGTATTATTCTAAGCACTCTAACGGTAGATATAATGAACTTTACAATAATTAAAGGTTGAAATATTTATGACGTTTTTAGGGTTTGCTTTTAATCCAAAACAATTACTACTTTTACTCATTATCATTGAGTAAAAGTAAGTGAAGTGTTAATTTAATTTTGAACTGAAGAAGGCAAAGTGAATTGATTCAGTTTAAGCCGTCAGTATTATTATGCAACTGATCCAGGTGTGGTAGCGTGGGCTCAAGTAGTGGGTGTACTCATATCCTTGCGGTTAACTGATCTACACCCATTCCGACTTTACCTTTTACACCGCGCTGTTAAGGAGTTATTTCCACTCCGTCGCCAACATATTCGTTTCCATTTCCTGCATTGTAAACAATGCTGTCAGTTTTTAAAGTTATCGCTACATGCGCTTTGGAGTTGCCCGCATTTTATTATGCATAAACATTCCACTTTGCAACATTTTAGCGCACCAAACGCATGCAATTTAAAAACAGGAAATTATGGTAAAAGGATTCCATATTTTTAGCGTTTATAGCCTGTTTATTGCACATGTGTCGCTAAAGATTCCGAGTTTTATACGATTGCCTAATGAAATTCGAGATGCTGATGCGTTTCAATATGTCGATTTGCTTATTAAAATTACGCTTCATTTCGCAATCGTCTCGCGCGGCTGTTGTTGTCGGTGGAATTGTCGAAAATTTTCGCATTGGTCACGTGACAGGAGCGGAGGCGGAAAGATCTGTTGTCCTGTTCCAGGAGCATCGATTGGTGTTCTCGGCGACTGGCACGCGAGACACGTCTCTGCGGCCTTGCGTTTAGGGTGTTTTCGCGTGTCTGAGCCTGGAGTTAGGTCGTAAGGTTTCGGAGCGGTGCGGCTCCACGCGGCCGGCCGCTCGCCGCAGTGCCACGCCGGTCGCCGGCTCCACCGCCCGCGTCACTCCACCCCTTCGTTCGGGAACATTCGTTCGATAACAAGCGTCGCGTTGCGGTTTCGTATGACGAACGTTCGCCGGAGGTTTCGGCATTCGTGCGGGAAACACAGTGTTTTCAAAAAACAAAAATGTAACAGTGTATAAAGTGCTGAATTTTTTTATGTCGCATTGAACGAAGTTAGTGCATAGTTTAGTGAGTGTGTGACGGAAATTAAAGTTTTACGCATTGGTTTGTTTAACTTTTCAGTAAATTTTCTACAATATCTTTTATTTTCCCGTTTACAGAGTTTTATTTCTGGTATATTTAACTACAATTTTCAAAAGAGTTTCACTCGGAATACGTGCGAATACAAAACAGTTTGGCTAAGTTCCCATGATACTGCTGGTAATTTAATAAAATCTAGAAGAGCGCTGTTGTAAAACTTGGATCGCTTTTTTCCGATATTCTTAAGGTTTTCTTTAGGACCATTTGTTTAAGTTAGGGATCGATGTTTAAGTGATTAGTTGGTAATTGAAGGGTCCGTTTGCGGGTTTATTTTACTAATTAATTACTTGTTTGCCGAGGGTGAATGTTTACGGTGTTTCGGCAAACGGGCTTATAAGCTTCTGGCTTTGAAGTTAGAATCTTTTCCGATGCTCAACTGGTATGAAAATATGGAATGACGACGGGTATTGTATTGAAATTAGGTTGTGAATATGGGTTGTAGTGTAGACATATTGTTGCATACATTAAACGTATACTAGTAACTGAAGTGAACGTGATTTAGATCACGAAAACGGTGTGACGCAGTAGCTAACGTTAAAGCTGTTTTAGATATTTTTTTAACTAATATCGTAAATAGGTATATTTTTTACGAAGTTATGAACGGAAACAATATGGCGATGTGATAAGGGTATTATTATGCCAATTATCTGACGTTTTGTTCTGAACTAACCATAGAGGCTGTTGCCACGTAGGCGTCTTTATGAGACTATTTTAAGCGTATTAAACCTCCATTAAAATTATTCGCATTAATTATATTGTACTGATAGCTTTATCATGAAAATGGCTGAGTTTTACTAAGTCAGCAATTCGTTTTGATTCATTAGGACCAAGAAACTACAGAGACCAAGAAATTACAGATTTTGTTTTTGAAAAAAGGGCTGTAATTTATGTCCGAAAAAACAATAGAACAGTTTAACTTCCTTGCCTCTCGTTGAATATTACCAATCCGAAAATCAATTCCTTAAATCAAAGATGAATCTACACTATCATCATTTTTGTCGAAAAACGTTCACTGCAGGACGCCTTTCTCGAAGTGTCTCCTCAACGGCCGGCTTTTAGGTGTTTTGAGGTAGTAGCTCGAAGACATGTGACTTTCACCAACCCGCACTGGGCCCGCGTGGTGGATTACGGCCCATTCCCTCTCCTAGAGAGGAGGCCTGAGTCCCAGTAGTGGAAACATCAAAAAGGCTGATGATGATTATGAGGTAGTAGTAGTTAGCCTATAATGTCCCACTGCTGGGCGAAGGCCTTTCTCTCGTTTTCCGCACACGTGTGTCCTCGGTCATTGCGGGCCAATCCCTCCGGTAGTTGTCAAGCTCATCTCTCCACCTTCGCCTAGTTCTGCCGCAATGTCGCCGTACTTTGAGGTGGGACATCAAATAACTTCGGGGTGGAGCGAGATAAAGTGTCAGACTTATACTGACTAAAACTCAATAGTGTCCCTTCAGTTACTTTTTGCGTTCCAGGGCTGCGGTAACTTCCGAATAATCCCGCTGCTCTCACTGGCATCGGCCCTAGTGAGCATTCACGACCGGCAATTTTTGATGTAGGATATCATCATATAACTTCACCCGCTCTGGGTAGAGCGAGAGGGAGGGAGTGTCTGATTTTTACTAACTAAAACTGACGTGTGTATCTTCACTTACCCTTTGGCGTTCCGGGGCCGCAGTAACTTTTTTCAACATTCTCTAGCTCGGACTGACATCGGCCATAGCGAGCATACACGACCGGTATTCTTTTGAGGTGGGATCATCATATAACTTCTCTCGCTCCGGGTGGAGTGAGATAAAGTATCAGACTTTTACTGACAAAAACTCACCTGTGTTCCTTCATTTAGCTTTTTCCTTCCAAGGCGACGGTAACTCTTTTGAACAATCCCGAAACCCTGGCTGACATCGGCTCTAGCGAACAGACACGACCGGGACTTTTTTGAGGTGGGATTATCATCATATAACTTCTTTCGCTTTGGGTGGAAAGAGAGGAAGTATAAGACTTACTGAAACGCACCTGTGTTCTTTAAGTTACTTTTTGCGTTCTAGGATCACGGTACCGATGCCGATGCTTACTAAGGCCAGCTCTAAAGTTGTCAAAAAATAGGTTTTGATATTTGATGTTTTTATTAATTATTTTGTAACCGTCTATATTACATTATGTAATCATTACGTAGTTACTTTATGTAATTGGCGACGCTTGTGGACGTCTTTTGGCTGATATGATGATGATGATGACTTTATGTAATTAATTATTGTTGTGTTGTTTTTTTTTTCAGTTTCATTCCAAGTTACATTCTAGGGTCTACCTTAAATGTTAAAACGGGCATTTTATTTTTTAACGAGTTTTAGTGATCACCATCGGTCACTTGCTTCAAACATCAAGTCAATGTCTTGTATCCTTAACTTCCTCCTCCTGGCGTCGTATTCCTCAATGCTGAGGGTCGTGATTTCCCTGCTTCATCACTCTAACCTTTATGATATTCTTCCATCTGTTTCTGTCTCTGGCGGTGTGAAGGGCGTTGTACATCGTAGAGTCAAGAGCGGTGCGGATCTGTAGTCTGATTCACGTAAAATCAAACAAGCCAAATATCGTTGAAGTTTTATAGTCGTTCGATCGAAGTCCTATCCAAAAGCTGTATTCACGTGTTCCTTAATCGGGATTGGATAGAACGATAACTCAACTGGCTCGAAACTAAACGATCTATCGACGACTTATTTCCAGTTACATAAATAAGTATTCTACCAGGATAATGAAATACTTACAGATTTTTTTTTTTAATTGACTTTTCGACTAAACGACTTTAAAATCGGTGCCGTTCAAACCCGATTGATGGATGTGAATACGGAAATGGTTTAAACGACAAAATTGCTACGATATCGTTACGGTTTTCATTACGTGAATCGGGCTACTGGTCGGACCAACGTCATCCTTAACTTAGCTAGAAGCAGTATATTATGTACCTACGACCTTGTTCCTCACCCTTGTTTTTTCCTTTTCCTAACCTTATCGCCCGGTATGCACATTACTGGATTTATTAATAACAACTATGATTTATCCTGTAATATTGTGTACATAGTGTGTCAACTGAACGTGATTTTCTCGGTTAAAATATTGTCGTATTACTTTGTTTTTTGCTACAAAATAATCAAGCACTTTTCTGCCAGTTTTTTTTTTTGGTAGGTTTGTGTTTGAGCATCATTTCACCTATTAGTAAGCGATGATGAGGTCGACGATGGAGTAGAAGGAAATTTTTACTTTTATTATTTTCTGGTGTTTTGTTTAAACTTTTACGGTAAACTTGCTGACTACACAGACATCGTTCTGTTATAGTTCTATAGGTTAAAATATAAATATTTGCGTCGTTCTTTTTTGCGTCAAAGTAATCAAGCAGTTTTTTTTTGGTAGGCTTGCGTTTGGGCTTTATCTCATCTGATAGTAAGCGAAGATGAGGCCGAATCGGAATCTTTTAGTGTTTTGTGTCAAGTTTTACTGTAGGTATACTACGAGTACCAGAGCCGACTAACGTAGTTCTGTTAAAAAGGATTCACAGCTAATCCTAATATTTACTCTCCTACAATAAAAAATGTGTTTGTACGGTTTCCGTGCAGTTTTTCCAATTTACTCTTCATAAGAACTTTGAGACTTTAACAAATATTTAAGTTTAGCCAGAGTTTTGTGTTTAGCTACACATATAGTTAAGTATTATTTTTTATTGATAAGAAGAATAAAAAGATAGATCGATAGATTAGCTGGTTTAAAATACTTTGATAGCTCTACTTGACAGTTGCTTAGGGCTAGGTAAGTTTGAAAGTGTTGTTTTAGCCATAGAAGTCCGCCTCTGTACTTTCATGTGCATGAAGTATAAATAAATAAATAAATAAATAAATAGAAAGCAAAGGGCAATTAAAAAAACATAGGTTTAGCCAGTAACTCGAACCACATTAGAGCCGAAGAAACATCAATTTCATGATTCCCACATAAAAAAAAAACTTATTGACAGTTTCTTGTTTATGGTGTCTGCGAAAAAGAACAGAATTAGCACCTCATTTCATCAATAAAATGTAAAATTAAAGAAATTTCATCTTTGAGATGACCTCTAATAAAGTATGATGACGGCCTCTCACAAGTTATTATGAAAGTCGTAAAGAATAACTCAGATCATTAATAATGTCGATTGATATAAAAGACTGGTATTTTTATTGCGTTTTATTAGAAAATTCCATCAATCAATTTCAATTTGATCTTACGTTTTTGATGATTAATGATTAAGTAAAGAATCCCGTGGTCCAACCGTTTCTTGACAGTATAAATTCTCGACTTTGCAAAGACATTTTGGTAGATTTTTGTTTGTGACTTTTTGGCTATGGTTTGATGTTATATTAATAAGTTGCAATGCAGGGTAACTATAGGGATGCCAACTTTTTTTTACAAGAAATAAAGTATTTTTTATCTGAAAAGAATTTTAAACAGTATTTTAGAAAAATGAACAGTATTTATCGTTTAATTTTTTAAATACATATTTTTACAGCTTTTCGCACTACTTATTAATTTAATTTACAGTATTTTTTTAAAACTTCACACGCCTCATCACAATCTATACTCTATACATACATATAAATAAAATTGGAGTGTCTGTTTGTAATATTAAAATAACTGCTTTTTTACTACATGCATATGAATATATATACCGTACATACAACAAAATAACATTTTTTACAATTTTTGTCTGTCTGTTTGTCCGGGCTAATCTCTGAAATGGCTGGATCGATTTTGACGGGACTTTTTTTGGCAGGTAGCTGATGTAATAAGGAGTAACATAGGCTACTTTTATTTTAGAACAAATAAATTCAAAATCCTGTAGTCGCGAACACGCGAACGAAGTCGCGGGCACAGCTAGTTATAACTAAAATTAATATAAACGAGGAGCTCATTCGATTTGTTCAGAAACTCGAGAGAGTTAAGGGAGACTATGCGAATATTGAAAAAAAAAATCGTTTTCAGAAAAATCGCCGAATACAATGCAAAAATCTGTAATTAATTATCTATATTTTAATTATAAAGAGGTAAAATTAGTTTTTTTTTGTTTGTAGGAGGTAATCTTTAGAAGTAAAAAATTTTTGTTAAATTTTGTTTACCGATTGAAAGCTTCTTTATTCCAGAGTGACATAGGCTATATTTTATGTACGCAGGCGAAGCCGCGGGCAAAAGCTAGTGTTTAATAAATACTTAGTCGATCTTTAAAAGAAGGAATTTGTGACGTAATTGTTGTATCTTACCTAACTTGCATGAGTACGGGTTTTGTTATGAGTTCATTGGTGACAATTGGCGAATACCTATCTGACATAATATGCTATCCTGTGTACCGGTGATGAGGAAACAAAACATTCATTCGTTTTACGGTTTTTAAACATTTACTTAGTACCTAATGACTAGGCTGTGGGTGATTAGTGATGTGACTTGTATTGTTGCTTTTTGCGTTAAGTGGTTGTGTAGTGATCTCATGCTTTTCATAGAGGGTGAGTCATGAATAGAACTTCAGGAATGTTTAGGTCACTCTCTCTAATTGTCTGCAAGGGCTTCCGGGAAACACCATTATGCTGTAATATAGTCTGTCTAATAAGTCAACCGACTTGGGAATTTTGTATAATAAAAATACTTATATTCGATACTTTTTATAAGGTTCTTCTGTTTGTAAACAATAATCTCTATCTCTTAATCAACCTTGATTATTGAACCCGCGTTGACTACATCAGATTTCATTAAATCCTAATAATTACCCAAGTCGTTTAACTTATTAAACAGACTTTAGACTAGTTTCGGCCGGCGGTTTCGTCCGCGAGAGGCTTTTTTGTCGAAAATTTGTATGGAAAAATTACCACCATTATCTCACTTGATGGTAAGCGATGATGTAGCCGACGATGGAGCACGATTGCTTATAAGTAACCTATTCTCTCTTGACTTAAAGATCCTTAGGTTGTAGCTACCAGGAAACAGACAGTTATAAGTACTTATCTATGTACCATTAAAGACATTTCCGCTTGACCACTGCTAAGTTCATTTTTGCTTGCAATCGAATCGAAAATTTCAAAGGGTTTGGTTTGGCGTCGTGCCGCAGGATTCAAGCGAAATCTTTTTTAAGTGATCAGGCAGAACCGACCGTGATGGTACGTACATGAAACATTATAGGTATGTAAGAAACATGCAATATGTAGGTATGTAAACAAAAGTAGAGTGCGCGATTTTTATGAAACATACAGATATCGCAGTTAGCGATAATACAGTCCAATGTCCACATTGTCCATTGTTTATTTGTAATGCCATTTAATTTTTTGTTGCGTCTGTTGTGGATTAATTTGTATTCAATTCATATTCAGAAAACATACAATTTCTGTACCTACATACTTACTTACATTATGGAAGATTGAAGATACACATGGATGGATACATAATGGAAGATATATAACTTACTCTGCTGGGTTTTTTTGTATATCAATGGCTCACACGTGTGCCACACACGCCGATCTGGCGCGTTGGTCTCCATACATTTTATATGGAAACTAGACTTGTAGAGCTACACTTGATCTACGCCACGCGACATGTCATTTTACATACAAATCAGGCGTGTTACATGTGTGCGTCAGTCTAATGTAGTTCTAGCTTTAGTTTATCAATAAATCAACTAACTTCTGCCAGTGTCGTAGTTAGAGCGGTCACGTCGGTGCCCGGGCATAAGGCGCAGTCCCTGGAGGGGCGCAAAAATGTTATATCTAGTCGGTCCTTTTTGTTTACATCGAAGGACTGGAACAATTGGCGTGCTACGGTCTTCCCGTCCGATTATAATTAAGGTATCTTCAAGGCTAGAGTGAAGCGGCTCTTAATAAGCTAGTGCGCCTCACCATCAGGTAGGATTGCAGGTAAACACTAGTTTCGATCAATTAAAAAAAAAACTAATAAGTACCTATGCAAATAAAAATATCAAATTGTAAAAAAAGGCCATTATGAATGAGTCGTTTATTTATATTCAAAGAATCACCCAATTATAAGTATTCAAGTAGTTACCTAAAACGTCATGAATTCATGATGGTATTCAGTGTCGCGTCTAATTCTCGCAACGGGTCATTGACCCCAGCGTATCATGCTATAACGTCGCGTTTTAGTACCTACTGAAGTGACTGCTTTAATTATATTTCAGACTATTTTTAGCAATAAGTTTTCAATGAAAAAACATTTTTTATTAGAAGTTTTTATCGTGTGGTTTACTAATCAAGACCATTCCCATACATGGAAATGTGTTTTTTTATGGTGCGAAATCATGTAATGACGTCTCCCGCTCTAGGGCGGAGTGGGATGGCGTGTCAGACTTTTACTGACTAAAACCATACCTATGTTCCTTCTTTGCTTTGCATTCCAGAGGTTCCTTTTCGTAATACCCATAGGGCTCGATAAGGTTATCTTGGTGCGCTCAGTAGTTCTTATAGCCACTATCTGAGTCCATCATCAGACCAACGTACTGGTATCATGTTAATGAATTGACACCGAACTCACATATTTATATCAAATACCAGCTCAATCGGTTAGGGTAATTGTTTCAAAATTCACTTGCAAGATACCAGTAACATACAGTCAGACATTGCTAGTTAAATAAAAACTAGTAAAAAACATTGTCACTATAATTATTATCAGCCAACATTAACTATACGATATAAACTAACATGTAGAAAATGCAACTTATTGATGATAGCATTCATAACCATTGTGAGTGCTCAAAATATCTCGATAACACTAATAATAAATTTAATCGGATTTAGATTATATTGATTATCAAATCAATAAAATCGAAGCGATATTAACTTGATAGGTGTTATTAAAAACATTATCGTAATTTTTCTTGTTGTAAATCTACAAAAATCTCTAAATTAAACTAATGCCGCCATTAAAGTTTCCATAGACAATGTCACCAATTTTTACCATCTCGTGGGTATGCCATTATATTAAGCGCCAAAAATCCTTTTAACACAAACTTGTGACTGGCTGGTAAACAACAAGCAGCCATACTAAATTATTCTTTATTCTTTCGTCCATCAACATGCGAAAGCAGTATTAATATTCCAACAATAAAGTTTTACAGCCTACAGTGTTGTTGACTGCCAATCTCTGCCATTACTAAATTGTATTCTAGACTTGGAGGCAGACTAAACTAGACTTTTGTACTAAATCATATAGAAATGCTAATATTTTGGGATGGTCTTATAATACGTTGTAAATATAAAAGTGAAAATCTCTGCTTAGATGTCTAGACTGTTCGCATAGTTGTTAATCAATGAGGCTTTAACGGCTAATCGATGTTAGATGAGATTCTTATTCTTAGCGTGTCGATGGCTTTAGAATTTAGATGAGATTGAAATCATAAATATTATTTATGTTTAACGGCACCAGCATTTGCAGTACAGGTCATGCAGTGCAAGACGAAAGGTCGGCCATGGTCTTCGAAGAGAAGAACGAAATTTGGAACACAGGTAGTCGGTCTGTATTAGGATGCCTTGGTACTACATTCCTTTGGGATAATTTTAAACTTTTACCCTAGCCAAGTCGCTAGCAAAAGCTTAGTCAACATATATACTAAAGTAAGAAGTAGAATTTGATAGAGACTTATTTGTAAAAACTGTATTACTAAACTGTTCTGTTCTATATTCAGGTATAGTTATTATATAATGCTACCATAGTAGGTCAAATAATATTCGCATGCGAGTTACCTAACCCTAAAATACAACAAACGAGTTTTTAACGCTATGACCGCTTCAGGCACGTGTGTTACCCTTGTGAGCCTTGACCAGACATGATATTGGCCATTTGCACATTTGGGTCTTAAGCAACCTACATATAGGCGGGCCCATATTTTTATTGCAATCAATTTTATTACCTACTTATCTAAATACTGTTACAAAAATTTTGTGGGAGCTGTAAGCAATTATGTCTTTGGATTTCATACATGCCATTAAGCTCATTTCAGACTACGCTTTAATATAGCTTATAGTTTTTTTCCTAGCTTATATTTATTTAGAACACGTTCACACTTTGCTATAATAATATGTTATTGGCTAAATAAAAGAAATGAATAGTGAGCGATCTTGTTGTGCTATGAATTTTAAGCTTTATGCTATTATATTATAGCGTAGTCTGAAATGAGCTTTAGAAGGTATACAGGAATTAGACAGTAGTTTTTGTCTATTGCACAGAAATATGACATAATGTGACATTTCCATTATAACCTGTATATGTAGGATTTAACTGATGACACTTCATTAATTTAAGAGCCTCGAAATTAAGGATAGATACAAATATCTCGCGGTGAAACCACAAAAACTGTTGGCTTATTATATCGATTTAGGTTTTAAATTGTAATTCAGTGCGGTGTATTTTTAGACATTTTAAAAACTAAGAGGTGTTTCTTAAGGACTCTCCTCTTAATGTTACTTCATGTTGGCGCACACGCCTTGTTCTTCCATTCCTTCCTGTCAACATCCGTCCATGTTTGCATTTAACAAAGCCAATTTATTATAAAATCATCTTAACAAGCTCCAACATCATGTCTATCGATAACAATACCACAAAAGCACAACAAGCGGCATTAATTCCTCTTCCCATCTCCCGGCCTAAGTTTATTATTAGCTAATACACGTTGATGAATCATTTATGATTGTAGCTCTTAGTTCTAAAGCATGGTTTATACTAGACGGGCCGTGGGCGCGAGCACAACCTTCCACAGATTATATAAAGCGTAGACTACAGCGCCGGATTTAAACTTCGGCGGCCCATAGGCACATGTTATGTTATTTACTCATGTGCCATAGGCAGAGCATGTGGTGGAGGCCTTCAAGTCGTTTGTGGTTAACTGTTACTGACCGATAAACGCGTCTCACTTGCTTTCTCATTGGGAAAAGTCTTGCTTTTTTTCATGGTAAAAATTACACTCCATTTTCCGCTGTTGCTATTGGTCTAGCGTGTCGCAATAAAATGCGCAAAAGTCGACATTTGTGTTCATATTTCGTATTGCTTGATCTCGCAGATTTTTAAATGTTTACTTTTCCCGCTCAAAGAAAAAAAATAGTTTTTTGGTCTAACTATTTGTAATATAACTCAGTATTTTTGGTTTATACTAAGCCTTTATTGATTTCATTTCATTTCATTTTTATTTGTGGTGTGGTGGCGGCCCACTTGTGGTGGCGGCCCATAGGCAACTGCCTATGTTACCTATGCTTAAATTCGGCACTGACAGACTATAATATTTTCAATTTTCTCTAGCAATATGGCGGTTGTTGACTCTATGAATTGTAGCTTTGGTTATTAATAACTGACTTGTTATAATAACAGCTTGTTTTGTGTATTCGGTTTGTTTGTTGATACTTACATACGTATAGCTAGTTGATTTTAATGAGAATTGTAGACAGTGTATGATTTTTTGACGTTTGTTTGTTATGTAAAGTCTGGTGAGTGGTGATGATGTTGACATAAGTTTGTAGGCTTTAGGTTTTATTTCTAAATGTAGGTTGTTGCAAGGATTGCCTCTGTCTCCATTTTGAAGATCACTTGAAAAGTGGAAACTACACCCAGTGTCAATAAATGCCTATGGGTTGTCCCAAAGGTGACTCTAGGGTCCTGGATGTAAGATGATCAGACAAGACAAGGTCTGACGGCAAAGAAGAAACTTGGGAGTGGGTTTTAGTCAGCAAAAGTCTGATACAGTCATTAGATGATTACCTGCCTTAAAAAAAAGACAAATAAAGCGTCAATTTTGGCCCAAACCCTTAACTCGAACTTGTGAGTAGACTAAAGCTATGCTATACAACCTTACTTTTAACCGACTTCAAAAGGAGGAGGTTCTATGTTTGGCTGAATGTATGTTTTTTTAGTATATGCGAAACTTGAAACAGTATTTTTATGGAAAGCATCTAATGTACTTACAAATTTCATAACTATAAGTATCATGAAAACTTACAAAATTATATTATAAGCTTGTTATGTTAGCAAAAACAAAAATACATAGTCACCGGGCCATCCAGGCGACTGAGGGGTTGTTTTGCACTTGCACTCCGCTCTTCGCTGGCGCCTAATATCCGCTATGACATGCCGTGACCTGTGTTATACTTAGTTTCGATGGTGTCCAACTTGTGACCTTTTTAATTATTTTTGGAAAAAAAACATAACTTGGTGTAAAAACTATTGAAATCCATAAAATTACTGATTCTGAATGAACTATATTCAAGGTTCGCATAAACTAAAAAAAATGTTATAATATGAAAAACAAAAACTATTAAAATGATCACTCGACTTGAGCTTCTTGTACTATTACTTTATTCTGTCCTTGAGCAGAGATGTACTGCTTGCCTACATGGTTTTTATATTTGTTTTATAAGGAGGAGAAAGTCTGTACCTAATTGAAGTCGCATACCTACCTGCGGTATCGGCCGTAATTATACGTTGTTCGCTATTTAGTTCATAAACTCGAAATAAACTGAGTAAGGCGTGTACAAAGAAGTGTGTAACTTTTGTAAACCAGATACTGATAAAATTAGAAGGAGCTGTATACTTTGTTACATTAAGATTAATTAATTCCTATTAAATATTGCTCTTTGTAAGACACGATTAAATTCTGTTATTTACAATGTTTCGGAAGATGTCCAAGGTGTTGTACAAAAGAAACGAAAAACTAAAAATATATTTTATAAAACAATAATAACCTTAGTAATAACAAATCCATAGACAATAAAGAAAATGAAAAAAAAATCTTACATACCTACCTATAATTCAAAAATTAAAAGAAAACACATTTAAATTACCACTAAAATAAGAAACTTATCCTTCAAAATTTGTTTTGAGGAAACAATGTTTACTTATTTTTCATCTCACGAAACCTATTTTCACGACACACATCTATCCATCTCCCAGCAAACAAGTCACAATCCTTGTATTATGTACCTAATCAGTTTAGACCTAGGGACTAGCATGCCGTTGTATGAAAAAAAAACACGTCGATACCATAAATACCCAATTCCATTCCATATTCGAAATTTGAATAAAGTCGTTACGTACTGGCTGGTTGGCAATAAACATTACGGTGGTACATTTGCATGACAACGGTCGTCGGTTTGGCGAGCCCATTCAACTGTGTCTGTTCTGTACGTCCAAATTGAAATTCGGCCTTCGTCCTTAGCCCTCACAAACAAGACTACGGCCATTTTTAGCCTCCAGTCGAACATGACATCATCGGAATTGATGTCAGAAATGCAGTTATTTACGTTGAAACGACAACGGGTAATTGTGTCGTATCGCTTTTTATTTTTATTTATATGTGCTTGATACAAGAGCATCGGTAGTAGCTCTTTATGCGTCCTTGGTATGAACTCTCTGTTCTTAACCTATGTACCATCGCGAGTCATTTCACTTAAAAAAATTCGCTAGAATCCTGCGGCGCGACGCCCAAACCCTTTGAAGTTTTCGTTTCGAGTGCGAGCAAAATTGAACTTAGCGATAATCAGGCGAAAGTGTCTTTGATGGTACGTACCAGCTTGTTTTTCTATTCGCCACAAGCATAAACTATGTTCATAATACCTTGTGCCCACGCTAAGGAAGGAAAAAGGCCTATCTGTGACAGACAGTCGACCCTTATCTATTCTATCAATCATACTTTCCCACAAAGGTCTCATACAGGCCATGTTATTCTTTAGAAACTCCTAGATCTGCGTGAAATAAAACACGATAAAGAATATTTCAAAATATTTACAATAATGTTGAAGTTTTCTACCTCACTGTGTTGAGTTCTTTCTTTGTGGATTAAAGTTTGATCGGGCTCGTAATCCGCTGGATTTCTCTGTTACGAGAACAAGGTAGAATCGCCTGGAAAATTTCTCCTCGTTCATTGAACTTTTTACTGAAACTTTGTCAACTGTTGCTGTGAGAATTTGCGGAATAAAATTTGCTTTAACGATACATTTTATGATTATAGCTAGCTTCTGGCATCGGTTTCACCCGCGTGAAAGTAGTTTTCTCCATATAAAATTCAGACCTTCGTTTCATCTTCTTAGAGGTTAAATTTTGGCAAATTCTTTAGCGCAAGCTTACATCATCTGCGTGCCAAATTTTAGCGAAATTTGTTCAGTGGTTTGAACTGTGTTTTGATGGATCAGTCATTCAGCAAGTAACCTTTTATATACATCATATAAATTACCAAGGTCTGATCTACTTTTTGGCTCAATCGCCATTTGGTTCTATGATCAAGACGTATAATTATTATAATTAGTTTTGCTAACTCGAATTTGCTCGGATCAACTCTCAGTATTCGGTCGCTTACGAATCGTTAAACTCCTAGCTATCGGAAAATCAGTTCTGTCGCCGTCGATAAGCCGGCCACAAAGGTTGTCTTGATAGTAGGTATTTGTCGTTTGCCGATCTCCTATGACCTTTCGTTATCTGTATCTATTGCCGGCACGAATTTGCATGTGAACAGTCATCGGATTGGATAGAACGGCACGCTTTCGATGTACAGGCGTGACCGACAGCCATGCCCAATATGTTCTATTGAATATGCAATTTCGCTTTTTGTTACAATGTATGTGCTTGAAAGTATGTCGGACAAGTCTCCCGGAATTTTAACTTCACTTAGCAAATGGCCTGTTTCCTCCGCCAGGGACATGGTTCAAATTTTTTGTTAGTCACCCACTGATGTTCTTCAACATGCGAATGGCTACGTAATTGTGGTACTTAAAATAATAAAACATTTCTGGGATAAACGCCTCCATGTTCTTCGTTACGCAGGTGAGAATTAAGCTCGTTTCCGCCGTGACAAAGGCGTTCGTGGAACTACCAACTACCGTTTTGTTTCCTGCCCCTAATTCTATAGTCGTAATGAGCATTCGTGTTCACGTCCGCTCTTTGTAATTTACTAATTATTCTGTCGCTTGCAGAATTGCCCTTTAGTGTCCTACTTTCACTGCTATTGAGAGTTCAAGCTGTCGCACAAGCCCGATGTTTCTGGAAAGGTCTATCGTCCTTTAATATCTGTCCACATTGATAATCGTGCAGTCCTAGAGACTTACTAACGAGCGAAATAACGGTATTATAGCGGTACGTAAATCTAGCTATTGGCTGGCCTTCAGATGATATCATCTGTACCAATTGTGCAGCTCTCCATTCCCACGTACCTTCGACTTGAACATCTGGTCTTATTATGCCCACATTTCTAGCAAGTTTAATGCAATCTTGCAGTGGAAATATGCAAGGAGCTTCGCAATTCGACGTCTCAAAGTGGAAAAGTAAAAGATGCTTTTCGTAGATGAATTTTTCAACGCCTGTATTTCGGATGCATATTGAAATAGCTTTGCATCTGTACGTTGCAGGCGCCAAAAGCGAACAGTTTTGACGTAGCCGACGTGTGTGATGTGCATACTTTTCAAATAAAGTTTGTTTTACATTTAGATGGATACCTTGGGTTCCTTTCATTACTAAACATGCCTTGAGGTTAGAATTGTTTTTTTATTGAAAGGTGGCAGTTCCAATAACCGTTAAAAGGTGAAACGATCGGTAAACATGGCGGTAAGTTCAACCTTTTTAGATAGCATGTCTGATTACTTGACGTGGGTATACAGGGGTCCCAAGTGATTGGGTTTGTTTTTCTCAATAAATTGACCGTGATTCGGGAGTTCTGTTTGTTGGTAAAATGATATTTGAAAAAGGTTAACGTATTGATTCTGGCTTGTGTATTGTATATTCGAGTTCTTGGACTTACAACATCTGTACTACATATATCTCCATGGGTAGTGCGGTAAATGAAAAAAAAAGACCCCAGGGTCCTGGAACGCAAGGCAAAGAGGATCATAGGCGTGGTTTAGTCAGTAAAAGTCTGACATGTCCTTCTGTTCCGCCCTAGAGCGACAGAAGACATTGAATGATTTCCCATTTAAAAATCAAATACTACATATATCTTACTCTAGATAAAACTGTAGAGTTTATTTGTTTGATTGAACGCGCAAATGTCCAGAATTATATTAGTTGGAATTGATAAATTCTATCAGGCTATATAATATCACGCTACGATTAATAAGAGCGGAGAAGTAACCAAAGACGTGAGTGAAACCGTGGGAGTCTGTACATATATACTTACACTGTTAAATTTTAATCGTTTTAATCCCGTAGATAGTTGTAGATAGCTTGTACGCAACGCCGACTACTAACTACAGGTCATTGAACCCGCTCAGCTGACGTTTTCTTAAAGAAATTAATTTCGTACGTGCGTAAATTAATACGAGTTTTGAAAAAAAGGTACTTTATTTTTTGATTTTATCTTTACAAATGTACCGGATCGATCCTCCACGGGATTAAAACGATTAAAATTTAACGGTGTATAACAAATCTGTAGAAGTTTTTAGTTGTGCGCGCATCACGTAAAATGTACGAAATCTACGTAGATAACGTTTATACAATAAAATAGTGTGTAATTTGATATATTACTTAGGCTTTGCTTCATCGCTATCGGTTGACTATATCTTAAGATATACTACATTCATTGACGGCAGTACGAAGTTCGCCGGGTCTGCTAGTGTGTAATAAAGTGTACATACTTGTTTAACGAGATAGTAGGAATGTTAGCATTACTGTTGAATTATTACTTTAGCTTGATTCGATAGATGGCGTTGTACCATTTTCGATATCGCGGTGTTAAGATTTTCCGGCGAAGCTATACATAACCCCTATGTACTTGTGTAAACTCTTTCTGCGAAAATATACAGTTGAAACAGGGTTGCAATCATTTATTTCTTGTGGGGCTCCCTGGTTACATCCGAAGCCCTGTGCCGGGACCCTGGTTGGTTGCGAGTTTTGTGAGTTGGAGCAGGTTGAACATACTTCTATTAGGATAGAAAAATAACCCCAGTTTGGTAACAAGAAGGAAAGAAACAAGAAAAGAACAAACCAATCAATTCTCAAGTTTCTTTAATCAAAGTGAGCGTTTATCACAAGGTTTCTTGGACAAAGTTGCTAGACTACGCAAGGTAATTACAGATAATGGCCGGCTATTGTAGACAGTGCCAGTCTAGCCTGCACTGATGAGCGTTAAAAACGTTTACTTAGTTTTAAGAAAATTTCTCAGAATTAGGTAAAGTTAGCAAAACAAATAGGTATTCTGAATTAGTACTTGTTACAAATTCTGGAGTACTCCGAGAAGTAAACTTCATGCAGTAAAAAAGCGGCCAGTTACCTAGTTTTTGAGTTCATTCATTACAAACAAAAATACAAATCTTTTTATAATATTAGCGTAGATGATAAATATCAACATATATACACATAAAAATATTCATATAAAGTTATAGAAACAGGTTTCGAGAATACTCTTATTTCTGACAAATTAAACTGACAATCCAGAGACGATTCATGAAAAACCAGATACATATGTATCTGAAACGATTCCTTGTATTTGCATTAAGTACACATTATAGAAACCACCTAAGGTCCTGTTAAAACCTTACATTACAAACTATTGAAACCAGTTCACAATTGGCACAGTGAGTCCCTTCGCAAGTAAACAAAAGATCACCAGACCACAAGAAACTGCAGGTATTGCTAACAAATCCTGTTATTACGTATGCAAATTCCATTCCCTCGTATTTTTACTGACTTTGAAGGAAATTGCTGGACACGTCCACCGCCAATTTCGATGCTACGGTTTGCCAAGTGTTGGTTCGGTATGCAGACCGAAGTCGGGATGAGGTGCTTTCACACTAAGATGACGAAGGACGTGTAAAAGTTGGAAAATTAAATTCTTATAGGAATTGCTATACGTATCGAATGAAAAATTGTAGCGGTGTTTAATAATTATAATAATACTTAATATTAACTTGGCTCGCGAGGTTGTCGACATGTGGGAAGTGGACTCGGCGATCATTGTACCGATAGCTGTGTCAGCCAATGGCTTAATAGCCAAGAGCCTCGACCAACACCTTAGGAGGCTCTCGTTAGGCGACTGGATCAAGGGCTTGATTCAGAAAGCGGTACTCCTGTACACGGCTCGTATATTTAGGAGGTTCCTTTCTCTGGAGTCCTGACCGCCGGTAGCTTGGACCCTGTTCCCGATACCGGTGGGATACTATTTTTATATTTTTAAATGTATTTTTTTAATTGTTTTTTTTTTTAAAGGAATATTTAAAAATATAATATAATACTTATGTATAAAAATTAAATAAAGGAAATAATACTTAAAAAAATTGTAAACGGTACATAAATAAGACAAAAAAAGAAATAATAATCGGAAAATGTAGGTTGAAAGAGCCGTACAAATTAAGCTAGAACTGAATTAGAGCGGCGCACATGTGTAACACGCCTGATTTGTACGTAGAACAACGTCGCGTGGCGTGGATCTAATGTAGTCCTACAAGTCTAGTTTCCATATAAAACGTATGGAGACCGACGACACGACCGCCCAGATCGGCGTGTGTGGCACACGTGTGAGCCGTGTAGTCTACCTTTACTCATTCTGACACGGGTGACAGAAGCCTACCGTGTCAAAAATTAATTAGGAAAAAAACACTAACTTTTTATACTACCATAGCATAGCATAATCAGCCTTTTTAATGTTCCCACACTTCCCACTGCTGGGACTCAGGCCTTCTCTCTAGGAGACTATACTAACATAATAAACAATGTTATTGTTAGTCCTAGGGTAAATTAATAACTGAATACTATTTCATGAAGTCATTCAATAGGGTTGGCTGAACAGAAAGGGTTAAGTTGACGATTTTAATGATTATATTTCTGTTAATAAATACGCGTTACGGTCGCAAATCATATTTTAATCAACATACAACTTGATACTTCCATGCAAAATGCAAAAAAAAAACTGAAATATGAATTTTGCGGTCTACCCTAATTACGCTTCTCCCATTAAGTACCTTACCGTTCGCTTATGTCAAACAGCACAAAGAACGGTTTTTCGTTATACAAATTAACGTTTACCTTAATGCGATCGAGTATGTTTAAAAAATCGTACTAAGGCCACCTTGCAACAAACACATTCGACCAAATACTACACTTGCAATCTAAAGCACCTTTACCCAGGCAGTTGAATCACGCCTGATCAAGCACGTGCCGACCAAATAGAGAGAAATGGTCTGTTCCTAGCTTTATTAATCATTGTTTTGTTATGTTGGTGCCTATGTGTTATCATTGGCTATAGCGTCGCGTCGCCATTGCAGAGCTGAGAACTGTCACGTGCTCCGGATGTACACCTTACTCCTCACAGGACATAGGAAGTATGCTTGGGTGCTCCAATTAAAGGATTTTTTGTTATTTATGTTTCTTTATATTAAAAAATCTTTTCACACTAATTGGTTCTTTTGTAGGTATACTGGAAGTGGTATTTTTGTTCGAAGTTTGTAATGTAATGTGAATAGTTTGTAAACCTATCCGGTGGGGGATTAATGCATTATTAAAAGAGTTTATAGACAAACGTTTCGAAATTCAGTGTACTTCTGGTTGTAAAAATACTAAAATACTGATTGATTCATTAAACACAAAGCGAACGCCGGCGTTCGCTCTCTTATTGTTTTTCTATTGTGGCTCTAATTACTGTATTCCAAAGGTTAAGATGAAAGAAAATTCCTCGCCTTTATCGAAGAAAATACCCATGTAAGCCAAACACAAAATTCACCCTTCTTCAATGTTAGTGCACGTCTAAAATAGAGTTCACTAAACCTATTACAGACTTTTGTCTTACTTTTTGGTTTGGTTACGTTCGGAACACGGGCACGGGCCATTCACGGTTGGTATTCGATCTATCGAGACGGTCGCTTCCCCGAGTCATCCAGGAAATGAATTTAAGAAGGAACTCAAACGATTCTCTACTTTAAATCAAGTTGAGGATACGAACAAAACGTCTCAAGCATTCGAGGAAAAGCTTTTTGCTTTAGTATCAATCTTCAACAGAGTTCCAAGTTTAAACTGCAACCATAAACAACTTGGTTTGATTAATCTGACGTCACTAAAAGAGCTAAGCAAATATCTCATCCACTCAAAAGGAAAATAAATATTTATACAAATGACTTCGAAAATATAGGTGCCTATTTACAAACCGAGCAATCAGGTCCCTGGAGAAAGTTTTCTTTTCATAGAGAATTACTTCCAGCGTTCGTCTCTCGTCTATGGTTCGCTCAGGTAAGTTAAGCGCGGTCTCTACTGTAGTAATTACGGCAAATTGCTACCATTGTGCGCCCGGCAGTCTGCCGATTATGCCGCGTCGGGACCCCCTGAGCCCTAATGAAATCTCTGCTTGATTTCTTTATTTGTTTGCGGTATGGGTATCACATTTTAAATGGGTTTGTCTCCTGTTTTGCACACTGTTCCGGATGTTATGTTAAATTATCTTTCTGTGTTTTAGCTCTCGTTATGGTATTTGTATTGCCTCAATTCTTTAGGTATCTGGTAGGAAAAATGTAATTGGGACTGCGACTTTTCTTTTGATTTGAATATACAACATTATTTCAATAGGAACAAGTCTGCTGTATTATGGTAAGTTGTGAATGAAATATGCCTGGTGGGAAGCGTTCGGTAGCAATTAATCACTCAATAATTGTTAATATTCAAACAATACAAATCATATCTTATTAGTAATCAGCCATCAGTAACAGTTATCATCAAATTATAACTCATATATTGCAAAAGATATAATAAACAAATTGAACGAAACACTTGATGAAAGCACCAATTAGTGCCAACAATAGCACTTGGACTCGGCGTAAATTAACAGGCACGTTGGTGGTATTGTTGGTCGAGTGGTCGGCCAACTTTTGAATGGCCATAAATTGTGAATGAAAAATGTTTCAACCAATGTTTGTTTAGCGCTGTTCGATTAATGGTGGTTTCATAACCAAATGAGGGTTGTTTGTAGTGCATGCATTGGAGGCGTGAAGGTGGTTTGAATTTTGAAAAAGGAACAATTATTTTTCCGACGCAATTTTTTTTGTTTGATGAGTTGGTAGTTTTGTTGCGGCCAGTGCTTATACCCACTTATATAGTCTGTCTAATAAGTCAACCGACTTGGGAATTTTGTATAATATTTAATCATTTAAAAAATACTTATATTCGGTACTTTTTAGAAGGTTCTTCTGTTAGTAAACAATGATCTCTATCTCTTAATCAACCTTGATTATTGAACTCGTGTTGACTACATCAGATTTCATTAAATCCTAATAATAACCCAAGTCGTTTAACTTATTAGACAGACTCTACCGGCTTGTATAGTAAGTACTATAGATATGGGACATGATAACTACGCTGCGCAAACTGAGACACTTTTTGTTTCAGTTACCGAAACCGAACATTTTTTGATCGTCATGAGTACCTATGTGTTAAGTGGAAGCAACTGGACACAAAAAATATTTACGTACCTATGCGCTGGGAGTGGATGATTTCATACTGGTTCTATAGAAATCAAATATTCATCGGTAGCTTGTATCTGACACAAGACACGTTTGAACCCTGCCTTAAAATAAAATCTAGGTTTCAATGCTTGCGAATATTGGAAGAAGTAGAGACATATCTTTGCACAGGAGTAAGACAGAAAGAACTATTTATGAAAAAAAAAATCTTCCATCGCTCTAATTTTATAAAAGCAAAAGTTTATGAGTGCGTGTTAGGGTGTCCCAAAAAAATCAAATTCTTTTTTTTACAACGCATACCCTCTAATTTTGTTTGAATAGTGTCAAAACAATTGTAAATAAAATTTTAAGTACTTAGGACTAAGGGAACCCGTGCCGACTTGCATCGATAGATATCGGAACTTCGTACTTTGGCGCGAAGCAGCAAACGTATCAAGTGCTCGTTATTATTTATTTATTTAATTAGTAAACGCATAATTTTCATTTAGTCTACATGTCACTAGGATTACAAAGTCTTACAAAATAAATATTTTGAAGATGGGATACGTATAAAATCAAATTACGGGTTCAAAACTATTCTATAATTGACAAGTATTGGCAGTACTGTTTTACAACATTCCTTTAATGAATTTAAGTGTCACTGAAAATCGTGAATCTTACTATTCGAAACTGTGTTATTTATTGGGAAAGGCACAATATACGTGATATTTCCTAATTAAAGCATTATCTGTGTTAAAAACTTGAACTTGAGAGTTTTGGAGAGATCTGCAAAAAATGCGAACAAAACACAAGAAGTATTCGAGAAGAAAAGACATGAGCTTGTAATAAAATTAGACAAATTGTTTGATATTGCACATGCCGATGCGTTTCCCTTAATAAAAGATAAAATCTTCTTGTAGTGCCAGAGAGAGCCAGGTTGATGTGGTTACTTAGATGAAGTGGACCAAAAATTCGAAAAAAAAAAGCGCGCCTAAGAAATATTTAGGAACCATGCCATCTGGCTACTAATTGTTTCTTCTTATCTGCTTTGTAATCATCTTATCACGAAAATGCGTCTTCAGATTCTGAAATGATGGATTTACAAGAAAATCTCTCATACCAACTAAGAGTACACAGTTCCATACGAATAAAAGTTCCGTGGGGAAAAATTCTATCACTCCAAAGACAGTTGCAGCTTTGAGTAGAAAACAGTAAAATATGAGCAATTCTGTGTTAACAATAATAAACACAGAATTTTGCTATAAAAGCTACTGTTGAGACACTTGCATACAACACTGACGAATTTCCCATAAGCAAGTCCTCAATTCAAATAATTCGTAAGGAGAATCGAAAAAGAGCGCGCAGGAGCTATTACAGTCGATTTCCAAAACAAGGTAGGTACTGGTACGATTATAAACTGTCGATTGACACAGATGATAAACTGTTTTCGGCTTTAGATGTGCGCAAATGTAAAGAATAATGCCTCTTCGATAGTTATTTCGCATACTGACACAGTCCTATAGAACAACTTGTCGTGGTGCCAAAACTGGACAACTTTACAGGAAGTAAATAGGCATCAGCAGTTTAGAATGCAGTTCATGGTCTAGCAATGCATTACAACATGCTACAAAACTGGCGCTGACTCTGAGAGGACTTTCATAGCAAAATCACTACTGAGGACGAACAACGAACAAAAGCATATTTTCTAATGTTGTGTACAAGAACAGATAGATAGGTTTAGCCTGAGTGTAAAAACCAAAATTTGGAAAGATTAAGTCCTAGTAATAATAGATACTTGAAAAATATAAGATACAGCTAAAGCAATGTTTTATTTTCTGAATAAAAATTAAGTTCTAAAATGTCCTCTGTAGTTTTCATACAAACTTTCTTCTGAAAGTTTGACATCAAGTCGGCACGGGTTATCGTCATCCGATACCAATAATATTTATTATTTTAGTTCTTAGGGTCAAATAGAAAAAAAATAGAGGGTATGCGTATTTAAAAATCGGAAAAAAAAATTTCGCCCTTAAAGCTTGGGACACCCTAGTGCGTGTGTGTACGTTTGTTACTTCTCCACGCTCGAAGGGCTGAACGGAATTCGATGAAACTTGGTATACGGGTAGACCATATCTTGGAATAGTACATAGGATACTTTTTTGTCCCAGGAGTGTCTCCCTTAGGTCGTGTTCCAGGGCACAAAATAGATAGGTACTTACAGAAGACAATCTCATGTATGTACTTCAATTTTTATACCTACGCTTGGTGGACGCACACTAATGAGCGTTTGAGCCGGAATTGTTCGACGAGACATCGTGTCTGTGAGCGGTGTCTTTGTGTGTGTTGCTCGAGCGCGCTTTGTATGTAGATTGACTTCTGTACCTATATATTTTGTGTCCAGGGCAATTCCGCTGACATTAGCTAGTGGAATATAAAACGGTTGGCAACAATACTATAAAGTTCCCACTTCTGAGGGAGGGTAGATGAATATATGCTCGTCTCCTATTAAGTCGGTCCAGGAAAGTACAATTTATGGTAATTCTGGCAATGTTTCCAATTTATGACGCTTTTATTGTTGTCTATCCAACAGGCCCTCATCAAATCAAATCAATTGGGTACTTCCTGCGCCATGTTGACCATAAACTTAATACTTACGACTTTTGTAGACTATAGAGTATTAACATAGGGGTGGCATTATCTGAAAAGAATAATTCAAATCAATGTCAACTGTTGTAGTGTGCGAGAAATTTTTTATGATAATAAATAAATGACGATGAAATACGAAAAACACTGCGTGTAATATTTTCTAGTAGCAATTGTTATGAACGATTGATTCTATTAATTGATGAGATGTAGCTAAAAATAGAGGTGTATGTGTATACATTAAGACCATGGGCGTACCGAGGGGAGGGCAGGGGGGGGCAGCTGCCCCCCCTGGAGTTTATGTCACTACTGTCTACTTTTGTCAATATTTTTTGCATTTGCAATACAATGTACAACTTTTAAAAATCATGCATCATTAAATGGGTTAATATGCTCAGTGTAAATAAAAAAATTGCGCTATGTGAGATTTTTTCACGGAAGACGTCATAAACCGTTATGAGGAAGTTCCTCGAAAGTTTACCAGGGCCAGGGTTAGTTTTGAAAGATAGCTCGAGCCCCGGTATGAAGGCTTGAAGGAACGGGGTGGGTTTTCAGTCAGTAAGAGTCTGACACTATCTCCCGCACCGCCCAAGAGCGGGGGTTGTCATTGATGATTTTCCCACCATAAAAAAAACCCTCAAAAGTTAGTTTTTAAAAATATGTATTGTTTTATTATTTCTTTAATTGTATAAAAAACCTATTTTAATTTGACTAGGTGCTTATAAAAAATCGCCCCCCCCCCCCATTGCCCCCCCCTGGCCCAAAAGCTGGGTATGCCCATGATTAAGACGTTTATTTTTGTAAAATTAATAAGAAGTACATTAAGATAATAGAAAAGTCCATGTTAAAAACAAACTAGCACCACGACTAGTGTATCACATAAATCAAGGCCTCTTCACAAATGCCAGCGAGTACAACATGATAGCGGGCCAAGCTTCATAAATTCGCCACCACTCTGCGTATGTAGCTTGCAGTCTTCTACCGGATTAAGCCCATATTTTTCGAGGCAAACGTGCCGTATCGCAGACTATATTCCAGCTCGCTTTTCACCCATATATGCTACATATTTTGTGCTATATTTGGTGTCTACTTCACGAGGTTTTGTGAAGGAAGTCGTTGCAAACTTAACTGATTGCCCCTCCACTTTTGGAATGCAGGTTGCATTTCATAATATCACCGTCTGTCGACTTCATACTCCTCCGCTTCAATAAAGTTAATAAAAAATCATAGATCGGAATTTGGGTGCTATCAAAAATATGGATATGACCTAAAATCGCCCTTGTGAAGTATTTGATAGTGCTGTTCTAACGCTTTTCCGTTTAGTACAGTATTAAGTTCTATCTTTTTTGATCTTTAAAAATAGTAAAAAGTACCAATAACTCACATTGACGCAAGATTAGTTAGGTCTTTATAAAACAATATGAATGTTTTAGGTCATATCCATATTTTTGATAGTAATAGCACCCAAATTCCGAGCTATGGTTATAATAATAATAATTTATAATTGTATATTAGACTTAGTTATGTAGGTTTATAGTGTGCACTGGATTCTATCCTTGCATATGTTATAACTCAAAGATTTTCTGGGAGAAAACTCATTGCTGAGTGAAGCTCGCCTTTGTACATGAACTGTCTGTATCTCCATATATTATGTTATTGTGTACAATTAAGAATTAAGTGAGTCTGACTGTACACGGACATACATATACACGGCCATTGGCATAGCTTTGTGTGTAAACATGACGCTGCAGCTGGCGTACACCAAGCGTATAATGACGAATACGCGTCTGTGAAGCTACGCGTCCGTGGACAGTAGTCCATAGTTTTGTGTGTAAGCATCACGCAGGCGTCCACTAAGCGTAAAATGACGAATACGTGCCTATGAAGTTACGCGTCTGGACAGTACGTCATAGTTTTGTGTGTAAGCATCACGCCGGCGTAAACCAAGCTTATAATGACGAATACGCGTCTGTGAAGCTACGCGTCCTTGGACAGTAGGCTTTAGTATTAAATTGAATTTTCATGTCTGTAAGTTTGGTAGCATCTGTCTATAGAGTGCGCGGCAGCTGTGCTTGTATGCAGTCGAGTTTATTGATACTTTGAAAGTACAGACGCACCCGGCTTGATGCTACTAATAACTTTATTTAGCTGGTAAAGATGTAGGCAGTCTGTTTGCATATCGTTGATCTTTTCATTAGGGGCCGACTAAACGAAATGCCCTCTGAGAAGCAGAGGGCTTCTGCTTCTGGAAGATTGTTTCTTTGACCCAGTAAATTAGTAAACGGTAATGATTTGACGAACAAATCTACAGTCAGTCAATCATCAGCTGTGCAGTTACGGTCCGGATCGAGCCCGAGTCGTCGACGGTGCGTACGTGCGTAGTGGTTCACGCACACCTCAAAGAGAAGTCAGCAAATCCGAAGTGGCCCAGCAAGGTCGAGGGCTACTAGGGCCACTGGAGGACTTTGTCCATATTAGACTAAGGTCTCCCCCTTTATCTAATACGGACGTCTTTCGGCTTAAGTGATGATGAGAATACAAAAGTGTTTGTTCTATTCAAAAACAGCAGAATCATTTGATTGTCTTCCAACTTTCAACATGGTCCTTCGAGCCGGATTAGTAATGGAGTCAGAAAAATTTAATCATATTTAGTTACCACAATAATTTATTCATAGAAAATAAATTTCAGAGCAAGTGTTTACAATGTGTTGTTTACAGCTATAACTCTCTCGTTTAATAACCAGTTAATATTATGTGCCGCCACAAATATGGAAGCAATTGTGGTTCTAATCGCCTCGGGCGTCGCCGCCATGTTGGTAGCACATCCTGACATATTAAATTTTCTTCATCATATTGCTTTTTTTATTTATTTCGCTATAAGTTTCCTTGTAAAGCTTTCAGCGTGTAGCTGAATTACATTGGATTGTTGGTTAAGATGCCTTCGAGTAAGGTTTAAATTTTTTAAGTATCATGCATCATGGCATCTACCGATATCTTAATGTTAGTATCCACCTATGTTTGATATATCGGACCGGTGTCAAATGTATCGTCATTCGTCGTTTCCGTATGTTGGAGTACAATAAAGTTTATTCTGTTCTATTCTCTATCTTCAAACGCAAATGTGCACCTGTATATTAAGATAAACTAGCTTTTGTCAGTGGCTTTACCTTCGAGAAGATATACCAGGGACCATCTCATGTCCTAATTTAGATCACGGTCATCCAGGCGTGGTTGATCAATAGACAAAGACATATTTATGAAAGCCGTAAGACGAAGACGTTTTCTGTTGCCATCTTTTTCTTCTGTAAAAACAAATTTCTAAACCATTACTTCACCAAGTTCATCCATTATTCTACCTCCTGCTATTACAACACACATTTATAAAACTTTACCGAGATGAGAAAAGGTGTTTGTTATTGTTATTCGTTTTTCTTCCGATCCTCCGTAACTGCTATTTATCGGGTCAGTTCTCTCCGGACCTCACCGTTTAGCTGGGGGAAACTTTTAAACAATAAGTTATTGTTGGTGTAGGAAGCAATTACTTTGGGAACGCCTTTGGTAATGTTTTGATATTAGGACCTATGTTTCAGTTCAATATGTTTTTAGGGTTCCGTATCTAAGTTGGTAAAAACGGAACCCTTATAAGATCACTCTGTTATCCATCAGTCCGTCTGTCGAGACGTTCCAGAGAAAAAGGGGTCTTCCCTTTTTCTCTGGAACGTCTGGAGGTATGAATCTGAAATTAATAATAAATACTCAGGTCTACTCAAACCTACTACCCTAAAAAGTAGTGAAAAAATTTAACTTCTAAGTCAATTTTTAAACTTGTGCTGGACTGCGATCCCACCTGATGGTAAGCAGTGATAAAGATTATGCTCCGTTTACGCACATATTTTGATAATACTCACTCAGAAATCAAAACCTATACAGTACTTTCCGTTGACCTAAAATTCTCAAAGAAGAATGACCATTTTTGACCTGACTTTGTATAGTAATGAAATAAATGTTAAAATTTAGCCAATTATATTATGTGTCTAATACGCTAAAAACAATTTTAAAAGAAACGCAGGAAAAAAACATTTTTAAGTTTTTCTAAAAACTTATTTTACGTTTAGGGTTACTTAATACCATGTATTGAACGCATCTCTATTACCTTTTGCCATAGATTATATATAAAAACTGAGACCTTTTGCTACAACATTCCATTTTACGCACTACTACTTGACTTTATTAATCTCTGTTTCTGAGTTTTATACATTATTTTACATTTTATTCAATCGATATGTTATTCTTTATTAGTATTTGTATAATACAGATTAATTAAAAATAAAATATTGATTAAATTAATTAATCATTCAGTATGTAATTGAGTTCGGATGACTGAAACGGACTTTTTTTACATTTGACACTTGACAGTTCTACGATTGAAATTGGCGCAGCCCTTCGTTGGCGCGTGTGCGTCTCGTTGTGTACTGTGCTATTTTGTGTGTGAACTGATACCTCTATTTACGACCTTATTGCTGCCCCCTGGACCTCGATATCTTCCTCATCTGACGACCTTTGCTTTCCATATTGTTGTAAATCCGCCCTCTTGATAATGCCGCCGTCAACAAAAACCGACGACGTATACTTTGCATAAACTGCAATACGTTTCGACGTTATCTTATTTAAGAGCTCAACACAAGAGTTATTTCGCTTCTTAGTGAGTGGATATCACCAGTAATCGTAAGTATTTATTTTTATAATGTTTAACTTAAAACTATATAATTATGATGTCCTAATCAAACTAACTGCCTGGCGCTTCTTTATTATGTATGACAACATACACGCAAATGACCGAAAGATGGATTAAAACTAATAGTTTTGTCTTGTTATTTCGTGTTTCGTTTTGAACTGTTAATCTTGGCATTAAAATATAACCTATATCAATTGTAAATAAAAGAAGTTTATATTGTCTTTCCTATTTCAGATTACTTACAGAGGAAGATTACATTTGTGAACCTTGTAATGAACTCCTCATGAGAAGCATAAACCAGCAATAAACGTCAAGCAGTGATGGTGCTCAAGCTTTAAGGTTATCTCGACCGGTCAAAGACAAGTGTGCAGTCTCTGTGGACGGTCAACACTTAATCGTCAGAGCCATTCTATTGTTTTTGACAATCCTTCAGAAGAACTAAGACAGATAAATTCCAAACAGATAAACAAACAAGGATTGCACCACGTCAGGTATTTATGTTTCTATATTGTTAATTATTTGCCAGTATATTACTTCATACCGTTACGGTCTTGGTGATTTCTCTTTTTGACCTCGATGTTGTCTTTTAGTAATACATTTACAATACCTGATATTAACTCAATATTTTCTTCCATAGATGTCATCATCTAATAGAATATGCCATTCATGCTGGATGAGTTGTAAGCGTGCTGCCGTACGTACTGGGCAAGCTGATGGAACTTGTGGTGCATCTACTACTGAAAAAGTTGAAACAGGACTCTGGGCCTATCACTGCTGAAACAGGTGACTCTGGGTCAATCACTGTTGAAACAGGTGACTCTGAGCCAATCACTGCTGAACCAGTTAATGAAAGTCTAGAAGTACATTCTGAAGTTGTATCTAGCAACATAACATTAGTAAATTATAGGCAGCAAATACTGCTTCACACTGCCTTTTTCCTCAATGTACCAATATGAATCTGCACAATGTGGCAGATTCATTTAGAGCCACGATACTCAGTACATATAAATATTATATCCCTGTACATAGCCGTGTCTGCACAGAACATAGACTGAGTAATGAGTGGAGTAATCTGTATGATTCTAGTAATAGCATGAGTACATTTACTTCACAACATGTAGAACACATTTTTTCATTTGTTAACAATTATGACATTAGTGTGGTATCTTGGGTGGGCTAGGTATCAAGAAAATATCTCTGCTCCAGCAGAATTTCTGGACGATGTAGTTATAAGAATTAGATGATAATAATGATAATTAATAAACCATTTCACTAAAACATATCGTGTAATTTTGTTTTTCCCTTTTTGCTTATTATATGTACTGTATACATACCGTAAGCCAATAAAATGTGTCGGGTAGATAAGTGATCAAGTGATGCTGTTCATCACTTGATCAGTAAGAGATACTTTTTAGAGGTAGATACCTATACAAACTATTTAGCATTTTTCTTTACTAAAAATGTATTTACTAGATAGTAAGTACAAGTTATTTGTGCTGGAAAAACGGAAATTATTATGCTCGACACTCGATTTTTTCCAATCATCGAGAGTCTAAGCAGCGACGTAAGTTAAGGAATACATAAAATAAAAAGGACTTTTCGACCACAGCTAAGTATTCCTATTTTAGATTACAATTCGAGAGTTAATAATTATTTTTCTAACATCTTACGGCAAATTCTAACCTAAAAAGACACATTAATATTTTTTGGACTTCGTGGCGTTTAAATCGTAAAAATGACTATGAGACATTATTTTCTAGACTTACAGGTAGTCTGTCTACTATACATTATAACTATACATTAACTTTTATTATCAGGTTTTGAAATGTATGGAAAGTGGTCATTGTTCTTTGTCATGAAGTAAGATCTCATGCGAATAGCACAAGTATAAGAAAAAATAGAAAATTAGTAGTAACGTCATAAAAATACTTTTGTTTGCGATTAAAAAAATATCAGAAATTCGATTTAGAAATTAAACTATTTACATAATTTAAATAAGTAGATAAGTTTCTACGGAACCCTCAGCGCGCGAGACCGACTCGTATTTGCCTGGTTTTCCGGTAATCTATTTCTTTCACTTAGTCTTTGACAGGACCTTCCTTCCTACTGGCCACTATGTTATTGATATTATGTAAGTAATTTCCTTTTCACCATTTTTTTTTACGGAGACCGTATCGTCCTTTGTTTTGAAATAGAATTTCTCGTTTAGTAGGTAGTGGTACAATAATGCACAAAATCAGGCTTACAAATACATTATGCTTGGAAATACAGCCTTATTTAAATATTTTAATAAAAAACTTTTTATAAAAAAAATATAACCGACTTCACTAAAAAAACACTAAAACGATCAAAATAATTTTAATTTCGGAAGTCGGTGTTTTTCGTTATTGTTTGTTCCTTATTTAACACCGACTTCCGAAATTAAAATTATTTTGATCGTTTTAGTGTTTTTTTAGTGAAGTCGGTTATATTTTTTTTATAAAAAGTTTTTTATTTCATACTTTTTTTTACAGCCAGAGTACTTTTTTCTCATGTCAATTCCAATTAACTCAAACCCTGCTAGAATACATCATTTTCATATGAAGTTCCCGTGTCTACCTTCCACCTTCCGGCTTCATCATCAGATCACTTCGATAGTACCTTATAGCCAAAGTGCATCTCATGACATTTCTAATAAGCCCAAACACGGGTAGGATACATTGATTAATTACGGAGTTCCGGTGCCTATCTTCCAGCTCCATCACTATCATCAGGTTACTTCGATGATACCATTTTCAACATAACTATTCAGAACTATTCATTTATTTGTATTGTCATAGTCGCTTAACTATGTTCATTGTGATATTTGTTTGAGTATGAAGTTCCGTTGGCAATTTCTGGTCTTCTTAACCAGTTCCACCTCATCAAATGTCACATTTTGACTGTAAATGCTTAATTCCTTGATGAAAATATCGAAATGACTATATAGTTGCCTATAATATTTGAGGAGTTCCCTCGATTTAGCCAAGATTCCATCATCAGATCCCGACTTGGTGACTATGGGACCATTTGGGAAGTATAGTCTTTCCAACAAAAAAATAATTTTTCAAATTGGTTGGCAAGCGACGAAGTTATGCCCGAACATACATTAAAAAAAAAAATACAAACATCCGAATTGAGAACCTCCTCCTTTTTTAGAAGTCGGTTAAAAAGTAATAGTATCAATTTCTATAATGGATTTCTCTTAACATCAAGAAAAACCACCAATCAGCCAACTGCTCAGCAGTTAAACTTCTTCTTATTACGAACTAGCTTTTGCCCACAGCTTCGTCTGCGTACGTAAAATATAGCCTATGTCACTCCATGAATAAAGCAGCTTTCTATAGGTGAAAAAAATGTAGTAATCGGACCAGTACTTCCAAACAATCTAACATTAACTGTTGATAAGTTTCTATTTTCTTAGTATACCGCTAATTTCTAACTTAATTAATGAGGTTAGATATCAGGCCATGTGGATAGGTGGAGAGGGAGAGGGAGGCCGAAGAAAAGGTTGATGGATTGTGTGAAGAGTGTTATGAAAGTAGAGGAAGTAATGCCTTGATCACACGTACCGAGAAAACGGGCGAGACAGTGCTCTCGGCCGAGTACTCGGTACGTGTAAACACAGCTCCGAGTGTTCGGCCGATCGCTTATCTCTACAACTCGCTTACATCACTGTCTCGGCCGAGCACAGTTTTACTGTCTCGCCCTTTTTACTCGGTACGTGTGATCAAGGCATTAGTGATAGTATGACGGGTGACAGGATAGAATGGAAGAAAAAAAAACGTGTTGCGCCGACTCCAAATAACACGGGACAAGGACAGTAAGATGATGATGAGATATCAGGCCATCATATATAAAACCTCCACAGTAACTTCTACTTTTAAACTGTTGAAATACTAACCTTAATACTAGTCATTTCTTCCCCAGGAAGTAATGACTCGACAATCATATTCCTGTTTTTAATGAGCTATTATAATGTAAATGAGGCGAATGAACTAAATCCGTGTAAAACCCTAGTGCCATAGAGTATTTTCCGTGTCGTTTCCTCTCTGTATTCATAGACAAGCACAGTTTGTGCAGTGTTCGTTAGCGCTGTAAGCCTTGGGATTAAATATAAACAGACAAATTAGCTGCTTATTATTTTGGTTCTTAGTTTAAATGATGTCGGAACTTAGGAATTAAAATGTACGGTGTTAAAGTAGTCAAAAGTGAAAGGCCCGTTTTGACACTTTTTTATTTTGACTACCTAGCGGCTTGTCCGCTGTAGTGTAGCTAGAGATGTGCCGTTGCCGGCAAAATTGCCCGAAGTGGGAATATTACAAATATTCACACTTCGGGCAATATTGCCACCAATATTCCCACTTCGGGCAATATTGCCGGCAACGGCATATCTCTAAGTGTAGCTACTACGAGTACTAAAATAGCTACACCGGACCCCTAATTATTATTTTATTGTTTCTTTCAGTTTCGTTCCCTGTGACATTCGGTGTGAAGGCTTGAAGGAACGGGATGGGTTTTTTAGTCAGTAAGAGTCTGACACTATCTCCCGCTCCGCCCAAGACCGGGTTGTCATAGGATGATGTTTCCCATCGGAAAAAAAAGGCTCTTTCTCAAATGTCAAAACGGGCCTTTTATTTTTAGTCTTATTGCCAGAAGGTTTAGCCAGATCTTAATTGTGTCCATGTTTTTTTTCAGTAACAAAGTATTGTTCAACAAATTTATGTTGACATAATTCTTAAAAGAGTTGTGCATTTAATTTGCAATTAACTTCAAAGCAAATGCGAATAAAATACCTTCCTGAAAGTTCTTTTAAATGTTTAATATGGATAACAAGATTGTTAGCTGTAGGTTGTTTCTTATTTCTGCACTGCACTGTAGAAGCAAAGGATATGAAAATGTTTTGAGTAGAAATGTTTGAATAGGGATCGCTATAAAAGAAAAGAAAGACGAAAGAAACACTAGATTTAGCAAAATTTGGCGAACTATAAAAAAAGAATAATTTACCTTGAATAATAAGTTTATTAAAATTTATAATTCCAAATCAAACCTTTTAAAAAACGCCATTTTCGTAGGTAAGGACAGAACAGATACAGAAGAGAAAATCATGCTGCGGTCTTCAAATAAACTGAGGACTAGTCATGACCTAAAGCCGATCACTCTCGGACTGCATACAAAAGAAACTAAAGACACTCCTTGCAAAATATGAATTTACGAAATTTATTAAAAATTAAAATACAATAACGATGACACGTGACTTGTAAAATATGCTGACAAACAATCAGAATGATTGCAAGTATGTTCCGGTTTTTAATCGATAAAAATAATTTTTAGAGGCATTTTCGTGTTTTTTTTTGGCACCTACTAAATTAGCTGTATTATATTTTGAAAACACTATCTATCTAGCATTTAACGTGAAGAAGAACATATATTTTACTATTTCTGTTTACGGTGGGTCATATACTTTTGCGCATTATAAAACTCACGATTAGCTCCTGTAATCCTCTTAACTCTGTAACCGCTTGCGTCGGATTGGTCCGACGAGTGTCTTCGTATCCTATTCACCAGGGTCGTGATTTGCGACTGGATACTCCATTTCGTTTAGCCCTTCAATCTCCATAGGTCACAGAAGAGCTGACGAGATGGAGCATTTAGTCGTGGATGTGCGACCCTGACGCAATAAACGCGAGCGTTTTTCGGATATATTTGACGTAGCCAGTATGATTAAAAGAATCTCCATTCTTTCCACTCCATTCCATGACTGTATAATCTATGGCTTCAGGTAGAAGTACATGCATCTTGTTATGACATAAAGCGTATAAGAACGGCATAACAATACACAAAGCAGGATTGTTCTAAATTACCTATTGATACGTTTTTCCTGGAGGATATATTTCATGATTTAATTTTAATAATAACAAATGACAGCTGAAGTTTCCTTCATTTTTATGATAGAGTCAGTCGGTCTACTGACGTAGACTATTTTGCAGTGATTTTCTTCGTATTTTAAATAAACAAGAGATGTTCTATTTTTTTAAAATATGAATTTGTGTAAGTTTTAATAATTAGGAGAGTGTTGTTAGTGGTTCCATATTTAAAAAAATTAAATTTCTGTGATTTTATATAAATAAGAGAGTATTCTTAGTGATTCTATATTTAAGAATAATGAATATCCGTGATTTTTGTGCTTTGTTCCGAGCTAGTCATGTTGTGAGTTGCCAGCCTCAATGGGAGGATTGTTACATAGAAGTAAAGAAGTACAGGTAGGGGTACAGAACCATACATATAAAGGCTTTTGCAAGCCTTGAAAACAATGATGCTTGAAAACTGAAAGATCTTGCGGTTATAACGTGTGTATAAGTTCTAAGGGTTTTGTTAAAAAATGGACCAGACGGTTGCAATCCAGCGGTCCAACCAAGGTCACCTTGTTTGGAGCTCGGTTTGTGTGTTTGGATTGTAATGCGGCAACACGGATGTAAACCACGTGCCAACACGTTCGCAAATCAGTCACTGCGGTTGTGTAAACGCGTCCACCACCAAGGGCGTTGAAGGTCATGGATTATAACTAACTGCTGTCTACACGGATTGAAACTAGCAAAGTCGCTCCTGTTGGGACGCTGGTTTGCAACCGTCCGGTCCATGCTTTAGTTGAGCACTAAATGACTTCCGCTCCAAGTGGAGCGAGAAAGAGATTTTTACTTTAGTCAGTAACTCATCGGAATTCTCTCAGTGGCCCTTTTCGCTTCAGGGACACGGTAACACTTTCCAAACAATTATGTTACCTTAGTAACTTGTAACACTGTTATTCAGTATTAGGGATAAGATGTTATGTATTTATTATATATGTATAGGTACCATCGCGGTCATTTCTGTCTGATCATTTAAAAAACATTTTCGCTTAAATCCTGCGGGCGCCAAACCAAACCCTTTGAAGTTTTCGTTTCGAGTACAAGCAAAAATTAACTTAGCTGTGGTCAGGCGGAAGTGTCTTCTATGGTACATATACTATGGTGCATTAGATTCGTCACCGTCCGAATAGCAGAATAACAATTCCAACAACAGAAAAATTAAAATACTTAAATAAAAAATTATCCAAATACGGGCGGCAATAATGGGCGGAGCGGAAGACAGTGTCAGACTTTTACTGACTAGAAACCCACTCCTGTTTCTTCGTTGTCTTTCGTACCTGGGCCGAATCACAGTATTACAATATTATATTATTGTAATACTTTGGCCGAATCTTACTTTCAGAAACAAATTCTTGGCCCCAGTAGGCTTCGACCCTGTTGGGCCCCTATGATTTGCTGACAACTCCACTTAAGTACATAGAAAAATGACGGCAGCTGTCAAAAACGTTGGTCTCAATCATTGGGTCAATAAGTTTCGCTAAAAGGCAATTATGCGGTACGAAGTTAGCCGAGTCAGCTAGTAACTAATAAATAACGGTCGATAAAACTTATTATTCCTTGATATTGAAATAAAGGGCTTGGCATAATAAATTTATAAATACCGTTCCTCATCCCTTAATCAGTTCAAGTAGAAAGGTATGACCAGAATCTGAATGCCGCTAATTATAACGTAATGCATATAAAATCAATGAATGAATATTGATCAGGTACGTGTTTGATAGTTATTTAGTGTGTTCAGACCTTCCATTCTTTATTTGAAAAAGGGCCGAAAGGTCACTGCACTTTGATTTGACAGCTGTCGTTGTAACTTGCCATAGACAAATATTTTTATCACGATTTCTTTTTTAAGTTTTAATCCATGGCTTGACTTTTGAATTTAAATATGAAAAGTTCCATAATAGTATTGAATCATTTAAAAAAATACTTATATGCGATATTTTTTAAGGTTCTATTAGTAAACAATCTCTTTAACAACCTTGATTGTTCAAGCAGTCTTGACAACATCAGGTTTCATTGTACCCTAATGATTACCCAAGTCGTTTGACTTTTAGACAGACTCAAAGACCCGTGAGAAAAGTAGTGAGTCAAAATCCTAAACTTTTTACATACTTTCCAACTGCTGGGCAAAGGCTGCCCCCAAAAACTAGTAGTCGTCTAGATCGTCTCGTCAACTCTTCTCAGATGAAGTAAGTGTATAGTTCCATCCCCCATTCTCTCTCGCACGCTTGACGTCATGGTAAGGCCCCTGATCATGTTCGTGGGGAAAACTTGGCCAGAGATCGTCCAAGACAGAGAGATTTGGAAGGACAAGAGGGAAGCCTTTGCCCAGTCGTGGGATAAAATAGGGTCTTCTTATTCCTTATCGGTATCACTCTTGACAGAGTGCTCGTGGTCATCACTTCAGGTGTTGGTGGCAAGCTTCACAACACGCCGCCACTTCTCTCTGATGGCCGCCTTCCTCGTGCATTCGTGCAGTGATGATGAGCCATTTACTGCCGCTTTTATCTGGTCAATCCACTTCATAGGCGATCTTCCTCGTGGCCTGAACCTCAACCATTCCCTGGAGCACAAGTCGCTCAACAATATAGTCTACATAACATAAAAAAAGTACGTTTTACCTATTTTTCGTTTCCTTCAGCTTTATATAAGAATTCCGGGAGGCGCCAGATAAACGTGGAATAAAGTACATTAACCTTTGCCTAATATATCTGCGTAGGTACCCGAAAAACAAACAATGAACTGCTTTTCATTACTAGATCATGTAAAGGATCACGCTACATGTCGATTCAAGACAGCTTTATGTCTTTATTACCGTTTTTGAAATTAAGAATGTCAAAAAATGTAGGAGGGTCAATGACTGTCATTCCACTTTTATCTGACACCTACCTTAGCTTTCCAGCTTTTCTTACCTTATTTCCATTACAAATAGGCTCGACCAGACGAAGCCTCGTGTCCTAACTCCGGAGTCAATGGCATTCTACGTCGCTATGAAAACAATGACATCGTAAGTTTTTATGTTATGCCCACAAATGTCTTCTTCATCGTCGTTTGACTGTGAATAACTGTTGCTGTCCCTTTCACACGCGCTGATATTGGACAATTAAAAAGAGATGGAGTAATTCTTGCTTGCTGTAAAAGTTATTAAGGCTTAGTAGTGGAACGTCTGTAGTGGAACGTCTGATGGCTTTTTGTCACGATTTTTAGATTTTATAACTCTGTTATCACTTGTTGTAATTTTGTCGTGAAATCGCTACTTTTTAGGATTCCGTACCTCAAAAGGAAGAAACGGAACCCTATTGGATAACTTTGTTGCCCGTCCGTCTGTCTGTCTATCTGTCAAGACCCTTTATATCAGCAACGCATGGAGGTATCGAGTTGAAATTAAAACGGTATCATCGCCTGCGTTAAAAACGACAATTGTCACCAGGGAACTATTCCAGAACATGTACTACCCGCGTGCCAATTTTCATCCAAATCCGTCTACTCGTTTAAGAGTGAAGGAGTAACAAACACTTACACACAACTCATAAACTTTCGTCTTTATAATATTAGTATGATTTGACCTCCAAAGGTATGCGGAACAGGAGGTCAAATCCCGGAAATCTCCGTTGAAAAAGGAGGATCCTCCGATCAAACGGGTGTTCTGTCTAGTTCGATTTCAGGGTAAAATACATCACGGAACAGTAAAATCAGTTTTACTGTTGATATTTATATTTTTTGAATGAGTATGTATATGATATCTACTTATTTAAAAGTTTATTGTGTACTTTGTGATTACGTTTTGAGAGTTACCATAATAGTTTTATGTTTGCAAAAAATATAAATATTTTTACAAAATATGAAAAATAATTATTTAATATCATAATTTTTATAGCTGACAGCTGCCGCAAAAAGTTAAGGAAATGTTCAAAAAGAAAACTTAAGTAAACGTGGTGAAATGGTTACCTGTTTACCTCATTTTACGAAAATAGACGTGAAGATAATGTATGGTATTTAATGTATTTGGTGTTTCGAACCGACATACTATCGAACTAATAAATTAGCGAACTAATAAGCAATCAAATTTTTCGCACAAACGTTACTTCGCACCAATAAAGCATCGATGGAATAAAACATCGTACAACTAAATTGTCGACATGCCATGTTCGATATAATAAAAATCGAATCATCAACTTTCGAAATCAAGTAGGGGGAACCCTGCAAAATATGAATCACTATCTTTTGCACGCGGTTTTGCCATTTTTTCTTTTGCCTGCGCGTATAAAATATAGCGTATGTCACTGAGGAATGAAGCAGCTTCCTATCAGTAAAAAAAAAAGTAATCAGACCAGTACTTTCAGAGATTACCTCCAACAAACAAAAATATAAACTTTACCTCTTTATAATATTAGCGTAGATTTAAGCGTTTTACTAAGAATCGATAGATTTGATGATAAAATTAAAACAATATATCGGTAAAACGTTGCTGGTAGAATAATCTGACAGGGTGGAAAATAATTGAGAGGGACTGTCAGACCTTAACTTGCCGGTTTCCTGATAGCTACAACCTAGAGTCTTTTTAAGGTTACTTCTAGGTAAGTGTGCTCCATCGTTGACCTCATTAACGGTTACCTATCATCAGGTGAGACAGTGGTCAGATCAAAAATAAAAAAAATACAGATGTGTGTCTGTCTTCTTTGTTTATTAAGTTTTCACGTCTAAACCCCTGAACGGAATTTGATGAATTTGGTAGACGAATAGACTATGGCCTGGATACTTTTCATCCCTGTAGTAAGTTATTATATTATAAATGTCGGGCGTTAGGATTTTGTGCTCTATGGTCCTGTCAGAGGAATGAGGAATGTAGGTATCATTATATTATTATCTATCGGGGAGACTCCTGGGAGCAAGATACGACATCCAACGCGCAATGTCGCATGGAGAGAATTCTAAAGAAAAATGTGAAGGATCTCTGAAGGAGTTCGTTGAAAAGAAAGATAGGAAATATTTACAGCAGCTTTTTTTTTGTTAGTTTGTTTTGCTTGCATGGTTTTCTGATACGAAGAGACACTTCTGGGATTAATTAACGTTTATTTCTCCCGTGCGCTTCCCGGTAATTCAATATCCGGCTAAGGTGAATGCGTAGTAATTCAAAGTTTCGTACGATAGTATGGTAAAAAAACAACTTATTAAAATTATTAACTCTGTCTAACTTGGAGAAGAGCTAGGATATGTTGTTCAATAAAAACTGCACGGTTTACTTTTGTCTCTTATTTATATATTTGTTTTAGTAAGTAGGTAATAGCGGTAATAGCTGACTCGGCTAACTTCGTACTGCCTGATAGTCAATGAATATAGTAGATGAAAATATCAAATTGTAAAGAAAAAAACTAGGCCAGACGAATGAGACACCCTCTCGCATTGCTAATATAATTGGTAGCATTTTTTTATCTTTCAAAATGTCGTAATTCAAGATTCTGTTGATTATTTCGCAGTAATTTAACAGGTTTTATGCTCCCCGTAATGGCCTAGTGTCCTGCTTAATAGTGTAGAACAATTTATGTGAACGGCGTGCACACCCCTTTTAAATTAGTGTCTTTTTTCTTTTTTTTTGTCGCTTTTTCCGGAGCTGTTTTAGTGTGCCAGTAATATTGTTAAATCGTTGCAACAGTATAGCCTGTCTAAAAAGTCAACCGACTTGGGAATTTTGTATAATATTTAATTATTTAAAAAATACTTATATTCGATACTTTTTATAAGGTTCTTCTATTAGTAAACAATGATCAAGATCTTTTAATCAACCTTGATTATTGAAGCAGTGTTGATTACATCAGATTTCATTTTATCCAAATTACCCAAGTCGGTTATTAGACAGACTATAAAAGTTCTTTCGACAAATTAACCTAAAGACTTCAAACTTGTTTCCAAAGGGTTTTCTAAACTGACGTTCACCAGTTGGCAGCACTGGGTCGTCAGGTCCAGCATCTGTCAAAACGCCTATGCTAATAATAAAAATGAAGTTGTAACTGTTCCTTATTTAATTTTTTTATCTCTAATTCACTCGTTCAAGTTTCTGTCATGTACTTATTCATACGATAATCTGCGTCTGCGAAATCTTTCTATTTGAACTTTTATTTATTTTTATTAGTTCTTGCTAAATATTCTCGCGTTTGACCGTCTATTAGTTCTCACTTGTTATTGGCAAAATTATGGTATCTCTTCCAAAAAAGCCATTAATGAAGAGTTGAAGTTGATATTAGTTAGACATCGACGTCAAAGTAGAACGTCAAACGTCAACGTCATAATGTATACGTTTTCAAAAGTAGAATACCTCTCGGCTAAGTGGCGCCAACTGGTGGTGTGAATTGTCTCGAAAATCCTCATTCAAGCAACGTTTTCCAATTTTAAAATCTTAGCACTTTTAATTTTAAATCAGTTTCGTGGGTTGTGCGTTGAGCTGCGTAGGCGCATGGGGTAGGTTGGTACCCCACAATAGGACGCAATGACTTGAATTATCATTGTATTCTTATTGGACCTTGTTACATAACTTAACAAGTTACTTAAGTTTTTTGTTAATAATAATGAATTCATCATTCTAATGAATTATAATGATTGACTAACTTTTGATATGTAATTACTGCTGTAAATAAAAGACGCGCTCTGGGTGCAGCGGGAGGGAGTATCAGATTTTTACTGTTGCCCTTTGCAGGGCCACGGTAACTCTTTCAAACATTCTATCAGCCCTAGTAGGCATCAGCCCTACTATGTTCCTTCTGTTTTGACTTATCAGACGACCGGACAGCGAGCTACGAGGACCTAATGCTCATTGTCCGTAAGCAGGCACCTTTGGTGGCCAGGAATCACCTTATGATTAAATTATGCATTTGTAGTGATTTTAATAAAATAATGTATACAAACTCTGGGACAGATCTCGGATTTGAAGGAACGATCGCATTATTTCAGTCTCAATCAGCCAACATCAACCTGTAGGACAATCAGCCCTTTGTTTATGCTTAAACGCGACGAGCATTTAAAGTTCCCCACTCGGAAAAGTGACTTTATACATACCGCAAGTTAAATATTGTCAAAAGAATATGTTGCATTCAAATCGAAAACGTTAAAAGTAAATGGCATTTCGCATCAAAACAACATTAAATAAGAGACAGTGCGGCTCGTCTATCCAATTCTGTAAATGGAGTAACAAGTAGCAATTTTATAGTCAGTCATTAGCTCAAGCTACGGAGTAATTACTAAATGGAATACTCACACACACATGAAACTTACTTGTTACTGTACTGTTACTTGGGTTGGGGAACAAAGGATTGTTTGTAAAAATGAGTGCTTTTTATAAACTCAAGTTTTTTCACCTAAGTTTCTAAAGGTCTACATTAGAGGAGCTAAACACGAGCGAAGCACGAGCCGAGTTCAAATTCGTGTAGTGTGGACCGACTCTAGAGGAGCCGAGCACGAGTGACACTACCCATAGAGCTCCGCTTGTGCTCGGCTCCGCTAGCATAGACCTACCTTTAGGTGCACAGATTAGTTACGTCACTAACCCAGCAGCAGTTTTTGCAAAGTCGACTATTGATCAAAACTTAATTTTAATCTAACTTTTATTTTTATAATGTTTTCACTTCTGGAACGAATGCGGGTTGGTAAATATCCCATGTCTTCGAATTTATAGTTTAGAACATTCATGAACGGTTTCCCCACGATGTTCCCTTCACCGTTTTGATAACACTGGTTCATCACCAGTAAATTACACCAAGCGCCTAGGTTTGAACCTACGGCGTACCTACTCTTAAATAGGGGCGGTTACTAAGTCACCACTGCTCGTTGCGTTCTTATTTCTCCATTTGTTAATTTCTCCTTGACCTCAGTTCATTGCTCCGCCCGATCACATCGCTAGACTGTCAGACGACGTTTATAGTGCAGTCTGAATATTTAATTCATTAACTAATTAACGACGGATTCCATTAACAAATCGGGAACGAATTAAAAAGCAGACATTCTGACGGCACATGTTCTAAAGGGTGTTCCTGTTTTGACGCTTTCATTTCAGCGCTAGTCAGTCTGTGTCCACATGAGTGGGCTTGAGTACGGTATAGAAATTCAATGGGTACGCTTGATTTTCGTTTCTTTGATGTTGGAAGTACGTTTTAATTGGGAACGGGGTCTAGGAAAAACAAGACCTAAATTGAGTTTCGTTTGATATTATCTGTTGTTATTTTTTCAGTGTGTGGAAGGGCAAATTCGTCAGGTTGTTTTGAACCTTTAACTTTTCTCCGGTTTCTGGAAATAAAAATTATTGTAATGGTTTCAGAGTGCAGCTGGGGTTGCCTAGATACTGCAGTGCATCGGGCATGTTTTTGTTAGCGCGTGTGGATGATTTCCACGCTATAATGAGAAAGAAGGCTGCCTCGTTGCTAAACAGATCTAAGACCAGCTCCAATAGTGTTCTTCGAACCTTGGCCGATAAGAGTGATGCGTCAGTGGTTCACAATCATTGGTTGCGGTTGCTGGTGCAGTAATAATTTAAGCTTTTTGTGTTTTTTTAAATTTTTACTAACCCTTTACTTGATAAGTTGTTACTTACTAACCATTTTACCAATGTAGTCTTTTAAATAAATATTCCGTATACCGTAGGAAAATTCACTCATCCAATCACAGTAATTACTGCGAGTCTGTCAATTTGGCACTTTAATTTTGCGATAAGTTTTGTTACAAAAATATTTGTACGTCACATTTGTGTACTAACTTACGTAATTTTATAACATTGTCAAACAACGTTTAGTTATTTGAAATGGGCCTAAAAAGTCCTGGGGGTATAATAGGTGGCGTGTTTAACTCCAATTCGGAATAGTTTGGCTGATTACCCTCTTAAATGAAAACTTTATTGCCCGAGTAAATCACAAATTGCGTGATAATGCTCAATATTAACACTCGAAAAATTTTTAGCTTTGTTTTCTCCCCTTACAAGGCTTTGGTTATGGTGTGGTAGATTTAAATTCAAAGTAGATCATGACAAAAATTATGTAAAAGAATTGCAAGATTTAAATGTAGCATTTAGGATGGTAAGCACTGCAGACGCGATGACATCTGTCCTTGTGACATTGACATAACGGTCCCTTTAGCATTCTATACGAGCTGCGTAATGCCAGGCAAGGCAGCAAAAACAGGGGTGTTACCATGACATGTTAAAATGTCAGTCGTGCAAGCGAGAAAGAGGGATGGCCTCACCACCTATACACCGCTAAATTTTGATCGTTTTAAACGTCAGCTGAGCGAGTCCAATGACTTGTAGGTAGTAGTAACTACCTACAGGTCATTGGACTTGCTCAGCTGACGTTTTCTTAAAGAAATCAATTTCGTGTATGCGTAAAAGGTTACGAGTATACGAGTTTTGGAAAAAAGGTACTTTATTTTTTAATTTTATCTTTACAAATCGATAGTGTTTCATGACCCTCCACGGGATTAAAACGATCAAAATTTAGCGGTGTTTAGCTACATCCCTTTAACAGTTCAGTTTAGGTCGCCAAACGGATTGCGATAAGAGCTCGTGGCAAGCCTTACAAGAATGGGCACGCCATAATCATGGCGGTAAGTCCCCTCTTTGAGGCGTGGCTGGAAAGACCTCACGGCGTCCTTACCCTCCGCATGACGCAGGTACTCACCGGACATGGTTCGTTCGGGAGTTTCCTGCACTCGATTCATGCGGAAGTGACGGCCGGGTGTCGCCACTGTGCGGAACGCCCGGAGGACACGGTGGAGCACACAGTCGAGGTGTGCCCTGCTTGGGCGGAGCATCGCCGTGCCCTCGTGGGGGCGATCGGCGGCGGAGACCTCTCGCGCCGGGCCTTGGTTGAGGCCATGGTCCGGAGCGAGGAGGAGTGGCAGGCGGTCGCCGACTTCTGCGAAGCAGTAATGCTCGCAAAGGAGGAGGCCGAACGCATCAGGCAACGGCGTTATCGCCGCCGCCGTCGCCGGGATTCTGATCCCGATTTCCGGCCAACGTAGACGCGGGCTTGCGGACAGTGAGCAATGGGTATCTCACTGTCCGGCCGTCCGGTAACTGTCCGGACCAAGCCCAAGTCGTCGACTGCGCGCACTGTTCCCGCGCGCCTCAAGGAGTTGTCAGCAACAGCAGGGACCCAGCCGGGTCGAAGCCTACTGGGGCCAGGGTTATCCGAAAGGGCGCTCGAGCCTCGGTATGAAGGCTAGAAGGAACGGGGTGGGTCTTTTAGTCAGTAAGAGTCTGACACTATCTCTCGCTCCGCCCAAGGGCGGGGGATGTCAATGCATGATTTTTCCCACCATAAAAAAAAAAGCCTTACAAGAAAAAAATAGTGAGATTTAATTTCACTGTTCTGAATACCTACATATCATATCACCAGTTCCAACACAAATGAGAAAAATTCTAACTTTTATTATTTAAACCACAAACTCCTCCTGTCCTGTGTATAAATAAGTAGGTGGGTGTACTTAAACTGCACACTAGTGTTATGCAATTTGATAGGTTTATGCCCAAAAAATGCCTGAAACAGACAGAAACTGCTACAAGAAAATCAAAGATGTATCGAACTAAAAGCGAAATTCCCAGACAACACAATTACCAACGTTAGAAAACAGTAATACGACGGAATTCAACACTATTCTTTACATTGGCACTTTGGTATCTTTCAAACTTGTTCGCACGTAGATTCACTCCGTCAGAAACTAGATGCGTTCGCGCGAATAAATCTCTTCCAGACTTTATTAAGGTTCATATTTTCGGACGGTATCCGTGACCTGTTTTCTTAAGAGCTCGCGCAGAATCTCAGTATGCCTTCCAGGTCTCATCTCTGTTTGTATGCAGGATTTTAGATGAAATATTAAAGTGGATGAGATGTAACTTCTGAGATTTTGGGTTATTGTCAAGAGTGTCATTGTGTATGCTCTTAGATGAATTATAAACGTAGGATCAAGGGCCACCTGCCAGGGTTGCGGACTACATGAAAAACTAGCTTTTGCCCGTAGCTTCGCCCGCACACATAAAATATAGCCTATGTCACTCAGGAATAAAGCAGCTTTCTATCGGTGAAAAAATTTTAGCAATTGGACCAGTACTTTCATAGATTACCTCCTACAAACAAAAAAAAAATACAAACTACCTGTTTATAACATGAGTGTAGAGTTACCGTGGCCGTGGCTCTTGCAAAGAGGAACTGAAGGAATACTGCGGGTTTTAGTTACTAATAATCTGACACTCTCTCTTGCTTTACTCGGGATGACTTATCCGACTATATTACAACTTTAAGGGTGAGTTGCACCATTTAACTATAACGATAACAAAGCCGTTACCAGTTGTCAAATCGTCGAATTGACCAATAGGCGGCCGTTTCACGGCTGGTTATGGTTTGGTTATCGTTATAGTTAAATGGTGCAACTCACCCTTAGTCAAGAGTGGATAGATTGCTTTTAGGCAAGCGTGTTCCATCGTCAGTCACATCATCGCTTACCATCAGGTGAGATAGTGGTCAAACGCGAACCTATCCATTATAAAAGGTTTGTGAAGGTTTCCCACCTCGAGAAGCGTTTTGAGGAGACGGGCCCATCGTCTTATGACCACCTTGAGGAGACCATCTCTGAGCTGAAGATGCAGTTGAATGACCGCGATCAGGATCTTCTGTTAAATGACGTCATGATCACGGGCGTACCAGAAACGAAAGAGGAGAACCCACTTCATATTATACAATTGGTGTCTGTGAAACTGGGTGTCACCGTCGACGACCGTGACATCGTGAACGTGGAGCGTGTTGGTGCGGTGCGCCGCAACTTCACGGCGGCAGGCAGTGAGGACATGGCAGAGCCGCCGCGGCCGCGCGCGCTCGCTGTGCGACTGGCGCGCCGCTCTGTCCGCGATCAACTGCTGAGGGCGGCGCGCGTGCGACGCGGCCTCACCACTACGGACCTCGAGCTGCGCGGACCCTCCAGAAGGTTTTATTTAAATGAACGGTTGACGCCGATAAACGGGAAATTATTTTTTAATGCACGTCAGGCTGGACAGAAACATAGATTTAAGTATGTGTGGACCAAAGACGGCCGCATTTTTGTAAGGAAAGATGATGGTGTGCCACCGCAACGCATTCGTTCCGACCTAGATTTGGTTCGAATTTTTGGCAATGGTTCGGTTTGACTGGAAATTTGATTTATATAAACACACCTAAAAAATTAAGCTATTGTTATTTTCTCGTGTCTGTTGATGTTTGTTTTGAACATTTCATAATTAATTTTTATGTATATTCCTTGATCGCAGCTAGCCCACCTGGCCCAGCCTAAAGGGTGCGTTTTTTCAGTTGGCATTTTCCGCAGTCGCACAGTTTTGTCGGTACCCCTCTCCCACCATATTAAGTTGTTATTATATCTTTATATATTTTGTTATTTTAATCATTTTTCACAAGTATCTCCTACATACTTAGTTTTATTCATGCTTACTGTTACACTACAAATTAACAATTCATTAATAATATTTAATCTCATTTTAATCGCACATGGGCCTATTTTAGCATTGTTTTATATTTATCATGACGTATCAATACATTTTTTGAGTAAATATTTTTGTTACAAAAAGTCATTAACTACACACAGATGTCGTTTTGTGCTGCTAGGTGATACTAAAACACTGCAATGAACTCAAAGTACCTACCTTAAATTTGGTTTTCTCAACCCTGGCTCACTGGGCACTCGCCATGATGAGTTTATTGCTGCTTTGGGGAATCATGACGTCAGTATAATGGCAATAAATGAAACTTGGCTAAAGACGGATCAAATTGGACGTGCGCCCGCTGTGCCTGGGTACCGATTGCGGCACGTTCCGCGACCGATGAGCGTGCGCAATGGCCGCGGCGGCGGCGTCGGATTTTACATCAAACGCGGTATTAAGGTGCATACCCATGCGCACCCGGTTGACCCTCTTCATGAGGCTGTTGAACAAATGTGGCTTGTTCTCAGTACTCATGGTGTCAAAATTGCTATCGGAACTGCGTACAGACCGCCATGGATGGATGTTGAATTGTTTTTGGATGCCCTGACCTGTTCTATAAATTCAATGACGTTTTGCAAACACACCATTCTACTTGGTGATTTCAATATTAATTGTTTGAACCAAACTGACCCTAAAACAAATAAATTAAATATGTTTCTTCAAAGTCTCGATCTAAGTCAATTGGTGACATCAGCCACTCACTTTACTGCCACTAGCGAGACTCTTATTGACCTGGTGTGCACAGATGCGATTGCGCGTGCCGTTGAGGTGGACTGGATTAGTGCGCTTGGTGCGCATGCTTTCATAACTGCTGTTTTTCATTTTAAAAAAGAGAAAATCCCGCCAATGGTTGTAACTCGTAGAAACCTAAAAGCTATACCATTAGACAAGTTTAACGAGGACATGGGCTCAATGGATTGGCTCGCATCGGGTGACGTGAACGCTATGGTGGCTCAACTCAATTATAACATCACCATACTTTTTGATAAATATGCTCCACGTGGGACTCGGGTAATTAGGGATAGGTCGTATCCATGGATTACAGATAATATCAAGTTCATGATGCGCCTGCGAAATCAGGCGCACATTCGGTGTACAAGGTCAGTTTCAGAGAGTAAACTATCGTATTATAAGGAGTTAAAAGGTCTAGTAAACAAATCTTTATACTACGAAAAAGTGGCTTATTTTAAACACAACATTAATAGTAAAATACATCAACCCAAAATTTTGTGGAAAAATCTAAAATCAACCTTGTTACCTTTTAAAGCTGTATCGGAATTACCCTCTCATATCAATGACCCTGACGAAATTAATTCACATTTCTTGAATGTTCCAGGTGATAGCATGGCACCAGAATCATGTTTAAATTTCTATGAGACTCACAGATTTAATGAGGCTGTTTTCTCTATTAATTCTGTAGATCAATCTGACATTATCAAAATTGTATCAAAAATTAAATCTAACGCAGAAGGTTTTGACCACATTACGCTTGACATGTTTTCTCTGACTCTCCCTCAAACTTTAGATATGTTGACCTCTATTGTTAACTGTTCAATTTCTACATCGAGCTTCCCGGACCTGTGGAAAATTGCCGTGGTCCGGCCGATTCCAAAAGTGGTAAATCCAAGCACTGTTAAGGATTTAAGGCCGATAAGCATTTTACCCTTCTTGTCAAAAGTGTTGGAAAGGGTAGTGAATTCTCAGCTGAGTACATATCTTGAGCAAAATAACATTCTACCGGAGACGCAATCAGGTTTTAGAAAGGGTCGCAGTACTGCAACGGCTCTGTTAGAAGTAACCGACAACATATTATCGGCTCAAGATGAAGGAGAATGTACTCTGTTGGTTCTACTAGACTTTTCCCGAGCGTTTGATGCAATTAATTTGTCTCTTTTGCTCGCTAAGATGATATATTATGGTTTTGACGAGGCTGCGGTTGCATGGTTCAGAAGCTACCTAAATAACCGTAAACAGCTGGTAGAAATAAAGGATGCACATGGATCGAGTATATTTTCAGACATGACTCCAGTCGTGAAGGGTGTTCCACAGGGATCAATATTGGGACCTCCTTTGTTTATTTTGTATAGTGCTGATATAGTAAATGTTATAAAAAATTCTAAATTTCATATTTATGCGGATGACATTCAATTATTTATTTCTTTTAAACCCCAAGACTATGAATCTGCAGTAAAATTGCTAAATGAAGATCTAGACCGGATCGTGGACTGGTCGAAACAAAACTCCCTATTACTAAACCCGGCTAAAACTAAATTTATGCTTTTCGGTTCTAAGAGTCAACTAAATAAGATAAACTATAGTCATGCAAAGGTGACAGTAATGGGGCAATGTATTGATCGTGTCTTTGAGGCGAGAAATCTGGGTTTGATCATGGACCAGGAATTGCGCTATGAGGCTCATATTGCAAACAATGTGAAAAACTGTTTCTACCGTCTGAAGGTATTGTACAAGATGCGCCCCTATCTAAGTGAAGAACTGCGTATTCAGCTGGTTGAAAGTCTGGTTCTTTCGAAATTAAATTATGCAGATACCGTTGTGGGACCTAGACTTCTGGCACGTACTGTAAGACTTATTCAACGGGTTCAAAATGCTTGCGCGCGCTTTTGCTTCAACGTACCACCGAGGAGTCACATTACACCTTTTCTAAACAAGCATAATATTTTAAAAATGAAGTCGCGTCGGAAGTTACACTTAGCTTGTCTCCTTTTTGGTGTCATCAAAAATAAATGTCCGTCATACCTGTACTCAAAGCTTGCGTGGGTAAATAGTTACCGGCAGCGCAAGGCCAGGCGGTGTGCTCAGCAACTGGCTACTCCGCATCACCGTACTGCAGCCTTCAGAGGAAGTTTTCGGTACATGGCTAGTAAATGTTGGAATAATATTCCCCCACCAATTAGGGACCTGAAAAATATAAATACGTTTAAGGCTAGTCTTAAGAATTTTATTTTGAGTTCACAAATCGAATTTAATGACGTTAATATTGATAAATCATTTATATAATACAGTAGTTATATGTCTATTTATTTTTAATTATTATTATAAAAGTAATCATTAATCTAATCAATCACCAATTTAATTATGCATTCTCTAATTTTCAATTTTTAATCTAATCTTTTGCTCGTGTAATACAAAACTTACCATTATGTTTTGTTCCAAATTCTAGGTAATAAGGGTGTCTGTAGGTAGTCTTTGATTTATAATCAAAGTAGGCAGTCTGTATTTGACGAGCGCGTAGCATCTGTGTCGCCAGGAACCACATAGTATTCACTCCACTTTCGTTTTGTTTCGTTTTGTTTCTATTCTACTCCTTTCCAATTTGTAATTATAAACCTTAGCAATCTAAATAAACTCTTTTTCTGGAAGCCAAAATTATTTTTACGTAATATTTGTATACATTTGTCTTAGACCAAGATAGCGGCTAGTTGCCGAGCCGGTGCAGCGATGTGTGTCTTGATTTATGCGTCATAAAGTCAACCGTCGCATCGCGCGATGCACTATGTTTCCCGCGATATATTTTATTGAAATATTGTGGGTATAGTGAGAAAATTGGTTTTGTAACTACCATGGCACATTTTATAAAATATTTAGTTACGTAGGTACCTATATAACAATATTATCACACAAATACACTAGTATCAATATTTATTTTAAGTATGGGTTATATTTATATACATTATATGTATACTTTATTTACCATCATCCGTGCGTCACTGCGGGGTGCCAGCTGAAAATCAGCGCTGGGTGTTTGACGCCCAGCAATTGCTGAGTTGGTGACCCTTTCGGTTCAGGCACAGTCACTGCAACTTGTATTGTATGTCTGTACTCTTTTCCTATTATTATTTTATGTTATTGTATATTGTGTTGCTTGCGCCGAATAAATGCTATTCTATTCTATTCTATTCTATAAAAAAAAAATATCCCGAGCGCAGGGAGAGGGAGTGATAATTTCTCACGTAAACTAAAAGCTTAGCATAACGGTAGATCTATAGGCTCTTCAACTATGTAATTTATATTTATGTGTTCATGTTTTTTCTCTGGGTTAAAATCAGAAATCGAAAAAGGTAGATTATATTTACCTAAAATTCATGAAGGTAAGTAACATAAAGTTAAGCTAAAATACCTGAATCATAAACATGACGATTAAATCCCTGGATTCCGACCTCTAGTTAAAACACACTTATGTTGTTGCACGCTCAGCATTAATAGACTGTTATACCGTCACATTCTCTTCGAAAGCCTTAACACCCATTATTTACCTTTATTCTCCAGTATGTTAATGAATTTGTTAACACCACTTAAAAGGTGCTGCAATCCATCAAATATTTATTAACCTGTTTAACCGGTACTGCGGCTACAACAAAGGTTAACAGTCTAACTGTATGTATAAAACTCATCAATAAATGTATGCCACGTTGTTGAGATTACAGATGCCATACGATAGCCCCTTTTGCCTGTATCGATGCCGAAATAAGTCCTAATTAACCATGTGTGCGGTGTCCGTTGTGCAGACAGGTCATTGTTCCAACTGACTGTTTAAGTCAGCACGCTTTTTGGTATTCGCGACGGGAACAGGTGGCGCGCGTGACACCTGCTTCCGGCGATGTGCGTACGCATATTTGGGATACAGAATGCATGTCGCGGACGCTTTATTGGTCAGTCGTGTCTGGACACTCGATGCGTACACATGTCATGCACGACGCCGGTCTCGCATGCTTTCGAAACAAGGTTCCATATTCGTCGATGTATGTGAATAAGTAAAATATAAAAAAGAGTTACGATTCAAGTGAAATTTTATTATTAAGAAACATGTTTTTGGCGCTCGTTTTTATTAAAGTTAGCGGCAGTTTGTATTTATTATTTGGAAAGTAATATTTAGCTAGGGCCCTGAATGGTGTGGAAACTGTTTTGTATGTATGTCGTGTTTGTTATCTCTGCCGGAACAATTGTCCGTCGCCGGATGCTGCTGACAGTTCCAACGGCTAAATGATAATGTATGCCAGTAGTTGTCGCAGTATTTTTAGTATTTGCACAATGTTTTTTCCATAACTTTATCGTTAGCTATATGTATCATATTTTTTATAAAACGTTAGTATGAAATGATTCATTGCCGCAAAAATTCCGTTACGTATTACGAGTGAAACTATAAGATATAAAATGCCAGTAGGGAACTAAGAGTCATACGTTTTGATGTCTCTTCCGAGTGTTCACGTCAATCGCGTCGATACGACGCATTGGAACTTGGAAAGCGCGAGAGCGAACGATATTGACATCCAGTAATGACAAGGGTAGCCGAGAAAGGACTCTTTTTAACGCAAAGGTCGGGAAAACGTGTTCCTGAAGCCTTTTGTTGGCTCAACTGCTGATACCGATTTCCTCAGACTCCAGATACACGGGGAAATAAAAGGTATTGACATAAAATCAATGTTTACCTACAAACCTTTGCGCAAAACTTTTGTTGAAACCATTTTCTTCTTTTTCAGACGCGCAGTTTTATAGTATTCTGCCAAATCGTTGAGAAACCAATCAAAAGTGGACTGTGATCGCCTTTTAGGCGTTAAATTATTAGTTCTAGTGTAAAATTAAGTGCTTCTTTACCAAATATTTATAATATCTTGTAACCAATAAATCAGCCTTAAATATAGAACGAAGTCACCTTAAAGGACCAAAAGAATTTTGTAAACTTTTTAATAATCGACGATCGCCTTAAAATTTTTACGAGATTCTAGCGTTGTAAGTGTAAATAAAAACAGTGCATAAAAACCTTTTGTACCGGATCTTTTTGTACGACATCAACGAATCTTTGTAGAATGTTAGATGTGGTTGAATGTGGTTTGTGGTGGTCCCGTGACAACGTGAGGTGGTGTTAAACAGTGAGAAAGTTATAGAAAGTGGTGACCATGGAGCGCTGCGATGGATTCCTGGTCTACAGAAAGCCGGTGTACAGGGTCTTCCAGTATTTGGAAACGTAAGTATACATCCCTTCATAGGTTTTGAACAACAGCAGCTATTGTTTGGAAGACTGTTCAAAGAATTTTCGAAATGTGAAGATGAAAACAAATTAGGCCAGCTAATAAACACTCCATTAAAACGACCTTGATGTCCGCTAAGAATTCCTCTAGGCCTATAAATGATGAAATGACCGCGTTTTCGCTTTCAGAATTAGCGATCTCTAGCTAACTTTTTGTTACCTCAGCGCTTCTAGAAGCTTTGGCATCGAGAATTCAAATAAGATGCTCCAAGTATTTAAAATTAAACGTTCTAAACGGTTATGCCCAAGAAGTTTACGTTAAGATTTCAAAACTTAATATTTGACCTTTCCTGACTTTGATGTTGGGTTTGTAAAATTTGCCAAATGAAACTAAAAAGGATACTTTGTAAAGGGCAGATTAAATTGATGATAACATTAGGAACCTCACGATGGCCTTGCGATTTCCAGGTAGGTTTTAAAAGTAAAAAATCTTTATGTGTGGGATGTTGGGATAAAAAGCAGTCTAAAATTAGAACCTAAAGAATGTAGGGGCTAATATTAGTGGCGAGTTGTCGAAGATTTAAACTGAATTTTATTCATTGAATAAACTCGCATTGGTACCGACGACTTTGGTACTGCTGCGATAAAACCTCTACCAAAACAAAATACTACCAATAAATAAATAAAAATTAAACAGGTATTTATTAGTACTTAAAAAGTAATATCAAAGTTTCGTGTGACTAAGCTTACTACTACTACTCAAACCCCAAAGAGAACGCGGTACGCGCGTGATTTCGCGCCATTTCGATTAAGCATCAAGCGAACGCTGGCGTCCGCAAAGATTATAAAATATTGAGCGTTTTTTTATAGGATATTAAGTCAAGTACCTAATGTAAATAAGAAGTGCTTCATAAAGCAGTTTATAAATATCGAAAATAAGCTCGAAAAGCAAACTCTTTCGTTATTTTCTATATATACCTATGGATATTGACGAGTTAATCTAAAAAGTCAAAACAAGATCTACAATTTACCCTTAGACATAATTATTCGGAACCCAACTTCCAAATGACAGTCAGAAATTTGCCCTACCCGACAATGAACACAAAGTTTGCCTTCGTATTACACGAGACCTCAATATCTCCTAATGAAGAAGCCGCAAGTGCCGCAACATATTCAGTGGCTCGAACTAATCATCTATTAAATAGATGGCTCATGGCTGAAGGCTCCCCAGATTGAGACATTTTAGCGAATACAGTCGAACACTCCGGTAGACAGGCCTGCATGTTTGATGAGCCACTCTCCTTCAAACCCGACAGTACAATCGATCATTAACAGACACTCAATTCCGAATCCTAAAGTAATGATGCTAGAGTTCAATCTAATCGGAATGGAGTTAGAAAGGATCAGTAGCCAGAAATTGATATGGTATTTAGAAGCGGTATTAGTTTCGACGTTACATATTGCGTTGGATATAACTTAATATTGGCAATAAATCGTGGTTTGGTTTCGATGGGAATTCTTTGGTTATTTGGTGATGATATTATAATTGATGGGTCTGAATTAAAGATTAGTTTAATTAAGAGCGAAATAATTACTATTGAGATGATTGCAAATGTTTAGAAGAAGAAAACTAACGACTCCAAATGTATTGGGAAAGTGTGACAAGAGTGAAATATAGTCAAACAACAGAAGCGAAAACTTGTGAAAGCAGCACATAATAAAACAGCAAACGAACATAATCCACTAACAAAAACACAAAGCAACAAAAGAAAACACACTCCCTTAGACACATAAGCTTAGATACTAAAACCTTGTGTTACCCAAACAATGAAAACATACCTGCCATTTCTAAAACCAGTAACCGTCTCCAGGTCTCGTTTTCAATAGAATCTGGTCGCGATATCGACAAGGTAAACACTATTGAAGCGTTGGCAGATATACACGGGGATACAATACAAGGTACTGTCATCCCACACAGAGGAATACCCTTGAAATAGCTTTGACCACTGGATGGTTTATACTGGAAGATAAAATCTGAATTATTTGACGTAGAGATAGACAATGTTATGAGTTTGGACGACTTTAAAAATGGAATGGTTTTGTCTAGTCTAGATGAAGTATTCTTGGAGTAAAATAAAATTTCGATTGCAAGTGTTTTATTCAGCTTTAACTATTTATATTATATAAAAATGAATCCCTATTTCCCTTGGTCACACCATCATGTGTGAACGGTTGGACCGATTTCGCTAATTCTTTTTTTGTCGTGTTTGTTATTGTCAGGAGAAGGTTTTTATGGAAAAAAATGAAAATTAGGGTAGAGTAGGAAATAGAAGAGCGGGAGCGAAGCCGCGCGGCCAAAAGCTAGTTTAGAATAAAATTTTCATAAAAGGTGCGTTCTATTAAAACGCTCACTTTCGGTTACTGACTTTAATGACACAACCAAAGTTTCAAGATAAAAACATAGGTGGCGTTTCTGCTACACGTTTTGTTAGTATAAAATACAACGAGAAGAAGATACATGTATGAGTCGCTAGACAAATTGACAATGATTTGTACGCTACTGAAATTCCCAAATCTGGACCGAATTATAACGATCAGTAGGATTTGTCTAAAGCCCAAGACTTAATTTCGTTTGCAGACAAGAATCAGCATTCATCCAGAATTTTACGCTTGCAATCCTCAAAAAATTGTAAATGAATATCTTCTATTTATAAATTAATAAAAAAAATCGTTTACATGCAGCGGCGTACGTTTTGAATAAATTTTACATAAACAGCGAGCGGACCAGTGTGAGTTGGAGCAAGACGTCGACATTTACATAAAGCCACGATATTTCACGAACGTACAGCCGGCATGGATACCTATCCTGTTACTATTGATCTGCCTTTAATTTTCAAGTTCTCTGCATTAAGTGTTTACAATACGTTTGCAGCCTCTGTTACTGATGTGAAATGGTTGTTTATAACCGCAATGGGAGCTAGCACTTCTGTGAAAGGCAAAATAATCAGATTCAATTTTTTATTTCTGGAATCTCATCCATTATTTATAAATTTAGACTTCAGAGCTTCTTTACGAATCGATGGGACACTTGTTAAATAGTTTTGGCCCAGTGGTGGCTACGTGAACTGCTGCATCAGAGGCAGTTATTAATTCATTAAATCCCAAGTTCTTTCGCTCTCTTATTGTCTTTCTAATGTGTGTGCCTCTAATTACGGTTTTCGAAAGATTAAATCCTCGTACAGTTGTGCATACGGGCACTTGGGGTACTCGAACGCTCGAACGCTTGGCTCCACATTCACATTGAGTATCCGACGGGTTTATAAAACCCCATTTCGCCAACTTGTATTTGCAGCAGAGCTTTGATTATACTAGTCTTATTAGACAACGTCAAAATAGACACCTCTTGTAAGAAAAGCAAGTATCATCTTCAGAATCTATTATAACAAGTTCCATCTTAAGAATACGGTCAACGAGGACTTCCAAAATTTGTGTTTCTTTGATGGACCCTTGAAGTGGAAAACAGCTTTATCATCTTCGAAAGATACTTGACCTCTAAAGTTAGGAAGGATCGGACGACATTTTGTTTTGGACCTGAATCCTAATGACATTTGCTCTTTTCGTACTGAGGTTGGTTTACCACCAGTGATGCGGCGATGTGACAGCTAAGCTACGAAACTATGTAAGCATTTCCACTGATGCTAAACTATATAGCTAGCAGAGTAAGATGTGTTATGAAGATGAACCTCTACGAGGTACCTAGCTGTACGAGTAAGATACGCAACTCGAGCTATGCGATGTACACATGACATGACAGTAAGAAAGGCACGGGGAGCGACTGTGCATATGGTTACACCGTTCGCGACCATTACAGGCATCCATAGCATGTGCTATGGATGGATGTTTTAATACGGATAGATATGTATCCACCCATAATTTACAGCTTAGTCCTACCAGTGATAAGCTACGAGTATATGGAGCAATTAATGTGATTGGTGGATATCAAACGTATTCATAGCTATGTAGCATAGCACATCTTTAGTGGAAAAGCACCTTAAAGCTCTCATTAAAAGCGATTTCTGTACAATGCCAAGAAAAAGAGGTACTTAGAAACCGCGTAGTGGCCAAATAAAAACGTAGAGGGTCGTCTAGCGTTAGAGAGTGGTTCGAGAAACGCGCTATATAGAGTTCCTTAGACAAAAGAAAAACTTTTCAAGCGAAGTGTATCAGGATATTTCTTCAAAATTCTTCGACTTATCCATATGGCCAAAATTTAATTTGAATTTAATCGTCATTATTGTTAAATCCGCTATCTCACCTTTTTTTTCCGATGGGAAAAATCGTCCTATGACAACCCCCGCTCTTGGGCGGAGCGGGAGATAGTGTCAGACTCTTACTGACTAAAAAACCCATCCCATTCCTTCAAGCTTTCATACCGGGGCTCGAGCGCCCTTTCGGATAACCCTGGCCCCAGTAGGCTTCGACCCGGCTGGGCCCTCCTTGAGGCGCGCGGGAACAGTGCGCGCCGTCGACGACTTGGGCTTGTTCCGGACAGTTACCGGACGGCCGGACAGCGAGCTAGCTACCCATTGCTCACTGTCCGGCTGGTAAGCAATGATGTGGTCGATGATCGAGCTCGCTTGCCTAGAAGTATCTTATTTACTCTTGACTAAAGACCCCTCAGTTGTTGCTATCTGGAAACAGACAGTTATAAATATCTATGTACTTACATGAAACAATATAGGTAGGTATGAAACATGTAATGTCTATGTATAACAAAAGTAGAGTGGGCGATCTTCCTGTTAGGAAACAGACTCCGGCAGGAATTTTTTTTTTTTTTTAAGAGCCCGTTGTGTCCCGCTGCAGGGCAAAGGCCTCCCTTTTGAATTGAATTGGTGTTTCCAAATTTTCACCAAGGACAAAACTTCCTGTTTTTGCATAACGTATGTTTTCATCATAATGTGTAGTCTACAGAACTTTTTTCAGTCCTTCATGAACGCAGCGTGTTTTTTAAAAACACGAAAGCAAAGGGTGGGATGTTTTCCTAACGCATTTTAAATATACCGCTTCTAAAAGGGGAAGCTAAGTGTTTTAAGTGCAGTATACAGGGCTGTCAACCTTACTTTATTATTTTTTATTGTATCTTGCTTTATTTTTGGAAAATATATTTTATACTTTGCATAAAAATAAAGTAAATGAGAATCCTCTGTTTTCAATCTTCACTGTGATGCGTATAATGAAAGACTAATATGAACCGCTAGCTTCTACCAGCGGCTTCGCCCGCGAGATAATAAAATAGCCTTTATTTACTGAAGGAGCTTTACAAATGATACACACACACCATACATAATTTTTGCAATACAAATTTTCCTCGTCTTCGTACTAGTAGACCTGAAATTTTTTTTTTTTTCGTTCTTTTTTTCGGCTTTTTTTTTTCGTTCTTTTTTTTCGGTTTTTTTTTCGTTCTTTTTTTTTGTTTCCTTTTTTTATTTTGTTTTTTTTCCTATGGAATTCCTTTTTTTTTGCTGATGTTTATTAATTTTTTTTTTTTATAAAATGTCTCTCACTTCAGTGTGCCTATTGGCAAAGGCCTCCTCTAGCTGCTTCCATTGCCGTCTGTCTTGTGCTACTCTTCTCTAGTTAGGTCCCGCTGTGAGATCCCGCGAGATAATAGGTTTCTCCAAATAAACTTTGGACATTCGTTTCATTCCTTTAGGGGGTGAATTTTAAATTCTTTCTCATTGCTCGCCTACGTCATAAAAGGAAACCTTGTGTAAAATTTAATGTTCCTAGTCCCAGTAGTTTCGGCTGTGCATTGATATGTCAGTCAATCAGCTTCTCCTTTTGTATAATATAGATCCCACTAAAAGCATACCTGTTAAAAGGGGGCCAAGTTCCTATCGGCTAATTGTTCGCCTAAAAAGGGTTGAAATCCAATCCAATGCCAAGTTTAGATGCACTAATCGATCATAATCATCTTCATCAACAGCCTGATCATCGTTAAATTAGAACTTGGCAGATTTTCATGCTACACATAACACTTGATTAATTGTATAATTAAATTTATTATTTATATAATTAAATTAACCTGCCAAGTTCAAATTTAATAAAAATGCAGTTTTTCTGGTATCCTACCAGAAAGTTAGTGTGTGCTAGAAGCACATGAAAAATGTCTTCAATAAAGAAACAAATAGAGAAATAAAATTTTGAAAAATAAATCTTTTTTTCTTTCGAATTAAGTAGTACTTTTTTATTTCAAATACTTTTTTTCTTTCAAATACTTTTTCTCTTACAAATACTTTTTTCATCATCATCATCATTTCAGCCGATAAGAAAATAACTACCTCCTAAGAAATTGTGATACAATTTTTGTTTTTCGTTCAGAAACTGTTGGCAACCCTAACAATATAGTATGTGTGTTTTGGGACTTTTTATAGAACGTTGCGTTTGTATAGTTGCTCGTAATAGCGCTATAAAATTTAATGATTTGTCTCGGAATTGTTCTGTAGGCGCGTGTTGATGATCTTAGTTATTGATTGTTTAATTTGGAATTAGTTTAGACTTTTTCAAGATTATGCTGCTTATGGCGTTTGTATAATGTTGATTTTGTTGGGAAAGGTTATGTAGATTATATTTTTCTTTTTTGGGAATCATCAAATAACTTTTCCCGTTCTGGGTAAGCAAGAGGAAGTGTTCGGACGACCCAACTAAAAAATCTCGTTTTTTTATAAACCGTGTTATGAATCTTGTACCGTGGGTGTGTTCATAAACATATAAACTGATCTAGCAAAGTTATTTGATGATTTCCCTCATACCTGATCCACGTTTCCATATAAAATGAAAAAAAAAAAACTGGATTAAGTGTAGCTCCACAAGTCTGGAGCTACACGTCTGCGTCAGTCTAATTATGTAGCTTTAAGGTTGAGTGGTAGAGAATGCCTTGTTGCAATAAGTCCGCCTATGCAAAACTACTGTTATATAAAGTTTTAATAAATAAGTAAATGGTTTTCAGATTAGCTGTCCTTAATCATAATTAACACTGCACTACATAACAACAAGTTACCAGCTGACTGTTTAACTTCAACCACTTATATTAATTTGATACCTACCTCAGTTCTCACGTCGTCTATACGTTATGGTAACTAGACCGTATCAAATAGATTGTCAGCATTCGGTATCCTATGATATCTATCTGATCAGCTTCTATTGCGAAAATTAGTTCTTAGCTTGCCACTCTAGTTTTGTGACTAACTAGTTTATAGGTTTGAATTCAAACGAATGAGTCACTGTATGCAAGGCTAGATCAACCACGTAGAAAGAGTAGCAAATGGTACGGGCCCCGTGCTTTGCGGTAGGTGCGGCGCTTTGGGGTAGGTCCCGCACTTTGGGGTAGGTCCCACGCTTTGAGGTGGGTCCCGTGCTTTGGGATTATATATAAATACTAAAATGGGAATTTAAAAAAAGGGTGGGTGAGTGTAGGAGGATGAATATTGAATACTTTACGATCTAAGTATTCTCATACAACCTACCAAATAACAAAAAAAAAAAATTAAAATCGGTCGAACCGTTTCGGAGCGGTGCGATCACAAACATCGTGATACAAGATATCGAATACAAGTTTTGAGACGGACCTTTCAAAAACAAACAAACAAAATATAGCTCGATGGGTCTTAGTTCTTCTTAGAACGTTATTGTTCCTAAAATGTAATAGCACAATAGCAGTGAGAACAATTAAACCGACTTCATCAATGTCTGCAAATGTGAAAATTCAAAAAAAAAGTCTAGAAATTAAAAACAATCTTTTTTCCTTCCTTTATTATTATCTATCTACTATTTATCTTTGAATTAAAATTCATTGATTAATTTTGTAAACTACTACTTATACGATCTTGTAGATCGTATACTTATAATGTTTGGTCCATCCTATATTTCGTCGAAAGGTATCTAAAATAGTGATGCTAATGTCAATATAAACTTACTAATCATCAAAATTAAATTAGTAATTGTAAAAATGTAGGTACAAAAACGTATAAAAAACAATGTCAGTAAATGAAAATTGGTAAAATTGAATTAGAACAGTACAAAAATGACGTAAAAAGATAAAACACTGTCAGCAAAAAGTACAATGTTAGCAAAAAAATAATTTATAAAATTTTACTCAATTATAACTATAATAAATTTCTTAATAATACAATGTCACCGAATACAAAATTGTCAAAATTAAATTAAATTGAACAAAATTATCAATCCTTACTAATTTTATAAAAGCGAAAGTGTGTTTGTTTGTTACGTCTTCACGTCTAAATAGCAAACCCGATTTTGATGAATTTTGGTACAGAGATAGTTGGGACCCTGGAGACGGACATAGGCTATTTTTTTCACGCAGGCGAAGCCGTGGGTAAAAGCTAGTCAATTATAAAGCAAACATCACAGAGCCAGCCAATTGGCAGACGTTTTAATCTAAAGCCGTCTAAGTGAAAGGGACCAAGGTTTTCAAAGTAATAATATTTCATCTACTAAGTGCATCTCAGGTTATCATTCAAGGAACTTGCTGCTTTAGCGAATGAAATCGAATATGGCTGGCAAGCTTGCAACAGAGACTAGTTATAAGATATTTTTTTATTATTATTGATGAGGCTCGTACTTGATCACTATCTCACCTGATGGTAAGCAATGATGGTGGTCGACGATGGAGCACACTTGCCCAGAAGTAATATATTCGCTCTTGACTTGAAGACCCTTAAATTGTAGCTATCAGGAAATAGAGTCCGGCAGGGAATTCCACTCCTTAACTGTACGCACAATGAATGTGTCCCCAAAACGTTTTGTGCGTTCGGGTGAGATTTTTACCATGATCTGGTGGAGCATCGCCGTACGTCTGCTGGTTCGATGATGGAACGGGCGCGGGCAGAATTAAGTTATGCGATTCCAATGCACACTCCCCGAAATGCAACCGTTAGAAAACCGACGTTAGTAACTCTGTGAGTAATAAATTAGTTCTTTTTGACTGGAGGTATGATAAAATCCATAATGATAGAGCATCAAACAAAGCTTTTGTTAAAATTAAATGAATGATGTTGGTTGATATATTTTCTTAAAGCAATGTAAGCTACTCATACTGAACAGGACCACTTAGGTTTGAAGAATTTATATTACCTACATTTAGGTACTTAAAGTTTTAGTTACTTAAATATTTAAAGCTTTTATGGAAACTTACATAATGTAATTAAACTAAGTTTTACTAGGTATTTATTTATTTAAAAATATAACTTTAATGTGTAACCAGAACACTTATACTCTAAAATCTTTAATACTAAAAACAACTTACTCAATTTTTTTTTTCAAAAAAATGAATTTATCCATTTACAATTTTGTAACAGCTTGTCATGGAAGATATCCATATCTATGGTGACATCGGGAATCGTGTTCAATTGCAACACGTAACTGCAATTCGCTTATAATTTTTGCAAGTCATCACTCACATGATTTCGGAACTGTACACACAAAAGCGAACCAAAATTATATCTACGTCATCTCCCCTACCCGCTACCGTTAAAATCACATACGCTTATAGTGCACAAAACGCCATAAAAAGTAAAATTCAATACGGAAGGGGACGCTCGCCACCAACCCCAACCTTTAGCAAACGCAAACATTTATAAAGGATTCAAGAAGGGGAATGCCAGTAATTCTGTTAATGGACGTTGAAACTCCGACTCTAATTAGCTTTCATGAAAATTATCTCGAAAAGATTTTATTTATTGCTTCCTTTTAATATTTTTCTCTTTGATGACTGTTAAATGAGTGGAACGAAGCCTGGCGAAAATATTGAGTGGCTTGAGAAGAGATGGTGAAGTACTGAATGAGTGGATCTACTAATAGGTTAAATGAGTTAGGGAAGACTTGAGAAACTGGATAAATCATACTGATGTTATAAAAGTGAAAATTTGTTTGGAATTGTGTTTTTTTTTAAACGGTTTATTTATTCTATAGCTTCTCCAGCTCTAGAGCTGGATGGTAGGCCTGTTAGACTTCTACTGACAAAAATCACACCTACATTTTTTCTTTGCCTTGAGTTCCAGGACCCCGGGGTTACCTTTAGGACTACCCATGGTATGTAATGGTGTGTGTTTATACCTCCTTCACACTCGATCACACTAGACTTGGGAATACCTTCCCTTGAGTTAATTTTCAACTATCACGTAGATGAAATCTCTAGCGGAAGCTAGTTATGTGATATAATCTTCATATAAGACTTGGCGGTGTGTAGGTAAATACCTACTATCTACATAGCAAGAAATCCTAACTAATATTATAAATGTGAAAGTGTGGATGTTTGGATGTTTGTTACTTAATCACGCAAAAACGGCTGAACGGATTTGGATGAAATTTGGCATGCATATAGCCTTTGACATGGAAAAGAACATAGGCTACCTTTTATCCCGATTCCTTAAGTACCTAATGCCACGCGGGCGAAGCCGCGGGCAAAAGCTAGTATACAATAAATTGAAATGAAGAAAATATAAAAAAAAAATATTTTTGGTTTAAAGCTGCGGCCGGCTCTTAACCTTTCCAATACCGTAGTTAGAGTTACAATAATTAGCGCGGATAAGTAGAGTGCAATCGTAAAGATGTTAATAAATGTAATAATAAAACCAAATCAGTGAAAAAAATCTGTTGTTACCATGCTGGATTCAAATTACATACCGATAGCACGCTCTTACACACACGGAATGATCTTTGGGCCTAACTAGCACTTAACCGGTTTAGTATAATTGGTAGCTAATTAACAGACAATAGATTTGGCCTATTATATCAGCCGATCTATCAGTCGTTTAGTACAGATTTCCGGGTCACAGCACATATTGTATGTAGCTATTAATAATACTAACTGGATCTCAAGCCACGACAGATTGTACCGGTTGCAAATTTTGAGGGTCTTAAAATAGTTTTGATACTTTAATTAAAATTGTTAATGCAGGAAATGGAATGAAATACTCATTTTTTTAGTTGGGAAATCATCTAACGTCATCTCCCGCCCTTGGGCGGGGCGGGAGGGCGTGTAAGACTTTTACTGACTAAAACCCACTCCTGTTCTTTCTTTACCCTCGTTCCAGGGCCCCATAGTTTTCTTTCGCATCACCCACGGCCCCAGTAGGCTTTGACCAGCTTCGACCCTGCTGGGCCCCTATGTTTGCTGACATCTTAAGGCGCGCGTGGAACACTACGCGCCGTCGACGACTTGGGCTCGGTCCGGACGGTCACCGGACAGTTAGACAGCGAGCTACCCATTGCTCGCCATTCGCAAGCCCGAAAGGAAATGAGTACAGAAGGTGGCTTTTATTCGTTAGAAATCTGTATTTAACAAAAAAAAACGAACACAACTTGGCGTAATCTGCACTTCTGCCCTCTCACATTGCGCAAGGTTCTTGTATAGAACATGAGCCACTCGTTAGAGTTCTCCAAGTGCCACTCATTAAAATGCTGTAGTGAGTGTAGCCTCCACTTGGCCCATAGAATTTCAGGTTTTTATCATCGAAGACGACTTTGGTCTTATTCTATTTTTCAAACCGATGATCTGGTGAGGGTTTCGGGAATGGGATGATTGCGAGACGCATAGGAAACGGTCGTTGTGGCTACGAAAAGTTTTGATTTATAACAAAAGTCCATGCACATAGGCGATAGTATTTCAGCTTCGCAGACCAATTCTTTCCAAAGCGACTGAAACGTAAGTAGTTCGGATCTTTTCGTGAATTTATGGCGAGACTCATAATCGATCGCCACCCTGCCGAGTGAGAACTACCCTCGGTGTACGAATGATATTGTTTGCGGGTACATGGAACACAGAGTGGTTTTATAATTAATATTGATGGTGGGTAGGTGGAAAAGTTTTTCAAGTTTTAGTTCAGAATGACCTAATGATTATCGGAAAAACTTTTGATTTATGACATTCTATAAAGGACCAAGCCCATATACACTGGCGAAAGTATTTTAAAATATTTCAGCATCGCAGACTAATTCTTTCCGAAGCGACTGGGCGAGTCTCATAATCTATCGCCACCCTGCCGAGTGAGAGCTACCCTCGGTATACGAATGTTATTGTTCGCGGGTACATGGAACACAAAGTGGTTTTATAATTAATATTGATGGTGGGTAGGTGGAAAAGTTTTGATATGGATACAGTTGAATTGGTACGGTGTTGTTAATATTTGAGCATGATTGAATGTAGCATGTAGTTTTTTGTTTATATTGTAAAAAGTTTGATTGTTTACCTTGTAATGGTTAGGGCTTTCATCCCGGATGTTTCGGTTTCAAAAAAATATTCAAATCTCGACGATTTTTTGACATATTCGAGACTCGAGACTTATATCTCTAGACTCGGGAATAACGAGAATTTTGAGCCTTGCGTAGATTTTTAAAAATGGTTGGGTTTTAGTCAGTCGTAGTAAGTAAAAGTCTGACATGCCTTCTCGCTCCACCTAGAGCGGGAGAAGTCATTTTGTTGATTTCCCACCAATTGCAATTTCCACTGCTATGAAAAAAACAATCGAATATATTTATATTTTTTTTGGGAATTATTCTAGTGCACGTTGACGGCAATACGTCATCAATTTTGATTGCTACGCTAATTTGTATACAATTTTTAAGAAAATTTCAAATGTCCCCATAGACTGTTCATCTTTTATAAATATAAATAAAACTAGAGGTGTCTGTTAGTTTGAAAGTAACATTTTTTTACTAAACGCTTATAAGAAGTATAATTCGATACCTTTAAACCTTTTAAATACCGTCAATTTGAGACACAATAGTAAGACAATAGATGCGCGAACGCCGACGTTTGCTTGGGGTTTAATGAATTAACCATTGCAATTTTTGAAATTTTTGTCTCTCTGTCTTGTTTGTTCTGATTAATCTCCGACTCGCTTATTGATAGCTGATATTATAAGGAGTAATTTAGAAAAATAATCACCGATAACCAGTGCGGGTCGCGGGCATCTCATGGACGCGAGACGCACAAACAAGACCGGTCAATATGGCGACATTTGGGGGAGGCCTATGTCCAACAGTGGACGTCTGTCGGCTGAAATGATGATGATGATGATGAATTACGGTAGTAGGGTTCCGCACAAAAATACCTTCTTGAAATTTAATCCAAATGGTACCTATTGTGCGTTTACTAATACGAAGCAGACAAAATCGTGGGCTCCAGTTAGTTAATTATAAATATGGCAAAATAACTTTTAATTAAGCAGCTTGTACAAGTTTATCCGGATTTGGGAATTACCTTTCATAAAATATACATAATAATATGTAACTTCTAAGTAGTTAAGTAATTGGATCAGATATATACACTTGAGAGCAAAAAAATCGCACATGGCTTGTAATTTCGTTTAATACTGTTTTTTTCTTAAATCTAAAGATATTGAGTACAAATTATTGAGCGAAATTGAAGCATATAAAGTTAGCTTTATAAGAACACAAAATTAAGATCATTGACCTTCACGTAACTCACAAAAACCAGCGGTATGCCCAATTCCCCAAATTCACCCATTTGCATTTCATTACTTACACCTTTACCTGGAGCTACAAAAAGGGTGCTGTTGTGGAGTTTTAATCAGTTTCCGTTAACGTGATAACGTCTCTATTAGAAACAGACGGATTTACTGGAAAACTATGGATACCACGCCCGCAGAAGCCGTTCAAGTTATTGCCTTGCCCAAAGCAGGCCATAATCAAAATGAAGTCGCTCGACAGCTAAATTTTAGCTGCTTTCCTGTTCATCTGGTATGCCAGAGGTTTTAAGAGACCTGTAGGTATATTCGGCGACCAGAATATGGCCGGTGGCGCATAGGATCAGGGCGTGATTATCGCTTTTCTGTAACAAGTACTTTAAGAAATCGGCTACTGAACACGATTGAACTGACAAAAAACTTTCAAGAAGTTTGCAATGTTAGTATAAGTCAGTGGACGATTAGGTAAAGACTGGGTGAAGCAGACCTGACTGCACATCACTCAGCAAATGGTACCAAATTGACCACAGCTCACCAACAAGCCCGGCAATAATTTGCCACGAAACACTTAAATTGGTTGTATGCCTAATGGGAGGCTGTTGTGTTTTCTGATAAGTTCAGAATGACTTAGATGATCATGATGGATGCTGTAGGGTCTACAGAAGGTCATCAGGGTAATTTTAACAATGCTGCATAAGCGAAGAAGTGGGTTTTGGAGGCGAATTGAGGTGGTATAATGTTGGACACTAAAACTGACATTGTATTCATCACTGGGCCATTACTGGCCTGATATCGAGAGGATTGACGGCTTTATGATACATAAAAAAAGTGCTCGAAGAATATGTGAAGCCACTCGTGTGGCTTATGGTAGATTTTTTTCCTTAATGCAGAACAACACCAGATCGCACGTCGCCAGAACAGTTTGCGACTACATGTAAGACGTTGGAATCATTGCGATAGAGAGGCCAGCTCGTAGTTCTGGTCTTAATCCAATTGAGCATATCTGTAATGACCTTGAAAGAAGACTTAGAGCAAAAAGCCTGGCTCTACACGCCTCCATGAGCTTCAATTTGTCGTTGACGAGAAGTGGGACGTTATACCCTAAGATTTAATGGTAAAATTTATACAGCTGATGAAAAATCGAGTAACAGCTGTAAATAAGGCTAAGAGGAGGAAATACACTTTATTGACAAACAAGATGACCAAGAATTTTAAGTTTGACTCTCATTCTTTCTTAAGTGAAATTTGGTAATTTTTCCCATTTGTTGGATTTTGTGCTCTAAACCCTTTCAAGGACATTTTTTACACTGTATTTCATATCATTAGAAAGGTAATTAAATAGGCTTTCAATTAGTGTACGACATGTTTTCAATAACTATTCACATTCATGACAAAAACTGCCTTAACAAAAAGAGTTATGATGTGCGATTTTTTTGCTCTCGAGTGTATTTCTATTTCGGTTCACTTAATATCATGTAATTTTCTGTACTTAATGAATATTAATTTTATTTATAAGCAGTAGGTAGAAGGTAGTAATTTTGCTCTACTTACGTCACGTTATATTAAGAAGCCATATTTCAAATGTAACGTAAATCCTTTGAGTTTAATAACTTGTAAGTGACATGACTACTTGAGTAGTTAAAATGTAATTTAAGTGTATTTACTTACTTGGGAAAGTTTATGTAATTTATTTTAGACGAAGGTATGTTTTATATCTACTTATCACATTATTTATTTTATGATGTCATTATTTTCTTGTGATCCGATATTTAATTACACTAGTTAATTTGTACAGTTGCCATCACGGATCTTGAGCGCTCGGCGTCAGAGTGGGGATCGCTTTGCGCATTCCATACATTGGCGAGCCAATCGTCTTCGTTGTTAGATACATGCAGCAACGCAGGGAACGAATTAGGAGTGAGCAAGTCACTGACACTCCCTGCCCCCGCGTCTCACTTCGCACCACTAAAAAAACCGAATAAGTATTTGACTTCTGCGGAACAGCTCAAGATCCGTGATGGCAACTGTAAACACTGTTTCGTAGTGTGTAGTGCAAAGACTTGAAATGTGTAAGGCAGAACAACGAAATCTTGAGAGTTGGTTTTGGTAAATGAATTATGTTTTGTAAAAAGTCATAGAACAAAAGTTGTTGTTTGTGATGTAAGTAACTTAGTTCTGAGAGGTGGCCAGTGTTTTTCAAATAACCCTGTATATATAAGGGGGGAAGGGGTAAGTGTGCGAAATCGATCTAAACTAAATCACACTAATATTATAAAGGCGAAACTTGGTGAGTACATACACATAAAAGCTACTCCAGTATGTTTTTTACGTTTTCTTACATTTTCACGTTCAAACGACTGTACGGATTTCGATACTTTTTATTCTGGAAGTACCTAAGTAAAAAAAAGGAAAAAAAAAAGAAAAAGAAAGTAACATTATATATATCTATGTTGCCTTGGGATAATCTAGTATCACGCGGGCGAAGCCAATAGCAGCAGCTAGTAATGTAATAAATATTCCTAGTTTATATTCTTAAATCCTTGACCCGCACTTAAACAATTACACTCCGACATTATATTTTCATATGAAATCTAATAATTTTATACAACGCGCCATATGTTAGTCATATTTATTTTAGTTTGGCACGACAAGGGGCGTCGTGCGGCGAACTTATTTAATTAATTAAAACCATTGTGTGCCATTATGTTTCACATTTTATGATGTATAGTTTAGTCTATCATTTTATTTCTATGACACGATGCAAGCACATTGAGTGTTGTGTTGTGAAAGCAGCGGCTCTCAACATGTGGTTGATTGATATTGAATTTTTTATTGGCCATCAGAAGCAAAAAAAGTTACTTATTTATTAACTTACAGAAAATTATTAATACAATTTTTATCCGGACAGTTTATTTATTTAAAATATTTTTTTACTGTATCACAGTCCAGCTTTTAAGCCAAAATTGCATTCTCTAGCAGCAAATTCTGCAAGTTCCAGTAAGTTTATTATGTTAAGCGGAGCTCAAAGGCTCGTTTTTCAAACACTTTTTTTGCATCAAACAACCAATGTTTTATTTTAAGAGAATCCAAAAGCGAAATGGTATCTATACCTGCCAACTTTTTAAACTTCATTCACTCAATAATTTGAAATAATTCTGAACGCTTTTTCACACACAAAAACACAGATTTCATCACGGTTTTTGAATATTTACGAATACGACTCTCATATTTCATTCATACAGCTACTACATAGTACTACATAGTCCTTGTAAAAAATAATGCCCGTTGCTCGCAGAACGTACAACAACACAGGACAACTACAAAGGATTGCAGCGCCCCAATAAAGAACGCGCACATAAAAATGTTGGCGAACTCTGCTCTCACGAATAATGCGCGCACACCCCTACGTAGCATAAACAGGGGTGGCCCACACGTGTATGATTTCACACTTGATTTATATTCATCCTACAGAGTCATATTATATTACGAAGCGTTCGGTTACGGGTCGGATTGGATTGGAGAGCGTGTCTAGTGTCGATATTGAAATATTTTTAATTAATTTTACGGTAATGGCTAGGGTGTAATTTAGGGAGGCGAAATAGGGAGTGATTGTCAATATTTGTGTCGATAAATTGCCTAAACTTCTACAATGATATATGGTCTTATGGTTTAGCCAATAAACCAATAAAAACACTAATAGAAAATTACTTTAGATGTGACTTTGAGAGCAGTCATAACAGCCCCAATTTACGAGATGTATGTCTTGGGTTCAGGCAGGTGCTTTAAATCGTGTTGAAACCGGCATGTCCTAACAAAAATACTAAGATATGTGACATCCACCAACCCGCAGTGGGCTACTTAGTGGCTCATTCTTTTTAGAAAATAGGCCTGAGTCCTGGCAGTGGGAACATCATAAGGTTGATTATGCTTTACCACGAAAGAAAAATAACAGTATATATTGCTCATAGCATATTATGAACTTTTAGCTTAGATCTTTTTTTGTCAAGACTAGTAGAGGGTTGGCAACATTGGTAGGCAACAATGACCAAATGAAAAAAAAAAACAAATCTCGTTTAGGGTATGAAGTGAAGCATATAAACCCTTTGGCATCAAATTCATGGTGCAGTTTACGTAACACGATGGGGACTTATGGGCTCCATGGATGGTTGACTTGACGAGAACAATCAAGTTTTATGATGTTCTTTAGCTAGCTTGTCCTGTTACGATACACTCTTAAGTGATATAACTCTAAGCAGTGGTGGCCCAGTAGTAACTAAATTTGTTTTTTTTTTTTTTTTAAATAAGAAATTTTATTTGCTCAAACATGCATACCGAATTAAAATAATACATGCATGCAAGATCTTAAGTCGAGAGTGAATAGGTTTCTTTTAGGTAAGCGCTTTCCATCGTCGACCGCATCGTCGCTTTCCATCAGGTTAGATAGCGTTTAAGCGCGAACCTATCAACCATAATAAAAAAAAAGTGGCTCACGACATGTCTGCCATTTCTGATGGCGTGCAAATATCTTAGGTTCAACGAGTATTATATTATTATTATCTATTAATGAAATAATTATTTTTTAAATTCTACTTATGAATTAAATATCAGCCACAGTAAAACATTTTTTTATATTCAATTACATATTTATATTATCAAATTATTTATTTTCCTTGTTCAATATTACAGATTATAATTATTATAATTAATATTTTAATTATATTTAATAACATTCAATTAAAATAATATAGGCATTCTTCAACGGCACATACCTGAGTTGTAAAAACTTCGTAAAGAAACGGACATGTCATAGAATAAAAAAATCGAAGACACGTGATCTTCACTAATCCGTACTCGACCCGTGTATTGGAATTCTTACGGTTAAACGTTAAAGAATATGCCCTTTTTATTTATCGTTCTATTCCTACGTAACTTTATCGTCAAAACTATCTGGCCTATAAAATATGACCTGCCACTCAAGAATAAAGCAGTTATCTATCGATGAAAAAATTTTAGCAATCGGACCAGATTTTTGAGACAAACAAAAAAACATAATGTAGATACCGATTCATAGGTAGTTGCTACAGCAAATAAGCTCAGAAAGTAAGCAGTTCCAGCTTTAAATCTAATTTCCTCCAACATTGAGATTAAGTCTTAATCGCTAAAAGTAAGCTTGCTATCTCTTCCTTACTTTCCAACTCATTTCGTCGACGACTTAAAAACTCAGGAATGTCTTAAAAGTTCCAATGTCTCGAATCCTTTTTCCATTTAGAAAGTACTTGATGAAGTTAATTTGGAAAAACACTGCAGCTACTAATCGAATTCAGTGGAAATATCACTTGTTTATCCTGGTGACGTTCTTGATGGTAATGAACTTTGGTGCAGCGTGATCAAACTGACCATTTATTTTTTAACATAAAACTGGACTTCACACTAATATAATATTACTAGCTTTTGCCCGCGCGGCTTCGCTCCCGCTCTTCCCTACTCCACCCTACTATACCTTGCTCTATCCTACTGTACCCTACTCTACCCTACTCCACCCTACTCTAACCTACTCTACTCTACCCTACACCACCCCACTCTACTCTTCACCACCCTACTCTACTCTTCACCACCCTACTCTACTCTACACTATCCTAAATTTTTTTTTTCCATAAGAACCTTCTCACAATAACAAATACAAAAAAACAAAAATTGGTCCAGCCGTTCACGCGTGATGGCGTGACCAAGGAAATAAGGATTCATTTTTATAAGTAAAGTATATAAAGAGATAAAGGCGAAGGTTTATGAGTTTGTATATTTGTATATGTATAAACTATAGCTGCTATCAGCGGCTTTGAAAATTATCTCAAAAGATCATACTCTCGGGATAAAAGTATCACTGTAGGCTATTCCAGGATATAGTCTGCCCGTGTACCAAGTTTCATCGAAATCTGTCCAGCTATTTGAGTGTGAAGAAGTAAAAAATATACACATACATACTCACAAACTGTGTGATACATCACTCAGTTTGTGAATATGTATGTACTACTCAAAAACAACTTTTAATGATCTTTATTTATAATAGAAAGAAAAAATGTTTCTTATCAACGTTAAAAGACGAGCTCCATGTTTTTATATTTTCGCGTGGTTTTGCAAAATGGGACTGTTTGGGCGTCCCGGAGTTATTGCAGACAACAGGCAGGGCAGGTGATCCATTAAAAGAGACAGTCCCGTTCAAAACCGAACGTATAGTCTTTTATAGCATGATAATATCCTACTCAAATTATCCCACCGACACCCAGTAAAAATATACATACGTCAGAAACCTTTTTATAACGTTACTAAAGCTGCGATTGTTTTAAATTACTATGCCCAACTTGTGTTACACAATTTGTATTGTAATTTTTCGATATCGGCTCAAAAAGTAGAACATTTTGATAAGTTTGTGGTATACGAGTAGTCGAGTCTCAAATTATCTTGTAGGTAGGTACTGTGGACGATTTCGTCCATTCTCTAAACTCCTAAACCCATACACCAAGCATTGTTTACTACAAAAGAGGCCCTTTAAAAAGTTAGCAAGGTGTCACTTGCCAAACTACCCGCGTGTTCGATAAGTTGGCGGTAAAACTTCTCTCGGAAAACTTCGGGAATGTTCGATGAACTAAGTTATCTCAGAAATCGGTAGTTTGCAAACGCGAAGGAATTCTGCATGTTTCGAACTTAGAGCTTAGGTCCCTCGCCCACGGCGACTTTTTGTAACGATGCTGTCGCGCGTTCGCATCGATACAGTCGCGATGCTATAGCGTGTTGGCATGTTTTCTAAGCCGCGTACAGACATCGCGAGGCGTGCGTCGCGAATGGTTCGTCACGCATGCCTCCACCTGAGGCATACGACGGCACATTTATGCGTGCGTCCTGAACGACACATGCTCAAACTGAGCACGCAAACCACCACGCACGGTGTTCGCTAGTAGAAAACGCAAACAACCCCTGTCCGTCCACACGGAGCGTGAGGTTCGTACTGAGGCGGCGTTCGCAACGATCGTATGACGCGAATGCTCACTGTGAGCACATACGTCTACACAGCTCGAGGCATATGAAACGAACCATTCGAAACGAACCTTGCGATGTCTGTAGCGCGGCTCTTTAGTGCTTGCAAATGCGACTAACGCACGTTAGTAGCGATGCTATCACGCGCTTACGAAACGCGCGACAGTATCGCTACAAAAAGTCGTCGTCGGCAAAGGCTTAGGTTCCTATAATATTTGTGTGTTCGGGAAGTTCGAAGACAGTTTTATATGTCTGCGTTAATGCTGGTTTCGTAACATATTGCTGGCTTGTAATGCGGATTATGATGTTATGTAAATATTGCAATCAAGTAAAGGATTTAATGTTGCAGAAGTTGTAATAATCCGAAGTTGAACATGATCATGTGTATAAGTAGACTAGTTTCTGCCAGCGGCTAGGCTCGCATGAAAATAGGACTTTCATACAAACTTCCAACCCTAGGGGTAGAGTTTCGTAAAATCAGTTCTTAGCGAATGTCTACACCCTATAAGGAACCTACATGCCAAATTTTAAGTTTGTATGTGTTATAGTTTCTGAGATTTCGTGAATAATCAGTGAGTGGTATTTATAACTTAATTGAAAAGCTTTTCGTACAAAACTTAATTTGTGTAAGTGTTTGGTTAGAGGTGCGGAGCTTTTCGAAAGAGTTACCTCGGCCCTGGAAAAAAGGCAACTAAGGAACATAGGTGGGTTTTAATTAGGAAAAGTTTCAGTTATTTGATGATATCCCACACCAAAAAAGCCGTAGGAAACTCGATAACTTACCTATGAATGCGAACTCATAGTGCCCTAACTACATTTTTTACAATATTGATTTAAATATTTCTTTCAGCTAAAATTGATAATTATGAGTAAACCAGGGCTGTCTAAAAGTGTTTCAATAAATATTCAATAGATAATTGCTTAAAATATTGTTATGGTTTTTTGTGTATAATCCAAAATAATGGAAAGTGTTATACCGGCCTAAACTATATTATGCAACTTAAATTCAGCCCGCTAAAACTTCACTGTCACAATCTGACATTAGTTAGGTTACGTCAATGGCAATCAAAAGTATCAATAATAATATACCTCCCTACTCCACTGTCGATCACCAATCACTACCTAAATCCATAGATACCAGACTATATTTCTATGCCTTACTCTCTATCACGTGTATATGGCACTAAATCTCTTCATCCGACCGAACAGTCAAGTTACACGTCAGATCGCACAAGATTGCTAAAACCTTAGGCTGCCGGTCTACCAAAGCGGAGTGTGGCAGCGGAGCGGAGCAAAAGAGTAATGCAGAGTTGCAGACCCAGCTCCACATAATGAAAAAAAAAAAAAACATTTCAGTATGCGGTGCTAGGTTGCGTGCACGCGACGAGTCATTTCGAGATCCCGGCGACGGCGTCGGGGGTTTGGCTCCTCTCTCTGCTTCCCCGCTCCGTTTCCTCATTCCGTTGCCCCACTCCGCTTCTTGGTTATTTAACAATTTTTAAACTAGTTCATACTCCCTGTCTTATTTATTTATTTGCACTCATGCTGCGAATAGTTGTTACACTATTGTATTGACCCCGGTAGGGCACAGCAATTTTTATATTGTTAATATTGCATGCATTACATTATACAAATGAAGAGGAGCCGAGATTTTGGGCCGTCCTATTGGTTACTATTTCTCCGTTGCTCCGCTCCGCAGCCGCGTTCCGCTCTGGTGGCTAGGCAGCCTAACGCGTACCACCGAGGTAGTTAGTATCCCTTTCAAAGGCTTCCCAGCGTTGGGGTATTTCCATTACGGAGTAGGAAATGTCTTTGATTGGCGATCAACCGTTTGCCGGTGTGACAGGATTGGTATACCGATATTGGTTGGCTTTCGGGTTGATGAAATGGAAACTTGGGAATGGAGTTGATAACGGAGATGTGAATGGACTGATTTTTGCATTTCTTATCACACTATTATAATAGACTGTTTCCCAGCAACGGGAACATTGAGTTTAGGCTAATTGTGAGTGAGATAGATGGTTAAATTCATGTCAACTGTAATAATACATGTCACTGATATAATACCAGAATTTATTTTGGAAATACCTCTTGGGGGCCGCTGATCCTGCCTTATCCTGCTTCACCCTTTCACGTTCCTAGTCCCAGTAGTTTCGGCTGTGCTTTAATATGTCAGTTTCTCCTTTTAATAAACAGATAATTCATCTGTTGGTTAGAACACCTCTATTTTGTAAGTTTTTCCACGTCTAACTGCTCATCTTGTTATAAAACATATGAGCATCTCTCTTGCCAATGTTCTTAAACAATTTAATCAGTAAAGTATCTCTCAATTCCATAACTTAACTGGTATTATTTGGTATACTGCTGGCAGTGTGCCCAGTGGGCTCTGAGGTAGCCAAACGAGCAGTCTTGTGGTTACGGCAAATGGGAGTGCTTTTACAGACTCAGTAACTATATTTTGGAATCTTAACGCAAGACGTTTTATGAAGCTTTTTTTAAGATTATTGTTTTGCAGGTTTGAAGTTAAACTTGCTTTAGTATCGTTGGGTTCAGCAGTTTCATGTTAAGTACCTATCGTTCGTACCTTTATGATTTGAAATAGTGGAGTTAGACTCCATCTTTTTGGGTTCAAAACTATTATTTGTAAAGCACGTCATTTTGCATGATTGAGTGAATCATATTGTCAAGGAACAGATTCACAATTCCCGTATTTTTATGAATGGTGGCATTCTAAACTATGCTAATAGAATAATGAGGCTGAGATTTTTGCTTTTTTAACAAGCTAATCTCTGGAACTAGTAGTCGGATTAGGCATAATCTTTGTGTAAGGCATAGCCTGATTATATTATACTTATAACAAACAACACGCTATAAGTCAAAAAAGCAGCCCAGTAACCAAAGACGCTGGTGAAATCATAGGGAATATCTAGTCTGTGAACATCTGTCAAAAATATGTCTTGTTAACCGACATTTTAGACAAGTTTCTGTTTTTGATGGATGCGATTTTTCTCATGTTCAATCAGAGTATAATAAAGTAATATTGTTCAATTTTGACGTGTCATACTGAGAGGCTGACTAAAAGTAAAATAGTGATATTCAGACCATTTAACCCTCCATACCCATCACTCCAACTTTTAATGTATCCTCTATTAATCCTAACTAATATTATAAATGAGAAAGTGTGGATATTATAGCCTTTGACATGGAAAAGAACATAGGCTACCTTTTATCCCGATTCCTTAAGTACCTAATGCCTAGCGGGCGAAGCTGCGGGCAAAAGCTAGTCCTTTTATAATTAAACAATAATCCGAGTTGTCTTGCACGCTCGAAGTTGCATCAAAACTGTTTAAATTTCAACAGTTGCGAACGTTTCGAGCCAGCGTTGTCCAACTTTGTCTAAACTGTTTTATGTGGACTTTAAGCAATAAATATTAATTGTGGGGAAATGAGGAAAGCTGGGGTTGGAGACAGAATTTGTTGGTAGTTGTGCGGTTTATTACTGTTTTTTATCTGCTCTTAGCTCACATGTGGTATTTAGTTTTAACAAAACACAATCCACTTTGTTTTCAATCGGATTGCGGATGTAACATCCGAATTGTTCCCAAATACTTCAAAAACATTAGAATGTTTTTGAAGTATTTGGGAACAGTCAGCCTTTTTGTGACTTTTGAACAATCTTGCAGCCTCATCAACTTCCTAACCTTAGGCGTGTCAGACTTTTACTGACTAAAACCCCCTTCTGTGTTCCAGGACACCGGGGTTCCCTTTCGTACAACCCATGGCCCCTGTAGGCTTCGATCCTGCTGGGCCCCCTACAGCTTTACTCTCCTTGAGGCGCGCGAGCTGCACTACGCGCCGTTAACGAGTCGGTCTTGGTCCGGCCGGACAGCGAGCTACCCTTTGCTCGTCGCCCTCAAGCGCACGTCTACGGTGACTGTAAATCGAGGTCGGGATCCTGGATCGGCTTCCAGTCTAACCGGGTGCTGCTAAATACCCGTGTTTTATCTAGAACAAATCCGTAGCCTATCTTCCATAAATATTTCGTTCAGACAAAAAATATAAGCACAGCGAGAGATAAATAAATTGGTTCCACAATGGCGTCTAATATTTCAGAAATGCCAACTTGAATTCTAAAGCGGAACAATTTCGCTGAACATCTGTTAAGAATTTCCTTCAAATTGGATGAATTCCAATGGAAATTAATTTTTAAGTTTTTTGACAGCATCTCAAGCTTGGAGAATTTCGGTTTATAAAATACTTAGTTGTTAGCAACGATATTATACCCCAATGACTATATAATTCTCTTTGCTACACCCGGATTCCGTATCCGTGTAGGACGTGCGTAAGGTTTGCTCTAAGATCGAAGATATTCCACTACGGGATGAGGTCTGCAGTTTTTTTTTTTTTTTTTTTAATGGTGGGAAAAAATCATGCATTGACATCCCCCGCCCTTGGGCGGAGCGGGAGATAGTGTCAAACTCTTACTGACTAAAAAACCCACCCCGTTCCTTCTTGCCTTCATACCGGGGCTCGAGCGCCCTTTCGGATAACCCTGGCCCCAGTAGGCTTCGACCCGGCTGGGCCCCTGCTGTTGCTGACAACTCCTTGAGGCGCGCGGGAACAGTGCGCGCCGTCGACGACTTGGGCTTGGTCCGGACAGTTAACGGACGGCCTGACAGCGAGCTACCCATGGCTCACTGTCCGCAAGCCCGCGCCTACGTTGGCCGGAAATCGCGATCAGAATCCCGGCGGCGGCGGCGGCGATAACGCCGTTGCCTGATGCGTTCGGCCTCCTCCTTTGCGAGCATTACTGCTTCGCAGAAGTCGGCAACCGCCTGCCACTCCTCCTCGCTCCGGACCATGGCGAGGTCTGCAGATGGTGGAATGAATTTTAGTTATTTTTATTTTTTCACAGCATCAGATGGCTTTTAGTCAGTTTCATTTCTTCGCAACCCCAGATAGGTTTTAGTCAGTTCCATTTCTCTGCAGCCCCAGATGGGTTTAGTCAGTTCCATTTTTCCGCAGTCCCAGATGGGTTTAGTCAGTCCTATCTCTCCACAGCCTCAGATAGGTTTTAGTCAGTTTCATTTCTCTGCAGCCTCAGATGGGTTTTAGTCAGTTCCATTTCTCTGCAGCCCCAGATGGGTTTAGTCAGTTCCATTTTTCCGCAGCTCCAGATGGGTTTTCATCAGTTTCATTTATCCGCAGTCCCAGATGGGTTTAGTCAGTCCTATCTCTCAGCAGCCTCAGATAGGTTTTAGTCAGTTTCATTTCTCTGCAGCTCCAGATGGGTTTTATTCAGTTTCATTTCTCTGCTGCCCCAGGGTTTTAGTCAGTTTCATTGTCCGCAGCACAAGATTTGTTTTAATCATTTCCATTTTTAAGAAATTTAGATTTTTCTTAATTTTTCACACTGAATCGATTGAACAGATAAAAACGAAATTTAGTACCAGAATAACTTACGTTCTTCCTTGATTAACACTTAAGCTATAATTTACAAAGATTTTTTTTTTTTATGGTGGGAAAAAATCATGCATTGACATCCCCCGCCCTTGGGTGGAGCGGGAGATAGTGTCAGACTCTTACTGACTAAAAGACTCACCCCGTTCCTTGAACATCTACTAATAAAATAATCCTTCAGTCTTTTACCGTGGCAGATTTTTATGGAGATTTACTAAGCAGGAGTTAATGATAATGAAAAATTCTCAGGAGAAAACCCAATAGCACTTTTTACTTGACCTGCGAAGCGAACCACACTCAACAGCCGAGCTTTCGATCACAAGATTGATAATGAAGTAATTGTCCGATATCTGGAATACATTTCCCTTGAATAAACAAGACAACAATATTTCACCAAAAACAATAACTCAAAACCTCAATAGACAAAATAGCTCTCAAACATTTGACAGCACCTATTCTACAAAGTCACAAATCGTGTCTATGCTCAAGAAAAAAAAGTGCTTCCCACAGACTAGAAACTGTCAGACGGGCTCTCCGCCGACGAGTGATTGGCGGGTCTCACGCAAGAGTTCGTGTGCAACTACCCTTAATAACAGCATACCAGATTATAGCTGCAGGAATACTTGCACAGATTGTGGCTCCCAAGATTTATTGTAATAACTAGTTTGTCTCACGGGTTTTGCGGGATTCTGCAATGCGTTCATCTGGGATTTTTGTTGCCGTTCCAATGTGATTGAAGTGGACAGCAGACGTTACGTGTAAAAATACTGGCCAAGTGCGAGTCGGACTCGCGCACGAAGGGTTCCGTACCAAATTATCAATCATCAATTAAAATGAGCATATCAATATGAAAATGTCGAGAAAAACGGCAAAAAAATCAGTGTGTAGGAGCTTCACTTAAATATTAATTTTATTCTATTTTTAGTATTTGTTGTTAAAATGGCAACAGCAATACATCATCTGCGAAAATTTCAACTGAGGATTGACAGCACAATTAAAGGTGACCAACTAGAGTGTATCAACCATGTCTACCTCAAATTGAGGTAGACCTATGTGAAATAATTTTTTATTTTTATTTTTGATTTGATTTTTGATTTACCAAGCTCCTATAGCCACCTTCCGGTTCCATCATCAGATCAGCTCCATGTTATAATAATTTTGCATTGTCATCTGATTTACGTGGGTCTATTTGATTACAGACAAACGTCGGGACAGAAACTAAAAAAAAATATAGTTTAAAAAAAAACTAATAAACACTACACTTTTTAGTTTGATAGGCTATGAAACGTTTTCAAAACTATATGTGTATTAGTTTTTTAAAACTATATTTATTTTTCAATTTTTAGTGAATAGTCACCGTGTCAAGGTCATGCCCTATGGTGTCCCTGCCGTTTTCTAACATTTTATACATTTGACCCTGGGGTCAAGGTCTGGCCTTTGGGTGTCTCAAGCGTTTCCCAACATTTTATACATTTGATCTTGGGGTCAAGGTCATTGACCTTGAGGTCAAAGTAGGTAGTAAACCTTTAGGTGTCCCAGGCGATTTCCAAAATTGTATACATATGATCTTGAAGTAAAGGTCATTGCCCTTGAGGTCAAGGTCAAAGGATAAAGGATTATTGCATTGTCATCAGTCTGATGGGTGTGCAAAGTTTATGTTAAGAAAATCTGATCACCCAAAGTTGAGCAAAATCGAGCTCAAAGGCATTGATTACATACAAACAAATAAACATGCAGGTGAAGCTAATAAAAGCGTGTTAATAAAAGCTTGTAAAATACCTAACGGTTTCAATAAAAGTTTAATTTTGTACTCACTTCATTGTTTTAATTTAGACATTGTTTATTACCTACCCGATCAGATTTTAAACAGTTTGAGCTGTATTGAATATGAAGCACGACTCAGGCGCGAGTCCGTTGATAAACGACTCAAGTCGTTTAAGCCTTATAAACGACTCGAGTCGTTTAAGTCTTATAAACGACTCGAGTCGTTTAAGCCTTTTAGTCCTTTAGTTAAAAGACTTGAGAGTTTCAAGTCTTATTAATAAAGACTGGAGACTGTAGTCTTCTTTCCAGACTAGAGTCGCTTAAAATGTAGTCGAGTCCTTTTTAAAGGCCTTAAACGACTGAGTCTCTTGCATCACTAACCTCAATACAAGCAGTTAACTCACCTATAAAGCCACGCAAGCTGCAAGCCAGCAGTTTAGCTTCACAATGCCTCCCCAGCAGCGTCTAAATCTTACGCTTGACCGGTATTCGGGCGGTCTTGGGTTTTGTTGGAGGGCTTCCAAACGGTAAAGCGTGCCTCTTCCGTTTCCGTGCCAATGCTTATTTCCTGAAGCGGTGACTATTGTGGCTGGGAGCCATTTTTATGATTTTATTTAGCCTTTTATTCACTGTGGTGTGGTGTGTAATAATACAGGAATGTTTGTGTTTAGTTAGCAAGTGTTGTTCATGTCTTTGAGTGATGTGTTGATGGGTTTCCTTAAGAGGTTTCGTAAAAACTGCGGAGCTGAAAATCAGCGCTGGGTGTTTGATGGCCAGCAATTGCTGAGTTGGTGACCCTTTCGGTTCAGGCAGTCATTGCAACTGTATTGTATGTCTGTACTCTTTTTTTATTGTTATTTTATGTTGTTGTATATTGTGTTGCTAGCGCCGAATAAATGATATTCTATTCTTTCTATTCTACAATATTGGTATTTAGGACTGTTTTTTTTTGGGTGGGATATCATCCAATACCCTGGCTCACACTAGGGTGAAGCGGGAGGGCGTATCAGACTTTTACTGACCAAAACCCACTCTTATGTTTCTTCTTTGCCTTGCGTTCTAGGACCAAACAAACAAAGAACATTATTCAGCTTTATAATATATATTAGTTTAAATTTTAAATCTGAAACAATCATCTAATCTAATTAGCCCGTTATGGCGAACTCCTGGGCGAAAGCTCTTCCTCCTCGTATTCCACAGTTCCACACTCGTTTCTTCGACCATAGCGGGCCATTCCTTCCGGTAAATATTGTAGCGTGGGGAGACGCAAATGAAAGGCTTTCAGTTAACTTTTACGCTTATATTGTATCAAGCCTTTGAATTATGTTATTATATAAAATTATATTAATTTTTTTCCTTATTATTCGGTTGACGTCTATCTATCATATTCGAATCTATTCTATTCTATTTTTCAATACCATAAACCTTAAAAGATAATGGATCTTTTTTTTAACGTGGCCAGTTTTAACCCCAACTAATATGTGACCTTCATAATCGTGACAATATCAAGTTCATCTCTCCATCTGCCACAATGTCGCCTAACATTAACAGATCAAATCACTTTACTGATAACTATGAATGGTGTTGCCATTACTAAAATATCCAGTTAACTGTTGCCACACAAAAAAACACTGCCAATATTGGCGCCCAACTAAAAAAGCCTGGACTTAAGTTGGGCGCCAATATTGGCAGTGTTTTTCTCGAGTTGTGTTATTCCACAAAGTGGTTCCATGTTAAAGGGTGCAATGAACAACCGCGTTAGGCACAGTTCAGTGAGCCTCAATGCAGCTAAACTGTTAGTTGTGTTGAACTCACTGGCTGCTTAGTGCTCAACGGGTAGGTAGCCCAAATATAGGGCTAAACAACTTTGTTCTATTTATAGATTTAAAAGATGACCATAGAGTTTTTTGCACGTTCTCTTTGATGCTTTGAAATGTGCGACTTTTCTGTGAATTGTAGAGTTAAACGAGATGGAGTATTTGTTCGTAAATATACGAACCTGGTGAAATGGACACGAAAATAATTACGGATTATTTCGACGTAAGCGGTAAAAGGGTTTAAGAAGAGTGCCCATGAGTTTTCTTGCATGTTTGACTTACATATTTTCTTTGCAAAATCTGTCGTATCGTTATAAATTATTTAACTTAGTTAAAAGCTATCTTACTATTAAATCAGTTTCGCCCATGGCAACTGATATAAAGAATACGGCTGCGGCGATATCTACTCAAATATTATAAAGAGGTAGTTATTTTTTTGTTTTTTTGTTAGTAGGAGGTAATCTCTGGAAGTACTGGTCCGTTTGCAAAAATTTTTCCACCGATAGAAAGCTGATTCATTTCTGAGTGACATATGTATACTATATTTTATGCAGGTACGCGGGAGAAGCTGCGGGCAAAAGTTAGTTCATAATATAAATTTTATTTATTTTATTTATTTTCCAACATACAACTATCATTACAGGTGCAGGGTGACCTAATGCGATAGAGTATTTTTTGTTTTCTACTTATAAATACATACATTTATATATATATATACATAATATCATAATATTTAAATTAGTTTATAACTTATTACAAATAAGGCATTAATTGTAAATTCACTCAGAGAATAACAGAATATGTCCGTGTCAAATAATAGCGACCTACTCGTATGTTCGCTTGTGGAGGCATATGCCTCCGCAATTGTCGCCACAATGACCGATCCTGTGCGTCTCGCATGCATCAAATTACCTCGACCATCACTAGGTCGTCGGTCCACCTTATAGAACGCCTTCTAACGCTGCGTCTTCCGGTATACAGACCTTTCGGCCCCATCGACCATTTATTCTGCGAGCAATGTGCCCTGCCCATAGCGTCTATCAATAATACCTAAGCCTACTTTATCCTCCACTAATAGTTTGCTAATAAATATGAGCTTTCCCTACAGACCTATATCGACATTATACCGTTGTGGTCGGTGGTAACTCCTAAGCGGATAACGCCACAATCAACAAATATTTAGCAGATGGATAAACTGTTGAGTAGCTGTCTAGTACGGTAATATCATGGGGATTCTCGTGTCTATACTCTTGATATTATGAGGGATTTGTGGAGCTATTAAATCATTAGGTGCAAATTGTCTATTCTAAAAAGTTAGTGCGTAAGGACTAATCTATGAAACTACTGAAGTGATTCTGAAAATTGTTTCAGTTACTTGTAGCTGTATTATCCCCGAGTGCTATAGATCTATATTTTTTAATATTACAACAACTGTGTGAAAGTATGTCTGTCAGTTAGCGCTAAGGCTTCGTTCCGGCCACTTTCCATCAGCAGTTTGTATTCTTAAGGCTTATAGTGCCTTGAACCATCTGACCAACATTATGTGGACGCACCTCTCGCACCCGCCTAGGCGGCAGTACGCAAATCTGTGCATTTATTTGCGTCCAAAAGCGCCCGGAAAGCGTATGTTGATAATGTTGTTCATGAATCTATAATAAACATATATTTTTTTCAAACCTATTGACCTGGCCGTTACTGAGGAGTAGGCTTCAGAAAGTCACTGTTTTATGGCACTTTTCGGGAGCTTGGGCTTAAATGCGGAAGGATGCATCGCCTAATTGTAAGGTACCTATGCAATAAAATTGAAGATGTACATTTTAGCATGCACGGTGGGACAACCACCATGCGTGCTATTCTATCCCACGTGAGATCGCAGTCAAACACTAGTTTATATAATTTAAAAAAAGCAGTTTATAATGCAACTGTGATATTCCTGATAATTTTTATCCATTGAACAAAGAGAAAATCATGGTTTTTACTCAGGTACTGCTTACACTACCCTTAGACAGTAGAAGCGTGTACTGTGATGTTAAAAACAGCATTTTTTTTTCGTTTTCCCTAACGACTCTCGTATAGAACCCTTTCATTGCTTTTAAATATGTTCAGGCTTCACATGTACGTTTATATTTATCAAAAGCTAGTAAATAATTATACTAGTTTCGGATACGGTTACGGATATGAAGTTTTTTTGGTTTATCCGCTAATTTCGGATTGTTTTTGTTACGAATATTATAATTTTAGAGGTTCACGGGGTGGAAAATCCTGCAAACTGTCTTTGAAAAGGGAGGATCCTCCGACCAGATGGGTTATATGACTGCCTCATAGTTGATGTTTTAAGCTGTAGCATATGTTCAAATCGCGCGCAGAACGCTAATTGCACGATGCAGGATTTCGTAGTTTAGTTTCTATGTGGCGCCATAGATGTCTCACGTTGCTATAGAATTTTAAAATTATAAAAGTAAAATTACAAATAGCAAGATTTGACATTTATTTCTATTCTAGATAATCATTGGTTTGGTCGGGAAAAACTTAAAAAACCTGTCGTAGTCAGTCATTTTGACACCGCCTTTATCATCCGAAACTTTTAATTCAGTTAGGGATATTTTTAATGTGCGCGGCCTGTTGCTGGAACTTGGCCGGCGCACTACCGTGCGCTTAGAATCCGGATATCCGATTGTTTCGGTTATAGTTATGGAGCTCTATAACATTCCTGATTCACATTGAATTTTTCCACGTCCCATTCAAATCCCGACTTGTCGCACGTTTGCATTCATACTATATTTGTAAGACCATGCATGTGCGGAAATGAAGCACGTCTGTATAATATTATATGACATGTAATAGTTTGCTAACACATCCGATGTTGAGGTTCTATTTCGTTGAGAATACAAAATATAAGGAACGTGGGAAGATGGCACTTTTCTAAGTTATCCTGACTCATCTAACACGAATATACATTTGCTGTTGCTGCAAAATTTTGTAGACACCGAACACCGTTCTGATTTTTCTTTCGTAAAGAAAATGTACATATAAGCAATCTTATAAATGTGGATTTTTTTTTCGTTGGGTTAAAATCATCCAGATGACATCCCCCGCCCTTGGGTGGAGCGGGAGATATTGTCAGACTCTTACTGACTAGAAAACCCACCCCGTTCCTTCATTGCCTTTCATACCGGGGCTGAGCCTCCCTTTCAGAACTAGAACCTTGGCCCCAGTAGGCTTCGACCCTGCTGGGCCCCTACGATAAATGTAGGATGGAAGAGTTCATAGGATGGCAAAAAGAAACAGTTTTTAACCAACTTTTAAAATTCAAACTTTCATCTTTGAACGGCCTAACCCTTTAAACGCATTTTTTTCAATTTATGTTTTCAGTCGGACACATTAAGAGTTGTTCAGTTTAGAAATGGCACAATCGACTAAACTTACTAATAAATGTTATTATGAATTTTATGTTTTACCCACATAAATACAACATTATCTATAATAAAAAAATGAATCGCTAAATGTGTTGCTAAGCGCAAATCTCGAGAACAGCTGAACCGATTTCGCTAATTCTTCTTTTGTTTCTTCTTTTCTTTTTGGACTGGAGCGCAAAGGGTAAATGAAGGAACGCGCGTGGGGTTTAGTTAGTAAAAGGGTTGACTATGTTCTATTTGATAATTTCACAAGTCAGAAACAAACATCCTTAACCCCTTTTCACATAAAATTTTATAAAACACCAATCTCATCATCATTTCATCCGATTTACGTCCAAGCGTCGCCACAGCGAACGTTCCTGTACGTCTCGCACCCATCGGTTTCCCGCAACCTTCACAAGGTCATCGGTCCACCTTGTAGGAGGTCTTCCAACGCTGCGTCTTCCGGTACGCGGTCGCCACTCCAGAACCTTTCGGCCCCAATGGCCATCTGTTCTGCGAGCAATGTGCCCTGGCCTGCCCATTGCCCCTTAAGTTTGGCAATTCTTCCACCAATCTAATGAAACTTTTTTTTCTTTGTTTTCAGGTAAGCAGCTACCCCGTTCCGTAGTTAGGTGCATGGCATGCTAAGTAAGCGAGTGACATTCTGCCTGCCGCGGTAAGATGAACATCAACTAGTTACACGTGCCGTCTTGTGCCGTGGTGGAGGGTCATGGGTCTGGACATAGTGACATTTTACGAGCGACTAACTTTTACCCGTAGCTTCGCCACGTATTTAAATATAGCCTATGTCACTCAAGAATAAAGCTGCTTTTTCTATCGGAGAAAAAAAAAATTTTTTTTGATAGGTTCGCGCTTCACCGCTATCTCACCTGATGGAAAGCGACGATGCAGTCAACAATGGAACGCGCTAACCTATTTAGCAATCGGAGCAGTACTTTCAGAAATTACCTCTTACACACAAAAAAAAAAACAAATATTACCACCTCTTTATTAATATAAGTGTAGAAGATTACTGAAAACGGTATATAAGTTATAAAACCAATAGATAAACTTCACCTGAGAGCAAATGTACCGAACCATGCTCCTACACAAACCCAGTGGTTCGGAACAGATGAACCGTGCAAAACTCAACCGACAATCAACACCTATTGAATCGAGCTTGTAAATCAAACAAGTTTAAAATAGTCGCTACCGAATCGTAATCGATACCGACACTTCAAACTCGATTAGCGTATAATCGAACACAGAGGCGTAGCGTACACTAATTTAGACGTGGGCGAAGGCACATCAGCGAGGCCTTTTTCTTTCATAAATATAATATAATAAAGAGGTAAAGTTTGTTTTTTTTGTTAGTAGGAGATAATCTCTGGAAGTACTGGTCCGATTGGTAAAATTTTTTCAGCGATAGAAAGCCGCTTTATTCTCGAGTGACATAGGCTATATCTTATGTACGCAGGTGAAGTCGCGGGCAAAAGCTAGTAATATAATAAAGAGGTATAGTTTTTTTTTTTTTTGTTTTTTTGTTTGTAGGAGGTAATCTCTGGAATTACTGGTCCGATTACTAAAATTTTTTCAGCGATAGAAAGCTGCTTTATTCTTGAGTGACATAGGCTATATTTTATATACGCGTGCAAGAGCTAGTCTTTCATAAATTCGAAAACAAGACAGCGACTCTCACAACCCAGTGTGCGACTACATCGTTGCTTAACATCAGGTGAAATAATGGTAACTAGCCTATTAATTATAAAAAAAAACCTTCGTTTGTGAGAGGCTCTTTGCATGCGAGAGCGAGGGCGATGGCCCATTTCGCCCACGGGGGCGACAAGTAGCGGCAAGGCGGACAGAGTTTCGGCGGAATCTCATGGTGAAATGGTGACAGCGACTGTCGCAACTCAGTGCTAGGCACGCCATTATTTTGGTGGTAAGTCCCCTCTTTGAAGAGTGGCTGGAAAAACCTCACGGCGCCCTCACCTTCCGCATGACACAGATCCTCACCAGACACGGTCAGTTAGAAGTTCTTGCACCGCACGAAGCGGAAGTGACGCCCGTGTGTAACCGTTGTTTGGACCGTCCGGAAGACACGGTGGAGCCTACGGTTGAGATGTGCCTCGCCTGGGCAGTGCACCCCTGTAGCCTCGTGTAGGCGATCGGTGGCAGCGATCTCTCGCGCCCATGCCTAGCTACGCTCTGATCGGACATCCATCGACCTTCATCCCGAGTTTAAATCGTATTTCGAACTATAAGGCTATAATAACGCAGCCAGCAATTCGTTCGAGACTTTCCTTCGAGACTTCATTACTTCCTATGGCGGTCGCGCGCGGTAATTCGAGATTACGTCTAGGTTATTCAAATTTCCGACTGAGTTCCCTCGATATTTCCGTATCTAACTGATTTGAATCATGTTTAAGAGGACTATCGGACTTTAAGCGCAGTCACTCTCGGACTGCATACAAAAGAAAGATATGCTTGCAAAATATAAACCATTTTAGTGATTTACTAAAAATCTACAAATTTGATTACAAAGTTAAAACATTATAAGAGTAAAACGTTGCTTGAAAAATAATCTGACAAATAATCAGAATGATTGGACGTGTATTAGTCTGGTTTTTAATTGATAACATTTTTTTTGGAGTTCTTCGTGAATTTTTTTTTCGTACTTAATTATCTGTATTATGTTTTGAACACACTATCTATCTAGGATTTAATCCTGAAGCATAATATATTTTCTGATTTTGTTTACGTAGATCCACTTCCCGGTTACTGATTGAGCTGAAATGCATGCCTGCGTAAATCAGTGACAATACAAAATTATTATGACACGGAGCTAATCTGATTATGGAACCGGAAGTTGGCCATAGAAACTCAGATAACCTTAACACGTTTGAGCTTTTTGGAATGGTTTTGATGAGTATTAATTGTAAAATTAATAATAGTAGTCATTGTATAATTAATAATAGTAGTAATTGTATAATTAATAATAGTAGTAATTGTATAATTAATAATAGTAGTAATTGTAAAATTAATAATAGTAGTAATTGTATAATTAATACTCATCTATCGAGCTTAAAACTTTGTGATTTTTCATGATACAGTTATGAAATTTTGTAGGTATATAGATTCTTTATACATAAAAATACTAGGCATGTGTTTTAGGTTTCGCATATATGTACGTGTACTAAAACTAAAATTGTAATATAGGTTGATATATACCGCGTTGTAAAAGCTAACTATGAAAAAATGATTTTCATTGAAATCTTGTTACGCAATAAAATAACTCGCTAATAGCTTCTGTAATCCTCTTAAATGAAGGTAATGTCTCGGTGGATTATTTAGAACAGCAGTCGAAATATGAGACGAGTGTTTCGCGGAATGACACGCACAGTATAATTAAAATCTTTAGAAACAAATCCGCAAGCATATGAGGTACGGACAAAAGTGTTAAACGCAGAGACCATTTAAATATTACTGCGTCGGATCTCGACTGGGGTGGTGAACACCCCTCATGTAAATCGATGTGGGGGTGGAACGTCCCCGGCAGTTCTCCTATTACCGGGTTCTTTTTCATTTTGTTTATCCAGGAATTAATGAAAAACGTCCGAGCTGCGGGCTAGTGTCCTGTTGCGGACGGCCTCTTGAATTTTTGGGCCATTTTAAACTTTGGTCACTTCTTTATTTACGAAACATCAACATCATCGGAATAGATTTATTCCGAAAAATAAGAGATGTTTCGATTAGACACTTATAATATTATAAAAAGGTAAAGTTTGTTTTATTTTATTTGTAGGAGGTAATCTCCAAAATTACTGTTCCTATTGCTAAATTTTTTTCACCTATAGAAAGCTGCTTTATTTCTGAGTGACATAGGCTATATTTATTTTATGTACGCGGGAAAAAGCTAGTACTAAATAATATTATAAAGGCGGCGAAAGTTCGTGAGTGTGTGTGTATATTTGTTACATCTTCATGCTCGAACGGCTGAACGGATTTCGGTGAAAACTACACGGATAGATCATGTCTAGTAATAGCACATAGGATACTTTTTATCCTCGGAGTATGTTACCTCGGGATATTTTTTTACTACTACGCGGGTGATGCCGCTGGTAGCAGGTTCTCTAAAAATTTGGGGGAAAATGCCGATTTCAAAAATTCTTTCACCATTTGAAAGCTACATTCACCCTGAGTAACATAGGCTTTATTTATTTCCCGTGCAAAGCCGGGACGAGCCGCTAGTCTTTTATAAGATTGAATAACTTTATCACAGGGCTTCCATTTTTCATATCAGTCTCTATATTTTCATATCTAAACCTACTTTACTGATAAGAGCCAAGAAGGGTTGTTAAAAATTTACTGCTCAGCCGTCGCGCCTCTTAGAGCCAATTTTTCGCAGCAAAAATCAGATTTGCTCCAATCCAATGTCACCGGTAAAAGGTCTTAACATGTTACTTAGATGAGATAAGATCTGAACTTTAAGAGATAAGATGTGAGGTTTACGTAGCAAAAGAAGCGTTTTGCTTATGCGTTTCGTGAAGAATTAACACACATAATAATATATTCGGTCTAAAAAGTCAAACGATTTGTGAATTTTTAAAGGAAATAAATAATCTGTTGTTGGAAAAGCGAATTCTAGTTGTCATTTGTTCTTGAGATGATGATAGTTCTACAACTGATTTTGATCCTAATATGGCTAGTGATGATGAATCAATAAGCGGAGTAGAATATTAGCGATTCTAGATTTATGTTATTACATTAAACTGACTTATGGCATTATTATATCTTTGCAAATGTATCCTACTTTTGTAATAAGAATATCAAAGAAATCTCTCTCTCTCTCTCCTAAATCTTCTCTCGAATCTTAAAGAGATTGGAAATAGTTATATTCTAAACAAAAAATTCTTTTGCATTTTTTTAATGTTAAAAAGTTCCCTAATAAATCATTTAAAAAATACTTATATTCGATACAATGATATTCGATTTTTAAACAATGATCAAGATCTCTTAATCAACCTTGATTATTGAACCAGTGTTGACTACATCAGATTTCTTTTTACCATAATAATTACCCAAGTCGTTTGACTTTTTAGACAGACTCTACAAACTCACAAAGCTGTCGCCTAATTTACATTTATAATATTGGTGTGATTTATTTTGCCACCGAGTGTGGTAGCGCTAAATAAGTTTTTTGCAATCGGTTTAATGTGGAAATTTAAAAAGCCAAACGGATAGGTGTTTAATAAAACCCAACGTAGAACGGTGACCACAGTTTCTGGTTGAATTAAACATGGTTATGTACATACCGTGGAACCGTGGAACCGTGGAACCGGTCGTATTTATGCGACATTTTACCCGGTTTTTTTGGCTCGCAGCCTCGGGTGATGATAAAATTCCCTTTATGCTGCGTCCTGCATCCGCCAGATATGGGCTTTATCGAATATATTGTGCTTTATTTTTTCACTGAATAAAGTTATCTATAGGTTGATTACATTTGCATTTTTCGTGTATGAAGCTACCTGCTCTGATTCTGAAATAGCTGATCAGTAAATGTACTGAAATTTCATGTAAGGTTTCCTGATAGTTTAGCAGGATATAATATAGCATTTATTGTACACCATAAAAACTACAGATATAATAGGAGCACTATCTTTACATAGTATTAGCTGTTCACCACAATTTTCACCCGCGATTTTTGTTTACGCCATAGATTTTCTTATTATTACTATGGTTACGCTTCTTTTGGGCGTACCCTGAGTCAAGTTAGACAGTTATAATTATGGTTTTAATGAGTATGCCTAGTTGTGAAAATAGATTAATATCGCTGCGCCAAAATATTTTTTGTTCTCATAAAGGAAAGTGCTGTCGAGGTCGGCCTAGAAAGAGGTGTCGGGATGATTTGGACGCATATCGTGAGGACTAGTTAAAGACGGCGCAGGAGAAGAAAGTTTGGAATGACTTGGTGGAGGCTTTTGCTCAGCTGTGGGACAGTAATGGCTAGATAAAAAAAAAATTGTCCGATTGGTAGGTATTTATTGAAAATATGAATTTCACGAGCAACGCGGCATAAGCCAAATTAAAAGACATTTTCGAAAACATCTGTAATAGTGCACCTATTTACGAATATATTCGCAACATCAACGAAGAAAACAGCTTTTAAATCTTGCGTAAAGGTCCTATCACACTACCCGTTCAGCACACGATATTCAGACTGGTCTTACTTTTCATTCCGAGTAGGACAGTCTGACCCTTACACTACGCGCCATCGACTAAGACTGTCTGAATATCGAGTGATGTAATCCTTAGGGACTAAATTAAGGAGACGGGTTCTGTAGCCGCCGGTGTAGTCATAACTTTATACTGCGTCCGTTCCGCTAGGGTAGTCTCACTGGAACATTTGTTATACTGGGATTTGTGGAAGATCTGAAGATATTTAGATGTGTCATGAGGGTTCTAGTCTTATCACAAAATAATACTCCCTAGACGTGCATCTTTGAACGTAGTCCCAAGAAAAATATGAGATTTTACCTTTAAAACAGCACAGTGTCGTTATCATAAGGTAGCACACTAGGGTATTCCTGATAGGTTTTCTGTATAGTTGAGTTATACAGGTAAACCGTAGCGTGTATGTTGCACAACTGTGCGGGATTCCACACAAGCCTACGTGACAGGTATAACTGTACAGGTATACCTGTCAGGTGTACCCGTCCGGAGCGAGCCCAAGACGTCGACGGCGCGCACTGTTCCCGCGCGCCTCAAGGAGTTGTCAGCAACCGTAGGGGCCCAGCAGGGTGGGTTTTTTAGTCAGTAAAAGTCTCACACTATCTCCCGCTCCCGCCCTTGGGCGGAGCAGGAGATAGAGAGAATAGGATGTCATCTAGGTGATTTTTACCCACCAAAAAAAAAGCTATTCAGCACCAGAATTATAAAGGAAACGCCACGCTCATAAACCTGTTTTTTTTTATTCAGTCGAGTGAAAAATTAATCTTTGAAATTTAAAAGGTGACCCAACAATGATGAGCACAGTAAAAATTCACTGCAGTAACAGCTGCCTACATTTATTTCAAAACGCCAGGCACGACCGGCAGTCAAAAACTCGGCTGGGGCTGGAAAAGGGTGCTAATGTATAATAAATGGCCTTGTCTGCTTCCTCGAGACGTGATTTTCGAACTGCGTTATCTCAGCCAGTTGAAAAATAAGCGTTGTCATTAAAAAATGTGTAATAAAGTGAAAATATTAGACAGGACAGGAGGATTGCGGGAACGTTTTGATAGGGTTATTGTGACCCTGGAACGTGAAAGGTCACCACCAGCCTTTTTAATGTTCCCACTGTTGGGACTGAAGCCTCCTCTCTAGGAGAGGGAATGGGCCGTAATCCACCACGCGGGCCCAGTGCGTGTTGGTAAATTTCACATGTCTTCGAATTTTTGGTCCTAGGACATGCCGGTTTCCTCACGATGTTTTCCTTCACCGTTTTGAGAGCAGTGGTGATGAAATAAATTACACAAAGACGTGAAGGGTAACTAAAAGAATATAGGTGGGTTTTAGTCAGTAAAAGTCTGACTCGCTCTCACCTCTCTGCACTCAAAGCCGATGAAGGCATTTCATCATTTGATGATGTCCCACCTCGAAGAAAAAGGAGTATGTATGAACTTATGGAAAAAAGGTGTTTATGTTATGAATGTGTTAGAAGTTGAAGATTCTTTCATTTTTTTCATTTCCGATATGTAATAAACTTTTTTTTTTTGCAATAGATAGGCTCGCATTTGACCACTATCTCACCTGATGGTAAGCGATGATGTGGCCGACGATGGAACACGCTTGCCTAGAAGCAATCTATTCACTCTTGACTTAAAGAACCCTAAGGTTATAGTTATCAAGAAACACAGACTCCGGCAGGGAATTTCACTCCTTAGCTGTACGTATAATGAATGTGTTCCCAAAACGCTTTGTACTTTAACGTTAAGTATCACGAGTCAGAATTCTACAAGTATCGTACTTTCAGTTTCACTATTAATTGACGTAAACAATATCCTCCTTCTTAGATTCCCAAGATCGTTAGGGAACGATTGGAAGTGCTCAGTTGCTCACCCCCCTTGTGATGTGTCTAAAATGGTTACCACAAGCGCATGTAATCTGGGTTGCAGGAACGAGTTGCCGTGGCCCTAGAACGCATATGGAACATGAAGAAACATAGGCGGGACCTTGGCCTTTCCTTTTAGTCAGTAAAAGTCTGACACGCCCTCTCGTTCCACCATAGATCGGGAGAAGTCAATGAATGATTTTCCACTTTAAAAAAAAAGTATTGATCCAAACAAACATACATGCACAAAAACTTTGCAAGTTAAATAAAAGCTTGTAAAAAATACAAACATTGTCAGGAATTCCTTCTGTCTGTATATATCCTGTTTTTTTTTTACGCACGGTTAGTTAGCTCGTTATAACGTAACCGGATAACACGCCTGCCGTCCGCTATTTTCCTACAGCCATTGTTTTAAACTCGCTACTAAAATATACGTTTATATGTGGGGAATAAACTCGGAAAGTAGTGGACTGTTTCTAAAAATCTGTCGCTTAATGTGGTTTGTTTGTTTGCGGAATTGCTGACTGCTGTAGAAAAGTTCGTGAATTGCTTTTGGTAAACAAACCTGTGCGTAAACAGTGGTCTTCAACGAAATTAGTAGGTACTTATCGTTCCTTCAAACAAACTGTAGCCCGATTCACGTAATCAAAACCGTAACGATATCGTAGCGATTTAGTCGTTTAGACCATTATCGTATTCACATCCATCAACCGAGTTTGAACGACACCGATTTTAAAGTCGTACGGTAGAAGAGTCGATAAAAAAAAACTGTATTTCATTATCCTGGTAAAATACTTATTAATGTAACTGGAAATAAGTCGTTGATAAATCGTTTAGTTTCGAGCCAGTTGAGTTGTCGTTCTATCCAATCCCGATTAAGGAACACGTGAATACCGACTTTGAATAGGACTTCGATCGAATGACTATAAAACTTCAACGATATTTGGCTTGTTTGATTTTACGTGAATCAGGCTACTGGTCTTCAACGAAGTTAGTAGGTACTTATCTTTCCTTCAAACAAATTGGTCTTCAACGAAGTTAGAAGCTACATACGAGTAAACTTCTTTCAAACTAAGTCGTCTTCAACGAAGTCCCCCACTGCGTCTGCCTGTCTGTATGCACGCAATAAACTTAAAAACTACTGATCGGATTTTCATGGTGTTTTCATCAATAGACAGAGTGATTCATGAGGAAGATTTAGGTATATAAATACATGTATTTTTGTAGAGAAAAGCCGTGCGAAACTGGGGCGTGTCGCTAGTTAAATTTATATTTTACATTAATTGCAATCAAACATTCATCAGAACGAAAATATCTTCATTGCCGGGCTGCGAGATTGTTCAAAAGAGTCACGAGTGGTGGGTTTTAGTCAGTGAAAGTCTGACACCCCCTCTCGCCCCACACATGGCGGAAGAAGTTGTTTAATGATTTCCCACTCCAAAAATAACATCTTATTGCAAAACCCTTTAAAATGACAAACGTTATTTGGAGGTAAGTGGGACAGAGAGTAAAGCTTGAGGAAGTGATGATGACGTCACGAAGTAGTAGCTGCACGAAGGCTTCGCTGACGTTCATAGTCGAGGGTCACCAGTTTGGAGGTAGGCGGAACAGAGAGTAAAGTCCCACATACCTCCGTTGGTGAGGGAGGAACCTCCGACCAGACAGGTGTTATAGTCTGGTGGGCGAGTGCCCGATTGATGATTTCGGGCTGTCGTATATGTTCAAATCGCGCGGAGAACTTTGATTGCGCGATGCAGGATTTCGTATTTTCTTCGTAGTTCTTATGTGGCGCCATAGATGTCGCTACAGTATTTTCTAACCCCAAAGTGCGTTTCTCGGTGTCACGGACGCTCGCCAGCAATTTTTCTTAATTCAACATCATCGTCACCAATTCAGCCGAAAGACGTCCACTGTTGGACATAGGCCTCCCCCAAGCGTCGCCACAACGACCGATCCAGTGCGTCTCGCATCCATCGGATTTCTGCGACCTCCACCAGGTCATCGGTCCACCTTGTGGGAAGCCTTCCTACGTTTTCTGGGTTTTCCGGTACGTGGTCGCGACACCAGAACCTGTGGTCCCCATTAACCATCTGTTCTGAGTATAATGTGCCCTGTCCATTGCCACTTAAGTTTGGCGATTATTTGAGCTAAGGGAACTCGAGCCCCGGTATGAAGGCTTGAAGGAACAGGGTGGGTTTTTTAGTCAGTAAGAGTCTGACACTATCTCTCGCTCCACCCAAGAGCGGGGGTTGTCATTGAATGATTTTACCCACCAAAAAAAGAAATGAGCTATGTCGGTAACCTGCGGATATCTTAATTTCTGATGTAATCACGCAAGGAAACTCTGAGTATAGCCCTTTCCATTGCCCTTTGGGTGACTTTAAGTCTTCTTTTATGGCCCATTGTAAGCGAGTTTTTTATTATTTAGTCTTAGGAAAACAAAAAAACATCTATGACGACCGACAAACACAAAAACAAAACAACTAAAGACAAAATCCTGCATCGCGGTATCAGAGTTCTTTGCGGGATTAAAACTTAAAAAACAATTCGAAATCAACAATTTTGCAGTTGCCCAGACCAGACACAACACCTTTTCAACGGAAGTGGCGAAACCTTACCCCTTTTTCCGCATACCTCAAAAACCCACATGTGTAGCCAATTTCCTCAATTCTTCCTCCGTATCATAATTTAGTATTCGTAGGAGCTACCCGTAGCACATTTACGGTGCTCATGCAGAAAGATGACGAGGGAAAATCCTCGGTTTTGCATAGAATCTATTGTATCTCATTAGTAACCTACTCGAGTACATTTGATCTGACGTTACCCATGTGTAAACGGAAAAACAGTTACGTGGAAATTGTTTTATGTAAGCATTTTCCGAAGTGTATTTGTCATACAATTATTTGAATTGATAGAGTGGCTGGTGCCACTCAGATGATTTTTTTTAAGGGCATGCATTTCGACATACTTTTTCAATGTTTTTCATACAACCGCTCGTACGCGATTACGACGATAATACACATTTTCCAATAAATATTTTGGAAACACAGTATCTAGGCTTCTATTGAAATCAATTTTTAATTTTTTGTAAAACAAATCCAGTAAAGACCTCCGAAAATCTGCTATTTTGACACTTCATAATTTACGATTCTGAACGATTACAATTTTTTTTTTTCAAAAACTTTTAGGGGTTTAAAAAAAAACACGTATTTCCTGGAACAAGTTTTGTGAAATATTCGAGTAAATCACGGAATTACCAAATGCTAACAGAGTTTTTAGGCGTTATCTCTCTTTTTTTGCATTGCCTCTTTATCAAACATCGCGTTAGCTTTTAAACCATGCTGTTTATTATTCTATATTGTATGTTTCCCCGCCAACCAGGGTTTGCCTTTGGGTAGGTATACTTGCGTACCGCTTACAGGAAATCGACATTTGGTAATTGACAATTAAAAAATCTAAGAGGCCTTTGCGAGTTAGCTACGGCTCCTCGAACCCTCATTCGCCTTCCAAAAGTTCAGGCCCCGGGATCCTGAAAAATAAATAGATATATTACGTTAATAAACCTTATACGTTATAAATTATATTAATTTCGTAATACTTGGAAAGTTTATCTGAGTATTTTCGACTGCGCAAAATGTTTTAACGTCAGCTTCCTTTAAAACTAAAAGATTTCGTAATAACAAGTTGTAAAACATTGTAAATCATTGGAAGCCAGGCTGGCTGCAAACTTGTGGACTTGCCAACTTCTCGTCCTGATCAGCTATTCCGTCTATAACTTTATCTTAGTTTTAATTTGTTCTCAAATTGTGTAGTAATAATGTACATCTGCGGTATCTCTTGCGGACCAGCGCACAAGACACAGGGAAGTCAGAAGGAGAAGCGGGCATCAAAATTAAATAACATTTTATCAGTGAAAACGATTGTCGGGACGACAGTATGGGGTTAAATTGCGTTAGGTACCGAAATGTCACTTGGTACTTCGACCATTACTTGTTAGTGATTACGTTGACAGGCAAATAAACGATAAATCAAGAATATTTATTTATTGATGTACATACAAGTAGGTAAGTTCTAAAGAATTGAAAAGAACAAAATACAGATAGAAGAGCACAAAGCAGCTGCTTATTGCGAATTTAACTTCTTCCAGCACACCTGCGACTGGAAACTTGGATGAGAGATGTAGACATACTGAAAACAAATGAGTTAGAAAACTAAAAATATACTACATTATCTAAATTCAATCATATTTTACATAGATATGTAATTCAATTACAACTAATAGAACGCTTAAATAGATACAATACATAAATTAAATTATAAAAATGTATAAATGTATAGTAAAGACGGAGGATAGAAATCGTCAAACTATCGTCATTTTCCTGTCCCAATGCACTTGTGGTCGTCGGCGCAACACGTTTTTTTCTTCCATTCTGCCCTGTTAACCGTCATGCTATCACTGTCATCATTTTCATTCTTATCATTTCCCCCACAACCAATACGTCTTTTCCTTGGACCTTCACCTTCTCCATCCATCCACAGGCCACCTCTCTCCTCCGACAACGTGATAAATCCCACAATAATATTATTATCCTTATCACGTTGTCGCAGCAAAGAGGCGATGTATACTCATAAATCTCTTAGCAACATGCGTTTCAAGGTCTATCACGCAAATCGATTGCCAAAAATTATGTTTTGGGTTAATCTTGTAGTGTATACATAAATATATATCTTGTAGCCATATCGTAGAGGTTAGGTTAGTTTTGAGTTGTTCTTTTTATGAAGTGGCCAATCATTATGTGAAATGGTAGTCAGCCATTGGCTTAATTTACGATATGGCTACGTTATCTGTTAGTCATTTTTTTTTTATTAGCCTTTACTTCCCACTGCTGGGCGAAGGCCTCCCCAACTCCTTCCATACTCCGTATTCTTCTCTTGAGCCACCTCAAACCAGCTCATGCGATAGGTGTCTAGGTCGTACCGCCATCTCCTTATAGGTTGATCTCGGCGGCTGGCGTCTAAATGCATTTGGGATTTTTTGGTATCATTGGTTTTGTTTGGTCCTTCTGAAAATTTTATCTTTATTGAATGAACGTAATTAAAAACTTGGCAGCTCAGTAGAAAGAGACGCTGTGCGGAGACGCGGCCAACTTATTTAATTTCATCTAGGTTGGACTAGCACTGATTTCCTTTCAATATATGTTTGTAAATGAATGCTTATGTATACACTGCAGCTTTGTACAACCATTCATCATCATCGTCAGCCTTTTTAATGTTTCTACTGCTGGGACTCAGGCCTCCTCTCTAGGAGAGGGAATTGACCGTAATCCACCACGCGGGCCCAGTGCGGGTTGGTGAATGTCACATGTCTTCGAATTGTTTGGTTCTAGGAAATGTCGGTTTCCTCACGATGTTTTCCGTCACCGTTTTGAGAGCAGTGGTAATGAAATAAATTACACAAAGTAATGCGCCTGGCAGGGTTTGAACCCGCGACTTACAACTCGGAAGTCAGAGCCCTTAACACTCGGCCACCACTGCTCTCTACACTCTGTACAACCAATTGTTGCCTTATAATAATTATGGATAATATCTTGACTTACGTTGGATGTCTTAATTTAGATGCCTTCAAGGCTAGAGTGAATAGGCTCTTAATAAACTAATTTGCCCATGATCAACGATGGGATTACTGTATTAGTCAACATAGCTTCAATCTGATTAATTACCAAGGTACCTAATCTTTTGTTTTCTTTCCGTTCCTTTTTTGAATAAACTGGAAGATATTTGTCTATGCTAACAGAACAAAGCCCTTAAAACCATAGCCAATTAAAATGTCTTTATTAAAAAGACTCAATTTTATGTACAAATTAATCCTTCATGCTGCAGAGCAACTTCAAGCTGATCAGTAAACTGTAAGACCTCGGGGCACAAGTTAAGCTGTGTCCGTTGACTGTTCAGCCTTTCACTCAACTTTTATATTGAGCACTGGCAACTTTGAGGGGATGGTGTTTTTTGCTCTGGCTACCCTGAGTTTGTGAAGCAATGATTGGGGAATTTTCAAAGCATTTGCGAAAGATTGTTTGAAAATGCATTGGATGAGACATTTTTATGGCGTTGGTTTTTTTTTTAGAGAAAGGGAGGCCAATGAAAAGATGGATGGATTGTGTGAAGAGCGATATGAAAGAAAAGGAAGTTAGTGATAGTATGACGAGTGACAGGACAGAATGGAAGAAAAAAACGTGTTGTTCCGACTCCAAATAAGATGGGACAAGGGCAGGAAGAAGAAGAGGTTTTTTCTTTATAATATTTACCTTCGCAAATGATTTGACAATCATATAAAATCACTAGCTTCTGCCATCGGCTTCACCCGCTTGAAAATAGATTTCTCTATACAAATTTTGGACGCCCGTTCCTCCCCTTAGGGATTGAGTTTTGAAAAATCCTTTCTTAGTGGTCGCCTACGTCATAGAAGATAACTTTATGGAAAATTTTACGCTTCTAAGCCCTGTAGTTTCGGCTGTGGGTTGATATGTCAGTCAGTCAGATGTCAGTCAGTCAGTTTCTCATTTTATCTATATAGATATAGATAAAGCGAAATTGTATGGAAACCGTCAGTTTTTTAAGTAGATTATTAATTCCTCTAGGGACTTTACTGCGATACGCTCGAAATAATTGGGTTTTACCAATTTTTTACTTGTTTTTTTCCGTAGTGTTGTATTAAAGTTAAAAATCTCCCTAGTATGAATATTTTTGACTAGCTTTTGCTCGCGGCTTTGCTCGCATACATAAAATATAGCCTATGTCACTCAGGAATAAAGTAGCGTTCTATCGGTGAAAAAATTTTCGCAATCGAACCAGTTCTTTCAGATATTTTTTTATACTTTTGATTGAACTGTTTTATTTTTTTTTTCAATTTAAAGTCTTAAGATTACAACAAAGCATTTTTACTGACTGTTCGTCTTTGGACGTGTTTTTAAAATGTGTGTCGAAACAAATACCAGTACCTACCTATTAGTTGTTGGTATTAAAATTGAATAAATCATTCCAAAATCAAAAGCATTAAATTTCAAATATACCATATGCAGGCACTTTCAAATAGTCAAATATCGGTCAGTCCAAAAAAAGTAAATCTAAATTGCACGTTCCAAAACGTAGATCTCTATGGAGAAGAACGTGCAAGAAACTCCATGGACACTCTTTTAAATCATATTATGAGTTGCATATAATCTTGGTTACATATTTCTTGTTGCTTCTATTATGTGAGCACAATGTAGATAATAAAAAAATAAATAAAAATAATTAAAAGCAAAGAATTTTTAAAAACGGCCAAAACAATTATTTCATCATCAATCCAACTTGAACCTTCAACCAAGATTCGAAGAAACGTGCCAACTCATTCCAGTTCCTTTGTTTTTACAAATCCATTACTTTTTGGGCGGCGATAATGATAAATTACTTTCTTACCCTTGACTTCTAGATTAATGTTTCATTTCCCTTGTTTTTGAGTACTTTTCATTTAATTTGATATTAATTCTCTTTCCATTAAGGGCCTATTACACTACGCGTTATTCAGTACACGATATTCAGACCCAACTCGGCTGGGCAGCGTTCGGGAAGCTCTGCGGTATCTTCTCGTCCAACATACGACAGTGTCTCAAGACGAAAGTCGTGCACCAGTGCGTGTTGCCAGTGATGATATATGGCTCCGAAACGTGGTCGCTCACAATGGGCCTCATCAGATGGCTTAAAGTCACCCAAAGAGCAATGGAAAGGGCTATGCTCGGGGTTTCCTTGAGTGATCGAATCAAAAATGAAGATATCCGCAGGAGAATTAAAATTGCTGACATAGTACGAAGAATTGCCAAACTTAAGTGGCAATGGGCAGGGCACATTGCTCGTAGAACATGTGGCCGTTGGGGCCGAAAGGTTCTGGAGTGGCGACCACGTACCGGAAGACGTAGCGTTGGAAGGCCTCCTACAAGGTGGCCTGATGACCTGGTGAAGGTTGCAGGAAACTGATGGATGCGAGATGCACAGTAACGTTCGCTGTGGCGACGCTTGGGGGAGGCCTATGTCCAACAGTGGACGTATATCGGCTGAAATGATGATGATGATGATTCAGACTCGTCTTATTTTTCATTCCGAGTAAGACAGACTAATCCTTATTACACTACGCGATATGACGCGATATCGACTAAAACTGTCTGAATATCGACTGGTGTAATAGGCCCTTTAGTACTTTTTTTAGGTTGGAAAATCATCCAACGACATCCCCACTTTTGGGCGGAGCGGGAGATAGTGTCAGACTTTTACTGACTAACAACTCACTCCTGTTCCTTCGTTGCCTTTTGTACTGGTGCCGAATCTTCATTTCAGAAATAAATCTTTGGCCCCAGTAGGTTTCGACCCTGTTGGGCCCCTACGGTTTGCTGACAACTCCTTGAGGCGCGCGTGGATCCATATGCACCGTCGACGTCTTGGGGTTACCGGACGGTCGGACGGCGAGCTTCCCATTCCTTGCCGTCCGCAAGCCCACGCTACGATAGCCGGAAATCGGGATCGGAATCCCTGCGGCCGGCTGGGGCGTGGACGCCACAGAAAAGATGAAAGAGGTTAGAAAGGAAATACTTTCCGACTTGTACTACAACGAGTGTCGCCGCTTGTCTCCCACCCTTTAACTCCACTACAGGCAATAAACCAATACGAACGCGCGTTACGCAACTAACAGACCACGCACACTTGGATCGTAAGTATGCTATTGGTAGCCTCCTCATATGTTCCATTAGTACTTAAAATTTTAAACTTTGCACGTAGTTCCTGTTTACCGAGTAATGATATGGGTGTTAAAGAGTGGAATCCTTGTATTGTCTGCCAAAGGTTGCATGTCGGAAGTATCAGTCCTTTTAGTTACACTTCAACCACAGTGAAAGTTCAACTTGTTATCGTAGTGCTGTCAAAAATCTGTCTCTTGAATATCATGTTTAATCGGAAAGATAGCATTAAATGTGTTATATTGCTTTGTAGTCACTACATGTCTTTTTTAATCGGAAGATATATTCTTGTACTTACTTAAAAAAGGTCACATTCGAGCCGTGGTATCATCACCAGCGACAATCAATGTTAAAATGTAGGAAAAAATATACCTAGATGTACAAATTGCAACAGTAAAAAGAATGCAAACGATCCTTAAAAATAGAATTATTATCTTAAAAATTATATATTTGAAAATTCAACTTTTAAAGAGTTGAAAAGGGGGATATTCGTTTGTGTTACTGCGAACATAGTCACTGGCTAAGTGCTAGTTTATTTATATTCCTCTATTTAATTCATAACTTCCATCGAAATTCCTTATGCGCTTTAACTTGTGTAAAATACACGAAGTTGTATCAAAACAATCTCCATTACTTCTTGTGTTTATTGATCGCAACTGCATGTCCAGATTCTAACTTATCTTTTTGTTCATCGTTTGTTTCCTATGCATGTTTTGACTTGGACAGCATTATTTATTTGTTTATAATAAAGTTTATAGGCTAATAAAGTTTATGGCATGTAGTTTTTTTACGTAAGAAAGGAAAATCGCTAATAACAAACTTCCACATACATACATATATTTAAATTTTGCGTCAACCTGAAAATTAAAAATATGAAAAACAAAATATAGTAAAATGAATAATTCTAGAAAATATTATTACAGCAGGTACTTCGTTTTGTTAATCAGTCTGGTCCAGCAACTTTTAAAGTACTTTAAAAGTAATCTATCAGAAACGTTGGCCAGAACGGAAGCATGATAAAACATCAAAAGTTTTTACTCGTATTAAAAATCTCCACAAAATCATAGTGTTCGTATTTGCACCTTGGTTGTGCAAACGAAGCACTTCCCAGTTCTATTGTGACCGCCACTTCTGACTGGTGCACAATGCTCAGCTTTTTGTCAGCCAAAACTATAACCACGGCCTTTATGCTCAATGTTTTGAGTGTGAGCACCTTTTTATTTATTCGGTTAACTGGTGAAATGCTTTTTGGCAAATAAATTGCTGAGTTTGATGTGGCTTTTCGGGTGTTAACTAAATTTTTGTGTTTACCTGCCTCCGGCCACCGCAGGCGTGCGGACGACGAGCAATGGGTAGATCGCTGTCAGCCCGTCCGGTAAGGACCGAGCTCGAGTCGTCGAAGGCGCGTAGTGTTCCATGCGCGTCTCAAAGAGATGGCAGCAAGCCATAGGGGCTCAGCAGGGCCGATGCGATACCCGATAGCGCCACAGAGAATATCTGTAAAGGAAACCCATGGTAATAGATCGCTTCGCCGTGCCCTCGTGGGGGCGATCGGCGGCGGAGAACTCCCGCGCCGGGCCTTGGTTGAGGCCATGCTCCGGAGCGAGGAGGAATGGCAGGCAGTCGCCGACTTCTGCGAAGCAGTAATGCTCGCAAAGGAGGAGGCCGACCGCATCAGGCAACGGCGTTCTCGCCGCCGCCGGTATTCTGATCCCGATTTCCGGCCTTGCGGACTTGCGGACAGTGAGCAATGGGTAGTTCGCTGTCCGGCCGTCCGGTAACTGTCCGGACCAAGCCCAAGTCGTCGACGGCGCGCACTGTTCCCGCGCGCCTTAAGGAGTTGTCAGCAACAGCAGGGACCCAGCCGGGTCGAAGCCTGTTGGGGCCAGGATTAGTTTCGAAAGACAGCTCGAGCCCCGGTATGAAGGCTAGAAGGAACGGGGTGGGTCTTTTAGTCAGTAAGAGTCTGACACTATCTCCCGCTCCGCCCAAGAGCGGGGTTGTCATCGAATGATTTTTCTCACCACAAAAAAAAATGGTAATAGATCGCTAAAGGCAATTGAAGGAACAAAGGAGGGTTTTTAAAGAGGGTCAGTAAAACTCTGACACACCATTCCGCTCCTCCCAAGAACGGGAGAAGTTATTAGGTGATTCCCCACTTAAACAAAACAATACCTACCTATTTTATTTATTTTACGAGTTGTTTTGATTGCGTCATTGATTTAGCCAATTCATGGGTTTACCCACTAAAACATTGAATTTAAATGAGTATTGAATTTAATTGTCCTTATTATTCGGGATGTTCCCGTTATATTGCAGTAAATAACAGTTGTATCAATGATTGCGACACAAAGGCCGGAACAGTGGGAGATAAATTATAAAACTCATCAGCGTTCATTCTATATGCGTCAGTACAGACTGTTTATTTTTTTACTTCATTCTGGTCATTTGTTGATGTGATGATGTTTTTGTGTTTATTTTGTACATCAAGTTCATCGTGCTACTGTTTCGTTCAGTGGGTTTATGTTCCTATAACTCGGAAAACTGTGGATTTTTAATGTTTGATTTCACCCTCAACCATTGTCAATGAGCCAAAAGTCACTGTATAATTTGTTCCTTTCCCATAAAAACTGGAAACGAGCTTGCAAACTATATCTACACATCTTACACTAATATAATAAGGGGTTTGTTTTTTTGTTTGTAGGAGGTAATCTCTGAAAGTATTAGTCCGATTGCGATAATTTTTTCACCGTTAGAAAGCGGCTTTATTCCCGAGTGACATAGGCTATATTTTATGTATGCGGGCGAAGCCGATGGCAAAAGCTAGTCAAAAATAAAGTAAAAGTAGAGGTCTTTTGGATTGAAGTTCGTTGCCATTTTAATTATTCGCAAATTGATTCCTAAGAGGTAGATCATACTATAATATCCTGATATCCTAATATATAAAGTAGGTGTTGTTTTATACCTCAAGTGTGTATACAGCTAGACAATATGTGGAATCATTGAAACAGGTGCAATTTCGATGAAAAGGAGATGAATGAATGTTGTCGTAGTATCTATAGACCAGGGATGTTAGGGAGCTCCATAACCGTAACCGAAACTATCGGATATTCGATATAAAATAATATCCATAACGGTAACCGAATCCGAAATAAAAGTTTCGGATAATATCGGATAGAGGCGTAGCCTAATTGCGGCACGTTATGACAGCCAGTCATAACGTGTCGCGTCGTGGCGCGTAAATAGTATTTATATTTTACTTCTGGAATTCCTTAAAAATCTAATATCCGTAACCGAAATTATCCGAAACCAACGGATAATCTGAAATAATTTCATATCCGTATTCGTATCGTATCCGGTATAATAATCATTTCTAAAGACTACACAGGAAACATACTAGAATGTGTTACATATCTAAAGTCTAACGGAAAACTAAGTCACTGTACACCATATCAAAATTGGTCAAAAAAAACACTACAAAATACTTTCTAAACTTTACACAGGCTACATACACAAACAGTACATCCCAAAAACAAAAGAAGTAGAGAACAGAGAAACTCGCTTCACCATTGTTAACGATAGAGCTGAGCTTCGTCAAAAATCGATCAGTCGAATGTAGGAAGGAATCCATCAATAGTTACCCCTTGAGCTTTTTATTCATACCAGACTGGTCTTCTGTGCACTTATATACTGTAGCTATATAGTTTATAGGTACTTATTCATCATTAATCACTTGGCAACAATGTCTGTAAGCCAATTACTCCATAGTGACAAAATATGATTACTTACGTGATCGGTGAATGTCAAGTATCATGATTAATGGTCCGATAACCGGAATGTAATGTAGATTTTCTGGTCCTTTTGGACGGCTATTTTAATTTACTATGCTGTTGAGATAGGGAATGTGGATTTTTTTAAATGTTTTTGTTTAACTTTCAATGTCTGTATATTTTTTTTTAGGTGGGAAAATCACAAACGCTCTTTGGTGGAGCGGGAGACAGTGCCAGACGTTTACTGACTAAAAATCCACTCCTGTCCTTTCGTTGCTTTTCGTACCGAGGACGAATCTTCCTTTCAGAAACAGATCCTTGGCCCCAGTAGGCTTCGACCCTACTGGGCCCCTACGGTTTGCTGACAACTCCTTGAAACGATACGTGCCATCGACGTCTTAGGCTCAGTCCGGTCGGTTACCGGATGGTCGGATGGCGATCTACCCATTGTTCGCCGTCCGCAAGCCCGCGCCTATGGTGGCTGGAAATCGGGAACGGAATCCCGGCGTCGGCTGGGACGTGAGCGAGTGTCTGTATATAATGTGTTTAGGCCTAATCTTGCAAATTAATTTTAAAACTGTTACCATTAATTCGTTATCATCATCATTATCATCATTCCAGCCAAAAAACGTCCAAAAAGTGATCGAAAAAGTGTTTTTCTTTTGTTTTCTAAAAACGGCTCTCCTGAACAAATGCATTTTTTTTGCCTTACAACCTTGTGCGTAGAAGGCATCGATTTTTTCTCAATGCAGACAAAACATTTGCATTAACAAATATTCACGTCTTTGATTTTAAATAATTTAAAGTTGAGTAACAAAACTTTGAATAGAATTTTCACTTTGGTATAATATCTTGGATATTTTGTACCAATTTCTGGCATAGATTTTTAAAACAATAAGTAAATAAATAGAAAGTACTTGAATGTTGGGAAAATTGGTTAATAAGAGTCTGTCTAAAAAGTCAAACGACTTAGGTAATTTTAAGGTAAAATAAAATCTGGGGTGCTATTCTCTAAGAAAACAGCCTTGAGCGCAGCGCTGGCCGCAGCGACGAGTCGAGAGCGCAGTACATTGAATTAACAATCCAATGTAAAGGTACATTAAGTTTTTAATCCAACGTACTGCGCTCTGGACTCGTCGCTGCGGCCAGCGCTGCGCTCAAGGCTGTTTTCTTAGAGAATAGCACCCCAGATGTAGTTGACACTGGTTCAATAATTAAGTTTGATCGAAGAGATCTATATCATTGTTTACTAATAGAAGAACCTGATAAAAAGTTTCGAATATTAGTATTTTTTAAATGATTAAATATTATACCAAATTCCCAAGTCGTTTGACTTTTTAGACAGACTATAACGGGAAAATGGCTATCTAAATTTTGTTCCTTTTCACCCCTGCATTCCTATTTATCCGGTTTGATTGCATAATGTCTAAGTAACGGATATGTAAATTGGCAGACATTTTTGACAGCTCCAAACAAAGGAATACCCTCTTTCCGTCAGCTAATTGACTTGACACTTGACAGGTCAGTGTTGCTACACTGAAATACTTCCCAGTATTGCCAATTGCCGGTATGATGGTCACTGAATTGGTCGCTATTCTTCTTGTTTTATTGCGAATTTTCTCATTTCACTGGACTAGACTGTTGTATAGGTTAGTTTTCTTTTGTTTATTGAATTTTAAACTAGATACGAATGTCTGGTGAAGTTGGATTGTTTTCGAAGTAAAATTTGTTTGGTCGCTTAGATAGAAAAGTCTGGAAATATCTAGTTAGGTCCAGGTTATTTTAGTAGTCTGTATTCCTGTTTGTGTTGTTGTAATTTTTGTAATATTGTACTTTAAATCAAGAGTGGAATAGTGTACTGTGTGCTTTGTATAGTGATAAAGTCTTATCACTATACAAAGCGCCAGATAAACTTAAAGTACATTGACTTTTTCCTAATATCTCCAATATATCGAAGGTACCCGAAAAACCATCAATCAATGAACTGTTTTTCAGAAAACGTAAAGGATCACGATAGATGTTGATTCAAGACAGCTTTGTCTTTAATTCCGTTTTTGAAATTTAGGATGTCAATAAATGTGGGAGGGTCAATGTCCGTTATTCCACGTTTATTTGGCTCCTACCTTATACACTATCTCACCTGATGGAAAGCCACGATAAAGTCGTTGATAGACAACGCTTGCCTAAAAGTAAACTCACCAGGAAACTGAGACTCGTGCAGAAAATAAAACGAACCCTAGAGTGCAAAAGGCAACTGAAGAAACATAGGTGGGTTTTAGTCAGTAAACGTTTGACATGTCTTTTTTTTCCGATGGTAAAAATCATCCTATGACAACCCCCGCTCTTGGGCGGAGCGGGAGATAGTGTCAGACTCTTACTGACTAAAAAACCCATCCCGTTCCTTCAAGCCTTCATACCGGGGCTCGAGCGCCCTTTCGGATAACCCTGGCCCCAGTAGGCTTCGACCCGGCTGGGTGCTGTTGCTGGGCCCCTGCTGTTGACGTTTGACATGTCTAGAGTGAGAAAAATCATTAAGTAGATGATTTCCCATCTCACAAAAAAACCATTATTCCTCTTTATTCTTTTATTTCAGTTTAATTTAACAGTAATAAATAGGGTTCGATATCCCAGCGTTTAATCACGATATCGGCGTAAAAAGTGTAAACAAACGAGCTTTAGTTAATCCCGTGGCGTTGGTTGTATAGCACGGAGCTTTGATGTATGTGTGTTAGTTTTTTTTTGGATCCGATGAACCATTGACAATTTGGGGATTGTATTGATTTATGGCTGTGGATTAAATACATACAATTTGCATGTTGTGATTTTATTAGGTATGGTTTATAAGCGACAAAAACAAATTTTAGCCGAAGCCGGGGTGACTTTGGATAAAATAAATGTATTTTTTCGTGTCAATTTTATCCTGTAGCCTGATTCACGTAAAACCAAACAAGCCAAATATCGTTGAAGTTTTATAGTCGTTCGATCGAAGTCCTATCCAAAAGCGGTATTCACGTGTTCCGTAATCAGGATTGGATAGAAAAACGACTCAACTGGCTCGAAACTAAACGATCTATCGACGACTTATTTCCAGTTACATTAATAAGTATTCTACCAGGATAATGTAATACAGATGTTTTTTTTTTAAATCGACTCTTCATCCAAACGACTTTAAAATCGGTGTCGTTCAAACTCGAGTGATGGATGTGAATACGGAAATGGTCTTCTAAACGACTAAATCGCTACGGTTTTGATTACTTGAATCGGGCTACAGATAATTACTAACAGTTAAATACATACTTTATACTAGAGATGGTAGTAATTAGAGATGTGCCATTGCCGGCAATATGAGAATATGGCTGGCAATATTGCCACCAATATTCATAAATAAAATTGGAGTGTCTGTTTGTAATATTGAAATAACTGCTTTTTACTACATGCAGAATGAATATATATACGGTACATACAACAAAATAAATTTTTTTACAATTTTTATCTGTCTGTTTGTCCGGGCTAATCTCTGGAATGGCTGGACCGATTTTGACGGGACTTTTTTTGGCAGGTAGCTGATGTAATAAGCAGTAACATAGGCATACTTTTATTTTAGAAAAAATCAATTCAAAATGGGCGAAAAAAAAGGCGAAAGTTAGTGAGTGTGTGTGTTTGATACTTCTTAACGCTTGAACGGATTGGATGGTCACACGGGTAGACCATGTCCTAGAATAGCACATAGAACACTTTTTATCCCGGGAGTATATCCCCTTGGAAGAACTTTCTACTTCCACGCGAGCGAAGTCGCTGGCTGTAAATTAAAACTGGGCAAGTGCGAGTTCGAAACGCGCACTGAGAGTTCCGTGCAAACTACAATTCCCGAATGGAGCCTCGAAGATTTTTCCGAATAGCAAATTTTTTTTTGTGACATAGATAACAACAAATTTACTATTTTCTGATTTATTCCTATACCTGTGCTAGACCTTGCTTTGTGTCAAATTTCAGGATTCTGGGTCAACGGGAAGTACCCTATGAATTTCGATCTTTGAGAGTTTTTTTTGCGACATAAACGGCCGTATCATTTTTTTTTTTTCGTTAACTTAAAAGTTTGATTTTTTCACAGCTAGAATCCCCGCAGACCTAAGTATATGGTTTTAATTTCAAATCGATACCTCCACGCGTTCTCGAGATAAATGGTTTTGACAGACAGACAGACGGACGGACGGACGGACAACAATGTGATCCTATAAGGGTTCCGTTTTTTCCGTATGAGGTACGGAACCCTAAAAATGACTACAAAACTCTCAAGCAGTAGGTAGAACCCAAAAAAAAAATATAAAAAAAACCCGATTGCGTAAAAAATTACTTTAAATAAAAACTGAAAAGAAAAATAAACAAGTTCAGTCCACAGTTCAGCAACAGTCGGGACCCATTAAAATAATCTAGTCATTCTATCCAATTATTTTTCTTTTCAGTTTTTATTTAAAGTAATTTTTTACGCAATCGGGTTTTTTTTATTTTTTAAATAAATTTTTTATTTTACACTTTTTAGTTACTATTATAATATCACTATTTATTCACTATATTTTACATGTAAAATCACTATAAAGTTCAAAAACCGACTTAGGCATTCGCCTCAGTACAAAATAAATAACATTGATTTCCTGTTGTACTTTTTTTTAATATGGCATACCATTTTGAAATCCTCATGAAAAGCCCTTTAATTTGACACCCATATTGCAGAATTTTAATTTTTTTTTTTTTTACTTTGGCATATAGCATCTCACAGTCGATATGTTGTTTTTTTTTAACGTCACCTATCTAAGAACACTTGGGTTATCAAGACGAATCTAACGATAAGTTAATTATAAAGATCTGTTCAGCGGTTTGGAAGATATGAGGTAATAAAGAATATTACATACATACAAACATACAAGATACGCGCAAAAAACATAACCCTTCTTGCAGTCGGGTAAAAAAACCACAAATAACAACCATACTCTGTAAAGAGATCTTTCAAGAAAAGCTCCACTCGACGATAACTCCAGCTTCGAAGAGCTGAAGAGACGAAATAGCCGCGATAGACAGCGCGATGTAGCCACTCGCGCCGATGTAGCCACTCGCGCGATGTAGCCACTTGCGCCGGAGCCCCCCTCAAGTGGCCAATTTGCCCGCCTACTATCCACTCGGCTACACGAGCCTAGCCGGGTTTTTCGCATAAAATCTTGCTTCATTTGTCAAGTTCGTTCAGTTTTCTTTAAGTACTTTTTATGTAATTGGGACTGTTTTGTGTTCAATGGTGGTTCAGTTAATTTGTGTACCTACGTGTAATGGTTTGTTTAGGCTTATTTATGTGCTTGCGCGTTTTGAGCGCTTTAATAAATGTTATTTAGGTTTTTCAAAAACACTTTTACACTTAAATTTTTTCGTCAGTTTAAAGTAGATGAGGCCGGTGTTTCCTAGCTGACTACCTTGAGAAGAAGCAACGAAACAAACTCAGTGGTCAATTCCTCTTTTAAAGTCCATACAGCAAACATATAATGGTCAAATCATATAAGAACCATGCAGATTAGTGTCGGAGATGGTCTTTTGATGGTGATATAACTTTGTTTTTCTGAGTGGCTACGATTTTTTAAATTTATTTTATAGTATCCACTAGTTCGAGAGAGTTCCGAGACATAACATACCGGATCAATTCAGGATGGATGAAATGGTGACAGGTCACGGGAACAACTTGTGACCCACGGATTCCCCTCAAGTTGAAGGGTAAAATCTACAAGTCCGTGATAAGACCTGTCATACTGTATGGATCAGAATGTTGGGCTGTGAAAAAGACGGATGAAAAAAGATTGCATGTAGCGGAGATGAGAATGTTGAGATGGATGTGTGGTGTGACGAGATTGGATAAAGTGAGAAATGGGGAAGTTTGAAAGTGGCGCCAGTGACTGAGAAGCTGAAGGGGAATCGTTTGTCTTGGTATGGTCATGTAAAGAGGAGGGATGAAATGCATGTTACCAAAAGAGTTATGAGTATACATGTGGATGGGTGGAGAGGAAGAGGGAGGCCAAAGAAAAGATGGATGGATTGCGTGAAGAGCGATATGAAAGAAAAGGAAGTTAGTGATAGCATGACGAGTGACAGGGTAGAATGGAAAAAAAACGTATTGCGCCGACCCCAAATAAGATGGGACAAGGGCAGGAAGAAGAAGAAGAGTAGCCACTAGTTATTTACGTACTTAGGTGTTCAGTGTTGACGTCACGTTTTAAAGGTTTGCGGAACCCGGTGTAAAGCCCCACATTCCTCCGTTGATAAAGGAGGATCCTCCAACCAGAACGGTGTTGTTGTCTAATCCGGGCAACTACCCGACAGTTGATTTCGGGCTCTTGTATTGTTGTAATCGCGTGGAGAACTTTAAGGCTTATAGTCCCTTGAACCATCTGGCCGAAATTAAATGGTCACTACTCTCGTACCCGTCTAGGCGACAGTACGACTATCTGTGCATTTGACAGAGCCCCGCTGACTTTTAAATCCATTTTCTTTGCGATAAATTGATTGATTTACATTTATGCTATGTTTACTTTGAAAAATATTTAACTACCAATTTTTATGTGTAAAAACGTTTCTAAAGATTTGGATCTTTTCCGTTTCGAAAGAGTAGGGAAAAGTTGCGAATGTGATGTTGTTGTATGTAATATTTTATATTGACAAAAGTATTAATTGCACGAAAAAATCAAATGTCGATAATGTTGTTCATGAATCTATAATAAACATATATTTTTTTCAAACCTATTAACCTGGCCGTTACCGAGGAGTAGGCTCCAGAAAGTCACTGTTTTAAAGCACTTTTCGGGAGCTTGGGCATTAATACCGCGTGGCAAGATTTTGAATTTTAGTTCCTATGTAGCGCCATAGATGTCGCTATAACGTATTGTTCTTTTTTAGGGTTCCGTAGCCAAATGGCAAAAAACGGAACCCTTATAATTTCGTCATGTCTGTCTGTCTGTCTGTCTGTCCGTATGTCACAGCCACTTTTTTTCCGAAACTATAAGAGCTATATTGTTGAAACTTTGTAAGTAGATGTATTCTGTGAACCGCATCAAGATTTTCACACAAAAATAAAAAAAAAGCAATAAATTTTGGGGGTCCCCATACTTAGAACTGAAACTCAAAAATTTTTTTTTCATCAAACCCGTACGTGTGGGGTATCTATGGATAGGTCTTCAAAAATGATACTGAGGTTTCTAAAATATTATTAAAACATCTATCAAAGTTACAACAAACTACGATATGTTAGTAGGAAAAGTATGGTGTTGCCTGATATAATGAGCCATTATTTTCAAAAGTCATTGTCTGTGCGAAAAGGTGTGAAACAAAAGACAGTCTTAGAAAACACTAGTTATTAGTGTTTACTTGAAAACACAGAACAAGAAATGTTTGTAGGCAGATCATTAAACACTGAGGGGTGTGGAAGAGTAAAGCGGTGACCAGACGATTGCAAACCAACGTTTTTTTTTTATTATTATTGATAGGCTTGCGTTTGACCATCTTCTCACCTGATGGTAAGCAATGATGTGGTCGACGATGGAACACGCTTGCTTCATCATCATCGTCATCATCATATCAGCCGAAAGACGTCCACTGTTGGACATAGGCCTCCCCCAAGCGTCGCCACAACGACCTGTGCGCATCCATCGGATTCCCGCGACACTGACCAGGTCATCGGTCCACCTTGTTTGGAGGCCTTCCAACGCTGCGTGTTCCGGTACGTGGTCGCCACTCCAGAACCTTTCGTCCCCATCGACCATCTGTTCTGCGTGCAATGTCGGGAACCTTGGTTCTCTTGCGGATATCTTCATTTCACAGGCTTGCCTAGAAGTAACCTATTCACTCTTGACTTAAAAACCCCTAAGTTGTAGCTATCAGGAAACACAGACCCCGGCAGGGAATTCCACTCCTTAGCTGTACGTATACACAACAAATGTGTTCCCAAAACGCTTTGTGCGTATGAGTGGAATGTCTACCATGTACCCAACAAGGTGACCTTGCTAGTGTCAATCCGTGTAATCCATGACCTTCAACGCTCTTGGTTGGGGGGCGCGTTTTCCCAACCACCGAACGTGTTGGCGCGTGGATTACATCCATGTAGCCGCAACACAAACCAAACACACAAACCAAGGTCACCTTGGTTGGAACGCTAGTTTGCAATCGTCTGGTCACCCTTTAACTGTTTTACAAGAGACGTGTTGTTTTATGTTTTTTTTGTTCAGTTTTAATATTTTAGTACGGAACCCTTCGCGTGCGAGTCCGACTCGCACTTGGACAATTTTTTTTTAAGAATTTTTAATGCAAATTATGATTTGCTCATTATTTTCAGCAGTGCATCGAAAAGATAATTTGTTAATAATTTTTACATAATGTGAAAAATTGCACATTTCATGATAATATTTTATTATGAATCGAAATTAATTTACATAAAGATGACTTTGACAGTCAAAAACAATTGCCTTGTGTACTTATTAGTAGCTAAAGTTATGATGATTGTGTCATACACCTCATTATCACCAGATTGAAAAGCCTAATATGATAATCGTAAAACTCATGATTATTTACAGTATTTCACAAGTTTATTGTGCAATAACTGACCAAAATATTTTTTTTTAATGTAATCGTTTGTATAATGTAATGTTTTTCGCCCCGTCGCATCGGAATAATTTGGCTGAAGCGGTCTTCCCGACTTTAGAGCAGTGGTGGCCGAGTGGTAACGCCCCGACACAAAATATATAGTACAGAAGTCAATCTACATACAAAGCGAGCTCGGGTAATGCACACATAGACACCGCTCACGGACACGATGTCTCGGAGCGCCTCGGCCCGCTCGTCGAACAGTTCCGGCTCAAACGCTCATTAGTGTGCGTCCACCGAGCGTAGATATAAAAAGTAAAGTACATACATGAGATTGTCCTCTGTACCTATCTATTTTGTGGCCCCGACTTACGAGTTGTAGGTCTCAGCCAGGCGCATTACTTTGTGTAATTTATTTCATCACCACTGCTCTCAAAACGAAAGGAAAACATTGTGAGGAAACCGGCATGTCCTAAAAACAAACCTTTCGTCCCAATCGACCATCCGTTCTGCGTGCAATGTGCCCTGGCCATTGCCACTTAATTTTGGCGATTCTTCGAGCTATATTGCGGTAACCTTGGTTCTCCTGTGGATATCTTAATTTCTAACTCGTCTACGCTAATTACGAATTATAACAATAGTGCAATAATATACTCTTCTACACATGCAATGGCTTCAAAACATTTAACACTTACAATTACCGTCACGCATCTTGAGCGCTCGGCGTCAGAGTGGGGAATGGGGACCGCTTGCGCGTTCCATACATTGGCGAGCCAATCGTTGTCGTTGTTAGATACATGCAGCAAGAGCAGGGAACGAATCATGAGTGACGTCTATGACGCGATGGCGCGGCGAGCCAATCACTAACACTCCCCGCCCCCGCGTCTCACTTCGCATCACAAAAGAGACCGAATATTTGAATTCTGCGCAACTTAAAGCCAGCGCTCAAGATTCGTGCCGGAAATTGCACCCTGAGATAGCTACCAAATAAAAAAACCTTTCCGTGCTCATAAAAGGTGTTTAAAAACTTGTTCGTTGCAAGCAAGCGGACACTGTACGGTAGTGTTCGGCTAATATTTCTTACTTTTATACTGCGACTGAAAAGCGACGGAAAAAAAATGGAAGGTAAACACCCTCAGGGTACGGAACAGTCTGGAAAGAAAGACAGCACTTATGACGATAGATGGCACGCCAGCTCATTAATCGTGCGTTCTACGTGGAAAAATTGTGGAAGTTTCTCGAACTAAAAGTTGTTCCAAAGGGTAAAGACACATTGGTTAAAGACTTGGAGCAAGGAGTTTTGTTTTAAAAGTTCAGGGCGAATATTTTTTTTTTGTTTTTTTTTTTTTTTACTAGTATACGGTGTGCTGTAAGAGGAGTGATTTTTGGAGGACTAGCTTTTTTCTCGTCTACCTATGCAACCTGATATTTTTCACCCTAAAAATTTTTCCAGGTCTTAAGTTTTAAACAAGATATGCGGAAAAAATGCTTAAAAAGTCGGCTCTTTAGTGCATTTTTGCTCGCCTAACGTGATAAATTCAAGGAATAGCATATTCTTTTTTTAAAAACAATTATATCAAAACTAGAAAATAAATTGTTTGAGTCTTAAGCTAGAACTACACTGCGCACACGTGTGCCACACACGCCGACCTGGGCGCATTGGTCTCCATAGATTTTATGCTAGCTGACTTCGTTCGCGTGGACTACAGGATTTTGAATTAATATTTTCTAAAATAAAAGTAGCCTATGTTACTCCTTATTATATCAGCTACCTGCCAAAAAAAGTCCCATCAAAATCGGTCCAGCCATTTCAGAGATTAGCCCGGACAAACAGACAGACAGACAAAAATTGTAAAAAATGTTATTTTGGTGTATGTACCGTATATATATTCATATGCATGTAGTAAAAAGCAGTTATTTCAATTCAATATTACAAACAGACCCACACCCATAACCCATACCTGGTCTATAAACTAAAGAATAAAAATTCTTTTCGCGTTACTAGAGTTTTTCTGCCGATCGTTTTGGTAGCAAATATTGTACCCATACCTACATAAGACTAAAGAATAAAAATTCTTTTCACAGTAGGTACTAGGGTTTTTCTGCATCATTAAACCATCCTAAAATCCTACTTATGAAAATCTGGATTTACAAAAGCGTATATTCTACATAATGTTCTCAAATCTAGGGAAAACGGGGAGTTTCTTTGTCACCTACATTCCTACTCATTAAGCAAGTTTGTGAATATCGTCGGGGAACTTCGGGAAACTTCGGATGACTTTGAGTGTGCCGTGTAAGCACATCGCTTATGAATATAATATGATTTTAAGCGTGGTTTGGTAACTTGGCGACATATCCAATCTTAAAAATATAGTTGGATAGAAAATACATGTAGTGACGTACTTATTTTGTTGATTAGATTTTGTTAATGTCTACAGTATTTATATTTGTAGGTTATTTATTTTTCTTGCTTTGAACGTCATAATACCTTATTCATTTAGTACAGTTTGTGCTAACTAAATGTTATAATTAACAGTGATATAATATCTCTTTTTGGTATCAATTAATAAATAAGGAGTTTATTTAACTATATTAATTGGCACAACAAACATTTAAATAACTATTGTGATAATCACATTAAATCATAAAGCCGAACTTTTGTATGTATATTTCTTACTCCCCGGCTTCTTACTCCCTTTATGCTTAAACGGCTGATCGGATTTCAATGAAAATTTGCCGTAATATGAGCCTATTCTTCAGATTAACATATAGGCTATAATTTACAATAGGGAGAGTAACTAATTCCACGTAGATAAAGCACTGGCTGATGCTAGAGTTAAAAAAGCTTTTACTCTCGCAAAAAAACAGTGGAATATTCAACATGCTACTAAAAAACTATGCTTACCTTTCATCAACTCAGCCAGTTTCTGCTTTCCGCTTTCAGTACAAAACTGTTTACATTTTTCGTTTTTCGCGTGTAAAATTCCATTAAATTTTTTACTTGGCAACCCTTTTGCGTCGAGCCTCTTTTGTGTCTGTTACCGTGTGCCAACTGACACTTTGTTTGTTCTTTGAAAGAGTTTTTGTTGTTTTCTTTTGTTGGTACTGAGTTTTCGATACTTTTTTTTGTCTATGGCTTTTGGTGGATGACAGGTTAATTTAAGTAAAGTTAAAGCTCTTTGAAAGTCTTTGAGACTTTTCAAGTCATGTTTTTCTTCGGATATCGGTTTCGGAAATATTTTCATTAAGTTATGCCATTAGTAATAATAATATTCGGAAACTTTCACACGACGCCATCTAGTCTCAAATTAATTAGAGCTTTTTTCCGGTGGGAAAATCATCTAATGACATCCCCCGCTCTTGGGCGGAGCGGGAGGTAGTGTCAGACTTTTACTGACTAAAAACCCACTCCTGTTCCTTCGTTGCCTATCGTACCGGGACTCGAGCTATCTTTTGAAACTAACCCTGGCCCCAGTAGGCTTCGAGCCAGTTGGGCCCCTGCTGTTGCTGACAACTCCTTGAGGCGCGCGGGAACAGTGCGCGCTGTCGACGACTTGGGATCGGTCCGGACCTGACGGTCGGACAGCGAGCTACCCATTGCTCTTACTTTGGCCGGAAATCGGGATCGGAATCCCGGCGGCGGCTGAAGCACTGTTAGCGTCATTGCCTGATGCGGTCGGCCTCCTCCTTTGCGAGCATTACTGCTTCGCAGAAGTCGGCGACCGCCTGCCACTCTTCTTCGCTCTGGACCATGGCCTGTACCAAGGCCCGGCGCGAGAGATCGCCGCCGCCGATCGCCCTCACGAGGGCACGGCGATGCTCTGCCCAAGCGGGGCACACCTCTACTGCGTGCTCCGCCGTGTCCTCCGGGCGTTCCGCACAGTGGCGACACCCGGGCGTCACTTCCGCACGAAACTAATTAGAGCTTGTGTTATGAGTACTAGACAACTGATAAACAAACTTACATATTTCTTCAATCGTCAATTTAAAGTTGATGAAAGGAAACACAAAGTTTCCTAACTTACTGCCTTGAGAAGAAACACCAACAAACTCAGCAGTCTGTCTCTTTCAAAGTCTGTACAGCAAACTGAGCTGCAAATTGAAATGTGATTTTTTAGTTCTCGAATTTCGACTTTTTTTTAACAGTATCAATATAGTAAAATGCTTTTGTTATTAATATTGCTAAAACAAAAGCTTTCTGGTTTAATTTTGAGCCGCAATTTATTAGTGTCGCGTCAAAACCAGGACATCTCCCTGAGGAGAGCGGTAGCTCGGCCGCAACGAACACTGAAAACATGAAATGCTCGATAAATTGTAAAAAAAGAAATGATACCGAGGATTTAATGCTCAAAGATTTTATCAGTTTAAAATACAAATTGAATAGAACTAAGAATTTTAATTAAAAAATATGTTTAGTGTGTTGTTTATACTATTTTTAACCGATTTTGAAAAGGAGGGGGTTCTATGTTCGGCTGAATGTAAGTTTTATTTTTAATGTATGTTCACCGATATCTCAGTCAATTGTGGACCGACTTTGAAATATTTTTTTTGATTGGAAGGTTATATTGTGCTTCCAAGTTGGTCGCATAGAAATTTTGTTATGATCTGATCATGAACTTCGAAGATATGGAACAGAACTCCTCATAGGATCACAGCAGAATTGTCGTAACAAGTAAAATTGCTTGGTTTGTACGTGTAGGCGATGATTGACTGAAAGAAAAGGGGGGGGGGATGTATCAAACCGCTCTGGTGATGAAGCCTAAGGTATTATTAGAATCGTTATGAGATGCACTCTGGCTATAAGGTATTAAGTTTGGCTGAGGGGTACTTTTTAGTGGTGGTAAGTACCATAACTAAAAAGTGAAAAATAAAAAACTAGTAGTTATTTTGTACTTTTCAGTGTTTTTTTTTTACATTGAAGTAGGTTGAATTATTTTTTGTAAAAATTTTTTTTTTACATCGCTTAAGTACCCTTAAAAACACTTCCGCCTGACCACCGCTAAATTTATTTTTGCTCACACTCTAAACGAAAACTTCAAAGGGTTTGGCGCCGCGCTGCAGGAGTAAAGCGAATTTTTTTTTAAGTGATCAGGCCGAAATGACCGCGATGGTACATTGAAAGACTGGAACAATTTGTGTGCTGCGGTCTTCCCGTCCAATTATAATCTGGGTGTCTTCAAGGCTAGAGTGAATAGGCTCTTAATAAACTAGTAATACTCACCATCAATGGTTGCGTCACTACTTACCATCAGGGGGGATCGCAGTCAAGCACTAGTTTATATAAATTTAAAACAATTCATAGAAATAAAAATAAATGTTTAACAATTCCGACTTCACAGTGTTTCTTACTAGTGCATAAAAAATAAATAAAAAATAAGCTATGTTTGTCAAGCATATTTTTTTTCTACAGCGACATTTTCAATTTTTATTTTTGTTTATTTTTTTTTACCTACCTATCTAATAAAACCTTTTTTTCTTTGTTTTCAGGTAAGCAGCTACCCCGTTCCGTAGTTAGGTGCATGGCATGCTAAGTAAGCGAGTGACATTCTGCCTGCCGCGGTAAGATGAACATCAACTATTACACGTGCCGTCTTGTGCCGTGGTGGAGGGTCAGGTCTGGACAAAGTGACATTTTACAAGTAATTAATAAATCTGCTCTCTGAGCAGTGGTGGCCGAATGGATTTATTCCGTTCTAATACCACTTGTGTTTTTTAAAATCATATTTATTTTCCATTCCGAGCGAATGCCAAAATCTTGAATTTGGTAGTCAGCTCAGTCAAACCTAATCAAAATATATTTGTTTTCTTATATTTTTACGTATTTTTTTGCGATTTAATTGTTTGATTCTTTTCAATAAAAGGTCTTATGATTACAATTTTTTATTGACTTACTGTACATGTTTTTATATATGAGTCCAAACAAATACCAGTGGTATTGGTTGTTGGTATTAAAATGGAATAAATCGCCGAGTGGTAACGGCCTAGCGATACAAGATAAAGTGGAAGACATGACAAAATTAAAAAAAAATCGTCTAATTTAAAAAGCCGGACAAGCCGGACACTGCCTAATTTGGCCGGATACGCAACCAAAAAGTCCTGTCCGACTTTATCCGCATGCCTGGCAACGCTAGTCACAGGCCATGACACCAGTACCTAGTATTTTGTGACCGTATGTACGGCCGCTATAGAGAACGGCGTGTTGGTGAGAGATATAGATATATTTTGTTTAAAATTCTTGTATCTCGTTTGCTTTCTTATCAATTTAGATTTGTTTACACAATAATTAGTATTCTATTTTTGTACATTTTTTGATAAAACGTTTTTCAAGTATTCCCAATGCTATCTCTATACTCCTACTATGTCACTTTATCTAGTAGGTACTCAATGTTCTATGTATGTATTTAATTTTTCAGCTAATTAGCCATGTACTCGTTCTCATTCGTACTGATTTTAAGTACACAATGTGTTTCGCACTAGTGCGGAAAAGCGTTGCGCGGCTCTTAGCTTTTATACTAATCCATCCAAATACTGCACTACGCCGGACGCGCGCTTTTAGCATATAATGTAGTATATTTTGCACTAGTGCGGAAAAGCCCGGCGGCGTAGCCGCACACAATTGAAGCAAACGTGGGCAATGGATCCGAGAGTCTGCAATAACGAACTTTGTGTTCTTGCAGATCTAAGACTCTGTTCTCAAATTCAGGCTGTCAGCATTGAGTGTATGGGTAAAACGAATTAATCTTGCTGGTACGTGTGAAAGCTTTTATACTAATCTAAACACTGCACTACATAATGTAGTATATTTCACACTAGTGTGGAAAAGTGCGGTAGCTAGCCCACACCAAAAATGAGGCAAATTCTTTGATTTCTCAATGTACCAGAGAGACTGCAATGGCACTGTGAACTTGAATCACTTGCTATGAGGTTTTCACATTGAAGCTGCCAGCATTAGGTAAAACGGACGAACGTGGATTCTGCCGGTACGAGTAAAGGCTTTTACACTAATCCTAACATTGCGCTATATCCGTACGCCTCCTGTCCTCCAGTCGACGGCAGCCTGCCTGACCCCGTGAAATGTAAAAAGCATAAAGATTTGTGCGTTATACCTATCTTTCGTTTGCTGAAAGAATTTGAACCCGTGACTTCTAGAGACTAAAAAAATCATTAGTTCTAGGCACAGTTATTGACCCATTGATTGGTGGCACTGTTGGTATTCAGTAATTCCGTCAGTAACTCGAATATTTCATAAAACTTGGTTCCGGAAGTACGTGTTTTTAGGGTTCCGTAGCCAAATGGCAAAAAACGGAACCCTTATAGATTCGTCATGTCTGTCTGTCTGTCCGTCCGTATGTCACAGCCACTTTTTTCCGAAACTATAAAAGCTATACTGTTGAAACTTAGTAAGTAGATGTATTCTGTGAACCGCATTAAGGTTTTCACACAAAAATTGAAATAAGCATTATATTTTGGGGGTCCCCATACTAAGAACTGAAACTCAAAATTTTTTTTTCGTCATACGCATACGTGTGGGGTATCTATGGATAGGTCTTCAAAAATGATATTGAGGTTTCTAATATATTTTTTTTTTCTAAATTGAATAGTTTACGCGAGAGACACTTCCAAAGTGGTGAAATGTGTCCCCCCCCCTGTAACTTCTAAAATAAGAGAATGATAAAACTAAAAAAAATATATGATGTACATTACCATGCAAACTACCAACGAAAATTGGTTTGAACGAGATCTAGTAAGTAGTTTTTGTAATACGTCATAAATCTAAAAAAATACACTATTATTAAAACATCGATCAAAGTTACAACGAACTACAAGAACTTTTATATTATGTTACTTGCTGCTACGGAACCCTCCATGGGCGAGTCCGACTCGCACTTGGCCGGTTTTTTTTTTTTTTAAATAATTCATATATATGACATGTCATATCATAAAAAATCTAGCCATTTCAGTTTTAAATTATGACGATTTTTTAGCGAAACTTGGACTGTCCATTAGCTTGATTTGATAAAACTTGGTAAATTATTTCACCGGTTTATATTTCGGTGACATATGTAGACATTTAATAATTTCATCAACAATTTCCTTGATGTTATTCTTTATGTTCTGATTTCAATAGAAACCTAGAGAATATTCACAAGAAGTGTTTCCAAAATAACTAGAGAAAGATTTGTCATTATCACGTAAGAGCGGTTGTATGAAAATGTATCTCGAGTTGGCCGCTCTTTAACCCATTGATTGCCGAAGCAGGCTACACGACTGAAGTTGATTACATTTGTCTATTTACGGTTATGTCCAAAGAAAAAAAAAGCAATCTAGGTGTAAGTATACGGATAAAAACGTATACGTATAACTACATAAATTCGGCATCATTGGTACTTCCCGCCCCAAAACTTAGTCGAATCGTATAGGTGTCCTACGTATGTATCCGTAGCTGGCGTTCTGTATAGAAATACGGATATATCCGTAGTCGACATCCAATGTGTTCAACCATAATTTAGATCTAGATAACGCCAGAAGTGTGTCACTATTAGACAAGTTTAGTGTTTTAACACATTGTACCAGGCTTTACTGACCATTACCACCAACTCGATTCAGCGATAGCTAAATACTATATTTTACCTCTATCTCGACATTTTACATGCAAAATTTACGTCAAAATTCCATATTAGGACCTGAATGAATGTACAACGTATTAACCTCTGGCGAACAGCCCGATGCTATTTCGTAGACAATTTCTAGTGATTAACTTTACCTATTAACCAGAAGTTACTTATCCCTGTACGAGGGAGTTTAGACTTTGTATCTCCGTGATAAGGTTTTGTTTTGTGTCTGTGGTGTTTGGCGTTTAATACATCAGCATTTGTGTTTACACAAGGGTTGTCAGATCGGAACTTACTGAGTCCGGGATAATTCCATGTCGGGCCGTGACTATAGCTGTGAATATATAATTTTATATTTGTACTTATTTTTATAGGAAAATACATTTTAGTTTTCAATTTTATTATTTCATTAGTACAGATAAAAGCAGTTTGGTAGAAAATCACAATATAAAAGATACAAAATTGAGAACTTTCCTTTTTTAATAGGTAATCAACGAGTACATTATTAACTTCTAGCTTTAGCCCGCGGCGTCGCCAGCATACATAGCCTATGTCACTCAGGAATAAAGCAGCTTTCTATCGGTGAAAAAACTTTAACAATCGAACCAGTACTTCCAGAGATTACTTCCTACAAAGAAAAAAACAAACTTTACCACTTTATTATATTAGTGTAGATTTATTCCGAAAAATACGACCTGTTACGATTAGTAGTGTCATTTATTGTTATAGTTATTATTTTTCGGAATCCGGGACAATAGATCAAATTACTGGACACGGGACAAGACGTAAAATTTCGGGACAATCCCGGGAATACCGTACATTTGGCAACCTTAGTTTACACCCGTGTAAGGGTGACGGATAATAATTAGTATTGCGTGTCGGTTGGTTATACGTTTCTGTAGGAAACGCGATAGGTTTGACTCGATTAATTAATTTCAGTAATCTTGTACGTATATTTTACACGAATTAGTTAGATTAAGTTACACGACTCTGGCTTATTAATAGTTTGGAATTGAATTTGGTCAATGTGCGTGTTAATCTTTGTTGCTGATTCACATTTCAAAAACCTGAACCTTGATTTGATTGTAGGTAGATTCTAAATTGTTTAGTTAGAAATGCAATGACGTATTTATATAAAGGCGTTATGCACCAACATTAGGGCTCAGAAACAGCGCAAATACAGGACAGAAAGTTACTTACAACACTATAATTAACAGAATCCTTTAGGCTTAACCGATTGACTGGCCTATTGGTCTAGTTGTCACTGGTCCTGACGGCCATTCCGGAGGTCGTGGGTTCGATTCCCACCCAGGACAAAAGTTTGTGTGATGAGCTGGGTCATTTGTTCTATATCTGGGTGTAATTAATCTATAATATGTATGTATTTAGAAATATATAAGTATGTTTATCAGTTGTCTAGTACGCATGTAACAAGCTCTGCTTAGTTTGGGACTTAGATGGCGTAGTGTGAAAGTTGTTGTCTGTCTTTTAAGATACAGGCTAGTCCTAGATTAAAAGATGAATTCTACTATTGCATCATAATGTAAAAAATATTCCAAACAATACTACATATGTGCAAAGTGTTTTGAAAGAAGAACAAGAATTTCCTGATAGCTACAACCCGGGAATCTTTAAGTCGAGAGTGAATAAGTTTCTTCTAGGTAAGCCCGTTCCATCGTCGACCGCATCATCGCTCTCCATCAGGTGAGATGGCGGTCAGGCGCGAACCTATCAACAACAAAAAAAAAAGAATACTTCCTTTTACAAACGTGCCTACATACAATCCATTTGATCCATTCATAATTCTGATTTAGACTACACATTCATGTGACATTTTAAATATTCCATTTTCAAAACAATGCTATCATAAATTGTTCTTTTTTTCCTACCTTACCTGTCAAAACATTTCAGACAGGCATTACCATTTCAGGCTCACAACTTTTGACAACCCTAACATGTTTCATATCAAAATTCAGACCGATGCAATTGCAACTCTATTGTCTAAAACTTTGGATACTTTTTTCATTTCAAGGGCTCCGATATTTCATAAATTGCATTTCAATTTACAGAATTGCAAATTTATCTTGTAAAGATTAGAGTTCATTTTCCTTTGAATGGGTGGCTGAATAAATTATATACAGTATGATGTGCTGTTTATCAAAACTTTGCTTTTACGACTTAATATCGTTTCTCGTTGGTTACGACTTAAACAAGGATTTGAATGCTTTCATTACTTATTTAGGAAGTTATAAGCTACGTCTATTGTTTTGTTACAAGGGCTTTTGTTAAATTATTTCTCGTATTGTTGTATTGTTAATTTGAAGTGACGTTTACAGCTCCAGTTAATTTGTTCCTCAAATAACTCTTGACGGTTCATGAATTCTGTTTTGACAAGCCGTCATCGTAACTTATGTTTGATCCTTTCCATTAAACCTCTTGCTTATCTGCCAGTTACAAGTATCATGTATTTTTGTTTTTATTATATACATAATAAATTATAAGCTCAACACTGGGTTGAAATCCTGACTAAGTCCCTAGCTCAATATGAAATAATTAGAAAAATTCAATCTAACTAGAACTTTAGAATTTCTATTACTTATATAATAATAATAATTAAATTACAAAAAAAAAACAAAATAAAGAAAAAATAATTCATTGAATAAATACGTCGTTAAAATATAATAAGTTATAAAACCAATTTATATACCTCGGAGGAGTAAATTTAGGGACTATAATTGTAACGGCAAATTACGTTACAAAATATAATAAACAACGTGTCTGAATAAATTATTTTTTAAATCTCAAAATGAATCGTGCATATTGAATTGTACAATTGAAAGAGACGGAAAAACAAAACATAATCCAGCTAAACAGTGTAATTTATTTATTTTTATTGAAAGCAGAACCTTTTTATGACGTAACGCTCAGGCTTGTCAAACTGTGCATGACGCAAGCTATCCGCTGCAGACGAAAGGGTTCTCTTATTGTAAGCCTGTTAACTGTACCTATTAGCTAAGCTCTTTATTGTCTAGTCTTTGCTAATACAATATAGATTTACCTTAGAGTAGAGATCAAGATTTATTCCCATTTGAAGTCATGTTAGAAAAAATAAAACACTAGCTCGACAAAACTTGGTGCTGCCAGTGGCATAGCCCTCGTCGAAGCAGAAAATTATCTCAAGGAAACATACTCCCGGTATAAAATGTACCCTATATGGTACTCCAGTACATGGTCTAGCCGCGTACCAAGCTTTATCGAAATCTGTTGAGCCGTTCAAGCGTGAAACAAGATACAAACACACACTTATACACACACTCACAAAATTTCGTATTTATAATATTAATGTGATGTGATTTTAGATCATCATCAATTACTAATAATAAAATTCAGAACAAAAGAAAGGTCACAACATAATTTATAATACACAAATTCTTAATTTTCAGAATATCATGTTTTATATTTTTGCACCCTGTATATTATAAGATATTCATTTTAATATTTTTAGGGTTGCCAAAAATGATATCTATCGATATTTCGATAAAATTTTAAATTATATTTTAACCATCCAAACTCCTGGCAATCCCACTAACAAAGGTAGTCACACCTAACCCAAACACATGAAATATTAATGCAATCTAGCTGCACTAATAAATGCAGTGCACTACGCACTAGGTGCACCTAACTAGCGACCTATATGGTGCCAGTATTGATTCCCTCGCAATCACTAGTGTTAGTGCAACCACGGATATTGCGTTTCCACCCCGACCTTAGTACATATTCCTATAATAATTAACTGGGTGCTGCGTTCATCTACACTATCTACATCTACACTTATAATATTATAAAGAGGTAAAGTTTGTTTTCTTAGTTTTTATGTATTTTTGTTTGTAGGAGATAATCTCTGAAAGTACTGTTTTTTTTTTCTATGGGAAAAATCATCCAATGACAACCCCCGCTCTTGGGCGGAGCGGGAGATAGTGTCAGACTCTTACTGACTAAAAAACCCATCCCGTTCCTTCAAGCCTTCATATCGGGGCTCGAGCGCCCTTTCGGATAACCCTGGCCCCAGTAGGCTTCGACCCGGCTGGGCCCCTGCTATTGCTGACAACTCCTTGAGGCGCGCGGGAACAGCGCGCGCCGTCGACGACTTGGGCTTGGTCCGGACAGTTACCGGACGGCCGGACAGCGAGCTACCCATTACTTACTGTCCGCAAGCCCGCGCCTACGGTGGCTGGAAATCGGGATCGGAATCCCGGCGGCGGCGAGCGCCGTTGCCTGATGCTGGTCCAATTTCTGAAATTATTTCACCGATAGAAAGCTGCTTTATTCCTGAGTTACATGGGCTATTATAGGTATTTTATGTACGCGGATGAAGCCTCGGGCAAAAGCTAGTTTTTTTTTTAAATATAGTACATATCTCGGGTTATTTTTTTTGTTTGCTTTTGGATTTAATTAATTTGTTAGTAAAGTTAACTTGTTTTCTCTGGAGGTGAAAGTTTGGTAGCTTCGCGTGAAAAATGTGGTTATCTAGACTTCTATGAAAATGTCTCACGTCTGTTTTGTTCTTTTTTTAATGTTGAAAGTGGTTGATTTTTTTTACTGTTATGACAACGTACAGATAAGCCTAAATAAATACTTTAGCTGTAGAGTACTTATACAATATAACCATTAAAATCATTTATAAGTCAATGTGCATCTTATGACAATTCTAATAAACCCAAACATATTTTATGACTAAGTTCCCGTGCTTCACTTTCCTTTTAGGAGTTTCCTTCATTCCTCTTGGTTAGAACCAGGTGGAATGAAGGTCTATCTAATCTGATCATATGACTATAAAATATGAAAAAAAATCCAAATGAGTTCATAAATAAATACTACCGAATTGAAAACTTGGTCTTTTTTTTGTAATCGGTAAAAAAATAATCTTCAGATTATCTAACCCAGTAAAGATTTACCAAGATCTTGAAATACACTGGAAAATCCCAACTGTTAAAATAGAACCTACAGCTATAAATTTTTGTCCATTTTAAACCAAAAACATGAAAACCTACATAACCATAGACAACACAATATCGTCATAAAAATATAAATAAATTTTGCGTTACGAAATATCACCAAAAACCATAAAAAGTGACAAAACTGAATATTTCACAAGCGAACATTTTTTGAACATCGTCGTAAAGAACGTACTGTCAATTACCATAGCGTAGAGTTGCGAAAAGTCGATAATGTGGGTGTTATTGTCGTTGAATCGATAAAACGTACGGTTAAAAATTCAGATTTTAGAGACCACTGTCAAATTAATGTTAATTAAAACAGGAACTAAGATATACTTTTTAACAATAGACCAACAAATTATTATGATCTTTTTATAATAAACTAGCTTTTGCCTGCGGCTTTGCCCGCGTACATAAAATATACCCTATGTCACTCTGGAATAAAGCAGCTTTCTATCGGTGAAAACATTTTAGAAATCAGACCAGTACTTTCAGAGATTACCTCCGGCAAACAAAAAAAACATTAAAACAAAAAAACTAACTACCTCTTTATTATATTAGTGTAGATAAATCTGTTTAATTTTGAAGCTCGATTCTTAAAACTAAAAAAAAAAATACGAACAAAACCGAATTTTAGTTTCAGAACACTTAAACAGCTCTCTCAAAGTGGAAAAATCCTAGTAAGTTATAAACTGAACAAATTCATTCCAGAATACAGAATACATTAAACCTACTGCTTATCTTTTTACTCACGTTTAAAAACTTCGCCTACAAATATGGGTCACTGGTTCTGAGTATCTGGGTTACTATTCATGCACTATTGCAATTTTTAAGCCCAATGCGATTTATGTAACTTGAATACGCGCCAACTTAATCCATTATTTACACCGTTAGGGGTAACGCTTGGCTGATTTTGAAACACATTCATTTAAACTTGCTTTTGTTATTGAAATAAATGTACAAAACTGTTGTTAGCTTTATTTGTAAACGAAACAAAGGAAAACTATTTGTAGATTGCACAAAATGCTGTGAATATTAACTGTGTCACAAATTTTTAAATATCTATCTATACATATAAATAAAATTGGAGTGTCTGTTTGTAATATTGAAATAACTTCTTTTTACTACATGCATATGAATATATATACGGTACATACACCAAAATAACATTTTTTTCAATTTTTGTCTGTCTGTCTGTCTGTTTGTCCGGGCTAATCTCAGAAATGGCTGGACCGATTTTGACAGGACTTTTTTTTGGCAGGTATCTGATGTAATAAGGAGTAACATAAGCTACTTTTATTTTAGAAAAAATAAATTTTATTTCCTGTAGTCCACGCAAACGAAGTCGCGGGTACAGCTAGTTTTTTTATAATTGCAATTTACCGCAGACCACCTGTCTTAATTTAAGTTCTTACGATCTATCATAAATTTGTCTTTTAGATATCGCTATTAGCGATAAGTCCGCCATTGTATCCATAGATTTAAGTTTATGTTTAAGTTGTGTTACTTTTTGGTGTGCAATAAAGTTTATTTTATTCTATTTGATAGGCTCGCGCTTGATTTCTATCCTACCTGATGAGAAGCGACGATGTGTTTGACGATGGAACACGCTTATCTAGAAGTAACATATTCATTCTTGACTTAAAGACCCCCAGGCCCTAGATTTTAGCTAGTATCAGTTTGTTCACAAAATATATTATACTAGCTTTTGCCCGCGATTTCGCCCGCGTTCATAAAATATAGCCTGTCACTCAGGAATAAAGCAGCTTTCTATCAGTGAAAAAAATTTAGCAATCGGACTAGTACTTCCAGAGATTACCTCCTACAAACAAAAAATCATAAAAACAGAAATACAAACTTCACCTCTCTATATATTAGTGTAGATGTAGATTACTTAAGTATTACACACGTCACTGTTAATATCATAGGTAGGATTGTAGAAACTGTCCTCGGAGTGTCGGGGTCGAGATCGTCGGGGTCATAGGTCGGGGGGATTGGGGACTCCATCCATACATTGAGTGATCCTAAAGAAGACAGTGGCATAGTGGTCACGTGCTGTCGTGCATATCGAGGCTCAGGGGAGACCTTTATAGTCTCCCCAGGGATTTTCCCATAAAGACGTTGTTGTACGACAGAAGGGATCACCGGGTTTTTTTAATGAGGTAAAAATCCTCGCTCGATAGCAAAAAAGTAAGTAGTAGTAGTAGTAAGTTTAATTTGTGTGTACATAAATAAATAAATATAAAAAAAAAGTTTCTACAACACAGTCAATCACGCCTAAAGTCACAAGCAACAGCGTATATTGGGTTAGCTTCGTTCGCTGCACAGTCGCACCAACTCACCAACTCAACAGATTGATTTAAAATGTATCTACCAATTAATTAACAAACATCGATACCCGTGTCCCATCACTGGCTATTGATTGCGTAATGTCGCGCGCGCGATAACTTCGCAGCGTCGGCCCACGCTCGATCATAATGTAATCATTGCCCTGACAACGGTTAGCCATTCTGTGGTATACTGAAATGAAATAAACAAAGGAACTGGATCACCTTTGATCCAGCTGTGGAAATAACCTGTGATTCCAATGGTTTTTGCGATAAATCGTTGAGAAAACAAATTGGAAATACTCTGAAACAGTGGCAACAAAATTAAGGCTCATATTTGATAGCAATGAAGTTGAGTTGATGTCAAAAATCATATGAGAGCTTTTATTGACATGGGTCTCACTCAACTCGTCTATTCATTAAACCCCAAGCGAACGTACCCACCCATACGAACAAAGCGTTTTGGGAACACATTTATTGTGCGTACAGCCAAGGAGTGGAATTCCCTGCCGGAGTCTGTCTTTCCTGATAGCTACAACTTAGGGATCTTTAAGTCAAGAGTGAATAGGTTACTTCTAGGCAAGCGTGCTCCATCGTCGACCACATCATCGCTTACCATCAGTAGCCCGATTCACGTAATGAAAACCGTAACGATATCGTAGCGATTTAGTCGTTTAGACCATTTCCGTATTCACATCCATCAATCGAGTTTGAACGACACAGATTTTAAAGTCGTTTGAAATTCGTCGATTTAAAAAAAAATCTGTATTACATTATCCTGGTAGAATACTTATTAACACTACGGTTCACGCGCCTCAAAAAGGTTCATGAGTGCTCGCGTGGGCTACCCTTGTAGCCCATTTAAAATCGAAATAAAACAAAAGATAATGGTTTCATTTTAAAATAAAACACATTTATTGTTATTATTGACATTTATTAAGTAAAATGAAATTATAAAATTATCTCTTCTTTCTTAAACTAAAAAATATTAACAAAATTTCAGACTTCTTAAAAAATCACATAATTTTTACGTCTTTGAGATCAATCAACTTTTGGTATTTTTTTTAAGTTTGTTTTAAAATAAAAAAAAATAATTTTCGTTACACGAAGGGCAAATTAGAATTTGGTGATCACTGCATATACGCCTGTAGCATTTTGAGCAAGTTTTCCTTGTGCTGCGATCGCGAATTCTGCTACAAAACGCACAGCGTGCAACCCCGCCACGAATTGGTATACTTCCTTGTTGAGGAACTTCTGAAATGTTCAACAATAGTTTGGCTTTTGTTTTGATGCTTCTTGGAACATTGTCTCTATAAATACGTTCTAAAATTAATGGTTTCACAAGCTCAAACCCCAAAGAATGAAGAAAAATGCGTCTGATGACGTTTGTATTTGAATTATTCAGCTGATGAATAACTAGGCCATTTATGGCGGCAATATTCAATAAATTAAAAAATAATGAAAGAGGCCAACGTCTACTATTTCTAGATACGTCATATTGACGACACATCCTAACCACAGTATCCACCCCACACTTTGAGTGATTATAAAAAGTTATGATTTCAGGCTTTTTTGCGTCGCCGGTAGTAGGATCGATTGCGTCATCGTGGTGCATTGTCGACAATAATAAGACTGTTTTGTTCCTTTTTGGCACATAACTGACTAGTGTACAGTCTTTCTGAAACCCAAATAAAGAACTATTCTTCTCTCAAATCCTCTTCCTGTTCGCTTTCAATAAAATCATCCTGATCTGACTCCTCTTCTAGCCATCTCAACAAGTTTTCTTCCATTCTGCGTTCCATATTTCCGATCTGTTTATAAAATATCAACAAAAAGTAAGTTTAAAATTCATAAATATAAAATATAATACCAAAATTAATAAGAAAAGATAAATATTTATATCAAATTAAAAAAAAAAAAACGCACCTTAAAAGCTCCGCCAGTGCACGCATGGGCTACATACGTAGCCCAATAACTTTAAATCGTTATTACTCGCACGTGCGCCAGCGTCGAGTGCTCACGCCACACTAAACGCGTCGAGCAACAACCAATCGGAGCTTAGCTAGAGGCTCAAAGTTATATCACACGATTTCGTGAAGTAATGAACAAAAACAATACCCTGGGCTACATATGTAGCCCGTGCGTGTACTCGCGTGTTAATGTAACTGGAAATAAGTCGATAGATCGTGAATATTGCTTTTGGACCGAACGACAATAAAACTTCAACGATATTTGGCTTGTTTGATTTTACGTGAATCAGGCTACAGGTGAGATGGTGGTCAAACGTGAGCCTATCAATAATAATAAAAAAAAACGTCGGCGTTTGGTCTGTCATTGTCTTTCTATTGTGTCTCTAATTACTGTATTCGAAAGGTTAAATGGCACAAAATATCTCAGAAAAAACACCTTTTTAGATGCGTAAAAAATGTACAAATACATATAAATTTTTTATCTATCTATCTATCATATAATTATTTAAAAGTTAAACAGAAACTGAAGACATGAAATAATTATTATTTGATAACAACATTATTCAAACGTCGTCTTTCGCGTCTCTAGCACTCTTCAAAGCGATCTCTAAAATTCATGAAAACGCGCTTGAGAAGTTAAGTAAATTAAAACCAATTCGCTTTTTTTAATTTTATTTTAGCAACGCAAACTTCATGCCCAAGGCATTAAGTCTGCCTTTGTATATTTAATGTCTTGGGCATTCTCTAAAAGAAAGCCGAACTTGGTGGTGAGATAATGTCCTTGTCTGTCTGTTTATCCACTAGTAGTCTAAGATCCGATTAAGAACGACCTTCACCGGTCTGTTTAATGGATGAAACGTATTTTATGATAAATTTAGTGTGTTAAATAATATAACGCGGGTGGGTTGCCTAAGAAATTCCTGGCTTCGATCATCTCTATTATCGCTAAGAACGGATTTTCCGAAATTCACCCACTAAGGGTATGAAACCCGGTCCAGATTTTGTATGGAGAAACCGACTTTCACGCGAATTAAACTAGTAAATGTATAGTTATCGGCACGGATTTTGAGCGGTGGCTTCAAGTTGCGCAGAAGTCAAATATTCGGTCTCTTTAGTGGTGCGACGTGAGACGCGGGGGCGGGGAATGTCAGTGATTGGCTCGCCGCGCCATCGCGTCATAGACGTCACTCCTGATTCGTTCCCTACACTTGCTGCATGTATCTAACAACGACGACGATTGGCTCGCCAATGTCAGGAATGCGCAAAGCGATCCCCACTTTGACGTCGAGCGCTCAAGATCTGTGCCGGTAACTATACAATTTCCTCCCGAGGAAAGTTGGGGTGCGGTAATCATCATCATCATCATCATTTCAGCCGACAGACGTCCACTGCTGGACATAGGCCTCCCCCAAGCGTCGCCACAACGAACGATCATGTGCGTCCCGCATCCATCGGATTCCCGCTACCTTCACCAGGTCGTCAGTCCACCTTGTAGGAGGCCTTCCAACTCTGCGTTTTCCGGTACGCGGTCGCCACTCCAGAACCTTTTGGCCCTTTTTTTTTTTTTTTTTTTTATGGTGGGAAAAAATCATGCATTGACATCCCCTGCCCTTGGGTGGAGCGGGAGATAGTGTCAGACTCTTACTGACTAAAAGACCCACCCCGTTCCTTCTAGCCTTCATACCGGGGCTCGAGCGCCCTTTCGGATAACCCTGGCCCCAGTAGGCTTCGACCCGGCTGGGTCCCTGCTGTTGCTGACAACTCCTTGAGGCGCGCGGGAACAGTGCGCGCCGTCGACGACTTGGGCTTGGTCCGGACAGTTACCGGACGGCCGGACAGCGAGCTACCCATTGCTCACTGTCCGCAAGCCCGCGTCTACGTTGGCCGGAAATCGGGATCAGAATCCCGGCGACGGCGGCGGCGATAACGCCGTTGCCTTATGCGTTCGGCCTCCTCCTTTGCGAGCATTACTGCTTCGCAGAAGTCGGCGACCGCCTGCCACTCCTCCTCGCTCCGGACCATGGCCTCAACCAAGGCCCGGCGTGAGAGGTCTCCGCCGCCGATCGCCCTCACGAGGGCACGGCGATGCTCCGCCCAAGCAGGGCACACCTCGACTGTGTGTTCCACCGTGTCCTCCGGGCGTTCCGCACAGTGGCGACACCCGGGCGTCACTTCCGCATGAATCGAGTGCAGGAACCTCCCGAACGAACCATGTCCGGTGAGTACCTGTGTCATGCGGAAGGTAAGGACGCCGTGAGGTCTTTCCAGCCACGCCTCAAAGAGGGGACTTACCGCCATGATTGTGGCGTGCCCAGAACCTTTTGGCCCCAACGGCCATCTGTTCTGCGAGCAATGTGCCCTGCCCATTGCCACTTAAGTTTGGCGATTCTTTGTGCTATGTCGGCAACCTTGGTTCTCCTGCGAATATCTTCATTTCTGATTCGATCACGCAAAGAAACTCCGAGCATAGCCCTTTCCATGCGGTAATAGTATTAAAAAAACAGAAATTGGCCTGGAAAAACCTTAGTGGAAAGTAAGTAAGTCAGAAATAGTTGTCGTATTGAATATATCAACTATTTCTGAAATCTTTTAATAAAAGGTTTTTACTCACCCATAACGAAGTTTGTACGTGAACTGTCTGTATCTCCTACATGTTATGTAATCTCTTTGTGTACAATAATGAATTAAGAAGAAGAAGAAGTTTCACTTTCAAATGAGTACACTACCAACCTTACGAGTTTAGTTCCATAAAACTTGTAAAAAACCAAAGGCTAGCATATGTATAACCATCTTATCAGTCTGTTATCTCCCTGTATCAATCAGACCCGTCAATTACCAATCCTCGGATACAAGTTACGTAATCGCATCCCACTCGCTATTTCAATCATTGCATTGCACATCTTTGTATGAACCGAATTGATGTTAATGGTTCACATGTGAACCAGATTCGTGCTGAGAGAGATTTCGGTGTTTCTTCTGCATTTTTGTGCGATGCAAACGGGTGTGAAATTGAGGCTTTTTATTATCAATGGTTTTTGTTGGTGGAAAATTAGGGTTATCCGAAAGGGAAATCGAGCCCCGGTATGAAGGCTAGAAGGAACAGGGTGGGTCGTTTAGTCAGTAAGAGTCTGACACTATCTCCCGCTCCGCCCAAGAGCAGGGGTTGTCATTGGATGATTTTTGCCACCGTAAAAAAAAACGCCCTTGGGAGGAGCGGAAGGGCGTGTCAGACTTTTACTGACTAAAAACCCGCTACTATTCCTCCTTTGCTTTTTTTTATCTGTTATAAATAGTACTTGACTGCGATCCCACCTGATGGTAAGCAGTGATGCAATCGTTGATGGTGAGGCGCACTAGTTTATTAAGAGCCTATTCACTCTAGCCTTGAAGACACCTAAATTATAATCGGACAGCCTTCGTCCCACGGCCCCGGGGTTCTCTTTCGTATCACTCATGGCCCCAGTAGGCTTCGACCCTGCGGGCTCCTACGGTTTATTATTCGATGTTGGGATAAATAAATACTTTTGGATAACACTATCTTCAAAGTTATATTTATGACTAACTGAGCAGACACACATTGTTCTGTCACAAATGTTATATCGTAAAAAACTGGCCAAGTGCGAGTTGGACTCGCCCATTGAGCGTTCCGTACAAACTTACATAAGTAAGTTCAATACCCGAATCGAGTCCCGAAGATTTTTCCGAATCCTAAAAAAAGATTTTTTTTTGTGATGTAAGTATATACCCAATTACAAATTAAAAAATTTCATTTTTTTTCCTATAATTGTGCTTTGAGACTTTGCTTCATGCCAAATTTTAGGATTCTAGATCAACGGGAAGTATCCTATAGGTTTTGATTTCCTAACGAGTGTCCTAATATGCGCCTAAAGGAGCATAAACGGCCTTATCTTTAGATTGATAGCGTTGACTTAGAAGTTTGATTTTCTACATTTTCTCGCTGCTGCGAAATAATCAGGTCTGCTATCCCAATAGCAGACCTGATTATTTGATATTAAACAGCTTCATATCTCTACGCGTTGTTAAGAAAAAGGGTCCTGAGCAACTCAAAGAACACTGGGTTTCAGTCAGTAAAGGTCTGACACTCCTTCGTGTTCCATCCCAGAGCGGGAGATTTGACAGGGGAGGAGACATTGAATGATTTCTCATCTCAAAAATTTTCAACTTAACTCGATGTTTTTCGGAAGCATGAAAGTCAAATGCCATCAAACCACTCTGTTCTTGATTGAATTCTTGTATTAACGTAGTAAAAACACAAGACTGTAGTCACCTAGATACCAGACAAAGCACAGTCTAAGCCGGAAGCCGCTTCGCACGCTACAGTAACCAGACTTATACCTTTAAAGAGTTCAATGCAGTTCACCAGTACATTATACTGTACAGTCGCAAGCACAAATATGTGACAATAATGCAAAATTCCATTCCAGACCCATGGCTCCCCTGAATATTATAGTTAAGGATGGCCACCCACATTTGTACTTACTGACTTCAGTCAAAGTCTGACACGGCCTCGCACACTACCTTGAACAGTAGTAGCCATTGGATGATTTCCCACCTCACAAGAAAACACCAGTAGCCCGATTCATGTAATGAAAACCGTAAAGATATCGTAGCGATTTAGTTGTTTAGACCATTTCCGTATTCACATCCATCAATCGAGTTTGAACGACACCGATTTTAAAGTCGTTTGAAATTCGTCGATTTAAAAAAAAAAAATCTGTATTACATTATCCTGGTAGAATACTTATTAATGTAACTGGAAATAAGTCGATAGATCGTGAATACCGCTTTTGGATAGGACTTCGATCGAACGACTATAAAACTTCAACGATATTTGGCTTGTTTGATTTTACGTGAATCAGGCTACCGCTCTTTCAAATAATCCCGCAGTCGTTGCAGGAAGTTTCTTGTCCTGGGTTCCTCGTAAAAGGCAACAGTAAGGTGATGAGGATGTGCTTATTGTGTTACCAAGTTTACCAAACGCGGTCATTTACAATTCCGTTTGACCGTTTACGTAGAGATCATTAGGACGCCTATGTTTAGCTCTAGACGATTACTTGTATGACTATTAAACACTTTACGAAGTGACAAAGCTAAATAACATTATAATTTGGTGTCATCAAGGCTAGAGTGAATAGGCTCTTAATAAACTAGTGCGCCTCACCATCAACCATTGCATCACCGCTTACCATCAGACAGGAACGCAGTCAAGCATTAGTTTATATTAATTAAGAAAATAATAATTTTCTTTAAAAGAGTAACTACGATATTTGTTTTTAAAACCATGGAGTTTCTTGCTGGATCTTCTCCATAGGAAATTACCAATAGGAACGTGCACTAGCATCTGACGTTTTATAAGTGCCCATGTTGGCCTATGTACAATCAAATAATTTTGAGTTACAATTTCAGCTATTTTTAAATTGTTTTTTTTTTTTTATTGTATCATACAATATTTTACGATACAAATATGCTTTGACTTTGACCTAAAAATACTACCTAAGTGCATTGCAATTTCAGTGCTTATATTATGAGTACTACTTAATTTTATAATTAGGGTGTATAATGGTGTATAATATTCCAGTTCCTTGTTGTATAAAGTTAAATTTAATTAGACAACTTCTCGCCCTAGTACGAATAAAAAATCACGTATTTACTTTTTGTAAAATATTCGAGTAAATCACGGAATTACCGAATGCTAACAGTTTTCTTAACAGAGGTTCTTTCGCGTTGCCTTTTCGTCAAACATCGCGTTGAATTGAGTTAGATGAAGTAACAAGCTTTTAAACCATGCTCGATGTTGACGATTGGCGAGTGGAAAAGCAGCCTCTTAAGCCACGAACGCTTGCCAATTAGATGGTCTGCCAAATATATTTGCAAAGAATAATACCCATAACAGGGAACCAACGACAGTTTCCCAAACTACACAGCTTCGGTCCCCAAAAAAAAGAATACATGAAGTAATGCTAAAGTAACACATGTGTATAAATGCAACAGATGTTAACAATACTAAGAGAGTTTTTAATAAAATTGCTCGTCTCTGGCGTAGCGCCAGCCGTGCAATTGCCCCGGCCATAGACTAGCTGAGCCTAGTTATTGGAGAGTAGACACTTGTTTGTAACGATATTGAGTTTTCTGCTATAGTCGAGCATTCGCTACGTCCCCGACAGGGGGCGTGGCAAGCGACTTCAGGGATTCGCCCTCTGGCCGCAGAGTTCAGCCGTGGTCCATAAATATGGACTTGTCATTTGGTGCCTCTATATTGGCATGACGTATTGGGCGAATGCTTCACCCATATTTTATTGTATGTATGTGTATACTGTATTCCTACAGTATACACATACACGTCACGACGCTTTTTATCTGTCTGTGCTATAGGTACCTACCTATGTATATTACTTTATTTGTTTTGGGAACATACATATAATTAATAAATTTGCCTCAAATTGTCATCCTTTGGTCCATAACATATACACTTAAAGTAACACTCTTGAAAAAAAAAAATCCTACGCAACGTGGTAATGCCACCAAACTTGGGTACTTATAATTCTATTCGACTACGATGCAGAGGAATTAAGTTGTAAATACATATTATTGTTATGAATTATGTCATTTGTTTCGTTTTTCTTTACCTTTCGTTTTAATTTTTTTTTATTTTGATCTCGTATCGTTGTCCTCATCATTCTTTTGTCTGTAAAATCCCTTATTAGACGTGTTTTTTTTTTCTTTCCTTATAGCTCTTTTGACCATCATATCCAAAGCCATCGAAAATACTCGTACTAACACTTCGTAACAATGCATAGTATAATGATTTCACATTTGTAACAAAAGTTTTACTTTTATTTTGAACTCAGTCGACATATTGTAAGCAGATAAATTATGGAAATAATACTGACAATACCCTTGAAAAAAATTACATAAAACAAATAACCCATAACCTTTCCACCAAACAACTTTACCAATATCTCTCTCAAACTAAAACACTTACAGCTATATTGAAACAGTTTCTCAATCCTCATTCCTTACAGAAAATCGCAAAACTTGTGCCCTGACCACTACTTCCACTACGCTACAATCGAGTATCTAATCTGTAAACTTAGTCTTTGTCCGTCGGTCGTTGACCTCGCCTAGAATATCAGATGGCGACGCTCCGATAATGTGTAGATTGTTTAGATTATCTATTGTTATTGTTAGTATGACGTATCGATGTATCGAACTCGCTCATTCGACGCGTAATCGATAATCGCTAATTGGTGTAGAGAGCTTGTCGCTCCTCGGGTTAAATTAGACAGATGGATGTTGTCATTCGTGTGATAATTAATAATTAAGTATTTGTGTGATATGGCGATTATGCCTATCAGTAATCAGGTGTGTAGGAAGTCTGGTTTGTCCGAAGAAAATCGATAATGCCGATTGTTTCAATCTATACTAGTATTACAAAGCTGAAGTTTGTTTGAACGCGCAAATCTCAGGAACCAAGCGTTCGGATTGAAAAATTCTTTTATAGTCAGATAGCGCAGTTATCAAGGAAGACTGTAAGCTATATAACATCACGCTACGACCAATGGGAGCGGAGCAGTAACTAACGACGCGGGGGGCAGCTAGTTGAATAATAAACAGTGATTTTTATAGGCGATAGGAGAGTTATACATATAATGTTTGGTCTTAATTTAGAACTAGATTATCGTGTATTGAGAGAGCAGTGGTGGCCGAGTGGTAACGGCCCCGACTTACGAGTTGTAGGCCGCTGGTTCAAACCCAGACAGACGCATTACTTTGTGTAATTTATTTCATCGCCATTGTTCTCAAAACTTTAAACGTTACCATTCCACTATTTTAAAGAGTAAATTACAACAGTCGATCTTGTTTTGTTGGTAACAATTCACAAATATCCCAATATTTGATGTCAGTTTCAAATTCACGTTTGATTTGACTTGATTGAAACCAGACAGTCAACATTTGAATACATAGCCGAGTTATTTGAACAATGCCATTATTGCTATCTGTTATGACAACAGTTAGTTTGGTTATGAGCGAACATATTCATGAATGGACCATTTAAATATTAATTGTAATGTAAATATTTACTGTCTGATTTACTGTCGTGTTTCTAGTTCTCAGCACAGTGCGTGTCTGAGATTAAAATTGATAATAGTCTATGGTAACTTTTTGTTTAAGATAACAATCATGGATAAGATAAGACAACGAGTAATTTGTGAAAATAATGATGAGCAGAAATTCAAATATCAGTCAAAATCAAAGACATTAAATATACACCGCTAAATTTTAATCGTTTTAATCCCGTGGAGGGTCGTTCCGATACATGAAACACTATCGATTTGTAAAGATAAAATTAAAAAATAAAGTACCTCTTTTTTAAAACTTGTATTAATTTACGCATGTACGAAATCGAAATCTTTACAAATCGATAGTATTTCATGTACCGGATCGACCGTCCACGGGATTAAAACGATTAAAATTTAAAGGTGTATATTACCAATCAAAATGTAGGAAAATAAGATTTTGGTACTTCTGTCACCCATGTATGCTACCGCACATTTAGAAATTGATAACTAAACACTATATTCACAAAGAATATCCGCCATTTTCCGATCAACTGGTCACGTTAGACCTTGGCAGCGTGTTAAAACCATCACCTTCTAGTTCCCGATAGCTTCCCTATATGGAGCTGATTCGTGCACGCTATATCTAGCTATGGTGGCTATTTATAGCGTGTATATTGCTAACATGGTCTAACATAATCTCTGGAAAGTTTTATGAAGCTTAAAAGGCTTTTTCTCATTCTACAAGTATCTTATCTCATCGAGTTATGGTTCCTTAAAAGGTCAAAGCGACATTATGTCAGATATGACAATTTACAAATAAATTACAAGATGTGAACTTACGAATAATGTCACCGTCAATTCCAGGGATCACGGACGACAAACAATGGGTAGCTCACCGTCCGGCCTTCCGGTAACCGTTCGGAACGAGCTCAAGTTTGCTGACGGCGCGTAGTGCTCCACGCGCGCCTCAAGGAGTTGTCAGCAATCGTAGGGGCCATGGGTTGAGGCAAAGAAAGAATATAGGAATGGGTTTTAGTCAGTAAAAGTCTGTCACGCCTTCTCGCTCCACCCTAGATCGAAAGAAGTCATTGTTGATTTAAAAAAAAAGGGTTATCATATAATCTAAATTTTCAATTAATCGAATCGGTTTCTTCAAATTGTAGCGTCAATGGTTCGTAGAGGCCCAGCAGGGTCGAAGCCTACTGGGGCTAAGGGTCTGCTTCTGAAAGGAAGACTTGACCCTGGAAAGGCAACGAAGAAACAGGAGTGGGTTTTTAGTCAGCAAAAGTGACACACCCTTCCGGTCCGCCACTGGCGGTCGAATCGGTGGTGGGCCGATTTTCCCACCCAAAACAAACGTCAATGGTTACTCATTGCGGAAAATGTAAGGGGAAAACAGAAACGTAATCATTATCGTCATATCATCCCATCACACGCGCGTAAACTATTCCACTGACATTTCCTCGTATGTATTGACAACTTGATTAAGCAAGAAATCGTATAATCTGACACGTCTGTGGATTGTATGAAATATACGTCACGATTGTAATGCGAAGGAGGCTGTGTGGTTTTAATTATCCATGTACTAAACTTGTCTTTTTTATATTACTTTTAATATGCTATAACATAGTAATGGTTGAATCATTTACATATTGATATAAGATGCGAAAGAGAACCCCTTAGGCGATTATCACACTGCCACGCATCACGCTGCATATTGCGTGTCAACGCAACAACGCACTCACACGCGTAGTTGCGTTTTGTAGATTCACGCAGGCTCTTACTCATTTCAGTGTGCCATACCTTGCGTGTCGCCCCGCAACCATGCGCGTGAGTGCATGTTTCTCCGCTTGTAGGCACGTGATCTGCGTGAACGCGCGTGGATGCATTTTCGGTGCGTTGGACTGTGCGTGTTTTCTATACAAACGGAGATACTTACAAGCAACGTTACGACACGCATTAGCGCGCTACGCTGTGTGGTGCGTGGCAGTGGGATAATCGCCTTAGATCTGGAACGAAGGCAAAGAAGGAACAGGAGTGCTGCCCCTGATAGTTAAAAAGACGTATCTAACAAAAAGTAAAAACGGAGAAAAAAATGTTTTAATGAATGAAACGGGAATTCGTTTGCTGTCTTTCAGTAAATTTAAATAGTTACAAATTAAAAGTTGAAAATAAAGCCGAATATAACGAGCTTTAACTTTGTTTAATAATAATATGAAACTCAAATCAAATCTGGAAAAAATGTTAGATGCGTCTTTTTTACTAACGGGGGCAGAGTGGGTTTTACGCATTAAAAGTCTGACATGAGATGATGATGAGATTATTTATGTTTTTACTTTGTTTATTGTATGATTGTAAGTATGATGAATCCTTGCTGACCGATCCGCGTCTCATCGTCTACGACGGCTGGTACTGAAAATCAGCGCTGTGGCTCTGTCTTACACGAGCCCCAGCATTTTGCTGAGCGCTGACTATTTTGTGCGGATGTGACGCATATCCTACTTACGTGCTACTTTAGTCGATATTGTTATTTATTTTATTTTAAGGTATGCGCCATGACATAAATAAACACTTTTTCTTTCTTCCTTTCTAGATATCAGATGATTTCCAACCAAAAAAAAAGTACATTGCACAGCAGCCAATCATTCAACTACTGCTCTAACCGTGCCGTTATCTTGAAACATGATCTACATAATAATCATTAATGATACAAGTCATTGTTCCGACTAATTGCGGAATGATTAGTACAATACCTACAGGAAAACATGCCAGTCAGTTCCACAGGATCTGTTAATTAAAACAATCGTGTAGCGATACATATTCAACAGCTGATTTAGATGAATGGAATCGTTCGTTTGGTGTGTCGACGCCGGCGCCGTGTTTCCACAATACTCAATGAGGTTGTTCCATTTGGTCGGCATAATTTTCCGTGTTGCATTGATAGTAAAGGGAAAATATTGCAGATTCATTTTGACTCAACTAGGAAACAGTTTTTGAGTTTCTTTTTTATTGTTATTGGTAGGATCATATTTAGGGCTTTATCATACAAGCGGATTGCGGGCGTCCTCAAAGCGGAGCGGGCGCGCAACGAACACGCCACGCATGCGCAGCGAATTTGTTGCGGACGCGCAACGAGATCCGGCAACGAGATGCGAGTCTCCGGCCATCTTCGAAGTAACAAAGCCAAAAGCAGTGTCTCCTCGTCGGAATCCATTTTGTTACTGAGTGTATTATACGTCGGTAACTTCTACAAACACGCGTTGAAAACGTTGTGAATTTCCACGTATCCGCGACGTCTTCGCTTTGCAGCCGAGGCGTGTTCGCGACGCATTCGCTGCGCGCCCGCCCCGCCCCGCAGCCGTTCGCAAACCGCTAGTGTGATAACGCCCTTAACGGCTATGTCACTTGATGGTACTTAAGCGGTGATGTGGTCGATGACGCGCGCTTGCTTAGAAGTAACTAAATTCGCTTAACATCTAAAAATTCCTTCAATCTTCATCATCATCATTTCAGTCGAAAGACGTCCACTGTTGGACATAGGCCTCCCCCAAGTGTCGCCACAATGAGCGGTCCTGTGCGTCTCGCATCCAACGGATTCCCGCAACCCTTACCAGGTCATCGGTCCACCTTGTAGGAGGCCTTCCAACGCTACGTCTTCCGGTACGTGGTCGCCATCTGTTCTGCGAGCAATGTGGCCTGCCCATTGCCACTTATGTTTGGCGATTCTTCAACCTTCATCAATATGGAATCCAGAAAGTTAGGAAAATTACCGAATTTAAATAATTAATAGAAACATCGATTCAGAAACTTACGCAAACTAACATCTTTAGGTGGATATTTACGCTGTAGTAAAAAGCGAATGTACTATAGCTTAACTTTTAAGTCCTTTAACTATACCCATATGAAACCTGACATACTTTACAAACTTGATAAACTCACTAAAAACCATTTAAAAACAGCAAAATTCTTCCCCACGTGAAATCCACGCCAAGAACACCTCACAGACAAACCTCAAATCAGATCAGAACCTCATCGCTTCCCATCCGTCTGAACACGCCCTTATAGAGGACGGCGAAACGTCACCAGAATACTAATCGTCACTTCTGAACCTAGGAATGTCGTGGTAAGCTCTCGTTGGCTCTGGCTAGACTTTGATTACTCATGTGTGTCTAGACTCCCAAGTTTGGCCTGCAGGGACTGGCAGAATTAGCTGCGTTGAACGTTGATACCGCTTTTAGAGCGTGGCAGCTTTTAATGTGGCTCTAATTGTGGTTTATTTAGAAACACGTGCTAATTAAACAGACTTTTAATTCAAATTCAAAAAGTTTTTATTTCACATAGGCCTACATGGGCACTTATAAAACGTCAGAAGCTAGTAGAGTCTGTGCGGAAAGTAAACCATCGTGGGATTTGAGGGCGCTGCTGTAGATAAATATCGTTTTTGTTATGTAAGCAACATTGTGACGTCATTATAGTGCGACTGTTAAATCTTGATATTTTGAAACTATGTTAGACTAGTTTCTTCCAGCGGCTTCACCCTATAATAAAAATTATCCTACTGGCTGAATTTGCTCACCTAATGAAACTGCAAAGTTATAGCTTGTGTGCTATATTATTGCAATGTTTATGATTAAGTTCATCTGTCTAATAGTTTTTGCGCGACACATCCATACATACGAGTACCTCCATCCATCTTCACAAACTTTCGCATTTATAATATTAGTAGCCTATTTATTGAATTTGCTCACGTGATGAAACTTAGCAAAAATATAGGTTATAAGCTATATTATTGCAACGTTTATCATTAAATTCATCCGTTTATAAGTTTTTGCGTAATGTCGTTAATTGTGGTGACACCTGGGGGAGGCCTATGTCGAACGGTGGACGTCTTTCGATTGTAATGATGATGAACATTTAAATGCAAACACGAACCGGTAAAGGAAAATAGCGTGAAGAAACTGCTGTACTGCCTATCGAGGTAGGTTCCAGAAACGACCACTTACCCAGTTCCAATGAAAATGATTCTATCACTTTGACCGGGATCGGTCTATTATCACTGACTGGAATATTGTAGCTAGCAGCAAGTTTATGTTTACCCTAGTTAAATATAAAGGTAAAAACGGGACACACTACTACTTTCTCGTTGTCTTCCTCAGTACATTTTTCCCTTTTGCTAATCAATGAAAAATATGAACTTAATGACTATGAAAATAAAGTACACTTCAGAATTTGTAATGTTGCTTCGTAAAAAATCTATTTAGCCTGTAAGGGACCATCTCACATATAAGCTCCTTGGGATCAGTTGGTTGTCCGTCTGTTTATCTGTTAAGAAGTTAAAATTAAAACCATACACTCAAGTCTGCGGTCTTTTGAAGTTGTGAAAAAATCAGACTTCTGAGTTAACGAAAAAAAAGATACGGCCGTTTGTGTCGCAAAAAAACGTATATTTCTATAATCAAGCTAATCAAAGTTCATAGGGTGTATCCCGTTGACCTTAAATCCTGAAATTTGGCATAAATCAAGGTCTCATAGAACAAGTACAGGGAAAAATCTGAAAATTGTAAATTTTGTAGATACGCCACAAACAAAAAATTGATTGTTTTTCGGAAAAATCTTCGTAACTCAATTCGGGAATTGATTTCATAGGTAAATTTGTACAGAATCCTCAGTGCGCGAGTCCGACCCGCACTTGCCCTTTTTTTATTTTAGTTACTGTATCCATACTCAAGCCTGAAAAGAATTATTCTAAGTTAGTCGAAACGCATTATAAAAAAGTATCAATACTCTTTATACTAGCCATAGAAAATATTGACCAAAACAAAATAAATAAATATCGTCATGTTTAAATTAATTTCCGTTTAATTTATATATATTTGGAGATAACAGGGACAGAAGTTTATCTAGGAAGTCTAAAAACATTAAAATAAAAGTGTTACGTACCAAAAAAACAGCATACCAATGTTTCCCAAATTCGTGACTTTGTTTTGATCAATAATGGTGTGATTTGCCATTTGTTATCTTTGGAAAAACTGTAATATATTAAATATTATTTCCCTTGCAGTTCAGTGAAATTTTTTATCACATTTCTGAAGATTACAATTAAAAATCACAATAAAATAACATGATAAACAAACCGGTGCCAATATTATATGACGTTTGGCATTTGACGGATGGCTGGGTTGGGTTGCTACTTAAAATCTTTAATGTTGTGTTCACTTTACGCCACGACGGTTCTTTTATCGCACAGACAATACACGGTTCCAATTGGTAGTTTCCCGTGGAGAAAAACCGGCAAGAAACTCCTTTACTGTTTTAAAAAATAGCATTAATCGCCTCTTCTTCTTCAACTTTCGTGTCGATCTGACTCAAATTTGGTCCGACCAATAATATGACACTTGGACCGCTCTGTCGTTGGCCTCGCACAAGTCGAGGAAGGTGCAGGTAGTCGTGCAAGCTGGGCAGGAAAGGAGGTGACGCATATCCTGGAAAGGGGCTCCACGCTAGCACTATTAATCGCCTCTAAAAAACTACATGACCTTGATATCAGTCACAAATAACGAGCGCCTGAATGATACCAATGATATCATCTTCTATTTAAACCACTTACTGGATGATTATAAAAAAAAATAACCACAAAGGCTAAGGCAGGAGCGAGGTCCGTGTCGGAGTGCTCTACAATTCTGAGATCGCTTCGCTCGCTCTTGGACTAAGAATATTTAGTTTGGAAAAAAACGAATTAGTTCAGTAGAGGCTATCTCATTTTCCCGTGTCTTATTTAAAAACTGGGTTTGGCCAATATAGCGTGGCTTAACTTATAATTAAATGTGTGGCTTCACATATAATTTTTCTTTAGAAACTAACTATTGCTTCGCCCGCATGATAGTAAAAAAATATCTCAAAGGAACAGACACTCTGGATAAAAAGTATCATATGAGCTATTCCAGGCCATACTCTACACGTGTACCAAGTTCCATCGAACTCTGTTCAGCTGTTCGAGCGTAACGAAGTAACAAACATACATGCACACAAACTTGCCTTTATAATATTAGTGCTTGGAATCGCAATAATTTTATAAAGGCTATAATATCATACCAAGTTTTACTTAAATGTATTTCACTCGGTTATTGGTTATCCAACGTTTACACACAAACAAACTCAGTGTAATTCCTCATCTAGTTACTTATATTTCGCTCTAAAGGTACTAATCTATTTTCATTCCAATCAGTTCACAGTAGCCATGCTAATGACTTGATTTAATCAGCCACCGCATTCAGTCGTCATGTATCCCATATATGGTACGATTTACTTAGTAATTACAATGACATGTGCCAAATCAGGTACTTGAGATCATCAAGAGATCTTAGATCGGTTATTGGTAATCCAACGTTTAGCCCACAAACCTTCTCACCTATCGACCAAGTTCTACTTATATTTCGCTCTATAGTATACTAAGCAATTTTCATTCCATTCAGTTCGCTGTAGCCATGCTAATGACTTGATTTAATAGGCCTGCGCAGTCAGTCGTCATGTGTCCCATATATGGAACAGTATACTTAGTAATTACAATGACGTGTACCAAATCAGGTATTTGACATCATCAAGAGATCTTAGATCGGTTATTGGTAATCCAACGTTTAGCAGGTAAACTGGAAATGTGTGGAAGAGGGTGTATTTTAATCAGATAATGCTTTGAATATCGTTAAGGCCGGCCATATGGGGATTGCCTTCATTAGACAAGTGTTTTCCAATAGCTTCGCTTGTAGGTACCTATTGGATTTTCAACCACAGGGATGTGGGATCTTTTTAAATTTTATTCACGGTTTACTTGCTAAGTGGTAACGGCTCCTCTAGTACTTAATTATACGGCGAAATTCTAGTATTTGTGTAACAACTGTGTAGAAAAGAAAAAAGAAGAAAAGAAAAAAAAACATGTTTATTCTGCCCGTATAGACACACGAATAATTACAAAATAAAAATTGGTGAAAGAAAAACAAAATGAAAAAAAAAAAAAATAGTTGCCTTAACGTCAAGTGTAGGCCAGGCCTAACTAATAGGACTATTTTTTGTATCAGTTTACACAAAAACAACTTATAGTTGCAAAATAATATAACTTCATAATAATAATAATAATTGTTCATAATAATGTTTATTGTTCATAATAATGTTTATTGAATTGTTTCATTTACATAAATATTTCTACAATAAGGGCTTAAACTAGAGGTAAAGTTACAAAAATTGCGTTCTACCTGAACTAGGTGTATAAACCTGTATCTCAGGTAACTTATTTAAGTGCTTATATGTTAATAATATATAAACTAAAATTCATTAAACAAAAAGTAAATAACATATGAACAATATTAAATAGTCTAATACTGACGAATACTTTGCTTAATCATCAAATCTGCATCACTGCAAGACATTGTTGTGACACAACATTCCATTTTTTGTTTTTTTGCGAAGTATCGGTTATATAAACTAGGTCGATTAGCACAAACAGTAAAATTATAAAATAAATAAGTACAATAATGTTTATAAGTAATGTTATGCTTGGAAGTTATAAAACTCGTATGCGTTACGTTAGAGAAAATGTGACGACGCTATTTACGTGTCCTCATTACTTAACTGTACTTGTATCATGCATCACGTAATTTTAGTACATATTAGTAATACTAAAAAAGATACAACTCACAGATTTTCTTGGATTACTTTAAAACTATAATATTTACCATAAAAAAATAAATTTATTATGAAAAAGATTTTTTTTATCTACAAAAAAAAGTACTCAAGTTTAATCTAGCCCACTAAGTTCGCGAACTAAGATTTTTTAAAACTTGTTTTTGCTCTCCTGTAAAATGGAGATTTTTGACTTATATCATTCAGGAGGCTCAGACATATACTCACAAACTTTTGTCGATATGATATTTGTGTAATTACATTTTGTAAGAAACCTGTCAAATATCAAGTTTGTACCTACGTAGTTCTGGAGAGTCCAAGTTTCAGTCCTACACAAATACCTACTAGAATTTCATCCCACAAGTAACGGACTAGTAGAACAGTTATAACTTAGCAAGTAAACACACAAACACACAGACAATCACACCGAAGTCCATCCGAAGCTGCACATTGTGGTCCTCATATTATTCTAGTTTCTTATACAGCAATAAAACACGACGGTACCATAAATACCAACGGTCGCCAAACTTCGGCACTTCGGGACACCGAAACTGTCCGAAATAAGCCGAGCGTTTTAGTGGCTCTAAAGTTTGGACCAGCCGAAGAACGATCACCTAAGTTTTCCAATATAACTGAAGATTTGTTACCGGCTTCTACCGCAAATATTAAGATTAAGGCATACCTTGTATTTTGCGGTGACAGAAGATAAAATTTTAGGAAAGACAGCAGGATATTTTTGACATTTTTTCTTTATTTTATTTAACTGACGAATGACGAAATCATGTGAAAAGGAATTCTTTGTGATGTCATATCAAAGATGTGCTTTAGCATCTTCTATCATCAAATACCTCTTCCAGCTCTGGGTGAAGCGACACGGAGAGTCTTACTTACGGTGCCCGCCCATGTCAGACTTTTTGTAGGACACATAATCGGGCCGATTTTGTATATTAGTAACATTGTTCTGTTTTCTGACTGACTTTTTGTAGGACGTGTGCGTTGCACTATAGCTATCAGTGTGTTCTATTTTTCTCCTACAAAAAATTGGTCACCGATTATTTGACGTGGGCGAGCAGCGTTATACTGACTAAAACCCACCTATGTTCCTTCAGTTACCCTTTGCGTTCCAGGTCAACGGTAAATCTTTAGAACAATCCCCTAGTCAAAATTGTACTTACAGTACACAGAGTTTTCTGAAAAAAAAAACACGAAGTTATAAAATAGTTAACTGCCACTTTGCACATTTGTGTATGTAGGCTACATATAAAATTAAAAGAAAATTTATGTATGCTATATATGTATAATCTTTGAAAGTACTGATCCGATTGCTAAATTTTTTTCCCTAATAAATAGAAAACTGCTTTATTCTTGAGTGACATACATATAAAATAGTCACCAATCAAGTACGCGGTACTTAAAATATAGCCTATTTTATATAGGGTGACTGGTAATTAGTGTACGATACTTAAACACGTGATTGTGCTCATGATAACCAACAACTTTTACTATGGGAACAAACCTGAAATCGCGAAAAAAAAATCAGCTGTTCAGTACATTTATGTTTGCCTAATGTACTGAACAGCTGATATTTTTTTCGCGATTTCGGGTTAGCTCCCATAATAAAAATTGTTTGTTATCATGAGCACAATCACGTGTTTAAGTATCGTACACTAATTGCCAGTCACCTTATATAGCCGGGCTAAGCTGCGGGCAAAAGCTAGTGACGAATACGCGTCTATGAAGCTACGTGTCCGTGAATAGTAGGACTAACATCTCACCGAAAATCCTAGTGCAAAAAACGTTCATACCAATTTACCTTTGCCTAATAAAATAAAGACCTAAACTCACCATTAATTGGTGCCCAATGAGTCTGTAAATACAGCCAGTCACATATCAAAACAAAGCTCACAAAACCAGACCATAAGTCGGAAATAATTAAATGGAAAGTCAAAGCCTAGCCGCGGGCCTGCAAAGCGGAATAAAAAACGATTAATTTACACACGTAGATATGTACGTTTGTAGATATTGCCTGTTTAAAGGTAGTCACGATCCGGGCGCACGATTTATATTAGCGGTAGGCATAGAGATAGCTAGGCTATTAAGATATTCGCTTAAATTTTAGACGTGCAAAGTAAAAGAGGAGCTCATGCAAGAAAATGAATTGATACTCACTGTTACTGTCATCGGATATGATGAAGGGAACAAGAAATGTAGTCTTCTAAATCACTTGAGCAGTTGTGGTTTTATTTCATCATCACTGCACTCAAAACGGTGAAGGAAAACATTGTGAGGAAACCGGCATGTCCTAGAACCAAAAATTCGAAGACATCTGACATCCACCAACCCGCACTGGGCCCGCGTGGTGGATTACGGCCCTTTCCCTCTCCTAGAAAGGAGGCCTGAGCCCCATCAGTGGAAACATTATAAGGCTGATTATAATGTTCCTGGTTACTTTTCCTGTACTCATCTAGCCAGCATAACCTGAAAATATTTTGAATACCAATTAGGCCAAGTAAAAACCAGTAAAAAAATATCCACTTAGCGATTTCCTAACTTATGTTGCACGGTTACAAACTCAATATTATTAATTAAATGATCACAAGATAAACATTGTTTGTTTATTTATTTATTTAAAGCTGTATGCACAAAAAACTGCACAAAGGCGGACTTAATGTCTTAGGCATTATCTGCCAGTCGACCTTAGGGTGGTGCAGAAACACACCATGGCAGGTGCAACTTAATAAATAGACAAACAGAAGAGAAACAAATACAATATTAAATACATACTTAGATACATACATATAAATAAACAATGCTGTAGTGAGAAAACAAATCCAACCAATTAGTGCGGTGAAGATTCTACCAACTTCTTGCGAATATGCTCACGTGCCTTCACCTTAAAGGAAAATCGGCTTGTCGCCGTTCTGATATTTGGAGGAAGCGCATTCCAAAGAGATATCGCCTGGACGAAAAAGGAAGAGTGGGTAAGTCCAGAGCGATGTGAGGGACATCGTAGAAGACGATTATTAGTAGACCGAAGATTTTAATTGTACCCAGAGGAAAGAAAACAACAAGCAAAACAAGTACAAAGAAAGCAAAGAGAAAAAAGGAAAAGAACAAGAGCATTGTTCACAAGTGACTTTATTATTGAGAACTTAATATCTGTAAACCTTAAAAGCAGTACGTGAAAGGTCCAAATACATATGTTGCTACATAGGAACTAAAACAAAATATATCAGAGTTCTAATCACGATAGAAATACACAACAGTCCGAACTCAACTAAGGGCTGTTGCCCGCAGAGACAACATCCGTTTGATCGAAGTATTCTCTCTTGTCACTGAAAGTTTGCGGGACTTAACAGCCTGTTCCGCAAACCTCATAACCTACACCAGAATGATGAACAATGGGAAGGTACTGGCAGTTTACCAATTTTTGCTGACAATGCCTTTCCTGATCAAAGGAAAACCCAGAAGGAAACCTTAGACAGGAAGTCAACATATTTCGGATTAAGGCAAAAAACATAAATGTGTCATTCTCGTCACGAAGTTTCCGTAGTTACATGATAACCGTTGAAAAGGTCAAATGCTTAATCTTAATGTATTTGGCCTTTTAAAATAATAATATATGCGTCAAGACTATTAACACTGCTAATTCTTTGATTGTAGTGCCTTTCTCTTTAAAACTATTATAAAAAAACGTAATCATGGAAATAATTACGTTCCCACATAAGTCAGAAACTCAGAATTTACAATGTCGTTTTTTCTGAGGTCAATTATACTGACCAAGAGTTCAAAAATCCTTTAAACCTTTAGGTTTTAGCTAAGGAGACCGCATGAGGCACATATCTGACTTAGTCAAGAGCCCCATTTCGTAACTCAAAAGGTAGAACTACATTAGGCACACGTGGGCCACTTACGCCGATCTGGGCGCGATCGGTATGGTAACTAGACTTGTAGAGTTACATTAGATCCACGCCACGCGACGCGACTATACGTACAAATCAGGCGTAACCCACGTGTGCGTCGGTCTAATGTAGTTCCCGCTTAACTATCTCCATCACTATAATGATATTACATTAAATCAGCGATATAATTACTGTCAAAACTATAAAATGTATCGTTATCAATCCTCATTTTAAATTGTCAATTTAACAATCATCGCGGATATGTTGTCAGTTTTACTGGAGCGTCTTGTTTTCTTTCTAGCAGATGTTTCATTTTCAAATCATAGTGTAGCTTTCGCCTCTCCTAGCTCACCGTACACACACGTACAAGTAAAAAGTGAACGTTCCTCATGAGCAACAGCAATGTTTACATGAGTCATTAGGTACCGTCATCTATTTAATATACCATTTACTGTTACTCGTCTAGGCCGAGCGTACACATATTTATGAAATATTGCTGTACTTGGGGAATCGTAAACGTCGAGTTTTTATTTGTTTGTATGTTTGTCTTCATGATCTTCGTGTATTGTGCCTTTCGTGTATATCTTACTGGTCATAAACTAGTCTAATTGTTTGTTATCATCGTCATTATAATTTGTATACCTTATCTTACGAGTATATTACTTGAGATCAGTATAACGTTTTCTTATTTCACTTTTTCCTGTCAACAATCACACCAATATTCGCTTGCCTTTCTATGTTTTCCAGCTTTTTTGTATTAATATATTATCTTCATGTTCAATCAGAGTATCTTCACCAATAATATCTATATTTCGATTGACTACATTATGACTCAAATGTTGACATTCGATCCTAATTAGTCTATCGTTCTTATACTAGTTGTTTTTCCCTTCTCTTGTCGGAGCTTTCTTTACTTTCAATTAACTATGAAAACGAGCTCGTCTACTGTATACTCATTAACGGGCTTACAACTTCCTTCGTTACTTTTTTTGTTTGCTTCACGTGCTATGTCCACCTTTCTTTTTCTATCTCTGAGAGCTGAGAAATAATTCTACGTTTTAAAGGAAAATGGATTAAGGCTTTGATTGAATAGATTGAACTTTTGAAATAGAACCTAAAAGTCCTCATTCATTAGTTCTTTAGTTCCTAGGATATTTCATAAGAGCTTGTGTATTCAATTCAGTACATATGTTTAATTTAGACAACTTCTGATTTTCTGCCTTTCTTCACCTCTATCATTGTCGTTACCATGTTTAGGTCTGACTCTTTTTTGACATTTTTAGGTCTGACTTTTTTTGTATTTTTGATAGATTCACGCTTGACCGCTATCTCACCTGATGGAAAGTGACGAAGCGGTCGACGATGGAACGCGCTTACTTAGAAGAAACCTTTTCACTCATGACTTAAAGATTCCCGGGTTGTAGCTATCAGGAAACAGACTCCGGCAAGGAATTTGACTCGCTAGCTGTTGGCACAATAAATGTGTTCCCAGAACGTTTTGTGCATGTAGGTGGGATGCACCATGTACCGGTGGTGCATCGACTGACTCTATTACTAATAAACCATTTTCCAAATCTTCAGTAATTACTAAACATCACAAAGAGCAACCGCAGCTCAAACATAGTGCATTAATGTATAATTCATATTTGACGCGGCTGAGTAACGGCCTCTGGTGTGAGGTTGACGGACGCAAACAGTTCCGTGTCAGACTGTGTTTGTATCTAAATGATAATGTGATATACTTGCATAATATTACTGTGATCTACATTTTTATTATTTGTTTTGAGTTTTTCTTTATCTTAACTATACTACTTATAGTTTTTTTTAGACTTTATCGTTATTATTCTTGTTGCATCTTCAATACTGAACGTGAGTTTCTTTGTTTATATTATCTTAATCATCTTTTGCTTCAGTTGTCATAAGTTCACAATCGGCGTCAATTTTAGATGGAGTTTTTTCATAGCTCGCTTTGGTTGTTACGTACAAAGGATTTTTATTGCGTTAGTGAATCATCAAATACTTTTTCCGCCCCGGTTAGAGTGAGACTTTAGGTACTGACTAAAACAGGTGGGCCATGTTCTTCTTGTTGCCCTTTACATTTCAAGGCCACAGTAACACACTCTTTCGAATAATCCCGCAGCACTATGGATTATCCTATTTTTGATAGCCTCGATCATCACTCCCATTTAAATACGTTACTTTTTATGGGATTTCTAAAAAAAGTGCTAATTGGGATTGAATTCGAATTATTTTACAATGCACTCACAGAAATTGTTTGATCACTCCAATTCAAAAAACCAGAACAACAAATTGCCATTAACCCAATAAAATACCATATTGAGATCGTATTAACCACCTAATCGTTCTATTGATCAACCTTATAAAAACACACGTTTATCTCACAAACGGTAGGCCTAGTTCATGAATAAATATCGGACGTGGATATGAGCTAAAATATTGATTGTATGGAGTCAAGACCTCGCATACCTTCGGTTAGCGATGGATTAATTGCATTTTATTGGTATAACACTCGCCCTCGTTAGTACTTACTACTTATTGGCAGATAATAGGATAAAGAGTAGATCAACTTCAAACAAAACGAAATTCAAAATGCTGTCTAAGCAGTATAAAACATTATTTTTAGTTGCGAAACCTTTTTTTTTGTGGTGGGAAAAGTCATCCAATGACAACCTCCGCTCTTGGGCGGAGCGGAAGATAGTGTCAGATTCTTACTGACTAAAAGACCCACCCCGTTCCTTCTAGCCTTCAAACCGGGGCTCGAGTTGTCTTTCGAAACTAACCCTGGCCCCAGTAGCCTTCGACCCATCTGGGCCCCTGCTGTTGCTGATAACTTCTTGAGGCGCGCGGGCCGTCGACGACTTGGGCTTGATCCGGACAGTTACCGGCCGGCCGGACAGCGAGCTACCCATTGCTCACTGTCCGCAAGCCCGCGTAGTTGCGAAACCTGAATATAGTTTGTTCAGAATCAGTAACTGAATCAATTCTAATAATGTTTACACCATGTTATATTTTTTTTCCAAAAAATGTTGTGTTTGAGATTTCGCTTATACTAAAAATAAGGTTGTAAGTATTACTTTTAGATTTTTAGCTAGAAATGATGTACACCTTCGTGCCTATGATGAATTTCTAGCTGGATAGAATGTACAATTTCATGCATAAAGAATTATTTATAAGATCCTGTCTGTTCTGCATTATAGCTATGATATAATTGCTAGATTTTGTCCTTATATCGGACATTGCTGTAGCAGACATGTTGCTACAGTAATGTCCGGACATATAAATATCCGATAGTGTGAATTAGTGTGTGTTTTGTTGTGTATTTGCTGTACAGTCTTTGGTTGCCTGAAATAAATACTTTTTACTTTTTTTAATGATTTTACAGCTTTTTACTCCTAGCCAAAAATTTGCTTCTGCCCATAGAATAGTACAATTTGCTTCAAAAAAAACATGGTCGATTCCAAAAAAAAAAACATTGAGCCACTCATTTAGATAAAGTGATCATCATATATCTTCGTACGTAAAGTCCAGTTTTATTGTCTTTATCTTGAAAAAAGTTTGTAATTTATAAAATATGACCACCTGTTTCTGTTACACTCCTTTTTTGGGGCGGGAAATCATCAAATAACTTCTTCCACTGTGCATGGAGCGAGAGGGTTTGTCAGGTTTTTACTGCCTAAAACCAACCTGTGTTCCTTCAACGTCCTTTGCATTCTAGAGCCAGTGACTCTCTCGAACAATCTCGCAACTTTTCCATTACATTTTATAAAGTTTTTTTTTTTTTTTTTTTAACAGCCTATGTCCCACTGCTGGGCAAAGGCGTCCCCCAAATTCTTCCAGGTATTCTTTTCTTGAGCCACCTCAAACCAGTCCTTGCGGTAAGCATCTAGGTCGTCCCGCCACCTCTTCCCAGGTAGACCTCGGCGGCGTCGTCCATTTTCAGGTACCCACTTTATGGAGACCGGTAGATCTCCCTTCATTTGCATCTTCGTGTACCAGTAGCTTTTCCAGGCTTTTTTGATACTTCGATCGATTTCCTTCTCCTGCCTGTTTTCGAAAGAAACTAACTGGGCCAAGTAGATATACTCATCGAAATAGATTATATCCTGCCCATCTGCCTACCTGTAAATATATTATGGCGAAGAAATTTCATATCGTGTATGAGCTTTCTGTATTATTTGTTCAATGGTAGACTCAATATGTGCAAAAACTTCAGCACGTAGCAATTACTTTTAATGTCTTATCGCTGAGTGTATTGACTTTATATGGACTTAAATAAAAGCAGTAAAAATGTTGCACCCATAAAATATTTATTAACCCGTTTTGATTGAATATGATTTTATTATTAATTCTGTCAATTGATTTTGCATATAGTTATGTATTTTTTATTTGTGCTGAAAACAAGTATTTAGAAATTCGTAACGGTTGTTTTGTAATCAATTTTGTGAAAGAATCTGTGCCTAACGGTTTTTATTTAATTTTTAAATTGATATCTTTGTTTATTTTTATTTCGTTTCTAGATCTCGCTATTAAGTAGAAGTCCGGTCAAAAATAATGATGTACTCTCTTATCTCTGCTCTCAAAGTCGCGACTACATTTTTTTATCTACCATCATTTTTATTTACTCTTGTAACTAGTCCACACTTTTCATCGGATACGCCGTAGTTGTCACATAAAACAGCTATTTTTACTACGTTAATTTGTCCATAAAATATGTGTAAAGCAGCGTACGACACGACCTAAAAATAAAAGTAATAGCGCGCCTACATGCCTGAGTACCTGACCGCTCACATAGCCAGCTGACATTTCACAAAAAGAATTCACATTTTATTTATATTAATTCCAATAATGTTTTGTAAATCGTCCTTGACGATAGAGCCTTGCGAAATTACGCCTCCGCGTCATCTTGAGAAAAACCTTTAGGTTTCTTTATCCTCTTCTAGCTTTAAAAAGCTCCATACGTGTGAGGGAGACGGGTGACGAATGTGAATGATGCGATCGGTGTGCTCCGTCTCCAGCCAGTCTCAGGCCGCTGCGCACGCGGCGCGGACCGCGCGTTCGAAGTTTGAAATAGCGTATTCCCGCGAGTACGATTTTCGAAATATAACGAAGTTTTTCGATGTGCCATTGTTCTGTGGTTTTCTGTGAACTGTGAATTTATGAGAGGTTTTTGAATTTATTTTGTTTATTTTTTGCGGAGCTTTAGATCCTCAGACGAGTTGCCTTATTAGTCGTCGTTTTTTGTGAACACTACCTTCCTGTTAAAGCATGTGATTTGTAACTAAGAATGCTAGCCAAATAGCCATGTATGCTGACATAAAAAGCCTAATTGGTATGAAGCGGCTATTTATCTGAACAAACCGTTTATCTTGCATCAAACGTTACCAGATATCTACGACTTTCTCGATTTAATGACGAATTTCACAATTCATCAAAAGAAAATCTCTAACTATAAAAATATTAAGAAAGCTTTCCATCATAAAACTAAAAGGTTATATTACGTAGTGAAAGGCCACAAGAAAGCTAATCCAATAAAATGGCGTGAGTGAACAATTTCCACAATTTTCTCCATTCGTTTGGAAACAGTCGTCCTTTGTGTCAATGTTTATGTGACAGTTGGAATGAACGAGACTGTTTAACTGCTGCAGTCGACACTGTCACCCTTCACGAACATTTTTATTTAGATCTCTCCGTTTTATTGGACTTTTCAACGTCTGGACACATCTGTTGCGTCTATTCTTTATTGTTGTGAAATGTTAGGTGGTTATGCTGTAAATAATGTTGAATTTAATTTTTTCTTCATTCAATCTGATATATTTTTAATTATCGATTCAAATAAAACAGATTAATTCAAAACTAATAAAACATTTGATGATATAGAAACAAATATGGAAAATTGTACTAACGAAACAATCCCTCAAATTAAGCTAACAATGTGTTATATTGCTGTAAAATACACCAAAATAAATATACTAAAACAAAAAATGATTTCGTTATCTTTGTGGGTTCAAACAAATATCACCTCTACCAAATAGTGACAAGCAATCATCAATCTCATCCTCTTATTTGAAACCCCACTTCAAACACACAGGAAATGGCGACTTGATCTATTAGTAGCGTAGACCACCCACCACTTGACACCCATACCGACCCATCTGTAGGTAGCAAGTACAAATCTACCAATCCTATTATGAATACTGAAGATGAAATGCAAAGCGATGTCGAAGAATGCACCACAGGTCAAGCAACGTTGCTTAAACCCGTAAAACGAGACATGCCATAAAAATTATATGTTATGCAGCCTTAGGTCTCGGTTGATAACCTAGACACACATAAAATTGAAATGTGTGGATTGCGTGGTTTGAAAGTTACTGCAAGATTTATGCATAAACATAGCTGAGAATTACAAAACCATAAGTCAGATATAAATTATAGTTCTTTAATCAGCAGGAACTAAATTATTAACCAAAGATTCAGATAAAGAGCTCAATATATGAAGAAAAGATGAAGATATCACTAAAGCAAAAGCTAAATTCGAAAATAAAGATCCAGTAAAAGAAAACTAGATACTGAACTGACCTAATAAAAAGCAATCGCAATATTTAACAATATCAGATTGTTTCTCCCCAAAGATTTAAATAACGTGTTACTTCATAATATTTACTCTAATCCATGTGAACTAAATTCTCGATAAAAACGGGGTCAGTCTTCGACCTCCTAGAAGTTTGTTTAGTAGCCTAACTGACAGACATAATTGCAGTTCTATCCTCGCAATTTATCTGTTTGTAAATATTTGGCTATTCGCTGTTGTCATCAGCGAATGCGTAACTATTTGTATCGTTCCTATTGTATTAATTTTAATGATTTTCTGAAGCTAAAATAACGGCCGTGGTAATTCATATGAAATTGCAGTTAAAATGGATTGGTCATTTAAATAAAGCTTTGATGTGTAATTTACGGCTTTTGTTCTGCTTATTGTAAACTTACATTTGGGTCACATTTTTAAGAAAATTGTGATTAAAATACAATTGTAATAAATCACAATATTACTTCCGCACGTATACAATAAATTAAAGAGAAAGTTGTGACAAATTAACATATACAGGAAGCTGTATTTAATGATAATAAACTAAAAATTACCAAAGGATGTGAACTAGATCAAGGATAAAACTATAACAATAATTTTGATAAAACATTAAAGTCAGAAATCAGTGTTTCCTTTCAAGCCTTGACGCCTCGTAGCTTTATAATTATGAGATCAGGTCTCACGATATTATTCCATATCGGTGGTATTTCCTGGCATTTAAAAGTAAACCGTGACTAATCCGTTTGAATATTTTATAATCCATTATAAGATGTTTTGTAGTGTCAATAACACAGCCTCAATTTGTAAAACGACCATACTTTAATTTTTGTTGTGGAACTTTTAGGTAATGTGTTTAAAATTTCTGAGCTCAAACGGTTCTCCTCTTCTTCTTACCACGCCCACGGTATTATCTTCTTCCTACAGATCATTGTTTGGTGTCCTAGATCTAAGTTCAACGTTTTAAAGCAAATATTTAGATCAAACACTTATACTTTAGTGCGTGAAACTAAACAGATGAATTCATCGGAAACTAGAATTTTCTTCTTCAAAACTCTCAACATCTTTATTTATATTTTCGTCGTAAACCGCCTTACTATTCGTTGTCTACTTGATGACGTTATTTACTCATATTTATGCGTACACGCAGCCCGGCTGTTGTTAAACAAATCGTCTCGTTCCGTTTTGGAAAGTTGAGTCACGCGAGCTAGGGTTAAACTTAGATTACAACTGACTAAACCGCGGTTAGTGTCACGTTACATGGCACTTTTTTCTTTGTTTGTGGATATTTTAGGTCATGCATCTACTCTTATATTTATATATGATATGTATGGCATGTAGAGTTGATGATGATTCTTAACAGTTGATATTTGCAACGATTTACAACCTGTTACATTTTCAAAACATTATTCGTTTTTACATGGTCGCTTATTCGATAAATTCTTCAATCTTTTTTTGACTCTTCCATTACGTATGTCTCACAAAATTCAATTCAATTTCTATTTCATCCCATGTAATCTTCATGTCTTCCTTCAAAATCTCCATTTCCTTAATTGTCAATTTTGTGGCTTTCCAGCGATTTTATTTATAGGCTTATTAAGCTTTTCAATATTGTCTTCTGTTTTCCCCGCAAAAAAACCGACTTGAGCTCTTCCAAGAAGTAAACACATAATAAAATTATGATGACTACTTATTTATTTACTATAAAAGATAACGATCGCAAGTTCAATTTTTCAATTATCCTCGACCTGCCATGGTTCGGCCTCCAGTCTTCGAAATAAAAACATTACGGAAAATATGTGGCTATATTAATTTAAAAACGCAATATTATCATAGTTCCTGGGCATTAAAGCGAAAGGCGTAATTATAAAAACGAGCTTATATGATAAGGCCGACTTCTTGTTTACTTAAAGAGTGCACACTTACGTTTGCGGACAAACAAGTTGGAACGAGGTATAATGATATGAGTGTACGTTGCTGGTGTTATTACACCTGTCATCTTGTTATGTCCATTGCGGGATGAGTGTAATTACGACCGACATGTTGTAAAGTATTTAGTGTCAACTGCAAGACGGGTTGAATGTTTCAGGAACAATTATTGGTGTCAATTTGCCTGTAGCTGATGTATCACTCGACACTCACGTCTTCATTAAATGTTCTCTCTTCTGCAAAACATTTAACCTGTCAGAAGAAATGATCAGTGTCATTTCTCTTCTTAACAGAAACCTATTTTGTTTTTGTAATCTGCTTCCTCCTATTATCATTTACCGCTGGATGTTGTTCTTTTCTCTAAGTCACGTTATTATCTTCAGTCGTGCACTACTCTTCAAAACCTTTTTCTTTTTCATTGAAAATTTACTCTACCTACGTCTACGTGTGAATTCTTCGAACAAGCATGTTACAAGCATCAAGTTTCCAGAATGTGTAACAGTCTTCCAAGAAAGAGTAGTGTCCTTTTTTATTTTCAGTCACGTAGCTTCGCGCAAATGATTAGCAGCAGGTTTTGTAATGCATTGCCTTCGAGTGCCAGAATAACTAGTTTTATTCTAGGTATTGATTCTTACTATAAGCGTGGGATGACAGGTTACAAGATTTTCCTACATTCCTCGATAGTAAATAGATGCGAATTAATGCTTAGTAGTTATTGTTTTGATCATAAACTTGGTATCGTACGAGATTTGTTTTTAAATGTTAGTTGCTTGTATTCTGCGTACTATCATAGATACTAGTTGCCTCTAACTAAAGATTGTGCGTGTTCGATAAGCACACAATAATTGATGTATGATATGCGTTCGTGTCCTTTGATCTCTTATTTAATTTTGAAACACGGTCATATAACCTGCTGTTCTTCTTCTTCCGGGTCGATCTGACTCAAATCTTGTCCGACCAATATTTAGCTACCCTGAACAGCTCTGTCGTTGGCCTGCTATTGTATAGTCAGTTGCCTAATTATCTTGAATGTGCTTTGTTTCTTGTCAAAAATTATTGGTGATTATTCATTGAATCAATAAAAAAAATCAACATCTTTATCTGTAGTATTCATAGATGCATTCGTACTTACTTATCTCAGGTCCGGTTACAAATAAAACGGATATAACATTTGACATTTAAGCTAATAAAGCACAAGGCTTTTGCCAATCTGTATTTACTTTATAATTGACAAGATAATCTCCTCACGTATCTCAGGGATACATATATTGTATAACATTCTACGTCTGTTAGATAATGTACTCGTATTTGTATTAAGTTTATTGATATAACCCAAGAGTCTATTACTTTTGAATAACTATTGTTTATGGTATGTTAATATAAGGCTTAACCTCTTTTGGTATATTATGGAAGTTAATTTTGTTTATTCCTCTGTCACTCAAGGGCAAATTTGATTGTTTGTATCTATTTTCGTCAACCAAATCGTGAAGATAACCTTAGTTGTTGTGTGGTTTGTGTTTCGATTCTAAAATGTAAAAAACTGTAAGGCTATTGGGCAGTACCTGAACTAAAAGCTTGGAGTTAAAAAATGTATCAAACCCTATTGCCGAAGTTTATTACATTTTCAGACTACAATATAATAAATTCTCAACCTCAATTTCTTAACCCAAGAACCGGTCATAAATTTCTTGCCATAGGTAAGACTAAACAGACATAACTAGCTAATGGAAACAAAGACAGCGTAACCAAAATATGAATGATGTATGCAGTAAAGCTGATCCTATGGTAATGAAAGCCTGAATAATCTGTTAATACACACATAATACGCGTTCATTGATGATCCAGTGCCATCCTGATCAAACAAAGGATCGTAATCTGTTCACATTAACATATTCTGTAGGCTTTGCCAACATTCTGTTATATTTGTTTTTGATGAATTTTATGTAAAGAGCTTTAGAGATAATGGGGAAATGAAAGACGGAATTAATCGTAATAAAAGTTAGGAAGATATTACTGTTTCAAACATCTAATAAGATGAAAACACTTTTAATGATGATGACTAACGAGTAAATGGTAAAGGTAATTTGGAATACCAATTAGTAAAATAAAACCATGAGAATTATCTCAAAGTTGTTTAAACTCCCATTGTCGTATATATAGATAAAAGGAAAAGCAATATTATTAAGCCAAAAAAACCCATCTTTAAAATTAATGTTTCATTGAGATAATATCCTAAGTATATACCTTCCGCGTACGAAAGATAATAGCCCCAATTAAGACTTTTTTAATAAAGCCTCCTGGATACGATAAAATATAATAACGTCATAATTTTGAAGTAAAATTATCCTTTGTGGGAAAAGCCATTATTAATTATGATCTTGTAATTAAATATTGTTGTAGTATACCTATTGAAATTAATGACTTAGGGGTCGCGAGGTTGAGTCAGACAAATATTCTCAAATGGTTGGACAAATTTAGATACGATATTTGCAATGTTAAAATGTGAATCTGAATATTTCATTAACTAGAATTAGTAGGATACTAAAGTTGATTACATAAATCTTTGCATATTATGCAAACATTCAAATCAATATTATCTAGTCGATCTATGAAAGTAGAACTAGAAAATTCATAGAACAAGAATGGGAATACAACAGCTATCTCGTGGATTTTATGCAAATGGCTTCAGTCAAATTTAGATTAATCCTAAATTCACTATCTTATCTTTGTTCAACATTCAGGAAATCTTTCAATCACTACTAACTACAACTACTACTACTACTAATCACCAGTTTTACCGTCGGGATTTTTTTTAAATAGAAGAACATATTTTACTGTACTATTAGTATTTTTGGTGCATAATAGAAAACAGGAATAATTTACTTTACTTTTTTCTATTGATTGACTGGGTTGATTTTGGTGATGGTTAATTATAAGTGTTTAATTATTGAATTGTCTGGTAGACATCGCTGTCAGCGATAAGACCGACATTGTTCCGATAGATTTAAGTTTCTTTGAAATTGTTACTATTTTGGTATACAATAAAGTTTATTCTATTCTATCACCAAAATCAGCCCAGTGAGCTTAGGTTGATAAAATCCAACCACGTCACAGCTTTTCATTAAAACTTTTACCATTCACACAGTACTAGTTTCCCATGTACCTTTACAATTCAATGTATTGTTGCTGTGCTCACTTCGTCGTCGATGAGTCAGTGTGTCAGTTAGTATCGTGATTAACTTTAGTGTTTCGTGCAGTTACTCCAATTTGTAGGCTATGTTCCACTAACTAAATAGTCGCGGCTTTTGTCCGACAATTTCGAATCGATCCAGTTAGTGTATTGCATTTTTGTTGTTTATTTGTTTTTGATAATGTCTTTTTTAGATTAGGTGCAGCGTTATTTTACATTGTTATTTGACTACTGTTATGATACCTATTAAGACTACAAGGGATATTTTCATTGACATTTCATCAATCATAAACTTTTTACACATCATTTAACACATCAAATTCGTCTATATCTGCCTAAACAAATGTTTTCTTGAATTGAGAAAACAGTTCCTAAATTAACTGAACCAATTGTTCTTTTTAATGTTGAAGACCCACAATTTCATTTTCAAGTCAGAATTTAATTTCGTCGTTAGTACTTTGATGTAAATATTTCTTGTTGCTCGCCATTTGCAGGGCATCCCATTAACTAAATGGTCTTGGCTTTCGGGCCGTTCGGTTGGTGGTCTCCTAGACGTTGCTCCGTCTGCTATTAACTGTAATTGCTCTAAGCTTTTAGACTGTACGTATTTGGCACTAACTGTATAGTAGGTTTATAGTCTGTTACTTTTTTATCTGACTGTCTAAGATTTATGTGTGTTGTGTTGTATTCATGTTTGTATGTCATTTCTTTGGTTCGCCTTGTAGCCTAAACAGCTGGATGGATTTGAAGAGATGAGGTATCATTAGATTGATTTTCCCTTCCGAAGATAGTTGCAGTTAGTGGAATTGATATTAGCTCAATCATCGATTTTATACCACCAACTGCCATCAACCGTTTTTTCGACTGAAGCTGAAGCTCAACGTATATTTTTGGGGAAAGTATATTTATTTTAACCAAGTTTTCAACATTGCTCTTTCTTTTGACTTACTGCTAATGTACTGGCTACATAATAATAGATATGAATCCTTTAATTTAATATTCCTGTCTGAACATTATACAAGTATATGCGTATATTTTTATTTTGACTCAATGTTAATATATTATGCTTCATCCCATTTGATATATTCTTCTTTGTGTACTCTTTCGAACGACAAATGTTCGTTTTCATCATAAACAGAAATATACTCTGGAAAATATCGTATTACACATCTTACATCATTATTATTTATAAAACCAGGAAACTGAAACGAATGTGATTCATTCAAATTGTGCCGTGTTGGAATACCTAGCATTTTTTTCTTTGGTTTTTTTGTTGACACTTTTTCCTTTTTTATTACTTTACATGACTTGCGAACTCAATATCTGAAGTATGATGATCATACCCTGTTACTTTTACGATTCTTTGGACTTTAGACAAACTGACCATTGGGCTACCAATGCTGAAATCAAGAATACGTAAATGGAGAATTGTTTCCTCCTTAAGGAAGCTATAAATGAAAATAATTCTATACTCAACTATTCATTAATTATATTAGGACTCAAAATACTCCAGCGCAATGACATCAGGCGCTTCAGGAATTCCCTCGACACCTGACTCATCGTCCTTTGGAGCCGCGCCAGGTCGTTAGCGAGCCTCAGTCATAACACAGTTTTTGTTAATACTATTAATATTATTATAGTACTGAAGTCAAAACAAATTGTCAAAGATTTTGAAGGCCCCAATCTTGGAATAGGCATTGATTGATTACCATGCAGCATTACTTTTATTTACTTTGTAATATCAATTTGAAACCAGTGACAGGTTACAGATAGAAAAGGATAAACTTTATGGTACACCGAAATAGTAACATAACTTTTACATAAACAGCCATTGTACCCAACAATGGTGGTCGTATTGCTGACAGCAATATCTACCAGACAATCGTGGGCTGTAATGTAGGAACACATATAACAGAGATATAAAACTACATATCTGTACAAAAGAAAAATAATTTCATAGAAAGAAGCAGAAAAAAGCAAAGAATTAAGGTGGGTTAGCGATGGAAGAAATGAAATTAGGTAGAACCCGAATAACATTAGAGAAAAGGGAAATGGTCTTAAGCTAGATACACTGTTAACTGACAAAGCATACTTTGGTAAATCTGTTGTCTGTGTTCAACGATTAGTCTAATGGATGAAAGAAAATGGAGATAATATGTTGCACTATCCCCACGTAACATAGCACAAGGGCACGGAAGATGGTGTTGCCGTATTATATTCAAAAAATGGGCCTACTCTAGAGGAGCCGAGCACGATCAGATTACAAGCCGAGCTCAAATTCGTGTAGTGTCGTTCGTGCTCGACTCCTCTATAAAATCGGGCTACACTACACGAATTTGGGCTCCGCTCTGCTCTTCTAGCGTAGTCCCACGTTAAAGAATTTCTCTATTGGAATGCGAGAAATTCAGTAACAGATACTGATTTCCATAGGAATGGTATCCACAACCCAAACGTAATCTATAGAAAATGAATTGACTCACAGACGCTGTGGGTGTTTAGATTTTCCATCGTCGTTTCATTTAAAGTTATAATTGTTTTTACTGTACTTCATACCTAGAAACATAATATCTATAGTCCCAAGCGCTAGAAAATTGTGGCAAAAAACAGGCCTTTGTTATTTTTTAATTCGTTAGGTTTCCGTTGGATTGTCATTTTCTTGTAATTAACTTGTTGAAGGCCAATTGTAATGATGCCAAGATGAGCCACAATCATACAATTTATTCAAGTTACATTGTTTGAAAATAAAAACTAAGAACATGTTACTGGGTACCAAAATTAAACTTTTTTCTGCCCACCTCTTGATTGGTCTATTTACTTTTAACAATACTCACAGTGGTTATAGTATGAGGTGAAGCTGTGTACGTTTAAAATAAGATCAAACTGCACCATAAAATAGAGTTACTAAAATACATTCTTTACATGAAACCGTTGTCAGAATAAAAGTAAAAAAAATCTAGAATGTTTATTTGAAATAGAGATCCTGAGATAAATTGCATTATTTCCGGCGCTGAGGTAACGACAAAAAGGAACGCTTTTCCGATAGATGTGAACGACCTCAGTAACGACCCTAAGCTCAATAATAACAACAGTCTCAGAATAGATAGGTACAGAAGACCCATACAATAAGAGAAACGCACGCATTCAAAGATACGCGTCCAGTGTCCACGTAATGTCAAAGGGGATGAATAGAAACGCCCTACGTTTCTGAATAGAAACGAAACTTCGGTTTGATTTTTCACGTTGATACCATATTATTGGTTTCTAACAAAGCATTGACGTAAATATATTAAAATTGCAAATTAATTAAAAGATTAGAGTACGTAAATGCTACAAACAAAAACATGCAAATAGCCTTTGACTGTATTTAAACTGTTATTGCAGTACTTATAAAATCAGAAGAAATGGCCGCCGTTTTGTTTTGTCCCATACAATTTTCACGGACAGTTTCACAAATGTTTACCAACAGCGCCCCTCTGGCAATATCTGTCAAGCGTCAAAAGATCCTTGTATGGTTCTATTATCTCACAGAGGCAGCATCAAAGATATATATATAGATGTCACGTGCACTTTTTTTATGTGGTTAAATTCAAAACGCTCTGTGATTAATAGAATATCTGTAGCACTGTAACACAGTTGGGACGTATATTTGTTCTGAAAATCGTCCTATGCATCGTTCTCGTCGTATGAAGCTTCTGTTTTCTATTTATTCTGTGCTACAGTTTCCCCCAAGACACGATTAGGACCTAACAAGGATGTTCGCCATCCTTATTACTTTATTTATAAAGCATTTTCGTCATTTGACATTTGTCTAGTTGTCTTTATTATTTCGATACAGATTTCATCGTACCGTATATATATCATCTTTCCTTGGAGATATATTCAGGTCATGAATATATGATGAATATAATTTTAGAGCCGTTTATTAAAATCGTGGTTCCTACCCAACAGTGGTTGGTCGAAGGCTATTGTAATGAACATCTTACCCTAATATTGACAGCCAGGCACTGTTTTAATAATAATAAAATTAACAACGATAATTGATTTTTTTACGTGCAATTTCCCCAATTTTCTGTTTATGAAACTTCGTGACACTTCAGGAACACATATACACATCATAGCCATTAATTTTTATTTACGTAGAAGATTTTAGTTTTCTCTGTTCTCTTCTGCAGTTTACCTTACTAGGCTTCTAAACTTCCAATAGATATTAAACCTACCAATTTTCAATGACTATTAAACAAAACAATCTATTCGACGGGCTTTATTTTAGTAGCAATCATTTTGCTTAGAAGGTTATCCTTTGTTTGTCATCCCCATGATACGAACTCAAATGGATTTTTCCGTAATTGCGGGAACAGAGGAAAACATTTACTTTTTCTGTCGTTTGTGCCATATCATTCTAATTGTCCTTAATTGTCTCTGTGGTCAATTTAGAAATATGTGCCGGGTTTCAGTGTGTGTTTGCGTTTGTATTTATTTTAGCTCTTTTTAGTTGTTAACACAATATTGCAAAAGCACCATGGTTGCTGGACAATGTAGACATCTTTGTCTACATCATAAACTACTGCTTTTGTCATATCACCATTGTTTTCCTAACCTGGAAGTAAGGTTTTTTTGAAGTCGGTGCAGCACGTTATATTTGTCAATTCTCCCTATTTACTGTTTTGCTATCATTTCTATCATCTTTACTATTGCCGCCCTTTCCTTCTGCCATAATTTTTGTTAACATACTACGTCTGGCTATTGCAAATCTCTTGCCAAAAGTTGAATGTGTTCAAATTAGATTTTTTGTTTTGACTATGTTACCATAGCCTGCCTGTCTAAAGCATTCTAAAGACCTTTCAATCCTCTTTCATCTTCATCATCCACAGCCCGACTTCATCCATTGCCGGTGTTGGCCTCAATTTTTTAATCATCAAGCTTCTGTGTCTACCTCATCCAGTTTTTACTCACCACGGCAATAATGTTTTCTATAATGGGAGTTTACATTTATACCTAACAGATTTGTCGTCTCCAAACTCCTCGAGACCTCAACATCTATTTCCCCATCCCATTGTGTATATTTCCGTACTTCCCAGCGATCTCATTCCACGCATGTTTGTGCAACACTCCAACGGTTTGCTAGCCGAATCAATCCACCAATCTCAGTTGCTGTTTATTTTGAAATGTGTACAACGTTTTCTCTTTGAAGTGATGAAATCATTTGTTGTAGTTTAAGATAAACAGTTAGGAAAATCTGCTATCTTAAAACTGATTCAACAGAGTTTAGTTCGAAGAGACAAATTCTTGTAACCTAAATAATCACGTTTTGTATAATCAGTGGGATAGAGATGATAATTTATTTTTATATTGTGTGATTTTATTTTAGTGTCTGTTTGTTTATTATGGCATGTTGCTTAATTGGATGATTTATTTTTTACTTATAAATGAGTATATCTCCTTTACATTTCTTATCCATGTATTCTTTCGTTTTAGTATTTTTCACCTTATGTTGAACCCGTAGGTAGACCAGATCATCCATTCTGAAAGCCAACGAAGTATAACATGAGTATTATTTAATCTTCTATGTTGAATTATAAATGTACTTACTTATGGAGGTACTTTGTCTTCCATCTTATCGCCAACAATAATATGACGAACAACAACCCTCTCAGAAATGTTTTAATATCGCAAATGTAGGTTAATGTAATTGCGATTGTAGTGCTTCATATTGTTAAGGAAAAGGTCACAACGTTGTATAAGTTTAGTATAAATCCTACATCTTTTCGTCTACGGAATATTCCCAGTATATTTCGAAGAAGTAAGGAATTTTCTGGAAATATACAATTCATCACCTGCTATTTTTTATTAATAACTACAGACCTTTCTAAAGGTATAGTTTTATTCAACTTAGATCTATACTTCAAAACTAATATTGTTAAGAGAAAATATTTGTTTTTCTAGTTTTATTCATTAATAAATTTAAAAACTACTAGAACTGATTTTAAAAATTCTTTCATCAGTAACATACGCTACTTTATCACTAATATACGCATACATTTTTTACTTTCACACGGGCTGAGGTACCGGCAGGCTAGTCTTTAATACACTGATCCATGTGTCTACATATTTCGTTTTTTTAACTTCTGTCAAAATGCTAATGTTTGATACAACATGACATTTTAGTAACGCCGTTCCTTCAAGCCTTCGATACCGGGGCTCGAGCGCCCTTTCGGATTACCCTGGCCCCGGTAGGCTTCGACCCGGCTGGGCCCCTGCTGTTGCTGACAACTCCTTGAGGCGCGCGGGAACAGCGCGCGCTGTCGACGACTTGGGCTTGGTCCGGACGGTTACCGGACGGCCGGACAGCGAGCTACCCATTGCTCATTGTCCGCAAGCCCGCGCCTACGGTGGCTGGAAATCGGGATCGGAATCCCGGCGGCGGCGGCGAGAGCGCCGTTGCCTGATGCGGTCGGCCTCCTCCTTAGCGAGCATTACTGCTTCGCAGAAGTCGGCGACCGCCTGCCACTCCTCCTCGCTCCGGACCATGGCCTCGACCAAGGCCCGGCGCGAGAGGTCTCCGCCGCCGATCACCCCCACGAGGGCACGGCGATGCTCCGCCCAAGCAGGGCACACCGCGATTGTGTGCTCCACCGTGTCCTCCGGGCGTTCCGCACAGTGGCGACACCCGGGCGTCACTTCCGCTTTAATTCGGAACAGGAACCTCCCGAACTTGCCATTTCCGGAGAGGACCTGTGTCATGCGGAAGGTAAGGACGCCGTGAGGTCTTTCCAGCCACGCCTCAAAGAGGGGACTTATCGCCATAATTGTGGCGTGCCCATGACGGGGTTGCGATAGTCGCTGACGCCATTCCACCATGAGATCCCGCCGGAGCTCTGTCCGCTATGCCGTGACCTGTCGCGGCAGAGGACTTTCACCCCGGCGTTGCATCTCCACGCGCATGTCGTGCATGTGTGCAAAGACTGTTGCCTCCAGATCCCACGGTGGTAGGCCAGCCAGAAGGCTCGCCGCTTCGCAGGAAATCGTGCGGTATCCCCGCACCATCCGAATTGCCATGACCCTCTGGCAGGCGTTCAGAATGGCCGCCGGTCGCTTTTTCAGCGACGGCGCCCACACCGGCGCCCCGTAGAGGGCCATGGACCGAACGATCCCCGCGTAGAACCTCCGGCAGGAGGCGTCTGGACCCCCAAGGTTGGGCAGGAGCCGCTTGAGAGCGGCCCCAGTCCGGTTGAGTTTGGGAGCCAGACGTCGGAAATGCTCCTCGAAATTCCGTCGGCTGTCGAGGATGAGTCCCAGGTACCTCATCGATGTCCCGACGCCGATGCGAACTCCTCCTACCGTTAGTTCCATATATATGGTCAACTTTACAACAATATTACTTATCTAGAAGGCGTTCTACAAGCAACGTTGTATAAGATCTTAGCCGCTTTAGTTGACTCTAAAAGTAATTTTAACTGGTGCAGTAAAAGACAAAAAAAATATTGGACCCCATACAGCAGCCACAAATTGCTCTCATCCTGTATAACAAAACTTCCAACTAATCCGACACATAAATAAATGTTGCCAAACACAACAGTGTACAGTTTTTTCAGACACCGTAACATAATCCTCTTATTCCTCTGGACTCGACCCATTTACTCATACAAACAGCTTCATATCTTAAACTTTAGTAGAAGTAACTACATCAGTAGTTTTCTTCATTTACCGTGTTATTAATATCAGATACAGTAGATTGTTAATTTTGCTAATTTACCATCTTCAAAGTGCACGCTCCATCATCATTATCATCTTCCTGCCCTTGTCACATATTACTTGAAGTTGACGCAACACGTTTTCTTCCTTCATTACGTCCTTCAACTATCATGCTATCATTAGCCTCCTTATATTTCTTCACACAATCCATTTAATGTTTTTTCCTGTTCTTTTCAATTTTATTCTCCTTTCTTTTCTTTTGGCATAAATAATACCAACTATAATATTTCAATATTTAACTCCTATATAACTTTGTTTGTGGGCGCATGTAGCCTTTTGTTGCGACCATTTCTATTTCTTAATTTTTCACCGCTGTCAATTTGAAAAGCCTTTGGCCAAACCATTTCCCATGACCAGAAAAATCATCAAGGCGAGTTTTCAGGTTCTTAATCCACCTATATTTAGGTCTCCTGAGGTAACTTGCACTTTTCATGACCTACTAAAAACACACATTTCATAACACGCATTAGTTAGAAGCAGTAAGACGCACGCTTTCGTTTATTTTCATAATGTTTACTACCATTTAGTGTTCCACAGTTGGTCGATGACAACAATCCTGTGTTACAAACTAACAATACAGTGAAACATTCGGTTATATAACTTGTTTCTGCTTGACTGTTACTAGGTAAACATGAAATGGTTGTATGACATGCGATTTGAATGTTTCGGTTTTCGTGCAGACTAGGTTTGGGAACGATTCGCGTTGTAGAGGAAAGTTTGTCTGGTGATGAAGTAAATTGAAAATTAATAGTATTGAGGTGAATGCTTTCATTGATTTATGTACCTAGTCAACTAGCTTTTTAGGGTTCCGTAGCCAAATGGCAAAAAACGGAACCCTTATAGATTCGTCATGTCTGTCTGTCTGTCTGTCTGTCTGTCCGTCCGTATGTCACAGCCACTTTTTTCCGAAACTATAAGAGCTATACTATTGAAACTTTGTAAATAGATGTATTCTGTGAACCGCATTAAGATATTCATACAAAAATAGAAAAAAAGCAATAAATTTTGGGGGTCCCCATACTTAGAACTGAAACTCGAAATTTTTGTTTTCATCGAATCCATACGTGTGGGGTATCTATGAATAGGTCTTCAAAAATGATATTGAGGTTTCTAATATCACTTTTTTCTAAACTGAATAGTTTGCGCGAGAGACACTTTCAAAGTGGTAAAATGTCTGTCCCCCCCCCCTCTAACTTCTAAAATAAGATAATGATAAAACTAAAAAAAATATATGATGTACATTACTATACAAACTACCAACGAAAATTGTTTTGAACGAAATCTAGTGAGTAGTTTTTTTCAAAACGTCATAAATCTAAAAAATACACTGTTATTAAAACATCGATCAAAGTTACAACGAACTACAAGAAATTTTATATTATGTTACTTGCTGCTACAGAACCCTTCATGGGCGAGTCCGACTCGCCCTTGGCCGGTTTTTGTAGTATCTTAGTAATCATCACCTTCTAAACCCTCTCCTATGTTAGATAATCAGTCGGCATATAACTTTCGCCCTGTCACCGTTACGCTATCCCTGACTCTCTTTTTCTTCATATTTTCATTTCTCACCAAATTCATTTAATATTTCCTTGCCGACATTCCCCTCCCCCCGTCATTTATCCACATGTAACATTAGGTATTTCAATTAGTAGAAACCTAGTAATACATTATACGTCCAATAACTTCCCTAATGAACCAAATCTTCCCGAAGCATCTTTCGAACACCCTAAAGTTGTAATACTTGGCACGTGCGCCGAACTTGGCAAACATACTCCCTCATTGGCCTATTAAATAGCGTTACGGAGCAGTTTCCATTCAGCTATCCACTCATGATGATATTACTAAGTTTGTCTTCTGACTTGGCCACCGTCATACAGATTTTGGTTCGATTAACTTGGCTAGTGAAGTTGGCGATCGTTAGGAAGATTTGGTAGTAGTTAATGAAGTACCTAATTGTGTGATTAGAAGTTAAGGTACTCGGGAACTTGGCAAAATAATGTTGGGTCGTAATAGAAAGAAAACACTAATGGAAAAGTTTACTTGAACAAGTGTTGAGGAATAGTTTGAAAGGAATATAACAAGGTCACAATATGTGTTTAAAGATTTTATACACAATCATTCTGAAAAAGAACGAAAACGCTATTTCATTGTAATAAATTTTCAACCAAATAAAGAAATTCACCCGACAGCCAAACACATAAAAAACAATAATACAAAATTGCTTTCACACAAAATCCCGGGGGAGCTCACAACGATACCGGAACCAATGCCATAGCAATCCGATGATATGCGGGAACAAGCGGATAAATCAGCTCCGTGATTGATAGCAACCATATGTCAAGCTTGACCAAGCGTTATGGGACCCCGGCTTGAAACTGATAAGACCACAGCATATATGCTTGAATTATTACGCCTCATTTACGTGTTGTGCTTGTGAAATTATAGCTATAAGAAGTCCTGGGGCTACGAATAATTTGTGGTGGATATGAGAGTAGTCTTTTGTAGCTTTCACTTTATGTTTGATCGGTGTTTTCGTTTGTGCAGCCCTTAGGCTAAAAGTTTTATTCGAGAGATTTGGGTACTTACATATTGTGAAAGATATTTACGAGTATGTTGCTTTAGATTATATCATCGACAATTTTTTGCCAAGCCTTTTCCTATGTCGGTGTCGGCTTCGAATCTTACCATGATGCCGCTGAATACCAGTATTTTAACATGGAGGGACTGCCTATCTGACCTCTCAGGCCATTAGTTTTGAAATACGACTAATTAGACATGAACACTGATATCCGTAACGACTGTCAAAAATCTACAGTTACAAACGGGACCAATGGCTTGATTTGCTTTTCGAGGCACTAATGACTCTCTATATTTTAGTCACCCATCTATGCATGGGTGACCATAGACTGACCTCGGTAAGCGTAACGTGCTTAACCTTAGAGTTTGACTCATGCGTCTGTTGGTAATTAGCCACGGGCCTCTAAAATTATCATCAACACTTTTTGTAAGTAAGCATAACCTATCTTCCAGCACTAATATCAACCACCTAACAAATGTAAATGCACGATCTACTTTCACAAAACGCTATTTCTCCATCCAATAAAAAAAGTCGAACACTAAACCTAAAACAAAAGCTAAAGAAATTCATTTAAAGCCGGCCTGCATGGCCGTTGTCCCAAATCACAACATTCGCGGCTATTCCAAATATCTGGGACAGTGTGCTATGCAGTCCAAAATGGCGGGCTACCGGGTTTCAGTGCAGTTTGACAGGAGGCAGCTGCTAAACGAAAATAATGGTAGCCGGAATTCGCTTTTTGAAAGCCCTGTTAAAATTATTGTGAACGCTCGGAGGAATGTTAACTATTTATATATATTTTAAATATTGATTCTTGCCGAGTGCTAATTTTCTTTGTATGGTAATTAAAATAATTAGGTAGCTCTCAAATATACCTCTGGGCAAGAAATTGACAAAAAGACACAACAATCTATTAAAGCCAATTATTGCTTGTCATGAGACATATTTGACAACAGTAAGTTGAGTAACTTAGGGTTCAAAAAGTAACGCGGGTCTTACTCTAAGTGTATCATCATTAGCCTGATCTGTCAAATTGTCCTTCTCTTGAACATCATCTTGATTCTTAGTTCTAAGACGTGGCATTTTTTAATAAGCTACCGAGACAGACACCTCCAACATAAAATTAAAATACCCACCTTCAGACTAACCATCAACGCATTCCAAAACGTCTGTCTTCAACTTCATCAAAGTCACATCAGCTCATAATTCCCTACACCTTGCGACCACCATTGCATACGGTATTAGGGCTCCATGTACGGCATCAGTCACATACAGCGTCTTCCGGCTATTGTCACCAACAATGCTTGCACCAGGGTTATTTGAAGCTTTCTTAGGATTTCACTTACACACAGTAGTTAGCTAAAATTCTCGAAAGTATTATTCATCTGCATAAAGAAATTAATCTTCTTTTGTTAGAAACGTCTTTGTTTCATCGTCTTCTGAAATGTATTTATCTATTATGAACATGTCGTTTATCTGACCGATATGTTACTTGAGTTAATCTTCTTCGTTGATTTCAAAATTAACGTTTAAAATATTTCTCACTAGCTTTTCTGGCGTCTTCACTCCAGTCGCTTTTTTCACAGGATTTTAGTACCCTTATTCAGTCTATGATGGACCATCGTATGTGGTCTGTAGTGCCATATTACGTCCATATCAATTCTCTTCAGAATCAGATTAAGAAGGGAAGTAGCCTCTTACACTTTTCGATCGTATATCTTTCTATCATAAATAAATCATTTAAATGAACTTTCTTCATCAGAATACCATCGATCGATCGTGGAGCGATCTTCCAAAGATGGTTGTTAACAATTTTACCTCTCCTTCCCTTCCCTTTTCCTTCAATTTCTTCTGTTTTTGACAAGTTTACAAAATATATAACACAGTTTCATAACTGTGCAGCATTGCCACTCTATTTGTAAGTCCATAAGTCCCAGTTATGCAGACACAAGGATTACTGCAGTTCAAGTTGTAAACCCGTAACTTGCCAGCAAGCGCTGTGGAAAGATACCATCAGTGTGCAAGTGCCTTCCTTGTTTCACTTATGGCTACTGTAAACAATGAATGGCCAACGATAGAACCAGTCATCACTTAGCTTTATCTTTTAATTCCAAATGTGGTGAGATGTGTACTTTCATATTGTATTTGTGTAATTGACGGACATTTAATTCATAATATAATTCACTCTAGATAACAATAGAGCTACTTGTTTTAGGTAATTGAGTCAGCAGTATTTTCAGAAATATGTCATGATTTCCGAAATAAAAATATGAATTACCTGGAATGTGGCAATATTATTTTTGTCATAATCTGCAGAGGGAACAGGAAAAGTGATAATGATAAATGATGATTGAATATGCGATGAGATAGACAATATCACTATGCTCATTTTGACGTAAAATCCTATTCTGATAATATTGATATATTTTAAAGCAACATCTAAGTAGCTCTGTTTACATCTGTAATCCTATGCAAAGCTAATTATAATATGAATGATAATTGTTTATAATATATACGAATTATCATTACTTCAATTAGGTACTTTTGAATCATATTATTCAAACAAAAAATGTGTACACGAAAAGGCAGATACCACACAAAGATATTCCACACGACAGTTCATTGTTTTGTACCCTTGATGCTAGTTAATACATAATACGAGTATAATGTAAATACTACAATATTAACACTCATAAATAACAATATTTATGAAGGATTGATTGATTCATATGCGTTAATCACCACGCCTCACTACGTGTATGGAGGCACGCAATTCTGCGTCTGCGCATCCTACACACTAATACGATACTGTTGACCTAGCGGTGTTAATAACCGTCATATTATTACTAAACTATGTTCTTTTATTTACAAGAAATTTATCATACTAACGGCCTCTACCTTCTACTATTTTTCTTTTTATATATTTATAATATTTCAGCCTGTGTTGTCCCACTGCGTGACAAATGCTTTTTTCCTTTTACCATTTAGCTCGATTCCGATCCTATTTGACTCGATAGGCATCAAGCTTGTCCTACCGCCTTTGCCTGAGTCTGCTGCAATGCCGTTTAACGTCTGCGATTGGACTAGCAGTATCTTTCAACATAATCTGTTATACTCTTTTTTCTATAAAACCAATGTCGGTCTACTAAATATGACAGGAATGCAGAACTGCATCAAATATGGACTGATTATAAAGATTAGATATTATTCATTAGAAACTTCTATTTGGGAAACCCCTCACAAAACGTTACGAAATATTGCAAAGGATTTCCCTGTAGGGTGTGTCGCTCAGGTACACTCATAATTAAAACTAAAGTAAATTAACATTATATGAATAAAACATGGCGACGATTTAAGAGTCCTAAGTGCAACAGTGGAGTGCTAAGGCTGATGACTATGATGAATTAAATTTTACTAATTTAAATTAAAATGACCTTAAAATAAAAACTAGTGGCTGATATAAGCATGGCTGACCTATAATTGAAATTAAATATCATACACCTAATCATAACCAAGCTATATTATAAAGTATATATTAAAGAATGTCCGACGCATCCCACACATTGACTCCACAATGTCAACAGCATTGATTTCGTTTCAATTTCAAGAATTACTGGTAGCTGACTCAGGCCTATTGTAATAATAATGTCGAACGCATCGAATGCTTCCGTTGATTCAACCATTGACTCCTTTCGTTGTATCCTGCAGTTCCTTACTTAGACTTCGGTTTTTTTTGTTTCGTCTTATTGTTTAAGACTTTAAGTACTATCTCCGTTTCCTTTTATCGTTAAATGGTATTGCGTAAGTATTGTTAGGGGCTTAGAATTTGTTGTGAATTGGCTTTTTTTCCTTGAAAGAAACCGGTGAATCAGTTGACGCAATGCGGAAGATGTCGTAAATATACTAAATGCAAGTTGAATATCTTTAGAAAAATCAATTAACAATAAGCTTGCTGTAGGATCAGTGAAATATTGTTTTTTACGCTTTTAAAGTAGACTCATCATTATCATCTAGTCCTTGTTCCATGGCAACACGATTTCTTCTCATATTCCTTCCATCAGCATATAGACTATATTTCCATAATAATCCACTAAAGCTTTTTCATTTCCAACAGCTTTTATATCGTAATCACTCCACAGTGTACTCCTACTCATACAAAGCTCTGTATCCACTTACACTCTATCTATGTACTACATCAGAACATTAGCATGCCTATACGCACATATATTAGGCGTCCTGTCGGCTGCTTCCTGAGACAGAATTTAGTATGCAACGCTATTCGGCGACATCCGATATCGCAGCCATTACGCCTTCACCGCAGTTTATGGCTATCATTGCGTCGTCAGGAGACGTCAACGGTTCGAGATTGCCTTCGTGTTCTTAAAATGTTAAAACGTGTTTAGGGTCCCACTTTTTTGCTTTATTTGGGTCTCTCACGATGTCGCCTCCTAAAATGGCAGTAGAAGCTTTAGATCTTGGTAGATTTTTTGAAACTGCTAAAACAAAAGCAGAAAATTGTCCAACTTTTTTCCGTTACCTATAAATTTAAAACAAATGCTTTCGTAATATTGTTATCTGTTTATTTGAGCCATTTCCTCACGGAAAGTGCAACAATCTCTTAAATTGCCCATTTTAACGATATGTAGACAGGAAAAAACCACTAAATCTATGCCAAATGTACGCAGATCCTGTTATAGTGTGTGCAAATTGTAATAAAAGACAAAAACAACGTTTTTATTGCTAGCGCCACTCGGCCATAATGACCCGCGATTTGTCGGCTGCTGACCTCAATTCCGCTAATTAATGTAGAATTCACAAATGATAGAAATTGATAAAAATTGTTTCATTTAGGGTCAAACTCGTTTAAATGGTTAGAGTTCATTAGGCCGTTTGTAATTTGCTTTGACATCATTTTTTCTGCTTTTAAAAACCGGCAATTCATGTTCCTTTTTTTTATTAGGTACATTTTATTCTTTATATCCTCTTTACCTCAAACAGTCTTTGAATGGAAAGGCAAACAATTATTTGTATAAAAACATTACTCTTTTTTGATACGAGGAAAATATTATTTACCTTTGAGGTAAAGTGAAAATACTCCGAAAAAAATAATTCTAATACATTTTACGTCAATTGTACTACTGTTTGAGTCATCGAAGTAGTCACTTATATCTTTATCTACGGTTCCTGTAGACGCTCCGCATGATTGATTGCGTGGGCGCGTTTGTTATGCACTTTTCATTTCAACGACGTTTAGTTTATGAATAGCTTGCGGATGTAACGGACGTGTTCTGTTCTAGTCTCGAATTAAATTATATGCGTTAAACTGTCGATAAGTGTCTGAGGATTTAAAGCTCATATTTTATAAATTCTAATTTTAGCATCGATAAAGTCAGTGAAATAAAATTGTGAAGTGACAATATTCCAAAATGGTGATGGAATCTGGTCAACAAAATGGGCGGTTCTGGCCACTCTCGCCCCGTCTGTGGCGTCGAAGTAACGAGTATTCCAAAGTCGTATTTGAACCAAGAAGACCTCCTTTGTCTCCCATTGAAATTAGGAGACATGACAGGCTGGATACAACTCCTGACTTGATCCGTATCAAAGAAAGGTTGGATCATTTGAATTTGGAAGAAAGAATTATGGACGAACGCAGATGGAGCGTGGATTCGAAAAAACCGCCAATCAAAGAAGGGAAGAAGGACAAGAAACTAGAGAAGTTAGAAGTAGAAGAAGTGGTGAAGCTGAGAGTTAAGAAGCAGAGGCAGCCGAGACCGAACAGTCTCCAGTTGTTACTATGTCCTTCTAGTTCAGGACATTATAGTAGCAATACTTGGAGATACACGAGGGTCCGGTCTAAAAGGTGCGTAGATTTGCACATATTTTGAACTGGTAATTGATGTCACTTTAACGAATATTTAAACGAACATTGATAAAAAGAAATACATGTAAATATTTTCAGTAATCATCAATAACTTAAAAATAATATTGTTATCGATCGTGCATTCATTGATAATAATGATTCATTCATAGAAGGCGACTATATTTTTCTAAGCAAGTATTACAACATCATTAGAATTTTTATTTTCTTAACATTGAGTATCATTATTTTGATAGAGTTTTATACTTTTTTGATCTGCTGCCAAAACCACTTTAGTCTCAAATTGATGTGTTAAGAATTCGTTTCTCTGGTGACATAAACCTACGGCTTGAAGTGTGGGTATACAAATCGATTCAAGGTGTCCAACCTAAAGTATGTGTGATGCAACTTAAACACCTGTTAAGCTTGAAATGATGGGATATAAAAATTCTATTAGCAATGCTGATCTTTCCTTTTTTGGTGAAGATTGTTAGCATTGTATCTCGGTAGTTATTTAATATTTATGTACTACTCATCCCACCCATACGCGCATAGCGTTTTGGGAATACTTTCATCTTGCGTATAGGTAGGTAGTGGAATTTCCTACCGAATTCTGTTTCCTAATGACTACAAGTTACAACCTACGGTTCTTTGTCTAAGTGAAGCGTGAAAAAAAAGAGTAGACCTTTTTGAGAAGTGGGTGGAGAGGCGCCATGGCATCGTCACCTTCCGCATGACGCAGGTCCGCATGAGACATGACAAGTTCAGGTGGTTGCTTTTTCCTGCCATGATCCAGAGCGAGAGAGAATGGAAGGTGATCGCCTCCTTCTGCGAAAAAGTTATTAGCAGAACCATAAGGGCCCAGTAGGACCTATGCCTGCTAGGGCCACAGGGAATTTCTGAAAAGCAAACCCGTGGTTCTAGAACAGAAAGATACAAGTGTGGTTTTAGTCAGTTAAAGTCTGAAACGTGCTCTCGCTCCACGGAGAGCGGGAGAAGTCATTGAACGATTACCCACTTCGACAAAAAAATCAGAAAGTAGAAACTTATTCCATACACTTGTCATTCCTATCATAAAATCGATAAAGCAATGTAAAAATAACACACACGAGAAAGTTAATGTCTACATGCTAATTAGGCCAATTTACTTCAAGCATTGGATTATAACTCAATGCTATACGGTTAGCGAGAAAGTGAAAAATAAGTGGCTGTATGAATGTATGGATGTGACTCATTGCACAGTAATTATCGTACATGCTTTGAATCTAACGCGTAGTGAAGAGATATCGTAAGTACGATAAACTCACGCGAGTGAATGAAAGTGAAGATTATGAAAATCGTTCACTCTTTTGAAGCCTTTACAATACCGTCATTAGAGACACAATAGAAAGAAAATGGGTCAGTGTTCACTTGTGTTTAATGAATTAAAGGGCAACAGTTTAGTAGTGGGTGCTGTGGCTGACTATAGAATTGTGGAGTAGGATTAAAGCGATAGCTATAATCAGGAAGAAATCTGACTCGTTGCGAAGCACCAGGTCATCTAGGATGAGGACACGGTGGAGCACACAGTCGAGGTGTGCCCTGCTTGGGCGGAGCATCGCCGCGCCCTCGTGGGGGCGATCGGCGGCGGAGACCTCTCGCGCCGGGCGAGGAGGAGTGGCAGGCGGTCGCCGACTTCTGCGAAGCAGTAATGCTCGCAAAGGAGGAGGCCGACCGCATCAGGCAATGGCGTTCTCGCCGCCGCCGCCGGGATTCTGATCCCGATTTCCGGCCACCGTAGGCGCAGACTTGCGGACAGTGAGCAATGGATAGCTCACTGTCCGGCCCAAGCCCAAGTCGTCGTCGGCGCGCAGGAACAGTGCGCAGGAGTTGTCAGCAACAGCAGGGACCCAGCCGGGTCGAAGCCTACTGGGGCCAGGGTTATCCGAAAGGGAGCTCGAGCCCCGGTACGAAGGCTAGAAGGAACGGGGTGGGTTTTGTAGTCAGTAAGAGTCTAACACTATCTCCCGCTCCGCCTAAGAGCGGGGGTTGTCATTGGATGATTTTTTCCCACCATAAAAAAAGGTCATCTAGGACCAACTTCCATGGCGCCGGTGATCATTCACTGATTGCAGTTGCTGATGTGGCAGTAGTTTAAGTTTTTTATGTCTTTTAAGTATTAAAATCTCCCGAATTTTGATAGATTTTGATCTACATTATGGTCTAAACTCTAAAAAAAGATCATGAAGTCTTAATCAATGAGCTTCGGGATTGTTCGAAAGACACCACTACCTACCCTGGAATGCGAAGGGAAACAAGTGTGAATTTTAGTCAGTAAAAGTTTGTCACTCTACCCAGAGTGGGAGAAAGTTATTTGATTATTTCCCACTCTCAAAAAGTCATCAATGACGAAACTTTTAGACTTGCTTTAATTTATTTATCAGCAGCACCATCGCTTCCGAGTGCCAACATTTCGGGGACAGTTTTGATCTCTGCTGTTTCGTCTTACGCCATCTTGGTCCGTAGGTGTCGAGTGGGTGCCATGATGTTGACAACACCCCAGCATATGTTGCTTATCTGTTTACCGGCCCTTTAAGTATTAAGCAACTTCTCGACATAATCTTACAACTTTCTGATATATAACTCGCTTTTTAGGGTTCCGTAACTAAAAGGTAAAACGAGACCCTATTACTAAGACTCCACTGTCTGCTCATCCGTCTGTCACCAGGCTGTATCTCATAAACCGTGACAGTTAGACAGTTGAAATTTTTCACAGATGCTGTATTTCTGTTGCCAACAAGTACTTTTTATTATTAGCCTATACTTTCCCATTGCTGGGCAAAGGCCTTCTCCAACTCCTTCCATGTATTCGTTTCTTAGCTCTTGAGAACAAGTACTAAAAACAGAATTAAATAAATATTAAACGGTTTTTTTTTTTATGAAAAGAAAACCCGTATACCTAGAAAGCAAAGGGCTTTAATCAGTAAAAGTCTGACACGCCCTCGTGATCCGCCCAGAGCTGGAGTAGTCATTGGATTTCCACCCTTAAAAAAAATATTTAGGGGTGCTCCCTAAATATTTTTTTAAAGGCATTTTTGTCATGCAACAAACGTGATGATTTTTTTGCCGTTTTTTGCTACGGACGGAACGGAACCCTTTATGCGCGAGTCCTACTCGCACTTGACTAGTTTTTTTTTCTTAAACGTCGGTAAGCTTTTAGTAAATATCTTTATCAGTGAGGTAAGCTTTGAGTATTTATTTGCGTAATATTACTTTTAAGACGTAAATATAGGTGTTGATAATTTAAATGATATATTTCTGATTTTTATTGACAGAAGGAAATTGTGCGTTGTCATGTAAAGTGATCTTTGATTGGCGTTGCAGAGTGCACTCTTTGTAATGAATCTGCAATTTATTCTGCAATGCTTTTTATGTTAACCCTATAATTTACTTTCTCGCAATTGTAATTTTTACATTAAGTAATCGTTTAATTACATACCATAAGAATAATTTTAAATACCGAATACCTATAAAAAAAATAATATTAATAGTTATGGTAGATATTGCGTACGGACTTCGCATAGACCGGAAGCCGAAACCAAAAAATATACGTACGTCGAAGGACTGGAACAGTCTGCCTGCTGCGGTCTTCCCGTCCGATTATAATTTGGGTGTCTTCAAGGCTAGAGTGAATAGGCTCTTAATAAACTAGTGCGCCTCACCATCAAAGATTGCATCGCTACTTACCATCAGGTGGGATCGCAGTCAAGCACTAGTTTATCTTAATTAAAAAAAAAAAAAAAAAAAAAAAATATTGGTCGATGGTCAGGCAGAACAACATTAATTTTGACTGCCCCAATATTCATAAAAGTCAACAAACGTTATTCCTTGCAGTTTATTGATACTAAAACAAATCCTTTCGTCAAATATATGAGTCCAGTTAAATAATAATCCATTATGAGTTACAGTTATTACGAATTCAATGTTACAATCGCCGACATTACCGTTGTAAATATGAATTGACTTTTATATTTATTGCGCTATGGTTTTTGAAGTGTGGGCGTCATCACAAGGAAAGGTTGGTAGTGTTGGGCTGTTGGTTTCGGCCGAATGACAGAGGAAACTTAGCAACCGGCACTGGTTGAAATAGCAGCCTTTTATTTTTTCCACTCTAGAGCAAAGGTTCTGTTTTAATGGAGAATTGGTGAGCATTTACACACTCACGAAATCGCGGTGAAATTTAAGTATTGCATTTTACCTCTTTATTATTAAAATTATTTTTTACATACCGTGTCTCTGAAAGCTATAAAAAGTACTAATAGAAAAGAGGAAAGAAAAAATAAGCAAGAAAATAAATTTATTTGTTGTGGCAAATAAATGTATTTTCTTGCTTCTTTTTTAAAATCTTACCAATTTTTTACAATAACATAAAAATATTGTTGTATAATAATAATAAAAAAATAAAAAATAAAAAATTCGGACCAATCTCTAGCACACAATTAGGTTTCAGCTTTCAGCTATAATAGGTAAGTCATAAAAACACCCTATTTTGTCAAACACTAATTGTTAATATGCCGTGACAGTTTTTATACGTTTTAAGGCCAATGAGATTAAAATATTTTATTATATTTAATTATGAGTCGTCGTCGGCCTAACAAACTGTTTTGCATAATTCTGCTCGCAATATGGCGGCCCGAATAAATATGTAAATGTCTGCTCATGATACATGGTCGGAGTAATGATTAATTGTTTTATATGTTAACTATGTTGGTCCTTATGTAGACTTAATTAGAAAAGGCTGGCTAGATTTTTTTGTGAGATATGCAAAAAAATATTGTTGATTTATTTTGTTTGAGAAACGGCCTATTAAATACGACATAGATTAATTTCCATAAATGTAAACTGATTACTTAATGGTATAATCAAGTTCTTTATTTTTAATACTGTTTTATATTTTAAGCTAGTATTAAAATATGTAGCAAAGCATAGTCGGACTTATAATGTTCCCACTGCTGGGACTCAGGCCTTCTCTCTAGGAGACGGAATGGGCCGTAATCCACCACGCGGGCTCAGTGCGGGTTGGTTAATGTCGCGTGTCTTCGAATTTTTTTGTTCTGGACATACCGGTTTCCTCACGATGTTTTTTTTTTCACCGTTTTGAGAGCAGTGGTGATGAAATAAACGCTACCAAACTTCACATAAACCATCTACTAAATAGTCTGAACGAAGCCTATACATTTGGTTTGGATAGGCGAACCCGTTCTTGAGTTATAAAATTACAACGAAAAGTGGCAAAGATTTGTATATATGTACCTATATAGATAATCTTCCTGACCGAATTTCGATCATGGTAGCCAATCTCAACTGAGATTACCAAAAACGCAGGAGATAATAATTATAGTGCTCAAGCATCTCTGGTAAGAAGCTGCTTTATTCCTGAGTGACACAGGTTATATTTTAAGTACGCGGGTGAAGCTGCAGGCAAAAGCTAGTAGTTGTATATAAACACACCCACAAGCAATAAAATTGAACATATATTCTTCGCTTGAAACATCAATCAATCAATCAATCAATCAAATCATTTATTTGCTAGAATATGGTACATAAGGTGTTACAGTAAATTTGTTTCAGCATATCCTGCCATAACATGGCGTGCAAATATATTCACAGTCAGTGTCGTCAATTAATCTAATCTGAATCTAACTTGCACATTACAGGTTCTATTGACTTGTCTTCTAGATATTCTTTAAAAGAGTATAATATTTTTTAAATAGTAACAGATTGAAAAGTATTTTTTTAAACATTGTCAATGGTAGATCTTGTAAACTATTTGGTAAGTGATTGTAAATAATGATCGACATGCAGTATACATTTTTTTTAAACAATTTTAGCCTGCTTGGTGGCAGTCGAAGTCTGTCTTTATGTCGTGTTCGGCTATTTGGCCTGTCAGTATTCGTTTCGAATAAATTATAGTTTTTCTTGACAAAAACACATATTTCAAAAATATATATCGATCACTAAACAAAATAACATTAAATTCCATACTAAACCATGGCGCCAATTCCCACGCTACCGTAGTTTAGAATGACAACGACCTAGCTAGGTTCTCAGAATGACTGACAAAATAATCCCTAAACTACAAATTCTAAGATATATGTGCGATTTGCAATTCTAAGCGATGTACGTATTGAAAATCTAATCTTGAATTACGGATTCGAGTAAGCATTATGCTTACTCGAAAGTAGAATTAACCGTCAAAATCGACACGTTAGGTACTCAGGCTGCCTACAAATGTCCTAGAAACTGCCAAACATATCCTAATGTCATCGTCTCGGGGCACAAGTGTAGGAATGTGCGTGATTCACTGTAACGGTGGCGGCCGGCGCCAGAGTTGCGAATGTTGATATTTTTGGGCATTTCGGAGAATACTGTGGATCGGGATGGTTTCAAGAAAATTGGTTTCAGAATGATTCGTGTATAAGTACCTCGGCTTCTTTATTGTTTTTGTACCTGTTAAACACCGCGATCGAGGAGAAACATTGTAGGCAATTTCTACAGGATGGAATAAATAATATAATTGAAATCGGCACAGTAGTTTTTGAGTTTATTCATTACAAACATACTCACAAAAATATAAATTTTCCCTCATTATAATATTAGTGTGGACAAAGTCTTAACATTTTCAGAACGATGTTATCATAAAATATATTTAAATTAGGAAAAATCTGTGGCCCTAGTGAAAAAGGATCTAAGTCCAAAAATACAACTTTACAGGAGACGCAAAAAACACTCCGCGCGCGTCAAATTCGTGTTTGACTTCGTATGACACCAAACGATAGAGCATTTTTTTCTGATCATTTTGGTATACTTAACTCATTTTCGACAAAATCGGACTTATACCCCTTTTCACTAGGGCCACAGAAATAATATCCCTTCCTGCAAAAAGCGCTTACCGCCGGCTACGATGTTCCTTCCTTCCTGATAAGTCTCGCTATATTCAAGCTATGAAAAAAAGGCCCTGTGTGTAATAGGTGATTGATTCTTATTTTTATTGGTTATCTAAGATTGTTTGTGAATTTTTATTACTTTATTCATGAATCATACAGAGACTAAAAACTCTACCGAAGGCTGAATCACCATGTTATCTCTGCGTTTTCAAAATTCAAATATTTTAATTTCAGATAGGCCTACACGGACACTTTTAAAACGTCAGAGCACGGTTCAAAATTGGTCGTTTCCTATGGAGAAGAACCAAGGCAAGAAACTCCATGGTTCCTCTTTTTTTTGTTTCCGAATTTCTATTCAAAGTTGTCAGCTAGGAAACACTGGCCTCATCTAGACTAAATTAACAAAAAAAAATCATGAAAAAGTGTTATTTATAACATACATATGAAATAAACATAATTTATCATTTTTCCATATTCAATATATAATAAAAATAATAAGAAATTTAAGAAAGCGTACTACGCAATTACAAAAACAAATAATGAAAACATTTTCCATTTTGCAAATACTATATTCTAACATTATTTGTACTGTCGCGCAATATTAAATAAGGCTACATCCCCCACATAAGCATACAAAATGGTTGCTTCAGTGAAAAATGTTCACAACACGACAACACCTATTCCATCATGGCGGCCAATATATTACCGTGCTAAATGACGCTTTGAACATTACACCCGTCTCTTAGATCAGAGACAATTTCTCTTTTAGGCTATGGTTACATTCACTTGAGTCTACTGAGTGAAGTTTTTTGGCGGGATTTCTGCGGGAGTGAAGTTCAGTGCCTGTGTTAATTAGTACGAGTAGCAAATTGATTCCTTGTGGATATTGTGATGTAAATTTGGTGTATTTTTGTATCTCAAGTGTCTGCGTAACTGAAGAATATGAGGAATCATTGAAACAAGCGCGATCTCGGTAAAATAGAGCTGGGAATTTATTTGTAGTTTTGATCACCTCAGCGAAGTTTGCCGAGATACATTTCTGTCAACATATCAACAAAACAATAGTGTTTGTACAAGTATATTCTATTATGGTAAACAAATTAACTATTCAAACGAAGACATGGCTTAAAGGACTTGGTATCTAAGCCAAAAAATTTAACAAAAAAAAAATGTGTAGTGAGTAAAATGATAGATGATATAGCTTGTTTTGAGATCGAACTAACTTCGGCTAAGGAACTAAGAAGGATAAATGCTGCACCAACCTCTGATAACTTGTGATCAATCAGGACAAGAAGACCATTCGCCTCGTCGTTTATCCGCGTACATCGAAGGACTGGATGGAACAATTGGTCTGCTGCGGTCTTCCTGATCGATTATAATTTAGGTGTCTTCAAAACTAAAGTAAATAGGCTCTTAATAAACTAGTGCACCTCATCATCAACGATTGCATCACTGCAGGTGGGATCGCAGTCAAGCACTAGTTTAAGTTAAAAAATGATCTTTCTTCACTTCTCTAATCATTAAAAAGTAAATGTTCAACCATCTTTCCACAATTATTTCATAAAAGCTCACATAAGCAGAAAGTCGTAAGCGCACATACGACTCCGTATCACACTTTACACGACACACACAAAATGCCGTAACTGTAACACGTAGTGCTTCCAATGAATATCATTACGAGGCGAAACAATTTTCAAGTTCATTGGACACAATTGTTTGTAAGAGCGTCAGCCGTACCGTGCCGGAGTTTTTTCTTTAGTCTGATGTGTTGTGTGTGTAGTGTGTAAAGATTTTTTAATTTATTTTTTCACATTGTAGTTTCGATGTAGGTAGTCTACCCTTTGTCGCTACGTCAAAAACGCAAAAGCATGTTTTCAGCGCCAAGCTACGAATTCATAGTGTTCCATTTTTGTGATCTTATATGGATGAAATTAATAGTAAACAAATCACTTAATATGAATTGGGATGAATCTAGTTACATAATAATTAACTATGTAAATACGAAAAACTAATACTTTTTGTTTAACATTTATTGGCGTTTAAAACGCGTAGCGTCTGTATTGTAGTCATTATAACATGTAGTCATGATCAGATCTTTGAAAGTCGTTACAGGTAGTCAGACACCAAAAAGTATGACTATCAGACTATCCCAGGAGTATCGTGTATTCCAGTAAATGGGTTGTGGTGGTCTGATAGGTAGGTTCAATGTAAAACACGGGTATTCAGCCCGATCCAGTTAGACTAGAAGCCGACCTTAGGGTTTCGTTCCAGCTGTCTATGCCGACTGAAAGTCTAGTCTAGGCTAGTTCAGAAAAAAATGAAGACGATCGAAATGCGACCACTATTTGTTTTTTTATTTTATTATTGATAGGCTTGCGTTTGACCACCATCTCACCTGATGGTAAGCGATGATATGGTCGTCGATGGAGCACGCTTGCCTAGAAGTAACATATTCTATTAATGACGAGAAACATGTATATGTAGGTATGTACTTATGTCAAAAAATATCATAGGACAGCTTATTTCAATAGGTCAATCGCACAATAAAGTAAGTTAATTAGTTTTTTCTTAGACTAATAATACTGATGCGTCACGCCACAGCAGATAATCTAGTTTTTATATCAGCCTGGCAAAACAGTAGCGCCTATTAATATTGTACCGTTTTTGATAAAGGTGTCAATAGATGCTAATTAGTATGTAGATTTAATACAAATATAATACAAAAAGCCGTAAGCATTATAATGCAGAAGAAATATAAATAAAATTAATAGTGCAGAATATGTTAGCCTACTTTTCTTTACCGCAATCGAGTAATAACGCGACAGGCGACCGCAGGTGCAGGCTTGCGGACGAAGAGCAACGGATAGCTCACCGTCCGCCCATCGAATAATGGCCGATCCCGAATCACAAAGTATTCCCGCCTCAAAGAGACGTCAGCAAACCGTAGGGGCCCAACAGGGCCGAAGCCTGCTGAGACCATGGGTTGGCTTCTAAAAGGGAAACCCGTGATCCAGGAACGTAAAGGGCAAATAAGGAACATAGCTGTGGTTTTAGTGAGCAAAAGTCTGACACTAACTCTCGCTCCACCCAAGAGCGAGAGAAGTCATTAGTTGATTCCCCCTTTCCCAAAAAAGTCGAGTAATAACGTACTAAAGCTAGTTTTATGTTTTCCTTAGTCGCCAGGACCCTAAATAGTTATAATAACGCCAAATCTCACGTGCTTACCTCATACAGTTAGGATGCCTATTCCGCGAAGTGCATGTGTCCAACCTAGGTCCAGGAATTCACTCGAATATTCGTGAATCAGACGCAGACATAAGCTTCTTTGAAGTTTTTTTTATCAATTCCGTTTTGCCCGGAAGAGCATGAAATACGAGTACGTAACGAGTATTTTTCCTTTGCAATTTACACAATTTATGTTAAGCAGTAGTTGTTCTTTATAAGCTTCTGAAGGGAAAATATACCATCGCGGTCATTTCTTTCTGGTCACTTAAAAAAATTTCGCTTGAATCCTGCGGCGCGGTGCCAAACCAAATCCTTTGAAGTTTGCGTTTCGAGTGCGAGCAAAAATGAACTTAGCGATGGTCAGGAGCGCCTGACCATCGCTAGTTCGCTAGTTTCGCTAGTTCAGCGGAACTAGGGAAGGAATTTGTAAGAAATTCGACTCACGGGTTGAACAGAACTTGCTTGATACTTTTTATCCCCGAAATAACCTTGGGATAATTTTCTATTATCACACGGGTGAATCCACTAGCAGAAACTAGTGTATAGATAAAACTTGAAACTGACGAGTCAAATTCGAACAAACAATTTTTTCATACATTTATTTTTAGGTCGGTTTTACTTTATCCTGTTTCCATAATCCTCAGATTCATCATCACCATCATCAGCCTTTAATGTTCCCACTGGAGAGGGAATGTGAGGAAACCGGCATGTCCTAAAACCAAAAATTCGAAGACAAGTGACATTCACCAACCCGCACTGGGCCCGCGTGGTGGATTACGGCCCAATCCTCAGATTGCTATTAGACATAGGTAGCTGAGTTCTACTCTATTTATTGTATCTATCTTTTCTTTTTATCTAATATAAACTAATGCTTGACTGCGATCCCACCTGATGGTAAGCAGTGATGCAATCGTTGATGATGAGGCGCACTAGTTTAGAGCCTATTCACTCTAGCCTTGATCTTCGTGTTCATGTATGCCAAACTAATGGTAACCAAATCTAGGTATATGGTTCCATTAAAATGCAAATGAAATACTTACGGCCTATCATTTTCATAATGATGGACAAAACGTTCTCTCTCGCACTAATATCAAAACCTATTGAATAGATGACCAATAACATATGCCGATCACGAAGCTCAAGTAATTCACACGCTATTTCTCATTATTACACACATTCCACCAATGATTGCGTCTCATGACGTCATTTGACATTTTGATATATGTTGACGACACGAATAGTTATTGTCATTTTAGGCTATAGACGAATTGACATGTCATAAATGATTTTATTCTCTAAAGTGAGATACAAATAGCTTTTATGTATTACAAATTTACAAATTTGTAATATTCGCATCTGGTGTGTTGGTGACATCATAGGTTAGACATTTTTTTTTAACTTAGATTTAAGTATATTATTATTATCACACTTCTTTAATTCTTCGGGTAAATCATTAAACAGCAGTGCTCCTTCAAACAGTATTGCTTTTTTGCCGTAATTAGTTCGTGCGCGTGCAGAATTTAGTTGAAACTTGTTTTTGCATCTAATAATGTATAGTTATCGGCACGAATATTGAGCGCTCGGCGTCAGAGTGGGAATCGCTTTGCGCATTCCATACATTGGCGAGCCAATCGTCGTCGTTGTTAGATACATGCAGCAAGCGCAGGGAACTAATCACGAGTGGCATCTATGACACGATGGCGCGGCGAGCCAATCACTGACATCGGCCCCCGCGTCTCACGTCGCACCACTAAAGAGACCGAATATTTGACTTCTGCGCAACTTGAAGCCAGCGCTCAATATTCGGTAACTATATGTTGTTCTATTTTTACGTAGTTTAATTCATTAAACCCCAAGCGTACGGGGTTCGCTCTCTCATTGTCTTTCTATTGTGTCTCTAATTACGCTATTCGAAAGGTTATTAAAAGGGTTTTGTCATTTTAATGCCACATAAAACGATAAATCTGCTAAGTCATTTATGTGACTTATAAAATAAACGACACACAACCAAGATTAATAACGTCATAACTGACACACTGCATACAAAGATTGATAGTTTCCATTTAACAGCGTTTGTTTGACCCAATTAGTTTAACTGTGATACCGCAATAACAGTCGATCCCATCAAATCCTTAACGATGGCGTTCTCCGAATAAATTAACGGCCTGCATTCGACGAAATTAGTCTCGGAAGAATAAAGTCGTAACTCGAATGCTAACTGAATTTTCAGGCGTTATCTCTTTTTCCGCGTTGCCTTTTCGTCAAACACTGCGATATATGAAGTAACAATCTTTTAAACCATGCTCGATGTTTACGATAGGCGAGTGGAAAAGCAGCCTCTTAACGCCAAATATCCATTCCACAAATTATAATAAAAAACTTTTTACAAAAAAAAAATACAACCGACTTCAATGTTACAAAAACACTAAAAAGTACAAAATAATTTTAATTTCGGAAGTCGGTGTTTCTATAATAGTTTTGTCTCTTTGTTATTTAACACCGACTTCCGAAATTAAAATTATTTTGTACTTTTCAGTGTTTTTTTAACATTGAAGTCGGTTGTATAACTTACATTCAGTCGAACATAGAACCTCCTCCTTTTCGAAGTCGGTTAAAAAGAAGCTTTTTTGAAAGATTCATCATTCTGACTAGCCTGTTGGTCTAGTGGTTAGTGGCCCTGATTGCAATGCCGGAGGTCGGGGTTTCGACTTTCACCCAAGACAAACGCTTGTGTGATGAGCACGATCATTAATGCTGTGTCTGTGTGCAATTTGTCTATAGGTAATATGAATTTATTTATTTAGAAATATACTACAAGTATGTTTATCAGATTTCTTTAGTTGTCTAATACTCATATCACAAGCTCTGCCTTGTTTGGGACTAGGTGGCGTTGATGGTGATGTTAAAGTGGTGGAATATAATATTCCACAACTTTCACACAACTTATTATTATCAACACGGTAAAATAACCAGAGCAAAAAAAAACTATAAAAATCGTTTTAAACGTTAGTTCACTTGCGACTTTTCAGAAGGACGATGCAAGGGATCATCTAAAATGCGTCAAATTAACAGCGCCCGGCGACCGTGCTCTGAATATTCATAGATATCTCTTATTGCATTCGATATTCGCGAGACCCGCCCGGGTCATTACAGATGAAAATATACGGCGAGATTTTATAGGCGGACGCGCCACGGTTAATATTTTAACTAGGTAGGTTCCATCACTACTTCCGCTATGCAACGTAGTGTCGCGGTGTAAGAACTAGTATATTTCAACGCTTTTATAAGAGTTTAAAACCGTAACATACGTTGTCAAACCTCAAAAGTTTATTAAAATGCAATTAGTTTTAACCTTTCAGATACCGTCAATTTGAGACACAATAGTAAGACAATAGATGCGCGTTCGCTTGGGGTTTAATGAATATGAAGTATCAATTCGCTTTTATTATCTAAACTAACTGAACATACCTACAATGCGTTGCAAATAAGAATAGGATCGATTGCCATGTTGTGACGTAACGTCATACTGTCAAATTGCAAGAAATTGTGCAAAATTGAAGAACTCAGAGATGAGCAAAATTGAAGAACTGGATTCTGATTAAACATTTTTCGTTCACAGTTCGTAAATAAATTAAATTTTAAAAAATTCTGATTTTTCTCACCCTATTAATTCTTTGATTTGACAGTATGACGTGACGTCACAACATACCAATCGATCGTAATATACAATGCGATTCTAAATAAGAATAATTATTTAGAACGCATTGTATATTACACTAGCTTTAAACCGCGGCTTCGCCCGCGTACATAAAATATAGCCTAGGTATGTCACTCAGGACAAAAGCAGCTTTCTGTCAGTGAAAAAATTTTAGCAATCGGACCAGTACTTTCAGAGATTACCTCCTACAAACAAAAAAAACATAAAAACATAAAAACCAACTTTACCTCTTTATTATATTAGTGTAGATTTCAACGTCAACTCTTTTGTACTTTACCGAAAATACAGAAAATATGATTTGAATAAATAATATGACTTAATTTCCATAATATGACATTGACATAAATTCATTAGTGAGTGACATTGACAAGGTCACATCACCCACACACTGTTAGTTTTCATGACTTGTGACTTGTGAGGTTATTGCACTGATCACTATGAAATCATTGATATGCAATAGGTACATGATAATGTTCGATAAATACAGGAATGCAAAACTGATAGGTGATAAAGATAGCTGAAAAAACTGTTATTATTAAGCTATTGCATAGCTTCTATCGCGGGCCTTGAGCATGGAGACCGAATCCAGAAATTCCGTAACGAAAATAACCTAACACCCCCCACTCATTTGTTTTTTGAGCGTGGTGACCGATAAGAAAACAAATGAGTGAACAATCAATCAAAATTCAATTCAATGTGTGAAAGTGTAACTTCAATTAATATCAAAGAAAAAAAAACAAAGGAAAAAAATACTGCATAAATAAAATAAATAGGTAAATAATTATAATTGCATAAGTTGATAAAAATGCTATGCAATAACTTCACCGAGGCAGTCCCCGAGTGCTACACGTCTTTTTTAATTACAATGTGTTATCGATGAAATATGCGACCTTATTGCATTGATAATAAATTGCACAATCTTACTGCTTTTTACGTATCCGGTGCCAACTATAGCCCTAAGCTACCAAACTAGATATACAGACACCAGAGACGCTACACGTCCGAGTTGGTCGCGCCACCAAATTGGTTGCGCAACCAAACGGACACCAGGAGTAACTAACTCTATAGAGCTGTATTTCACTTGTATTAACAACTATATTATACCTACATTCGACGATCCTTTTAAAACTACGCGTGTGACAAAAATGTTCAAAATGAGAGTATGCGTCCATATTGCATTCCGTAGTAACAGTTTAAACTGGTATAAGCTTCCAAGTGGTCGTATGTCGCATTTTATGCTTGATTTTAATTCAGGCTTATTACAAAGCTTTATTTGATTCTCAGTTTTGTCAGCTACCATTACTTATTACGAAACTTTAGTGGACTTATGTGACTCTTATAATTAGTGCGGACCTCTCTGCCATCTTCAGTTTCTACCTATGCCTTCAATGCAAGATTAGATAGGCCTTCTGGGTTCAATCGTTTCATCATCGACTTCATCAATCGCTTAAATTCGCGCGATTAAAAGGAGCCAAAAAATGTTTGAATCTATCGATTCTAGAATGGGTAATATTCGTCAGAACGAAGTTGGGGCTCAGATTAACATTGTTCTCTTTATCCTATAAAAGTCACAAGATGTCATTTTACCCTGTCTTCGAATGTACCTAGTTACTTTTCTTTATCTAAAAGTCCTGCAGTATTAGGCAGCAAATGTCGAGTCAGCCATCTCGGCAAACTTTGCTAAGCTAAGGTAGTCAATGCTGCGCTATGCTAGTACCTAATATTCTCAGCTCCATTTTGCAGAGATTGCGCGTGTGTGCGCAATGATTCCACATATTTTGTAAATTATCATGGTGTACAATAAAGAATTAAAGAAGAAATAAAAACTCCAGAAAATCTTAAAGCTAAGGAAAGGCAAAAAGAAGCTAAGGTGGCTAAGGTTGACAATGATCTACAACCATACCTAAAATTTTAAACAAATCCGTAACCTAAAAAGCTAAAAACACAACCTAGTAAGCTTCACCTCCATAATTTGAATAACGCTATAAATGTCAATAGTTTTGGCATAACAGACGAAAATAGTGCATGAATAAGGCGATCGATGGTTTGCGTCTATTTTAGTACAAAAGGTTTATTGCTCGCTGATGCGTGGAAACTGTTTAAACAACGATTCTGTCTAGCTAGTAATGGCTTTTGTCTCGATTTTAAAGCTAGCTGATGTTGATAGCATATTCCGGAGTTTGATGACTTTTCACGCGTCGTTTGGTTTTGTAGTTCAATTACTCGGTTGCCAAGTGTGTGGTCTTATTTTCGACTTGTTTTTGCCAGCTGCTTCGTTCCCGTAAGAGTAGATTTCTCCATATATGTATACTTTGGACCCCCGCTTCATATCATTAGGCGGTGAATTTTTGAGAAATACATATATATACATATATATATACATATAGAGTCTGTCTAATAAGTTAAACGACTTGGGTAATTATTAGGATTAAATGAAATCTGATGTAGTCAACACGGGTTCAAAAATCAAGGTTAATTAAGAGATAGAGATCATTGTTTACTATCAGAAGAACCTTATAAAAAGAACCGAATATAAGTATTTTTTAAATGATTAAATATTATACAAAATTCCCAAGTCGGTTGACTTATTAGACAGACTATATATATATATATATATATATATATATATATGGATTTTTCAAAATGTCCTTTTCCAGCATCCATTATGGGATTTCAAATGTGCAATGTTTTCTTGTAACCTTTGAATTTTCTTTTTCAAACAACGGAACTTTCTGAAACCGAATGTGTGGAATCCACCAAAGAGTAAAAAGTTTTTCGTGAAAACTTTGAAGATTAACAGTTATAACTAAAACACAAAACAAATTCTGTTGAACCATTATGGCTATAAACAATGTACAGCTGAACAAAGACACATAACAAAATTTGTACTAAAAACAATTGTCCATCTTTCGACGTTTCCTTGCATAGTTTCTGAAGCCATGTGTAAAAATATCTGACATAACACAAGTTCAATAACTTTTCGTCAATTCGACGCGTTCAATGCCTCCGATATTTCGTTCCACAAAATTGCAATCGATTCCCAATTAGTATCGGTATTGTACGTTCCGTTTTGATACAACGTTTAATTAAAAGGATCACAGAGTTAAGACGCGTCGCGTCGCCGTCGTCTGTCATAGATAGAATCAGAATCTTTATTATGCAGCTGTTAAGACTTCATAATAAATCCATTATATCCTGCCAAACTGGCATAAAACTTCCATACTAGGAAGTCACCGATTGCCCGTGACACTTGACTATAATTATGAAAACCGAAACTTTTATGAAATTTGACAATGTTATTCTGACCACGGCTATGAGAGCCATAATTTGGTGCTGACGACTTTGGCCATAGCTATGACATCCATCATTTGTGTTGACAATCTAACTATGATTATGACATCCGAAACTTGTGCTGATAATTCTGACCATTATTTTCTTAATTAAAACGTGCCCTATTTTATTAGCAGTGCAAGTGACCTCTACGCGCGACGCGACATTCCTTGCTCTCTGAAAAGGAACATTCGATATTCCGTTCGTCTCCAGCAAGCGAGAGATATGCCGCAATTGATGTAGTATCGGTCCCGAAATTCGGGGAATCGGTTTTGGATATCGGATAGCTTTGTCGCGTGTTACCAATTTTGTGTAGTGATGTTACCTTTGAAGACTGATTTACTTGACATTTCATAGCTTTGATCGAATATTCGATGTTTCCTGCAAACAGACGTGTTATTCTATGTAAGATTTATAAGCACCTACTTACGTAATCTTTTTTTTTTCTGAAAATGCGTAGTTAAGATTATCAAAATAGCGTGTTACGTGAAATGCATACTTATCGTATGTTATGATTGACGTAATCGTGACGAAATATTTTTTATCTAGAGATAAACATCAAGTTCGACACTTTAGAGTCATGATTTTGACACAGTTGCAATCTTACGATTTTGTGACTTTACTGTAAGATGATTTGCTACGTTTAGAATCTACTACAATTTTCAGAGCTGTGCAAAACAGCTCTTTTTAGAGTAAGTATGTAGGTAACCTTTATTTTCATGAGTTGGTCCTACTAATTTAGGATGATTCCATACCTCACAGACACTATCACACACACACAATAACATATTCACTCACATATACAATTCGATCATATTTTATTGTTACTTTTTTTTTGTAATTTGCCTATTTTTTATATTCATAAGGGAAAAGCGGAGTCTTCAACCACAGACATTTTGATACCTAAATGGAGACTCCTCGACATGCAATGTAAGCCAAAATGATATGTAATAAACTTATTTCATTTACTTATTTTTATTTAAGTTGCACAGTATACCAAAGCTTATCTGTCCAGAAAAAACGTAACCTTAATATGAATTTAAAGAATAAGCAAGAACAAATTCTTTATTCTTCAATAGCCACAATAGTTTTCACTTTCTTTCCGCAAGTATTCAATACTTTCACTAGTATTCAGCTCTGATGAGCATGCTAATCACATGTAACTAATTAGTTAATCAAATGTACAGCCGATGAGCTATCTATGTATTGGCAAGAGATATCGGTATCGAATGAATTGCATGTTAATCTTTGTTGTTATTACATTTGTTTGTAGATAAGAAAGTCTGAGTTGAGATCAGTGGTGGCCGAGTGGTAATGGCTCCGACTTACGAGTTGTAGGTCGTGGGTTCAAACCCTGCCAGGCGCATTACTTTGTGTACTTAATGAATTTCATTACTTTACTTACTGTGCTGTCACTTGTTTTTTATTATCGTAACAACGAAGCGGGTGAATGTCACGTCATCGAATTTTTGGTTCTAGGACATGCCGGTTTCCTAACGATGTTTTCCTCCACCGTTTTAATAGCAGTGGTAATGAAATAAATTACACAAAGTAATGAGCCTGGCTGGGTTTGAACCCGCGACCTACAACTCGTAATTTGGTACCGTTACCACTCCTTTAATATTATTATATAGGTACCTTTTCCGGATTGACCACCACAAATCAAACCAATCCCGATTTAATAAACCTAACAGTATCGGCTAATTTCCTTATACAATAAAACTCTAAAGACGGAATAATGCGTTTGATTTATTGTCAATAATTTTTATGATTCACTATAATATTCCCTTCAATTAATCGCAATAAACCAAATGATTGACAGTGGTCAATGACTTTAGGGTTATCGACTCTACTGCCTTGATCATAGGGTTCAATAGCATATTTGTGCAATACGGTGCCATGGAGTAGATAGTAATCAGAAGGACCATTCCCGCTCGGAGTGCGATAAGGAACAGAAACGCATTTTTATTTAATCGTAGTTATAATTGAAACAGTGTCAGACGTGACTTGAGTGAACGCTGTTTATTATAAGTTTTTATTAATTGTGTGCGTACCTGTGACATTATGTTATTAATATTATGAAATATAAAGTGACGCTGTTTAATATTATTTTTTATTATTTCTGTGCGTTAATAGAGGAAAATTCAATGTACATATCGTGACATTACGTAATTAATATTATGAAACATAATTTGACAGCCAGTTTAAATTAATCAAACGGAACGAAGCAAAGCGAATACCAGTGCGTGTACAATTCGCATTTCGCAGTGCGTGTTATGTTATGCGAATATGTGGTTGCTGCCGTGGAAATTTTGGTACGTTTAGTAAAAATATTTTCATCCCATTTCTTAAATCAACTTTACCTGATGACTTGCTTTGTTACATGAAACAGATGCATTGTGGTGTTTGTGATTTCTTTAACTACAGAAGGGTGACACATAAGATCTAATTTTAATGATAATAATTCATTTAAAGTTTAGTTTATGGTTGCTGACTGTTGCACATCAAATCGTTCACTAGTTTTTTAGCAGGTAGTCGAAAATATGTGCAATCGCTGACTACTTGACAGTGACTAAAAGAGTGGCATATCAATAACTGTTTCAAATTTTTATATTCCGTTTATTGATCGCAAAATTCAGAGTATTTGGAATGTCTTGTTGCACAACATTTATAATATTTTCAAATTGCATTTCGACTAGAATTACAACTTCAACTTATCATTGATATCGTAAGAGTTTCGTTATCGCACATAACACCAACTTAACCTTCTGTACTATACATTACTACTAAAAATGTGTCACACATTGATCGTAGTAGTTTTTTTTAATTCCATGTTATCTGATTGCTAAATACTTGTTGCACAATATTTATAATATTTTCAAATTGCATTTCGATTAGAATCACAACTTCAACTTATCATTGATATTGTACGAGTCTTGATATCGTAAAAGATACCAACTTAACCTTCTATAGCTTACAATAGGTACTATTACTAATGGTGTCACTTATTAATAGTAGTAGTTTTTTATTGACTATTCTTTGCTTCTTTTTGCACAATATTAAAACATTTTCAAGTTGCATTTCGACTAGACACAAAAAATGACGTGTATTCATTAGGAACTTAATTTTCCGAGAAGAATAGACTTATGAGACTTCTGGGAACAACCCTATCGTAAGAGTCTCGTTAGGGCCTGCGCACACTTGAGACAAAACCTATTTCTAAACAATAATATCGATAAATCGATATTTTATCAACAGTCCTAGCGCCCCGTGTCGTAAACAAAACAGTCTTGTCGCAGATGTCGTAGACATGTCTGCGACGTCGTAGACAAAACAGTTTTGTCACAGATGGCGTAGACAAGTCTGTCTAAGACAGTCTTGTTTCAAGTGAGAGCAGGCCCTTATCGCACATGACACCAACTTAACCTTCTGTGCCTTACATTCTCCGTGCCAATGAGTCATCCCAGCCAGTTCGAACATGTTCGTCGGCCTACATATTGCGCACCTGTTCACACCCATCGGCTCATGACTTGTTTATTTGTAAACACCTTCAGTTCTTACAGTTTTATGTGTTCATTTTTATGACTACTTTGCTTATACTTTGTAGTTTGTGCTAAGTACTTGGTTGTACTACTTTTATAGGCAGAAGCTATAATTATCTAGTAAAAGAAATAAGATTGCTTACGGTTCCGTAACAGTCTTTTCCCGGGTCGAAACTGTTACCGAGGTCATGGAACGCTAAGGGCAATTAAAGGAACACGTGTGGGTTTTAGTCAGAAATAAAAGACAGTACCTCTAGCTCCACCCAGAGCAAAAAAAAATGTAGAAAGGGCGAATCTATTGCCATCAATCAAAAACAAATCTAGACTTTACGGTGCTTCTGAAATATCATAAACTCAGAAAACTTAATATTCAAATATTTCATTCCAAATTAAAAACACTAGAATACCTCAAAAGCAGTAACGGTACTTACCCACGTAATGCAATCTAGGTGGAGCAGCGCACAGACAGACACAATACTTAATTTGCATACGACCGTATTGATGCCGTCGTTCTCGGGCCCCTGGCCAAATATGCATGGTATACTTTAGTTTTTACCCGACTCCCCCAGAAGATGTCAGTAAAAATACATAGTTACCGGACCATCCAGGCGACTGGGGGGTTTTGCACTTGCACCCAGCTGTTTGCTGGCGCTTAGTGCCCGCTATGAACTGCGTGACCTGTGTTGTACTTACTGGGAAAAAATATAACATGGTGTAAAAACTATTGGAATCCATTCAGTTACTGATTCTGTACAAACAATATATTAAAAAATATAACATGGTGTAAAAACTATTGGAACCCATTCAGTTACTGATTCTGTACAAACAATATATTAAAAAATAAAGTAACTTTATTTCAAAACTCGTATTAATTTACGCATGTACGAAATTAATTTCTTTAAGAAATCGTCCGCTGAGCGAGTTCAATGACCTGTAGGTATTTTGTACGCAACGCCGACTATTACCTACAGGTTATTGAACTTGCTCAGCTGATGTTTTCTTAAGGAAATTAATTTCGTACATGCGTAAATTAATGCGAGTTTTGAAATAAAGTAACTTTATTTTTTAATTTTATCTTTACAAATCGATAGTGTTTCATGTACCGGATCGATCCTCCACGGGATTAAAACGATTAAAATTTAACGGTGTATAGAACTGATCAACATAAATGCATGGCAAAAAAATAATACAAAAACAGCTTATACTCAAAAACATTACTGCACAAACCAGTTTAAAGTTCAGTAGTTTGCACATCCAAAGTGTGAAGCATTCGCACCATCTGATAGCACAGATTTCATCTTAACAAGAAGGCAAATGCTAAGTTTGGGTAGTTCAAACAACTTGTGAACGTTGAGGACGCTCAAGTAAGGAGGTTTGAAAGGCTGTATTCCACTCGTTTTGCAGGTAGAACTAGATGTGTCTGACACACTAACCTTTGAACAAGATGCCTGAAAGTATAATTGAAAATTAATGATAAAGCACGCTTGTTTAGAAGTAACCTATTCACTCTTGACTTGACTTTGAGTCAAAAGTGAAGTGAAGTGGTTACTTCTAGGCCTACCTACCCCCAGGATCTTACCCCTAGGTTATAACTACAAAAAAACAGATTCCGCCATAGAATTGCTCTCCTAAGAGCCGGGGCACTAGATGCTCCTGCCCTTAGCTGTACGCATAATGAATGCGTTTCTAAAACACTTATCCACCATGTGGCGATGGCACAACGCCGTAGATTCAATGATTATTACTTCAAATTAAGTAAAACGAGTGAAGGTAAAGTTACCTCTAAGTTTTAAACAGACACTTTCAAAACGTAATACAAACTAAAGATAGAAGTAGAAATTCAAAGAATTGATTCACAAAGACCAAAACGGTCCAACAATAGTACTGGAGAATACTGATCACTAAACATTGATTAGACAGGCAAAACCTGAACAAAAGCAAATCAACCACAGAGCCAGACATAGGAAACAAAAGTGAGTACCCTAAACCTAGGGCTGGCGATCTGTAGAAAGCTGGAAATGATAAGGATGCTAGAACTGGAGTTGAGTGTAAATATTTAAAACTCTTGAAATAAATACAAAATTATGAGAGTAAGTAAGGCAAAAACAAATCTATTTAAACACGCATCAAAGAAGTAAAAGCCCAAAAGAAACGCTTAACAAAAAATATAGGTACAGTTCAATCCAACTTTATGGAATAATTTCTACATTTTGCGGTTCCTATCATTAGAGTCAGGATAAGAATTACTGCCAAGCTAAAATAGACACGTTTTTTGAGATGCTTCTCGATTTAAAATGGTTTTAAAAGATCTACAATTTAAATATCGCCAACCCTATCATAACGTGTCTAACTACCCGCACCGCCTATTCTGAATGCAAGGGGCATTGTGCATTTGCATTCGCCGAAAGCCGCCAATCGATGCGTGCGGGGGTGAAGCGCGGTTCGAAGGGGGATGGTCACCCCAGCCATGGCAGCGGCTTGTTGCGATAATTACAATTTCCCATGGCCATGTACTGGATATAGGGAAGCCTAGATTTGGGCTGCGGTTGATTGGAACAGTGGATTATGGTTCACATTGATGAAGGTGGGTAGAGAGCCGTGGTTTGCGGACATTTATGGCTGACGCACACTTTCATTGTTATTTTCGTGTTGATATATGCGATCGACCCACCGTTGAAGGAGAAATACAATCATGACCTACATGATGCAACATTGGAAAAAGACATTTCTACTCTACCATCAATTATGATTAGAATCATTTCTGTCTTTGTCTCTATTTTCAATCGGCAGTCTGTTAAAACGTCTTGTAACTGAAACGCCATACAGTACTTATCAAATTCATGGTAATTAGTAAATACTAACTTCAGCCAGCAGTTTCACCTGCTTAAAAATAGGAAATTATCGCTAGGGAATCAAATTATTACTGACATGATCTACCTGTGTACCTTTCATCAAAATTCGTTTAACCGTTTAAGCGTGAAGTACCAAATATACAAACTTTTGCCTTTATCTAATAATAAAACTCTCGTGTCGCAATGTTTGTAATCAAACTCCACTGAAACGGTTTTATGATTTTTTCTGTACTATTTAGGAGCAATGAATTTTACCTAATCCCCCGATATTTTTCTTTGATCTGCACTAATTTATACAGAGGTAAAGTTTGTTTGTTTTTATTTTTTACCAATAGAAAATTGCTATAAACCTGAGTGACATAGGCTATATTTTATATACGCGTTCGAGGCTACAGACAAAAGCTGGTAATTTATATGGCAGAACAACGTTTACTGAATCTGCTAGTAATATAAACATATACATATATGTTGTGATTACTCATTCACAAACTTACCCATGGAATTTCCCTGCTAAGTTTATGCACCCGTTTAACTTCCGCAAAGTAAAAGTCTACTCCAGCAGTATGTTTGCTTTAACTTCAGCATCGACTCTACAATAATACAATTCTGTTTTTATTATATTAGCTTTTAACCCGAGCTTAACTCGTCTTCATTTTTCTCTGTTTATAATTTGCTTTAAACCCTGTGTTTTTCTCTTTTAGCGAAGGTAGTCTGTATTTTAATCTGGGCTTAGCGTTGGATTTTAAATTGAACACAAGAATTATTTTGAGCCATATTTTTCCATGTTCTTCAATTCTTATTTTCTTTTGCGACATTTGGCGTATATATTTTCTCTTCATTCGTATATTTATTATGTTTGACTACAGTAATTAATGCATTTAACAAGTCTTTATGACTGCTTTTTGTAACAGCATTTCGTAAAACCACACTCACATACTAGCTGGTCTTGTGAAAATGTCTCTCTTCATCATCAAGTCATAATCGTGATATGTTATGAGCTTTTAGAAGTCCCTCATTATTATCTGCACCCTTAGCAAATTGGTTATTGCGATAACTCTTGCCATTACTTACATAATTTATTTTATTATCTAAGAACAGATTTCTATAGAGATCTAACATATCAATTCTTTTAGTTTTGTTGCAAAGGTAATAAAAAGCACTGCAGCTGACTGACAGGAAAGGTCAACCTGACCGTAATTCGTAGCTCATACATCTTCCTCAGTATTTGTTAGCTTTTAAAAGCGACCAGACTATTTATTTCTTGGAACTGGTATAAAGACAGCTTGTTTAAATTAAAAGTCAGTCGTAACTGTAGGAACTGATTCTTTTGTGTTAATCTTGTAGTTGTAAATAAGACATCTTTGCTATTGCTACTTGGAAATAACGCCTCTTTATCGTTATTGTGTTTGATGGCTTCTGAATATTTATTATTCTTATCAGTCTTTTCTTGTACCAGTAATTGTCTTCTCTTTTCAATGCATCTTCAGTTTTCCATGTTTTTCTTTCCACAACATTTTCGTCTCCACTATAGCTTTATATGTTTTGTCCATTCACTTCTAGAAATGTTTATCTTAAAACTGTATATTAGATTTACATATATTTCATATCAATTCTAAATAACTCTTGATCCGTGAATATCAACCACAGATTCGTTCACTTGCTTATCTTTTCTAGAAACCAATAATATTGATAATAATGAATGAATCAATATTACTTTGAATTCATACTTCTTTTACTTCCGTTGTTCTCTGATTTTTTGTCTACAAACAAAGCATTAGTCATGCATATGCTATATTCATTCAGTTCTCTATGCGCTCAAGGATCGCTGTGACTCTTTTGAACAATCCCGCAACTTGGCTACTCTTTTTGTTCTTTATCCCAATTTATTTACCTACTATTTCTTCCATACCATTTTTATTAGCTGTCATCTCCGTCTCCTTCTTCCTTCTAACCAAATCATCTTTCTCAAATCCATCTATCTTTTCTTAGGCTTTCCGCTACTCTCCTAGCTATCCACACGCACAGACCTACCTTATTGTAACCAACTTAAGTCCTCTAATTAAGACGTTAATTTCTCCAACCCCATTATCCAGTACACTCAAACACTCACTAAACTTGCTCCAAGATTGTACCCCAACACGATGTTAGGATCATTTGATGCAAGCCAGATAAGGTTCGGGTCTTAACACGGGAAATACCGGGGAGCAAACTTAATCGCGTTAGCTTCGTAACAAAGTCTTGGTAATGTAAGAGGGTGAACTTAGCTTGAACAGAGTAGGAGGAATCTATGAAGAGGTAAGAGGTACAGATCAATTTATTAAACTACGAGAAAAAAAAAACATGTTACAAAACATGGTAGTAGTATTTAAAAGTTACTTAGAACGTATTTCCATTTTTGTTCAATAGTTTATAATGAACGACACTAAAAAGAAATCTGAAAATAAAAATGTCAAAATTTGTTACTAATTGATCCAGCAATAAGGATTTCAAATATTGGTTTGAGGAAGAGTGGCTGTGTGGCGGAAACATCTTACATTGTTTGCGTGTAGTCTAATGGCGGTGACGTCACACTTCAGTATGCGCATCTTTTTTCTGTTATTCGACAGTTTCCCCTTAATTGTAAGACTTGAAATTTTTTCAAGTCACTTAATTTTGAACAGATTTTATTTAATTTTTCTATTTTCGATATAGAATAAATTTACTTTTTAATGACAAAAAATTTTAACTTACCATTTATCACGGAAACACAGCCTTGCTCTCATGAAAATCAAATTTGTAAGACTCACTGTTCTTAATTTTAATTCTTGGTCCTAAAAAGAGGGCTGTAATAAGTTGGAAAGCCTTTATTCTTTATAAATCTTGTAGAGTCATGCTACATCATGTCGGAAAAGTTAAAGATGGCGGTGCTAACCCTTACAATGGATGCTATAGGAAACAGAATCTTGCGAATTTTTATGACTAGTCACTGAATTGTTATTGGCCAACCAACAAATGAATACACTGATAATAGTAAAAAAAGTTTACAATTTCTTATAGGTTATCGCCGAAATTATAATCACAATAATATTATGATAGCAACATTTTGTGAGCGTGTCAGTTTGTTACTTTCTCAGTTTCTCACACTCGAACGGTTGAATGGATTTGGGTGAAATTTCGTACGCGGGTAGACCATGTCCTAGAATAGTAAATAGGGCGTACAAATGGCTAGCTAGCTTTTACGCGGGCGATGTTGCTGGTTATAAAATAATTTCATCAAAATTTATATTTATAAAATTGTTCTATCAGCGAAAACGACTGCCAAAAGTCGTAGGACGGGTTTACGGGCATTACGTCAGCGGTTTTCATTTTTTTTTTGTGGGAAATCATCAAATAACTTCTCTCGCTCTGGGTAAAGCGATAGGGAGTGGCTTTTACAGACTAAAGCCCATCCGAGCTTATTCAGTTGCCCGCAACCCTTCTACGCACAAGTTTCCTTCCCGCCCTTGTGCGGGGCGGGAGATAGTGTCAGACTCTTACTGGCTAAAAAACCCACCCCGTTCTTTCGTGCCTTTCTTACCGGAGCTAACCCTGGCCCCAGTAGTCCTTTTTTGGCTTTGACAAGTAGGATTTCTGAACCTTCCTGGTTCGTGACTAAGTTGGTAAACCACCCTTAGTTTATTAAAGGGCTCGGATGCCTTGCGGTCAATTTGATTCCAACCAATCGAGGGTCGAATCTCGTCGTTTGATCGAAATCGGACCGATATGAATTGCTTGAATGTTTGTATCGAGTTTTATGTAACTGTTTGAATTGTTTGCCATTCAAAACTTTTGGGAATGATTGGAAACTGGATTATTTGATTGTGAATCAAATTGTGAGAAACATTTCTGAAATGGAGTGACAAAGCTTTTATCAAAGGGTTAATTTTCTGATGAGTAAATGTTCTCACAGTTTTGCACAATAGATATGCTTATCACACTATAAAGGTAAAGTTTGTATAGGATAAGAGCGAAATACCGCTCACTGATTAATCACGAAATCTCAGAAACTATACTTAACACCTACAAACTTAAAATTTGACAGGTAGGTTCCTTATAAGCAATAGACATATGCTTAGATTGGATTTTACGAAATTCCACCCGTAAGGGGGTAAAACGGGGGTCTAAAGTTTGTAAGGAGACCCCTACTTTCACGCGAGTGAAGCAGTTAGCAGAAGTTAGTCTTCTTATGTCTTCACGCTGAAGGACTTGGATGAAATTTAGCACACGACTAGACCATCATCATCATCTTTCTGCCCTTGTCCCGTATTATTTGGGGACAACACATTTTTTTCTTCTATTTTGTCCTTATACCCATCATACTATCACTAACTGCCAGAAGACCATAAAACTAAACAGTGGTCTACCTGTGGTAGACCATAAACTGGAACAGCACATAGAATGCTTTTTATGCCGGGAGTATGTTTGCTAGGAAAAAAAATCAATGATTTCTCCCGCTCTAAGATGAAACGAGAGGGCATCAGACTTTTATTAGCTTTTAATCACACCTGTATCCTTCGGTTGCTCTTAGTTTTAAAACGAAGAGCAACTGAAGGTTCCGTAGCTGAAATATTAGATGCAAGTTTCATCAATACTAGGTTTCTTTAAATGAATAGTGCAATGACACTGCTGCTTGCACAACCCATAACGGAACTAAATTAGAGCCAATAGTACCCATCTACATAATGACAGAACCACGATAACTAGGTAATAGTCAATTAGAATAGCGGCTGATTGAAAGGGGTCTCCGAGCTAAATTGATTGGTTTCATTGATTAACAGTCCTTTTGATTAAATGCGTGCGTTTTGTAGTTAAGCATTAGCTAATTAACTGGTAGGTTAACGTTGATTGCGTCTACATTTGACTGCTTTTAAGTAATACAATTCTAGAGCAGTTGTGACCAAGTGGAAATGGTCACGGAATTGTGCATCGTAGATTAAAACAAGTGGAGCATACAGTAGACGTGTGCCCCGCCTGGGCAGAGCACCGCTGTGTCTTCCTACGAACGGGCTGTGAGCACCGCTGTGACTTCCCACGAGCGGGCGCTCGCTGTGTCCTCGTGGGGACCCACTCCCCCACGAGGACACGACAGCGACACCAAGCGCCCGCTCGGCGGCAGCGATCTCTCGCGCCGGGCCATGGTCTGCAGCGAGAAAGAGTGGCAGGCGGTCGCCTTCTTCTGCGAAGCAGTAGCAAAGGACGCAGCCACACGCGCGAGGCATGGCCCTCACGCCAGAAGTGAGAACATCGTAAGGCTGACTATGCCACGCTAATACAACTCTTGGAGGTATCTTTCCAATGCAAGGAAGTATGGAAAAAGTTCGCTTTTATACAAAGTTTTAGCTTGTACACTATTAAACTTACTTCGGAACAATTATAAAAAAAGTAATTGTAGTCATTTAACGTACAGCTAAGTTTGCGTTTCCTATTAGCTACAACCTAGGAATCTTTAAGTCAAGAGTGAATAGGTTACTTCTAGGCAAGCATGCTCCGTCGTAGATAACAAACATTTTTGTAGGTTAGAGGAAAACCACGAAACAAAACAATCTGGAATCAATTTCAGTTAATCCTTTTCTTTTCCTGTCCTGTTTTAATGCACCTTCTTCCTGTATATAAAACACGGGCTACGTGATATGTACGTATTTCTCGAAGCCGCCTCGTCGCTCCCCACATTACACACGCACAGGGTACGTAATCCTCTTATACTGTAATTCGCTACGAAATAAAACAACGTTATGTTGAGGTAGTGAAGAAAAGCTTCAGGAGAATGTGGGATACGATTGTTTACGTCATTATTTGTTTTTTTATTTAGATTATTCCACGGTAGAGATAGATTCCAAAGACGTGGGCTTGCGGAAAACGAGCAAGAGTAGCTCGCCGTCCACTCGTCCTTTAAGGACCGAGCCTAAATCATCAACGCGTACCTAGTTTTCCAAGCGTGCTTCAAATAGATGTCAGCAAAACCGTAGGGACCCAGCAGGGCCGATGCCTGCTCGGGCTATGAAATAACTTCTGAAAAGTATACCTATGATCTTAGAACGCAAAGGGTAAATAAAGCAATGTAGGTGTGGTATTAGTCAGTAAAATTCCCTCTCGTTCCACCCTAGAAAGAGAAAAGTCATTAGATGATTTTAAATCTAAAAAAAAAGGTTTTGCGCATATTGGAATTAATGCTCAGCTATTTACCGGCATTTTCACAATAATCTAGCTTCAGAAATACAAAGGCTCTTGATTGGTTGCATAATACAGTAAATACACCTGTATTTGGCTTTAGTAATATCTTTTATGTAACTTATTTTTAATGAGAAAACTAGCTTCAGCCAGTGTCTTCGCTCGCCATGATAGTAGGAAATTATCCCGATGGAACGAGAATACTTACTTAAAATAGAATTTAAGAGAATAAACATATAGATACACATACATACCTACAAACATTTTGCCTTTATAATATGAGTGTGATTTTCGATTTATATAATGTATAGTCTGTCTAATAAGTCAACCGACTTTGGAATTTTGTATAATATTTAATCATTTAAAAAATACTTATATTCGGTACTTTTTATAAGGTTCTTCTGTTAGTAAACAATGATCTCTATCTCTTAATAAACCTTGATTATTGAACCCGTGTTGACTACATCAGATTTCATTAAATCCTAATAATTACACAAGTCGTTTAACTTATTAGACAAACTCTAGGTAGTAGGTATTATACATTATATAAATCGAAAAAAAGTATATTATAACGATGAAGAGAACTTCAAAAACACATTTCTTTAGTCCACTTCCCAGATTTATTTACCACCTTCCAAACAGCTTAATCTCTAAAATAACAAACCAATGTGTACAAAGACACCCAATATTTCCTAAGCCCACTATTCGCGCCCTTGAACAAAATGGCGACCGTGTCGGCAACATATTGTCGTCTTTTGTTAAACCCTTGACCAAAGCTTGACCAATTCCGTAAAGCTGAAACTTTTAGATATTTTGCTATGGCTATTTTTCCTTTGCAATGGTTTTGGGTTGAGGTCAGCCGTATTTTCTTGTTATTTTGCTATGGCTATTTTTTTCTTCGCAATTATTTTAGGTTGAGGTCAGCCATTTTGTTTTTTTTTTTTTTACTTTGAAACAAAAGGTTGGCGTTTCCTTTAATTGTTTATGTGTTACTTTTGTGTTAAACTCCTTTGTTAATTTGAATTGTTATTTTATTGTGATTGTTTAACCTTGTTAGTGTTATTGATTTATCAACTTTTTAAACATTTGCCCTCATCCGTATTTTTAGATTTAAGGTGTCTTGAACAGTCAGAATTAGGTGAATTTTTAAGGAATAATTTGACTAATTTCATCTGTTCGTTCTCCGAAACGGCTGGACCGATTTTAACGGGATTTTCACTGATTCTTTTTCTATTTTTTTTTTCTGATGTTTTAAGAGTAATTAGTGCAAGTCACTGATTTACTAGATCACTGATTGATAGCTAATAAGAAGATAAAACATCAGCTATAAATCAGTGAGAGTCCAAGTAAGTTACATTATGGCACTTTTAAGTTTTAGAAAAAAAACTTCTTGAAATTGTGACCAAATATCATCGCGCTGTTACGAGCCCAATGCGAACGAAGTCGCGGGTATCAGCTAGCTGAATATACAAATAAAGCGTTTTTATCTAACCCTACAGCAGCAGCATTTTGTCGTTGCTTCCTTTACATATTTCTGACATAACACCGCATCCTTTTTGGTCGACGAAGTCCTAAAATAGTTAGAACAGAACTGTCATTAAAATTCGTTCAGTAGTTTTTGAGTGGAGCTCCCACAGAGAGTAAAAAAAACTTCCTTCCCTTGTATTTTGGTTCTAAAATAACATGAAAGAGCCGATGTGTTTATAATTAGGTAGGTATTGTACATTTTGTACAGTCAACAATAGATATAAATATTTAAAGTCATCACACTTACAAATGCAAAAGTTTGTGAGAATGTATTTTTTTACACACAGTAAGCTACGGGCGAGCTAAACACACAATTGTGTAAAAAAATTCAATATTTTTAGTGTGTACATTAGCTGTCCTACGAGTATTTTTATTATTTGTAAAAGTGAAGTAGGTACAATAGAGAACGTTTGTGTTATTCTAATAAAAATGCGTTTTCATTGCAAATCTTACTTAATATTTACTTACAGCACATACATTACATTTGTCACTTACTTCAATTATCACTCGACCAAATAAAAATGGTCGTTAAAATAAATATACATTATAATATAAGCATGAAGCCTATTGTATCTTGAGTTTCGATGTTTTTATTTTACTATGACGGTAAACATACTAAAAAAACTATGAAAGTGGACTGCATGCATTTATGTAGGCAGGTGACATTCATATATTACGTAAAATGATTTAGGGGGAGGGGGTCGACCATATCTTATATTTTCTTACAAGGGGGTGGGGGAGACAGTCTTAATAGTTCTTACAAAAATACGCTAAGTTATGTTTTTGAAAAGCGAAGCTCGAGTTCCGATGTGCGCTCGGATGCTTATAAGTAAACTATTCCATAGCAACTTCAATACGCCTCCCCACTTGTGAACTAGACGTTACTTCTTTCCGTAAACGACACACTTGTAAACGTTACTAAAAATTGTTACTTTTTAATTTAATCAAAACCAATCAAACGTGTATTCATTTTTTCTCTTACATGATAAATATCGACGCTTAAAAGGCAAAAATAACCAAGCGACATTGAGTCAAATTTACAGGAGAGCGATAAAAAGTTAGTCGAAAAAAATTGTTTGGTAAAATTGTTTAATAGTATCTATCCACCTATTTCGTTATTTTTAACTAAAAAATTTAAATTTAAACATTCTCCTGTAAAGTTTACTTAATGTAGCTTGAGGATTTTTGCCTTTCAAGCGTCGATATTAAACAGGGGGAGAGGGGTCGGGGATCATACACTTATTTTTTTCTTATTTAAGGGGGGAGGGATCAAAAAGTAGTAAAAATCGTCTTACGTAATAAATGAACGGCCCCATATAGATGTGTGTTATCATCCTCATGAATAATAATGCCTTGTGTGTACGTAGCAGAGCGTTGCGGAACGTTTACAAAGTTAATAGACTGCGAAAAGGAGGTTTTTATGCGAAGAATTAATTTTACGTGTTTGTGGAGATGAGTCAACGGCATATACGCCTGCACCGAGGGTGGTGTGATGTAGGAGCTGACATGGGCAAAATTTGTGCGGGAAAATGCAAGGTTGCCGCTAATCTAGCTGAGGCCTGTGTTTCCTAGCTGAGTACCTTGAGAAGAAACACAAAAAAATACTCAAGAGGTTAAGGACTCCTTAAAAACAGGTCAATGTCACCTATATAGTATATAGGTTACAATTATAATTTACGCACGGTTTTTACGAACGGTGTTCTTGATAGAGATTTCTTTTTAATTATTACCTCATGCACTACATTAGAGCGCATTGGTATTGGTGTATCTACATATATTATAGGTCCTGTAATGTGTTATCCTAAAATTATTCTTAATTATTGTAATTCTTAATTTTTTATCCTAAAATAATTGTTAATTATTTAAAATAATTGTTAATTATTTTAATAATGATTAATTATTTCACGATAAAAAATTACTTAGAAAAAACAAAAACAGCTAAAATCGATTCAATAACCGATTCTGAAATTCGTTTCAGGAATTTGTATACTAATACATATGTTACGTGTTGTACCTATATATGACCGGAAAATTGCAAACACCCGTAAGATTGCGTGGAATTGTAAACAATTTTTTTCTAAATAAGACACGATTATGTTGGGAAGAGTGGTGTAATTTATTTCATCACCACTGCTCTCATAACGGTGAAGGAAAACATCGTGAGGAAACCAGCATGTCCTAGAACCAAAAATTCGAAGACATGTGACATCCCACCAAACCGCACTGGGCCCGCGTGGTGGATTACGGCCCATTCCCTCTCCTAGAAAAGAGGCTTGAGTCCCAGCAGTGAGAACATTAAAAAGACTGATGATGATGATGATGATGTTGGGAAGTATTGAATTTGGGTGTGATTAATCGTAAACAAAATGATATTTTCTTAGTATACTTACATATCTAGATGATGATGATGATGATAGTCTAATAAAGGTTTATTACAATCATACAGAGTTTGCAATTTTCCGGTGATATACCTAAGTACCTGTAGATCTCTTATTTTCACAAATTCTTGACTAAAACATTTCTAAGGTTATTTTTCCTCGTTGTTTCAGCCATGAGCCGGAAGGTGGCGGCCGGTGCGCGGACGGACCCCTAGCGCGCGCCATGCAGCCCGCGCCCCCGGGCGGCTCGCCCAAGAGGCACCAGTCCTCTGCACCAGCACATGGTAAGATACACCTTGCCTTTTTACCAGCGTTGGTTTATTTGTTATCAGAAGGCGCCAGAAGTCTTTTTTTTATGGTGGGGAAAATCATCCAATGACAACCCCCGCTCTTGGGCGGAGCGGGAGATAGTGTCAGACTCTTACTGACTAAAAAACCCACCCTTTTCCTTCAAGCATTCATACCGAGGCTCGAGTTTCCTTTCGGATAACCCTGGCCCCAGTTGGCTTCGACCCGGCTGGGCCCTTGCTGTTGCTGACAACTGCTTGAGGCGCGCGGGAACGAAGCGCCGTCGACGACTTGGGCTTGGTCCGGACAGTTACCGGACGGTCGGACAGCGAGCTACCCATTGCTCACTGTCCGCAAGCCTGTGGGAGCCGGAAGTCTGAAAACTATGTTTATAACAAGTTTTCAACGAAAATTCTGAGTAAGCTTTTATAGTGCTGTACCTATATACATATTATAATGAATACTCATCAATACAATTCCAAAAAACCAATCAAACACGATAAAGTTATCTGAGTTCCTTTGGCCACCTTACAGTTCCAACTCAATGTCGTAATAATTTTGCATTGTCATCTGATTTGGATTTACACATGTATGCAAAATTTCAGCTCAATCAGTAACCGAGAAGTGGATCAAATTTAATTAGCAAGATTTGTTTACAGACAAGCAAATATCGGGACAGGTGAAACTAAATAAAAGCTTGTAAAAAAGCAACTTCTCTTCTTTACAATCAAAAGTAATGCATTGTCATTTAAAACATTTAGGGTGAGTTGCACCATTTAACTATACCTGACGATAACAGAACCGTTAACAGTTGTCAAATTGTCGAATTGACCAATAGGCGGCCGTTTAACGGCTGGTTATGGTTTGGTTATCGTTATAGTTAAATGGTGCAATTCACCCTTAGAAGTATGCGGAACAGGGTTTGAAGGCCCGCAAACCTCCGTTGAAAATTGACGATCCTCCTACCAGACGGGCCACTGGTGGTCTGTAGACGTCCCTTCATTCCATCCAACTATCACTATTTTTATTATTCGCTTATTTTTCGTAGATATCGTATCTTATGAATGAATTTAAATTTCGCATTGAACACGAAATGGTAACTTAGCGTAACCAAACGTAGGCGCGTGAAGTTTAGATTTTTATTTTATTTTATTCATTTGTTATGTTTTATGATTTAGATGTGAGATATTATTTATTTTTACTTTATTGCTCGCACGTCCCTGCATCCCGCCATCTTCTTCGTCGTCTGCTAAGGCCCCATGTCGCTGTGTTAGGCCATCAATCCTATGTCGTACAGGCCCGCAGCTCGTCAAGCAAGTGAAGCAAGCGGCAGACATATTCTGTCCCGTCCCATTTAAGTTGAGAAGCTCTTTGGGCCACATCAACGATTTGCGTTTTGGAGCGCAGTGTGTAGTATTTCAAATGTGAATGAGGTAGAGTACAAACTTAAATTCTCAACAAAGTGAACAGAAGAAACATGAATATTAACTCGATCCTTGTCAGTTAATGTACTTTTAAGCTCATATAATTAATTCTTGTAATCTTTCGAAGAGATTTTCACCTACCATAATTCTTACCCGACTGTCTACCACAAGAACTGCAAGGGATCTTGCATCTTTTGTTGTTGACATGCCATGACCTTAGCCCTCCCTAGACTATTCGCAAATACTGCGATTGATTAAAAAAAAAGCCACTGCTCCTGCATTGGCAGATGATTGATTGATGATGATTGGCTATATTGATAGACCAGTCATAGAGTCGCTTTTATTCAATGGCATACACTCCATGCACTGCACCATCACAAGCATTTTACAAATAAATAAAAAAAAGAGGCTTTGTTTCCAGAAATCCGATTACACGCACCCCCCTTTTCCCCCATTCTACCGCCGTCCACCACTTGGTTCCTCCACCTCTGCATATAACAGCTTAAGCGTCGGGGAGGCGTTTGTCCTTTTTTAATGAGACGAGCATTATATTACCTTTCCTGTGCCTTTAATTAAAGCACGTAGACCGTGTGTGAAAAAGTTACGGTCACTGTTTATGGCGGAAACTCTTTTTAAAGAATCACTGCTAAAGTTACGTGGTTCTACAAATGTCAAATGTTGTCTGAAAATGTTTAAAAAAAAACATTTTCAGACAACGTCGTCGACAAAACAAGTAATGAATTTTCTTTGTGCATGCGAAGTTGATTATGTATGAAATCTAACGCATCTCAGGGTGTTTTTAATATCGAACGACTTTGATCATGCGTGCGAAATTTCCCCGCACGCGTAACCACCGCAAATGTCCATTGCATTTTGCATACAAGTGTTTATTGTAATGCGTGGAATGCGCTCGCGGGACGTTTTTTTGTATTTTGAAAATGCAAAAAAAAGTCCCGCTTGCGTATTTTCTGCATGAAGGCCAATTCCGCACCCGTGATGAAATCCGCACGGTATTAAAAACACTAATGTAGGAAAGTGACTGAAAAATTGAAAGGGAATCGATTCTCTTGGCATGACTGAATTGCTTTTAACCAGTAGGTGCCTACGTAAGGTACTTACTTAATCAAAACAAGGAAAGCAATTCTCTAATGAAAACATTCTTGGAAGTAGATTGAAATTGTCCGCACCTAACATTACTCTATCCACAGAACACAGGAATCATCTACATTCTTCTGTTCTGTGACTCTATCTATACTTCTACATAATATAAGTCGCTTTCTGCTTCTGTCTGTTTTTCCTAAACTAATTCTAATGCAAGTTTCACTGACAGAAACTAATAGATTTTTCTGAAAAAGCGATAAATGAGGAAAGTTGGTGTATGTAATTTAAATTAGTAGGTAGATAATATTATATTCTAATCAATGATATATTTCCTATAGGAGAGAGAACAGGAAAATTATGAGGCTGATTATACTTGATAGATTAGATTTGTTGACTGTGACAATGATTGTTATTTATCTCGGGAATACGTGTCACGCGGGCGAAGTCGTTGGCAAGACCTATACCTTAATAAACAGTTTTCATAGAACAATAACCATTACGGGCTGCAGCGCTACATTGGCATTATGTCGTCTAACAGAACTATTAAAACATACAGCGCTAAGACAGCTTTTAGAGAATTCTTTTTTCGCGAACAAAATTTCTTAAGCGCCATGAATTTCGTGGCACTAACGCGTTTCGTTCAACATAGTGTAATGTTCAAGGTGTACTGACTACATCACACCTGAGTCGATTGAAGTGAGTGTTCGGCAAGCGTAATCTACATTATATCGATGGCCAGGACTAGAGATGTGCCATTACCGGCAATATTGCTCGAAGTGGGAATTTTGCGGGCAATATGGCCACCAATATTCATACTTCGGGCAATATTGCTACCAATATTCCTTCGTCTCGGCAATATTGCCGGCAAAGCCACATCCCTAGCCAGGACCTATATCTGAATAGGTAGGTATACTCTTTTCATAGAACAATAACCATTACAGCCAATATTTGGAGTACATAATAACCACGGGGGTTGGGCACCACGCCTAGCGACACGCCTCACAACAGAGGTTTTAATTTACTCTGCCTTTTATTAACCCCATTACTTAGGTGACATCCATTTAGTTAGTATAGGCGCAGCTTTTGTGACAGGATCAGTTGACAGTTAACAGGTTCAGGAGATTTTTGAATAGAATAGGAGGGTTGAGTTGCGGAATTCTTCGAATGGCCGTGTGTTGCCCGTACCGCGACAACACGCGGAAATTTTTGTAATTTCATTCAAAATTTACAAAAAAATGGCAATTTTAATTCATTACGTTTTGATATTGTTTATAGACTAGTTCGGTATAGTAATAAAATTAATTATTTATGGTTAAGTAACTGCTCAAACTTCAATATTTAGTTAAAGTATGTATTTTATTTACCTCGTCAATGCGTCACTGCGGAGTGCCAACTGAAAACCAGAGCTGGGTGTCTGACGCCCAGCAAATGCTGAGGTGGTCACCCACTCGGTACGGGTACGCTCAACGTACTCTGTACTCTTCTTCTCTTTTACTTTGTGTTTGCAAAGTAAAAGATAGTGCTGTATCTGTCCCAAATAAAAGCTTTTCTATCTCAATCTTTTTTTTAGGTGGGAAAATCATCCAATGACATCCCCCGCTCTCGGGTGGAGCAGGAGATAGTGTCAGACTTTTATGCCTAAAAACCCACTCCTGTTCCTTCGTTGCCTTTCGTACTGGCGCCGAATCTTCCTTTCAGGAACAAATCCTTGGCCCCAGTAGGCCCAGCAGGGTCTGGGGTTGGTTGGGGTTGGTTTTCGGTTTGCTGACATCTCCTTGAGGCGGCCGTGGGTGTATCTCTATCTAAAATATCTTACCAATTCAACTTATTCCAAGGCTTAGGTCGAACAAAAATAAAAGATTATCTGCCGACTTTCATTTTAAAAGCGATTTATCATCGATTGTCAGGAGAATCTCTCTCCATGCATAACTCATGGGAACGTGACAAGAATAACTTAACGCTGAGAAAGTGTCTGCCATAAACGTCTGCCCGTGGGACTGGGACCAATCAGACGAGCGGAATATAGACTTGTCAATATGGTTGTGATGATGCTGGTTGGCTAGGCGGTTATCACACTGCCACGCAACCCGCAGCGTAGTGCGTGAATGCGTGTCTTCACGCACAATCCAACACACTGAAAATGCACTCACGCGCGTGGGTGCGGGGTGACACAAAGTATGGCACACTGAGTCTCGTAGTGCGGTACGTGATTTTTTATGAAACGAGTGCCGCAGTTCTGCACTTCCGCAAGTACGCGTCTAGGTCCGTTTTTACGCGCTACGCTGCGTGGTGCGTGGCATTGTGATAACCGCCTTAGGCTTTGCTCCAGTTACTTATACCAAAGGAAACCGTGGATTTTCGGTAGCGTCTTTTTTTTAAGTGGAAATCATCCAATGAATTTTCTCGCTGTAGAGTAGAGCGAAAAGGTGTTTATTTTAAGCTATTGCATAGCTTCTATCGCGGGCCTTGAGCGTGGAGACCGAGTCCAGAAATTCCGTAACGAAAATAACCTAACACCCCCCCCCACTCATTTGTTTTTTGAGCGTGGTGACCGATAAGAAAACAAATGAGAGAACAATCAATCAAAATTCAATTCAATGTGTGAAAGTGTAACTTCAATTAATATCAAAGAAAAAAAAAACAAAGGAAAAAAAAATACTGCATAAATAAAATAAATAAATAATTATAATTGCATAAGTTGATAAAAATGCTATGCAATAGCTTTACCGCGGCAGTCAAGTGTCAGTCAGTCGAGTGCCACACGTCATTTTTTTTTTTTTTTGTGTCACTAAAACCCACTTATGTCCTTTCATTTGCTCTTTGCGTACCAGGGACACATAACTCTTTCAAACGTTCTCGCTGCCCTTGATAATGAGAGCTTCGTTCCTTCTTTAGCTGAGTTTGACTGTCGATCTATGTAAAATATTGTTAATCAGCCGCTGTCTTATTCGAGAAGATATTGGTCCCAGCATAGTAGGAAAGGCAGATGATAAATCATAACCTCAACAGATATTTTAACTTTTTCTTTCTGTCTTCACAGGTGGCGCAGCAGGCGACCAGTCCACATTGAAAGTCCACCTCCCCAACGGTGGCTTCAATGTGGTGCGAGCTTCAGCAGACGAAGATGTGAGGTCTGTCCTCCGGCTACTGGCGGCCAGGCTAGCGGCTGGAGACCGAGTGTACACCTCCTGCTTCGCGCTGCGGGCCAAGAGGCTAACTACTGGCAAGGTAAGAGACAAAGTCCTGGCAAGGTGTGTGTTCGGGCGCCTTTGGCCACTCGGCAATCTTCGGCTGCCATCGTGAGACATCGGAAGGTGGCGGGCGGTGGCAAGAGATGCGGCGTACGGGACTTCTCTTCGCTACCGAGTTTAGTCTTTAGATAGGTACCTGATAGTGTGTATGTCCTATAGATTTAGGGAAAATGTGAGGTCTAGCCTATGGCTACTGGCGGATAAACTTGCGGCTGGCAATTTGGCAAGGAGTATTAATTCGCTCTGCAGACCAAAAAACTTTGGGTAAGGTATTTGACTGGCCTGTTGGGTAGTGACCGTGGCTTCGATTCCTACCCAGGACAAATGTTTGTGTGATGAGCATGATCATTTTTTCTGTGTCTGGGTGTAATTTATCTATGTCTATGTTTATCAGTTGTCTAGTACTCATAACACAAGCTCTGCTTAGCTTGGGACTGGACGGCTTTGTGTGATAGTTGTGGAATATTATTATTATATTATATAGAAGGATTTCTGGCAACGATACACAAAGCTTCATATATAGTACTAAGGCTAGTAAGATGTGGACGATCCGTAATTAGATTAAATATCATTTGACCGAATATGCGGCGCCAACGCGACACAATGCAGTTTCGGTCCTATTTAACAGAGGTAAGGTAGGTAGAATGACGCTATCAAAGAGCCATGTATCTGCAAATGGTCTAGCAAATAGATCACACTTGCACAACTTTGGTTTTATCTACTTGATTATAATACATCTCACCTGAAGTTAAGCGATGATGTTGACGATAATAGAGCACACTTGCCCAGAAGTAGGTACCTTATTTATACTTAACTGGTATCAAAAACCATGGTTTTTCTCTAGTCAACTAACAGGAAACACAGACTCCGGCAAGGAATTCCACTTGGTTGTAGGTTTCTTTTACTTAATTTTTTTTTTCATAGCTAATCTTCAATGACTACCATCCCCAGATCCGCTGGATCCACCAAGACACGCCGGTGTCGGAGCTGCTGACAAAATGGCCGGCGAGCGAGTGGCGCCTGGAGCTGCGCGTGCGCTACCTGCCCGCCAACCTGCGCGACCTTTGCGACGGCGACCGAGTCACCTTCCATTATTATTACGACCAGGTTGGTGTCCGTCATAAACTGTATTAAGTCCAACGAAGTCTAACGAAGTCTAACAAAGTCTAACAAAGTCTAACAAAGTCTATCGAAGTCTAACGAAGTCTAACGAAGTCGAACAAAGTCTATCGAAGTCTAACAAAGTCTAACAAAGTCTATCGAAGTCTAACGAAGTCTAACGAAGTCGAACAAAGTCTAACAAAGTCTATCGAAGTCTAACAAAGTCTGACGGCCACTGTTTTCGATCGTGATATGAAACCTTTGTATTCGTCAAAAAAACCGACAATAGGCGGAGCACGTCCGCGTCGAGCACGAACCAAACGCTCGAAGCGCGCTCGTTTGAGGCTTGTAATTCGCTCCACACTACACGAATTTTTGCTCAGGGCGTGCTCGACTTCTCTAGCATAGACCCACCTTTAGATTCCTACGTATATGGGATGTCATTAACATAGCTTAATAATATATAAGATTTCATTGTGTTGTTTTCGTTTTTCAGGTGCGACACGACTACCTCAACGCCAATCATCCTATGGTAGACCAGGATTTGGCGATACAAATATGTTGTTTAGAAATTAAGTAAGTACTAACTTATATACAAAATCTATATAGACCCGAAAGGTTCTGAAGTGACGACAAGACGTTGTAGACTCCTGCTCCAGATCGGAAAGTAGTGACAGCGTTTTACTGATTAAAACCCATTTTTTCTTTTTGAAGTGGGAAATCATCAAATGACGTGACAGCTAAGTTCTCAGTCTCATGTGATGTGACCATCTATACTAATATTATAAAGAGGAAAGATTTGTATTTTTGTATGTAACGAATAAACTGAAAAACTGCTGTGCCGATTTCAAAAATTCTAACACCATTGGAAAGCTACATTCACCCTGAGTAACATAGGCTATATTTATTGCCGGGACGGGCCACTAATTACATATAATTGCATTGACTTTAAAAGAGACTGACCCCTGAGTTTGTTTCGGTGTTTCTTCTCAAACAAACACCGGCCTCTTCTAGTTTTTTAAACTGACAAAAACAATTAAAGTGAAAGTGTTTTTTAAAAACTATTTGCAAAATAAATATAATTTATCATGTTTCATCATTTATTCCAGATACTTCTGTAAGGATATGCAAATATCTCTGGACAAGAAGTCCAACATCGAGTACCTGGAAAAGGAGTTCGGTCTGCACAAGTTCCTGCCCAAGTCTGTGCTCGACGCCATCAAACCCAAGGTGCTCAAGAAGGCGATACAGCAGCAGTTCAAAAAGGTAACGTTATACTTCACTTTTTAATAACTAAAACCAAAATGGGCTCGAAGTTTTGGTGAGATGTTTTTAGAGCAGATCGCTAGCGGTTAATACAGTCTGTATGTCTGCTTGCGAACCGCCTCGAGTTTTTGGTCCGTAGAACAACTAATAATTAAAGTTAGCATTTCCAATTGGTTCCTTATCACACTCAGACCCGGAACAAATATCAGCAAGCCATACAAATATTTGTTCTGTGCGGGAATCAAACTTGTGACAGCACAGCAGTCAATCTCTTATCCACAGCATCAACGTGCCGCTTTGACGAGTGTGCCAGTATCACTAATTTATAATAATGTCATTATTTACAGGTGGCAAACCTAAGCGACACAGAATGCATGTTAAAGTACCTAGACACGATGCACACTCACTATGGGTACGACCGGGAGACGTTCACTGGCGCGCTCGGGACTGGCTGGGCCATTCCCGTGGAGCTCGCCATTGGACCCTTTATAGGTAAGTCATAGACAACATTAGTAACACTAATACTAGGGTTACGACCGGGAGACGTTCACGGGCGCGCTCGAGACTGGCTGGGCTATTCCCGTGTAGCTCAATATTGGACCCTTCATAGGTAAGTCATAGACAACATTAATGACACTGACACTAAGGTTACGACCGGGGGACATTCACGGGCGCGCTTGGACTGGCTGAGCAATTCCGGTGTGGCTCGAAATTGGACCTTTTAATTGACAATATTATCTTTTAAATATTATTCTCATAAATCCACCATATTTGATTCCAGATATATCGTACGTGTCGCACAAGGCGGGTGAGCCGCCCACCTACACGAAGATCGCGTCGTTCTGCGACATCGTTGCCGTGCAGACGCTCAAGTCCAACTGCACGCAGCAGTCGCAAACACAGGTGAGATGATTACTTTGTCTCTGCACAGGGTATAGACAAGAAAATTAGTTTATGATATTAAAAATTTAACCTTTTTGTATTTTTTAAGCTATTGCATAGCTTCTATCGCGGGCCTTGAGCGTGGAGACCGAATCCAGAAATTCCGTAACGAAAATAACCTAACACCCACTCATTTGTTTTTTGAGCGTGGTGACCGATAAGAAAACAAATGAGTGAACAATCAATCTAAATTCAATTAAATGTGTGAAAGTGTAACCTCAATTAATATCAAAGACAAAAAAAACAAAGGAAAAAAAATACTGCATAAATAAAATAAATAAATAATTATAATTGCATAAGTTGATAAAAATGCTATGCAATAGCTTTATCGCGGCAGTCCCCGAGTGCCACACGTCTTTTTTATTATTTATTATTGGATGCGGTGGTCATTGGCCATCAATGTTTTGAAATGTTATAAAAATAAATCATAGTAAACTTTTTTCTTTCTTATAATTTTGTTTTTACAAAAACGAAAAATCTTACGGTGCACCACAAATATACCGCTAGCGACACGCACGCAAGCTACTTGCATTCGTTGCTCCCTCGCCAGATGTGGTGTGTACCCTATTAAAAACACAACAAATAATGTGTCGTCTAAACATACTTTCAGAGCGGGTCATGCGGTAAGGCAGCGTTACAGTTACGAGTGAAGGGAGCGACTGAAACGCTCACCATCACGTGCAGCAGTGTTGAAGTGAGTAGAACTAACCTTTTGATACATTTTAGGACTCAGCAAATAAAAAACAATGATAAATTTGGTCAAACATCACTTGTATAATGTTGCTATTTCTATGATTTCAGGCTGCAGAAAGTTTAGCAGATTTAGTTGATGGCTACTGTAGACTAGTAACTGAGTCACAAACATCTTTATGGAATAGAACGAGTAAGTATATCAAAGAAATTCTTTCACTCTTAACTCAAACTCTAAAGTAGAAATATATCGAATACCTATAAGTATATAAAAAGTAAAACTGACTGTCAGAAACGTTCACCTGAAACTACTGAGCGTAGAGCGTTAAATTTTGCACAAGGCTTCCTTTTATAATGTAAGCGAGCACTAAGGGTTATATTTCACCGAGACATCATGGCGGTGCGACCAGCTGCCGCTACCAACAAAATGTTCAGCAACAGCTCCATAGAGAGTTACTCACCTGGTGTCCGTTTGGTTGCGCAACCAATTTGGCGGCGCGACCAGTTCGAACGTATGGTGACTCTGGTGTCTGTATGGTGTCTAGTTTGGTAGCTTAGCGCTATATTTCACTGGGACACGATGGCGGCGCTACTGGTCGCGCCGCCATGGCGTCCCCGTAAAATATAGCGCTAAGACCAGGTTTTTGAAAATTCAATTGGGGTGATGATCTAAATTTTAATTCTTGGGTCAATCTACTTTTTTAAAACTACCGTCAAAAGACGGTTTAGGAGTGTTAAAGTTTTTTTATAAAAATATTATTAGCAATGAAGTCTCAGGCAAACTTTTAGTCGTTAATATTTCTTCAGCAACTAGTTTTTATTAAACTTGTAATAATTTTCTTACAAGCAACCGTGTGGAAACAACTCAATTGTCAGTGTAAAAGTAAGTAGCCACATGCAGACAATAATTTTCTATCAAATGGTTGTGCACAAATTTACGTAATTTTTTATAGAAATGTAAAGAATGTTGCAGCGGTTAATTGAAAATAAATGAAATCTATTTTTTTTTTTTTTTTTTTTTTTAATTAAGATAAACTAGTGCTTGACTGCGATCCCACCTGATGGTAAGTAGCGATGCAATCTTTGATGGTGAGGCGCACTAGTTTATTAAGAGCCTATTCACTCTAGCCTTGAAGACACCCAAATTATAATCGGACGGGAAGACCGCAGCAGGCAGACTGTTCCAGTCCTTCGACGTACGTGGTATAAACGACGAGGCGAAACGCTTAGTCCGGACCGTAGAGGTTTCAACAACGTAAGGGTGAATATTCGCCGTACGTCGGGATGTCCGATGGTAGAATTGCGATGGCGGAATCAAGTCATGCAATTCCTGCGCACACTCTCCAAAATGCATCCTGTAAAACACCGAAAGGCTGGCTACCCTACGCCTATGCTCAAGGCTTTGAAGGTTGGACTTAACCAAATCTGGATCACCAATTAGCCTCTTTGCACGCCTTTCCACCGAGTCCAAAGCTGCCAGGTGGCATTTTGCAGCACCAGCCCATATGTGACTGCAGTACTCCACACACGAACGGACCTGTGCTTTGTATAACATTAAAAGCTGTCCCGGTGTGAAGTACCGCCGGACCTTTGCAAGAACGCCCAGCTTCCTAGCAGCTACCTTGGCTTTGGACTCAATGAACCGCCCAAAGTTAAGGTCTGAGGGAATTTCAACCCCCAAGAGCTGAAGGCGGTCGGTGTACTCCAGGGATAAATTCCGAAAAGTAGGAACCAAGGTGCACGGGCTCCTTTTGGCAGTGAAAAGACACGCTTGTGTTTTGGCGGCGTTGAATCCCACTAGATTGGCTTCACCCCACTTGGAGACTGCCTGAAGTGAGATATTCGTTCGCTCTACCATAGCCTCTCTTTCGGACCGGATTAGCTCCTTACTAGCCCGAGCACTGGGCAGGTATCTCTCTACAACTGTGCTATCATCTGCATACCCATAGATACCGGGCACCAGCAGATCGTTGATATGCAACAGGAAGAGAGTTGCAGAGAGAACAGACCCCTGAGGAACTCCGGCATTAATCGTCATGGGCTCTGATGAGCATCCGTCGACAACAACTCGGAGAGACCGTTCACTCAGGAAGTCTTTTACCCAGTTAATCAGACCAGGGGAAATGCCGTACGCTGGAAGCTTACTCAATAGGCTAGCGTGCCATACCCTGTCGAAGGCCTTCGAGACATCTAAGGAAACGGCAATCGCTTCCCCATTCTTCTCGAGGGCCTCGCCCCACAAGTGGGTAGCATAAACCAGTAGGTCCCCAGTAGACCGCTTGCGGCGAAACCCGTACTGTCGGTCACTGAGGAGATCGTTACCTTCCAGGTATGCCATGAGGCGCGAGTTCAATACACGCTCCATAATCTTGCAGAGTATGGAGGTTACCGAAATCGGCCGATAGTTGGCAGGATCGGCACGACTGCCCTTTTTGGGCACGGGTTGCACGTTGGCAAGCTTCCAGGACTTGGGCACTATACCAGTCCTAAATGAGAGGCGATACAAGCGCGTCAATACAGGAGACAACTCGGGCGCACAAGCCTTTAGAACAATCGCTGGTATGCCATCTGGTCCACTGGCTTTATTCACGTCTAGACGACGCAGCTCTCTCAGAACTTCTCTGTTCCTCATGTGAACCTCCTGCATTGAAGAGTTACAATGAGGCAGAGTCGGTGGAGCAGCATTGCTAGTGTCAAGACGAGAATTATGGGCAAAGAGAGATGCAAAGAGTCCTGCTTTCTCTCTTGCCGTATGAGCCAGTGTTCCATCAGGCTTTACCAGCGGAGGCAAAGCGGGCCGACAGAAGTTCGCCTCGACCGACTTGGCAAGAGACCAGAATGCTCTGCTACCGGACGGCTGTGCAGAGAGTTTTTTGCCAATATGGGTTATGCGGTCGAAGCGTGCCTTCTTTAATGCTTTTTTGTAGGACTTGGCAGCATGGTTGAAGGCTCTCTTCTTTGAATTCAGATCCGGAGCTTTGCGGTCACGAGCGTCAACCCAGGCGAGAAACGCCGAATGCTTACGCTCTTCAGCCTGAACGCAATCGGCGTTGAACCACGGGTGAGCTGAGCCACCGATGCGTACATCGCTATAAGGGATAAAATACTCCATAGCTTGGTGTATCACATCGGTTACAGCATCCGCACAGCTCGACGGATTTTCAGAAGAGAAGCAGACCTGCTGCCAAGGATAAGACGCAAAGAAATGCCGCATCTCATCCCAATCTGCCGACCTGTATCGCCACATTCGCCGTTCGCCACGTGAGTCGCGGTCAGGTGGGGAGAAGGACGATACAGACTTCACCAGACAGTGATCTGAAGTTCCAAGTGGTGAGGAAACTGTTACGATACATCTGTCCGGATCGGTGGTCAGCAGTAGGTCCAGACAATTGGCAGTATGACCAACTACATCAGGCACCCTCGTCGCTTGCTTTACCAACTGGGAGAGGCCCAGCGACACTGCAAAGTTTCGAGTTTCCCTCCCAGCGTGGTCGGTCCTCTGGTATGGGAAAAGCCAGTCTTGATGGCAGGCGTTAAAATCCCCCAGAGCGACAAACTGCGCATCAGGGTGCCGATGCAGAGCCTCATCGGCGGCCTCACTGAGGTGGCCAAACAGCCGAGTCGTCTCCTGGTCGCCACTGTGCGACCGGTAAACACAGGTGTAGACAATTTTGTCCACACCGGTGTCCACCAGTAACCATAAACTTGAAAAACTGGGGTCTTCAAGGTGACGGAGACGCTGGCAGCAGATGTCATTGCGGACGTATACACAGACCCCGGCACGCTGCAGGAAATGGTGCTCCAAAGAGTATCCCGGGTAGTCGAGATACGCCGCATCAGACGGACATCTGATCTGCGTCTCCGTCAAGAAAAGTAAGTGGGGCTTGTCAGTCTCGAGGTGGTGGTGGACTGCATCGAGATTGGAGTGCAGTCCTCGTATGTTTGAGAGGTGCACATGGAACGAGAGGACGTGCATCCGCTGTACACACTTACTTTTCCTTTTATTAGCTTTCATGTATATAATTTTAGTGAATAGGGCTGATGGAAGATGGCAGTTGAGCGAGGTGATGCGATGTCAAACCCAACAACACAACCAGAGTTGCTGCGCCAATGGAGGGTTGATTTGGAGACTGCGGGGACGCCCGAACCCCCCCAGAGATCGCCATCGGGTCCTCTCATCCGGTCGCCAACCGGCACGATGGGGCCACCCTGGGATTTTTCGCAGTTGGCGGGGCAGCCTTTCGTGTGTGGCTGGCACACTACTTGGGCCCCCAACTATCTGCGGTCGGCCAGCGGAGCACCGTGCTTCGGATCCCGCTACCCTCCATGATCAAACCTCCGACACAACAGCAACTGGTGCATCATACCCGGCGTACATCGCAACACAACTGTTCAGACCCATCCTCCACCTTACGGCTTCACCAGATAACATGCCGGAACACGACGGATCGCTTGGCGGCATGACTTTATCTGGTGGGTGGTAACCTTTAAGCCGGCAGCCGATGATATGGCCTACCACCGTATTTACTGCTCGTTTAGCACTACCCAGGGGACACGTGTAGGGTGATCAAAAGTCAAGTAAATCCTACGGACGCGAGCAGTTCATCCCCCAAAATCACAATATTTTATTATTGTGAATCTTCTTTCTACACGTGCCGGTTTGAAGCATTTGTAAAATAAAATAAAAATGTACTCGGAAATCAGTTAAATAGTAAAATTACTAATAAGTCTTTTTCAAAATACTATAAATAACATTGAATAAAAAAGAGAGAGAAAGAAATAAACGTTTATTTGTGCCTCACACAATCGTATAAACACTAAGGGTGAGTTGCACCATTTAACTATAACAAAACAAAACGGCCGCCTATTGGTCAATTCGACGATTTGACAACTGTTAACGGCTTTGTTATCGTTATAGTTAAATGGTGCAACTCACCCTAAAAGAAGATCAAAATAGGAAAACCTAAAATTTTAATCTTTACGAGGTCAAAATGACGCCTGCTGCGCTATTAGCTTGATTTATTAAGCAACTGATTTAATTTGCCAGCGGAGATGAGCAGCAGTTCGTCTGAGGGCAAGACGAGCTCGTGGGAAGCCAACACCGCGACGCTGCTGTCGGAAGACTATGCCGAGATCGTCGATGATGATGCTGATTATTCTACACCTGCTGGTAAGTTATCTTATAATATAATAACATAATAACTCTTATAATGTTTTCACTACTAGGTCTCAGGCCTCCTCTCTAGGAGAAGGAATGGGCCGTAATCTACTACGCGGACCTAATACGGGTTGGTGGATGTACATGTGTGGTTTTTGTTATATCAAGATTTTATAAAGATTCATATGTTTTATTAGATGACATATTTCATCAAGATGTTTTTCTTCACCGTTTAGAGCAGTGGTAATAAAATTAATCACACAAAACAAGTCGATTGTTTAATTATTGTCTAGCTATTAGTTCAAATTTAACTGATGGACAGATCTAAGCTGAATATTCTTAAACAGGTTATGTTCTACCTGAGCATCGAAGTAGTTTCGACATACTTTGAAAATTGAAATACGTACCTACCTACATAACTTTAATTGACTAGTATTTTTATTATTTCAGTTCGAGATTACGAGTTAGTGCGAAATCAAATAGAACTGACTGGCATCATTGGTGAAGGACAATTTGGAGATGTACATAAAGGTAATAATAATATTTCCCAGTGAATATTAGTGATAAGCACATGAGCGATGGATGAATGGAGCGTAGTTTAGTAGGCGAGTTCGAAACACTAAACTGCTCTCCAAAACCAAAATAGTTCATGTGGCTCAAAAGACTGCGAAACTGAAATGGGTTCTGGGCAGGACACGTTTGCCGCATGCCCGACAAACTGTGGGCCAAAGTAGCACAAAGTTAGTGCCCTAAAACAGTGCGTCGGGGTCGCGGTAGACCGCGAAGGAGATGGCGCTACGAACTAGATAGATTCTACCAGAATTGGCAAGAAGAAGCCCGGGCGCGCGAAAGATGGAAGGAGTGGATAGAGGCTTTTGCCCAGGAGTGGGACAGAAAAGGCTAACAAAAAAAAGCACATGACGAATGAAATTAAAATCACAATAATAGCAAAAAAGTACAAAGCGTAAGACATGCCTAGCTTCATCTTTGTTTAACTAATAACACGTCCTAACTTCGCATGGGTACTGTAGGGGTGGTCAGAAATAATTTATATGGCAAATAAACGTTTGCCGGATCAGCTAGAATTTTATAAAAAAAAGTGAAAAATTTTAACTTAACAGAACACTAACCTCATGCGTTCGCCACAGGTACATGTAAAGTGACGTCATCCAACCACCCGTCGCTCCGGCGACAGCTAGCTTCGGGCGCGGCGCGCGGCGAGGCCGTGCTGCCGGTGGCCGTCAAGACGTGCAAGATGGACGCCGACCTCGACACCGCCGAGAAGTTCCTGGAGGAGGCTTGTGAGTACACACTACTTTGTGACGGCGCTTTCCATTTAGACATTTCATGTCAAACCGGTGCCGCATGGTTACCGTGCCGCAGCTGGACGGTTCCAGTGCGTATCTGGCTGCCGTGCGTATATGCCAGTGATTCGCTATTCAACACCGAATTGAACACAGGGTGCTTGTGTCATTACCAGCCTGTTGTCGACCTTTCGCCGTACCAGCGGCGCTGCATTGTTGCTGCATCACACATTTTGTATGAAAAATACGATAGTCCGTGCGCAGTATGACTAAAGCACCGTGTGTGCGACTCACATATGTTTATAGAGTTTACACACTACATGTAAACAAGAAATATACAAAACACTTCATATATTTATATTTTTTTTATTATTATTATTGATAGGCTTTTTTTTATTTGGTTTTTATGGTGTCAGACTCTTACTGACTAAAAACCCACCCCGTTCCTTCGTGCCCTCATAACGGGGCTCGAGCTACTCTTTCGAAACTAACCCTGGCCCCAGTCGGCTGCGACCCAGCTGCTGCTGACAACTCCTTGAAGCGCGCGGGAACTGTGCGCACCGTCGACGACTTGGGCTCGGTCCAGACAGTTACTGGACGGACCGACAGCGAGCTACCCATAGCTCTTCGTCCGCAAGCCCGCGTCTACGGTGGCCGGAAATCGGAATCGGAATCCCGACGGCGGCGAGAGCGCCGTTGCCTGATGCGGTCGGCCTCATCCTTAGCGAGCATTACTGCTTCGCAGAAGTCGGCTACCGCCTGCCACTCCTCGTCGCTCCGGACCATGGCCTGAACTAAACCCGGCGCGAGAGGTCTCCGCTGCTGATCGCCCCCACGAGGGCACAGCATTATTGATAGGCTTGCTTGTTATTTACACGTACGTATATGTACGTGTAAATAACGCGAAAAATAGGGTTATTTGTAAAACAATAACAATTCGACAATTTATTCAAAAACTTTTAAAGGTTCCAAAAAACACGTATTTCCTGGAACAAGTTCTGTGAAATATTCGAGTAAATTACAGTATCACCGAATGCCAACAGAGTTTTCAGGCGTTCTCTTTTTTTACATTGTTTCTTCGTCAAAGCGTTAGATGAAGTAACAAGCTTTTATACCATACTCGATGTTGACGATAGGCGAGTGGATTAGGAGCCTTTTCTATTTGACGACCTAAACTGAACTTTTAAAGGGATGGAGCTATGTAGGGTGTACAGCTTCATCCCCCTTTTTCGCTCTCACGACTGACATTTTAACACGTCATGGTAAAGCCCTTGAAGTCCGAAGTGGACTGTGAATGTGAACAATTAGTGTTACCGCATTAACACATCATTTTTATTTTTTTCCAGACATAATGCAGCAGTTCTCCCACCCTCATATAATCGGGCTGGTGGGCGTGTGCAGCTCCCCGCCTATCTGGATAGTCATGGAGCTAGCCACGCTGGGAGAGATGAGAGCCTATCTACAGCAGAATGCACACAGGTCACCTAGAAACTCAAAAATATTAATCCTTACATATTATAATTTATTTGACTGGCCTGTTGGTTTAGTGGTTAGTGGCCCTGACTGCTATGCCGGAGGTCGTGGGTTCAATTCCAAATGTTTGTGTGATGCTCACGGTCTTTTATTCTGTGCCTGAATGTAATTTATTTATATAATATGTTTGTATTTAGACATATATAAGTATGCTATCAGTTGTCTAGTACAAACACAAGCTTTGCTCAGTTCGGGACTAGATGGTGTTGTGTGATAGTTGCGGAATATTATTATAAAGCAATGAAGTGCCCCACCACGTCTGTTGGTCAAGTCGAGTCTGACATGGTCTCTGACGTCAAAGTCCCTCATAACCATATTGTTATCTTCTTTATTATTTTTATGAATTTATTTATCTCAGGACCCTGAGGTTGTGTACCTTTGGAAAGCGTACAAGGGGCCGACAACTCGCAGAGGCCCTTTTAGACGCTTTTAATGGTACGTGGTACCAACCGGTGATTATCCCTGTATGTACTATGCAATCGGGGATTGTCCTTGGATTCACTACCAAGGACAACCCCCGGTTGCAGGGAAACTATTGCGATATATGGAAAACTAAGATATAGGGCTATGGAATTTGGAGTCTTAATTGGACTACCAGGAACTATGTTAAGACTACGGCCCCTGCCTGAACAATTTTATTTATTTCTATCGATCAAAAGGCAAAAGGTGACATGCATACTCAATAAATGGGCCCCCAAAAACGGTCTCTAGCACGTGACGTCTCATGAATATTTCTTTCCATTTTTCTCATCCTCTTTATGTATTATTATTTCAGACTAGAAACATGCACGCTAGTCCTGTACATCTACCAGCTGTCGACGGCGCTGAGCTACCTGGAGAGCAAGAAGTTCGTGCACCGAGACATTGCCGCCAGGAATGTGCTGGTTTCCACACCTACTTGTGTTAAGGTTGGTCAAAAATTTACAATACGAAATAGTATTGTAGGCGGCTAAAACCCTGGGAAAACCATACGTATACGTATATGTATGGAAACCCTAGGAATGTCCTTAGAAGTATTGTAATACATTGCTCGGAGAATTCATTCAGCCACTTATCTTCCGTTGAAAGCCGGATAATTTTGCGGACCGTCTGTGTGTCTGTGGACTGACATAAACTAGTTCTTGACTGCGATCCCACCTGATGATAAGTAGTGATGCAATCGTTGATGGTGAGGTGCACTAGTTTATTAAGAGCCTATTCACTCTAGCCTTGAAGACACCCGAATTATAATCGGACGGGAAGACCGCAGCAGACAAATTGTTCCAGTCCTTTGATGTACGCGGTATGAACGACGAGGCGAAACGCTTAGTCTGATTATCTGCTTTACAAACATTTGTCTCGTCCCACAGTTGGCTGACTTCGGCCTCTCAAAGATGGTGGAAGACAAGTCGTACTACAAAGCGTCGCGCGGCAAGCTGCCCATCAAGTGGATGGCGCCCGAGTCTATCAACTTTAGGAGGTTCACCTCGGCTTCCGACGTGTGGATGTTTGGTACGTATCCCTTGTAATTTCCGCTATAAACTTGAAACGTGTGTTGTAAACACTTGAGAATACACTAGTAAACACTGAACAAAGGCGGACTTAATGCTTTAGGCGTTTTCTACCAGTCGACCATAGGGTGGTGCAGAAATATAACATAGTAGGTGTACCTAAATGACAAATAAATGCACCAAGTGCAACCCTATTTTATGTCCAGACAAACTCTGTCCATTTTAGGTTACCTGGAAGAGATCGCAGAATGCGATAAGACCGCCAATGTATGTTTTTAAATTTAAAGCTCAAATCGTATTATATATTATCTTGGTATACAATAACTTACATATAAATAAATAAAAAACGAATACAATAATAAATACATACAAATAAATCAATATTATTATGAGAAACGAATCCAACAAATCAACGCTGTAATGATTCTGCGTACATTGATAGATTAATGTGTTCATGATGATAGATGTTTACCGTCTTATTATACTTATGTTCCTCCAATAGGGGTGTGCATGTGGGAAATCCTCATGCTCGGTGTAAAGCCGTTCAGCGGCGTGAAGAACAACGACGTGATCGGCAAGCTGGAGAACGGCGAGCGCCTCGCTCTCCCTCCGCGCTGCCCGCCGCGCCTGTATTCCGTCATGTCGCGCTGCTGGGCATACGAGCCCAGCCAGAGGCCGGCCGCGCACCAGCTCAAGGAGACGCTCTTGTGAGTAGCATTTTAAGAACCTATTTATGAAAGCCAAGGATCCTACAATCCGAGCATCGATTATGACCCAAAGACTCGTGTTACTGGATTTGTCACTTTTCTATAGCCTTTGATTTCGAGAGCGTAAATATTTTATGCCTGTAGCAACATCTAGAATACCACATAGGAATTGAAAATCATATCGAAATCCTGCATCGCGCTATTAGAGTTCTCCCGCGATTAGAACAAATACAACATTCCGAAATCAACTATTGGGCAGTTGCCTGGCCCAGACATAACATCAGCTCTGGTCAGGGAATATCCTCCCATCCAATGTAGTTATGTGAGACTATACTACACGTTACAAATGAGAATAGGACCGATTCCTATGTTTTGACGTCTCGTCGTACTGTCAAATGGAAGAAATTTTGGCAAAATTGAAGAACTCAGAGATGAGTAAAATTGAAGAACTGGATTCTGACTAAACTTTTTTCGTTCACAGTTCATAAATAAATTAAATTTTTTGTAAATTAATTAATGTTTAAAAATTTATTTCCTTTGTTTGATTTGACAGTTAATCGTGACGTCACAACATGGCGATCGATCCTATTCTCATTTGGAACGCATTGTACTCTGTACGGTAAACCGCTAAAGCTGCCTTTCATTTCCGTCACATTGCATCATTTCCTTTTTTTCTCATACAATGTCTTCTCTTACAGCGAGATCCTACAAGAGGAGCGTAGTTCGGCGTGGGAGACGATGAGGCGAGAGAACAGACGCGTGGCCGCCGCCTCCTTCAGCGACGAGCCGCCGCCCAAGCCGCAGCGGCCTTCCAATAATATTGCAGGTAGGGTTCTACTTTGCCAATTATCCCAATTATCAACTTTAACGTAGTGTAAATTAGGTTAAATTTAGAACGACAAGTACTATTAATTCATTAAACCCCCGTTGTCTTTCTATTGTGTCTCTTATTACGGTATTCGAAAGGTTAAAGAGATTTAAAAATGTATGAAATTAATATCTATGTATCCGAGCCAAACTTTATAACTGGTTCGTTTTACACATAAAGGTTACCCTTTACCTAGCCTCATCAAAACTTATTAAAGTTATGTTTGCTTAGGAATAGAAAGAAAAGCTGGTTCAGTCATTGTATTAAGAAAACAGCCTGACCTTCATCATAACTTTTGAGATATAAAGTAACAACGAAATTAGTACCAGGATATAAATTGTCTTGGTACCCAATCTCATCCAAATCTGTTCAGAGCGCTCATACGCGTGAAGTAACAAACACACTTACAGCTTTTATAATACGAGTGTGATTTTTTCAACAGTAAGCGACACAACACCCCAGCCGGCCGGCGGCAACGCGGCCCAAACCTACATCGTAGCGCAGAACCCGCTCGTGCTCGCCCACCTGCTGCGGGAGAACCAGGCGCGGGCCATCCACCCGCAGGCCTACACCACACCCGCCTCGGTATTCAACACCGTCTCCGTAGACTTCGCCGAGACCCTACCAGAAACCCAGGACATTGTCGAAAAGATCATACACCCCCGACCCGACGAAAAGATCGATATCCCCCTCCAAACTGCCCCTATCCCTGCTGCTAGCTTACAGAAACTAGATCCTATCGTACCCGCCCCGACCCCTTCAGAACCCCCCGATGAGACGTTGACAGTTGTAGTAGGTGCGAGGGAGAGTTGTGACAATCTTTGCCAGAATATCCCCGTGTCCCCCCGCGAAACGTCCTCCCCCTCTCCGGCCGTTGAGCCGGAAGTACCCGAAACTTACGCTAGTCGCGTTCGGTCTTTAGAGAGAAACACTAGAGGCACTTTGTCCAGTGCTGAAAGAGCTCCGATCCGTATGGGCTCTTTAGAACGTAATGCTAGGGGAAGTGTGTCCCACCGCGGTTCACCAGTTCCTATCGCGCCGTTTACGCGACAGCATTCCGTACCCGCGTCTCCTCCCCCCAGGACACGTAGGGACCAAGATGTAGGACAGTTCGCCGTGCAAGGAGCTCTTAATGCTCAATTAGCAGCCAGTGTGATGAACAAGATGCGCACACAACCAGAACCAGCTTTGGTTGAAGAGATATACGACTTTGGAGGCGATAATGTGAAGAGTTGCGTGGCAGTTGCCGCGCAAAGAGCTATGGCAAGACCGCAGTATAGACGCGAAAGCAGTATGGCGGCATCTCATCCTTCATCAGCTTATGGTGTCCCTGTAGGAGTCGTCCAAGGTGTCCCGTACTCCCCCGGACAGGCTCGACCCTCAAAAGTTCCGCCAGGTTTTCTCCGCTCAGCAAGCCCACAGCCCTTCCAACCGGTCCAAGTTTTTGCCTCTCAACCTATGGGTGTGGTACCTCCAATGTCGTATGGAGGTCAGCAGATATATACGCACAGTGTGTCTGGGGCACAGCCGATGATGTATAGAGCTCAGGTGGCGAGCACTCAAGCGCCACAGCTCGCCGGACCGGCGTACCGTCCGGCGATGGTGCAAGCAGCTGACACGTCGGTTATCTTCGCCTCGCGGATGGAGTGTCAGCCAGCGGTGGTGCCCGCCGCGTGTCCGGGCGCGTCCGGGGCGGCGTCCGGGGCGCCGTCCGGGGTGCCGTCCGCGGCGCCGCCCGGGGCCGTGCACGGCGTGATGGCGGTGCACGGCGCCGTGCAGGGAGTGTCGACGGGAGTGTCGCACGTCCACGGAGTGGCACAGCCCGTGCAGGTGATTGGAATGTGTTCGCGTAGATTTGTTTTTGGAAGGCATGGATTAAATTATGTTTGTTTATAGATAATGCAAAACAGTAAAATCGTATTTTGTTACCATTTTAATTAAGTTAAGAATCACAAAAGAAACTAGATTTTTATCATATTACTTAGATGGATATTAAAGTACCGTAAACTCAGGTTACTTTGGCCCAAGTTCGTTAACCAATCAAAACACAGTAAACACAATGTCCCGTGCTCCTATTGGCTAATAAGCTTGAAGCAAAGTTAGCTCCCGGGCGAAGATAACCCGATTTTACTGCACCAGAATATATACAATATTATTTTTAGTTTATTGCGAAACCTATAGTTTTTTCAAAATCAGTAAATAATAATAAGAATAGTTCAGTTCAGTTCAGTTCAGTTCAACTATTTTACAATATTACATAGTGTAAAATAGTTTTTACACCATGTAATATTTTTTCTCAAAAATATTTAAGAAGGTCACAGTCAGTTGGACACCACCGACACTAAGTACAACTCAGGTCACGGCAAGTCACAGCTGGTATTAGACGCCAGAAAACAGCTGGGTGCAATTGCAAAACAACCCTTCAGTCGCCTGGATGGCCCGGTGACCACGTATTTTTGCTGATATAACAAGCTTATAACTTTGTGATTTTTCATGATAGTTATGAAATTTTGTACATAGATTCTTTACATAGAAATATTAGAGACGTTTTTCGGGTTTCGCATATTAATACTAAAAGGAATGTTGTACTACGCGTTCAAAATGAGAATAGGACCGATTTCTATGTTTTGACGTCTCGTCGTACTGTCAAATCGAAGAAATTTTAGCAAAATTGAAGAACTCAGAGATGAGTAAAATTGAAGAACTGAATTCTGATTAAACTTTTTTCGTTCACAGTTTATAAATAAATAAAAATTTTCGTAAATTAATTAATATTTAAAAATTTCTTTCCTCGATTTGACAGTAAATCGTGACGTCACAACATGGCGGGCGATCCTATTCTCATTTGGAACGCATAGTATATATTTTGTTTGATAAGAATGTAAATACATAAAATATATTATCAAGTTTTGCACGAACCATAAACAGCATTATAGGCAGCAAAAGTAATTAGTAGTCCATGTGTGTGTAGATACTAGAGTATGCATGCTTGTTACGATTAGAAACGCGTGAAGAGTGAAGCATAAAAGTGGTAGTGTATATGTTTAAGTTAATTGTAATCATCAAAAAATAACAGTGTAGGGAGTTAATTTTATCGAAGAAAAATGGTCAATATCGATAATACAACATGCAAATGGAATAATGCACAGCCCAATTAGAAATTAAGTTATAATCATAATTCTAGCACTGGAATTTTGTTTTAAGAATTTAGTTATCTTAATTGTAGATAAATAGTATTGGTATCAACGCACTACAATGCGCACGCATATACAAACACTCTGGTGGCGTAATCAAGATATATCAAAAATTTATTAAAATACATAGAAATCTTATAGGATAAAAAATACCAATCTATACTAAAAATAAAAAAAAAAATAATCAAATCTATTCTAATATATCTTTTATCTATAAAGAGAAAAGATTTCTTTTCTTTTGTATTTTGAACTCAAGACCTACTAGACAGATTGTCAAAACTTTTATTTTCGTCAGGAGAAAGCTACTTTTATCACTAAGCAGGTAACGTAGGTCAAGCAGGCAAAGCTGCTGGCAAAATCTAGTTTTCAATATACATAGTTGAAATCGATTCAGTAATCGGTTCTTTCTGGAAGTGCATTTATTGTGTTACATGTTGTATATCCATAATCATTTACAAAGTATGCAAAAACGAGATAATATCCTTTTCATCCCCCCATCTCGGAAAGAGTATTTTTGCTCTTCGATATCTGAGAGCAAAAGCCGTTTTTATTCTCTAGAGAGATAAAGTAAATTGAATTTAGAACATCGCGTGCACTAAGTTTATGAATTCAAAACATCATTAAACCTATTTACTTCTACCTCTATGGTACCAAATAAGTCATATAACTTTTTTTTTAATTTGTAAAAAGCTCAGACTCAGAACCTCCTTGGTGTACTTCTTTTGCATTATTTTAATCATTTCCTCGCTGAGGTGGGATGAAAAGTTACGTGTTGCACTCGAGTGCAAAGATTTTTCACCTCGTGCTCTTTTGATTCTCTCGCTAACGCTCAGGATTCTAATTTTTTAAATCAGTCGCTGCGCTCGTGATTCAATTTTAAAATCCTTCGCTTGCTCGGTCATCAAAATTGAGCACGCGGTTAAAAAGCAACTTTGCACTCTTGTGTAACAAATACATATTTTTTAAAGTACCTATATCAATTAAGTTTTTAATCAAGTGCAACCTTCAATGATAGATTTTTGATGACTGATCTAAAAGTTGTTGGGGCTACAAGTAACCACGCGAGTACGCCCAAACTAAATAAAAAATATTAATTCCACAATATGATGTAAATATCCAATCCTATTCCTAGATAATATTACGGTGTATGACGGGTGTATGTGTTATCTTTATAATTACTTTTTTCAATTATTTTTCTTTTGTCTTTGGTTTTGTTTTCAGATTTTTGTGTCGTTTGGGTTTCTCCGGTAGAGTGTCGGTTTTTATTTTAATTTATTATTTTATTTTAGAATTCATTTGGGAATTTTTTTTTCACAAATGATTTTTTTTTTTTAAATACGAACTAACATTGTGGTTGTAATTATTAAAGTTTCTCCAAAACTGTTTGGTGTACATGTCTGGTTGATAACATTTTACTTTTATTTACTAAAAATATGATAATATCTTGTACAAAATCTGGAAATTGGCGATGTCACTAACAGCAATGTTAGTTCTTTGAAAATGTGTAAAAATAAGTCTCTTTTAATGCACGCTCCAGCTTTATTTTTCACGATTTTACCAAATTTCTTTTCACACAATTATCTTTCAATACCTGCTTATATGTAAACATATACAGGCGATTATAGCGCTTATTCCTTATGCAACAGAGTCCGGAATGCGACAGCGAACAAGCGGTAGAAAGGCGACTGTTAGCCGAGTTAGCTCGACAGCAGCATCAAAGTGAAGAAGACAGGCGATGGTTGCAGATGCAGGAAGAGAACTTGGTAAGGATTACACCATATTTTACAACCAATGGGGATCTACTGATTTTTAATTACAGATTTGAGATAAGTTCATTCTCATAGGAATTAATAAGCTTCTAATTCGGGAGCATATATGAGCATAATAATTAGCCTTTTAATGTTCCCTCTACTGGGACTCAGGCCTTCTTTCTAGTAGAGCGAATGGGCCGTCATCCACCTAGTGCGGATTGGTGGATATCACACGTCTTCGAGATTTTGACTCTAGGCCACACTGATGTTTTCCTTCACCGTTTTGAAAGCAGTGGTGATGAAATAAATTACACAAAGTAATTCACCTGGCTGGGTTTGAATTGAAACAGCAACCTCCAATTCGTAAGTTGGGGCCGTTATTACTGGGTTACTACTGCTCTAAAGTCCTGAAGCATACTTAAATACTAATAATAATTATAAATCAAATCGGATATAAACTTTTTCTGCCATTTTACGACTTTAAAACAAGTCGTGTACAAATGTACCTTCTGTCCAGGGGCGCGTAGCTTCATCATATTCAGCCTAAGATTTTCCTGCAAACTATAAGAAAAAATAAATAAGTGCCATTTTATCTTTTAGAAAAAACGTCTTTCCAACGTGCAACTGTCAACCGAGTCTGAACCGGGAACCGAACAGAAATCAGACAGTACCAGTGAACCGAGAGTGTCTAGTCAACCACATTCAGGTAAAAGAAAATTCAAACACAACTTCCCTGTCTTGTAATCGGTTAAAAATCAAATTATCCGTAATTTTGAGAAATTTTTGGAGCGTATTGTGATCCAAATGTGAATTATTCACTAGAACCATTAATAAATAAGATATTTTTAATTATTATTATAAATAACCCATTAATAGCCTAAGCAGCAAAGTTTCTTCGCTTGCCCTTCGCATTCCAGACCATGGTAACTAACTAGAGTCCGTCTAATGAAAGCGTGACCTGAGAAAAGGAGGTTACAACCAAAAATTTCGAATGTGGTATTATTGAAATAGTAGGAGAAAAAAGTTTTGATACTAGAGTATTTTTTGTATTTATGACAATTTTAGAATAGTTGTACAAGAACTTAAATCCTAGTCAAAAACATGTGTGTAGACTTAATTATTTAGTGGGTGTATGGTAAATGTCAATAACACACAAAATGTTAGATAGTATTCCAAATTATTTCATTTTATCTGATCTCTCAAATGACGCTTTATAATATTTAAATAATATTCTTTATTTTCCATTTGGCGTTCTGGCAAGAATACCAAGTGCACAACACCGTGATAGTCAAATAAAATAGTCAACATGATTTCAACTTCATCATGTCTCGCCAACACTAATAATGTGTTTCAAGATTGTTGGGTTGGAATCGATTTAGCATAGAGAAAATTAAGATCTTTTGGGATTAGTCAAGTTGGAACATGTTTTATACCTACTCCAGTGATTGTTTCAAATGATACGGATCGACTCGTGACACACAAAAAGTTCAGCAGCTGCTGCAGCAGCATCTCTCTCAAACTTGAACTAGGATTTTCGCGATTTTAACTTCAGTTGCAGACTTTCATGCACTACCAGACAGAGTGAGGCAAATCTTTCATTACATCTCAACTGCTTTTGAACGCATTCTACCACTCACTAGCATGTGTTTTTGATTAAGTCGATTCACCAAAAGCCTTCTTTGTTCGATGTTTTTGTCCATTATGAAATTCGCAATACGTCAGATTATCTAAAAATATAAGAAAAAAAAATCATTATATCCTTAATATAACTATCTAATAATATTAGTCGACAAGGATCAAGATTATAACGTCATACTAAAAATCAGAAATCGTATGTAAACAATGTTGGTTTTCATTGAAAACACCTTCTTTCTCTTCTTGTTTTTGTTTGAACTTATTAACCAAAGTGTGTAGCAGTTTTTGCACGTTACTGTTTATTGTTTTTCCCACAATTAAGCAATTATTCTTGAAAAATAAACATCGGTTTCCAAAAACTGACAATTGCAACCATAGACTCTGACGTGATTTTTTTCGGCAAAACAATGTTGCCAATTTAATTTAAAAAAAAAACTCCAGGTTACGCTTTCAGTAGACGCACTCTATTTACCTTAACCTTTCAATCGTGGGAATTACAGACACAATAGAAAGACAATAGCCGGCGTTCGCTTGGGGTTTAATGAATTAATCGGCCTTACTAGGCGCGTGGAATACACGACTCGAGCTTGCTCCTTACTGGGCCGTTACTCGCCGGTGGGAAACCTTGAGTTTACAGTTATTTAACAAAGTATTTTGTATTACAGCGGCGACATCTGCTGAAACAAGTCCAGCTAATACTGTGTCTAAAGAACGACCACCCAGTGAAGAAAAGGTAAGCCCCTAGTGTTTCAATGTTTTATAAGTCCAGTGGGTATTCCATATGATTTTATGCTTTCCTAATCATTGTTCTCAGTATAATTTTTAGTCGGTAATACACTCGGTATTTTGCACAGGTAATGCCATCTAGCGGTCAAACTTAAATATGACTATCGAAAGGAGGGGCGGCTTAAAGAAAACCTAATGGCTGCTCATGCTCATTTGATGGCTTGAAAAACTAGCAAATGTGAGAAGACAAATGCACAATGATCGATAAACAAATAAATAAATTTACTACTTAATTATGTTTGATAAAAAATATTAGATGAAACCATTATATAACAATGAAACTGGTTTTTAAAAACCGCCAATCCTCAAAAGGCTAAAGGCTAAATTTATTAAAAAATTTGGATACAATTTGGCTCACGGGTAGGTTATGTCCTGGAATAGCACATAAGATACTTTTTATCCCAGGAGTATGTTCCCATGGGACAAGGTTCTACTTTCACGTAGGCAAAGCCGCTGGCAGCAGCTAGTTATACTATAAACGACAGTGTTGTTTCTCCCAGAGTCGTTCGTCCAACACGGACCCGGTGTACTGCGCGACGACGGGCGTGGTGCGCTGCGTGATGCGGCTGGCGGGCGCGGCGGCGGGAGGCGCCGGCGCCAACGGGGTGCTGGCGGCAGTCCGAGCCGTGGGCAGCGAGCTGCGGGAGCTCTGCGCCACCGTCGACAAGGTCGTCGTGCCCTTCCCGCAACACGCGCAGAGGTAACACATACACTCTCCCCTACAAAGTGCTTTAAATCTTCTTCAACATCATTAATCTATGTTACCTTCATGTACAATGGTCTGTACTGGTCCCGGCACGAATCTTGTGCGCTCGGCATCAGAGTGGGGATCGCTTTGCGCATTCCATACATTGGCGAGCCAATCGTCGTCGTTGTTAGATACATACAGCAAACGCAGGGAACGAATGATGAGTGACGTCTAGGATACGATGGCGTGGCAAGCCAATCACTGACACTCCCTGCCCCTGTGTCTCACTTCTTACCACTAAATAGGAACGATATTTGACTTCTACGCAAGTGAAGGTCAGCGCTCAAGATTCGTGCCGGTACCTATATCCGGCCTTAACCTTTCGAATACCATAATTAGAGACACAATAGAAAGATACGAGAGAGCGAACGCCGGCGTTCGCTTAGGGTTTAATGAATTTATGCCTTAAGGCATTCTCTACCAGTCAACCTTTGGGTTAAAAAAGACAACACTGCTAGGTGTGCACAAGAAATAAATAACAGATACTTCAAATAGAATGTAATATCATTATAATTAGGAAAACTTAAAATATAACAATTATGACGCAGACCGAACTGTCAAGGGGAAGCCATTTCAGTGCCACCTCATCATCATATTCCAGCCCTAGTTCTATATTACTTGGGGACGGCGCATTCATCCACATGTATTCTCTTAACTTTTTTAGTAAATGCGTTTCATCCCTCCTCTTCACATGACTATACAAAGACAAACGATTCCTTGTCAACTTTTCAATTACTGGCATCACTTTCAAACTTCCTCTAATATACTTAAAATTTTGTTTCTATTTTGGCAGAGAGGTGGAGATGGCTCATCAAGTGCTCAGCAAGGACATGGCGGCGTTGGTTGAAGCGATGCGGCTCGCAATACAGTACCACAACACCACGCTACAGCATGAGTACACTAAGTAAGTGCAAACAATAACAAATAGCCAGATTTTTGCAAGATTCCGACTATCAGAAATTTATGTTTTTGGCTGATTAGTCGTTCAGCATTTTTTTCGCATTCAGCATTTTTGTTAAAGGTTCCTCCCCACGACAGACAGACAGAGGAGACCAGACATTATTCTTGTATAGTGTTTGTGTTCACAACCATTCAAACTCACATAAACAAGATAAATTAGACCTGAAGCATCAATCGTACTGTCAAAACATAAAAAAAAATAAGTGAAATTTCATTTTGGATGGGAAGTCATCAAATAACATCTCCTGTTCAGGGTGGAGCGGCAGAAAGTCTGACTTTTACTGACTAAATGCCATCTGTATTCTTTCAGTTACCTTTTGCATTCTAGGTCTGTGGTGGCTCTTTTAATAATATTCTACCTAAAGTTATCAAAAAATAAAAGGCCTGCTTTGACATTTGTATTTTGACTATTTAGTGGTTTGTCCGGTATAGTGTAGCTACTACTAAAATGGCTACTACTAAAATAGTTATTACTAAAATAGCTACTACTAAAATAGCTATTACTAAAATAGTTATTACTAAAATAGCTATTACTAAAATAGTTATTACTAAAATAGCTACTACTAAAATAGCTATTACTAAAATAGCTATTACTAAAATAGTTATTACTAAAATAGCTACTACTAAAATAGCAATTTCTAAAATAGCTACTATTATAATAGCTTCTACTACACTGGACCCCTAATTATTATTTTATTGTTTTTACAGTTTAATTCCCAATTACATTCTAGGGTCTTTTGTCAAAAGACGTACGGCTATGCGCCACCGGTATATGGTGGATATCCCACCAACACGCACAAAACGTTTTGGGAACACATTCATTGTGCGTGCGGCTAGGGAGTGGAATTCCTTGCCGGAGTCTGTGTTTCCTGATAGCTACAACCCGGGAATCTTTAAGTCGAGAGTGAATAGGTTTCTTCTAGGTAAGCGCGTTCCATCGTCGACCGCATCGTCGCTTTTCATCAGGTGAGATAGCGGTCAAGCGCGAACCTATCAACAATTTAAAAATGTCAAAACGAGCCTTTTATTTTGTAACGAGAAATTAAGATCACAATTCTATAAAAATACCATGTTAAAATATAGTTACACCAATGTGAATGTTGGCAGGAACATGCTGGCAGCGGCACACATCCTCGCCATGGACGCCAAGAACCTGCTGGACGTGGTGGACTGCATCCGCGCGCGCCACCCCGCCGTGGACTGGCGCGCCGCGCTGGCCCCCGCCAGCCCCAATGCGCAGGTTAGTGTCGCATGCTGACGACCAGGTAAGTTCACAACCTACACTTTTCTTTATAATATTGTGCTGATCAAAAATTGGTTTGTCGATCGGAGATTTGATGTTTTATAACGAAAAAGAAAACAATTATAATAATAATAATATAATATTCCACAACTATCACACAGCGCCGTCTAGTCCCAAGCTAAGCAGAGCTTGTATTATGGGTACTAGACAACTGATAAACATACTTAAATATTTCTAAATACTAATACTAATACATAAATTATTATTATTTATTGTACACCACATGAACAAAAGAGATACAGGACAAACATTATTCAAAATAAGTGTACAATGGGCGGTCTTATCGCCCAGGGCGATCAGGGGGGGGGGGGGTGTATATCTACAGTGTTACACTAAAAACACACACAACAACTAAAACACACACACACTAAAAACACTAGCAACTTCTCAGGACTATGTTACTAACATCATAAACAACACCTTTTGTTCTATGACTTTTAAAATGTATCACAATATTTTAGTTCATTAAATTTTCAAAACAAAAATAAAAATATTTAAATTGAATGTTTTAAATATTACGAAGTCTATGCGAAGCAAGCGATAGTACAATAGCGGAGGGGATCGGGCGGTGGCGGTGCTTGATGCGCTTGCGTCACGTTATATGGACGAAGGTAGATATAGTAAAATACAGAGTTGAAATATGTTAGGTATAAATAGAACAACGAAATCTTGAAGGTTTGTTTTTGGTAAATGAATTATGTTTTGTAAAAAGTCATAGAGCAAAAGTTGTTGTTTATGATGTTAGTAATTCAGTCCTGCAAGGTTGTTAGTGTTATACAAATAACCCTGTATATAATTAAGCCCTTATGTTTGCTTCTTTAAGGGTGAGTTGCACCATTTAACTATAACGACAACCAAACTATAACCAGCCGTGAAACGGCCGCCTATTGGTCAATTCGACGAATTGACAACTGTTAAGGCCCAAGCGCCCGAAAAGTGCCATAAAACAGTTACTTTCTGTAGCCTACTCCTCGTTAACGGCCAGGTTAATAGGTTTGAAAAAAATATATGTTTATTATAGATTCATGAACAACATTATCAACATTTGATTTTTTCGTGCTATTAATACTTTTGTCTAAAAAAAATATTTAGCAATTTCGCAACTTTTCGCAACTTTTTCCTAATCCTTCGAAACGGCTTGGATCTTTAGAAACATTTTTACACATAAAAAATGGTGGTTAAATATTCTTCAAAGTGAACATTGCATATGTAAATCAATCAATATTTCGCAGAGAAAATGGATTTAAAGCGCTTTCCGAGCGCTGCTGGCCGCAAATAAATGCACAGATTTGCGTACTGCCGCCTAGGCGGGTGCGAGAGGTGCGTCCACATAATTTTGGCCAGATTGTTCAAGGGACTATAAGCCTTAACGGCTTTGTTATGGTTATAGTTAAATAATGCAACTCACCCTTAGAGGTATACAGAATAGCATGTGAACTCCCATAAATCTCAGTTAAAAAGGGAAGATCCTCCGACCAGACGGGTGTTGTAACTGTATGACCGATATTATTATTATTAGGGTATTAGAGCGAAATGTTGATTTCGCTCTTAAATCGCGATGCAGGATTTTGAATATTAGTTCGTATGTGGCGTGATAGATGTACACATTCAAATAAATCTATATTGAAACCACTTGCTGTTTTCCCATGACTATGTAGACAAGTGGGTACATAAAACACAACCCTTTTTTGATCAGCGCAGTACAAATTTCAATAGATTAAGTGTAATAGTACATTTTAGACAAAGAGTTAATATCTTTTTTTGAAATTGAATGACTTTTGATGGATTTTTAAATTATTAATATAGTTTTTTTAATAGAAATTTCTAAATGTAGATTCACCAGCATGTTTTAACGATTTTATTAACATAATTTTTTTCTTACATTTGCATGCAGCGTTCCCTCAGTAGTGGGTAGTATGTAGTCAGTATCCATTTCCTACTTTTTCTAAGCACGTGTGAAACATACAAGCTTTAAATCAATTCAAAAGGAATAATCTATTCTTGCAGGTCGCCGTACCTCAAAACCAGACACTGACTTCGCAAAACCAGGTGTTCGCGGCTCAAAACCAAGTATGCGTCCCCCAAAACCCGGTGCTGAGCAACCAGTCATCGGTGCAAGAGGATGAAGCACCCCCTCCGAAGCCCGACTTTAAGATTAACCAACCAGTGACCACCAGCCAGCTGACCGTCACCGAGCAACCGCCCAAAGAACACAGCAGTCTTCCCGCCGCACCGAACAGAGTCTCCACTCTCATACACAACTACAACCTCTATGGCAACGTGAGAGAACCACAACACATATATGGCAACACTGAAGCATCATCCTTCCAATACTCCTCTTCAAGCTCTGATGATGTCAAAGTAGATTCAGCCCCCATGGAATCCGTCAAAAGCCGAGTCCAAGCATTAGCTGGCAAACTGGACTCCCCACCAATATACTCCGTCAGCAAAAAGATGATCCCTCTAGATCAGAACATTGGTCACACCGACCAGGGGTGAATGACCTATTGACGTTTTTCGCTTGTAGTGGCAATTTTTATTTTACGTCATATGACGTCGACAGCTTTACATAGGCTATGACCTAATATTAGAACAACTAGTGTACTTACCCGGATATGCTCATAGATATTTCGTTTGCCGCTTGAAGTCTATAGTGCGACGCTTATTTGGAAAAGACAAATTAATGCTCAATATTAACTGTAGCGAATTAAGTGAGCCAAATAATTGTCGTTGTATCCATCCATTCGCATTCGTTATAAATCGGAGTTCATATACCAATTATTAATGTTGTATTCTTGTAAATAGCGTGGTTATAAATTGGTTAGTGGGAAGGCAAAATGGATAATAGGATAAATTGAATACCTACCTACATCTTTAAATAAATATAGTGATTAAAGAATTCATTGTCTCCTATCCGAAAGTTCTAAGAAGTCAATTTACCTTAAAATCTAAATTAATTATTTAAGCTTATGCCTAAGTAAAAATGGCCTAAATTATACAAACATTATGCCTTTCCACTGTCGATAACTTAATTTGTATTTAGCTGCGAGTCATAACTAATTTCTGCTTTGTAATAGAATATGAATTGAAACGCTTTTCTATAAGTTAATTGGCAATAAAGTCACGCTATTTACAAACATACAACTTGTATATTATATGTTGATCATCTAGTGATATCTATCTACATATCATCAGCATTGTTGTGCTTCAAATAAATATGTCGTGTTGCCTCTTCGTGAATATTATTATCCGACATATCTCTGTTCGTTCGACACATCATACATCTCTCATACATAACGTCATTCAGAACTGTTGATTGTGAAATCATGATAATATTGATTTGTGATATTATTGCCAATAAAATTTGAATACTTTTAATAATAAGGACGGCTACGTAACGCAGTACAGTGAGCACATTCCTCAATCTTGCACCTAATGAGTAGGTTTTGTAGTTATTTTCATACAAATTTTATATTTTTGGTGTAATGGTGTTGCAGATTTTATACTCAACCAGTACTGGTGCATATGTGTAAGAATGAATTCTTCCATAGAACAATAATATGTCTAACTGATGTCGTTTAAAATCGATTAGGAAGTATTAATTTTTTAATGTAAAATGTATTATTGCAAGTATAATGTGTATATTTTTCGTTAGGTAAGGTGCGTTTACAAGTCACAACTTATTGTAACATTGTGCATTTAATTCTTTATACATTCTCACACAGTATTCAGTCGGGATTTGATTTATTTTTTTTGTAAAAATGTACAAAACAATTTGTCAATAATTATTTTAATTATTATCCAAAGTTTTTATTATAAGCTTAGATCTCAGATGGTTTTTGTAGCGTACGTTAAATCGGTTAGTTTTGTAATTATGAAATCAGAATTTATTTATTGACGAAACTTCGGTTTATTTGTAAAGTTGATTTTCCTAATATGTTTAGTGATAAGCAGGATATCATTCCAAAGTATAATGGTTATAGTAAGCAGTACGTAGTCCATATATTATTGTAGTGAGCTGCCTGAGATTATTTTCCAAATATCTGATAATGATGGACCGGTTTTTGTTTACGCATTAAATAAAGGACAAGTCAATCATTAATTTTTGTTTTATTTCTTCACTTCGTTTACTTACAAACCTTTTTACTAGGGTTTTAAAGTTTTGCAGATGCTTTTTTTAAAGTGAGCATTTTTGTTCGAGATGGGAGTGTCGGACTTTTACTGACTAAAAATCACCTCTGTCCCTTCGATGCCTTTGCATTCCAGGGTCGCGATAACTCTTTTGAATAATCCCTGTCCTGGCTGGGACATTGGTTGATGCATCAACAAATTCAAAGTCCTGGCTGGGACATTATGCATCAACAAATTCAAAGACTTACCTACATTGACACTCGTGGCACAAATAGGTATAGAAGACAATCTACATACAAAGCGCGCTCGAGCAACGCACACATAGACAACGCTCACGGATATGATATCTCGGCTCAATCGCCCGGTCGCACTTGTACATTAGGCGCAACGCGCTGACCCTAGCGCGATCGCCTAGCGTAGATATAAAAAGTGAAGTACATACATGAGATTGACTTCTGTACCTATCTATTTTGTGCTTTAGGCTAATGTAAATCAATACATTGATCACTCGTTTGCAAGTGAGGCTGCGAAGCGCGGTGTTCGATTCCCAGGTCGGGCAATAATAAGGAATTGTTCAGGGACATCCCAGAGTTGGAAAGTTGGCGGTATGATACCATACTTCGTGCCTCAGCACGTAAATATAGGTGGTCAAAAGTAGGTTTCTCCCTCAGAAAACAGAAAGGAAATACTTTCCGATGGGTACTACGAGTGTCGCCGCTTGTCTCCCACCTTTTAACTCCACTACAGGCAATAAACTAATACAAACGCGCATTACGCAATTAACAAACCACGCACACTGAGATCGCAGGTTTGCTATTGGTTGTGTCAATTATGAGCATGATCAGATTTTGAAGCACGCCTGCCCCTCCCACAAGGCCATTCTAACCTCTTTCATCTTTTCTGTGGTTTCTATAATATACAAACTACATCCCCGTTCAGGGGTTAATTTTGAAAAATCCTTTCTTATTCTTTTAATCTTTTCTTTTAATGGTGCCCCGCTCTGGGGCGGAGCGGGAGATAGTGTCAGACTCATACTGACTAAACGACCCACTCTGTTCCTTCTAGCCCTCATACCGGGGCTCGAGCGCCCTTTCGGATAACCCTGGCCCCAGTAGGCTTCGACCCGGCTGGGTCCCTGCTGTTGCTGACAACTCCTTGAGGGGGAACAGTGCGCGCCGTCTATTCTTTTGATCTAAGATCCGAATGAAGAAATCTCTTCCCTCATCTGTTAAAATAAGATAAATATTATAAGCTAGATAGTGCGTTCATTAAGACATTGCGAATAGGTTTCCTAGCTAAATCTGTTGCCAATGATGTTATACAATAAAATTTGTTGTTGCATTTTTGACATCAATTAAGTACCTACCCGTCATTTGTTATTTGGGAAAGTCGAGCATCAACTGAAAGAATGTGCCCCAAGGAACTGAAAAACTATAGGTTGCCTCATTTTTTTTTGGTGCAAATAGGAGGGTTGCCTCGCATAAAGAGGAGAGTAACTGGCCATAATTCACCCTAATCTGTTATTTAATCGATTTTGTTTTCATGTTAATTAGTGTTTTATAGTCTAATAGAAGCTATTAGTAACGATAGAACTAAATTTGCAAGTATTTGGATAAAGTCGAAAATATAAAATGTTCACGATCTCAGATAAATTTTATTGTTTACATCGTTTGCACCAGATTTACCTAGGCAACCTATTCGGAATATCTTATAAACGCATTAGGTTGAAAATCATTTAAAATGACCATTTTGGTTGCAATATTTGTCCACACTCGCTGGTTGTAGCAATATCAAAAACACTATTACAGAATCAAACTGCACTATAAAAGTACCTTGCACAACCATTACGTAAAAAAGTTCCCTCAACATCGTTATTGGGCTAGTTCTGTAAAAGTCATGAAAACTCTTCTGCAGTACTAAATAGTACCATAGTGACTCCTGGCGCAGTTGCAAAATAAATTCTAAATAGCTTTATTAAAGAGTTTGTGCTATTGCTACGAGATTAAAATGTGACATAAAAGCGCTAAAATTAATAATCAATGGACTCTGTGAAATATGGCTGCTATTTTCTACCATGTGCTAATGAAATATTAACAGCACGGCTGGAGCCAATCTGTACTATAGCAGCCATAATCAGGAGAAGTTTATTAGTTAAATTTTATTAAAACACGAATTATGAGGGCGCATCGTCAGAAATCAGCGTTTGGTTGTTTGGGTGGAGTGTGTATGGAATAGGTAGGTACTCACTGGGTAGTGATGAATAAATAATAGTAGTTTATGTGACTAGGGGATAAAGCAGTGTCTTGATCACACGTACCGAGTAAACGGGCGAGACAGTACTCTCGGCCGAGTACTCGGTACTGTAAACCACCGCCGAGTGCTCGGCCAACCATTTATCTCTACAAATCGCTTACATCACTGTCTAGGCCGAGCAACATTTTACTGTCTCGCCCTTTTACTCGGTACGTGTGATCAAGGCATAAGTCGCGGGCGGCCTGTTGAATTCCGAACGATAGTGAGGGATTTTTAAAATTAACTCAGCGAGTCCAATGACCTGTAGGTAGTTAATACGCAACGCCGACTACTACCTACAAGTCGTTGAACTCGTTCAGTTGACGTTTTCTTAAAGAAATGAATTTCGTACATGCGTAAATTACTACGAGTTTTGAAAAAAAAGGTACTTTATTTTTTAATTTTATCTTTACAAATCGATAGTGTTTCATACACCGGATCGACCCTCGACGGGATTAAAACGATTACAATTTTGCGGTGTATATGTGAGTCACCCACAAGCGTAATGATTTTATCGATACAATTATTTTCACAATTGCAAGTTATGGCAGAGTTCATGAATGTTTTGTAGTACGTCTTTTTTATTAGGTACATGTTACGTTAAGCCACAGTGGCAAATAACGTAAAGCATTTTGTTTTCTTGGGGCACACTCACGACGACACGATCACAACACGAACAAGTGTGATAAAAAAGATCTCTGGAATCGTTTACAGTGCATAATAGCACTATAAATAAGTTTTGGTTACTTTTATAGTGCAAATCAGTGACATAAATGTTGCAGAAAGCACTATTTTAGTACTAAAAAGGGTTTTCGACACTTTTATATTTCAACTATGGAGCTGATGTATCACCGTGAGAGCCTTTATGTAATGTTTACAGAATAAATCAGTGATAAAACTAGGGCCTATTTGGGTTCTGTAAACGTTTACATCATTTTATTACCAATATTGAATACTAATCAGCACGCTCTTAATCATTTTCTGGGCTTTTATAGTACCAGAGAACAATATGATCAGCAAATCGGAGGTTTGTCAGTCTTGTCTCGCCAACGACCACGCGAGAGGCCTTCCAATCGGCTGATCATTTTCTATAAATTTCTTCTAGGGTACTGGTGAACAATTTAGAAGACAGCACCCTGTTTGACTCCTTTTTCGATGACATGTAGTTTCCTTATTTGATCGGTGTACTTATATGACAGAATGTTCTGGTGGTCGCCACCACGTACCGGAAGACGCAGCGTCGCGAGAATCCGATAGACACGAAATAAAACAATACGATAAGAATTTACGGTTTATTAACAAAATAAAAAGCAAAACTTTGCGATTTGGTTAATGTTAAGTGACACAGACTAAATAAATAGTGAATCCTAGTATCTCGAGTTTATACGAGGTTTATTCGAAATGAACATTTAGGTACAAAAAATATAAAATTTGCTAACTATTAATTATATTTTCAGAAGAATCACCGCTATACACACCAGAGAATGGATCTAAGAGATTTCGAGATTTCACGAAATAAATGCGATATCCCGATACTACAGAGTTTACATGAGTGTTACATTTCATAATGTATTCTACATATCACTAAGATCTTAGAGTTTAAATAGGAAATGATGCTATAAAAATCAATCCATACTTTATTTTCTAAGAGAGATTTTGAACATGTTCTTTGGAATTGCATGAAAAATGATTACAGTGCAGATTTTACAATTATTGCTATCGAATCTTTGTAGAACATTTATAATAGTGTCCAATGCACTCAACTAATTTATTTAGAGAGAGATATTAAACTATAAATAGGTACTAAAAGTGAATAGTAGTGTTTTAAAATGATCCCTTACTGTTAATTAATTACAAGCGGCTCTAAAATCATATATAGAGTTATTTGTACATACTAACAACCTTGCAATACTGCATTACTAAAATCATAAACAACAACTTTTTTTCTACGACTTTTTACAAAAACATTTACGAAAAACAAACCTCCAAGATTTCGTTGTTCTATCTAACACATTTCAAATCTGTATTGTGCTGTGTCGACGTAGGTAACGTCTTTATGACGCGACGCAAGAGCATCAAGAACCCCCGACGCCCGATCCCGCTCCCCTCAGCTATTGTACTATCGCCTATCGCTTGTTTTGCATAGACTTCGTAATATTTAGAACATTCAATTTAAATATTTTTTTGTGTGAAAATGTGATGAACTAAAATATGAAATTTTTTTAAAAGTCATAGAACAAAAGTTGTTTATGATGATAATAACACAGTCCTGAGGGTTGCCAGAGTTTTACATAATTAACATCAGACTTTTAGCTAAACAAGAAAGGTTATTACATTACTTTATTACATTCCAACATCCTTTTTTGGAAAGGACTTTTTAAATGTCATGCCAACGATACCATAATTTATATTAGTCGAAACTATAGATTCAATTGAGAAATTGTTTTTTTATATGAAAAATTATCTGCCGTTAAAACATTACAACCGTTTCGCTTGCGTCAAACGCTTCGAACTTATTTGGCTACTGTACCCCTAGCCAAGTTGCTAATCTGCAATCGTTAACGCTAGTAGGAAACTTCAAATGTACGGAAATTACGTCATCTCAACGCTCAGTCACGTGGTGAAAGCAAAAGATTTGAGGGCGTGGCCAACTCGAGGCGCTCGACTCAAGAGAATCAAAATGAAACGGTTGTACAGTTGCCATCACGGATCTTGAACACTTGCGCAGAAGTCAAATATTCGGTCTCTTTAGTGGTGCGAAGTGCGACGCGGGGGCGGGGAGTGTCAGTGATTGGCTGGCCGCGCCATCGCGTCATAGACGTCACTCCTCATTCCTTCACTGCGTTGCTGCATGTATCTAACAACGAAGACGACTGGCTCGCCAATGTATGGAATGCGCAAAGCGATCCCCACTCTGACGTCGAGCGTTCAAGATCCGTGATGGCAACTGTAACTTGGCTAGGGGGGCAGTTCTACAAACGCCACTGACATGAGCGATTGTTTTCGTTTTGTATTCGCGCGGTTTATGAATTTCAAGTTTAGAAAGTATTATACAGTTTTTACAATCACTTTATTTGAGTTCCACTACAAAGCAGATGTAACACATTCCAATGTTCTTGCAGTATTTGGCAGCAAATATATCGAGTCAGCCTTCTCAGCAAGTTTCGCTGAGGTAGTTTCGAAACTGCTATAAAATTCCCAGCTCTATTTTACCGAGATAGCGCCTGTTTCAATGATTCTACATATTGCCAAATTGTGTAGACAATTACGATACACAATTACACCCATTTTACATCACAATATGAATCAATTTGCGAATAATTAAAACAGTTAATAAAATTTACTCGACAAATTCCACCAAAAACTTCGTTCATAGAGAGTTGATAAAGAATGATATGGCAAAACAATACTATCTCAGTTTAGCCTGTGCTCGTGAAAGTAGCGCCTTAGGACTAGTTTTTGATCTGTAGTTATCTCAACTTATACCATCAAACAGTGAGACGAAGTCACGGCAGACCACGAAGGAGATGGCGCGACGAACTAGACATACTACCAGAGCTGGCAAGAGGAAGTCCAGGCGCGAAAAAGATGAAAGGAGTGGAGAGAGGCCTTTGCCCAGGGGTGGGACAGAACAGCATGGGCCTAGCCGGGTCGAAGCCTACTGGGGCCAGGGTTATCCGAAAGGAAACTTGAGCCCCGGTAGGAAGGCTTGAAGGAACGGGGTGGGTTTTTTAGTCAGTAAGAGTCTGACACCATCTCCCGCTCTGCCCAAGAGCGGGGGTTGTCATTAGATGATTTTCCCCACCGAAAAAAAGGGGTGGGATAGAACAGGCTAAAAATAAATAAATACCGTAAAACGGGGGGAATAAAAACAAAACTTTGGTTTGGTTTTTCACTTTGATACCATAATATAACTTCTAACAAAGCTTCGACATCTTAGAATAACCATTAAAAAATTGATATAATTAATTCATTAAACCCCAAGCGATCGCCGGCGTTCGCTCTGTCATTGTCTTTCTATTGTGTCTCTAATTGATGGTATTCGAAAGGTGCTGCAAAAAATATTCAAATATCGTGAAAATGCCATTTAAAGTTTTGTTTGTATTCACCTCATTTGACTGTAGACTTTATCTAATATTTTCTTCCTATCTATTTAACCAATAGTGACTCGCCCAAGCTTTACACCGGTGTTACCAATCTTTGAAATTCTCGGCTTTTCTCTACTGTAATAGGCTAGTGGCCGTAAAAAAATGTAATTAGTCCGTCTTTTAGATTATTCAAAAATAAGGGAAACGTATTTTTTTTTAAATATCCAAAAATGACAAAGATATAGCCCATTAAAGTTATGTGTGACGTCACGTCGTGCTACATTTTTCGCACGGGGTGACGTCACACGTAACTTTAATGGGCTATATCTTTGTTATTTTTTTGTTTAATCGAAAAAAGAAAATATACGTGTCCAATATTTTTTTATAATCTAAAATACGGACTAAATAAAATGTAACTATTTTGACCCTGGACACTACCCTTTCATGAATCACTCTGTCTATTAGTGAAAATTCCATTAAAATCAGTTCAGTAATTTTTGTGTTTCTCGCGAACAGACAGACGCGGTGGGGACTTTGTTTTATAAATAATGTAAGGATTGGGCATGTTGACTTTAATGATTGATTGTTCGACGGATCAAAAACTTGTCCTTTGGCCAAAAATAAATAACCCAAAAAGCAACTCAGAACCTTAAGAGACCACCACAGACAAAATGTTTGATTTTTTTTTGTGAAAATATCTAGTCTATCGATATTTTTCTCACAGACCCACAAATAATGATCGAAGTGTTCGTAATAATTTCCGATCATTACAAAAAATGTGTTAATATCACACTGAATTGCAAGTGTGTGACCATTTTCTGATCACAATGGCGCTAGTGAGACCAAAGATTTAGCTAATTAAAATTGACTTTAAGAGTATCATGTGATAAATGAAGCAATCGATAATTTAATTCCGAATTCGAGATAATTATCAAATTTTAGTAAAACAAACTCTATGTCAAACAAGACTAAGCTCAAATTCAATTGCAATCCATACTTTTATTTAGGATCTTTTTAATACAAGTGGTCACTTAAACTTAATGAGTGGCCATGGATTCTAATTTTCTCGAATTATGAATTCTAGTATATGGCTTCATTGTTTCAACACTGAACGTAACAAACTTCGAAGAGGCCTATAGTTAAAAACCTTTTTCATCCAACCTCCTTTGTAACCCTACGTCCCACTAGCACCATCTATCGGCACATTGCTGCACTCTTAACAGTCCAAGAAGTTAGCGGCCATGAGCAACTCCAGCGCGATTTCCGGTGCGATCGGGAACTCTGGGATCTCCGTCGAGGAGTTTGTGTAGCGGACCTTGTATGTGAAGTACATGCATACTTTTTGAAGAACGTGTGAACTGAAAAAGATAATTTTACATTACAAATAATGGTTGGTTTATAACTCTATTGTTACTTCATAAATATGGGAAAGCCTAATCAAGGCAACAACATCAAGCAACTTTATGACAAACTAACGGTAACATTGCGACATTTGAAGTTACTTTGCTCACTAAGTAGGTGGCTTTTTAATCGAATATGAACTTTATGACGCCAGACAAACGTGGAACTACGGTCATTGACCCTCCTACATTTGTTGACATTCTTAATTTAAAAAACGGAAATAAAGACATAAAGCTGTCTTGAATCCACATGTATCGTGATCCTTTACGTGATCTAGTAATGAAAAGCAGTTATTTATTCAGTCGTATTAGAGAACAAATCTGTGTGAAGATTGTCTGCTATTCCAGACCAAATTCTAGGAACCCATACAGTATAAGATAAGCATAATATAGCATAATCGGCCTTATGATGTTCCCACTTCTGCGACTCAGGCCGTATTGGGCCGTATATGGGTCGTAATTCACCATGCGGTCTAAGTGCGGGTTGGTGGATTACACATGTCTTCGAATTTATGGCTGTAAGACATGCCGGTTTCCTCACGATGTTTCCCTTCACCTTTTTGAGAACAGTGGCGATGTAATAAATTACACAAAGTAATGCGCCTGGTTGGATTTGAACTCGTAACCTACAACTCGTAAGTCGGGGCCATTACAAAGTGGTAGCAGTTAGCAGGTGTTAGGTTGTAAAATTTGGTTGGCCACTGGGCCACCACTGCTCCTAACACCTGCTAACTGCTCAGTACAGTATAACTATAAATGAAATACTTACGGAATCTCCCTAAAGTTGACTTCATTGGCCTCATTCTCGGCGAACTGGCCGGGTCCACTCAGCATAGCCTTGATTGTACCCGAGGTAAGGGCGTGCTCCCTCTTCACAATGAACTCGTGGCCGTCCGAAGAGATCAGCTTCACGTACATGGCGTTGGGGCCCTCGCAGCCACCGTATAGCTTCTCTTCGGAGACTGCAGAGCCAATGGCGCTGCCACCGCTTCCTGCAGGACAAAATAAAGGTCAAATAAACTATATATACAAATATACAAAATTATTTCTAGCATATAATGCGAACCCTGAGTATAGTTTGTTCAGAATCAGTAACTGAATCGATTCTAATAATATAATTTTTACACCATGTTATATTTTTTACCAAAAAATATTTTAAAATAGTCACAAGTTGGACACCACCGACATTAAGTACAACACAGGTCACGGCAGGTCATTGCGGGCATTAAGTTTCAGCGCTTAGCGTGAGTAAAACAACCACTCAGTCACCTGGATGGCGGTGACTATGTATTTGTGCGGTCAGCCAAGTAACTAACAAGCATTTCATTCCTTATAGTGACGTACCCATCGGTAGCTCAGCTCACCCATGGTTCAACGCTGATTGCGTTCAAGCTGAAGAGCGTAAGCATTCGGCGTTTCTAGCCTGGGTTGACGCTCGTGACTGCAAATCTCCGGATCTGAGCTCAGCAAAGAGAGCCTTTAACCGTGCTGCCAAGTCCTACAAAAAGGCACTAAAGAAGGCTCGCTTTGACCGCATTGCCCATATTGGCACAAAGCTTTCTGCACAGCCATCCGGTAGTAGAGCTTTCTGGTCCCTTGCCAAATCGGTCGAAGCGAACTTCTGTCGGCCCACATTGCCTCCGCTGGTTAAACCTGACGGAACACTGGCTCATACGGCGAGAGAGAAAGCAGGTCTCTTTGCATCTCTCTTCGCCCATAATTCTCGTCTTGATACTGGCAGTGCTACTCCACCGACTCTACCTCACTGCGACACTTCGATGCCCGAGGTTCGCATAAGGAACAAAGAAGTTCTGAGAGCACTGTGTCGTCTAGACGTGAATAAAGCTAGTGGACCCGATGGTATACCAGCGATTGTTCTCAAGGCTTGTGCGCCCGAGTTGTCTCCTGTATTGACACGCTTGTATCGCCTCTCGTTTAGGACTGGAATAGTGCCCAAGTCCTGGAAGCTTGCCAACGTGCAACCCGTGCCCAAAAAGGGCAGTCGTGCCGATCCTAACAACTATCGGCCGATTTCGGTAACTTCCATATTCAGCAAGATTATGGAGCGTGTATTGAACTTGCGCCTCATTGCATACCTAGAAGGTAACGATCTCCTCAGTGACCGACAGTACGGGTTTCGCCGCAATCGATCTACTGGGGACCTACTAGTGTACGCCACCCACTTGTGGGGCGAGGCCCTCGAGAAGAATGGGGAAGCAATTGCTGTCTCCTTAGACGTCTCGAAGGCCTTCGACAGGGTATGGCATGTTAGCCTCTTGAGTAAGCTTCCAGCATACGGCATTTCTCCTGGTCTGATTAACTGGGTAAAAGACTTCCTGAGAGAACGGTCTCTTCGAGTTGTTATCGATGGATGCTCATCAGAGCCCATGACGACTAATGCCGGAGTTCCTCAGGGGTCAGTGCTCTCTGCAACTCTTTTCCTGCTGCATATTAATGATCTGCTGATGCCCGGTATCTATGGGTATGCAGATGATAGCACAGTTGTAGAGAGATACCTGCCAGGTGCTCGGGCTAGTAAAGAGCAAATCCGGTCCGAACGAGAGGCTATGGTAGAGCGTACGAATATCTCGCTTCAGGTAGTCTCCAAGTGGGGCGAAACCAATCTGGTGGGATTGAACGCCGCCAAAACACAGGCGTGTCTGTTCAACGCCAAAAGGAGCCCGTTCACCTCGGCTCCTACTTTTCAGAATGTATCATTGGATTGGGTGTCAACTGTGACACTCTTGGGTGTCGAAATTTCCTTTAACCTCAATTTTGGGCGGTTCATTGAGTCCAAAGCCAAAGTAGCTGCTAGGAAACTAGGCGTTCTCGCAAAAGTCCGGCGGTACTTCACACCGAGACAGCTTTTAATGTTATACAAAGCACAGGTCCGATCGTGTGTGGAGTACTGCAGCCACATGTGGGCTGGTGCTGCAAAGTGCCACCTGGCAGCTTTGGACTCGGTGGAAAGGCGTGAGAAGAGGCTGATTGGTGATCCAGATTTGGTTAAGTCCAATCTTCAAAGCCTTGAGCACAGGCGTAGAGTAGCCAGCCTTTCGGTGTTTTACAGATTGCATTTTGGAGAGTGTGCGCAGGAATTGCATGACTTGATTCTGCCATCTCATTTCTACCATCGGACAAACCGACGACTTCGCCTCGTCATTTATACCGCGAACTTCGAAGGACTGGAACAGTTTGCCTGCTGCGGTCTTTCCGTCTTATTATAATTTGGGTGTCTTCAAGGCTAGAGTGAATAGGCTCCTAATAAACTAGTGCGCCTCACCATCAACGATTGCATCACTGCTTACCATTAGGCGGGATCGCAGTCAAGTACTAGTTTATAGAATAGAATAGAATCGTTTATCTTATAACAGATAAAAAAAAAAAAACAAGCTTATAACTTTGTGATGAAATTTTGTACATAGATTATTTTTCATAATAATACTAGACACGTGTTTCGGGTATCGCATATACATACTATAAAGTATAAAACTAAAACCCGACTAAGACTTTTAAATTAATATAAATTAAGGATTAAGCATGTTATATTGCACACACACTGAGACAACAAAACCACTCATACTTTTACTGTTTATGTGTTGCTTTATTCTTCTTCTTCTTCTTCTTGCCCTTGTCCCATTTTATTTTTATTTACTTTGTTATGTCAATAAATTGATTGTAAACGAGCGTTTCTCGCCATCAAACTATAAAGTTTGACGAGTTAAAAATATGTTAAACGAAACATTCGTTTAACATATTTTTAACTCGTCAAACTTTATAGTTAAAATTAATAGTTAAAAGATATGAGAGAAATAAATTAAAAAAAAAACGACACTGAAAAAGAATGAAACAAGATTTTCAAGATGGTGAAAAACAAGAACATAACAAAAAAGACAAGCCGCCGTCACACGTTATAGGTACTAACACAAACACTGAAATAACGTCTGACTACGGCTTTTCTTTTTGTTCTGTACTCTTTTTACAACAACTGTAAACATTTAAACAAACATTTTTACTGTATGTTCAACCGATTTTGACTTCTATTGCGTTGATGGCAGCTGCAGTAAACAGTTGGTAATTGTAACCACTTTTTTTCCTAGAGAAAACAAGTCAATCACTGCGCTGTTTGACTGGCTGTATCTCAAGAACCATGACAGCTAGACCATTGAAATGATGATAATGTCACAGATCGACGTCCCCGGACAATAAGTCGGTAATCGAAAAACCGAAGCGGTTACAGACTCATTGCCCGGGGACGTCAAGATGATGTATTTCTGTTGCAGCTATAACAACAAATATTAAAAACAGAATAAAATAAAAATTTAAGGAGGCCCCTACAAGCGGTACAGAGCTCTTCATGCGGGAGTCCTACTCGCACTTGGCCGATTTTTTAATTGGTTTCTACCCGTACCTGCAACGCTGCCAGAACGCTGCTCCTCGCCCACGCTGGTCGCTGACACGGCCGCAGAAGCCGGGGCTGATGCTACTTGCTGCTCAGACATGATTCTGCAATCAACATGTATTGAATTGAATATCATTTATTTAATAAAAGTGGCACATTTAAGTTAAAACACATAAAAATAATTATAACCCATACATTCCATTGTCGCCTGAACTATGTTGAACCCGTATATCAGGCTAAAAAGTACTAAGAACCATAGATAATAAATTAACAATCATCAAATTCACATTAAGTCATTGCTCCCAACGGTTATTTTTAGCTACCTTTAACAGTTATTACAGATAATCAGAAGCCAGGAATTCTGACACCAATCTAGCCAAAGATCCAATAATTGCATAACACAATAGTGTTAAGTTACTGGGTTTGGCAGGCAGTTGCAGACTGGAAGCCGATCCCAAAAGTTGGGAAATGGCTATAGGCATTAATTGTAATGGGGGATAAGCCTATTGTTAATGTGGCAATCGGGATTATTTATGAACGCTGCCGAGCGCTGTCCATCACCAGTCACTGAAACCCCCGAATACCCGTTCGTGCAGCATAGGAAATCAAGACAAGCCGCCGTCAGTCTCTATCCTACACTAAATACCTACTTGATACAAATCACAAAAGACCCTGAGATTGATTTTTTTTCAATTGAAACATGCTAAGGATAATTGCTATCAGCATTTTTACATATTGGTGATACATTTATGATAATATAGTAAGCAATCTTTGGCTGTTCATTGTACATTGCCCTTTGGACTCAAACAATTTGTAACAAACATGACTGTTTCCAATATAATAAAATTCTATCTGTCAACTTAGCTTTTTCTTGTGGCATCACTCCTATGGCCTATCTCCAGTTTTGGAACAACAAGTATGTAGCTGATTGCAATTGGTGATAATATAGCTTTCTGTGTGTGAAACATACTCAGAATTGGATCAGTTCTTCCAGAGATTATATTTTAAATAGTATTATTGGTTCATTAAAAGTCAAATCTGTAGACACTTCCAGCAAAAGAGCTGGATACAAGTACAGTATATATTTGGAGGGCTAATATAATACATATACACTAGACATAATCAAAAGAACACTAAGAAAGCCATTATGCAGCATTTCATACTATTTCATTGATAGTAGGTAATTAATAAGTAACAAATAAGTATAATTTGATAATCCATAATTTAATTTATAGAAAATTATAATCTTTTCAATGGAATCATGTTTAACAATTAAACAATATTGAGGTATAACGAACATTGCAATATTATTTTTTTTATTCCAACCACTATAAACAGCTATATTCTATTCTAAATATAGAATATGACCTCTCAACACTGGTATTGCATTATAATATAGCACAGTACCATGTAATAATCAAATATATAGAACCTACATCAAAAAAATTGCCAAACAATAGTCCTCCAAATAAAAATGCAGAGGACACAAGAGCCTCTGATGCCAATTAACTTTGTCGTCTTACTAAAGTAACTGTACATATATTAAACAATTACCTGTTATGTTTGTATGCTCCTACAATTTACGATGTAAGTATTTAACAGCTGTTTTGGCTTGAAATCGCCAAAATTATTAAATAAAAACTGAAAGTTAGGTTATCAGAATCAGAGTGATTGACAATTTTTGACAGTGTAATGAATGAATGAAATTATGATAATCGCACAGATTACACAGAGTGACAGAGCAGTAGTGAATGAATGAAAACTAAAATTTTTAAGTTTTCCCTTTGAATGAGATACGAGGCTTTTCATTTAACAAATCGTTATCACAGAGTAATGAAAATAATTATTTCCGCACTTCTATAAGCAGATTGAACCGTTTTGAATTATCTACTAACGTTTTCAGTTTCCAAAATTCAGATTTCCAACCTAGTCTGCAAGTGAAAATAATTGATAGCTTCAACCAGCTCTATTTGAAGCTCAATCATTTATTTTGCATTAACGCATGTTTCAACAAACGCAAGTCAAAAAAAATCGCAAATCCAGTGACTCTGCGTAGTAAGTTAAATATGGTTACTAGAACGTAGTGATTATATACTCTTTGATAGTTACGGGCGCGTGGGCGGCAGTCCAGTCACAGCAGCACTTTGTCCGAACTGCATCACGAATCTGGGACCTTTGTTTAGAATTATTATTGAATCAGTTATCAATAATTCTGAATCAAGCCTGTTTGAATCAAAGTAACTAAAGTAATTTTTACCTTTTAATCGTGGAAATTACAGACACAATAGAAAGACAATAGGTGCGCGAACGCCGGCGTTCGCTTGGGGTTTAATGAATACAAAACTCCAAATCTATCTATATTTAAAAATCAATGCCACTATTAAAACGGGCTCACACTTATCCAAACCAAATGTTTAGGCTTTGTTCGGACTATTTAGTAGAGCGCGAGCAAGATAACTTGGCGCGTAGCTGGGGGCGTGGTTAATGTTGCCAGCCTAACAAATCTATTTTCCTTAATTTGATTAAAAACGCTCTTTCATAACACAGTGTAATTAAAGAATTTATTTATTTAATTTTTACCTTTATAAAAAAATCGTGCGAACTTTGTAAATCTTTTATTGATTGTCTTAATAAATTAATTGGCACTTTTAGCTACAGAATTCCACTCTAGTCTTTATCAGAAGAACCGGATAAGTCCATTGTTAATTTGTCCATTTTGAGATCCATTAACCTATCAGATTTAAAAAATAATTTCTTGTAGAGATACATTGTCATTCTTCTGGCATTACAGTAACGCTTGCGCTTTTGTATTGTCTCTTGTAGGGGCTTTGTTTATTTATGTGCAGTGGTATGATGCATTATCCATTACTACAATACAATTCTGTTTTAGATTTGGCACTATTTATTCTTTCATGGATGAAGTTTGCAGAATTCATATCGTCATGATAGTCACTTGATTAAGATTTAAGCACATTCATTTTCACAGTCCATTTTCAAAAAACTTTGTTGATTAACTGGATACCGCTCGGGTACGCATATTTAGGGAAATTTTATTGTGATGGTCACCCGAAAAATTATTTGACAAATGGGTCTAATTTTGGAAAATGGTACTGTGGGCCCAATATTTTCTCATTTTTCTTCACAAATACGTTTGACTTTCAAGATAATATCCCTGCTAGCACTTTTGGTATAATAATGACTACTATTTACTTTAGAAACGATAAAAAACACAGAACACAACACATTCTTCTGACACATGACATTAAACTTCAAACTATTAGTTTCCAATATCGGCCACGCGCCAACTTATCTTGGAGGGTTTTCGTTGGTAGTGGTGAAGGTTTTACACGTGCTTTTCATCAGTGCTACGAATTTTTCGATTTTAGTGAACTTTTTTTGAGTGAAACTTTATCGAGATTGTTCCTAGTGTGTGTGTTCTTGGTTTAAGGTTTGTTTTTATTTGTGTTTGTCCTTTTTTTTATAATAATCTTCCAAAATGAGTTCGAAAAAGCCTCCTGACCCCCCTGATGGACTCTTTGAGATCTCTTCCCCAATACTTACGGTTACCCTCCCCCATGAAACTGAAACACCTCCGCAAGATCCAACCATGGACATCGATAAGCCAAATCTTAAAAGGGTCGCTGGTTCGCCCCCTGCGATTTCCGACGTACCGCCAAAGATGGCTAAAAGTTTAACATTTAGATCGACTTATACCAAGTGGGATAACCCTCCATTCATCGTACACGTTTCCCTAAAAAATGAACAGACCTCAGGCACTGTGCTACAACCAATTAAGTTTGGTATGTTCTTGACGACTAATAACGTCAGTAACATACGTCTAGACGGGATCAAACGTATTGGCAGAAATCGTGTGTCGGTTGAGTTCAAGTCGCATCAGGATGCGAACAGTTTTTTAAACAACACTGTCTTAGTAAAAAACAATTACGTTGCAACCATTCCACAGTATAATATCACTCGAATGGGCATTGTTAGGGACATACCGGTGGAGTGGTCGGAGGATGAGGTTATCCAGAATATTCAGGTCCCGGAGGGCTGTGGCCCTGTCATCAAGGCCAGAAGGATGAGCCGTAAGGTGACTTCTTCTGGAATTACTGAGTGGAAGCCCACTCAAACTGTGGTACTGACATTTGATGGACAGGTCCTACCTAAACGTGTAATTAGTTTTTACTCGTCGCTGCCAGTAGAAAGATACACATACCCAACAATCTTGTGTTACCATTGTTGTCGCTTTGGACATACCCGCACCTTATGCAGATCAAAACCAAGGTGTTTCAAATGCGGTGAAAATCATCCAGGTGATGGATGTGATGTCACCCAAGAAATGAGCTTTTGTGTTTCATGTACAGGTAACCATTTCGCGAATGATAGTGCTTGTCCTGAATTGGGCCGACAGAAGAGCATCAAAGCTCTGATGTCGGAAAAATCGATTTCATATGCGGAGGCAAGTCGAGTATTCCCACCTGTCTCTCGGTCATATGCTGATGTCTCCAAGTCCTCCCCTGGTAATAGGCCTAGGGTAGTTGTACCTCAATCCCAGTCTTCGAGTCCTGTTCCTCTTACCCAAAAATCATACCGTAAAACGGTCTTCTTAAAACCCAGAACTCACATCCCTCTCTCGCCTGGCTATGATAGACAAGCTCACCGGGAACTTACTCAAAATTACTCCTTTTCCCCATCTGGTAATGGTTGTGCCCTACCAGCAGAAGTTGCAGAGCCCATCACTAATAGACAGGAAAATAACTCCACAAATATTTTAGAGTTTATCACCAACATGCTAATGTCTGTATTGGTTAGTCCGACCCGAAGAATACCTGACCACGTTGCCTCAAAATTGACCTCGATCCTAAATTATATCAACAACATTCCATCCCCTGACATTTCTCCAATGGAACGTGAGGAGTATTACTCCCAGAAAGCCTGACCTTACTTTCTTAATTAACAAATATAAACCATCAATCTGCGGCGTTGCCGAGACATGGCTCTTGCCTGACAGTAATTTCAGGTTGCCATGTTTCGGCAGTGTCCGTAATGATAGAACTGATGGATATGGGGGATGTGCTTTGCTCATCAATAGCAAAGTACCATACTCCAAAATTCCTCTAACCTCCATTGGCGACAACATAAATGTTGTTGCTGTTAAGGCTGAGGATATATATATTTTTTCTTTTTATATTGCGCACCCACAACTCGGATATCTTTCAGTTATTAGAAACATATTAAGCAGTGTAAGCGGTCCAATACTCGTCATGGGTGATTTTAATTGCCATCATTATCGTTGGGGTTCAGATTCTTGTGATAACTTTGGCATAGGCTTGCTGGATATATTGGATGATCTGGATCTTTGTCTCATCAACGATGGCAGCACAACACGCAGGTCTGCTCCTGGGCAGCATAATAGCTGCGTTGATTTGACGTTCTGTTCGTCCAATATATCTAGTCTTCTCATTTGGCGTCGCTTGGATATGACCTATGGAAGTGACCACTACCCCATCATGATTGAATTCCCATCCAAAAACATTTCCACTAAAGTTTCTCCCCCTCTTCTAAAATACCAACTCAGTTCGGCAAATTGGGATTTATATTCCAAAATTCTGGACTTGAGAATATCTTCCCTTCCAAAAGTGGACAGTGATAATGCCCACGAATGTTTCTCATCCTTCTCTTCCATCATATCCTCCACAGCTGACGATTGCTTCCCAACCAAGAAAACCCCTTCCGGTAGACTCCCTTCCCCTCCATGGTGGGATAGGGAATGCACTGACATGGTTAAGGCCAGAAATGAGGCTGAAAGGACAGCCAATCACGATATGAACCTGGACAACCTCATTGCTTTCAAGCGGATATTGGCTAAGTCCAGAAAATTCCTCAAAAAAAAGAAACGTGAAGGCTGGTCAAAGTATTGCAGTTCGTTGAGTCCGTCCACTCCGGTTTCGACGGTCTGGCGAAAGGTGAAGCGTTTTAGGAGCAGTCTAGCACCTGCCTCCTCTAACAACATCACAGAAGAACTGGGATACCAGTTTTTCACAAAAATTGCACCAGCTTATGTTCCAAGTGTAGAGGAAAGCAGTGTTGGCATTGATTATGAAGACAGCACTGACGACCCAATGAACGGGCTCTTTAGCCTGGAGGAATTAAAAACTGTGTTATCCCATGTTAGAGACTCTGCTCCGGGAGTGGATGGATTCACCTACTCTTTTATTTCCAAAGCTGGCCCAAAAACTCACCAGTATTATCTGGACTTGGCTAATTTCTGCTTTACATCCGGATACATTCCCACTGAATGGAAGGTTCAAGTGGTTATCCCAATATTGAAACCCGGCAAAGATCCTAACGACCATTGCTCATATAGACCAATTGCTTTGTCGTCAATACTCATTAAACTTTTAGAACATTTAATAAAAAATCGCTTAGAGTGGTTGGTAGAGAACAGGAAACTGCTCCCAACGACTCAATTCGGCTTTAGGAAAGGTCTGGGCACAGCTGATAGTGTAAGTATACTCACGTCAGAGGTCCGACTAGCCCTCAGCCGGAACGAGTCTGTGGTTGGAGTTTTTCTGGACGTATCGGCTGCCTATGATTCGGTCCTCCTCCCTAATCTCAGGCAAAAGCTGCATGAGCTGAGAATCCCGGCTAGGATTTGTCGCATCATTGGTAGCATATTTACCAATCGCATCATCCAACTAAGAATCCCTGGGGCTGACTCTGAACAAAGAACGGTTTGGAGAGGATTACCTCAGGGATCTGTGCTTAGTCCCCCACTATATAATATATATACAGCTGATATACCCTCATCCCTCAATTTCGATTGCAAAATCCTCCAGTATGCTGACGACATTGCATTAACGGTCTCTGGCAGTTCTGTTCAGGATGCCGCTCAATCTATTAATATCTCACTGTCCTCTCTAAATCATTGGCTTCTTGATCACGGTTTGTCTTTAAGTGCGCCGAAGAGTACTGCGGTCATTTTTACCCGCAAGCGTTCTGTACCACCAATAGATATCAGTGTTGACGGTAGAATCATTCCAGTAACGAGTAAGGCTAGGTTCCTGGGAGTGACTTTGGACTCGAGATTATCTGGGGTCGACCACATTAACAACGTGGTCAAAAAGTGTGAACGCTCTGTGTCGGTCCTTAAGGCCTTGGCCGGGGTATGGTGGGGAGCTCACCCCTATACCCTTAAGCTTGTCTATAATGCACTGACAAGAAGCGCAATGGACTATTGCAGCTTCCTTATTGAGCCCTGCAACAAAGAAGCGCTTAAAAAATTAAACAGCATCCAGGCCAAATGCTTGAGAATCGTCATTGGAGCCATGAAATCCTCTCCCATAAATGCACTTCAAGTAGAATGTGCAGAACCGCCTCTACACCATAGAAGACAGTATTTGGCAGACCGTTTTCTATCTAAAGTTTTTTCCCTTTCATCCCATCCCTTACTCCCAATTTTAGAGCAAATCGACCTCTCTTACAGTAATTCCTCTTATTGGAACAATAAATCAGTTCCTTTATTGGTGAGTAGGTACAGAGAACTTAAACGACTCTCTGCGCCAATTTACCAGTATTCAACTCTCCCCGTCTTCTCTTCCGCATATGAAGCGATTCATTTCGAACCAAAAGCCGTCTTGGGACTAGGTATATCAAGGAATGCCCAGAACGCGAGGGATGACTTTGAGTCAGCTCTCAAGCGGTACTGGGCAGGATGGAATTTCTTTTACACTGACGCTTCAAAATTATCCGAAACAGGAGGTACTGGTGTGGCAGTTTACTTCCAAAATTCTAGAATTGCTCTACTTTTCCAATGCCCACCAGAAGCATCAGTGTTTACAGGAGAGTGCATTGGTATTCTAGAAGCCATACATTACATTAAATCCCATCAAATAGCAAGATCAGTCATTTTTTCAGATTCACTTAGTAGTATTCAGGCTTTAAAACAAAATCAACTTCACAGTAAAATCCATAGTCAAATAATAGTAGATATTAAGAACTTGCTATTTGATTGTTTCCAAGACGGCTTGGACATCGAGATAGTCTGGATCCCCGGTCACTCGGGTATTGTTGGTAATGAGTGCGCTGATTCGTTAGCAAAGTATGCCACATCGAATCCGGTTGATCGGAAGCACTACGTGGTCCACAACTACGATTTGCGAAATGGTGCCAAACCCAAGTTATTTAACTCGTGGGCTGAAACATGGAAGACAACTTCTAAAACTAAGGGTATCTACTATGCAGCTATACAGCCTGAAATCCAACGAAGGCCTTGGTTTTTTAAATGCCCTAAGTTGTCAAAGAAAACTGTTTCGTCGCTCTGTAGACTAAGACTCGGACATTGTTGTAGCCCAGTGTTTCTGAATAAAATTCATGTCCGGGATAACTCCCTATGCGAGTGTGGTCTTGCGGATGGTACTTTGGACCATATTTTCTTCTCTTGCTCCCTAAATAATAAATCCTTTGACCTTTACCAGAAAATTCCCAAATTAAATATTCCTCTTCCATCCAATTTCCACTCCCTTCTATCTCACTTCTCTCCTAAAATAATAAACCTTTTGGCTACCTTTTTAAAAGAAAACGACCTTAAATTCTAGTTGGTGCGTAGTATGTATTATAATTATTATATATTTAGTAGTTTGTGTTGTATATATTAATATCGTAGATAAGTTAGTGAATTAGTCTGTGTCTTTTACTAACAACTTGTGTTTGTCTTTCCAGCATATACTAACATCTACCACGAAGGCAAAAGTTCGACGGTGGCCCTCACACCGAGTCGCCGTCTCAACGTGACACTGGCAAAATAGTCGCTAACGGCTCAATTGCCATAAAAAAAAAAAAAAAAAAAAAAAAAAAAAAACTTATCTTGCGCTAGCTCTAGATGGTTTGTCTGAAGTTTGGTAGGGTAGAGTAGGGTATAGTAGGGTAGAGTAGTGTAGAGTAGTGTAGAGTAGAGTAGAGTAGGATATGGTAGGGTAGAGTAGGGTAGAGTAGGGTATAGTAGGGTAGAGTAGAGTATAGTAGGGTAGAGTAGGGTATACTCGTAGTAGGGTGGAGTAGGGTATAGTAGGGTAGAGTGGGGTATATTAGGGTAGAGTGGGGTATATTAGGGTAGAGTGGGGTATATTAGGTTATAGTAGGGTGGAGTAGGGAAGAGCGGGAGCGAAGCCGCGCGGGCAAAAGCTAGCACCTACTAATATCAAAGATTTGATCGAGAATGCTGTGAGTGAGCTGTTTTGACGATACATCATTCGTTGCGTTCCAGAGATTTGATGTTGCGTAACTTTGAAGCATAATCATAATTATGATTTAAATTGGATTAAAACAAGAAAATAAAATTGAAAGTAACGCTGAAAATATGACCTAATCGTTACTTTTAAGTAGCGTGTATAGATAATAAAATATTTCAATTTGCAGTATTTAGTCTAATCGACTATTGTAAGCTGAAAATAGTTAATACACTTGTGATACTGAAAGCACTCGATGTAGGTCAATGGACCACAGCTGACGATTCGGCGGATTTTTTTTGACATGGCTTTTGGCTTCATTTCATTATTTTGACATTTCGTGATTTCGATGTCAAGCGCTACGTATTTCTTTGAAAAAAGTAATTTTTTCGTCCTTTTTTATTCTTTATCCAGTTTTTTCAATCGAAAAGTGTCTTGGGGACGCGGGTAGGACCCATCGCTGTGTGAAAATCGACTGCGGACATGAGAAATTCCGCGAGAACCATGTGACACGAATACGAAAAAGGGCTTCCAGCAGACCGTCAATGTGACAGAAATGTTTTCTGCCATCGCGACGGGCCAGCGCCACCGCGGAGCCGATACGAGCACGACGCGAGATCAACGAACGGCGATATAGGGCAAGCGCGTCAAAAATGTGCGCGAGATGGCCAGCCCGCCACCGAACCCTAAGGAAGGCGAGGAGGGCGGCTCCGAGTTCAAAGAGGAGCCGAGCGGGGAACGCCCGGCCACCCCGCAGAAGACGTTCATAGCGCCGCCCGCGTCGCAGCTGCCCACGAAGCTGCAGTACGTGACGCTCGGAGCGTCCGGCCCCAGCGGCATCAAGCAATTGTTTCGTACTGTCAAAATTGCGCGGCGCATCCCCACGCTGCCGCGGCGGCCGCGCGAGGGCGAGGGCAGCGCGCCCGGCCCGGCCCTGCCCGAGCCCCGCGAGCCGCGCGCGCGCAAGGACCACGCCAAGCGGCATGTCTGCGGCACTTGCGACAAGCGCTTTTCCAGCCCTGGCAAGCTCAGCCAGCATGTCCTGTCGCACACTGGCGAGCTGCCCTTCTCCTGCGATCTGTGCGACAAGCGCTTCAACTCTAAGTTCAAGCTTGTGAGGCACAATTTAATACACAGTGAGGCTCGAGCCTTTGCGTGCAATGTTTGTGGTAAGACTTTCAATCGTAAGGATCATCTCACCAACCATGTCAGAGTGCATAATCCAGTTAAAAAGCTTTATACATGTGAAAGACCAGACTGTAGAAAATCCTACACGTCCCTGTTGAGCTATCGTAAGCATGCTGCTCTACATTCTGCTGAGGAGGGTAACCTTCAATGTAAGATATGTGATAAGAATTTTACCACCCGTCAAGACATAATATACCATCTAAAAGTTCATACTGGTAGTCGCACTGTTAAAAATGATTCTGATAAGAAGTTCACTTGCAACTATTGTGATCGAAAGTTCTTCACAGCTAAAGATGTTCGGCGTCATCTCGTCGTGCATACGGGGAGACGAGATTTCCTGTGTCCTTATTGTCCACAAAAGTTTGGACGTAAAGATCATCTGGTGAGGCATGTAAAAAACGCACACCCTGAGGAATCATGGAGATCTGCAGCCGTAGGTACATCTAGTGAACCCCCACCTGAGGCATCTGCATTTGAAGAAACTTACACTGAGTACCCCATTGAAGGTACTGACTTTACTATGTGGAAACCAACCTCACCCAAAGAGAGTACATCAGAGGGAGGTCCAACCAGGGTACCCTCCACAGATATTATTGTTGAAATTCCATCAGACCTTGATATAAAGGTGGAACCTATAGAAATAAAGTTGGAGGAATCCCTAGATATAAAGATAGAGGAACCAGGGTCACCCGGATGTACACTGCTACCAGGTGAGTATCCTATGGTGTTTATGGTAGCGCCACCATACTCCCAAACGCCGTCCGACTTGCCCTTTTTGTCGACGCAGGAGCTGCCGGACTCAATGGAAACTCACTTACTCCATTCGGGGAATGTGGAGTCCCTGTTAATGGATCCAGGCGAGGGCCCTTCAGGTTTGTCGAGCCAGATGCTAGAGCTGTTAGAGGATAGTGAGCCGACGTTCACAAGCGAGGAAGGCCGAGTTCAGCAACGACTACCAGCGTTCACACAGGCTTTCCAAACGGCGCAGAGCCCTAAACCTCCGCCGCCGCCGCCCCCGCCACACTAACCTCGCCTCACCACACCTTTATGCCATGTACACTTTAATCTTGTACTCGCAACAACCCAGGCGGAACATGCAGTTCTACATTAGACTGTGGATGGCATCAGAAGGTCGAGAAGGGTGAGATTTCTGCATTTAGCTTATGTGAATACCGAACTACCTCACTAGGTAAGGTTGATCTAAGCTGTAAATAGTCTTGAGTGCAGTTAGTAATGCAACTTGTAATATTGTTGGACTTGTAATATTTTCACCTTGTAAGCATATAGGTACGGAAGCCAGGGGGTACGCGCCCTCCGGTTTATATTGCCAAATTGTAAATTTGTACGTCTCGGGTATACCAAAATTACTTCCGAATTCTACATGAATATGTGATCTAGTCGTGTATGTACTTTCGGAATTATATATTGTTTATTTATAGCGTACATGACGTTTATGGAGTATAATTGGGACCAACTCGGTGAGCTGTTAGGTGGGATACAGTTAGTGCTTAATAGAGCCGGGCCGCGTCCACGCCGGCCCGGCACGAGTATAGTAAGCAGAATATAAGCAGGGTGTATGGCTCTTGGGAGCAGTGAGCTATTATAATATGTTTTAGAGAGGCTTGCTGCTTTCGACGCGATAATGTAATACAACAGAGAGCATATTCCTTTCGAATCAATAAAGTGAATGTAATATTCTGCTGGAGTAGATTAACATCAGATCTGTCTGTAACTAGATTGATATATCATCCTTAAGTGTAAGTGCTAAGTGTTCATAACAGAGTTATACAATTACAGGCTTTATATTGTATGGTATTAGGGTTCCATTTCATTCTATTGTACAGAATGATATCGAAGTCCTTACAACACAGCAGACTTGAGCTAGAAACAAAATGCAATAAAAATGATCAATATACCTCAGAGGCACTAGTGCTTCCTATAGAATAATATATAATCGATACAAATTGGGTGTGTGTCTGATGAGCAAAGTAGACGACTTCTTGTTCATAGGTAATTTACAGCGTTATCATTTTCATTATAACTAAAATGTGCCAAAAGTGATAGGATTGTGGATAGGTGAAGCCGACGTTCGCTACTGAGATCACGATCAAACCCCGGGTTTCATTTGCTCGTCGGACTCGCGTGTGCAGGAACTAAAAGTCATACTTTGGATCTTCCATTCGATCTGCCGTTAACGACGATAGGTATGCCAAAATTTCATTATTTTGACCGTAATATTTTTTTTTATTTTTCATACAGAAATAATTTTCGCAACTTGTTACTTCAGAGGAGCAATTTTCTTGGCATACGTTTTAGAATAATGAGCCAAATTATGTAATTCGTTTAGTGATGTGTAAGTGTCAGATGGTTGATGTTATAATCGCGAGAATTTAAAGAACTTGTTCGGTGCGACATGGAAGGATATTAAAGCTAGGATTAGATGCCTTGCATTTTCAAACAAACGCATTAGCATGCTCGACACGTGGACAACTCGCAAGACGAACTCTTTTAAACAGCATTCCCATTTACTAGATGATTCTTCCTGCTTGGTTTTCTCAACTATGTTGGGATTGGTTTCCAGTTAATTTGGTTTATCTGAGTATCAGTATTTTACATAAAGCGCGCGCGCGCGCTTTTCGAAGCATCGAGGAATCTCGGTTTATAATGAATGGATAGTATTTTCTTTAAAGAAATATAGTAGGTAAAGTAATAACAAAGTTCTAAAACCCTTTACGTTACAACTGCTTTACCGCGCGGGTCATTCGATGCTTAAGCTATGCTTGCCTTCGATTCGTGGACATGTAAACATCCATTACGTTTCGAGACATATTCATGCCTCGGTAAGCACGTAAAACCTATGATCTGTAGAGTTTGGTTTCCGCACTTAGTCCATGATGGACCATTGAGCGTAGGCCATGGTGGGCATCATTCAGAGCAGGCTTTATTCCAGCTAGCTCATCTCCAGAATCAGAGCAAACCTACCGGCTTGTTCAGAATTTGATGAGCCTGGACTACGCGTGCGTATCACGACTTAGATCCTCGCCGAAGATCCTTGTTTTTATGTTACTCAATAACTAGGTTGTGGAGTTCAGATAGGTACTCTCTCCATTTTGAAATACTAGTATTCTGTTGCATACGAATAAACTAGAAGCTGATCCCAACTGTCGTTGATTCACACTTGTCTTTTTTAAGGGCTTTATTTCATCGAGACACCATGGCGGCGCGACCAGTCGCCGCTACCAACAAAATGTATACAGCTCTATTGATAGAAAGTTACTCACCTGGTGTCCGTTTTCAACCAAATTGGTTGCGCGACCAACTCGGACTTGTGGCGCATCTGGTGTCCAGTTTGGTAGCTTAGGCCTAATAGTTATTTTACCTTAGTATGATAATTTATATTGGCTTGGCAACCAACGTATTTATCATCCAATTTTTCACAGCTAATCCAGGACATTCATTCTAAACGTCCTCTTTCGCCGCGGATCTACCATTCTTCGAATATCAATTCAGAATTTAATTTAGCAGCGCCCTATTCAAGCAATATTCTAAAATTGCGATTTGTCTATCATTCTATTAGAACCTATTTATCCTCATTCTGATGACTCTTAATTGATTTTGGTTTATTAAATTAGGTTTTAATGTCTTTTGTCATTTCGTCGTATCGAGTTGTGCACGTGCGCTGTTCATTTCAGTTACTTTTTGAGCGCTGCCGAGATTGAAGCATCATTACATGAATATTAGTTTAAAATTGCATAGTTTTGTTGTCTTAATTTAATAAGCAATTAACTTGCAGCACTTGGAACTTGAAAACCATAAGCTGTTCAAAACTTTAAGAAGCAAAAAAGAAAAATAAACTACTACCCACTTTTGAAGCTATTCCATTATTCCGAGCTTTCTATCAAGATTAAATATATTTGGAATAGTTTTAGAGTGATTAGTCGTTTGTTACAATAACTCTTTTGCTTTGTTAAATATGGCGATTTGCATAAAGTCGTAATTTTTACACTTTTGCCCCGATTTCGGTAGAGCTCGAAAGCATTTTGAAAGAAAGTCAAACTGACACATAGTTAACATGTTTAAAAGTATATTTTAAGTTTAATAATTTTCGGTAATGTAAAGGTTTTAATAATAGTGGTCAATGTTCGGCGTCTAGCAATGCAAGGAGAGCATAATTATGGTGAGATCATGTACACGCTTGATAGGTATGTAGTATATTATGTGAATAATTCTAATCTATTAGGTTAATAGGACTGTAAAAAATTTAATCTACCTCAAATGCAACTTATTCTTTTCTAGATTGTACTATGTTAGGTTAGTGAGAAAATTAGTTTTTTCTATTTGAGAAATACACGACCATAGAGCTGGTTGAATCAGTTAACATCTGTTGTCTTAATTTAATGTATAAGTGTGTGCTGCATATCGAAATCTTTATTGATATACAAGTTAAATATGTATGATTATTATTAATTTCGCTTTTTATTTTATTGTGCTCTATAAGAGTGGCCGTTGAGTTCAATGTCGGATAGTTTTCGGATCGAGTTAATACAAAGTTTACAATCGAAAGATCTGGAATTTTAAAGTTAATACAAGAAAAAAATAAAAATAAAAAAAAGTTTATCTATAATAATGTTAGGACCTCTCCTATTGCACATTTGGTATAAGTAAAAATAAGAAATTTTCATATATTTTGTATATCGATGATTATACATATTTCCTTTATGCAGATATCAGAAAAGATTTCCGCAAAAATGTTTTTTATAAATACGATTTATATGAAACTGTTAATGTTTAAGTTTTTAGACTGTTGTATGTATTTGTTGGAAATATTTTTGCTAAATCCTTCCCGAGGTTGTAGACTGAGCATCAATCGGTTTGTTGGTCTCAATTCTTTGTAAAGCTTTAGCTTAGAGTTATATTCTCATGTGTTACCCATTCGTTGATATTTACTTCGATTTGATTTTGCAATTCGGTCACAGGCCCAACTTCGGACCGCCAAAAGCATAATATCCAGCTTTCATTCATTTTAAAAGTAAGTACATTCTTTGACATGCCTACGCATATATTTTATACCTTTACTTTTTTTCCAATTTCTCTAAACTAAGGCCAAAACACAAACCGTTTCCCGGAATCAGTCTATGCCCTTAAACCACTAGTCATATACAATAGCAGTACATTATATTCTCAAATAGGCAGTTATACTGAGTGATATTTACCTATCTGACGATTTACAATAGTTTTACAACAATTGGTGCAAACTAATAAGTACAAAATGTTACACATAGTGTATAAATACTGCTCGCTTTCATCTAATTGTGCCTATTAATGAAACAACTGAAGTTTGTCACAACAGGATAATACAGTGTGAGAAAAAATAGCCTTATCATGTAAGCTTTATAAAAACGTCTAATTAGCTTTCGAAACAAAGAAAAAAAGTTACTGTTTAATTTACGTGATAAGGCCACTAGGTCATAATCAGATGAAATCGGAGCTTATACGTTTTCCTCATATTTTATTATTGATACATAAATATACAACGACACAATGCAATATATTTTTATAAAGTTTTTTTTTAGATTGTAAAATAATTATTAAAATAGTTAACATATCAAAGACTACCATGTACGGCCGTTTTTGTTGTCATGTAACTTGAATATTTAATATTAAAGTTCATTACCTGTATTTATTTATTTAACATTTTATAGTTAACAGATGTCAATTGACGATAAAATCTATCTGTTTTGGCAACACTATAAGTGTTTACCTTTTTATTCGAATTGGGGAATATCTATGCATAATTTGTAACTTTTCATGTACCCCCAGTTTTTTATAGTTTTTATTATCTTTGATGAGTGTAACTCATTTGTATTTATATTTTTGTAAAAACGAAATTATGTTGTGTAATACCAAATACATAATTATTATCATATTTTTTATTTTGTGCTTACATCTGTAAAGTTTCGAATATTTTTTTTTAATTTCTCTATGTAAGTTTTGGTTACAGCAACGAAGCTGCTGTGAGTGATAGAATAATATTTGTTTTTAAATCATGTTGAATTTAATTTACGATGCCTTATTAAAACTGCATTTTGAAAATATTATTGCTGATAGATGTTCTATGACTGCATGAGAATCTTGCAATTAAATGTTACCGTATTTTTCATTTGTAAACCTAAAAAGGTGGTAAAATTCTGCACAAAACATTTTTTTTAGTAGTATTCTTTTACTCGTAGCAAAAAAATTAAATATAAAAAGAATGGTCAATAGATATACGAATATACGTAATTTTGAAACATACATAGGGGCCTTATAATAAATAAAAAATGTAGAAGATTTATTGAATTAAAAATGAAAAAAATAAATATTTTTAGAAACGTATGATATTTTAATAGAAATGATCTATTTTTGTTACGCTTTTATTGAATAATACACAATGAATGTTTGAAAAAAGAACGTAACGTTTCAGATTTATAATTTTATGATGAAAATCAAGATTTACGAACTTTTTCATCAGACACAAAAATTAGTAACGTCAGGAGAAAGTATTAGACGACTTGAAAACCTTCTCCTTTTTTGGAAGTTTGCAAAAAAACTCGGTACTCTAATATCTCTTCGTCTCAATACAACTGAAATCCATACTAATATTATCTGTTACCTCTTCATGGATTTCGCAAACTAGGCTTCGCAGGTCGACCATAAAATATCTTGGAATAAGATGCTTTTTATCCTTTGTAATAATTTTTGACGCACGCGGGCGAAATCGCTAGCAGAAGCTGTTATTGATTTATTGTCGTTGCTGACTGTATCTTCTGCCTTGGGAACTCCTTTCGAACCTAAAAAACGTAAATCTTGATTTTCATCAAACAATGCCGTATATTGACAGTATGTTACTAACGCAACCAAGTCTCCCCGCAGGTTTAATGATAATAAATTATAAACAATGTACCTGGTTTATAATAACATGATGTAATGGTCTTCATTGTAATAAATATTTGGAACATCCATTTTGTTTTGTTTTGGCTTCCTCCTAATTTTTTTTTTCATTATTGTCTATGTTCTTTAGTGTTTTTTAAAGTTATGTTTCCGGGGCAAAGTTCTTATAATTCCACTCGCAAATCAAGATTACTTTCGACAGTTATTTGTTAAAATATAGAAAATGATGGTATACAATATAAAAATAAGAAAATATATTGACGCTAAACACTTGTTAGCAATAAATCATCTTGTCACTGTATCATTAGTCTGATTTTACGCGCATTTACGACACTACATTATTACTCAATTGTCGGTATTAAACGGCCATTATTTACCATCCAGAGGAAATAAGAAAAACTATGCGCGCGTCAACTCTACGTAGCGCGGAAAATTAATCTATCAATGACGTAGCTAGTTCGGGAGTCAATGACCTGTAAATGTCTTGCTTTTTTTGGGGATTTCTAATGCATTGGCTAGCAACTGTCTAGCTATCGACTATTGACAAATTACACGTGAACACGATGCTGCGTCACAGTCTAGTCTGTAGATATTACATCAAGGATTTTCCTACTTTTTTTCTAAAGATATAACCTCAAAAGAATAAAACAAGTTTATGCAGCCAATATAGATGAAATATATTTTATTGCTGATCAATTCATTAACAAATAACACATAGACTTAGAACCAGAAATAACAAAATAAATACCTAATCCACGGTAAACAAGAGGAAACGCAAGAAATGCAGTCAGAAGAATGGTCTATAAACACGTAATTTCTATACACTTACAGGTGTTATGGTTAACTTCAATTGAATTTTACACAGATATACATTCATTATTGTAAATATACAAGTTCGATGATTATTTCACATATAACATCATTTTTATTCAAGTATCTAATTTTTCTATACCTGAATTTGAACTAAATTAAAATTGTACTAAAATACTAACACCCTCCCGGTAGTCGGGCGCAGAGGCCGCAGATTTAAATATTATAATGCTTTACAAAAATATCGTTTTTTACGAAATGGAGGGAGACTAAAGAGTCCCATAGTTTTAAGGTTCGTCCAACCTATAAATGCACGTATTTTAAACACCAGTCACCAAAAAAAAAAGGAATGTTCGTTACTGAAACGTTTCTAAACGTAGTCTTTGCGCGCTGACGCGACCCGCCGCCTCAGCCTGTGAACAAACTGGCAAGCGAGAAAGAATCATTTCACTGTCCGTCTTTTAATTTTTCTCACTTTGCCGCTTTTAGAGGGTTTGCTTTTAAGCGATATACTATCTAGATTTGGTAAGTCGGTGTCAGTTAGTTTGTCAGCGTTCTTCTTGTGGAGTACGGGGAGTATGTTGTCGTTGGCGTCGTGGTCGGAGCTGTCCACGCCGTTCTCCATCCGCACTGTGTTGACGTAGACCGGGTTGTGCGGCGGACTCACGTCCATGTCATCATCGTCCGAGTCCTGATAGTTGCCGTTCGGCTCAGTCCGTTTGTACTGGAAGCTCGTTCGCCTGTACGTGACATCTTCGTCCGACTCCGCGGCTGATTTCATTTTGTATCGTCTGTTGATGTTTTGGAGAGATTGATTTTTCTGTAGTTCTCCGTGTAAGCTGTCCCTGATGTTCATTTCTGAGGTCGATTTGGTGCAGTACTCTTCTTTGTCAGACTCGGAGTATTTTCGTGACAGTCTTCGTGCGTCGAAGGTCTTGTCTTTGTCGGTGAGCGCGACTTGCTGGGCCGTGTTGGTGGGAGATTTGAGCCGCACCTCGGGCCCCCCTCCGTAAATGCTGGTGAAGAACCGCCACAGTTCCTCGCTGAGCTGAGCGTGGTCAGAGCCTGGTTTGATTGTGAGCGTTGTAGTGCCGTCGATTTCCTGGAAATGTTTATTGACACATTTAGAACACGCCATAAATGAGAAATTGACTAAATCAGTTCATGACTAGCGCCTTTAGACTAATGACTTTTCTGTTAGTGTTCCGGAAAGCGCCTAAATACAAAATGTATAACAATGGCATTACCTGTCCCGGCGGCCTTACATGACGGGGCCACATCAGCTTAAAGTCATCCAGAGGGCTAAGGAAAGGGCTTCGCTCGGGGTTTCCTTGCGTGATCGAATCAGAAATGAAAATATCCGCAGGAGAACCATGATAGCCGTTGGAGCCGAAGGGTTCTGGACTGGCGACTGCGTACCGAAAGACGCAGCGTTGGAAGGCCTCTTACAAGATGGACCAATGACCTGCTGAAGGTTGCGGGAATTCGATGGATGCGGGACGCACAGGATCGTTCATTGTGGCGACATTCGGGGGAGGCCTATATCCTATAGTGGACGTCTATCCGCTGAAATGATGATGATGATGATGATCCGACGTAAACGGTTAAAAGTTGACATGTGTCAAAATGACATGGATGAAATTGTGGGCTAGTAATGAAAATAAAAAAGAAAGCGTACCTGTTTGCTGACGATGCCAGAGTTATCAACGGGCGGAGGCGGCTGCTGTGTCTTGTTGCGCACGAAGGCCTGCCACTGTCGGAACCAGTGCATGCTGATGCCGTATATCGCGTGAGGTCGTTCTTGTTCCTGTGGGTACAAAGTAGGACCCTTTAAGGCTTATAGTCCCTTGAACCATCTGACCGAAATTATGTGGACGCAACTCTCGCACTCGCCTAGGCGGCAGTACGCAAATCTGTGCATTTATTTGCGGCCAGCAGCGCCCGGAAAGCGCTTTAAATCCATTTTCTTTGCGAAATATTGATTTATTTACATATGCAATGTTTACTTTGAAGAATATTTAACCAGCAATTTGTATGTGTAAAAATGTTTGTAAAGGTCCAAGCCGTTTCGAAGGAGTAGGGAAAAGTTGCGAAATTGCTAAATATTTTTTTTTAGACAAAAGTATTAATAGCACGAAAAAATCAAATGTTGATAATGTTGTTCATGAATCTTTAATTAACATATATTTTTTTCAAACCTATTAACCTGGCCGTTACTGAGGAGTAGGCTTCAGAAAGTCACTGTTTTATGGCACTTTTCGGGCGCTTGGCCCTTAAGATTGATGCGACGAGTGTTTTCATGTCCTATTCGCCAGAGTGGTATATTTGCGATTGGGTACTCCCATCTCGTTTACCTCTTCAATCCCCATAGGTGACAGGCTATGAGCGTGTGGCTATTGAGCGACTTGTGGTCCAGGGAAAGGTTGAGGGTACGAGGCCACGAGGAAGATCGCTTATGAGGTGGACTGACCAGATAAAGACGGCAGTAAATAGCTCATCATCACTGCACGAATGCACGAGGAAGGCGGCCATTAGAGAGGAGTGGCGGCTTGTTGTGAAGCTTGCGACCAACACCTGAAGTGATGACCACGAGCACTCTGTCAAGAGTGATACCGACAAGACAGGTGAGCTGACGAGATGGAGTATTAGGTCGTGGATGTGCGACTTTGGCGAATTAAACGCGAGTGTTTGTCGGATATATTCGATTTAGATGGTTAAAAGGTTAGGTAGGAAGACTACCACAATCTTTTCCTCTGGTATTGGCGGCCTACTTAAATATTACGAGAATGTGTCCTGTCAATAGGCTAGTTGCCGTAAAAAATGTAATTAATACAATCTAAAAGACGGATTATTAACATTTTTTTTCATTAAAAAATAAGGGACACGTATTTTTTTATTTGTAAATTAAACAAAAAATGACAAAGCTTAGCCTGTTACGTGTAACGTCACGCCGTGCTGCATTTTTTCGCACGGGATGACGTCACACGTAACTTTAATGGGCTTATCTTTGTTAATTTTTGTTTAATCGAAAAAAGAAAAAATACGTGTCCAATATTTTTTTATAATCTAAAATACGGACTAAATAAAACGTAATTATTTTGACCCTGGAAACTACGCTATTATTGAGCGGTGGTGATCCAATGGTACCATAAAAAAATGTCAGCTGATGAAAAGCAATTTGCATTAAATAATATAATAATCCCAATGGCCACTCTGTTGCATGTTGGTTGTAAATTAACACAATTAGAAAAAGATGGCCGACATGGACTCTGACGTCAAAGTCCACCAGGGCCATGAGTTCGCCATAGAAAACAGTGTTTTTGTACTAAACATTGTTATATCTCATTTTCTTTTCGATCAATTTTGATTTTACTTTCAGTATTTCAGTTCTTTTGCATATTTAATATTTTCTTTTATATGGAGCATAGAAGTTAAGCTTGGGAAAGCTGTACAACGACTGCAAAATTTTCCTCCTCCTTGGGTCGTATTCCTCAATGCTGAGGGTCATAACCATCACTTTCATTTTTATGATGTTCCTCTGCTTATTCCTGTCTCCGGCGATCACCAATCTTGACTTAACGGTATACAAGACCCTTCCGGTCTTGAAAAAATCATGCATTGACATCCCCCGCTCTTGGGCGGAGCGGGAGATAGTGTCAGACTCTTACTGACTAAAAGACCCACCCCGTTCCTTCTAGCCTTCATACCGGGGCTCGAGCGCCCTTTCGGATAACCCTGGCCCCAGTAGGCTTCGACCCGGCTGGGTGCCCTTCCGGTCTTGTATACCGTTGAGTCAAGAGTGGTGCGGATCTGCAAAATTGTAATAGCAAGAATATAACCTGGAAGCTCGCGTGAAGTTCGCAGAAGGTGGCGAGTTCCCTCGCCCGCCTCGTGCGCAGTCGCTGTGCGGCGCGCGCGCACACGCCGCACTCGTGCACGTGCGACACCGCCGGCCCGCCGCCGAAGCTGGAATACGAGCCGAGATTACAGACTTTGACGAAAGTTGGATGTCACTGTGAGGGCCAACGCTGTGTTACGCGGGCGCCCGCGACGGTTGAAGTCCGCAACGCTGTTCGTGAATCTCGATCTTTATACAAGGTGTAAGGGACAGCCCTCCACAAACTTTAAGGGCTTGCTCAGTAGACGAAACTGAACCATCTTCCACAACTTTTTTTTCAGGAAACGAAAAAAAAAAATTGGCCTCGCCATACAAATTGTCCAATCAAGTTTATCATTCTGTATGGTGAGGCTCATTTTTTTTTTTCGTTTCCTGAAAAAAAATCTTATAGAAGGTGGTTCAGTTTCGTCTACTGAGCAAGCCCTTAAAGTTTGTGGAGGGCTGTCCCTTACACCTTGTATAACTCATTCACCTGACTCCACACGGTAGGGTGAAATTGCACTTCCAAAATGAGCACACAATTCACGCGGGCCTCCATCGTACGGAGACGGGCACTAGAGCGCGGGCGCGACGCGCGGCTGCCCGCGACGGGTACCCGCGCGTCTCGCTGCGGACGGATCACTTTTGACTAAGAGACCGCGCGGGCAACCGCATAACGCAGTGTTCTGCCTAATAACGGCGTAGGAAGGGATAACCCGAGGAAAGGATCATGGTCTGAGGTAAAATTTTGAGGAAAGGACCATACAGATTTGACTGAACCTGTCTAGATAGTGCAAACGTTTATCAATTTATCGTATAGCTCAACTTGGAACATTAAGAAGATCAACGATTTGACAAATGATGAAAAAAATCAGAAGTAATAGAAGTCCGATAACCCGGACCTGTACTATACTTGCAAAACTAGTCCACTGCAGCGGCAGCCCAGATGCCTTAAAGGGAGGCAAGGCTAGGAACAATGACCTATCTTTACTCGCATTTTTTTTTTATTGATATAAACTAGTACTTGACTGCGATCTCACCTGATGGTAAGTAGTGAACTTATCTAATATTCCGAATAAATATCAAATAAGAGACATCTGTGGATTTTTTTGTGGCAACTCTTACTCACTCAGAGGCAAAACAATCTTGCTGGTTACTTGTGGCTCCATACACACACGATTAATACAATCGATTTTAATCTAATGTAGCTACAAATTCTTTACCATTTTTAGTATGTACTCAAAGTGTAAGCAGTTATCGCTCTACGTTCTTCACTTCTTTACCACAAGCAGTTGATAAATAACAAAGCATGTAGAAGGCATAATCTTCCTCGATAGACATATGCATAGTGCATTTCTCGTAACAATTCCCTTTGGCCGTAATGTTGGCCCCTCTATCTGTCTAGAGAAATAGAAAAGAGTTGCCTACTTTAGCAAAATTGTTGCACGAAATGCGACACGAAATCGATTTTAACGGTAGTCGCACCACTTTATGGAGAATTATCAATGGAATTTCTTTCATCAATGAACTTTATTCAAAAATAGTTTTTAAAGTTTCCAAAAGAAAAAGAAAAACAAATTAATAAGACAATTGTTAAAAGTAACGAAATATCAGTTAATCTCTCTAATAAGCAATTTCATTGCTAAAAATATAGCAACACTGTTTTTCCGTATTGCCAACATTACGGCAAAGGAACTTCTTATGTGAAACGCACTATACATACAACAGTAGCCGCTAACAATTAATTTGAAGTAAGCATCACTGCGCATACGGATGCGCATGTAATTTTTCGTAAACTTCCAAATATTCATTCATGCTGTTTCGAAAGCCTGGCTTATTTTTAACAGAAAATTTTCTATGAGTATCAGTGAGCACACGGCATCAACTCACACTTTTAGATTTTTTAGGGAAAAATAAAATGGCAAATAAAGCCAGGTACAGATGCCAAAGTGTTAGAATTTTGTTGTTTGTTTGTGTTGAAAATTTTCATCTTCCAGAGATGACAATCATGTCAAAACAGAAAATTCATTGTAATATGCATTACATACACATTTTATTAAAATTATTATTTTCACTTTTATTGTGTTAATGTTTTTAAGAATTTTTGTCCTATCTTTATTAATGACTAGCTTTTGCCCGCGCGGCTTCACTCCCGCTCTTCCTTACTTTAGCCTACTATACCCTACCCAACTCTACTCTACCCTACCCTACTCTACTCTACCCTACTCTACTCTACCCTACTCTACTCTAATAAACCTCACGGAGCCCGAGACCTTTCCAACGAATGCAAAACCGTGGAAATCGGTTCGTGCGTTCTGGAGTTACAGCGTCAGGAAGGAAAACCCGACTTATTTTTATATAGTAGATTATGTGCCTCTAATTTATAAATGAACGTACCATAAGTATAAATTGGCAATAAATAAATTGACTTACTGCAGATAGAAAAACTCCCATAGAGGTTGTGGCACGAGCACAGCCAGGTGATGCAGGTGCGGAGCGCGGTCGGGCCGCACGCCGCCGTGCCAGCACACGAAGTCGCTGTTGTCTATGGGGCCTGGCTCCGCCCACGTGTTGAATCTGATGACGCACTCAAACGTTTACAAACTATAATCCTCATTCAGCACACATACACAGGTACCATCACGGTCATTTCTGCCTGTAGCCAGAAACACGTAAAATCAAACAAGCCAAATATCGTTGAAGTTTTATAGTCGTTCGATCGAAGTCCTATCCAAAAGCGGTATTCACGATCTATCGACTCATTTCCAGTTACATTAATAAGTATTCTACCAGGATGATGTAATACACACTTTTTTTTTATAAATCTACGAATTTCAAACGACTTTAAAATCGGTGTCATTCAAACTCGATTGATGGATGTGAATACGGAAATGGTCTAAACGATTAAATCGCTACGATATCGTTACGGTTACGTGAATCGGGCTACTGATCACTTAAAAAATAAATTAGCTTGAATCCTGCAGCGCGGTGCAAAACCAAATCCTTTGAAGTTTTCGTTTTAAATGCAAGCAAAAGTGAACTTAGTGGTGGTCATGCAGAAGTGTCTTTGATGGTACACGGCACAGACAATACACACTTTTTCGCGCACGAAACAGTAATTGTCGCCGTACACGGGCCATCAGCCACAAACCACAAAATGCCGCCACTGGCATATTTCCTGTAGGTTTCATACATTTTATATGGATTCGCCGCCCATGGAAGACGCCGGTGACCGCGACACGCTACAAATCGCCGCTGCTCGCTTCTCGTGGCCCGAACTGGTCACTAAACACCGTCGCACGTCATTCGCACATTTAAACCTTCTTTGTCAATGTCCATTACGACACTGCGCGCATGGGTTAAAAAAAAGTACCAGCCACCGACCACAAGTGGCTTGTGGCTGCTTCTAGCTTTTCTTGGCGGCGTTTGTGGCAGTGGCATGTGGCTCATGTGCGACGACATTAATCGTGTGCATAAGATGTTGAAAGGGTACGAGAAAGCCAACTCGTTCTGCACTTGTCACTCTCATCAGTCGTGTGCGCAATCCTGTACAATTGCCAAAACGGATCTTGAGCGCTCGGCATCAGAGTGGGGATCGCTTTGCGCATTCCAAACACTGGCGAGCCAATCGTCGTCGTTGTTACATACATGCAGCAGCACAGGAAGCGAATCATGAGTGACGTCAATGACGCGATGGCGCGGCCAGCCAATCACTACTGACACTCCCCGCCCCCGCGTCTCACTTCGCACCACTAAAGAGACCGAATATTTGACTTCTGCGCAAATTGAAGCCAGCGCTCAACATCCGTGGCGGCAATTGTACTATAAGGTTGTCTTCATACATAAAATTCTTGCGCGCTCGCTGTTACTTGAATAAAACTGTGCGAAATGCATGCACTCCAACACGTGTGCGATCACAGTTTCGTGTGATCTTTCCTGCGCATTTAACCTTTGCAAGGATGTTCTTTCCACATAATAAAAACGTTAGCTTAAAAAACTTCAAAAAGTAATTGTACACGATTGAACGAGCAGGCAATATCACATGCAATCCTGTACGCTCCTGAGACTAAAAAGTAACTTTTTTACGTGATGTTAAAAAATAACTTCTCTCACTCTGGGTGGACCGAGAGTACGTGTTAACACTTTAACTGAATAACCCTCACCTGTATTCCTTCAGTTGCGTGTCAGGGCCACGGTAACTTCGAACAATTCCGAAAAACTTATGGGCGATATATGTTCAATCAATTCTAAAAAATAATACATATTTAAAGGTTGCCACTTACTTGTTAATCCACTGCTTGGAGATGTAGAACTTGATATCGTTGGGCTCGACGCTCGTCGACTCTAATATTTCAGTCGCCTTTTGCCGTAACGTTACCATTTGAGGGTTCACTTTCCTGCAAGAGAACAAGCATTTGATGAGTTAAATAGTATTTTGATACCTTGCTTCGGTGCCAAGAACATAGAATAATTCGCTCGTGGACACACAACCTGACCATAAATTAATAGTAATATTCCACAACTATCACGCAACACCATCTAGTCCCAAGCTAAGCAGAGCTTGCGTTATGAGTACTAGACAAATGATAAACATACTTATATATTTCTAAATGCATACATATTATAGATAAATTACACCCAGACACAGAACAAATGATCATGCTCATCACACAAACATTTGTTCGGGGATTCATACTACCCCAGTATGAATACGCCTTTACTTTGCAGCTGCACTGATGAGTTACTATTTACTTGACGTGAATAGACTATAGTGAGTCCAATTGTCATACTTAGATTTTTCAATTACTATACGATCCCTATTCGTACCGAAAGTGTTAACTGTGTACCTACATCAATAAGAATTTTGCAACTAAAATAGACATACATATATATTTAATATAATATATACCTACATATATATTTATATAAAGTAAAAAAAAGAGGTTTTGAAACGACTCCGCTATTTGTTCTGAAAGTAATGCCGCAACTTTCGCTTAAATGCATACTGACTGGTGGCCATCCTGATGTCGAGAGGAAGCGCATTCCACAGAAGTATGGACTGTATATGAAAGGAAGAATGAACAAAATCAGAAGTATGAGAGGGACAGAGCAGTAGGAGATTGTTAGAAGAACGAAGATTAATAATGGTATAATGTTTTTGGCTTGGATGCTAAGTCCTTTAATCCATGTGTTCATATATAGGGTGACTAGTAATTAGTGTACGATACTTAAACACGTGATTGTGCTCATGATAACCATCAACTTTTACTATGGGAACAAACTTGAAATCGCGAAAAAAACATTAGGCAACCATAAAATGTACTGAACAGCTGATATTTTTTTCGCGATTTCAGCTTTGCTCCCATAATAAAAATTGTTTGTTATCATGAGCACAATCACGTGTTTAAGTATCGTACACTAATTGCCAGTCACCCTATATAGTCGTCGCTTTGTTTTCTATTAGAATGCGGATGTTACACATTTCAAAGGTTTTAACGTTCTCGGCATTCGCTGAGGTAATCAATACGGCAATAAAATACTTAATTTTACTGAAATCGCGCCTAGTGGCGTTTTATTATGTGTACAATACATAAATAAGAGAAAAACTGAAATGCCTCTAATGCTTGTAAAAACTCTTCAAACTAGCTACACCACCTAGGGAGATGTAGAGAGTAGAATGATGATGTACAAACACACTTCCGCCTGACCACTACTAGTTCATTTTTGATTGCAATCGAAATGAAAACTTCAAAGGGTTTGGTTTGGCGCCGCGCAGGATTCAAGCGAAAATTTTCTTAAGTGATCAGGCAGAAATGACCACGAAGGTACGTGCATTAAAAAAAAAAAAAAATATTTCACAACTATCACACAACGTCATCTAGTCCCAAGCTAAGCAGAGCTTGTGTTATGGATACTAGACAACTGATAAACATACTTATATATTTCTAAATACATACACAATATAGATAAATCACACCCAGACACGAGAACAAATTACTATGCTCATCATACAAACATTTGTCCTGGATGGGAATCGAACCCACGACCTTTGGACTTTGGACTACGATGCTCACATGCTCTCGTGCTTTTCCGCTTATTCTGTTCACACGCTTACCTATAGAACAGCACATAGGCCTCGCAGTGCGGCAGATGGTGGTAGGGCAGCGGCTGCACGCAGTGGTCGTCGAAGGTGTACCACGAGCGGCCGTTGCGCGCCACGCACGTGTAGTGGCCGCCGCCCGCCGTGCCCGCGTGGCAGATCACCGCGCACAGCTCGTACCGGGTTATTTTTGAGGTGCAGTCTGCAGAAGTCAATTAAATGAGTTTTGGAAACTCTAAAAATTGTTTATTTTTGGCCCGCTGCAGGATAAACCACTCAGTAACTAAGTTCAACGTATAGATCAGAATGCGGGCTGTGAAAAAGACTGCATGTAACAGAGATGAGAATATTAATAGTGTTAACACACGCTCGAAATTGGTGCGACGGATTTGGTCCGTCCGCTCCAAGGTTGACCTTAACTCAGAAACCATGTTCGAGCGTGTCTTTAGACTTTCACGGAAGTGAAGCTGTTGGCAGAAGCTAAGTTTAGTTTAATTATAGTAAATTGAAGCGGGAACTACATTAGACCAACGCACACGTGGGCGACGCTTGAGATGTAAGTAGCGGCGCGTCGCGTGGCGTGGGTCTAATGTAGCTCTGCAAATCTAGTTGCCATATAATAATATGTATGGAGGCTGTACGTGACAGATCGGTGTACATGGTCCACGTGAGTACAATGTTGTTTTACATTGATCCTTCTGCCTTCAACGTGAAGTCCAAAACAGCCTTTTTCGAGTTGCTATCCTATCGGTTTTCTAACGTTTAAATTTCGGGGAGTGTGCATTGGAATTGTACAATTTAATTCCGCCAAGTCCGTTCCATCATCGGACCATAAAACGTACCGCGTTGCGCCACCGGTACATGGTGGATATCCTACCCATACGTACAAACCGTTTTGAGAACACATTCATTATGCGTACAGCTAAGGAGTGGAATTCCCTGCCGGTGTCTGTGATTACTGATAGCTATAACCTAGGGGTCTTTAAGTCAAGAGTAAATAGGCTCTTTCTAGACAAGCGTGTCGGCCACATCATCGCTTACCATTAGGCGAGATAGTGGTCAAACGCGAGCCTACTATTTATAATAAAAAGGCCGTCACCTTTATGCGTGTAGGGCGCCATGTTGAGGTCGTTGATGGGGAAGGAGACGCGCGCGCCCACCTTGGCGCTGAACATGAGCTCGTGGCGGAAGCGCTTGAGGTGCACGCACAGCACCTCGGGCAGGCGCACCACGCCCGACATCTTCACGCCGTTGCGCAGCTTGTTGCAGCGCGAGCAACTACCAACACACACGGACGAACATCTTCATTACAGATACCGGCACGGATCTTGAGCGCTGGCTTCCACTTGCGCAATATCGGTTCTCTTTAGTGGTATAAAGTGAGACGCGGAGGCGCAATCCTTGTACAGTGATTGGCTCGCCGATGCGTATGACGCGCAAAACGATCCCCATTCTTTCGTCGAGCGCTCAAGATTCGTGCTGGTATCTGTACTACTATATTTACCCTACTGCGTCAGGAGGGTTAAACGTGGAAATAAAAAAAAAACATATAAAAATTTCAAATGTAAACTTATACAATATTACTTAAGTATTATTTAGAACGGGCTTGTAAAACAAAAGAGATGGCGGGACAACCGGAATGTCTTCCTGAAGAATTGGAATGAGAAAGCGAGGAACCTTGATCGTTGAAAAGAATGGAGGAAGGCCATTGCCCAGCCGTGGGACAATATGGACCGGCTATAATAGGCTAGTTGCCGTAAAAAATGTAATTAGTCCGTCTTTTAGATTATTCGAAAATAAAGGACGCGTATTTTTTTATTTGTAAATTAAACCAAAAATGACAAAGATATAGCCCATTAAAGTTATGTGTAACGTCACGCTGTGCTGCTTTTTTTTCGCAAGGGGTGACGTCACACGTAACTTTAATGGGCTATATCTTTGTTATTTTTTGTTTGATCGAAAAAAGAAAAAATACGTGTCCAATATTTTTTTATAATTTAAAATACGGACTAAATAAAATGTAATTATTTTGACCCTGGATCCTACCCTATTATTTAGGAGTATTTTTACTGATTTAAAGACCTAAAGATGCTAGAAATAAATCGACTAAAACTTGACAACTTCAAGAACTTGTCGAGCCAAGCTATGTAAGAAAAATGTTTGATTATTTTTTTTACTAACTGTTTATAAGGTACAGTCGGCTCGTCCAGGATGGTTTGAACTCTGATCATCTATCAGGTAGACCTATGTGGATAGCGTGCAATGAATAAAAACGGCTAGGAATTGAATCAGTTTACTTTTCAATACAATTTGATACAGTGCACTGTAATACTAGGTAAGTTAGTACAAACAACAAAACGGACAGTTTCAGAGCGTCTTTATCACAAAATAGATAGGTACAGAAGTCAATCTACATACAAAGCGCGCTCGAGCAACGCACACATAGACACCGCTCACAGACACGATGTCTCGGTCGCGTCTCGGATCACTCGTCGAACAGTTCCGGCTCAAACGCTCATTAGTGTGCGTCTACCGAGCGTAGCTAGCTATAAAAGGTGAAGTACATACATGAGATTGTCTTCTGTACCTAGCTATTTTGTGTCTTTATTGTGCGATGGCCTGGCTGAGAGTGTCCGCTGTCCTCGGCGGGTTCTCCCTCCTCAAGCTCGGAAACGCCCGACTCTGTCAAAGCGCGCCACCGCTAGTTCTTCTAATTGCCACTAGATGGCGTACCTTGTTTGGTGGTCAACAAATCAATTGCCGATTCCGACACTAGAATATTATATTTCACTAACGTACCTGTACATATTATCGCCTTTGAGTTCGTCGGCACTGAAGAAGGCCGCGAGACAGTCTTGTAGAGACACCACCGGCCCGTAGAACCACGACCGCAGCCAACTTAGTAGCCACCATACCTAGTTAAACAATTTAGTCATTGCATAAGGCAGGGCGCAAACGTGTGTCTTGTTTCAAATACAAGCTACCGACGAATATTTGGTTTATATAGAACCAGTATAAAATCATCCACTCCTTGCGCATACGTAAATATTTTTTGTGTCCAGTTGCTTCCACTTAACACACACGTATGTAGATCAAAAAGTGTTCGGTGTCGGTAATTGGAACAAAAAGTCTCTACATTTGCGCAGCGCCTCATTTGTTCCAATTATATACTCCATTCGCGTTAAGATTAGCTATTTAAACAAAACTTTTTTACTGTCCATTCAACGGATTTTGACTTTTATTGAGTTAGTGGCATGATAAATGGCGACTGCAATAAATAAATCGTAGGTACCGTATGCATCGAAGGACTGAAACAATTTGCCTGCTGCGGTCTTCCCATTCACGAATTCTTAGATTACTTCATATTTTGACTCACTTTTTTTAAATGATTATTTTGATGATTGTGTGCTTTTGAGTACAATATAGACCGGTTTACACTGTTCTTAAATAATACCTATTAATACTGTAATATGGAAATATTGTAACTACAACCATTTTTTTAAAAGAATAACCATGGAGTTTCTTGCCGGTTCTTCTCCATAGGAAACGACCACTTTCGAACTGTGCACTAGCTTCTGACGTTTTATAAGTGCCCATGTAGGCCTATGTGAAATAAAAAACTTTTGACTTTGACTTGACTTGATCCGATTGTAATTTAGGTGTGTTCAAGGCTAGAGTGAATAAGCTCTTAATAAATTAGTGCGCCTCACCATCAATAATTGCATCACTGCTTACCATCAGGTGGGATCGCAGTCAAGCACTAGTTTATATATCAAACTAGCTTTGCCCGCGCGGCTTCGCTCCCGCTCTTCCTTACTCCACCCTACTATACCCTACTCTACCCTACTATACCCTACTCTACCCTACCCTACTCTACTCTACCCTACTCTACTCTACCTTACTCTACCCTACACTACCCTACTCTACCCTACACTACCCTAATTTTCATTTTTTTTTTCCATAAGAACCTTCTCCTCATAATATTCGTTACAACAAAAAAAAAATTAGCGAAATCGGTCCAGGCGTTGTTGAGTTATGCGCTTACCAACACATTTTGCGATTCATTTTTATATTATAGAAGATTAAAAAAAAAGGTATTGTAACAACTTTTTTTCTTTTAATGCAATCCTTATGCTTACGCAATAGAAGTCTAAATCAGTTGAACAGACTGTAAAAAAAAGTTTGTTTAAATGTGTAATCTTAAGGCGAATGGTGTATAGACGGAACATAATGGAAGTTAAGTAATACTGACCCACGACTCCTGAGCTCCATGTGGCACGTGATGATTGAGGATAGGCTGCTGGCAACGGATGACGGCGAGGTGCTCTCGTGACGGTATCGGCAGGGAGAGGTCTTGGAACGTCTCCACTCGTGTTGACACCTGATTAATGGTGGAGGTCAAACTAAAATTATTTTATTTCACATAAGCTTACATGGGCACTTATAAAACGTTAAGTGGGTGATCAACGTATGAGCCAAGACCGCGGTTTTACAATCACGACGAGCCGCGAGCCGAGCTTAAAAGGCACAAAACCGCAGTATTGCAATAATACACCGACGAACCATAAGACCGCGGTATTACTCGCCCGTCGATCAGGGCCTATATTTTTATTTACCAGGAAACAAATGGAATTCCACTCTTCGGCTATATTTATTTACAATTTACTTATACAACATTACAGTCTAAACTAATGTGTTGTACAGAAACAAGAAATAAAAGAAGCAAGTAAAAAAAAAAGAAGAAAACATATACACTACCACTAATATAAAATAAAATATCCCACAAAACCAAATAAGACGTTCAATTATTTTTCATCCATCCTCTCACAAAACCTCAAACATTCACGACACACATCTGTCCTTCTTCCAGCAAACAAGTCACACTCTGGTGTTAGAGTCAGAAGAGCATTAAGCACAGAAAGCGCACGAACGAGTGGCGAGTTAGCTCTTGACACTGTCTGCGATAAAGGATCAGCTAACAAACGGTGTGTTCGCGGCCTGAGGTGTTGCACATGATTGTGTGCATTGCATATTCAGAGCTTTAGGTGGTGGATAGCTGCATCAAAATTGCTCTAAACCTACCAGAACAAAAACACCCCACCACTTACTTGGTAATCATGAGAGAGATCTCAAGTTAGCTCATTTGCCAGAGCCGACAACTCAGGATAGAATATCCTGGCGCCGTTTAGTGAGGAGACCCGACCGCTAGGACCCGATAGGATAAAGAGAGGTAGTTAAATTAAAATGACATACCCTATTGCAGATGAGGCATTGTACGGAAGACAGTAGCTTGCCGTCGAACACATCGGATATAACGCTGCGGAACCTCACACCGCCCGAAGACGTGCCGTCGCCGCCGCCCATGGGAACCACGCTCTTACTGAGAAACAAATATATTTATTTGAGTAAAGGAAGACATAGAGCTGAAACTAAAAGCGGCTCGCCACTCTTGTGCGGCCGCGCGGTATGTACAAGCTATGGCGTAAATTGCCCGCGCGCGTCTCACGCCAAGCAGCCCACGTCGATTTCTACACTTGCGGTTCCACTATGAACGCTGAAGTTCTTAAGTACATCTTGTTTTTAATTGCATCGCGTCGCACCCGCCTTTGCGATCTGGCCTAAAATTAAAAGTCTGATAGGAACTGTCAATTTTTCAGTGTCGGACCATCTAGAGCGGAAAAACTCAATTGAGATCTAAAGCTGTTAATTCCTACAATTTTAGAAGTGCTGGTCGAAAGTACAAAAGTTTCTACTGAAAGATCAGTGTGGTCACGTTAAGAAAATAGTGATTGTTATACTGACGGCTGTTCGGTCCTAGTGTCGGGCGCGTCGCTGGCGCCGCTGGAGCAGGTCTCGTAGCGCTCGTCGGCCTCGCTGGAGCACGACAGCGACGACTCCGACCCGTACAGCCCCTGGTTTTGACTCCGGATGGATTCTGAGCCTGGGTTGCAAAAACAAATAAAATGGAATGGAAGAAGTAAATATACAGGGTTATAACCTAAATATTACAAAGTCTATGCGAAGCAACCGAGACTACAATAACGGAGGGGAGCGGGATCGGGTGGCGGGGTGTTTGATGCGCTTGCGTCATACAGATGTAGGTAGGTTTAGCAAAATACAATGTTGCAATGTGTCAAACAAAAAAATCTTTAATGACTGTTTTTTGTAAATGAATTATGTTTTGTAAAAAGTCATAGAACAAAAGTTGTTGTTTATGATGGTAGTGATACAGTCTTACAAGGTTGTTAGTGTTATACAAATAACCCTGTATATTGCGTCGATCCTAGGGAACTTGGGATAAGAACGAAAGGTAATTATTTTCCATTTGCGCAATAGCGTCGATCCTAGGGAACTTGGGATAAGAACGAAAGGTAATTATTTTCCATTTGCAACGTTAGTTTCTGTTTCAAAATTAGAAGAGTCGAACAGTCGGTTACGGTATCGTCAGCCACTATTATCTTACCATTAGGCTGCTGCGAGTACGTGTTGTACTGCAGATGGTGCGTGCCCGCGAAGCTCGCCGAGCGCCGGTGACGCGGCGCCATGGCCTCTTGTTGTTGCATTCTACAAAACATATCAATAGGGTTAACGACTATTTTTTATTATTATTCGTATCAATAAGCCTATTAACTCATCGAATGCCGTAATTAGAGACACTATAGAAAGACAATTGCTTATGTCGAACTGTGTAACTTAAGACATTCAAAAGGTTAAATATGTAAATGATAGAATTTCAAATCCTTTAAAATTGAGTAAGTTAGGAACTTTTCAAATCTGTTGTTGTGCACAATACATGCGACCTCCCGGTCATTAAGCGCAAACTATTCCATACTACGCAACTGATTTATTATGATGCAGGCCTTAGGTATTCATTCCACAACGAGCCGTGAGACAGTACCTAGACTAGATTTTGTTCACACGGAGCACTACATCTCTGCGGTCGGAGCTTTTATTCTGTTTGGCTCGAGCAAATGATATCCTTAATTCTGTCAAAACTGACGTGTGACGTCAGCATCATTTCAACTCATTCATTCGTTCACAAGCTTCCGTACTATTGACTTCACCGACAAGTATATAATTACCTCAAATAGCCTTCAGTTCTTGATTCGCTGTAAGACGACGGCGCGGGTGATTTCCGCCTCATCCTTGCGAAGAATGGAGCATCACTTGCTGTAGCAAATATTAAATAATTAAAAAACCATTTAAGTAATCTTTATAATACATTGTGTTTCGGTTCAGATGAACTTGAAATTATTCCTGTATTGGAGTTTTTCTTTTTTAAAGACTCGGCGTGTCAGCCTTTTATTGACCAAAATCACACCTAGCTACGTTCCTTGTTTGCCCTTTGCGTTTTTCTGGACCGCTCGGGTTTCCCTTTCGGAAATCTACTCCTGGCCCCAGGAAGCTTCGGCTCTGCTAGGCCCCTAAGGTTTTGTTGACATCTCTTTGAGGCGCGCGTGGAATACTACGCGCCATCGACGATTCGAGCTCGTTACGGACGGTTACAGGACAGCCGGACGGTGAGCTACCCATTGCTCATCGTCCACAAGCCCACACCTACGGTGTTTGGAAGTCGGTGTCGTGGTCTCGGTGGCTGGGGCGTGAGGACGTCCATTCCCTCTCGCGTGGGGCTGCCTTCTTCCCTAGCATTACGCGACCGCCTGCCATTCCCTATTGCTCCGGGCCATGGCTTGAACCACGGACGGCGCAAGAGGACGCCGCTACCAATCGCCCGCGCAAGGACACGGTGGTGCTCCACCCAAGCGGGGCACACATCCACTATGCTCCACTGTGTCCTCCGGGTGGTCCGCACAAGTGTGCACAAAAATATAAACTCAGATACACAAGACACTCAGACACGCTGGATGCTGTGTTACGTGTGACGAGTTTGGTAACCGTACGGAACAAATATTTGTATAGTCTACATCTGTACAGTACAATTCACGAATGATGGCGGCCGTGAAGTTAGCCTTTGCGAACGTTCGCGCATACTACACTTTTCTCGCACACGCACGTCGCCATTTGGTTCCTAAAACACGTTACTGCGCAGCCTTCTGCGCAAACTTCACGGCCGCCATCATTCGTGAATTGTACTGTAGACTAACATGTAGAACATCTATCTAGATGTTCCGGGTCTGGGTGTCATGTGTGTGTGAGTTTACATGTTTGTGAACATACCCACGATACAGTTATTCTTACTGTGAGGTATTGTGATTTTTTAGAAAAAAATAAAAAAAAACCTATATGATAAGTAAGGGCGTTGGCAGTCCGCTGCAATATGTTGGCCCGCAGATTTGCACGTTGTACTACAGATGTAAAACTGTTACTTTTCAGAGCCTTCTGTCAGTCATTCTACACGTGCAGTCTGTGGATCAACTATACGCGGCGGGCTTTCAATGCCTTGCGTGTTCAGTACAATGACGCTCTGAGGGCAGTTTTGAGGAAACCCAGGTACTGCAGTGCTTCAGAAATGTTTGCGGCAGCTTTCATCGATGATTTCTTCTCCATCATTAGGAAAAGAACTGCTTCGATGATGAGCAGGGTCCGGGGTAGCACCAACACTGTCCTCAGAACGTTAGCGTGCAAAATAAACGGTCCGTTTACTGTTTACTGGGCGAGTGTTCACTTACTCAGGAATAGGAAATAGACTGCAATCTAATTAATATATGATCTTGATTCTGTACTAACAAATTACTAACACCCTGTTATTTGTATTTTTTTTTTTTGTATTTTTATGTGTTCTACTAACAACCTTACTAACTTTTGTTTTGTTAAAAATGTATGGACGAATGTCTGAAATAAAGATATATTATTATAAGTGAAATTAGAAACGTTTATGTCAAACAGATGAATTACAGCCAATTACTTTTGAATTGCACGTTCCAAAGCGTAGATCTCTATGGAGAAGAACATGCAAGAAATTCCATGGCCACTCTAATCACATTATGAGTTATATAAGTCTTCGTTACATATTTATTGTTGCTTGTATAGTGTAAAGTAGTATTGGCAGCTACATGCATAGTCGCCGGTAGTGAACTCACCGCCGGAGGAGGCGGCGCGGCGGCGGATGTGCACGTTGCGCGTGTCTTGGTGGTCGCCGTCCGCTTCCGAGCCCAGCTTGTCTTCTGACGTGCTGTCCCACACCTACACATGCAAATATTCACTTAGAAACCTACCACGAGCCAGACTGAACTGCTAGCTATTTACATACAGAGTGTACAGCTTCATCTCTCTTTCTCCCTCGCACGTCTGACATTTAACACATAATGGTGAGGCCAAAAAATCATAAGCACTGACATTATAAAGGAGAAAGTTTGTACGTGCGTGTTTGTTTGTTTGATAATCCTTCACGCTAAAATGGCTTAACGGATTTGAATGAAATTCGGAACAAGGGTAGATCATATTCTAAATAGCACAGAGGACAGAATCTTTTTTTATCACAGGAGTATGTTCCTTTGGGATAGTTTTCTACTTTAACGCGGGCGAAGCCGCTGACAAAAGCTAGTATTCTTGTAAAATACTGCCTCTGTCACCAAGAGTCAAGACTAATTGACAGCTATCATCAAAACTGGTTTTTAGGTACAGTAGTTTAACCGCTCAACCGGCACCATTTATATAGATACATAGCATATATAGATAGGTACAGCAGTTTAACCGCTCATTATGTCGTGACACCATTTGTCATAGCGTATACATAGTGTTCGGCCACACTGGAAACGCGGCACGGCAATCTCAAACTTAAGAACTTGATTTGAATGTTCATAGTGGGCACGCGGGCGCGGGTTGCTTAACGCGGGATGCGCGCGGGCAACTCGCCACAGCTCGTTCATATAAGTAGCCACAGTGAGAGCGCAGGCGACGAGTGGTAACCCTTGTCCCTGCACCCGCACCGCTCCCCGCTCTGCGCTGCCAGTGTGACCGAGCACATAGACAGCTAAAATCATAACCTTTCCTTTTGGATTTGCCGTAGTCTTATAAAAACCTATTTTCGTAAAAACACAATAGACTTACCGGTTCTTTGAGCTCCTCATGCAACTGGTCCATGAAGCACCGCAGGAACTCCTGCGTATCGTGCTGATGGTAACCACGGAACATTGGATGCACCTGCCAATTAAAAACTAATGTTATTATTTGTTTGAATTTATATCGACGAATCTATGAAAAAAAAATACTAGACTAATTAAAAACAAGTGCGAGTCCGACTCGCGCACTGAGGGTTCCATACAAACTTACCTATGAAAACGGTTCAATTCCCGAATTGAGTTACGAACATTTTACCCAATCACAAAACAGTTATAATTTGTGACGTAACCATTAATTTACAGTTTTCAGATTTTTACTTATACTTGTGCCATGAGACCCTGCTTTAAGCCAAATTTCAGGATTTTAAGTTAACGGGAAGTACCCTATGAATTTTGATTCCATTGAGTGTCGAAATATACGTTTGCGACATACACGGCCGTATTATTATTTTTTTCGTTAACTCAAAAGCATGATTTTTTTTTTTACAGCTTCAAGGGACCGCTGACCTAGTATATAGTTTTAATTTCAAGTCAATATATTCTCGCGTTCCCGAGGGGTCTTGACAGATATACAGACAGACGGATACTAAAGTGATCTTATAAGGGTTCCGTTCTTTCCTTTTGAGATACGGGACCCTAAAAACACAGTAAAATTGAAGTGCTCATTAAGTAACAGTCATAATTGGCTGTTACTTAATTTACTAATTAAATACACCTTTTTTAAACGCCCCTATATGGGTGTGCATAGTGATGGGCAATGATAATAATCCGGTTAATATCATTTGGCTAATAATCGATTAAAACTTAGTTAATAGCCATTAAGTTAATGTTATTTTAGTGATTGAAAATTTCCCTTCATGGTTTTCAGGCTTAGGACTGTCAGATTAGACTTCATTTTCATCATCTTTCTTTGTAGAAAATAAATGTGCAATTTAAAACTAATCTGGCCCATTTAAAAATATTATTTATATATTTTATGATTATACACACAAAGCAACAACACACGAAAAAGGACTTCTTCAGCGAAACATATCAGTCGACGTACTGATTCCAGATTCGGTTGGCGTCGCTGTAGTGCAGCTCATGCATCTCTTTCTGGCACGAATAATATTAACGCCAGACAGAGATAGCAGGAGAAACGGGGGTACGGGGATGCATGTTGCCTACTAACTAACCGCTCGGGTATTTTCCATTGTCTATAATTTACCTACGTCGTATTCACAGAAAAGAGCTAATAAGTAACTTACTTATTGTACCTTACATTTTTACGTACCGGTTTAAACTTATTTGAACATACACTTACATATTTAGCTCGCTTTGTTTTTTTTGATAGTTTCGCGCTTGACCGCTAACTCACCTGATGGAGAGCGACGTTGCGGTCGACGATAGAACGCGCTTACCTAGAAGAAACCTATTCACTCTCGACTTAAAGACTCCCGGGTTGTAGCTATCAGGAAACACAGACTCCGGCAAGGAATTCCACTCCCTAGCTGCACGCACAATGAATGTGTTCCCAAAACGTTTTGTGCGTGTAGGTGGGATATCCACCATGTAACGGTGGCGCATAGCCTGTACATGGTGTCCGATACGTCTGGTAGTCCGATAATGGAACGAGCTAGGCGGAATTAGGTTATGCAATTCCGACGCACACTCTCCGAAATGCAACCGGTAGAAAACCGACAGGCTAGCGACTCTGCGTCAATGCTCAAGACTTTGAAGCCTCGACTCGACGAGTGTATCATCGCCAATTATCCTTCTGGCTCGCCTCTTAATTGCCTCAAGTGCATCAAGCTGGTATCGGGCAGATCCGTCCCAAAGATGAGAGCAATACTCCATACACGATCGAACTTGAGCTTGATAAAGTTTCAGGAGCTGTTCCGACGTGGAGTACTGTCTGACCTTTGCGAGGATTCCCAGCTTTTTTGCAGCCAGTTGAGCCTTTGCTTCGATGTATGGCCCAAAGTTGAGTGTTGATGTCAGCGTAACACCAAGAAGGTCAAGATGGTCGGTTATCGGCACGGTTACACCCCGGAAAGTTTGAACGGGGCTGAATTGGCTCCTTTTAGCGGAAAATAGACACGCCTGGGTTTTTGCAGCATTGAACTTGACCAAATTGGCATCGCCCCATTCGGACACTGCCTCCAAGGACAAGTTCAAGCGCTCAACCATAGCAGTGGCGTGCCTGATGCCTTTACAGGGGGCAAGCCAAGGAATCTTGACCTAACTACTACTTACCTATTAAAAAAAATCTCGTGCTACCACGTGTCATCAGTGCAGTAATGCTGATTTTTCTGAATTGCTACACTACTATTAATTCATTAAACCCCAAGCGAACGCCGGCGTTCGTGCACCTATTGTCTTTCTATTGTGTCTGTAATTTCCACGATTGAAAGGTACAAATATAATGTTAATATTAAGTAATAAATAATGATAACAAAAGCTTCACTACAACAACTTTATCACCATACCAATAATCGTGAAGTTTGAATACATGAAGAGAGAAAAAAAATTGTATTCTAATTCAAATTGTCTATCTTTATTTAAAAATGATTTTATTACTTACACCAGCGTAAAAAGTTTGTGAACGTTTTAATTCTACCAACAGCTGATTTTCAATTGCAATCAAAGATAATTCGGAAAGCCGCTCTTGTTGTCGAGTGCCGGCCGGCCAGGATGGTCAGCCAATACTTTAAAACGATTAATTTGAACTTAATGAATATCTAATGTAAGGTTGAGTTGAGTGTGAAATAAAACAACCGAGTACTAGATACTGATCTAATGTTACTTTTTTGACGCCAACGCCATCTAGTTATGAATGTGTAACTAATACATAATATTTTTTTGAAATCTTGGTGTTTCAAACACTTGTTCTTTATAATAATATGTAATATTATTGGCAAATACTCACAATTGAAACAGCGGTAGCTTTTCGTTGTTCGCTTTTTTAAAACACACTTATCACTAACTGTCGAGAAAGAGAACCAACTTTCTATTGGCGGTTTACCAAAAATAAAGAATGAAATAACAGCGTTCAAGTACTTTTGAGAATTTTCATGGCACTCGCGAAGTTATTTGAGTCACACCTGATGTATTCCAAGCATTGTTATTAACTTTTCTGAGAAATATTCAAAATAGTAAAGTTACAAGATTATATTTATCTTTAAAACTCAAACCCTACCTGGCCAATATCAATTCCAGACATAATAATATCCACACACAACCACAAGTATAGTTTCCGAATTCATAAACTGTTAAATGACGGAAAACAAAAAAAAACTATCAAAACAATAATTACGTACAACACGATAACCGATCAAAGCAAATTTGAACTGAGTACTTTTTAGTTCGTACAACTTTACGCGTCATAGAGGGCGCCTCGTATTATAATATGCGTAAAAAATTACGTAAAAAAAAACCATTCATAAATTTACCAAAGCCCAGCTTTTTTTTAAAACAAAATGTTCGACGAGTATTTGCACACAATAACAAATTACACCCACACACACTCAAAATTTGACGTTTTTATATCAAAAGTAGAGATAGAAGATGAAGCCTCATAAAAGCCTTTGAGGCAGAAAAAGACAACAACACATTAGTGTTCATCTCTTTCTTTTGTTAAGTGTTAGAGTGAGATCGGAGAGATTTCGCTCAGAATGGCATCCTCGCTTCGCCCTGGTATCGTCTTATGAATGATTTTTGAATTCCGCACAACACAGTGGCAACTTAGCGTAACCGCGTAAGCGCGCGAAGTTTAAAGGTTAGATTTTTGTGATACATAATTAATTGATTGGTCGTGTTCTATGAATTAGGTGAGGTTTTGGTAGGGCAAGCTGGGCTTTTTGGCTTGTATGGCGGGCACGCCACTGAACCATAGCCTCTCGAAGAGACTGGATCTGTGACCCACTAGCTCGCGCGTTGGATATGTAACTCTCGGCAACAGTGCTATCATCTGCATACCCAAAGGTACCGGGCTTGAGCAGATCGTTTATGTGTAGCAAGAATAATGTTGCCGAGAGTACTGACCCCTGAGGGATCCCGGCATTAATAGCCATTTGACCGGACGAGCAGCCATCGATAACCACTCGGATGGACCGGTTACTCAGGAAGTCTGCGATCCAAGCACATAATCCAGCGGGTAAACCGAAAGATGGAAGCTTACTAATAAGGCCTTCGTGCCAAACCCTATCAAAAGCCTTCGAGATATCGAGGGAGACGGCAAGCGCTTCCCCGTGCTTCTCGATGGCCTTACTCCAGATGTGGATGGCATATGCTAGAAGATCTCCAGTTGACCAATTTCGGCAAAAGCCGTATTGACGGTCACTTAGGATATCATTAGCTTCTAGGTATGCCAGGAGCTTAGTGTTGAGTACACGTTCCATGGTCTTACAGAGAATGGACGTTACTGAGATTGGTCGGTAGTTAGCTGGGTCAGCCCGACTCCCCTTCTTGGGCACGGGCTGTACATTAGCTTGCTTCCATGCAATCGGCACTTTTCCAGCCTCAAATGAAAGCCTAAATAGGCGTGTCAGGATCGGAGACAATTCAGGCGCACACGTTCTCAGAACAATTGCTGGTATCCCGTCTGGACCGCTAGCCTTGTTCACGTCAAGGTTACGTAGCACCCTACGGACGTCCTTCTGATGGATGCGAATATCCTACATACTCGTATCGCAACCATCAGGGTAAACAGGGGGCCGCGCGTTACCTGGATCTAGACGCGAAGATTCCGCGAAGAGTGAGGCAAACAAATTTGCTTTCTCCTCAGCGGTATGTGCCAGCGACCCGTCGGGTTTCAGCAGTGGTGGTAGTGAGGGGCGGCAGAAGTTCGATTCAACCGACTTAGCCAGGGACCAAAACGCCTTACTACCCGCAGGGTATGAAGCTAGTTTGTTCCCGATGCGGCTAATGTGGACGAACCGAGACCTCCGCATCACCTTCTTGCAAGACTTGGCAGCTCTGTTGAAAGCTCTCTTCTTCTGGCTTACGTAATTTGTCTTGTGCATACGAGCATCGGCCCATGCCTGACATGCTGCGTGCTTGAGCCCGTTAGCGCGATCACACTCCGCACCAAACCAAGGGCGAGCTCGGCCAGACATGGCTACGTCGGAGAATGGAATATAGTATTCCATTTTGTTAAATCAAGTAATTAATTAGGTAGATGGTTAAATCACAAAGTGATGTGTCAATAGTAATTATGGTTTTTATAGTATTGGATCTCTAAATTAACAAAACTGAATTTCTCAAAAAATGTGTATTTATTTTATTATTAACACTTTTTCACATACAAAAAGTGAAAATAAATAAAAAGAATTACGATACATTGAATCACACTGCGTACACGCACCCAATTTATGTTCACACCCATAGATTTTACACTAAACAAAAAAAAGCATTTATTTTTTTAACAATACATTAATAGCAGGGTTATCACCCATTCATTACTAGGCTATTAATAGACACTTATGGATTATAATCGATAATAACTCAAAGCATCCGGCTATTTACCCAACACTAGCGTGTGCATTATTCCAGTTACATGTTGTATAAGCGATATGCTTAAAATTAAAAAAAAAAATAAGGTACTCACATTACGAATGCCATACAGGATGCCATTAGGTACAACGTAGCCTCTTGTCTTTCTACTCCACATCTCTTTGACTAATTTTTGGTATGCTCTGTAAATAAAATCGTTAATTTAGGTATGTAGAATGTATTAAAAAACGCATGCGGAAAAAATATCTATGGTACGCCTCGCGCGTAGTCACAAGGCCTACTATTTACGGACGCGCTATTCTATATAGGGTGTAAGGGACAGCCCTCCAACAAACTTTAAAGGCTCAGACAAAATTGAACAACTTCCCAAAAATTTTTTTTTCAGGAAACAAAAAAAAAAAATTGGCCGCTCCATACAAACTGTCCAATCAAGTTTTTAATTTTGTATGGTGAGGCTGACTTTTTTTTGCGTTTCCTGAAAAAAAGACTTGTGGAAGGTTGTTCAGTTTTGTCTACTGAGCAAGCCTTTAAAGTTTGTGGAGGACTGTCTCTTACATCCTGTATATAATAGATTTACCAACAACAGCCCCCCTAGCCAAGTTACAACCGTTTCGCTTACGTCGAACGCTTCGAGTTGACCTTGCCGCCAATTCTTTTGTTCTGACCACGTGACTGAGCGTTAAGACGACGTCATTCCCGTATATTTGAAGCTTTCTACAAGTGTTAACTATTGCAGATTAGCAACTTGGCTAGGGGTACAGGTATACAGTTACCGCGCTATAAAAGCTTGCTATGAAAAAATGATTTTTATAGAAAACTTGTTCTTTCTATTCTTTCTATCCTGATAATGGTATAGCGAGCCCTGTCAACGTACCTGCTGATCCCGGGCTTCTTATCGGCCGCCAGCACGGCGACGGCGGCCGCGCACTCGAGGAAGTACGACGTCAACGGTGCAGTGTTGCTGAGCGCCTGCAGCGCGGCGTTCATGTAGCACGTGTTGCCCATGTTCTGCAGACCCACCAGCCCCGACGCGTTCCCGTCTACGGAGAAAGAGAGAGATAATAATGATGATGAAAAGGTTTCTTTAATCCGAAGCTGTCCGACAGTCTATCCCGTGCTGCCCTATGAATGTCCCAAGCGATGTCGGTTGATGATAAGTGAATCGTTCGTCGCGCCTCGTATTTCCGAGGTTGCTTCACACGCTCTTGGCATCATGATCCATCACTAAGATAAATAACGCCGTCAGCCTAACCAGAGTCAACTGAGCTGTGCTTAGTGGGGTTCCTATTAATGTCTTTTGCTCGGTCTGTTGAGACTAATTAATGGCAGTGAAGTTTAAGCGGTGTCAACGCAGACCTTCGCTTTAGCGTGCTTTTTTATACGTGTATAAACGCTTTTTTTTTAATTATTATTAGGCTCGTGTTTGACCACCATCTCACCTGATGGTAAGCGATGATGTGGTCGACGATGGAGCACGCTTGCCTAGAAGTAACCTATTCACTCTTGACTTAAAGACCCCGTAGTCAAACGACCCTTTCCATGAGTTGGGGTATTTAGATCAATACGGTAATTGCTCCAATTACCCGAGCTCGCTCTCCGGATATGTAGTTGAAGAGTTATCACAAATTTGGTAATAAATAGGACGCCCAGACTTGTGTTACTGTCACATGTTGAGTCTGTTAGTATGTTTGTTGTATAACTCACCTCTAGAACGATGGTCGTGATCATAGTGGACGTCGTGCGTGTCTGGGTCCAATTCGTCTTCTGCCATACTTAGGGCCACGGTGCCGAGACGAGCTGGACTCTCACACGTCGAATCTGGACTTGCCTGATTGGAATAAGGATAAAATCTTAATCTCAGAGAAAAATAGAATAGAATAAACTTTTTTGAACTTTTTTGTACACCAAAACTAGTAACAATTTCACAGAAACTTAAATCTATAGGTATAATGGTGGGCTTATCGCTAACAGCATTATCTACCAGGCAACCTCAGGATCTTATTTAGGACCTTAAGAAAAAATCATAGCAAAAATTCTCGCTTTTGATAGAAGTATGATACAAATACCGGCACGAATGTTGAGCGTTCGTCGAAAGAGTCAGGATCAATTTGCGCATCGTACACATCGTCGAGCTAATCACTGTAACTACAAAGATGTACTCCCAGCTCCTGCGTCTCACTTCATACCACTAAAGAGACCCAATACTTCACTTCTCATTCAAGTCTGCGCGATTTCAAGTTCAAGTCAGCGCTCAAGATCCGTGCCGGTATTTGTAACTACTACGGTAAGTTTACCCAAACAGCACTTAGCAGTTGTTTTGTACGATTTAAGACTACAAAAATGTCACAGTATAGTTGATTCTAATCTTGTATATGCAGATCATGGTCAGTAAGGACAATCATGGTCACATGGTGGATTACTGCCCATTTGCCGACATCTTTTAGTCGATACCGTCATTGGCCCACGCTGAAACCAGCGCTGTGGACTCGTCGCATTTTGTGTGGGGGCACAGCATCATGCTGGCCGTTTTGCTCGAACATTTTTCATGACAAAATAAAAATATGTATATGCAACATATATTTTTATTTTGTCATGAAAAATGTTTGAAATACGTTAGTGTTAAGATTGCGCCTTTTCCGAAAAATAAAATACTTTTCCTTCTCTCTTTCCACACCCTCTCCTTGAAAGGAGGCTAGAGTCCCAGCAGTGAGAGCATTATTAAATTAGACCATTTCTATTGTGTTGAAGACTGTTCAAACTTACCACATACGCCAAGGCCGCTCTGATGTGGACCTCTTTCTCGCACAGGTAGCACCATATCCGCTCCGTGGACACGTTCATGTGTACGCAGTGCAGAGGAAAGTTCTGGAACAAACTCATTCATCAGATTCAGACATACTGGGTACGGAACCTTTGGAGATACTGGTGACTATTGTATTTATATTGCTAAGTTCATTTTTAGTTCAAGCATTTTAATTAATTAATTAACATTTTTAATTTTACGACGTTTCTAATGTATTGGAATTTTAAATTTTGAAAATTTTAATCTAATTTATTGACATCGGTAATTTCGTTTATTTAAAGGTACTCCCTCACCGGGAGCATTCGCGTGTAATGTAACGTTACAGATTTGAGCATTACATCAGTGAAGGAGGAGAACCGAGCATTACAAAGCTCACCTTGTAGTGATACAATGTGTAATATCTTGATACAAGTTGTAACATCAATTCGCTTAGTCTGACATTATGGAATCAACTAATGCTCAAAGTCGAATTTATAATGTTACATTACACGCGAATGCTCGTCAGTCAGGGAGGTAGTATTGTAATGTAATGCTCAAAGTCGAATCTATAATGTTACATTACACGCGAATGCTCCCGGTGCGGGAGCACCTTTAAAGGTAAAGTTTTTAACTTATCATATTGTATTAAATTAGTCAAACGTGTATAATATATTTAATGCAAAATCTTTATTTTATGAGCTTTTTTGACCTGAGGTAAATTAATTTATAATTAACAAAAAGTCACGATTTGCGTTTGAGTCTCGCCTAATGTTATGTGATAATGTGGTCGAAGATGGAGCACGCTTGGATACTTCTAGGCAAGCGTGTTCTATTGCCCACCACATCGTCGCTCTCTATCAGGTGAGATAGTGGTCAAGCGCGAGTCTCAAGGATAAAAAAAGTAACCTATTCTCTCTTGACTTAAATACCCCTAGGTAGTAGCCATCAGGAAACACAGATTCCGGCAGGGAACTGCTGTCCTTAGCTGTAAGCACAACGAACGTAATCCCATAGCGCTATGTACCTACGTATGTCAGTTCTCAGTGTGGGAACGGTGGTTGATAGGCTTGATAGCCCATAACATAGTGCGCACTGTGCGCAGGATCATTTATTAATTATTATTCAATTAACTCTTCGAATGCCGTAATTACAGACACAATAGAAAGACAATGGCTTATGTCGAACTGTGTAACTTAAGACATTCAAAAGGTTAAACTGATTGGTAATTTAGAAAACAAGTAAAACAAGCCGTTTAAAATCTTTGTTTTTTACACAAGTCGGCTTCAGTATAAATGAGTCATTTGCTCCATTTGATTCAGTTCACACATATCATTGTGACTTGCACGAATAAACTCACGCACAAAGAAGATTCCACGTCGGATCCATTTGTGTACTAATTTGGCTTTTGTTTTATCCATAAAGAAAATTATTTTTAGTTTATGCAATTAATAGTTTGTTCAAAATCAGTAACTGAATGGATTTCAATAGTTTTTACACCATGTTATATTTTTTCCCAAAAATATTTAAAAAGGTCACAAGTTGGACACCACCAACAATAAGTACAACACAGATCACGGCAGGTCATAGCCGCCGTCGCCTGGATGGTCTGGTGACTATGTATTTTTGCTGACATAACAAGCTTATAACTTTGTGATTTTTCATGATACTGTTATGAAATTGTGTACATAGATTCTTTACATAAAAATACTAGACGTGTGTTTAGGGTTTTGTATATATTAATATAACTAAGGTTGTATTTTGTAATTGTAATTATTTTGTACGTGCGTTTGTCACCTAAGTAATTTCTTCTCTTTTTTTTTTATTGGTAGGCTTGCGTTTGACCACCATCTCACCTGATGGTAAGCGATGATGTGGTCGACGATGGAGCACGCTTGCCTAGAAGTAACCTATTCACTGTTCTTCTAAACGGCCTGACCGATTTGGATGTAATTTTGTGTATTTGAATAGGGTTTTCGATGGTTTGAAAGTACTATTGGATCCAGAAAAAACCAGCTTTCAGGCAGACAACGTCTGTCAGGACCGCTGCTCTACATTAATATTATAAAGAGGTAAAGTTTTTTTTTGTGTGTAGGAAGTAATCTGTGAAAATACTGGTTCGATTGCTAAAATTTTTCACCGATAGAAAGCTGCTTTATTTTTGAATGATATAGGCTATATTCTATGTACGCGTGCGAAGCCGTGGACAAAACCTAAAGTTGTATAAAATCGTCCGTTTCTTACAAAAGCAGTTTCAGTATACCTGATTCATTTGCTCCATATCTGATTCAGTTCATACATATTGACTTGTGACTTGTACGAATGAAATCACGCACAAAGAAGATTTCACGTTTGATACATTTATGAACTATATTTGGCTTTCGTTTTATTCTTAATCAGTGTACAAAGCGCTTTTGTCAGGTCCTTTAAAATATAAGCGGTTATTGTATTGTTATGTGTATGCACAATAATCCTTGTTCAATGGATCTCTACATATTGTGCAAATCAAGAATGTCGTTTTTTTATGGGGAAAATCAACTTATAACTTCTGCCGCTTTTAAAGGCTGGAGGGTGTTTGACTTTTATTGACTAAAATCACACCTATGTTCCTTCAGTTAACAATGCATTCAAGGACCATGCGTATATCTTTTTCTGAACCAATCTCATGAACCTAGCAGGCAACAGATTTCCTGGGACTCAATGGTTTGCTGAACTCTGAGGCGCGCGTGAAACACTACGCGCTGCGTTGTCGACAACTCGGGTTCGGTCCTTTTAACGAGCAGACGGCGAGCTACCCATTGCTCTTCGTCCGCAAGTTGATTGAGCAAGACTGATGAACGTCGTCTTACGTTTGATTTCCTGGTTTAGTTTATTTTTCCGTATAGCATAGACACGCACCGTGATCAGCGCTTGTTTCAGAAATAATAACTTAAACACTCTCTGTTTGGGCAATATTTGTTTTGTTAATATATTATTTATCATATTAATGTCGCTGAATAAAAAATTATATATCTTTAACAATACCCCACCACCATATACATGTTTCATTGTTTTCTCTTTTTGTGTTATGTGTTTAAATAGTGTAATTGGCTTCGGCCGTTCTATTTGAATTAAATAAATAAATAAATACATCCATACCGCCATATACCGCCCATTGTGACATCGATCTATACAAATGCATATAAAAACTTACGGAAACAGAAACTTTTTAGTATTTGATGGTCGGAAATGCCTCTTATCAACCCTCCCCTTTTTCAAAGTCATGCTCATATATTTAGTTGATGTAGTTTTAATTGTTAGCAAACATTTTACAGCAAATTAAATTCGTGCCAAAGCACTGCACGAAACTGAAGTATTTTTGGCAAAAATGACCGACGGATTTAGTATAGTAATAATCCTTTTCCTGTATTTATGTACACAATTTTATACTTTGTTAGGTGTTGGGGAGATGAAATGACGCAAGTCAATTTACTGAACAGTTTATTTCGGTCTAAACCGAGTCGATTTATGGCATGAAGGTTCATCAACCGATGCAGTCAAGGATCAAACTACTAAAACTTTATTTTTTATTTTTGTGTGATCTTTCGCAGGTCGACTGCTAAACCTGACTAGCTTGTAGGGGCCTTAATTACAAAATTAAACGTCCAGCCAAGGTTTAAAAGCGTAAAAAACTAAGCGACTACGCGCTAAGGGCATCAAATACGCGGAAAGTGCCACAAATCATTATGATCCTCAAATCTGGTACTCAAGTTTCCTCGTCAGGCCCATAAGTCTGCTATATATATTGTGGAAAGTCTTTGAAGTTGTTCCTGACACGTCGTCACCCTCCCTGCTAATTGTCCTAACTAACAATTAAGGCAAAAGGGCAACCGTTTTCCGTTCGGGCGTTAAAATCATGTTTCTGTAGTTGCATTAGCTGTAGTTTTATTAATGAATCAATAAATGTTTTATATTGATCTTGGCTTATTCTTTAAGTTAGTAGTGGCCCTAAAGCTCTAAGATACGAATGTAGTAAGGGTGTTTTTTCCCTTTTCTTACACTTACGGAAAACAAAATACGTGATTATCTTCTAAAAGGTAAACGACACAGTTACGACGATTAGAGAGAACTTATTCAAAATAATGTTATGAACAGCAGATACCCCAGTTTGTGAGATACGACAATTAGCGGGGAGCAGTAGCCAAAATAATACCTAATCATCAATTCGGTTTTAGGCAGAAGCATTGATTGGCTGAAAATATACTTGGAGATTATGAAAATATTGAAGTAGTTTAGTGCGGTCTTTCTAGATGTATGCCAGGCCTTCGACAGTATCTGCTACGAAGGTTTGTTCTATAAAATATAAAATACCTACACATCTCGACACAAACAACATCTTCTTGCAAAAGTCAAAATTTACAGACAGGTACGAGTCAAACAAGGCGAAGACACAACAAACCTCCACAAGATTCATTCAGGAGTGCTCCAAGGAAGCGTGTTTGGCCCGGAATTGTATTATCTTTTTACCTCGGTTCTTTCTATTCAGGAAAGAGTGGTGATAGGTACCTTTGGCGAGAATACAATAGCCCTAGCTGAATTAATTGAATTACAATGAACATTCATCACAAGCTTGCCGCGCGCATCAAGTCTGTTTAAATAACATACCAGAATGGTTAGATCTCAAGTAGGTACCACTAACGAAACTAAATCGGTACTGGACACTTTTGCCTTAAGATATGTCACTTGGCCTTCGGTAATGCTGAACAAGGTGTTTAAAATCCCGCAGGCAAAAGCCCGTTGTCGACTATTTGGAAAAAGCATATATTTACCATGTACAAAGCATCCAACTCCGAAAAACGCACTAGTTCCTCAACAAATACTCTCAGTTATCACTAGAAAATCAGCTATTGCTATACAATCCCTAATAAAACCTGTTTGGATTTACGTAATCCAGAGATTTCAGCCAAAGATGCTAAGAAACTATGGATTATCATGGACTCCCCTAAGTTTGTAACAAACCAGCAACTGCACCATGATCCCGGAATGAGAGCAAACAAACAAAGTAAAATAGTTTATGATAAACTTCAAGATGGGACTAAAAACCAGCCAAACTAACTAGATACTTAGTGCGACTGAATCGAAAAATCTCTGCTGACCTATAGGAAGGTAAATCAAATATAGCATAGCCTGCCTTATAATTTTCCCACTATTGGGACCGAGGCCTCCTCTCAGGGTTGGTGGATGTCACATTTCTTTGAATTTTTTGGTTCTAGGACATGCCGGTTTTCTCACAATGTTTTCTTTCACCGTTTTGAGAGCAGTGGTGATGGCTAGCTGGGTTTAAACCCGCGACCTACAACTCGTAATTCGGAACCACTCAGCGACCACTGCTCTCAAAATCAAATATAGTAAGGGCTAATGACATTGCTTGCCAAGCCAAAGATAGGATACTTATTCCGGGAGTATGAACATACTAAAATAAAATAAAAACATGAAAAACAATAAAAAATACTATTATTATTTCATATAGGTACTTCTATTGTTCTTTTTTATTGCTCTTTTATATGGTAATTATCAATTAATCTTAAATGCAAATTCATAAAAACATTAAAAGAGATTAGCAAAAATGCAATTCTTGATAAGTGTGTTTGAAAATAAGTCAGCAATTCTTTGAACCCATTCATTTGTTATAGGCTATTTATTACCTACATTATTATGTTGCTTTAGTTATATAACGATTACAACTACTACTACTCATGTCCTTACCATGTCAGTAAGGGCAAGGGAAAGTATCATCACATTTGATTTTTCATTTATTTATTTTGGACTGCTGCTGAGTGTATGGCTCACCCCCAATAACATGGGACTAGACATAAGGTTAGTTACATGTTACATCACACACACTCACAGGTCAATGCAGCAATTTTTGTAGGCTGCCCCAGTAGTAGAGTCTACGAAATCCGAATTTTCTCAAGCTTTTTGCATTTTGCATGTCAGTATCAAATTGTATGTTGATTAATATGATTTGCAAATTATAATCATTTACATCATCAACACTACTCTCTTAGTTTAGCTAACTCTATTGAATAACTTTTTCTTGAATGATAATAGTTTTAATACAATACCTTTTGGTGCAGTGTGCTGTGGTCATTTTTAACTTCAGAGCAGCCAATGTGATGGCAGTCAGGTTGCAGACAGATCCAGAGGTTGGGGCCGGGGCAGCCGCAGTCGAAACATGTTAGTAGCTGTAACAAATATGCAACACAATTTTGTATGTAAAGGTATTAATGTGTTGAATACCGTAATTACAGACACAATAGAAAAACCATGAGAGAGTGAACGCCGGCACACGCCGGTGTTCGCTTGGGGTTTAATGAATTAAGGTTTTGACTGGCCTGTTGGTCATGGGTTTCACGCCCACCCAGAACAAATATTTGTGTGCTGAGTATGATCATTTGTCTGGGTGTAATTTATCTATAATACGTATGTATTTAGAAATATATAAGTATGTTTATCAGTCTAGTACCCATAAGATAAGCTCTGCTTAGCTTGAGACTAGGCAGTGTCATGTGATAGTTGTGGAATTTTATTATTAATTCTTTGCTAAATCAATTATATCTCATAATAGTAAATTATTTTAGATTTGAAAATAAGAAAACTCATTGTGGCGATGTAAGTTTTGAAGATTTTTTTGTTATCTTAGTAGAAGTCAGTGAGATGTATTGATCTGTAATATATGATAGTGATTACATAATAATGGAAAGAATACATCTAATCCAGAATAAGAAATTCATTACTCAACAGATTTTATCTTGAATTATTGACAGATTGATTACTCAACTTGACCACTATCACATCTGATGGTAAGCAGTTGATAATGGTGCATGCTTGCCTAGTAGTAACCTATTCACTCTTGATTTAAACAACCCTAGATTGAACTAACAGAAAACAGACTCTGACAGGGAAATCCACCCCTTAGCAACAATACACAATGGAAGTATTAACAAAACATATTTTTATAAGAAAAAGTCTATAAAGAATTGCATAATTGATATGTTCTTTGTAGGAATGAATTGTCCATGTATGCAGAAACATGCCAAGAAGATCATTGACAGTGATGCAATCATTTTGAGTTGTTAGCATGTTTTTTTTTTTTTATACTAGGTTTTACAGGCTTCAGTGCACTCTGGGTGACTATGGTTTTCTAATCATTTGCATTTTGGGGAGTGTGCATCAGAAGTTATTGAGTTTACTTAACAAAAATACAAATCTTTCCTCTTTAAAATATTAGTGAAGATGATAATAACACATTGTAATAGTAGCTTGTCAAGAAAGCACACAGGAAATTGGAAGAATTTCCTGTGCTACAGAAAAGACAGGCTTTTGCCCAGTAGTGGAGACGCAATGGCTAGGTTAACAAAAGTAGTAGTAGTTATATTTATTCTAGTTCTTAAAAATCCTTTATTTAACTTATTTACATAAAATTTACATTTTTAAATATTGACATATGTATAAAAACAAGTAAAAATATAGAAAATAGAATCCAACCGGAATCAAGAACAGTGTCCAAGTTACTGGTGGTCAGGGCTCCAGAGAAAGGAACCTCCTTACTATATGAGCCGTTTCCAGAAGTATCGTAACTTATTCTTAAGTTTTATGTACCTCCAGTAACAATGACCATTCATGGCAGTGTATGACTAGAATAAAATACCTACATTGAACATCTAACAAAGGTTCATTGTGTCTTTAGATCTTTCTATCTTGACCATGTTCTAATTGTAATTAAAATTCTCATTAGTAGTACCACACACTTGAATAATTATTATTGAGACATGATATGTATTATTATTGTCTAATGTAAGATAAAGTCCCGGTATGTTATGAGACCTGAAATGCTTAATTTTTAAGACTTCGAAAAGAAGGAGGTTCTATGTTCGGCTGAATGTATGTTTTTTTATCTGATACACCTTAGACTAAATAATAATAATTATTTTAATAATGAGATGCTGTGATTCTTGACTTAAAAGAAAGATTTCTTGATAATTTTAAGATATTTCTAATAAAGCCATATAAGACTTATTTTTTATAGTGCATCAAGAACAGCAGATTGCATACAACCATAAATAAACCATAAACAGCGATTTATTGTCTCCCATTATGAAGAAAAAAAATGTAAACACACCCTAGTGAAGAGGTATTAAGTAACAAGCAAAGATAAACATGTCAGTGTTATGTACACATTGCGCGCTATTCCGCGGAATCCTCGGTGGTCTGAGCATTACACAATAATAGCCTGGACTGAACCAAGAATGCTAATTACAAATGACATTACATTTTAGGTTATAATCACGAAAAAAAAAATATTTACCTCCTTCGTCTGCCACAGCTCCTTCCCCAGAATATCAGCTAGTTTATTGAGATGTTCACATGTCACTCCTTTATCCATTTTTTAGATTACACTAGTTTTATACGTAAATAAGAAGACGAATATACTGATTCACAGTAGGCTTGTAAATAAGACATTATTCTATACTACGGCGAAACAAAATAAGAAAGAAAACACAGCAGGAGGTACTAGAAATAGATGGTTCAGATTAAAGGGAAACATTTCGGAAAAAGGGGTAATAATTGAATTAGATTACAGAAATTTCCTACAACACAAAACCTTCCGTGACGAGCGAAAAGTCAGCCCTCATATTTGGATTCATTCTATCGTATTGAATTCGAATGTGTTATTCGATTCCTGTAGCGCTGTCTCATTTATTTCTTAAAGAGAGAACGAAAAAGAGATAGTCGACTCTATAAATCGACATTTTGAAGTATGCTACTACGCGATATTGAATAGGGTGCCACTACGTCTTGGAGTTGCCAACTTACTAAAATAATATTTTTTTTTCATGTGACTGGATTAAGTGTAAAACGAAAAAACTGTTTTGTTTGACATTACAGATATCAATAATAATTATTTAGAAGTTATTTGCTTGCTCAATTCAATAGAATAACATATCAGTATCCAAAATAAGGTCTATGATCTTAGCCTGCCGGCGAATCAAAAACAAAAAGCTGTCAAAATGACATCTGTGAATGACATTGACATTTCGATTTTCATGATTGCGATCGATTGGCTATTTTGTATGGTTTTGTAAAATAAATAAAAACATATAACACTTCCTCAATGCTTCATTGAGCACCAATAGCAGAGTAATATTAAGAGGAAAATTTGCAGTGGCCACGCAATGACTTCGGCTTCGTCGAGCAGTGCCCGTTCATTGTTCGCCGAATCAAAACAGCGTTTAGCCGAGAGGGTTCAAGTAAACATGAACAACATCTCGTCTTTGGCGCGCCAGATACAAAGAGGATCTAAGTCTAATGAGGTAATAAATACACGTATTAAATTTATTCCATTAAACTTGAATCCCTTGGTCTAAGTTATGCTAGAAACTGATGCAAGTAGTTTATATCTATTTTTATTGGTTATTACAGTAGGTATCAATCCTTCCCCAACTACCCCTGCACGCACCGTTATCATTTACAGGAAATTTCCTTCTCAAGGAAATATTCTAACCATTTTGAATCATAACTCGGACCAGAATCATAGACACTCTTTTTAATTTATGGACATAAGAATAATCTGCCTTTTAATATTCCCACTGCTGGGACTCAGGCCTCTTCTCTAGGAGAGGGAATGGGCTATAGGAGGTACCAGTAAGGGTTGGTGAATGTCATATGTCTTCGAATTTTTTATTCTAGGATATAGGGTCTCCTCATAATGTTTTCCTTCACTGTTTAATTTATGGATGTAATTTTTATTTTTACGTTGATGACACGGCTTCCATAGACCTTTTGCAAGGCAAAGGCTTTGTATTCTTCCTTTGTATTTGCGATGGAAAAAAATGATTCCATTTCTTTTTTTACTATTTTCCAGCTACTATCGAAAGCAGCCAGAGACATGGCATCAGCGGAACATCAGATAGAGAGCAGTGAGGAAAACTTGAAGAAGATGCAGTTGATTGCAGTCCACATGGGGTACCAGTTTCAGAACATACAGAAGTCAGCTCAGTTGCTGACTGAGATCGGAGAGAAAGTCACTGCTATGTCTGCTCCTCAGGCTGCACAGAGATGATAGGGCATTGGTATCTAAATAAATATTGTAGGATTATGTAGTGTCACATACAATGTACAAAATATATATTGGCAAGCCCAATTTCCTTTATGTAAAGGATGAAGATTTAAATTAAACATTTAAATCATAGACTGACATTCCCACATCAACAAAAAAAAAAAATCATAGCTTGCCTTCTAAAACTCTTTTCAAAGTGCAATAGTGCTCACTATACTATTAAGGCCATCACACTAGAGATCATCCAATAGTTTCTGGTCTATACTCCAGTTCTTGAACTTGTCGTCGGCTGGGTGTCTTTTCTACACTTAGAGGATATAATGTATATATATATGATAATCTCACATACAACAGACATCCATACTAATTCATCCAGATCCAGAGTAATTCCTGGAGTGGGCCAACGTTAAAAAAAAAGTGGGATAGTCAGAAGCAATGAAATCTCACACTATAAAGGGTTTCTTTAATGGCTTTTTATATCGGGTACTCAGTTACTGGATTATGGAGATAAGATAGGCAAGTGCATGTGGTATGTCTGGAAGGAAGCTTACTCCAACTTGTTTTGAAAATTCCAGGCAGTCCATTCACAAATAAAGTTGGTATTTATTATGTAAATAAATTCACCATTGTGGCACTGTAGGACAAGCCTTGATGGAGCCTTGACTGAAGGCTTAACAGACGGCTTGACAGACTTTAAAGTACAAGTAGACAAAAACAACAAATATTTTTCAATACACTTACTTGAAAAGCCGCTTTTGTTCCTACTGCTTTTAGACACGCAATTTACTGTTCGCATTAGCGCGGAAAATTTGCTCGAGCTCGCCCTCGCCACAATTGATCACATTTACAGCGACTCTCACGAGTCGCGGTTCGGCCCCCGTTTATTTATATCTTCGTAAATGTAAAAATGTCTTCTGATACATGTGGAAATTTGTCACTGCAGCACTCGGCTATAAAACACCCTTGCCTACAGCTCGAGCGAATTCCGCATCAGTCACAATGAAAAACTTTCTCCCCTTGTATCAAAATGCTGCTTTAGGCTTGGTTTCATCCCAGTTCCTTGTAAAATAAGTCTTAGGTAAGAATTAATGTAAATAAATGAAAATTATAAAAACCATCACTAGTTGTTTTTTTAAAAAGTAAAACAAATTAATGCTTCCTATGCATAAGGTCGTAAGGCAAAAAGTGCATTTTTCAGGAGGGCCATTTTTGAAATTGGTGTGAGTAATTTGTGATAACTTATGTGTAGGCTTCGAAATATCATCATATTTCTTGCATGTCTGATTCAGCTAAATAAAAGGGAATCTAGATGACAAAAATATTTGTTATTTTACCTGTTTATAATACATAATATAAAAATAATTACATAATATAAAAAAAAAATTGGTAGAAAAGCAAAAGAGATATAATAGTTTTAAACAAATACACTTCTGGACACATCTATTGGCCCACCTTGTATTTTCAGTTTCGTTTGGTCCTAGCTAAAATTTTATATTAGGTCGAGCAAAAAGTTTTTATGCAGTTTTGAACCTGGCACATTCACAATTTCATTCAATAGTCTTTTTTTGAATTTCGAACACAGAATTTAAAGAAACAAAAGACAATTTGGAGCCTGTTTGTTGATATCAAACAATCGAATACTAAGAAAACTTGGTTTTATTGGTTTACTTGGATTTAATTCTTGAAAAAGTGATTGATATCTTTGGTTTTGCAACAAACATTACTTATTCTTAACATTAAGGTGAGGTTCTATCAATAATCTATGGATACTTCACCTGAAGTCGCCGCCCAAGCTGTGGCACTTATTCAGGCCGGACACAGCCAAAGAAACGTGAGTGCTCAACTTAATTTAAGTCGATCTGCGGTCCGAAATGTTTATCGGAGGTACCTAGAGACTGGCGGTTTTGTTCGTCGCCGAGGAAGGCCACGATCTCGGGTCACAACTGAAAGGCAGGATCGATTCATCGTGACGACCAGCTTGAGAAATCGTCACCTTACCTCCATTGAGATACAAAACCAACTTCGCGACTTCCACGGAGTATCTGTGAGCGCTCGAACTGTTCGGAGAAGGTTAAAAGAACGCGATATGGTACCATACAAGCCAGCTAATGGGCCCAAACTAACGCGAGCCCACCGAACAGCGCGCCTTCATTTCGCACGCAATCATTTAAATTGGACACAGCAAGATTGGAGCCGTGTACTCTTTTCTGATGAGTCTAAAATTGTGTTACATGGCAATGATGGAAGGAAGAAGGTCTACCGACGTAAGGGAGAGCGTTTCGCACAATGCTGCTTTGAAGAGAGAGTTGCTTATGGCGTTGGCTCATGGACTGTCTGGGGCGGTATATCCGCGAGCGGCAAAACTCAACTTGAGGTTGTTACAGGACCACGGCTGCCAACATTAAATGCTGAAAGGTACATTCGTGAGTGCTTAGAACCTCACGTGATACCATACGCGGACTATGTGGGCCCAAATTTCCTTTTTATGCATGATAATGCAAGAGCCTAAGCGGCCGGCATCGTCAGGGAATATCTTCGGGATGTGAACATCACAGTTATGGACTGGTCAGCCAGAAGCCTAGACATGAACCCCATTGAGCACATGTGGGACGAGCTAAAAAGACGTGTTAGGGCTCGTCAGCCAGTTGCCCAGACGATGCAGGAGTTGAAAACTGCCATAGAAGAGGAATGGGAGATGATCCCTCAAAATTTCATAGAGCGGTTGATAAACTCTATGCCTAATCGTATGAGAGCTGTGGTAGATGCCCATGAAGGCAACACGCGTTATTAAATTAAACCTTTATTTGATAAAACATGTTTTTTATTCAAAAATCAATTGCCTTTAACAAGGCGCATATCCGACTTGTTAGGCGTAGCTCCATGTCGTATGGTATTCTGAATTCAAATTTAAAACAATACGATCGAAAAAGATGGTAAAATGTATCAGGTTTAAAACTGCATCAACAGTTTTTGTTCAATCTAGCAATCATATTTCGGTAGGGGCCATCGAAACCTAAACTCTAAGGTGGGCCAATAGATGTGTCCAGAAGTGTATAATTCATGCAGTCTCTCGCCAAGACGCGGTTTTCTATGGCGGTCGTACAGGCATGACTTTGTAAAAAGAAATATAACTTGCTTTTACAAGCTTTGACTCTACATACACACTAATTTTATTCAGACATTGTTATTAGGTACTTACAACTGCCTCGTTGATCTCTTGCTCGGGACTGCTGAGCGTGAGGCCCTGGGTTCAATGCCTGGGTCAAACAAAAAGTGCTATTGAGTTTTTCCATTAAGAATTACTTTGTTGCTGCCTGGAGTTTAGAGTTTGGTTAGGTCTGACACCCCTGTGCCTTACAAAGCACGTAAAGCCGTCGGTCCTGTGCCTGATCTCTCTCCGGTCGTGTCGGATTGCCCACCGTACTACCTATGAGAGTAAAGGAACAAAGAGTGCACCTGTGTTTGCGCACACACTTGTGTACTATAATATTTATTTATTATTTACTAGCTGACTCGTCGAACTTCGTACCGCCTAATAGTTATGTTATGATACTTTTTAGCTAAGCTGTCAACTCTACCCTACTCTACCCTACTCTGCCGTACTCTGCCCTACTCTACCCTACTCTACTCTACACTACTCTACCCTAATCTACCCTACTCTATTCTACTCTACCCTACTCTACCCTACCCTACTCTAATCTACTCTACCCTAATTTTCATTTTTTTCCCTTAAGAACCTTCTGACAATAACAAACACAACAAAAAAAGAATTAGCGAAATCGGTCCAGCCGTTCACGCGTGATGGCGTGACCAAGGAAATAGGGATTGATTTTTATATATATAGATTTATTTAAACTTCATGTACAGTAGTAGTACATAGGCGGACTTAATGCAACAAGGCATTCTCTACCAGCCAACCTTCGGGTTAAAAAAGACGGGTCGGGTTCGGGTTACTATCTCCTGCGTATTTGGCTAATCTTTGATGAGATGGTCTTCTGTGATCGAAATTCGGGCGGGAGAATTATTAGGTAAGTACTTCTGCTGTCGTGTTCAGAGTACGCCTTGCTATAACGGAAAACGGCAGTATGACATGCCGCAACATTCATTAGCGTTTTCACACATCTGTTATTTATTGCTAATAAAAGTTGTTTAGGAGTTTCTTTGTTTTATTATTAATTTGCTTGCCCCAGTGGTCAACTACTATCTAACCGCTAGCCTACAAGTAACCTATTCACTCTTGACTTAAAAAGTCCCCCTTTCCCGTTGCGAGATTATCCGAGAGAGCTTGTCGGAGCGACGCGGTGTCCTCGACAGGCGGCGACGACCTCTCGCGCCGGTCCCTGGTACAGGCCATGGACAGGAGCGAGGGGTAATGGGGGGCGGTAGCCTTCTGCGAAGCAGTATCTAATGCTAGCGTAGGAGATGGCCGCACGCGTGAGGGAACGGACATCCTCACAACCCCTGCCGTCGAGACCTCGACCCCGACTATAAGCCACCGGAGACGCGGGCTAGAGGTCGACGAGCAATGCTTAACTCGCCGTCCGGCCGTTCGGTAATATTCCGGAGCGAACCTGTACACCTAGCCAAGTTGATTATCTGTACCTAATCGTTAACGCTAGTCAAAAACTAATCGAATGTATAGGAATGACATCATCATCACCAAGTTCACATCGTTCAAAATGATAGAATGAAATGTTATCGTTTCTACAATGTTCAACGCTACGTCCTTTGTTATACAAACGCTACATTGTAGGACGAGCGGCCGACTCAAGCGCGTCAACATGGCTACCAACTTAGCGTTTTCTACGATTGCTGACACCGAGGCGTTACCGATTGTAGAACGGAATTCGACACGAATCGGTTGTAACTTGGCTAGGGGGGCTGAGTCTGTCGGCGCGTAGTGTTCCAATATAGGTGTGGTTTTAGTCAGTAAAAGTCTGAAACGCCTTCCCACTTCGCCCTAGAGCAGGATAAGTCAGATGATTTGGGAACCTTGCAAAAAAAGTGTATTTCTCCTCCCATTCATTAAAAATACTCAATGAATCGCCCTAGGAAGTAGTGTAGACCTGAATTGTGACAATAAGGTATTTAGTTAAATCGTGACCAGTGTATAAGTCTCAGGAAGTGTTCAGACCTGCTCTGCTATTGGGGGCAGTCAGTGAAAGTACTAGGATAGCCGCGGGTTTGGTCAAATGGATTATTACTTTGTTCCGGTATATTAATGTTTTCGTCGTGGGGTTATACTTAGAGTGTTTTTGTGACGAAGTTGTTAATGCCACAGAACAGATGAAAGAGGTTAGAATGGCCTTGTGGACGGGGTAGGCGTGCCAAAAAGGCGTGTACAAAGAAGGGCAATGCTCATAGTTCTATTACCAATAGCAAACTTTCGATCTAAGTGTGCGTGGTCTGTTAGTTGCGTAATGCGCGTTTATATTGGTTTATTGCCTGGGCTGTAGTGGAGTTTAAGGGTGGGAGACAAGCAGCGACACTTGTTGTAGTATTTATTTATTACTACTTGTTCTTTCTTTCTTCTTTTTTTTTCTTATTTGTAGTACAAATCGGAAAGTCTCTCCTTTCTAACCTCTTTCATATTTTCTGTGGTCAGGTATAGCGAAACTGTTATGACTACGGAACCATAAATATGCCAAGACTTCTCAAGTTAGTCAGGGCAAACGATTAAAATTGCCCGTTTTTTTAGTTGTGACATCATAATCGTTCAGTACATTCTGCTGGACAGAAATTGTAATACTATTGATGGATTTTGATTAGTCATTAGTTGGTATTACTTAGCCAAACCAAAAGGTCAGAATAATCAAATATATTGGGTTAAAAAAAATACATTTAAATTGGCTTATATGGGCTTCATTTGTAAAGGTTATGGAAACCAAAAATGGTAATCTCAACTGTCGTATACGAGTATTTAAATAATTTTTAACCATAACGACCAAATCGGATACAGACGAGCGCGCTGCTAGTTTCTGCTTTGATGATATCCTCATAACATGGGATCCAGATACGGAATCCTTACGAAAATCTGCGTTTCCTGTCTAATTATTTATTAAAAAAAAAACAAATATAATAATAATATAATATTCCACAACTATCACACAACGCCGTCTAGTCCCAAGTTAAGCAGAGCTTATGTTATGAGTACTAGACAACTGATAAACATACTTTTATATTTCTAAATACATACATATTTTAAATAAATGACACCCAGACACAGAACAAATGGTCATGCTTATCACACAAACATTTGTCCTGGGTGGGAATCGAATCGACCTCCCCTCCGGCATAGCAGTCAGGGCCACTAACCACTAGACCAACAGGCCAGTCAAAAATATTAATTATGTACCTAATTCCACAAGCTGTTTACAACTTCATGCTGCTCGTCAGTTCTCATTTTCTTCCTTACCAGACAGTGTATTTAGGTATCTCTAAGTACCTACTAAGGGTAGCGACTGTCTAGTAAGTTTTTATTAATTAAAATGTGGTTATGGTAGCGTGTCTTTTTTCCGCTAAACGGAGTCACTTCCACCCAGCTCCATCTTTCCGAGGTGTGACCGTGCCGATAACCGATCACCTTGTGCTTCTTGGGGTTACGTTGTCATCTAATCTCGATTTCAGCTCATATATCCAGGTAAAGGCTCATCTGGCTGCCAAAAAATTGGGGATCTTAGCAAAGGTGAGATGATACTTAATCTTCGGAACAGCTGCTTAATCTTTATCAAAGCCAAGTTCGATCGTGTATAGAATACTGTTCTCATCTTTGAGATGGGTCTGCCAAATACCAGCTTGATGCGCTGGAGTCGATTGAGAGGCGAGTCAAGAGAATCATCGGCAATGATGCACTTGTAGAGTCGAAGCTCCAAAGCCTTGAGCATCGCCGCCGAGTTGCTAGCCTGTCGCTTTTCTATCGTTTACATTTCGGGGAGTGTGCATTGGAATTGCACAATCTAATTCCGCCAAGTCCTTTCCATCAACGGACCACAAGACGTACGGCGTTGCGCCACCGGTAGGTACATGATATACATCTCACCCATACGCACAAAGCGTTTTGGGAACACATTCACTGTGCGTATAGCCAAGGAGTAGTATTCCCCAAGCGTGCTCTATCGTCGACCTCATCATCGCTCCTACCCTCAGGGGAGATGGTGGTCAAACGCGAGCCTATCAAATAATAATTATAATATAATAATAATATTCCACAACTATCACACCACGCCGTCTAGTCTCAAGCTAAGCAGAGCTTGTGTTATGAGTACTAGACAACTGATAAACTTACTTATATATTTCTAAATACATACATGCTATAGATAAATTATGCCCAGACACAGAACAAATGATCGTGCTCATCACACAAATATTTGTCCTGGGTGGGAATCGAACCCACGACCTCCGGCATAGCAGTCAGGGCTACTAACCACTAGACCAACAGGCCAGTCTGTAATAAAAAACTGGAACATCTGAAAGCAAACAGCTCAGGGTCAGGGACGTAGTTACCGCTGTATTAACCGTATCAATGATACGGGGCCCCCGGGCTACAGGGCATTCGACACGTGTTAAAATATCGAGACTTTATGTCTCTGTGCTAGTGAGACAGATTTTTGAAAAAAAGAAAACAAAATACCTACACTCAATCATTTTTGAAACAGGGCTCTTTTGCGACTACTCCACTGTTCAAAGTAGGAACAGTAATCAGATTAACAAACGAGAAAATTGCATTCATTGCGTTAGTACATGAAAAAACATTTTTTTTTTAATTCTAGCAACACTACTGAAACTTGAACCTTGCCCGCTTTTCTAACAAAAGGATCACAGTTTCATAATTTATTGTGCTCTATGGACACTTTATTTTATTCAAATTAAATTAATTTACATTACGAAAAAGGAGTGTATTGCTATTTTAGGTCTTATTTTCTGCGGTATAAATGTCAAAGTCGATTTTACTTCTTTCCAGTTAAAAAAGTGCTTTGAAAAAAAAATTCGTAAGAAATGCTTATCAATTGTATTTAGAAGTCTAGGTCGATTTCACCTGTAACTAAGTTCAGAATGCATTTAAATAAATGTTTTATCAATAAAGATCATTTCATAACAGCCTACTATACTAATAACTCGTCTAGCTTTAGGTAACTAGATGTAATACACTAAATAATGATATAACCACACGGGTAACAAATTGGCTAACATTATAAAAAATGGCTTCCGATTTGTACATTGGCGGTGCGGTCGCCCGTTGTACGATTTGCAGGTTTGCAATTGAAGAGAGAGGCAGAAAAGAATTTTCAATTCACTTACTCGAAAACCCGCTCTTATCCCACTGCTCTTAGGTACGCACTTTTCCGCACTAGTGCGGAAAAGTGCGTACCTAAGAGTGATCACCCCGCCACAATTTTATTACATTTATCGTATCAGGCTGGGCGCGCGTCGACCCATACGAGTCGTCGGTCAATCCCCGTTTATTCATTCTTTGTAATTGTAGGTATTGAAAAAAGTCGTTTGATACACGTGCGTCACTGCAGCCCTCAGCTTCTTAACACACTCGCCTACGGCTCGTGCGAATTTCGGCTCGGTCGCAATGTCAAACTTTCTGCATTTGCGCAATGCGCCTGGCTGGGTTCGAACCCGCGACCTACAACTCGTAAGTCGGGGCCGTTACTACTCGGCCACCACTGCTCGGCCATCTCATCTCTGTTTTTCACACCATTTCGTGTTTATACCTACATGGATGTCCCCTATTCTGGAATGAGCAGAGGGATGAATTAGCTTCTTTATGGCTAAAACTTTATGGTATTGGTTTGTTTGACCATATTATTGATGTAGGATTTCAACGATATAAAAAAAAGACGTGTGGCACTCGGGGACTGCCGCGGTAAAGCTATTGCATAGCATTTTTATCAACTCATGCAATTATAATTATTTATTTATTTTATTTATGCAGTTTTTTTTTAAGCTATTGCATAGCTTCTATCGCAGGCCTTGAGCGTGGAGACCGAATCCAGAAATTCCGTAACGAAAATAACCTAACACCCCCCACTCATTTGTTTTCTTATCGGTCACCACGCTCAAAAAGTGTAACTTCAATTAATATCAAAGAAAAAAAAAACAAAAGAAAAAAATATTGCATAAATAAAATAAATAAATAATTATAATTGCATAAGTTGATAAAAAATGCTATGCAATAGCTTTACCGCGGCAGTCCCCGAGTGCCACACGTCTTTTTTTCCTTTGTTTTTTTTTTCTTTGATATTAATTGAAGTTACACTTTCACACATTGAATTGAATTTTGATTGATTGTTCACTCATTTGTTTTCTTATCGGTCACCACGCTCAAAAAACAAATGAGTGGGGGGTGTTAGGTTATTTTCGTTACGGAATTTCTGGATTCGGTCTCCACGCTCAAGGCCCGCGATAGAAGCTATGCAATAGCTTAAAAAAAGGTCTAAAGAAAGTAGGCCAAACGAAGATTGAAATATCATCAACTTTATCGTTTAAATCTATCTGGCCAGTTTTATTTGGCGATATTATGAACTGTACCTCTACCATGAGTTTAAAGCAATAGTATTTGTCGATACTCGATACCGACTACGTAAATATTTTGTATCGCAAATTTTGGTTCCGTAAGTGACCGCTAGAGGCGCTGTAAAATTTGCCATACAAAATATTTACGTAGTCGGTATCGAGTATCGACAAAAACTATTGTTTTAAACTCATGGTAGAGGTACTGATAAACTAAGATCTGGCCACGATATAGGTATACCAACTGACTAAAATCTACGTGTGTCTTGGTCCTTGGTAAACTTTGGTTAGTCGATTCAAAGGTTATGTTATACTAGCATTTGCCCGCGGCTTCGCTCGCGCACATTAAATGTAGCCTATGTCACTCAGGAATAAAGCAACTTTCTATCGTTAGAAAAATTTTAGCAATCGGACCTGTACTTCCAGAGATTACTCTGACTGTACTCTAGAGAAACTGTACTTCTAGAGATCCTCCTACAAACAAAAAAACAAACTTTACCTCTTTATATTAGTGTAGATTTTGACTAACGTAAAAACCATCACTTTGTTGCCAATCATTGCTAATAAGTAGCACTACTTACTCGCTGTTTCTCAAGGTAGTCACGCTAGTGTATACTAGTACTACTTTACATGTGATAGTACTGTATATCTGACAGTTCTGCCTGCACAGTTATACCTGTCAGGTAAGCAACATACAAGGAAATATACACCGCTAAATTTTGATCGTTTTAATCCCGTGGAGGGTCGATCTGGGACATGAAACGCTATCGACTTGTAAAGATAAAGAAGAAAACGTCAGCTGGGTGAGTTCAATGACCTGTAGGTAGTAGTCGGCGTTGCGTACAAACTGCCTACAGGTCATTGGACTCGCTCAGCTGACGTTTTCATAAAGAAATAAATTTCGTACATGCGTAAATTAATACGAGTTTTGAAAAAAGGTACTTTATTTTTTAATTTTATCTTTACAAATCGATAGTGTTTCATGTCCCAGATCGACCCTCCACGGGATTAAAACGATCAACATTTAAGGGTGTATACAAGGAAACCTGCACAAGTGTGCAACATACACGCTCCGGTGTACCTGTACAACTCACCTGTACAGGCAAACCTGTCAGGTGTACCTTAGCGTGTATGGCGAGCTATATTAACAATAGCAATCAGTCTGCAATGCAAATCATTGCTATGTTTTTTTTTTCCGCTTATTTGGGCATGCCCTAAACCATACCAACTCGTCATCAGTAATAAATATTATCTTTTTTGAGTTACATTAGAATGCGGGTGCAACACATCTCTACAAGTTTTTGTAGTACCTATTTGGCGTAAATGTATCAAGAGTCAGGGCAATTTTATCGGTAAACTTCGCTGAGGTAGTTAACACTTATTTTTTTTTTTTATTATTGATAGGCTCGCGTTTAACCACTATCTCACCTGATGGTAAGTGATGATGTGGCCGACGATGGAGCACGCTTGCCTAGAAGTAACCTATTCACTCTTGACTTAAGACCCCTAGGTTGTAGCTATCAGGAAAACACATACATAAAAGTCTCAGTAACATTTTACTGAGATCGTGCCTGTTTCAATGTTTTCACAGTCCAGTTGCGCAAACCTTTGAGATAAAAAACTGCACCAATTTTACATCACAATATCCACTATGAATCAATTAGCAAATAATTAAAACAGTCACTAAACTTTACTCGAAGACATCCCACCAAAAAATCTCCGGAATTGCTGTCTGTGTGTTTTGTGTTTTTAGGGTTCCGTAGCCAAATGGCAAAAAACGGAACCCTTATAGATTCGTCATGTCTGTCTGTCTGTCTGTCTGTCTGTCCGTCCGTATGTCACAGCCACTTTTTTCCGAAACTATAAGAGCTATACTGTTGAAACTTTGTAAGTAGATGTATTCTGTAAACCGCATTAAGATTTTTACACAAAAATAGAAAAAAAGCAATAAATTTTGGGGGTCCCCATACTTAGAACTGAAACTCAAAAATTTTTTTTTCATCAAACACATACGTGTGTGGTATCTATGGATAGGTCTTCAAAAATGATACTGAGGTTTCTAATATCATTTTTTTCTAAACTGAACAGTTTGCGCGAGAGACATTTCCAAAGTGGTAAAATGTGTGTCCCCCCCCCTCTAACTTCTAAAATAAGAGAATGATAAAACTAAAAAAAATATATGATGTACATTACTATAAAAACTGCCAACGAAAATTGGTTTGAACGAAATCTAGTAAGTAGTTTTTTTTTAATGCGTCATAAATCGAAAAAAATACACTATTATTCAAACATCGATCAAAGTTACAACACATTACAAGAACTTTTATATTATGTTACTTGCTGCTACGGAACCCTTCATGGGCGAGTCCGACTCGCACTTGGCCGGTTTTTTTTTAAGCTATTGCATAGCTTCTATCGCGGGCCTTGAGCGTGGAGACCGAATCCAGAAATTCCGTAACGAAAATAACCTAACAACCCCCACTCATTTGTTTTTTTTAGCGTGGTGACCGATAAGAAAACAAATGAGTGAACAATCAATCAAAATTCAATTCAATGTGTGAAAGTGTAACTTCAATTAATATCAAAGAAAAAAAAACAAAGGAAAAAAAATACTGCATAAATAAAATAAATAAATAATTATAATTGCTTAAGTTGATAAAAATGCTATGCAATAGCTTTACCGCGGCAGTCCCCGAGTGCCACACGTCTTTTTTAATCTGGGTTATAGGCCATTGATCCATTTGGTATACCTACTTAAGTAAAGAAAAGGATAACTTAAGTTCCTGAAAATATGATCTTTCTACTACGGGTTCTGGTGGTATTCTGGTACTCTGGTTTGGTATCTACTTCAATTAAAACAATTTAATTGGAATTGTTAATTCTCATCGATTAACTCTTAGCAAGTTATATAAAATACGTATATATCTATATTTCAAAGACAGACGTTTACGTTTGAAATTTGAAAGGATTAACTTAACATTTCGAATATGGTTGTGTAGGTCAAGAGTTGCACTGCAGACATCTTTATTTCACCACAGCAATCATGTTTGAGCTAGATGCGTTTCAAATACTTGCGTCAAACAAGACATCTCCCTTTCAGAAGACCACATTAGTAACCCTCCAGTAACCATACATACTAATATCAAGTATTGTTATAAGGTTTTGATACACAATCGTGCCTACTATGCCATTGTATCCATTGCCCGCTCCAATTCTTGCACTTTCGTTTTTTTTTTTCTGCGACATCTATTATTACTCTATTGAGCACGAGGTTATGCAACCACCGCCTTTGGAGTTTTGATATAATTTTTAATGCTTTGTGCTGAGACCGTTACATTTTTGGCACGGAAGAACTCCGCCATCTTTCTTTTTGCGCTGACGTAAAGTTGAATTTAGAAAGTTCAGTTTTTTTTCGGCGGCAAAGGTAAGTTTGTGTTACAGTTTGGTCGTGACTGCAGAAGCGACTCTCGGCCTCAGTTACGCAAGTTGCAAGTTGTAATTACTTGTGAGTCGAAAGTGCAAAATTAGCGGGCCAGCTAATGTTAGGAACAGTCTTGTTCTGATATTTAAGTGAAGATACGACGGCTGTTTCAGGTTGACTTGATTTGGTTTTTTGAGGATTTCAATGTTGCATGGTTATGTATTGCGGTTTGTAGAATGGCATATGATGAGTCAGCGTTTTGGAGATGTATAATGATGTTAGTAAGTAGAATGTTTGACTGTCGAAATGACCTCTCAGTTGTAATAGTTCATCACTTTCACGCAAACCTATTTCATAATTGTTCCTTTTTAACGTTTATTTATAACGTCTTCATTCGTTCCAATTACCTTAATGACCATCTTCAGCGATTATATTCATTAGGATATTGCGTTCACTATTTTTGATTGGTCTTGCTTATAGTCTAAACCAGACGCCCTACCACGCGATCCATTTGATAGCCTAAACTGAACTGCTAAAGAGATGGAGCTATAAATATAGCCTACGAGGTCCATCCCTCTTTCTCGCCCGCACCCTTGACATTTTGACACGTTATGGTAAGTGAAGCCTTACTACTTACCAGTGACCATCAACCATTGAAGGAATGTCTTTTAAACTGAATATAACTGGTTTGTCCTTTTCTTAATTACATAGCTGAACATTTTAAGTGCGTAACAATTTTTTTTTTTAATTTAGCCTTGTACTAGGCATTAAACCTGTATTGTGGGTGCGTTCATAAACATGTAGCAGAGTAATATACACAAGACACTCGGACTCGGAACACTGTATCTGTAGTTGGTAGAAGTAGTAGAAAAAATATTTGTTCTGTGCACCAACCGCGCAGATAAATCACAAGTGTTTATCAATGTATCATCAACTTAGACCTTTTAAGGAGTCAGACCAGTGGTTCCCGAAGTTGACTAGACTGCGATCCACTTAACCACAGCTAATCTATACATATTTTTAGTTGTGTGCGCATCACGTAAAATGTACGAAATCGTTGTGAATAAATTTTTTTGCATGTATTAAAATTGTGTGTCTTGAAATATTACTTAGGTTATGTTTCATCGCAATCGGTTGACTGTGTGGAAAGATATACTACATTCATTGACTCTTAAGACGTATGAAGTTTACTGGGTCAGCTAGTCTATAATAAGGAGGAACTGACTGGCTGACATATCAACGCACAGTTTAAACTACTGAGACTTCTTGGTTTTCAAAAAGCAAACCGTGTAATTTTCCTTTTATATCGTAAGCGAGAACTAAGACAGGTTTTCTCAGAATTCACTCCCTAAGCGGATGAAATGGGGGTCCAAAGTTTGCATGGAGAACATTACCTACATTTACAGCGGCAAAGCCGCTGGCAGAAGCCATTCTATGCATAAAATGAATGAAGGACTGTTTAATTAAGAAAAAAATAGTTAAGTTCATTCTATTCGCTTACAAGCTCTCCATCTCCAGCATCTGTTAGTTATACTTACTGGTTAAATATCATCGCATTGTGCTTGAGCTCACAGCTTCATGTTGAGCGATCGGCCGTTTTGCGCGGATGTGACTTCATGTGACGCATATCTTCCCTATCTATTGATTTCGTTTGTTAGATAATTTTGAGATTGTGTCATTTCGCGTAAATAAATTGTTTTTCTTTCTTTCTTTCTAAATACTTGTCTCTGTAGCTTAAGCATCGGCTTTTCAGGGCACATCTAATCTTCGATCGCGACCCACCAAAGGGTCTTGGACCTACAGTTTGAGAACCACTGCCGTAGACTAATCTCTTGTACCATAATCATAAGCCTTTCCTCTCTCATGTTGCGCCACAACACTTAGTCGTACACACAGCTGTCGTCTTCCGCATCCAATACATGCCATCTTCAGGTCGTAAGTTCATCTAGTTGGGGTCATCCGGCGTTAAACCTGTCGTTTAGTGGTCTGTACTTTAAAACTTGTTTGCACAATGTAAGTCGCGAGTAATTATTTTGTAAGCGTTATTGGTAGGATTGGATCAATCATTGTGCAGTTACAAGATACGACTGGCAGGCTGCAATGGTTGTTGGATTGTTCGAAAGAATTAGTTACTAGGCATTGCAGGTTAGATAATTGTAGGTACATTTTGATACAAAGAAGATACGGGAGAAGTTATTTAATGATTACCAACTTTAGAGTCGGAAAAGAAAACTCATTTATTTTAATAGTTGAAATGAGATTGACTTTTTGACATATTATTATGTATCCACGTTTACTAGGGTGCGTTAATGTCAATAATAATGAACTAGTAGGCTGCGTACATTTTTTTGCTCCAGCCACAGGTTAGTAGGTATTCGGAGGTAGATAATTCGATCTGACCTTTTTTCACAGTTACCAATCTAAACTGTATTTTTTACAATACGAATTACCACGCTTCAAAGCGACTTACCGCGTAAAATGGTGAGGAAATACACATACAGATAGTATATTCTACACGTGTATGTAGCCCCAAGAAAGGCGATAGGTCAGTATATGTCACGGTGAGCTATTACCGACTGACAGCCTGCTTGTGGACGAGCACTGCTGACGATCTAAGAACGAGGGGAGCATGTGTGCTTTGAGGCAAAATTTAGTTATTTAGCCTGTATGTACACAATAAAGCAATAATGTATATAGTATAGTATAATATAATATAATATAATATAATATAATATAATATAATATAATATAATATAATATAATATAATATAATATAATATAATATAATATAATATAATATAATATAATATAATATAATATAATATAATATAATATAATATAATATAATATAATATAATATACACTAATTTTAATTTAATATAATATAAAGAGGTAAAATTGTTTTTATGTTTTTTTGTTTGTAGGAGGTAATCTCTGGAAGTACTGGTCAGATTGCTAAAATTTTTTCACCGATAGAAAGCTGCTTTATTCCTGAGTGATACCTATAGGCTATATTTTATGTACGCGGGTGAAACCGCGGAAAAAAGCTAGTATAATATAATATATTAAATTAAATGTTTTTTCGTGCACTTTGAGTGAAATCACAGTCTTATTAAATTTAGTTAACTAATCACTTCGACTTACAATTGCAACTACAATAGCTTCACTTTTTTTTGAGTGACCGACATTTTGACAATTCATAAGTGCTTGTAAATTTGTCTATTTGAAATATACGTTTATGATTTCTGTTTTCTTATATACCTATCTATACTCTGTTTAAAATATCGGACGGACAACAATAACAACTTTTCATAAATGTCCAATACATTTATGAAAACGTTTTATAACTGTCCATTCAGTCAATTTTAACTACGAAATAAAAGTTAAAATCGGTTGAACAGACAGTAAAAAATGTTTCCTTAAACTCTTAAAATCTTAACTCGAATAGGGTACCTATTTAATAGAGAGAGAGAGATTATTTATGTTTTTTTAGGTTTTATCAAATTGTATTTTTAGGTTTAAGTATAGGTAATTTACTAGTGACAACTACAATGTCGCATTAGGTTAAGGCCTGTAAAGAGAACTTTAAAGAGGATGAATAAATTAAAAAATAAATATTTTTTTTGTGGCGTAATAATGATAGTCAAAGAGCAATGGAGCGCAGCATTCTGGGTGACAAAAGAGCCGGCACAATAAGAAACATCCCGCTGCGCTTGAGAACGTGGTCAAAGACGAGAGAAAAAAGGCTAACAGGCTAAAATGGGATTGGGTGAGTCACGTACTGGCTAACCGCAGGGTAAGGCTTGACAAAGTGGATGCCTGAGGATGGTCGACACCGCCACCGCCGCCGCCGCCGACCTGGAAAGAGGTGGCGAGATGACCTAGCCGCTAACCGCAAGAGCTAGTTCGAGGTGGCTCGAGAAAAGAATACCTGGAGGAAGTTGGAGAGACTTTTGCCCAGGAGTTGATCACTTGAGCAGTGGGGAAAAAAAATTATAACTGTATTGATGCAAGAGACCATTATAACAATAATGGTCTCTTGCATCATTTTAAAGGTGGCTTTAATTATTAAGACCCTTTTTTGAGGCTGGAAATTATCAAATAACTTCTACCGCTCTGGGCGGAGCCAATATTAGACTCTTACTGACTTTGATAAATCACCTTTGTTCCTTCACTTGTTTTCCGCCCAAGCGGGGCACACCTATGCCACTGGGCGGTCTGCATAATTATGACACCCGGGTGTTTCTCCTGCACGAATCAGGTGCAGGAATCCCGCAGTGGGCTGGGTCTGTCAATCACGCACATAAGCTTCCATGTTCAAGTAAAACTAATGAAAAGCTTAGTTTTACTGAACAACATATTTTTTAACTATACTGATTAAAATTTTGTGTGAAGCGTGCCCAAACCCTATCGACGTTCAAAAAGTTGGTGAAGGAGCGGACATAGGCCTAACCCAAGCGTCGCCACAATGACTGATCCAGAAAGTACAGTTAGTAGACCTATCACCTTCTTTTTTCTTTTCCTTTCTCTAATGTATATTTTAATATTTATTAAAGTATTTATGTATGTAGTATATCTATATATGTATGGTATTATTAATTTATGTTGTTGTACACTCACAACCCTAAATCTTTTTCTTTCGTTCAGTTTACCCAAAGGTTGTCTGGTAGAAATGGCCGCAATACCCTTATTGTACACTCACTTTTTTATAATGTCCTGTGATAAGTTAAGGTGTGCAATAAAGAAATAAAAAATCAAATAACAAAGAAATGCCTATGTTTTTCACGCGTATTTGGATATATGCCACCTATTCTTTATTTTTCTTCTCTGTTTTTTGTTTTGGTCAGATGCGACCTATTTACTTACGGCGGTGGAAAAGGTGGACGTTATAATGTATTTACCTACGCGCATGCGTAGTTATTGCCTCGGGCCGCGGCTTGCAAAGAGCAAGTGCCAGTCGGCGACATGGATAGATTTAATAGGAACTGGTTCAGCAAAGATCAGTTACGGTCAAAAGATGTTCCGAGATAGGTAGATCGAAATTTAATCTAGTCGTTTTATAAATTGAGAAGCTACACTTTGAGAAGGTTTTCTTGGGTGTACTTTGCCGAATCGAATGCCGAATTGTCGAACATCTATTATTCGAACACTTTAAATCGCACACCTAAATACTCGAACGTTCATAATATCGAATGGTTAATAAATCGACCACTCAATACGTCGAGTGTTCAAAATATCGAATGTTTGATCGAGAGGCCAATGCATCACACATTCACCCAGAGGACATGGTGGAGCCTATGGTGGAGGTGTGCCCCGCTTAAATGGAGCACCGCCATGTCTTCGTGAAGGCGATCGCCGGCAACAACCTCTTGCACCGGTCCCTGGTACGGGCCGCGGCTATACGTGTGAGGGAATGGGCTTCCTCACGCCCCAGCCGACGGCACGCATAGAAAACTACTAAGTAAAAAAATTCTACATGAAGCAGGTAATATAATTAGTGTACATTCATCACAGTTCGCATTAATATAAAGCGAATAATAAAAGGTGAAAGGTACGTTACGTAAGGCTACGTTTGTCACTATTTCACATTCCCAGGATTAGGAAAGTATCCCAAGGTAACATATTTACGAGATAAAAAGTATCATATCTGCTTTTCCAGAAGATGGTCTACCCCTGTATCAAGGTTCATCGAAATCTGTTGAGCATTTCGAGCATGAAGAAGTAATAAACCAACACACACACACACATATACACTCATAAACTTTCACCTCTATAGTGTTATGATAACGAATGGTTTAATCACAGTTTGTTTACCAACAGATAGAATGATACTTCGTTCAATCTAATTACAATTTACGACTTCAAAGGTTTATAGTGTTTATCCTTAACGAATCACTAACTGAATGGTAATTATGGCAATAACGCCCTACCCTAACATAAATCGATAGTAATGCCAATAAATTCCTAATTGCTGTAAGTCATGCATCGTTGCGCTATCGGTAGATGGTGACATCCCACCCACACCTGCAAAGCGTCATGGGAACACATTCATTACGCGTACAGCTAAGGAGTGGAAGTCCCTGCCGGAGTCTGTGTTTCCTGACAGCTGTAACATTTTTTTTTCATCTGTTATAAATTAGTACTTGACTGCGATCCCACCTGATGGTTGCAGTGATGCAATCGTTGATGGTGAGGCGCACTAATTTATTAAGAGCCTATATTCACTCTAGCCTTGAAGACACCTAAATTATAATCGGACGGGAAGACCGCAGCAGGCAAATTGTTTCAGTCCTTCGATGTACGCGGTTTATATGACGAGGCGAAACGCTTAGTCCGTACCGTAGAGGTTTCAACAACGTAAGGGTGGATACTCGCCGTACGTCGGTTTGTCCGATGGTAGAAATGAGATGGCGGAATCAAGTCACGCAATTCCTGCGCACATTCTCCAAAATGCAACCTGTAAAACACCGAAAGGCTGGCTACCCTACGCCTGTGCTCAAGGCTTTGAAGATTGGATTTAACCAAATCTGGATCAATCAGCCTCTTCGCACGCCTTTCCACCGAGTCCAAAGCTGCCAGGTAGCACTTTGCAGCACCAGCCCATATGTGGCTGCACCTAGGGGTCTTTAAGTCAATCGTGAATACTTCTAGGCAAGCGTGCTCGATCGTCGGCCACATAATAATAATAAAAAAAGATGTCGTAAGAATTTCTGCGAAGATGGCAACAAAGTTTGCATCAGTTAAATGTCACAAGACTTGTAATGATTAGTGTTTTGGTAATTAACATCGGATCGTCCGATGCAATGATGATTGCACGGCTGGCGCAGTGGGTGACTGATTGGATGCTGCGCTGCGGGAATTTAGTTCGATAGGTAACAAAAAATTGTATGGCCTACAGTTGGTTAATTGATTGAGCTGACTGTACCAAATTCAAGTTACTGGTATTTGTTCGTACAATCAATTAAATTATTTAAAGAAAGACAGAGTGAGCAGTGGTTGCCGAGTGGTAACGGCCCCGACTTTCGAGTTGTTGGTCACGGGTTCAAACCCAGCCAGGCGCATTACTTTGTGTAATTTATTTTATCACCACTGCTCTCAAAACGGTGAAAGAAAACGTCGTGAGGAAACCGGTATGTCCTAGAACTAAAAAAATCGAAGACAAGTGACCTCCACCTACCCGTACTGGGTCCGCGTGATGGATTACGGTTTGTTCCTCCTCCTAGAGAGGAGGCCTGAATCCGAACAGTGGGAACATTATAAGGCCGACTATGCTATGCTAAAGAATGGTCTCCGTTCGAAACAGTAAATAAAAATTGCGGTCAAAGAAATACCAGTGGTATTAGTGAAATGGTATTAAAACGGAATTCATATCAGCAACGATGATATAATTTGAATCTTTTTTAAAAAGTCTAAATTAACTTTAGCAAAATCAACAATATGGCTATGGCTATGGCAACAATTATCTTCATTATTTTACAAGAATTATGAGCCATGTCACATTCTACTAGGCACAAAATATTTTGAAAACATAAATATATTCATTGTGATTTATTCTTAATTTAAAACATATGTACACACTATTATAAATTAATTAATTATCTACACTCATAAACAATTTAATAACTATAATTACAGTAAATTAAAAAAATAAATAATAATAAAACCCTACGCTAAAATACACTAACTAAAATATGGCGTCAAAATTGGTTCATTGTGCGTACAGATAAGGAGTGGAATTCCTTGCTGAAGTCCGTGTTTCCTGACAACTAAATCCTAGGGATCGTTGAGTCAAGAGTATATAGGTTACTTCTAGGTAAGCCTGCTCCATCGTTGACAAGATCATCGCTTACCGTCAGTCCCCCTAGCCAAGTTACAACCGTTTCTCTTGCGTCGTAGTTGGCTACGCTCCTGATTCTTTTGTTCGGACCTGGTGACTGAGCGTTGAGATGACGTCATTCCCGTACATTTGAAGTTTTCTACTAGCGTTAACGATTGCAGATTACCTGGCTGAACAATAAAAAAACCGGCCAAGAGCGTGTCGGGCCACGCTCAGTGTAGGGTTCCGTAGTTTCCCGTCCGTCACAATAAGTGTACCCACTTATGAGTTTAAAAAAATGCTTGCATATACGATTATACCTACTACAAACTTAGTCCAGAAATTATTTTGTAGAACCTTTTGTCTTTTTTGTACAAAAACTGTTCTTTCCATTAAGTTCAAAATGATTTTCCTAGAAAGTCCTTATAAAGTTCTACTTTCAGATTTTTTTCATATTCTCTAAACTTATGGTTCAAAAGTTAGAGGGGGGGACACACATTGTTTTTTACTTTTGGAGCGATTATTTCCGAAATTATTGACATTATCAAAAAATGGTTTTAGTAAACCCCTATTAATTTTTAAATACCTATCCAACAATATATCACACGTTAGGGTTGAAATTAAAAAAAAAATCACTTCCCACTTTACATATAGGGGGGCTACCCTGATAAAAATTTTTTTTTCCAATTTTTATTTTACCACTTTGTCGGCGTGATTGATATACAAATTGGTACCAAATTTCAGCTTTCTAGTGCTAACGGTCACAGAGATTAAGCGAGGACAGACAGACAGACGGACAGACAGACATGGCGAAACTATAAGGGTTCCTAGTTGACTACGGAACCCTAAAAAAAGGTGAGATAATGGCCAAGCATGCAGTCTAAAAAAAAAGCATTTGTTAAATTGCGCCTCACCATCAAAGATTGCATCGCTACTTACCATCAGGTGGGATCGCAGTCAAGCACTAGTTTATATCAATAAAAAAAAAATCTATTGTAGGGCTCCTATCTAATTGCTAATAAGTAAACATATTACCAATACAAGGAGGTGTGTCTATCCTAGATATAGGAAAAGCGTGCTGGCCATACAAAGTGACAATTTAGTGCGGTTATTACGAGAGATGGGACGACTGTGGACTTAGCCGACAAGCCTTCTAGGCGACTAGTACATCATCATTTCAGCCGATACACGTCCACTGTTGGACATAGGCCTCCCCCAAGTGTCGCCACATCCAACGTCCCTGTGCGTCCCGCATCCATCGGTTTCCCGCTACCTTCACCAGGTCATCGGTCCTCCTTGTAGGAGGCCTTCCAATGCTGCGTCTTCCGGTGCGCGGTCGCCACATCATCATTATTTCAGCCTAAAGACGTCCACTGCTGGACACAAGCCTCCCCCAAGTGTCGCTATAACGAACGGTCCTCTGTGTCTGGCATCTATCGGACGGAACCCAGGACATCTACAACCCAATTACTGAGCAACACAATGCTCCTTGGATAGTTGATGACTTTGGACACTTTCTGGCGTCTACCTATAACAACTGTCAAAGATCTTCGAACTTTCCAAGGCACAGAGTGTCAGTAATGTCCTAGATAAACATAAAAAAGTATCTACATATGATTTGAAAAATTCACTTTGGTATTTGGCCAATTTTGAACTAGCAACCTCGTGTATGAGAGGCGGCTGAGGTATGCCTTAACCATAATATAGTTTGGCATAACGTTTTCGCATAATAATAATGCTGCATAATGCAAAAGTTAGGTTAGATTAGTATTTGTGTGTTCATGTGAGTATGTTCATCTGTTCCCTCATAGCTCCTAATCTACTTATTGGAATACATATGAGGTATCGTCAGAGCAACAAGCATTATGGCAAAATATTTACGCCTAATAATATTATGCGTAATGATCATTATGCTGAATTTCGTAAAAAGTAAACCCTTAATCACTGGGCTATCAAGGCTAGACGACGTCTGCAAACGAATAGTCGACTTTCGCGACTAGACATTTCCCATCACTAGTTATTACCATGCAAATGTGTATCATTGCTCAAGCGCAGCGCATCTTGCGTTCTCTTACGTCACTGGTTCATGTTAGACGTCGAACATGGTGTATGGCAAGGAGTAGAGTGTAGATGAGACAGGTATCTGAAGTCTTTAGGATGCTATGGAATTTTTAATTGGGTTAAAATAACGGGTCACGTGATAGAAAACGGTCACATAGTCCAGGCTTGCCCCTTTTATATCTTTGGTGGTTTTGTCATCAAATAGTTCCTCCCGTTTTGGGTAAAGCGAGAGGGAGTGTCAGTCTTTTACTAAAACCCACTTGTGTTCCATCAGCTGCTCTTTAGGTTGCAAGGCCACGGTAACTCTTTCGAACATTCCCGCAGCCCTGGCAGGCCTTAGCGGGTTCCGTCACTTACACTGATATCTTTTATAGGTAATTCGGACGATGAGCTCGTGAGAGTTCGCAAGCCCACACAGATCTACCCACTTGCCTTCAAATAAGAAACTTTTGCTGTCAAGTCACATATTTGTCTTCGTCTTTATAGTCACCTCCTTTTTCTACTGATAAACATTCTTATAATATATATATATATATATATATTTTTTTTTTAAGAGCCCGTTGTGTCCCACTGCAGGGCTTCCACTTCTTATATATATATTTCTAAATATATACGAATTTCTAACTTATGTATACGAATGAAACAATAAATAATTGCTCGTAAAAATCGGTTGAGCTGTTTGGAGGTGTTCGAATGTTGTCTAAAAATTTAACCTAAAAATGTTTATAATTAGGTATTTACCTAAACCGATGTTAGGTAAATAACTAAATACTAGTGTATATTTGTAATGAATAAACTCGAAAACTATTGTGCCGATTTCAAAAATTCTTACACCGTTGGAAAGCTACATTCACCCTGAGTAACATAGGCTATATTTATTCACATGCGAAGCTGGGACAGGTCACTAGTTTTAAATAAAAAGACATACCAAGATTGTTAACGTTTAGTTAGGTAAAGTTAAGTAGCGCTGGGTGTCTAACGCCCAGCAAATGCTGAGGTGGTCACCCTTTCGGTGCGGGCACGCTCGGCGTACTTTGTACTTTTATTCTTGTTTACTTTGTGTATGTAACCGTTGTGCTGTGTCTGTACCGAATAAAAGTATTTCTATTCTATTCTATTCTATTCTAAGTACCTAAACAGATGGAGTATAGATTACATTATACTTCTAAACTTGTACGAATAAAACAATCAAATTCATTCAAAAGGACCTTGGGTCGGTTATAAAACCGAAAATAATTCAGTTGCTTCATTTTTGCCTTCTTAAGCTACAATATCCTGTTCGCACTTTCGCTGTCCAGCATATAAATAAGTATGAAGGAAAAAACTGACTGTTACTCATCGTGACGATATGGCGGCAACGATTTTAACAATGACACAGATATTATTGTACGTTCTTTTCATACAAATTGTAATGTTACCGATGTATCAGGACTCGGGAGTCGGAACCCATCTCTCCACTCGGGACCTTTCCTATAGCCTCCCTCTCCCTCTATATCTCTTAACATGTGTATTCATACCTCTTTTAGCAGCATGCGCTTCATCCGTCCTCTTCACATGACCACTACAGGACTCGGGATCAAAAATCGATAAAAAGATCAATTTTTATATTTTTCTTAAATCGACTGTAGCTACCACGTACTTATCTGCAAAATGTGAAATGGACTCCTTCCCCGGGCTTTGAGGCGGAGGTAAAAATGAATAGATTCAAGCTGAAATTGAAAAGACTATCTTATGGTGGTGCTTTACTAGTAGGTACACGCTTTGTAAACCTTATATTTCAGATGTCCAAAAGGGGTTCTGGCGAATCTGTAATAATTGTCTGTGCCCTAGCTCAGCTATGGTAGCTTGGCAGATGCCTTTAATTTAGCCCCAAAGGTAAGATACCTATGTAAAATAAACCTCTAAGCAGTGGTGGTTCAATACATTTTTAGATAATCAACATCATCTTCCTGCCCTAGTCCTGTTTTATTTGGGGTCGGTGCAACACGTTTTTTTCTTCCATTCTGTCCTGTCACTCGTCACGCTATCACTAACTCCCTTTTCTTTCATATCGCTTCTCAAACAATCCATGCATCTTTTCTTTGGCCTCCCTCTTCCCCTCCATCCATCCACATGTAAACTCATAACTTTTTTAGCAACATGCGTTTCATCCCTCCTTTTCACATGACCATACCAAGACAAACGATTCCCTTTCAACTTTTCAGTCACTGGCGCCACTTTCAAACTTCCCCTAATATACTCATTTCTCACTTTATCCATTCTCGTCACACCACGTATCCATCTTAACATTTTTAGATAATCATAGTATAAAATATGTAACATGGTTAGAAATGATCAGGTGTTGTTTTTATACGACTGTCAGCTGCTGTCAGCGGCTTCGTCCAAGTGAAACTAGAAAATTGTGCCAAGTAACTTACTCCCGGGTATATCCAGGGAATAAGTTCAAGAAACTTACTCCAAGGTATATCCCGGGAATAAGGTCCTTGGGACAATTTTCTTAATCATCATCATCAAGTATCTTATGTGATATTCCAGGATATGGTCTGCTCGTGTGCTGAAATCCGTTCAGCTGTTCGAGCGTGAAGAAATAACAAACATACCTACCCGCATACTCACAAACTTTCACCTTTATAATATTTTTTTATTTATTAGTATTGTAATATTGGTGTAACTTAAGTGGCAATTGGCAGGGCACATTGCTCGCAGAACGGATGGTCGTTGGGGCCGAAAGGTTCTGGAGTGGCGACCGCGTACTGGAAGACGCATTGTCGGAAGACCTCCTACAAGGTGGACTAATGACCTGGTCAAGGTTGCGGGAATCCGATGGATACGAGACGCATAGGATCGTGCATTGTGGCGACACTTGGGGGAGGCCTATGTCCAATAGTGGACGTCTATCGGCTGAAATGATGATGAACTTGTCAAAAAATAAAAGGCCCGTTTTGATACATGTATTTTGACTACCTAGTGGCTTGTCCGGTGTAGTGTAGATACTACTTGGCTACTACTAAAATAGCTACTACAATTCAATTCAATTCAAATATTTATTTCAGATAATTATCCATATGTGTTAGTAGTAGTACAAACTTAGCCTAATGTCAGTATTTAATTAAATAATAATAAACAACCAATGAACCATTGCATGATCAGTTCAATGGTTCATTACTTTATTACGATAAGTGAGTTGGACACTTATCCACCTTCGTAAGAGGGGGGTGTCCCACCTGTCTGAAAACACATGGAAGCGCATCGCTTCCGCATGATTGCGGTGAACCCATGCGTTCGCGAACATCCCTGATGCGCTACATCGCCACGGCAACCCCAAAAGCACCCTGAATGTGTTATTGTACTGTACGCACAGGTCGCTGTATGCCCGCTGGGTATACTTGGTCCACAGGCTGCACGTGTAAAACGACTGACAAAACGCCATAAAAAGTGTTATTTTACTATACATCGTGACTCTTAATTATTGTTTCTATCAGTTTCGTTCCAAGTTACATTCTAGAATCTTTCTCAAATGTTAAAATGGGCTTTTTTTAACGAGTATAGTAATAAATCGCCTATATGATATTAGTGTGATTACAAAAAAAAAACCATTTCCTCCTGACATAAACAAAACGGAATTCCTTACCATGTATGTCAAACAGTGATTAATGACCAACAAACAGCAAAATAACTTCGCTCCAATGTTGCTACATTTTGATACTCCACAAAAACTTGCTCTGTGCTCGCGTTACCTATACTTAAAACCTATATCTCCATGTTCGGTCGTGTCCAGGAAACGCAGGGTGATGTCGAAATGTGTTTCACTAGCATCTGTCAGCGACTTTGCTCGCATCATCGTCAGAAATCATCCTAGAAGAATGTACTCCCGGAATATATCTATATTCTTCTCCAATTGCTCCCCTGTGCAGAGCATCCTTAGAGGGCCAGGAGGAAATACGAAACCTTAGGATCCCTGAACTCTATTATTGATGTCCTGAAAGACCTGAGAGGTCTAATCTGTTTTTGGAGAAAATGGGCTGGTTGGAATAAGCTCACCTAAAGTTATGGCCGTATATATATGAGCGCAGTGGTGGTCGAGTGGTAATGGCCCCGATTTACGAGTTGTAGGTCGTGGCTTCGAACCCAGCCAGGTGCATTACTTTGTATAATTTATTTCATCACCACTGCTCTCAAAACGGTGAAGGAAAACATCGTGATTAAACCGGCATGTCCTAGAACCAAAAATTCGAAGACATGTGACATTCACCAACCTGCACTGGGCCCGCGTGGTGGATTACGGCCTATTCCCTCTCCTAGAGAGGAGGCCTGAGTCCTGGCAGTGGGAACATTACAAAGGCTGAGGATGGATGAAAGTTATGGCCGCCATGGGCCACGTACAATGGTCCGCATAGGACTAAGTACGTAAACCAAACTCAGGACATAACATACATGCTCACAAAATAGATGGCTGATGAGCCCGAAAGGTTCTGGAGTTGTTACATAGTTCCGGAAGATGCAGAGTTGGTAGGCCTCTCACAAGATGGACCTTGGACAACCTGATCGATCTGGGGCCTCGCCATGACGTGTTAAAATATCAGTAGTGCGAGCGACAAAGAGGGATGGAGCTATACATTCTACATAGCTCCATCCCTTTAACAGTTCAGTTTAGGTCGTCAAATGAATCGCGTTAAAAGCTCGTGGTAGGGCCTCAGGACTGGTCGATGTGACGACATTTGGGGGAAGTCTATGTTCAACTGTGGGCGTCGCTTGCGTGAAATGATGATGATGATCCATCTCCAAGGCCCATCTGCCGGGATCCCGATCTTGATTTCCGGCTTGTGGACGGCGAGCAATAGGTAGCTTGCCATCCGGTAACCGTCCGGACCGAGTCCAATTCGTCGACGGGGCGTATTGTTTCACGCATGACTCAAGGAGATGTCGGCAAACAGTAGTAAACTAAACCCATCAGGGTCGAAGCCTACTGGGGCCATGGATTCGTTTCTAAACTGCTGGAAACTGCTATGAAAGGCAACGAAGGAACTAGGAGTAGGTTTTAGTCAGTAAAAGTCTGTTACGCCCTGGGAGCCCCGCCCAAGGGCGGGAGATGTCATTAGATAATTTTCGACCTAAAAATAGAAAAAATAACCTAGGTCCATGTATATGTATCAAAATTAATCAAATTCTGTGTAGTGGTTGGTACAAACAAACAGACAGGTGAGTTACTTTAGTGTTTACAAGACTTGCATGTATTAGTATGGAATATGCATGGCTCGATATATGTTCTGATTGCATGCTTTTGACAGGATAATGGCAAGGAAGGGTTAGAAAATTATAACGTTCAAGTGATTTCTGAGATTCTGAAGATAGTGAGGTAATTTAGGTATTAGTGTAAGTAAAAGGGTCAATTGTTTTCTGGTTTCACTTGCGACAGTGGGTGAGTGTGTCTGTTGTGTGGTCATTTTTAAATGGTTTTCTCATAAAAAATTCCATGTTGTTGAAATAAGTAAGTAAGACTTCTGTTTATAGGTTACATATACTTAGAGTAAGGGGAGATAATTCTCGTATCACCAATATATTATATTGTACCTCAAAAGGAAAAAAAAATAGTTTAAAAAACTAAAATAACACGCTTTCATAGCATATCAAACTAAAAAGTGTAAAATAACGAAAAATTATAATATCATTGCGAAAAAAGCGTGGGGCGCTTTGTGCCATATTTTTCATAAATCGAGCACCCCACGCTTTTTCGCAATGATATTATAATTTTTCGTTATTTTATAGTTTGATATGCTATGAAAGCGTGTTATTTTAGTTTTTTTAAACTATTTTTTTATTTTGCACTAAAAAAAAACAGATTATTGTATTGTCATCAGTCTTTGATGGGTGTGCAAAGTTTGAAGAAAATCTGATCGTCCAAAGTCGGTCAAAATCGACCTCAAAGGCGTTGGTTACAAACATACAGGTGAAGCTAATATAAGCGTGTTAAAAACGGACCCTTATAGGATCACTTTGTTGTCCGTCTGTCTGTCTGTCTGTCTATCAAGACCCTTTATCTTGAGAATACGTGGAGGTATCGAGTTGAAATAAATAAAACAATATATTCAGGTCTACACTCCCTTGAAGCCGTGAAAAAATCAAACTTCTTAGTTAACAAGAAAAAAAGATACGGCCGTAGTACGTACTGTAGCGAAAAACGTATATTTTGACACTCTCAAGGCAATCAAAATTCATAGGGTACTTCCCGTTGACCTAAAATCCTGAAATTTGGCATGAAGCGAGGTCTTGTAGCACAACTAGTTATAGGAAAAATCAAAAAACTGTAAATTTGTAGTTACGTCATTAAAAAAAAAACTTTATTTTGCCATTCCGAAAAATCTTCGGAACTCAGTTCGGTAAAATAATTGAATTCATCGATAAGTTTGTACGGAACTCTCAGCGATTCCAACCCGCACGTGCACCTTTTTTTTAGATGGCTTTTCATATCAATAAGTTCGATGTTGAAATAAGTTTATATAGGAATTCTGTCTTTAGGTTACCTTACATCATATTAAGTACCTAATGGCTGCTGCGCTGTCGCGGGTTCGATTCCGGTTCGGAATAAATATTGTATAACCTACAGATAGTTGTCTTGGGTCTGGGTGTCTTGTGTACGCACTTCACAGGAGTAATTCATAGTCTGGGGCAATATTAAAAAAAAAACCTCCCCCAAGCGTCGCCACAACGAACGATCACGTGCGTCCCGCATCCATCGGATTCCCGCTACCTTTACCAAAAATCAAATTGATCAAAATTAGCACAGGAGATACAAATGGGAGAAACATTTAAAATTGAGTACTTACATATATACAGGGAATCAAAATGCACCCGTACGAAGCCGTCAGTTCGAAATAAATGCTCTTTGTTTATATTTCCTCATTGTAAATAAATCCCACGGTCGCATTCATATATAGCCTTAGACAGCAGTTTAAAGAAAAATGTGACTATGATGACATTAAATATTAGCCTATTAATGCAAAAAATATACCTGACCTACTCATTAATGTCGATGTTTCTAATGATAAAACAAAAACTGCAAGGGCCAAACTGGAAATCTCTTCATCGTCTATGGACCCAAATTGCCCGGTTCAATTCAATGGCTTCTTCAACCCATCTCTAACACAGTGCTATGGTAGGTGCCAGATAACCGAAAAATAAGTGTCATTGACCCTCCTACATTTGTTTTCATTCTTAATTTCAAAAACGGAAATAAAGACAAAGCTGTCTTGAATCGACATGTATCGTGATCCTTTACATGATCTAATCATCATCTTCCTGCCCTAGTCCCGTTTTATTTGGGGTCGGCGCAACACGTTTTTTTCTTCCATTCTGTCCTGTCACTCGTCACGCTATCACTAACTCCCTTTTCTTTCATATCGCTTCTCACACAATCCATCCATCTTTTCTTTGGCCTCCCTCTTCCCCTCCATCCATCCACATGTAAACTCATAACTTTTTTAGCAACATGCGTTTCATCCCTCCTTTTCACATGACCATACCAAGACAAACGATTCCCTTTCAACTTTTCAGTCACTGGCGCCACTTTCAAACTTCCCCTAATATACTCATTTTCACTTTATCCATTCTCGTCACACCACACATCCATCTTAACATTCTCATCTCCGCTACATGCAATCTTTTTTCATCCGTCTTTACATGATCTAGTAATGAAAAGCAATCTATTGTTTGATTTTCGGGTACCTACGCAGAGATATTAGCAAAAGGTCAATGTACTTTATTCCACGGTTTTCTGGCGCCTTTTATAGTGTGGAGCCACTTCACAGGACATGCCCCCAAATGCACCTGCTATGCTCCCCATCTTGCACAACCACCTGCATCTTTCAAGAGGCCAATAACAGAGTTGTATCTACAAGTTGCCAAATACTGGTTAGAAAAAAATAATTGAGGCCATCGACACGAAAAGTAGATGACAAAACTTAATTACTCAATCAATCTGTATAGCCTTTTCTTAAGTTGTGGTCGGCTTTCAGTTAGATATGGCGATTCTTCCCAAAGAAGATCGATTCGAAACAAGATCTAAAGAATCGATTTAGTAATAAATCGAGTTCTAAATAAGCACAGTACCGGTGAACCAACAATGTGAATGTTGGCTTCATGATGGCAATCAACCATCATGAAGCATTCACATAATAAGAATATACAGTATTCACATAACTATTAACTTAAGGAAAATCGCAGTCCCTACTTCCATTCAAACCACATACAGCTGAGTACCAGTATTTTACATGGAACGACTTTTTATGTAGCTTCCATAACCCAGTAACTGGGAAGTGGGAACATGATATCCCCTTGGAAAAACTGATGTCAAATATCTACAAATGGTAGCCAAGATAAACGGCCTGACATGCTTTCCAAGGGTCAGAAAAGTCTTGGTTAGTTAAAAGTTAGTTAGTTTTTTAAAAACGTTTAAAGCACCTATTTACTCACAAACACATGTGCGTTTTAGGATCATCTGTACTGTGTTTTTTAGGACTACACTGCAATAGACCTGCATGGTAATCAACGAATCGATCTTGAGGAAATCGATATTTTAGAACTTGATTTATTACTGAAAAACGATCGACGAGATCTTCTTTAGGAAGAATCGCCATTCCTATTTGCTAGTATCGGTATGTTCAGATGGTCTCATCCATAGACCGCTTTTGCAGTTAGACCTGTGGGCTGTCGCGACAGTTTAGAAACGAGCGTATGACAAAATTAAACCTAAAAAATCACTGACCTGTAAACCAACTATTAGCATAAAATTAAAATCAACCTGTCATATTCTACCTAATTACTTTCAAACAATTACACACAGACAAACAGACAGGCGTCACATTAGACAGTATACAGGCGGAACTAGCGGAGCATGCACTCCTACGTAAGTAACCTCATTATGACTATTAGCTAAACACAGCTAAAATTAATGTGCTACTGTGAGTGTTAGTTAAACCACAAAATAGATAGGTACAGAAGTCAATCTACATACAAAGCGCGCTCGAGCAACGCACACATAGACACCGCTCACGGACACGATATCTCGGAGCGCCTCGGCCCGCTCGTCGAACAGTTCCGGCTCAAACGCTCATTAGTGTGCGTCCACCGAGCGTAGGTATAAAAAGTGAAGTACATACATGAGATGGTTTTCTGTACCTATCTATTTTGTGATTAAACTATTCAGTAAATCTTTGTTGCTGCGGGGTGGTGCGAACCAGGTACCGCGGCCCTGAGGGTTACTGAAGGAACACGTTACGTTTCACAGGTGTTCTTTTTTAGGGTTCCGTACCTCAAAAGGAAAAAAATGAACCTTTATAGGATCACTTTGTTGTCCGTCCGTCATAAAAAAGATACGGCCTTTTATGTCGCAAAAAAACTGTATATTTTGATACTCTCAAAGATCGAAATTCTTAGGGTACTTCTCGTTGACCCAGAATCCTGAAATTCGGCACAAAGCAAGGTCTTGTAGCACAGGAATAAGAAAAAATCTGAAAACAGTAAATTTGTTGATAAATACGGCACAAAAAAAAAATTGCAATTCGGAAAAAATTTCGAGACTTGTAGTTTGACTTCGGGAATTGTAGTTTGCACGGAACCCTAAGTACGCGAGTCCGACTCGCACTTGCCCAGTTTTTTTTATCCACGGACGCCACTAGTAGATGTTAGCAAACCATAAGGGTTATATTTCACTGGGACACCATGGCGGCGCGACCAGTCGCCGATACCAACAAAATGTAGGTATACAACTCTATAGAGAGTTAGGTGTCTGTTTGATTGCGCAACCAATTTGGTGGCGCGACCAGCTCGGACGTGTGGCGACTCTGGTGTCTGTATGATGTCTAGTTTAGTCTTAGGTCTATATTTCACCGGGACACCATAGCGGCGCACCACTATGGTGTCCCAGTGAAATATAGCTCTAATGGCCCAGCAGGGTCGAAGCCTACTGGGGAAATAGGTTTGCTTCTGAAAGGAAAATCCGGCCCTGGAATAAATGGCAACGAAAGAACTAGGAGTGAGTCAGTAGAAGTCTGGCACGCCCTCCCGCTCCGCCCAAGGGCAGTAGATGTCATTGGATGATTCCTATCTAAAAAAAAAGGTGTTTGACTCTATAATGTTTGCACTGCCGTAATTTGATTTGTTTGAAAGCGGACTGAAACGTTGAAGAGGAATCGGTTGTCTTGGTATTGTCAAGTAAAGAGAAAGGATGAAACGCATGTTACTAAAAGATGTTATGAGTAAATAATTAAGTTGATAGAGGGAGAGAGAGAGAAAGGCCAAAGAAATGATGGATGGACAGTCCGAGGAGTGCTATGAAAGAAAAAGTTATGCCTTAATCACACGTACCGAGTAAAAGGGCGCGATAATAAAATGTTGCTCGGCCGAGACAGTGATGTAAGCGAGTTGTAGAGATAAGCACTCGGCCAAGCACTTGGCACTTTGTTTATACGCACCGAGTATTCTGTAGAGGCACTGTTTCGCCCGTTTACTCGGTACGTGTGATGAAGGGATTAGTAATAATTTAGCATGACGGGTGTTGCACCAACCCCAAATAATACGGGACGAGGGTAAGAAGATGATGTTGTAATCTATGCGACCCGGTGGGCATTATCGCTTGTTTACTCCCACAGAACAGATGAAAGAGGTTAGAATAGCCATGTGGGCAGGGCAGGCTTGCCTCACAATAGGGCAACGCTCATAGTTCAACTACAAATAGCAAACTTGCGATCGAAGTGTGCGTGATCTGTTAGTTGCGTAATGTGCGTTTGTGTTGCCTGTAGTGGAATTAAAGGGTGGGAGACAAGCGGCGACACTCGTTGTAGTACAAATCGGAAAGTATTTCCTTTCTAACCTCTTTCATATTTTTCAATACACTTACTCGAAAACCCGCTCTTATCACACCGCTTACAGGCACGCAATAGGATATTTTCCGTACTAATGCAGACAAGTGCGCGTGCACCTTCCCCCATAATTTTATTACATTTACCGTATCAGGACGGCACGCGTCGTCCCCCACGAGTCGCCGGTCAACCCCTGTTTATTCATTTCAGTGACCGTATTGAAAAAAGTCGTTCGAACACGTGCTTTGTCTCTGCAACCCTCGGCTCCATAACACACTCGCTATAAAAAAAAACTAAACTTTCTATACTTGTATCAAAATGTACTATTCCGTGTTTATTCCATTTGTGCGCTGTGCCGAAAACGGATCTTTACACGCTTGGCAGCCAAAGTCGAGGTAATACACTAAACGTACCTGCCTACAGCAAATTAATTCAGTCACATAACTAATTAACATTTACCTGACGTAAAATAATGCAGTAGCTCCAATTAGGAGTTCGGGTCTTCGCTATTCGGCACATTGCTGTGCGCAGTTTTTGCGTAATATGCGCAATCACAGCTGATCTAATGAGGTTACATCAGTGGTGTGCGCTTGAGTTGTTTTGTCTGTACTCTGTCTTAGTCTAGTGTGTGGTATTATAAAATCCACACTGCGTCTGTCTGTCTGTATGAACGCGATAAACTCAAAAAATACTGTATAATTTTTCACGCAATCTTTATCATTAGACAGAGTAATTCTTGAGGAACTTTTGGGTCTATAAAATAATAATTTGCACTATTATAGTTGAGAAAAGTCGAGAATTTTAAAGATTTCTAACATCCGTGCGACAATGGGGCTGGTCGCTAGTGTGAACCGATTCAACATTTTGTATGGGATTCCGATTCAGTTTACCTAATTATTATTAAGGATCGGGCCGGACCAATTGGATAGAATCTCTGGATTAAAGTGGAATTCTTGTTCTTCGGCGCAACACGGTTTTTTCTTCCATTCTGTCCTATCACCCGTCGCGCTATCACTCTTTTCTTTCGTATCACTCCCCTCACACAGTCCATCCATCTTTTCTTTGGCTTCTTTGGAATTATTTACAGAAATATTAAGAAAAACGGAGATAATTATTTCCAATAGATTAGTTAGACTGTCAAGTTTACCCATGTGTTCGGTAGATGGCGTTGAGTGTTTGTACTTATACAAGGTGTAAGGGACAGCCCTCCACAAACTTTAAGGGCTTGCTCAGTAGATGATACTGAACAACATTCCACAATTTTTTTTTCAGGAAACGAGAAAAAATTCAGCCTCTCCATACAAACTGTCCAATCAAGTTTATAATTTTGTATGGTGAGGCGGATTTTTTTTTTAGTTTCCTGAAAAATTTTTTTGTGGAATGTTGTTCAGTATCGTCTACTGAGCAAGTCCTTAAAGTTTGTGGAGGGCTGTCCCTTACATTGTATAGTTACTTTTATCTGAATGACGCTATGATTTTATAATTATTTCACGCGTTGATAGGGTTTCTAATATAATCAAAACTTCATTAATGAATACTGGGAAGCTCTAGAAGCCCTCTAAAGATATTTCTAGTGATATTTAAAAGAGTCATCTTGTACTAACTATTCTGATTGGGTTATTGTTTTTTAACCGACTTCCTCTGAAAGAGGAAAAACTTCCTTGGTACCTACTGCAGGACAAAGCGGACATTAGGTTAGTACAGTCTTTTTATTTTTGTTAAATGGACATAAGGATTGTCAAAATAAAAGGGTCGAGGAGGCGATTACAAAAATATAAGTGACTAAAATGTAGGAAATAAAATAAAAATAACTTGGCTGTTAAAACATATTATCCTCTTTTTAGAGCAGTCGGGTAATACCATTAGCCTACCCTTTCTAAGGTAGAGGGACATGTGAAATATGTATAAGTATATTTATTTATTTATTTATTTATTCATTTATGTACACAAACACTTAAAAATGAAATGAACAAATACAGATAAAAGAGTACAAAGGTACTGCTTATTTCAAATGAAATTTCTTCCAGCAGACTTGCGACAGGAGAGTTGGATGAGAGATGTAGGCACAGTGTATACAAATGAGTCAGAAAATTAAGAATATACTATATTACATATCTAAATTAACTTATATACCTAATACATAAATAAATATAAAAAAACCAGAATATATCTGAAAAGTGCGAAACAAGTTAGGTACTTTTCATTATCCAGCTGTTTATACTGATACCTACTGTAGGTGGCAATGCATCAAAAATTGAACTATTAAAACCATCAACAGCAACAAAATGCTTGAAAAGAAACAGAAACAGGGTGACCAGGGTGTAAACCCTACCCATTTCTCTGTTGAAAAGGGAGGATTCACCAACTTGAGGATCTTAGCAAAAGCGAGACGGTATTTCACGCCGGAACAGCTGCTTAACCTCTATCAAGCTCAAATTCGATCGTGTATGGAGTACTGCTTTCATCTTTGGGATACCCATCTCAAAGAGGCCTGCCAAATGCCAACTTGATGCACTAGAGTCGATTGAGAAGCGAGCCAAGATCATCAGCAATGATGCATGCACTTGTTAAGTTAAAACTCCAAAGTCTTGAGCTTTGACGACGAGTTGCTAGCTTGTCGGTTTTCTATTGTTTACATTTCGGGGAGTGTGCATTGGAATTGCACAATTTAATTCCGTTCGATTAATCGGACCACAAGACGTACGGCGTTGCGCTACCGGTATAAGGTGGACATCGCTCAAATACTTACGTACAAACCGTTTTGGGATTTTTTCATTCATTATGCGTACAGCTAAGAAGTGGTATTCCCTGCCGGAGTCTGTGTTTCCTGATGGCTATAACTTAGGGCTCTATATGTCAAAAGTGAATGGGTTGCTTCTAAGCAAACGTGCTCCATCGTCGGCCACAGCATCGCTTGCCATCAGGTGAGATAGTGGTTAAATACAAGCCTTTCCATAATAAAAAACAATCTTATCGTGGGGAGAGATCGAATACTATGATTGGATTTCGACTTTTAGTTCCTATTTGGCGTCATAGATGTCGCTACTGACCTGTCGTATTGTTTTTTTTAACAATGTATTTGCTAGAACCTAGTAGTAGCGACTGGTTCGTGATTTTTCTAGTGTATAGTGTAATAGTATAGCATGTATAGTATAGTAGTGTATAAATAAACAAATCACGGAAGAGCCACTCTAAGAATAGCTGTCATAGAAATCACACATCATAATATGGAAATACAATAACAGGACATGATCAAGCATTATTTATTTATATTATTTATTTCTGTAATTATGCGTATTTGCGTTTACCGTGCCCTTAACCTCTACACGTACGACAAGTAAGATCAAGGCTAGGATTGCGGTATTGCATCGGCGATGTATGACTCATTTAGGTTTACTTATACATACAACAGATATTAGTTTTAGTGTATGCAATACCCGAAACACGTGTCTAGTATTTTTATGTACAGAATCTGTGCACAAAATTTCATAACTGTGTCATGAAAAATCACAACGCTATAAGCTTGTTATACTACATGGTTGTCCACACAAATACATGGTCACCAGGCCATCCGGGCGACTGAGGGGTTGTTTTGCTTCTACACCCACCTGTGCGCTTGTGATAATGCCCGCTATGACCTGCCACGACCTGTGTTGTACTTAGTCTTCTTCTTCTTCTCGTGTCAATTTGACTCAAATTTTATCCGAACAATATTTAGCCACCTGGACAGCTCTGTCGTTGGCTTCGTTGTACTTTGTTGTCCTTAGTGTGGTGTCCAACCTGTGACCTTTTTTAAATATTTTTGGGAAAAATATAACATGGTGTAAAAATTATTGGAATCCATTCAGTTACTGATTCTGAACAAACTATATTCAGGTTTCACATAAACTAAAAAAAACTAAAAATAAATGTACATTGAGTACAGGTCGCGCGGTGAATCAAGCTCGCTCGGTGAAAGTAGTGGGGGCAATCGGCGCATGTGTACAATTACTCACAGAAATTCTTAGTAGGTATGTTAGGATTTTATTTTTAATTTCGTATATTTGAACCTTAGTAACATAACTTATTATAACAGTAGTTTTTGCTTGTAGTAGTAGTGGTAATCTTGTAAGTAGGTAAATTCAGAATTTTTTTTTTTTTAAATAAAAATAAAAAAAATAAAAAAAATTCATTAGTTTCTTTCTTAACGTAACAATTCACGTCGTAAACCATTTTTCTGGCTTGCCGTTTTAAAACTTTACTTTTAACCATTTTTTTTACGACTACGTATTACTAATACGATAACACAAGCTGTACGCAACAGTACCCAAGTACAACAGTATCCAATGAGACGCGAGAACGCAACGCGGGAATTGAAGAGCGACTCTATCTACTAATGACGTGTCACCGTCGGCGCACACCCGCCCTCACGTCGCCAAATAGACCGTAGAATTGAATACTGCGCATGCCCCTTCCACTTTTGCCGAGCGATCTTAATTCACCGCGCGACCTGTACATATCTGCAGGAGAACCAAGGTCACCGAGACCGAAGAATCGCTAAACTTAAATGGCAGAGGGCAGGGCACATTGCTTGCAGAACAGATGGTTGATGGGGCTGAAAGGTTCTGGAGTGGCGTCTACGTCACGGAAGACGAAGCGTTGGAAGGCCACCCACGAGTGAGGTTCACGGGAATCTGATGGATACGAGTCGCACAGGCCCGGTCGGTTTAGAGACTCTTGGGGGAGGCCTATGTCCAACAGTGGATGTCTTTCAACTGAAATGTTGTTGATGATGATTGAGTAGGTACTTATGTGATAAAACGCATGAAAATTGAAAAACCATGACTTTTATCCCCATCATCATCATCAGCCTTTTTAATGTTCTCAATGCTGGGACTCAGGCCTCCTCTCTAGGTGAGTGAATGGGCCATAATCCACCACGCGAATGCAGGGCGGGTTGACGAATGTCACATGTCCCAGTAGTTATCACAAGATTTTTTAATACTTTACCCCACATTAGGAATTACTTCTGTATCGTAGACGTGCGTTAACAAACAAGTAAACTCACATACATAAGACACCCAGACCCAGAACAACTTTACTATCTGTACCATCAAAGACACATCCGCCTGACCAGTGCAAAGTTCATTTTTACTTCTACTTGAAACGAAAACTTCAAGGGTTTGATTTGGCGCCGCGTCGCAGGATTCAAGCGAAATTTTTTAAGTGATCAGGCAGAAATTACCGCGATGGTACATTCATTGAACGAATTCGCGACACGCAGCGCAAATATCTTGTGTCTGTACTCATTATTTTTAGATAATTTTAACATAACATTAAAATAACAGGCAGAGTCCTGACTCACTAACGAACTCATCAACGCTAAACCCAGACGCCTGGAACTATATTCCATCTGTTTAGGTACTTAACTAAACGTAAATAATCTTGATAAGTATTTTTATTTAAAACTAGCTTTTGCTCGCAGCTACACCCGCGTACATAAAATATATCCTATGTCATTCAGGAATAAAGCAGTTTTCTATCGGTGATAATTTTTTTACAATCGGATCCGTACTTTTAGAGATAACCTCCTACAAACAAAAAAAAACAAAAAAAAAAACAAACTTTACCTCTTCGTGTGTAGATAAATCGTATTAAAAGACATATAGAAGTAAATTACCTAACATCGGTTTAGGTAAATATCAATACATTTTTAGACAAAATCTTTAGACAATTTTATAGATAAAAGACATGTTAAGATTGTTTACATTTATTTAACTACCTAAACAAATGGAGTATGGAATGCTGCAGATATACAAATGATAAAGTGATAAATGATATTTATTTTGTAAATAGGTTTAAAAAAACACTTTTACATATTTTTTTTTTTCGTCAGTTTAAGCTAGATGAGGTCGGTGTTTCCTATCTGACTACCCTGAGAAGAAACACCGAAACAAACTCAGGGGTCAAAGTCTCTTTTAAAGTCCATACAGTAAATACTTATGTAATGGTCAAATAATGTGTTTTATGATGCATACAAAGAATAAGAAAATATTTTCCAAAAATTTAACTCCTAAGGGGATGAAACGGGGTTTCAAAGCTTGTATAGAGAAACATTTTCACCCGGGTGAAGCCGCTGGCAGAAGCTAGTTAAGAATATACGGAGTTTGAAAGCAGTGGTAGCCCAGTTGTGTCGGCCCCGACTTACTATTTGTAGGCTGCCGGTTCAAACCCAACCAGGCGCATAACTTTGTACAATTTATTTCATCAGGCATGAGAGTCAGGTGAAAAACACGAAGACAAAGTGACACAGGGTTAAAACAGACTAAGGGTCTTTTTCACATAGCATGGGTAGGATAACATCATGGCGAAAATATGCATCTTTTAGACGTGGGAAAAGAATAGACAGCTACATTGTATGAATCTGACAGCTGTCACGCGCGCCATCCTATAGCAATTGTACTCGTAGTGTAGTTAGAAAGCTTTAGAAAGATATATAATGTATTGATGAAAGGACACTGATTTCTACGATACAGATTGCTGCTTAGTTTAGAAATCGGTTTCCCCTCGTCCATCGAAGGACTGGAATAATTTGCCTGTTGCGTCTTCCCGTCCGATTATAATTTAGCTGTCGTCCAGGCTAGAGAAAATATGCTCTAAACTAGTGCGCCTCACCATCAACGATTGCATTACTACTTACCATCAGGTCGGATCGCAGTCAAGCACTAGTTTCATAATTTCAGCCGATACACGTCCACTGTTGGACATAGGCCTCCCCCAAGCGTCGCCACATCGAAGCACTAGTTTATATCAATTAAAAAAATATATAGAAAAATGAGTACTTGACTAAGGATGATGAATGATTGACTTATTCTTTTTGTAAATGTTTGTCCTGTAAGGCGTGAATTAAATAAATAAATAGTAATAATAGAAAAATTACCTAAATCAGCCTAAGCACTAATTTACTCAATTGATTCCCTACGTGTAACGAATACAATACAACTGCTGATTTTCCTTCGGCAACACTATCGTGTAAGCACCCATTGTGTTGCGTCCTTAACCTGAAGTTAATGACATATACCGACGGTTCATGAATTATGCATTTACCAACGGTTACTTGATATGACCAGCAATAGTCATTTTAAAGAATAATAATAATCCCACCACCAACGACACCAACACTACAACACTCGATGTAAGTGCGGTGCTCCTTTTCAAAACATGAACAACATGTTAGAATGCCCTAAGTGTCCATACACTTTGGAGGATTTGAGTGCCACCGATGCTGCTATTAGGGCTTATAGTCCCTTGAACATCTGGCCAGAATTGCAGCCGCCTAGGTGGCAGTACGAGTATCATGCGTTTCATTCCGACCAGCTGCGTCCGGATGTAGTGAGCCCCGCTGACCTTTAAATCCATTTGCGAAATATTGATTGAATAACATAAGCTATGTATACTTTGAAGAATAATCAACCATCAATTTTTCTGTGTATTAATGTTTCTAAAGATCCAAGCCGTTTCGAAGGAGTACGGAATGGTTGCAAAATTGCTAAATATTATTTTTATTAGACAAAAATATTAATCGCACGAAAAAAAGAATATTTGATAATGTTGTTTATGAATCTATAATAAACACATATTTTTTGTTGCCACTGTTTTATGGGCCCAAACAGTTTAATTCATTAAACCCCAAGCGAACGCCGGCGTTCGCGCACCTATTGTCTTTCAATTGTGTCTGTGATTTCCACGATTGAAAGGTATGAGTTTACCATCGAATCGAAAAGAAGAAGACCCCACCGCCGTAGCTGTACGCCGATATCTTGGTTTTGATAAGGCCAAAAAGTTTTAAACCTTAAGATGTCACGGTGTCCCCAAAAAGGACGTGAATACTTTGTAAAATGTTGGGGGACAAGTTGCGGAACACTGGGTAACGTTGCAGCGTTACATACCTACTTGAGCGTTGCGCGTCACGTTAGAGGACATTTTGTCCTCTAATGTATTTGAGGCTTAAGGTTAACCTAACAAATAACGAAACTTCAAGAATACCTACATTATGAATTATGAACTTGCATGCATAATTTTCTATTTACTCAATCAAAGAAAACAGTCATAAGAAGGGGGTTTTTGTTAAATAATCAACATTCAACATCCATGAACCGTGGCACCGGCTAACATCAGTAGAGTCTGATAGCAGGATGAAAATACATATGTAGAGAAAAGGGTAGGTAGCTACATTTTGTATGAATCCGACAACTGTTACCGGTACCATCCTATATGGATAGTGTATTAAAACTTTTTTAGACGTTCCAAAGGCTGACGTTAATGAGGAAAACAACAATTCTAGTTAATTTTGACAAGATTTTTAGTTACCGATTTAGAGCGTCGCGTTCGATGAGGATGATAAAATCCAAACGCCAATAATACCAATTAGTGGAAAAATTTAAATTACCTACACTTAACATTAATCGTGTGGTAGCTCCGAGCAATTCACACATACATCACACAGAATAACATTTCTATCATCTAAATCTATCAATAACTAGGAAGTCTAACCGCTTATGCCGTCATCCAGGATCAAGTAAATGACAGTTAATTATTTACCGCCATAACAAGCCGCCATCTTTGTTACATACTCGTAACACGTTTGACAGATGGGGCAAAGGCGATTTGTCTTCATCCTATAGTGTCACTATTAACTCTAAGTATTTTTTTCTTTCTAAGGATTTCAAAGTCTTTGAACTCATTAGTGAAGTACAGATTGACTTTTTTTTTTGTCATTCATATGTTGTCAAATGGTGTTTGACCATTCATTAGGATGGATAAGTACAAAATAATTGAAGTACTTGCTAAAGAAAATCTAGTGATCTTCTTCAGTAAAGGACGAAAAAGCTAAGTTTTTTGTGCTGTTCGATCCATTTTGTTATAAGTTATTCACGCTTATGTCATTGAAGAAATCAAATTACGTGTTGGCCATTTTATTTTGACCGCTATGGAATATGGAACATCTGTTTTGAATATGATCATAAATTACTCTATTATTGGATACAAGATATCAAGTTATATTGGATGGACAATGTTTATCAAAATGGTACAATAAATATAAATTAATTGGGGTACTGCTAAATAAATCATTATAATGTAATTTCAGAATATTCCACGGTTCGTGAAGCAAAACTTGATTAATCATAGTGGTTTTGATTATAATCTAACCGTATCTGATCGTTACGCCTGTGTCCTTAGACGGGTCAAGCTGAGCTTGAAGTCTTGAGTGTATCTTTTGACCCACAAAGAGTTTATTCAGGACGTTATGCGTCATTGTATTTTTTTTGGTGGGTAAAAATCATCCAAATGACATCCCCGCCCTTGGGCGGAGCGGGAGATAGTGTCAGACTCTTACTGACTCAAAAACCCACCCCGTTCCTTCTTGCCTTTCATATTGGGGCCGAGTTTCCCTTTCGAAACTAAACCCTGGCCTCAGTAGGCTTCGACCCAGCTGGGCCCGTGCTGTTGCTGATAACTCCTTGAGGCGCGCGGGAACAATGCGCGCCGTCGACGACTTAGGCTCGGTCCGGACAGTTACCGGACGGATAGCAAGCTACCCATTGCTCGCCGTCCGCAAGCCCGCGTTTACGGTGGTCAGAAATCGGGATCGGAATCCCGTCATGGCTTAGGGTAGAGTGGAAGATTTTGTCATTTACAGGGTGTATTTAATTCACAAGTCCGGTCGTTGTAGCGATACTTTGGGTGGGGGAGGCTATATCATACCTACTGGACGTCTTTCTACTGAAATGATCATTTTAATTCACTGCCAATCTTTCAGTGGGTGGATGTAAGAGCTCATGCACTTTTATCATCACAATAATTTAGGCGAAAGTATGTCATTGTGTGAGTATGTTTGGTACTTTTTCACACTCGAATGGCTGAATGGATTTCGATGAAAGTTGGTACATGGGTAGACCCGGTATAAAAGACCTTTATCTTATTCCAGGACATGCCTGGAATAAGATTCGCGCAGTGTGGTGTTAAATATTAGGTACATTTTGATACAAGTGCGGAAAGTTTGTCAGTTTGTGGCGGGGAGAGCGCGCGCACTTTTCTGCACTAGTGCGGAAAACACTCTATAAAAGCGGTGGGATAATAGCGGGTTTTATAAGTGTACTGAAAATTAATTACAGATCTTTAGACTTTACCTAGTTATCTCAACACATTAAGTACCTACCTATTTAAACAAATTGCAAGTTTCATATACAAACCTAAAGCCTATTAATTATTTACTGACGTCATCAATTCACAAAACTCATATCTTTATGAAAACAAACATCAACTCACTCTCCTACGCATCGTTTTATACAAATATGTAAGTGAATTCATTAGGAAGTGTTTACACTGGTTATGTGGTAACTAACTTGTATGTATTATATAACAATATGAGCCACTACCGTCTGTCAGTGGCTTCACTAGTATGAAAGTAAAAAATATTGTAAAGGAACATAGGGGATAGGGTGGCAAGATGGGGTACTTAAGCTTTAAAGGTCAATAATATAAAAAATTACATAGTGAAACAATCATATTTATTTTTTTAATTATCAACTAATTATTATTATTCTAATATTTGGTGTCATTAGGAACTTTTGGTAAAACATTTAAGAGGAAATAAAAGGTGTTTTGCGCCGTCTTGCCCCATGGTGCTTTTTTTTTATGGTGATGTGAAAAAATCATCCATTGACAACCCCCGCTCTTGGGCGGAGCGGGAGATAGTGTCAGACTCTTACTGACTAAAAGACCCACCCCGTTCCTTCTAGCCTTCATACCGGGGCTCGAGCTGTCTTTCGAAACTAACCTTGGCCCCAGTAGACTTCGACCCAACTGGGCCCCTGCTGTTGCTGACAACTCCTTGAGGCGCACGGGAACAGTGCGCGCCGTCGACGACTTGGGCTTGGTCCGGACAGTTACTGGACGGCCGGACAGCGAGCTACCCATTGCTCACTGTCCGCAAGCTCGCGCCTACGGTGGCCGGAAATCGGGATAAGAATCCCGGCGGCGGCGGCGAGAACGCCGTTGCCTGATGCGGTCGTCCTCCTCCTTTGCGAGCATTCGCAAAAGTCGGTGACCGCCTGCCACTCCTCCTCGCTCCGGACCATGGCCTCAAACAAGGCCCAACGCGAGAGGTCTCCGCCGTCGATCGCCCCCACGAGGGCACGGCGATGCTCCGTCCAAGCAGGGCACACGCCATGTGAAGTTCTGACTATACCAGTGTAGACGCGCCTTACAAGTCCGCTATCATTAGTAAGCAAGTCACTTCCGTCGTGTTTCCGACGCCTAAGGCTAAACGAGGCATTCTAACAACATTATAACGATCTATTATAATTATTATTACTGTTAGTAAGCTCGTATTATGATTATAATTTGATGTACTACAATTATTATCATTATTACTTCGCTATGGTTGTCGAAGTAGCGATTTGAATGTTTTGAGTTATTAAATGTGTATTGGTTTTATTTTTGTATTTGACTAACATTCAATTACAACAGAATATGACTCTCCCAGAGAGGAGGCTTGAGTCACAAATAGATAGGTACAGAAGTCAATCTCATGTACGTAGGTACTTCACTTTTTATACCTACGCTAGGCATACACGCCTGGGTCAGCGCGTTGCGCCGAACTGTGCGACTGGGCGATTGATCCGAGATATCGTGTCCGTGAGCGGTGTCTATGTGTGCGTTGCTCGAGCGCGCTTTGTATGTAGATTGACTTCTGTACCTATCTATTTTGTGCTTGAGTCCCAGCAGTGGTAACATTAAAAGGCTGATTATGCTATGATTGTAGGTACGAATGGTGTAGTTGAGCGATTGGTTACTGTACTACCTGTCGCGAGTTTGATTCCCGTACAGAGCAAATGTGTATGTATTTCGGGTCTGCGTGTCTTGTATATGTGAGTTTACATATTTGTAAATGCACCCAAGATTCAGGAGTAATTCCAAGTACATAAGAAATGGTTCTAAAAAAAAATGACTAAATAGCTGACGCAGCGAATTTTGTACCGCCTAACAGTCAATGAATGTAGTATATCTTTCGATACCGTAAAACAGGGTGAATAGAGACAAAAATTTGGTTTGATTTTTCACTTTGATACCATAATATCGGCCTCTAACAAAGAATCGATTTTTAACACGCTTATTTATGAATAACTATTCATTAGATAATAAATTGATATAGTTAAATGCTGCAAAATATATTCAAATACCCCTTAAGGTTTTGTCTCTATTCACCCCATTTTACCCGGTATAGTTGTATTCCAAATAATTGCAACCATTTTGGTGCTTGCATCATACCCTCCTTTCTAATGTATCTACCTATTAATCAACACTGGGATTGAAAGAAAGACACATATAACAAATAGCCGAACAATATTGATGAGAATCAAGCTGAATAATTCACAGTCTAAACTCATTCTATTGTACCATTGTTCTAATAATTGAATATCCTAACAAAAATCTATTGTAACTGAATTTGGCATTTGAAACAGATGCACTGTTATTGATTTCTCTTTGTTTTTTATTTGAAAGATGAGAGCGAACGATAAAAAACATTAATCGACTTTGATTTACATATAGAATAATATACAAGTCTCCATAAATGTGTGATTATAATAAACACACGTTTTGAAATTCTTTTCGTAATAAAAATCCACTGAATCGTATTATTTATTTACTTTCAATACACTTAGTCGAAAACCCGCTCTAGATTATCCTTCTTTTTAGGCACGCAATTGACTGTTTTTCGCACTAGTGCGGAAAAGTACGCGTGCTCGCTCCACTGAAATTGTTTACATTTGTCGGTTCAGGCTGGGCACTAAGCGGCCCCTACTAGAAGCGCTTCAACCCCCGAAGTGTATTGAAAAACTTCGTTTGATACACGTGGAAAGTCACTGCAGCACTCGGCTCCATAACATCCACAGAATTTCGCCTCGGTCGTAATGATTTTTCTTCACTTTTATCAAAATGTACACTGTCACTTTTATCTAATTTGGATGTCTGCAATTAGCAATAACCTAAAGAAAGCCCAAGTGAATGACTCGACGACCCAGAACCGAAATGCCTGGCGAAAAATGACGAGGAGAGCCGACCCCAAATGAAATGGTTATTCCATTTCATTTGGGGTCGGCTAGGCAAAGAGAGAAAGAGTTATCCCATTAGAAAACGTTTTCCACTTCTGTATCGTGTGCACGTTCAAATACGCAAGACATTTAGATCCAGGTCAACAATTTGTAGGCCGTACGAATATTACTTCTGTGCGGGAATAGAACCTGCGATACGCAATGCAGAAACCAATCGCTCAAGCCCTTCGATTTTATATTTTCTTCAATAACCTTACTTTATTTTTTTTACCTTACTTTAATTATCAAAACTAATAATACTGACTAATTAATAAGAATATTATTGACTAGCTTCTGTCCGGGTAAAAGTAAGTGTGTTGTGTCCATTTAATTCCGGCCAGATATTCAAGGGATTAAAGGCCTTAATGCCCGTCTGCATCATAAAAGGAAGCTTTATGCAAAATTTCATGCTCTGTCACTCTCAATAGTTTCGGCTGAGAATTGATTATGTCAGTCAATGAGTTTCTCCTTTTATATAAATACTAGCGGCTCGTCCCGGCTTCGCACGGGCAATCATTATAGTCATATGTTACTCAGCTCTCTTTCCAACGGTGAAAGAATTTTTGAAATCGGCACTGTCTGTTTTTGAGTTTATTCGTTACAAACATACACACAAAAATACAAATATTCCCTCTTTATAATATTAATGTAGATATAGATAAAGATATATATAGATAGACATCTAGCTAGCAATCTGTTTAACAGACACACGGAACTTCTAGAAGAAACATCATAATTATGTTCACATGTTTAATGATGAGCCTTGTCTTAACCATAGACACTATATATTTTCCTGAACACTAGAACACGCGGTTTGTTTGTCTTTAAACATTATGTTTATGTTTTATGTCGAAGTCTGTTTGTTTATTATTAGTTTATGCAAAGACTGCCTGTTTAGTTAGACAGATTTGTTTCAAAGTAGAATTGTTTTTAATACAACCATTATTCTGTTAGTGATATTCAATGTAAAAAAAAGAAAATATTACGTTTGGTTTTATTTATATATTTTTTATTTTAATAAGAAAAAAAAAACGTTATTCCACACTAGGAATCCCTTAGGAATACCCACACTCACTACTACTTACACGTGCTCAATCAAAATTAATTTCTTAATTATTTATTAATTCATAAATCTACACTAATATAATAAAGAGGTAAAGTTTTTTTTTTTGTTTTTATGTTTTTTTGTTTGTAGGATGTATTCTCTGAAAGTACTGGTGTAATTGCTAAAAATTTTTCACCGACAGAAAGCTGCTTTATTCCTAAGTGACATAGGCTATATTTTATGAACGCGGGCGAAGCCGCGGGCAAAATCTAGTTATTAATATAATTGTTAAATTAAAATTATTAATTAATTACTTTTCTTAGTTTTTAATCGTTTTCCAGCACGATGTGTCGGTGCTTGAATGCATGTTCTTTTTAATCAACCAATCAAAACAATTTATTTGCTAGAAAATGGTACATAAGGTGTTACATTAAATAAGTTTGCACATATCCTGCCATTTTTTATTGTTTTCCGCCTTTTTTCTTCTTTCGGCGAGAGGGAGTGTCCGCCTTTTACTGATTAAAACCCACTACTGTTATACATATAATACCTTCTTTGCCATCGTTTTAGGGCTCCTGGGTTCACTTTCGCAGGACCCATGGCTCCAGTAGGCTTCGACCCTGCTGGGCCCCTACGGTTGCTGACATCTCCTTGAGGTGCGCGTGGAAATCTACGCGCCGTCGTGCCGTCGATGACTTTTGCTCGGTCCGGACGGTTACCGGTCAGTTGGACGGCGAGCTACCCACTGCTCGCCGTCGGCAAGCCATGGCCGGAAATTGAGATCAGGATTGCGGCAGCTAGGGCGTGAGGGCCGTTGCCTCTCGCGTGCGGCCGTCTCCATAGCAAAATAAATCCGACACATATTAGACTGCAACAGTCGGGACCCATATTAGGTGCAATGATTTTAGTCTAGATTTAATAAACCCTTTTTGCAGTCAAAGAACGGTCAAGAGGCATTGAGAAGTATTCCTCCAACCGCAGTCACCTGAAAGTACGGTCAAAAGACTTGTCAAGGAAAGATTGTTAAATTTTATCTTGTTTATTTACATAGTACCTACCGCAGATACGTTAAATGACGATACTTCCTTATTTCTGTAGATCTTGTGGCACCATTTCGAAGAAAAAATATGATATGGGTTATTATGGTTTTGTTCAACAAATAATAAATTCTAATACGGAACATATAGACTGCAGCAGTCGGGACCCATATTAGGTGGAATGATTTAATGGGTCCCGTCTTTTGCAGTTGAGCCCTTCTTGCAGTCAAGTAAAAAGAATGGTCAAAGACACTGAAAAGTATTCTTTAATATCGCAATCATTTAAAAATGTACTCAAAAGACTTGTCAAGAAAATGTTTATTTACAGAGTACCTACCACAGGTTCGTTAAATGACGAGACTTCCTTATTTCAGTAGATCTTGCGGCACCATTTCTAAGAAAAAGATGACATGGGTTATTCAGGTTTTGTGCAACAAATAATAAAGTCTAATACGGAAAATATAGACTGCAACAGTCGGGATCCATATTAGGTGGAATGATTTTGGTCTAGACAATTTCAATGTGTCCTGACTTTTGCAGTTGAGCTCTTCTTGCAGTTCGGTATACAGAAAGCTCAAAAGGCATTGCAAAGTATTCTTTCATATCGCAATTACTTGAAATTGCGCACAGGTGCGTTAAATGACGACACTTCCTTATTTCAGTAGATCTTGCGGCACCATTTCTAAGAAAAAGATGACATGGGTTATTCAGGTTTTGTGCAACAAATAATAAAGTCTAATACGGAAAATATAGACTGCAACAGTCGGGATCCATATTAGGTGGAATGATTTTGGTCTAGACAATTTCAATGTGTCCTGACTTTTGCAGTTGTGCTCTTCTTGCAGTTCGGTATACAGAAAGCTCAAAAGGCATTGCAAAGTATTCTTTCATATCGCAATTACTTGAAATTGCGCACAGGTGCGTTAAATGACGACACTTCCTAATTTCTGTAGATCTTGTGGCACCATTTCTAAGAAAAAGATGACATGGGTTATTCTGGTTTTGTGCAACAAATAATAAATTCTAATATGGAAAATATAAACTGCAACTGTCGGGACCCATATTAGGTGTAATGATTTTAGTCTAGATTATTTTAGTGGGTCCGACTGTTGCAGTTGTGTCCTTCTTGCAGTCGGGTATAATGAACGCTCAAAAGGCATTGAAATGTATTCTTCCATATAATATGGCAATTACTTGAAAATGCGCACAGGTGTGTTAAAGGATGATACTTCCTTATTTCAGTAGATCTTGTGGCACCGTTTCTAAGAACATGGATAATATCGGTTATTCTGGTTTTGTGCAACAAATAATAAATTCTAATACGGAAAATATAGACTGCAACAGTCGGGATTCATATTAGGTGGAATGATTTTAGTCTAGACAATTTCATTGTGTCCCGACTTTTGCAGTTGAGCCCTTCTTGCAGTCGGGTATAATGAACGCTCAAAAGGCATTGAAAAGTATTCTTCCATATCGCAATTACTTGAAAATGAGCACAGGTGCGTTAAATCACGACACTTCCTTATTTCTATAGATCTTGAGACGCCATTTCTAAGAAAATGGATGACATGGGTTATTCTGGTTTTGTTCTCATCGTTTCTAGGGTTCCATATCCGAAAGATAAAAACGGACCCCATTGCTACGACTCCGCTGTCCGCCTGTCTGTCACCAGGCTTGTATCTCATTTAGACAGTTGAAATTTTCACATATATATATATTTTTTTTATCTATACTAATATAATAAAAAGATAAAGATTTTGTTTTTTGTTTTTATGTTTTTTTGTTTGTAGGAGGTAATTCTGGAAGTACTGGTCCGATTGCTAAAATTTTTTCACCGTTAGATAGCTGCTTTATTCCTAAGTAACATAGGCTATATTTTATGTACGCGGGCGAAGCCGCTGGCAAAAGCTAGTGTTTTATAAATTAGTACTTGACTGCGATCCCACCTAATGGTAAGCATGATCTATTTCTGTTGCCGCTATAACAAAAAGCGCTCCCATACAGTGGGTTAAAATAAATTTTTATTTAATTTAATTTAAACGTGTTTTTTTGTTGTGTTTTTTGCTACGGACGGTACGGAACCTTTCATGCGCGAGTCCGACTCGCACTTGGCCGTTTTTTTGTTTTGTTTGACATCATCTTGCGGTAACCACACATATGTCCGTATACCTACTTAATTTTGGTCAACCTGGTGGTATCATGTTTCTTAAAATTAATTATATTTTACAATCTGTATGGGTGTTGTTGGACCATGGCACTTACTGAATGGTCACAAATAACCCTGATTCTATGACGTGCCCTGGCTTCGAGGTCATCAAGTTTTTTTTTAGATACCTAGATTATTTTAATTGGAGATTTGACATTCGAACTTATGACTATTTTTGTCATAAAAAAACTGACTACATCATCAATGGTGATGTTTAATTAACTTGTTATATTTTTAGTAGTAGTGACGTGACGAAAGATATGAAAATGTATTTATTTTAACCGTTTCACGCGCGCTTCAAAGAGATGTTAGCAAAACCGTAGGGTCTAGCAGAGCAATTAGGTGTAGGAACCTCCCGAACTTACAGTGTCCAAGTGATGACCTGCGTCAAGCGGAAGGTGAGGAAACCGTGATATATTTCCTACCACTCCTCAATGAGGGATTTGCTGCTGTAATCATGGCAAAATCGTGGACAAAGTTAATTTCAAAAAATTTTTTTTTTCTTTTTTTTAGATCCATTACTGGGTATCCAGATACCTAACTGCTCCGCCGGGGTCCCGATCCTGGTGTCCGGTAGCACCGTCCGACCGTTTGGTAACCGTCCGGACCGAGCCCAAGACATCGACGGAGCGTAGTGTTCCACGCGCCTCAAGGAGTTGTCAGCACCCATACGGTGCAGCAGGCTCAAAGCCTACTGGGGTTCGCTTCTGAAAGGAAAACCCGGCCATGGAATTAAGGGAACGAAGCAACTAGGAGTGGGTTTTAGTAAAAGCTTGACATTCCCGTCTCGCCCAAGGGCGGGAGAAGTCATTGAATGATTTCCCACCTAAAAAAAGACACCTAACTGCTGTTATAGTCTGTCTAAAAAGTCAAACGATTTGGAATTTTGTATAATATTTAATCATTTAAACAATACTTATAATTCAATACTTGTTATAAGATTCTTCTATTAGTGAACAATGGATCTGGATCTCTTTATAAACGTCGATTATTTATCCAGTGTTGATTACATCAGATTTCATTTTATCCTAATAATTACTCAAGTCGTTTGAGTTTTTAGACAGAGTCTACGCCATATTTACTGATGCAAATCAAATACAGACTTGGGGGCGCTCGTACAAAATGGTACGGGAAAAACTCCGCCCCTGGGCCCCCCCGCTGACTCAGAGTCTAACACTGCCTCACTGGACGTAGAACTCAATCCCTCTAGTATAGCTGCCTCCATTACGATTACAAAACCAACAAGTAAATCGTCAATCGTAGTCAATCGGAAGTATCGCCATGAAATTAGATAGGAAAAGCCGATAAATTAAATGAAGGCTGTACGAAACAATCAAGGCTTGTACACAATAAAGGGGAAGATTAAAACGGAAGTGAGAAAGACGTCAACTTGACTTCCGGTCGCTACTTCATTTCGAAAAAAGAATTTTATGCACGGATACGGTTGAAATTAATTGTGTTTTTTTTATTGTCTTTATAAAGAGGTTGGTAGTTATTTTGAGTTGTAGATGACGTTTCGTTTAATATTGATAATAAAATATGGTTTTCACGCAGCTTGACATCGATCTGATGTCTTTCACAATTTGCTATATTTTATTGGGTTTCCGCATTGTAAATTACTGCGGGAAGATTCATATTGTCAGTACTTTCAAGAAATTTCCGTAGCATTTCCTGAATTTTAATTGTTTTTATGTAAAATTGTACCGGATATAATGTATGTAGCTGCGGTTTGAAAGAGTGAGTTTTAGTATGAAACAAAGAATTTTCAAAATCGGTTCACAATTGACCGAGATATCGGTGAACATACATAAAAAAAAGTAAAAAAAAAATATGCTTTTTTTTTTACTTTTTTTTTATGTTTCATTCAGCCGAACATAGAACCTCCTCCTTTTTGAAGTCGGTTAAAAATTACCTCTTAGTCCACCCAGAGCTGGAAAAGTTATTTTATGATTTCAAACCTCAAACATTAGTCATCTCCTTTTTTTACCTCTTGTAACCTTTTATGAAAAATACTTATTTTATTAGGATGTAACCACAGATGTAACATTGTTCGCATGCATAACCGCGACCCTGTAACGCAAAGGGTAACTGAAAAAACACGGGTAGGTTTAAGTCAGTAAAAGTCTGACACCTTTTGCTTTACTAAGAGCATGATCTACACATATACAAAAATAAAAACCGGCCAAGAGCGTGTCGGGCCACGCTCAGTGTAGGGTTCCGTAGTTTTCTGTCCGTCACAATAAGTGTCCCCACTTATGGTGATTACAACGGTGGTAATTTTGGATTAGGTGAACAGATTTTATTTTTTTTTAATTTGAAAGAAGATACGTTTAAGATAATAAAATATGTACACTAAATTAAAAAAAATGCTTGCTTATACGATTAAATTTCAAATTTAGTTCAGAAATTATTTTGTACAACTTCTCAAAAACTGTTCAACCTATCAAGTTCAAAATAATTTTCCTAGAAAGTCTTTATAAAGTTCTACTTTTGAGATTTTTTTCATATTTTTAAACTTATGGTTCAAAAGTTAGAGGGGACACACTCATTGTTTTTTACTTTTGGAGCGATTATTTCCGAAAATATTAACATTATCAAAAAATAATTTTCGTAAACCCCTATTCATTTTTAAATACCTATCCAACAATATATTACACGTTAGGGTTGAAATTAAAAAAAAAACACTTCCCTTCCCCACTTTACGTGTATGGGGGTACCTTAATAAAACATTTTTTTCCACTTTTTGTTTTACACGCACAAAATGTTTTGGGAACACATGCATTGTGCGTGCGGCTAGGGAGTGGAATTCCTTGCCGGAGTCTGTGTTTCCTGTTAGCTACAACCCGGGAATCTTTAAGTCAAGAGTGAATAGGTTTCTTTTAGGTAAGCGCGTTCCATCGTCGATCGCATCGTCGCTTTCCATCAGGTGAGATGGCGGTCAAGCGCGAACCTATCACCAATAAAAAAAAAAAAAACTACTTTGTCGGCGTTATTGATATACATATTGGTATCAAACAGCTTTCTAGTGCTAACGGTCACTGAGATTATCCGCGGAGGGACGGACAAACAGACATGGAAAACTTCAAAAACATTCCTAGTTGACTGCGGAACCCTAAAAAGAGGTAGTAAAGAGGTAAATATTGTTTTTTGTTTTTACGTTTTTTTTGTTTGTAGGAGGTAATCTCTGAAATTGCTAGTCCGATTGGTAAAATTTTTCCACCGATAGAAAGCTGATTTATTCCTGAGTGACATAGGCTATATTTTATGTATGAGGGCAAAAGCTAGTAAGTAATATGAGGATTTACCTCAAAAAAGAAATAAGCGAATAATCCTTTGTTTATATCTACACTCCCTACAATAATTACATTAATTATTTATTACTCAATACCACGCTAAACGTTTTCCAATAAAGACCTGCTACAATTGGACCACCTGATTATTTAACCACAGATAATTATCGCGTGCATTATTTCGTCCGACTGATCGTGGCGGCCTAAATAGCTACCCCTGACCGGTCGCGTGCACGCATACTTGTGAACAGTTCTTTGTTCGACTGGTGCTGTTACGTGGCTAAGGAGTTGGAGTATCAGTACCTAACTGGTATTACTAGGTATTACCAGAGATCCATTAAAAAAAACGAGAGGTGTCATGGATACTGAAACCGTAACAGAATGCTGAGAAAGCTGTCGGTTGAGAGGTTGAGACTAGTCTTTTTTTTTAGAGTTCAGTACCGCAAAAGGAAAAAAACGGAACCTTAAGGTTCCGTTTTAAGATCACTTTGTTGTACGTCTGTCTGCCTCTCTGTCAAGATCCTTTATCTCGAGAACGCGAGGAGGTATCGATTTGAAATTAAAACCATTTACGCAGGACTGCGGCCCTTGGAACTGAAAAAATCCAACAAAAAGATACGGCCGTTTATGTCGCAAAAAAACGTGTATATTGATACTGTCAAGAGAATCAAAATTCATAGGGTACTTCCTGCTAGAATCCTGAAATTTGGCATGAAGTAAAGTCGCATAGCACAAGTTTATGAAAAAATCTGAAAACTCTAAATTTGTAATTAAGTCACAAAAAAAAAGTTTTCACGATTCGAAAAAATCTTCGTAACTCAATTCGTGAATCGAACTGTTTTCATAGGTAAGTTTGTACGGACTCCTCAGTGTGCGAGTCCGATTGGCACTTGCCCAGTTTTTTATTATTGATAGGCTCGCGTTTGACCACTATCTCACCTGATGGTAAGTCATGATGTGGCCGACGATGGAGCACGCTTGCCTAGAAGTATAACCTACCCCTGACCGGTAGTGTGCACGCACGTTACGAGGTTAAGGAGTTGGAGTATCAGTACTTAACTGGTATTTAGTATTACCAGAAATCGATTAAAAAAGCCGGTCAAGTGCCAGTCGGAAATGCGCACGAAGGGTTCCGTACCGTCCGTTGCAAAAAACGGCAGAAAAATAATGTTTATCTATACTAATATTATAAAGAGGTAAAATTTGTAAGTTTGTATGTAGGGAGTAATCTCTGAAAGTACCGGTCCGATTGGTAAAATCGATAGAAAGCTGCTTTATCCCAGAGTGACATAGGCTACATTTTATGTACCTACGCGGGCGACGCCACGGGCAAAAGCTAGTTGTCTATACAATAAACATGATTTTTTTTAGTCCTATGAGTGTAGGCACTTAAATATTTATTTTATTCTGTTTTTAGTATTTGTTGATAGAGCAACAACAGAAATGCATCATCAGTGAAAATTTCAACTGGCTATCATGGTTCATGAAACATAGCCTGGTGATAGACGGACAGCGGAGTCTTAGGAATAGGGTCCCACGACCCCACGACCGTTTGCGAGTCAAAAGTATGTCTGGTAACGCTCCGGCCCGAGCCCAAGTCGCCGCGCGCGTATTATTCCACGCGCGGAGCTGTATCCTACTGAGGCTATAGGTTGACTTCTAAAAGGGGAATCCGCTTGCCTTGGAATGCAAAGGGTAACTGAAGGAACTATAGGTGTGGTTTTAGTCAGTAAAAATGTGATACATATCAGATACACACATTGTACTGACTAAACCCCGCTCTTGTTCCTTCTTTGCCTTTGTTCCAGGGCTCCGGGATTCTCTGTACAACCCATGGTCTCAGTAGGCTTCGCCCTTGCTCTTCGGTTTGCTGACATCTCTTTGAGGCGCGCGATTTAAGCTCACTCCTGACGGTTACTGGACAACCGGAATAACTACAGCTACCATCAGGGATCTTGAGCGGTTTCGCAGAAGCCAAATATTCGGTCTCTTTAGTGGTGCGAAGTGAGACGTGGGGGCGGGGAGTGTCAGTGATTGGCTCGCCGCGCCATCGCGTCATAGACGTCACTCCTAATTCGTTCACTGCGTTGCTGCATGTATCTAACTGCGATGACTATTGGCTCGCCAATGTATGGAATGCGCAAAGCGATCCCCACTCTGCCGCGAAACGCTCAAGATCCGTGATGGCAACTGTACGTCTAGGGTTGTTGGAAATCGGGATCGGGATGTCGGCGACTGAGCTGTGATGGCCGTTCCCTCACGCATGTGGCTGCCTCCTTCGCTAGCATTACTGCTTCGCAAAAGGAGATGATCGCTTGCCATTCTTCCTTGAAAATAGTGTGGTAAATAGATTCTTTTAAAAAATTACTAATAGCATACAAGAACTGGTTTTTCGACTTCACTATTTGTCAATTGTCATGTTTGACAAGAACTCACATCTAAAACAAATAGGTACATATAATTGTCAGCTTATATGAAAGGTGTTTATCTTTTTTTTTACAGAAGTAGGTAAGTTAGATTTACAAAAGTATTAGTCATACATCATCATCATCTTCCTGCCCTTGTCTCTTGTTATTTGAGGCCAGTGCAACACGTTTCAGTAAGTATTATTTTGACAAAAGTCATCATCATAATTATATCAGCCAAAAGATATTCGCAGTTGGACATAGGCCTCCCCCAAGTGTCGCCATAATGACCGGTCCTGTGCGTCCCGCATCCATCGGATTACCGCAACCCTTACCAGGTCCACCTTGTAGGAGGCCTTCCAACGTTGTATCTTCCGGTACGTGGTCGCCACTCTAGAACTTTTCGTCCCTATCGACCATCTGTTCTGCGTGCAATGTGTCCTGACCATAGCCACTAAAGTTTGGCGTTTCTTCTAGCTATGTCGTTGTTTGTTATTTACAAAAATAGTATTAGTCATTAATTTCCAAAATTAAAAGAACAAATTTCATCAACACCATAAGTGACTAAATGCATTTAGCGTTAAATAAAGTAAGTCGTCATCCCATTTCTGACTATCATTTAAAAATAACACAGACAAATAAATGATTCACTTAAGTTTCACGTTAAATGCATTTTAGTCATTTGTGATATATATCTCTCTCGAAGAGAAACCCCTTCGTGAAAAGAATATTCTGGTCTTGTATGTGTATGTGTAAATTATTTTCAATTTTTTGAAGGCACTAAATGTAAAAAACAAAACATTTTTACTGGCAAAATGCAAGATAGGTAAACTTTAACATAAAATAAAAGAAAGCTGAATACCTTCTACAAAATATCAGACACTGTGCCTGACGATGGTTTTCAACTAAACTTTTTTACTTGAATTCCTTCAATAGACCTTTGCGTTCTAGGGTCGAAAATATTCACGAAAAGATGATCAGGGACGTTATTTATTTATTTAATAATTTATGCATATAAAGGTACAGAGGCGGACTTAATGTCTTAGGCATATTCAAGCAGCTAACCTTTTATTTTATTTATTTATTTATTTTTGGTGATGCTGCCATCAATATATAAATCTATATCGTATAATCAGGCTTTTAATATTTCCATTGCTGGGACTCAGGCCTCTCCTCTGAGAGAAGGAATAGGCCGTAATCCCCACGCTGGCCCAGTACGAGTTGGTGAATGTAATATGTCTTCGAAATATTGGTTCTAGGACATGCCGGTTTCAATGACTTTCGTCACACGAAGTAATGCGCCTGGCTGGCTTTGAATCCGCGATCTACAACTCTTAAGTCGGAGCCGTTACCTCTCGGCCACCATTGCTCCTAAAAAACATCTACTAAAACGAAGGGAAATACACTCATTTTTGAAAAGTGTCTCAATTAGATTCTATAGTACTAATAAACCACTAAAAATATATACAAAATTTTTATTCAGTTACTAAGTACCTTAAGGCTTATAGTCCCTTGAACTATCTGACCGAAATTATGTGGACGCAACTCTCGCACTCGCCTAGGCGGCAGTATGCAAATCTGTGCATTTATTTGCGGCCAGCAGTGCCCGGAAAGCGCTTTAAATCCATTTTCTTTGCGAAATATTGATTGATTTACATTTGCAATGTTCACTTTGAAGAATATTGAACCACCAATTTTTATGTGTCAAAATGTTTGTAAAGGTCCAAGCCGTTTCGAAGGTGTAGGGAAAAGTTGCGAAAACTTGCGAAATTGCTAAATATTTTTTTTAGACAAAAGTATTAATGGCACGAAAAAATCAAATGTTGATAATTTTCTTCATAAATCTTTAATCACTCAGTATGGCCGATCAGTTGACAGCTGTAACTTTAGTTTACACAGCTAAATGACGTAATAACATGGTGGCTATTTCATGGAGATAAAGTGTAGATAAAAAAACTGAAATCTTTGAATTGAATTAAAAAAATATATTTTGTTATTTTATGAATTAAAACTAATACTTACCGACTGCTTTTTGCCTAAGCTTATCTATAAAGTATATTTTTAGATTTTTTCTCATAGGTATAGAGTAAAATACCCTATCGAGGACCAAGGTTAGTGTCTCTAACAATAATTGGTATATCGCGATTATAAAATAGTAAAGTAAATGCGTATTTCCGTTAGTTTTCAGCTGTAACGCGTTTTTGATCTATGATATAATTACGTATAATTAAAGTCTGGCTGATTGGAATCAGTAGTTTCATGAAATATGATAACTCAATTGGCAGATACAAAATAGTTCGTTGCATTTATATCAATTGAGTTTTTTTTTCAGTTAAAGAGTTACAGTTTTAATCTTTATATCAGGTCTAGGCAAATGAAATGGGGCTCCGCGCAAATAAGTTTTTGAAATTGTAATCAAATAGTTTGATGCGGACGAAGGGCAACTAAGTCAATAAAAGATTGACACTCCCTCTTGCTTCATCTAGAGTGGGAGATGTTATTTGATGATTTCTCCTCAAAAAAGAGGATAGTATTTAGGAGTCGACATTAACCGAGTACATCTGAACTACCTTTAGTGTTACTAAGTGTCCTCGCACATGGGCCACAAAAAACACCGCTTCAAGCTTCTTTTTAAGGCGGCCTTTTTTGTGGCTCGTGTGCGGCGGTGCCGCCACAAAAAAAAGCTTGAAGCCGCTTCAAGCTTTTTTTTTGGGGCGGCCAAAATGCCATGCCATTCGCGCATTTAATCCTTCTTCGTCAGAGTCCATTAAATGATACTGCACGCATGACCACAAGGTGTCACGCGCTTCAACTTTTTTTTTGTGGCCGCATCTAGCTTTTTTTGTGGCGGCGTTTTTTGTGGCCCGTGCGGGAACACTTAGTGTTAAAAATATTTTCAGTTGGTAAACCGTATAACCCTATGTTCAACAGAATTTTAACTCCACGCCAATGAAATGGAATCGAATCGAAAGCCGAGAATTTCATAAGTTTCTAATTCCCGTATAAAAATTGAAAATTTCCCGTGTAAAAGTGAAGCCAGGTACAAAAATTAAAAAAAAATACAGATGATAAACACTGTGGACTCCCGTTGATGTCTTTTATATGAACGACTTTAGCAAAATGCAGATTTTTGTGTATCTTAGATTTTATGACATTATTTTTATCTTTTTTAAGGTTAATTGTATATGTTAATTGGTTTGAACACATTTAAATTAACTTATTAGTGTTTTTATATTCAGTTGTTCCGAGAAATTCTGATAAACTGAATTCTTAAGAAGTTGATGAATAAATAAGGCAGTTGAAACGTCATTATGGCGCTAGATTGGTATTAGAGTAAATCCTTAGATTTCCTTGTAAAATGTAATTCATCAACAGCCTTTTTTTAATGTTCCCACTGCTGGGACTCAGGCCTGCTCTCTAAGAGAGGGAATAGGCCGTAATTCACCACGCGGGCCCAGTGCGGTGACATGCCGGTTTCCTCACGATGTTTTCCTTCACCGTTTTGAGAGGAGTAGTGATGAAATAAATTGCACAAAGTAATGCACCTGGCTGGGCTCGAACCCGCGACCTACAATTCGTAAGTCGGGGCCGTTACCACTCGGCCACCACTGCTCTCAAAAACGTCTCAAATGTCTCTAAAATGTTATTAAAAGCATATATTTTTTATGTTAAGGTTATTTAATTTTGTGACTTTAATTAACGGTATTCTTTTTTTTTTTTTTTTTTTTTTTATAATGGATAGGCTCGCGTTTGACCACAATCTCACCTGATGGTAAGCGATGATGTGGCCGACGATGGAGCACGCTTGCCTAGAAGCAATCTATTCACTCTTGACTTAAAGACCCCTAGGTTATAGCTATCAGGAAACACAGACTCCGGCAGGGAATTCCATTCCTTAGCTGTACGCATAATGAATGTACTCCCAAAACGCTTTGTACGTATAGGTGGGATGTCCACCATGTACCGGTGGCGCAACGCCGTACGTCTTGTGGTCCGATGATGGAACGGACTTGGCGGAATTAAATTGTGTAACTCTAGAGCACACTCCCCGAAGTGTAAACGATAGAAAACAGACAGGCTAGCAACTCGGCGTCGATGCTCAAGACTTTGGAGTTTTGACTTCACAAGAGCATCATTGCCTATGATCTTCTTGGCACGCTTTTCAATAGACTCTAGTGCATCTAGCTGGTATTTGGCTGACCCATCCCAAAGATGAGAGCAGTACTCCATACACGATCGAACTTGCGCTTGATAGAGGTTGAGCAGCTGTTCCGGCGTGAAATACCGTCTCACCTTTGCTAAGATCCCCAATTTTTTGGCAGCTAGTTGGGCTTTTGCCTCGATGTAGGAGCCGAAATTAAGGGTAGAAGATAGCGTTACCCCAAGAAGTTCAAGGTGGTCGGTAATTGGCACGGTTACACCCCGGAAAGATGGAGCCGGGTGGAATTGGCTCCGTTTAGCGGAGAAAAGACACGCCTGGGTTTTCGTCGCATTGAACTTGACCAGATTGGCATCGCCCCATTCTGAGACTGCCGCTAAGGACGAGTTCAAGCGTTCAACCATAGCCTCTCGAAATGACTGGATCTGTGAGCCACTAGCTCGTGCGTTAGACACATATCTCTCAGCAACAGTGCTGTCGTCTGCATACCCAAAGGTTCCGGGTTTAAGTAGGTCATTTATGTGCAGCAAAAACAGTGTTGCCGAGAGTACCGACCCCTGAGGGACTCCGGCATTAATATCCATTTGACCGGACGAGCATCCATCAATTACCACTCGGATGGATCGATCCCTCAAGAAGTCTGCGATCCAATCACACAGACCAGTGGGTAGACCGAAGGAAGGAAGCTTAGCAAGAAGGCTTTCGTGCCAGACCCTATCGAAGGCCTTCGAGATATCAAGGGAGACGGCAAGCGCTTCCTCATGCTTCTCAATGGCCTCGCTCCAGATGTGAATGGCATACGCAAGAAGGTCCCCAGTAGACCGATTTTGGCGAAAGCCGTATTGCTGGTCGCTGAGGATGTCGTTAGCTTCCAGGTATGCCAGAAGCTTCCTGTTAATTACCCGTTCCATACTCTTACAGAGGATGGACGTAACAGAGATGGGTCGGTAGTTTGCCGGGTCAGCTCTACTGCCCTTCTTGGGCACAGGCTGCACGTTAGCTTGCTTCCAAGCCATCGGCACTTTTCCAGTCTCATATGAGAGGCGAAATAGGCGAGTCAAGATCGGAGACAATTCAGGCGCACAAGTTTTTAGAACGACCGCTGGTATCCCGTCGGGGCCACTGGCTTTATTCACGTCAAGGTTACTCAAGACCCTACGAACGTCCTTCTGATGGATACGAATATCCGACATATCCGTCACGCACCCATCAGGAGAAACAGGGGGTCGCGCGTCACCGGAGTCCAGACGCGAAGATTCCGCAAAAAGAGAAGCAAATAGGTTTGCTTTCTCCTCAGCGGTGTGGGCCAGTGTCCCATCGGGTCTCAGCAGTGGCGGAAGTGAGGGACGGCAGAAGTTCGATTCAACCGACTTTGCCAGGGACCAAAACGCTTTACTACCAGCGGGGTATGAAGCAAGTTTGTTCCCTATTCGGCTAATGTGGTCGAACCGAGACTTTCTCAACACCTTTTTGCAGGACTTGGCAGCCCTGTTAAAGGCCTTCTTCTTAAGAGTCACGTCGCTGGCTTTGCGCTTACGAGCATCGGCCCAAGCTTGGTATGCCGCATGTTTTTTCGCGTCGGCGCGAGAACACTCGGCGCCAAACCAAGGTCGAGCTCGATCCGACATTGCTACGTCAGAGAATGGGATGTAATACTCCATTCCCCGTCGCAACACATCCGTTACGGCATCAGCGCACGACGATGCATCCTTCGAAGAAAAGCAAGTGGGCTGCCAAGGATAGCATGCGAAGAAAGACCGCATGCCATCCCAGTCTGCTGACCTGTATCGCCAAACCCGCCGAGTGCCTCTAGGACTAGGATCGGGCGGGGAGTACATTGACACAGATTTAACCAGACAGTGGTCAGAACTGCCTAAAGGCGAAGATATCGACACTGAGTAGCGGTCTGGATCTGTGGTCAGCAGAAGGTCCAAGCAATTGGCTGTGTGCGAATCCACATCAGGCACCCTCGTTGCCCCCTGGACCAGCTGGGTGAGATTCAATTCCAGCGCTAGCTTCCGCATCTCACGACCAGCATGATCTGTGCACTGGTATGGGAAAAGCCACTCTTGGTGGTGCGCATTAAAGTCCCCCAGTAACACCAATTGGGCGGAAGGGTACCGCTGCTGAGCCGCATCTGCCGCCTCACTCAGATGCTGTGTAAGCCCGGACGTCTCCTGATCTCCAATATGCGCGCGGTAAACACAAGCGTAGATTATTTTATCTAGGCCTGTGTCGACCAAAGCCCAAAGCGTTGAGAACCTGGAGTCTTCAAGATTGCGGAGACGCCGATAGCAGATGTCGTCCCGGGCATACATACATATGCCCGCGTGTGGTTTGAAGTTGTGCTCCAAGGTAAACCCTGGGTATGAAAGATACGACACGTCGGACGGACCTCTGATCTGCGTCTCCGTAAGGAATAGTAGAGCTGGTTTTTCAGTCTCCAGGTGGTGATGGACTGCAACGAGATTAGAGAAAGGTTAAGAATGGTTTTATTTACAAAAGAATATAACTGAAGTACATTTAATAACATACAAATAAACGACGATTTTAGGTTCCATAAGTAATTTTTATTTTTGGTGTACAATAAAGAATATCTGTGTAACGACTATTAACTTAAATTACCATACTATTTAATACTAGCTATAGCCCGCGGCTTCGCCCGCGTACATTAAATATAGCCTATGTCACTCAGGAATGAAGCAGCTTTCTATCGGTATAAAAATTGTAGCAATCAGACCAGTACTTCCAGAGATACACAACAACAAACATATAATATTTAGCTAACAGAGTTTTCAGACGTTATCTCTCTTTTTTCGCGTTGCCTTTTCGTCAAACATCGCGTAGGATTGCGTTAGATGAAGTAACACACACACACAGCAGTGATCTCTTTTTTAACCCAAAGGTTGACTGGGAGAGAATGCCTTGTTGCATTAAGTCCGCCTATGTACCACTACTGTACATGAAGTTTAAATAAATAAATAAGCTTTTAAACCATGCTCGATTTTGATGATAGGCGAGTGGAAAAGCAGCCTCTTAAAAGTCTAACACATCACATCCTCTCGCTCCACTCAGAGCGAGACATGTTCGTTGATTGGTTGATATACTTTTTATTGTACATCATCATCATTTCAGTCGATAGACGTCCACTGTTGGACATAGACCTCCCCCAAGTGTCGTCACAATTAACGATCCTGTGCGTCCTGTGTCCATCGGATTCCCGCAACCTTCACCAGGTCATCGGTCCACCTTGTAGGAGGCATCCCAACGCTATATTGTACACCGTAAATAAAATTACAGTAGGAACTTAAAATAAATAAGTGGTCGTATCTCTAAGACGAAGAAGTTATTTGATAGTTCCATTTAAAAAAAAAAAATTGGTTAAATCATTAAGTGCTGTTAAAAGACTTGGCCCCAATGCCCCAGTAATTTCAATAAAACAAAAATACAATAGAGATATGTATAAAAAATGTTTCGAGGTTGTTAAATAAAATGATATTTCATTTAAAAAATAAAAATATTAGGTAAGACAACACATAAACGACATTTTTTATTTTGTTTCAAAAATAAAAATCTCGGAGTTTAATAGAACACTCCAAGGACGTATACTTGTTTCTTAGATGTTTTCAATTTATAGGATAGAGAGAAAAACAAATGGGAATATATTTCTTTCTGTTTTTTTGTAGTGTATTGGTAGCGGCCCCGACATACGTGTTGGTTTAAACCCAGCCAGGCGCATTACTTTGGTTTATTCCACAAATTCCTACCGAAAAATTCTCACCAGTTACTTGTTTTTCTAGAAATCCCCCTAGCTAAATAATCTAAGTGGGGATTTTTGGAAAAATAAGTGTATGAATTCCCACCAGATTTTTCTCTAAATTATTAAACAAAAAATGCGTTATTGGAAAAGTTTAATTGGATCACCCTGTGTAATTTATTTAGATACCATTGCTCTCAAAACGGTAATGAAACATCGTGACAAAACCGGCTTGTCCTAGGCTAGAACCAAAAATTCAAAGACTTAATAAACTCACTCACTTTTCTTGGACTGACCGACATTTGACTATTCAAAAGTGCCTGCAAATGGTCTATTTGAAATAAATGTTTTTGATTTGATTTGACTCATTAAAAAAAAAATCCCGTTTTGACATTTGAGAAAGACCCTAGACAGAAACTTGTTACCGAAAGAAACAATAAAATAATAATAAGGGGTCCTTATATATTAGCTATTTTATTAGTAACTAAACTACATCTGACAAGGCGCTAGGTAGTCAAAATACAAATGTCAAAACGCTCCCCTTAGTTTTTGACAACTTGAATTATGACATCCAGCAATCCGCACTGGACCCGCGTGAAGGATTACGGCCCATTCCTTCAACTGGAGAGGAGGCCCTAGTCCCAACAGTGGGAACATTTTATGTCTGATTATACTATGTTATGCTTTATTTTTCATTCAGGGTTGTGTCTTACCCTTGATCTATTTTAGCTAAAAAATTAATAATTCGCTTCCGTTGAACTAATTTTAAAATATAATTTTATGCCATTAAATATTAATTAAGTTAGAAAATTAATATGCAAAACGGAATCTAGGCTTATGTTGTTACGTATGCTCTAATTAATTATAAACTTAAAACAAATCATTAAACTAAACTCAAACTAGAGTCAAACAAAAAAAAAAATGAAACGCGGACGAAAAACATTCGAGTTAGTACAATTTTTTCTTAAATTGTAAAAGAACAATAGTTATTGTGAAAATGGCATCATTTTGTAATCAATTTAGTTTTTAGTCTTGAGTACAGGCGTAGGATAGCCTTTTCTTATAATAACAGGATGCGTTTTGGAGAATGTGCGCGGGATTCGCATGACTTTTTTCCGCCATCGGAAACCATCGGTCAATCCAACGTACGGCGAGTATCCAGCCTTACGTTGTTGAAACCTTTACGGTCTGGACTAAGCGTTTCGCCTCGTCGTTTATACCGAGTACCTACATAGAAGGACTGGAACAATTTGGTCCGATTCTAACTAGGCTGTCTTCAAGGCTAGAGTGAACAGGCTCTTAATAAACTAGTGCGTCCCACCGACAACGATTGTATCACTGCTCACCACCAGGTGGGATCGCAGTCAAGCACTAGTTTATTTCAATAAAAAAAAATGTAGGAATCATCATTTTCCTGCCCTTGTGCCGTATTTCTGGAGTCGGTGCAATACGGTTCTTTTCTTTTACGCTTTCCTGTCACCCGTCACGCTATCACTAACTCCTTTTTCTTTCATATCACTCCTTACACAATCCATCCATCTTTTATTTGGTCTCCCTTTTCCTCTATCAGTTCATATGTATCAATGTAAACTGTAACCGATAAGGTTTCAATATGTCCTCCGTTAGAGACTCTCAGCAGTGTCGACACCGGTTGTGTCCCACAACAGAGGCCTACCCACCTTCCATGGCACTAGTGCACCTTACATGGCACAGAGTCCATGAAGTTTCTTGCACGTTCTTCTCCATAGAGATCTACGCTTTAGAACGTGCAATTTAGCTTTACTTTTCTTGGACTGACCGACATTTGACTATTCAAAAGTGCCTGTAATTGGTCTATTTGAAATAAACGTTTCTGATTTCTGACTAACCTCATGCCATCTGATCTCTTCCTATCGTGCATCGTCATAAACCAAGCCATTAGGTACTATGCTAGCAAAAGAGGAGGCCGCCGGTGCAGGCGCGTGTGAGCAGCCCTCACGCTCCAGCCGCCGGGAACTCCATCCCGGTTTCCGGCCACCGAAGGCGCGGGTTTGCGGACGGCGAGAAAGGGTAGCTCGCCGTCCAACCGACCGGTATACGTCCGGACCGAGCCCAAGTCGTCACGCGCGTCTCAAGGAGATGTCAGCAAACCGTAAAGGTCCAGCAGGGTCGAAGCCTCCTGGGGCCAAGGGTTTGGAAAACTCGACCCTGATATGAAAGGCAACGAAGGAACAGAAGTGGATTTTTAGTCAGTAAAGTCTGACACACCCTCTGGCTCTGCCCAAGAGCGGGGGATGTCATTGGTTGATTTTCTCATTTTCTCGACTAAAAAAAGCCACTAGGTTCTAATATGGTAAATCCAGTTACAGGCAAATAGCCTAGTTTGGGAGCCAGGGAACCTGTTATTGTCTACCTGTGTGTATGTTATGAATAAAGTTATTATTATTATTAAAAAAAAAGTCGGCGGTGACAAGAGCTCGATAAATAATACCGTTGCTGCTGCGTGCCGTGCTATGCGGCCTGCGCTCCTACAGCAAGACAGGTCATGGGCCGTTTCCATTGTACCCAAATGAAAATTCAATTGAAAATATTTTATTTCACATTGACCTAAATTGGCTCTATTAAAACGACAAGAATCGGCAAAAAAATCCATGGTTACTTTTTATTTTAATTATTGCGTTTTACAATATCTCTACATTACATTATTAATAGGTATGAGAGGACAGTGCAGATCATTAAACATGTACTAATAAGTCAAATAAAATAAAATATAATAAATAAAAAACTGGATTGAAATAGATAATAATCTATTTGTCTGCGAAGTCCACTGCATTTTTACATTCACATTATAAAAAAGAAGCCATATAAAAATAAACCAATTAATAAATGGCTTGATTATAAACCTATTATCGATAATAGATCCTGTAAAAATATTTCAAAAACAATGACATGAACAAAAAAAGACGTGTGGCACTCGGGGACTGCCGTGGTAAAGCTATTGCATAGCATTTTTATCAACTTATGCAATTAAAATTATTTATTTATTTTATTTATGTAGTATTTTTTTTCCTTTGTTTTTTTTCTTTGATATTAATTGAAGTTACACTTTCACACATTGAATTGAATTTTGATTGTTTGTTCACTCATTTGTTTTCTTATCGGTCACCACGCTCAAAAAACAAATGAGTGGGGGGTGTTAGGTTATTTTCGTTACGGAATTTCTGGATTCGGTCTCCACGCTCAAGGCCCGCGATAGAAGCTATGCAATAGCTTAAAAATTAAATTAAAACTAACGTGGAGCAGTTAATAGATGTGTATATGATAATGCAGTTAAAGTAGTCAAAAAATAAAAGGTCCGATTTGACATTTGGATTTTGACTACCTTCCTTGCGTGATCGAATCAAAAATGAAGATATAAGCAGGAGAACCAAGGTTGCCGAAGTAGCACAAAGAATCGCCAAACTTAAGTGGCAATGGGCAGGGCACATTGCTCGCAGAACAGATGGCCGTTGGGGCCGAAAGGTTCTGGAGTGGCGACCGCGTACCGGAAAACGCAGCGTTGGAAGGCCTCCTACAAGGTGGACTGACGACCTGGTGAAGGTAGCGGGAATCCGATGGATGCGGGACGCACATGATTGTTCGTTGTAGCGACGCTTGGGGGAGGCCTATGTCCAACAGTGGACGTCTATCTGCTGAAATGATGATGATGATGATGATTTTGACTACGTAGCGGCTTGTACGGTGTAGTGTAGCTACTAATAAAATAGCTACTATTACACCGGAGCCCTAATTATTATTCTTTTGTTTCTTTCAGTTTCATTCCAAGTTAGATTCTAGGGTCTTTCTAGCATGTTAAAACGGGTTTTTTATTTTTTAACGAGTCTACCAGGGAAGCCACATAAGCAGAAGCAGTCATTGCTAAACTCCAGTGGCTTCAACAGCATGAAAACCATGTAGAGGGAGGAGGAGTATTTCGATGCCTAAGTGTATTTGTACTTGCATGTATTAGGTGGACACGGTGGAGCACACAATCGCGGTGTGCCCTGCTTGGGCGGAGCATCGCCGTGCCCTCGTGGGGGTGATCGGCGGCGGAGACCTCTCGCGCCGGGCCTTGGTCGAGGCCATGGTCCGGAGCGAGGAGGAGTGGCAGGCGGTCGCCGACTTCTGCGAAGCAGTAATGCTCGCTAAGGAGGAGGCCGACCGCATCAGGCAACGGCGCTCTCGCCGCCGCCGCCGGGATTCCGATCCCGATTTCCAGCCACCGTAGGCGCGGGCTTGCGGACAGTGAGCAATGGGTAGCTCGCTGTCCGGCCGTCCGGTAACCGTCCGGACCAAGCCCAAGTCGTCGACGGCGCGCGCTGTTCCCGCGCGCCTCAAGGAGTTGTCAGCAACAGCAGGGGCCCAGCCGGGTCGAAGCCTACCGGGGCCAGGGTAATCCGAAAGGGCGCTCGAGCCCCGGTATCGAAGGCTTGAAGGAACGGGATGGGTTTTTTAGTCAGTAAGAGTCTGACACTATCTCCCGCTCCGCCCAAGAGCGGGGGTTGTCATAAGATGATTTTTCCCATCGAAAAAAAAAAAAAAAAAAAAAAAAAAAAAAAATGTATTAGGTGGAATCCTAACTAATATTATAAATGTGAAAGTGTGGATGTTTGGATGTTTGTTACTCACGCAAAAACGGCTGAACAGATTCGGATGAAATTTGGCATGCATATAGCCTTTGATATGGAAAAGAACATAGGCTACCTTTTATCCCGATTCCTTAAGTACCTAATGCCACGCGGGCGAAGCCGCGGGCAAAAGCTAGTAAGGTTATAAATTTAGTTAATTAACATAATTAATTAATAAAAAAATACAAATTAATTTATTTTGCATTTATAACATTTTAAGCATAAATAAATTTAGGTAGCCCCAGTAGATTACAGTAACACTTTTGCTGGGGCTGTCGCGCAGTCCCTTTATCAGCTAACGGGATAATTTTCATATTACCAATGAATATAATACCACAGCAAAAAAAAAAGAAGAGAGAAAAATAATAAAATATAAAAAGAATACGATTATGTACTGTAATATTCACATCATCATCATTTCAGCAGAAATACGTCCAGTGTTGTACATAAGCCTCCCCTAGGTGTTGTCATAATGAACGGTCCTCTGCATCTCGCATCCAACGGACTTCCGTGACCCTCAGCAGGTCATCGGCCAAAAATGCTGTGTGTTCTGGTACGTGGTTGCCACTCCAGAATTTTTCAGTCCTATCGACCATGTGTTCTGTTAGTAACCTTGGTTTTCTTGCATCTTCATTTCTGATGCGATCACGCAAATATGTAAAATGTATTATTACACGTATTTTGATATTTCCAAAAATGTTTATTATTTTTGCATATTATATATGAAATAAATCTTTTTAAATTTTATTAGTATTAAGTACATTTTAATGATACTAATTTCAACTTTTTAAAAATTTTGTTTTTGGTTTTTACGTAGTATTTTTAACCCAACAGTTGACTCATAGATAGTGCCTTGTTGCATGGAGTCCACCAAAATATCTCTACTATACATAAAGTTTAAATAAATAATGAACACCTATACATATTAAACAAACAATCCACAATACGAATAAATAAAAACCGAATCTAAAAATAGCTATCTAACAGTGCCAAGTTCCAATAACCTCACAAAGAAAACCCGAGCCTAACGGGAAACGGGACCCGCTCCAGCAGGTAAGGTTCAGGTTCCATTTTCAAAAAGCCGTCGCGTTCGCCCCACTCTTGAAAAGCGAAGGTTTTATTACGTGGGGAGGCGCGCGCGCACGCCAGTCACCCGCTCGCCGTCGCAAGCGCCGTACGCGCCGCGCGGCATTAGTTTTCCCCACACATACGGAAAAATTGTGTCGCGAGTGCGTTTGAACCTTAAAAAGACCCTGTGCCCATTCACCCAATGAAGGATTATGTGCATGCCTGACAAGTGCTTCAACTGTGATTTTCTCTACGTCAGTGCCCCAGGCCCTCCCTTTCCTCGTTAACCCTTACACGGTGAGTATAAGACATTATGCAACTCGGAACTGTTACTGAAAGTTGCGAAAGGATTTTTGTTGAAATATCCGCCCGGGGCGCTAATAGACTTCTTATTAGAATATACTTGTATAAAATGCAACATACGACCGACCACTTATGTATTTGTGTAAAACGACTGTTCAATATCGATCCGGTTTTTTTCGATGTACAACTTTATTTAATATGTCTCGTGTCTGATTGAGAAGGTCATAGAAACGTCAACGTTGCGTAAACATTTATCAAAAGTTTTAGGTGTAGACAAAAATATATCGCGAAACAAATCAAGCACAAAAAAGCACATAAAAACTTATGAAAACCATTTTTTTTTTGTGAGAACCTTTGTGCCGAAACCGTGAAAACAAACATTTAAATGTTAATAAAATCGGGTGTTATAAACATTAACATATTTAATTTATGAACAAAAGAGCATGTAACCTGACACCCTTCCTCCTACTATTGTAACACACTTTATATTCGCTCAAACGTAAAACGATTATAGACCAAGATACGTAGGTTAGTTGGTACGTTCTTACCCAACAAGATAGTTAAGCAATTACTTCATTAAACAGTGTTTGTAAATAAAAACGCAATCGGTAATACCTCCGTTGGCAAAAAACTTGATATTGGTACTGGACATATAATTATTGCAGTGTATATATTTTTAGGTAACTCTGAAAGCAATTGATTCTTTTTTATATAAAATTGACTTTAGGTTTGTTATAGAATTTGAAAATGAAAAAAAGTACATAGAGGCAGGAGGGTGATGATTTACATGAAAAAAGGAAAATGAAAAAAATATCTATAGCAAGGAGTATTACATATTAAAGTTTAGGCATTGGTATGGGATAAAACATTTGACTATTCAATAAATATGTTAGGTATACTTATTAATCGCTCAAGAAATCCATTTATTTACATATTTAAAAAATCACTAAACTGGCTATAATTACGAGTATACACCACAATTTTTTAATTAGTACAAATACTTAAAGGGCTTATTAGAAAAGCCCTTGTTATTTTATAAGTAAAATCTCAATAAATAATATTCATAAACAGCAAAGTTATTAGCGTTGGTTTATGTCCCAAAATGTCACTCAATTTATGGAAATATTGTGCAGGCTATTGATTAATTAATAAATAAGTAACAATTTTAAGGAAAAACACTGCCCGCAGTATTTTCTACTAGCAATTGTATACATAACAATAAAGATTGATTCTATGATGAGTTCACCTTTTCGTGGTCAATTTTAGGATTTCGGTTTTTTCTACTTTTGACTACAAAAATATGATCAGTAACGGGTATAGATAGAGCCCCATTTTTTTGTGTACTAATTAAAAAATAGGGGTGTATAATATACCTATTTACAGTTAGCTACGGACAGTGAGAAGCTATAAAATCTAACACTAGTCTTGCCAAGGGTAATCGCAAATAAAAATATAATTAACACTTATTAAAACTTTGTCCTAGATTGTCTCGCAAAAAACTTTTAATACTAGTAACATTAAACTCTTTATATAAAATATATTATTTATTTATAATGAGGGTATTAAATATTTAAAATAACAATGAATATATAAAAAAACATGATACAAGTTTTTTTTAATAGTACAAGAATAATAAATATTTATTTGGTCGCCAAAGTAAATAACTTATAATGAAATATATTGAAATCCATTCATGCCACAGATACACGTTTAATAAGTTTACCTTGTAACACAGCATAGTTACAAAATCAATATTTTTTTTATATGCTTTGGTTCGCAAACAGCAATCGAGTTTTCAATAGTACCTATAACTTAGAGAAAAATATTGATCGCAACATGACGTTTCGATTAAAAACAAAATAATATATACCTTTTATCGAAAAAAGATCTGTCGTTTTTAATGTAATTTTAAATATTTTATTGGTTCTATAATCCGGTCACTTGCTAAACCTGTATGGCAACCTTTGAACTATAAAGGTGCCTGTATCATGTGCGAACTCGCGAAAATGTTTGCGAATACGTACAACATTTTCTTGAACTTGTCTCAATTTATTTTCCTTTAGTTTATGGGTATTTTTTTTTGGTCTGAAGTTTTATTTTTCTTGGTTTTAATAAAGAACCTATAATAATTAACTAATTAGATTCAAATAAAATCAAAATATTTTATTTCGTAAGGACATTTAAAAACGTCAGAAGCTAGTGCATAGTTTAAGTGGCCGTTTATTATGGAGAAGATCCCAAGCAAAAACTCCGCGATTATTGTTTAAAAAATATTTCGATATCTACAATATTTTTATACTACATTAGTCGTTGCTAAATGTTTCTTACTTTATTATCACACACAGTAGTTAACCCATTTCAATTGTAGTTTTTTTAAATCTCTTATGACCATAAAAATTCATACTCTTTTTCCGCATCATATCATTTGGCGGAAAAATTGGGCAGTAATTTCATCATATGCATTATTTTGCATATGTTTAAATTGCTACTCAAATTTTCCTTTATATTTTTTCTTTATTTTAAACCAATGGCTTTTCACGACTTTCAGAGATACAGAAATCCCTTGAATTGTCATCAAGACCCCAGTTCACTTGTAATAATTTATAAAAAGGTTATCGTTACATATAAATGTTGACTACCCAAAATAAAGAAATGTTGTTATCTTTTCAATGTTCTTTGTATTTATTTTTAGCGTTAACATTATAGTTGGTAGTGTAATTACTAAAATGGGAAACTCATCTGTAAAGTGAGACATTACCATTCTAAATTTAGAAAATGCCGTATTTAACTAAGTATCTGTTTAGTCACCAGATGAAAGTCACCTGAAAAGTGCATTACCACCATTTAGAATTGGGAAAATTCCGTCTGCAATAGTGGCTTTACTCGTAAACGTAGTATTAATGTGGTCAAAGAATTTTAAAAAAATAATTATTATTGATAGACTCACGTTTGACCACTATTTCACCTGATGGTAAGCAATGATGTGGTCGACGATGGAGCATGCTTGGCTAGATGTAACCTATTCACTCTTGAATTAAAGACCCCTAAGTTGTAGCTATCAGGAAACACACACTCCGATAGGTAATTCGACTCCTTGGCTGTACGCAAATTAAATATGTTCCCAAAACGCTTTGTGCGTATGTAATTTATTTTTCTACATAGTAAAAGTCTCCTGATGTCCAGAAACATGACATCAAATTGCCTCTCAACTTTCCCGCGTCGTAAAATATTGGCGGGCAAGTTACGGGACACTGAAGAACGTTGTAGTATCACGTAGATTGAGCGTTGTATGTTGGGAGACAATTTGTCCCCTATCTGAGGCTTGAACCATTGTTTTAAAAGCAAACAATCAAAATTTAACGTTACTTCAACATAATTACAGTGACGATGCTGGTTTTATGTTTAGAAACTGTGTTTTGAATCTCGTTATACTAATGTGAGTGTTTAAAAAACTTGAGAAACCCGTGCTAAAGTTAAGCTTTGATGAGTGATTTAACCGTGAGTTTGTACAATTTAATTGAAAGAGTTGAAGAAGAAGTTTATCTGTGTGATTTGGGAAATGATTCAAATTATTAGAAGATTCAACCCATACGCACAAAACGTTTTGGGAACACATTCATTGTGCGTACAGCTATGAGTGGAATGCTCTGCTAGATCTGTGTTTCCTGATAGCTAAAACCTAGTAAGCTTTAAGTCAAGAGTGAATAGGTTACTTTTAGGTAAGCGTGCTCCATCGTCGACCATATCGTTGTTTTCCATCAAAAGAGGTAGAGGCTAACCGCGGGCCTATCAACTGTAAAAAAAGATCCTGATTTTCAAAGTATACCAAGATTTCGTGGCTTGAAGTCGGATAAAATACTTAGTAGCATGATCAAGTTCTATTTATAATCCAGATATAATTATAGATCTATCAATAATTGCGTCTTCTCCTACTGTACTCCATTTCTTCAGTTATAATAAATTAAGGCAACGCATGAATGACAAACAAAGACAATTGATAAGATAATTGATCAATATTATTTATTTACAAACATATTTTTATATACTTTTTTAATTTTGTTTGGTGTAAACGAGTCCTTATGTCGGCGTCGTTTGGCCCACAGTGTTGACTCCGTCTGACTTGTATAAATATTTAAGGACCGGTGGTGTCAAGCGGATTCTCTTATTTGGACAATTTGCGTTACATCATCATTAATAGGGCAATATACTAGATTTCCTACATCAATAAACCTAGCTTAGGTAGTTCTTTAGTCGTATCAAAAGAAAAATAATTAAAAAAGTAATTATTTTCGTCTTCTTATAAAATTAAGTCATTTATTTAAAAATGAAACAAGTAGGTAATGGATTCACACATATAGTACAAATGAAGATCTAATATATAAAAAAATTGTGTCAGTATTTTTGCCATCGAACTTTTTTGAAAAAGCTTGTGTATAATTGCAAGGTCTGAAAATAACGTGTAGACTATTTCTTATCTTCCTGCCCACACACCCTATTTTTTAAATATTTTAGATGCTAGACTTTGTCGGGTCTAGCTAGAGTTATTTTACAGTGCAACGTAGCTTATGTAGTAGTGCAGATAAATATCAGCGAATAATCTTCGTAAGTCCGTATGAATGCAGTATAAGAGGTTACAAAGAAATATTAGAATACAAATGATTATTGAAGTATATTATCAGGTTGCTTAAAAAACGACATTTACAAAGTTAGACCAAAATCTATTAATGAAAAGAAAAACAAGATGTTAATGTTTTACAAAATATGAATCACCTGAAATCTTTGGTCTAAGAATGTAGACTACATTTAACTAAATTTTATATGAATCTTTAAAAAGACGTTTTTTATTAAATCGTGTGTTTGTTCCATCAAAATGTAGCCCGTGTTTTGTCGATAAATAAACTTATTATTTACATTCTTTTTTTTGAGTTTATATCGTTGACAGCTTTTTTTTGAGAACGACTGTCAAATTTTTACTGATTAAAACTCAACTGTGCTCCTTCAACTGCCTTTGGCGTATCAGGACCGTGGTAATGATTTTAAACTATTCTGCAGCCCTGGCAGACCCTGTTGACAGTCTGCTCTAGCCTTACAACCAGTGATCGGTGATTGGTCAATTCCAAGGCAAGTAATTTCCACAAAAAACATCAACAAAAATCCTTTCGGTGATAACCTTTAATGGCGTTAGTTCACGTGTCATACAAGTTTAATGATTTACACTAATGTGTCTCGGCAGCCGGTTCTAGCCACGTGTTTATATTGTGTTTAGAATTTGTCGCAATTACTGGCTTTACCCTTTACTTTAGTAGTCAAAAAAAATACGGATACTTTTTGATTCCTTAATATTTCGTTTCGTGTTTCGATATCGTGTTGTGTTCCTAAATTATTTAAATATTCATGTGACATCTAGACAAGTATTTTATTTATATGTAGGTATCGGTATATTAATTAGTAGGTATATTAGATTATTTTTTTAATTCAAATATATACAAAACTATTTGGAGGTATCGATATTGAATGATTATTTCTATTTGCATATTTTAACGACAATCAAGATCGAGACAAAAAAAAGGACAATTTAAAAAAACTAAAACTTCCAAAAAATATTTTGTTCTACAGAATTAATAGATTCAATTAATTTTTAATAATCGTATTATAAATAACGAATTATTCATAGTGTTCAACATTCAGAACCAGTTTTTTTGTTTGAATATTCTTGATTTTAGGCTAAGTTCAGACGAGCGTGGTGACGCGACTACAAATTGACGCCAAGCTGTCGCTATATGACCATAGACACAAAAAAAAATATATTTGTCCTCAAAATCAGAATCTGAATAGGTCTTTCGCAAATCGTGGCTGTTTTCTATGCTATTCACGAACTTCAGTTGAATCAGGTAAAACAATATTTATATAAAATATGCTTAGGTAGTGCAAATTATTACAACAAAATTCAATGTCATTCCAATTTTAAATCACTTTTAAGCAAATAATAACTTTTTAAAACGCTTGTCTATGCGACACGGGAGTCTGAACTTAACCTTAGGTCACGAGGTGAGATTTCAGAATGTTGATGTCAACTTAGAAAATACATAATAATAACCATTAAAAAGATAATGGCGTTAAAAACTCGCAATTCTAGTATTAATGTTACAAAATCAGGTATACTGAATTAATTAGTTACGAGTATCATAATTATTATGGTTGCTGGAAACATTAAGACGTTGTTTATTTGTTTTATATGTCCTAGGTTTTCGTACCCTCACTCCTTTAGACGATCTCTAATAATTCACGACTGATAGCTAAGAACTAGAAGAATGTATATAGAATGTATTCATTGTTAAAGAATATAAATAACTCAATTTTGTGGAATTAGCACGTAGCATAATTCGTATTAATAGTTATTAAGTTACTTTTATTATAAATAACTCGTTACTCTACATAAACAAACAAACTTAAACTATTTATACTAAAACGTAAATAAATACCTAACGTATATAAATAAAATACAAAAACACAAAGTGCACTCAGGCGTCGAAGTACTCCTCCACATCGCTGTCATCCGGGAATGCCCAGAAGACTGGCAGCATTACCACGTTGAATGGCAATGCTAATTCTTTGAGCGAAGAACGAGCCAGCCCTCTGGTCACGCAAGGTGTCGATCAGTCGGCGAAAAATTTCCTTAAAAAGGAGACGCGCATTCGGACCCCATGACCCGAGCGTTTCGACCCCAAACGGCTCAAAACTGTAATTAACAATAAGGTTACAGTATTTGCGCCGTTTAAGGGTCTCAGCAGCCGCAGCGGCAGCGCCAGCACAGCCCGCCGTACATGGAATGTGGGATGGCGCAAGGGTGTTTTAATATATTTTACACAAAAATCAAGTACAGCAGATCACTTAAAACATGTTTTTGTTTAAACAGATGAAAATCTACAGAAACAGAATCATACTTCACAATCTCAATTTAATTTATTAAACCTCAAGCGAACGCCAGCGTTTGCTCTCTCGTTGTCTTTCTATTGTGTCTCTAATTACGGTATTCGAAAGGTTTCCAGTGCAGGGTTTCCATAAATATATTTTCTTTACTTTTTTCCATAAATATATTTTCTTTACTTTTTTCCATAAATATATTTTCTTTACTTTTTTCCATAAATATATTTTCTTTACGCTAGAGTTCAGGTAAAATTAGTTCAAAATAGCAGATTTTCGAGGTCTGTTTTTAATAGAAACATGCATGATAATCACAAGATAATTATCTGTATTTCGAAAATATTAATCACGTGAAAAAATCAATAGTTGATAATGTTGTTCATGAATCTATGATAAACATTTTTTTTTTTCAAAACCATTAACTTGGCCGTTACCGAGGAGTAGGCTTCAAAAGTCACTGTTTTATGGCACTGCTCAGGCGCTTGGGCCTTAATGTGAATTGGCAGTACTAACGGAAGATGTGGCAATTGGAAAGAAAAAAAAACTGTTAAGGAAATGGGAAATCATTAGGCCTCTCATATGGGCTAGAGCTATTAGTCTAGCTCTCTCATAAACTGTTATTGTAGGTACTTTACGTTCTTGCTGGTCTATACTGTCTATGTGTTACTGTCACTTGGTTTTTTTTTTTTATGGGAAATCTAACTTCTGCAAGCGGCTTCGTTCGCGTGAAAGTAGAAAATTATCTTATGGGAATAAAAAAATCAAAATTCAATTTTTTTTTATTTCACATAAGCCTACAAGGGCACTTATAAAACGTCAGAAGATAGTGCACGGTTCCGAATTGGTCGTTTCCTATTGAGAAGAACCGCAAGAAACTCCACGGTTACTTTTACTAAAAAGTATCTCATTATCAACTCGTGTGCCAAATTACATCGAAATTCATTCAGCCTTTTAAGCGTATAGAGTTATCAAATATACATCCACTTATTAGTGTGATGAGCCCGTGTGTGTCCGGAGGGATAATCCATCGAAGGCAAAAATTAACACATATTCACACAAACTTCTCATTAAACCCTAGAAGATATAAATTTTTATTCATCCTTTATTAGTTCATGATTTTATTGGTACCTATAAGTTTACCTACCCTTGTGCAAAATTACCCAGTGATGGTTGTCTGTTGTGTATCACTGATTTCATTAAAAACTAATATAATAAAGAGGTAAAGCTTGTTTTTATGTTTTTTTTTGTTTGTAGGAGGTAATCTCTGGAAGTACTGGTCCGATTGCTAAATTTTTTTCACTGTTAGAAAGCTGCTTTATTCCTGAGTGACATAGGCTATATTTTATGTACCTACGCGAGCGAAGCTGCGAGCAAAAGCTAGTAAAAAATAAGTAGAAAATTGGCTCAGGATAGTGAGCACTGAACCGAATCAGATCTCGCGCCGGGCCTTGGTCGAGGCCATGGTCCGGAGCGAGGAGTAGTGGCAGGCGGTCGCCGACTTCTGCGAAGCAGTAATGCTCGCTAAGGAGGAGGCCGACCGCATCAGGCAACGGCGCTCTTGCCGCCGCCGGGATTCCGATCCCGATTTCCAGCCAACGTAGGCGCGGGCTTGCGGACAGTGAGCAATGGGTAGCTCGCTGTCCGGCCGTTCGGTAACTGTCCGGACACTATCTCCCGCTCCGCCCAAGAGCGGGGGTTGTCATAGGATGATTTTTCCCATCGAAAAAAAAAAACCGAATCAGATTATATTAATTTTAGTTAAGTTACCAACTGTTTCTCAATATGTATTACAAGTAAGTTGCACATATAATATAAATATAACAAAAGTCCGAATAAGGAAATCCGAAAGTAAGTAAACGACAATACGATAAGTCTGCGCGTGATCCGACTTGTGCAAAATATCGTGCAAACAGGTATCGAAGCGATTTGCACAAAAAATTTTGAGATACTGCACAGGTTTGCACGAAACATTATGTAATATTTTTGTAGTTGCATATTTTATTATCATAATCATTAAGACAGACAAAAAACAATTAAGTCGACAAAAAAAAAATCGGTTCATAAATAAAATACTTAAACAGTTCTAAGATAGCAAACACAAAAAAACACAACCGAATTGAGAACCTCTTCCTTTTTTAGGGTTCCGTACCCAAAGGGTAAAAACGGGACCCTATTACTAAGTCTTCGCTGTCTGTCCCTCTGTCTGTCACCAGGCTGTATCTCAAGAACCGCGATAGCTAGACAATTGTTTGCACAAATTATGTATTTCTGTTGCCGCTATAACAAACAATACTAAAAATAAAATTAAATAAATATTTATGGGAAGCTCCCATACAACAAATGAAAGAAGTTTCCTAAGGACGATACGGAACCTTGCGTGATCGAATCAGAAATGAAGATATCCGCAGGAGAACCAACGTTGCCGACATAGCACGAAGAATCGCCAAACTCAAGTGGCAATAGGCAGGGCCCATTGCTCGCAGAACAGATGGCCTTTGGGGCCAAATGGTTCTGGAGTGGCGCCGCGTACCGGAAGACGCAGCGTTGGAAGGCCTCCTACAAGATGGACCGATGACCTGGTGAAGGTTGCGGGAATCCGATGGATGCGGGACGCACAGGATCGATCGTTGTGGCGACTCTTGGGGAGGACTTTGTCCAACAGTGCATTTCTATCGGCTGAAATGATGATGATGACACGGAACCCTTCGTGCGCGAGTCCGACTTGCACTTGGCCAGTTTTTTTAAGTCATTAACTGTGATAAATTTGTAAAGACATGTACTGAAACTGCAGATTCTTATATCTTCATAACACAATTTATTTCTTCCGACTGTCTACTATCTACTTAGAAAAACAATAAAATAATTTCGTTGCTGCGCTAACCACGTTCATAAATACAAGAAGAATACAAAGTCAAGATAAAACACAATAAATGGCTTCAATTAGAGATCGAGGGTTATCTCCGAGACCGATATTAAACATAAAATGTTGATATTTGAACGTATTATTTGACACGCGTTTATCATAACCTATATTGCAGTTTTTTGAGATATGGCACGTAGACTTGTGTTGAGACATGACTAACTTAAGATTCTTCTAGCTGGGTTAGAGGGTATCCACAGTAGTCACTCATCGCGACCAGTCTTGAGCTTCACGCTTCACCTGGCTCCATGTCAAACCGATGCCTGCCACTTCTGCCAGCACGAAAAGTCACCAAGTTTGCCATGAGAACCTGTTCTTTTCCCTGAGAATTTCAATCCAACGCCTGTTTAGGTATGTGATCGGGATCCTTCTAAAGCATACCTACACGCTTGGTCACAATCAATTCATACTTACGATATATTTCTTGAAGATAGGTGGAGGTATATATAAGTTTTATCAGTGGGAAGCCATGTTATAGATTCGAGGTTAGTGCCATTAATCGAGCTTATACATATTCCTGGCTGCTTATGATAAAATTTAAAACAAAATCTCATTAAATTTTGCTCAACTTCGAGATCGAACAATGGTACGATTAGGAGCGATCAACGACTGCTGTGCTTTAATTATTAAAGTTTAAAAAAAGAGTAAATCTCCAGCAGTGGGGTTTGCGGCCAATCAAACTCAAATGCCCACTTTTCAAGTAAATATAAAGTAAAAGTTTGAAGTGATAACAGTCTATTAGAAAGATAAAGTTAGTTGCCCATTCCAAAACTACCTCAACACCAACAAGGCAATCTTTAAATCAATGTTTTCATTAACAACAAGTAGTATTACTACAGACAAAGCGTCTTTTTCTAACTTGTAATAATTAGCAAGGCGTTTTCATCACACTTCGAGTGTTAAAATCATTATTCTGACGTTCGAACGTGTCAACTGGAAAACAAGATGGCGGAATTTGACACTTTTTTTGCTCAAATTACGTATGTCATTACGTGATAGTGTTTGAGTTTAAGAAATTGTGTGGTTATAATGTCGATTCTAATGAATAGCTCTGAATATTTTAATGTTCTTTTAGTGGGTGTAACAAAAAAAAATTAAAATTGACCGTTGAAAGTCAAAACAACGTCAAAGTTGGCAGGGAAGTTACCTTTGGGATCTCGTGGATCATCACATCATTATCAGAATAGGATGGTGCGGGTGACAGCTGTCGGTTTGATACAATATAGCTACCTATCCTTTATATATTCTCGTCCTGCTGTCATCCGACCTATTCTATGTAAAATGGCCTTAAAAGTGCACTGCTGGGCATACCCTTTTTCAACAGTAACCCACTACGCTAGATTCAATTAAGATCAGGCTATTTAACCTAGGGGTATTTAAGACAAGAGTAAATATATTACCTCTAGGTAAGTGTGCTCCGTCGTCTACCACATCATCGATTATACCAAATCAGGTAAGAAAGAGGTAAAGCGCGAGCCTATCATTAAAAAAAACTAGCTCATTCCTCAAAGTCTTCATACCAATGTATTTCAGCGACTCCAATCATTTTAAATCAGAGAGAGAGAGAGAGAGACGCAAATATCGATCTATATTTCCATCCCACTCTGTCACTAGTATGTAAATATTTAACTCGAGCATATAGAACAACTAGGTACATACGTAGATTTATTTAAAGAAACAACAACGACTCCATTTTCCTTCGTCCTTGCATATTTAAGCATCCACATTAATTAATCTCAAGTTCTGTACATCTCAAGATAAGAAATAAAAGGAGCATGTACGATATATAATGTTTATTCAAGTGCATAGTTTTAAAATGAGCTCATAAACTAAAATAAAATAAATATAAAATCTAAACTTAGAAATTTCTTCTTATTTACTAGCTGACTTGGCAAACTTCGTACCGTCTAACGGTCAATGAATGTAGTATATCTTTCGATATAGTCAACCGATTGCGATAAAACAAAGCCTAAGTAATATATCAAGTAACACACAATTTCAATGTATAAAAGTTATCTGCATCAATTTCGTACATTTTACGTGATGCGCGCACAACTAAAAGCCTATACAGATTTTTTATATGTATGTATAAATTTAGATACGTCCGGGACTTTTTTAAAGTATTTTTTTCTTATTTTTAAAGATTTTGTCTGTTTCGTTTTAAACCAATTCACAAAACAAACTCACCCAGAAATCATGAATTATTATTTTACTATTAATTTAGTCAGATTCAGAACATACTGCTATTTTTTTTATAACTAATAGGAACAATAAACCGCTACATTATGCGATATTAAAAACATAACAACTTTAATATTAACATAAGCCACACACAGCGCTGATCACACCATTACCATTAATGAGTAGAGTTAAATTACTTGGACGTAAGCTTGTATATTATATAATTCATATGTCGATAAACAGAAATAAGAAAACATTCCAACAAGTATTTAACAATAACTGACAAATAAGTAAACTAGACAACTAGAAAACTAGTGCGCCTCACCATCAACGACTGCATCCCTGCTTACCATCAGGTGGGATCGCAGTCAAGCACTGGTTTATATCAACAAAAAAAGTAAATACATAACATAAGCGTAATGTTGCGGGGTTATTCGAAGGAGTTACCGTGGAACACAAAGAACAACTGAAGGAACTCGAGTGGGTTTTAGTCTAAAGTAAAAGTCTAACACTCCCTCTTGCTTCACCCAGAGGGGCAGAAGTTTGCTGATTTCCCACACTATTAAAAAGCATAAGTAAGCGGTTTTTCTGAAAAAAAAGTGAACCGCCCACGCAGGTCTAGTGCGAGTTTGGTGGAGGTCACATTAAATTTTTTGGTTCATGGACATGTCGCGGCCGATTGCTTCAAAATATTTTAAAATAAATTAAATTATTATTTAAACAAACAAATTCTTTAACCGTTTTGAGAACAGTTGTGACAATAAAAAAATACGGAAAGTAAAGCTGGTGATCCATTGTATATTCAAACAGCGCCGCACCAGAATTATAATTTAAAGAAACATTATTAACCCAATATTGCAGTGAAAAATGTAAAACGAGGTATGTAGGCCAACCCTAATCTTGCATAAAAAAGTATAGACCGAGCCTGTGCACCAGAGCGTTGTATTCCGCAATGCGCCCGCGCCGCGTTGGCTAACTCGGCTAGCTTGAGAAACTGCCAACCCTGAAGGAAATTAGGGGACATTATCCATGCTATCATTTCTTTTTAAGTAGATGCGGATTGGTGGCGAGGTCAGTGGTTGGATGAGACTGTTGTTGTTAGCGATCTGCAAGCGCTGGAACAACAATGCTTTGTTAGAGAAATCTACGGCAAAATTGGGGGTCATATTCTTCTCTATTTTCATGTTCGAAGATTTTAGAGCAGAATTGCCCGAACTTATACGCTGAAAATGAGACAATATTAGCTATTTAGCAAAAGGTAGTTGTAGACCCGAGTTGCCGGAGGGTAATGGATATATATTTCGCCAAGTGTGGAGGTTTGTCTGCGAGATTGTTCGAGAGAATTACAGTGGCACTGGACCGCTGCAGAGAAATGAAGGAATACAGGTGGGTTTTGGTCAGTAAAAATCTGACACGCTCTCTCGCTCCACCCAGAGCGGGAGAAGTTATTTGATGATTTCCAAACTCAACGAAAAAGTATGGAGGTTACTTATTACAAGTATGTTCCTTATATCTACCTACCATCTAGCGCCATAATTAGCCTGTTATGCGCCCGGGGCGTGTTTTTATAACTGTAGCCTTAGAAAAAAGTTCAACACTAATAAAAAATACTAAATATAAAAATGTTGCGCCCCTCCAGAGACTGCGCTCTATGCTTGGGTACCACTGGCATCGCCCTAGTTACGGCACTGCTATCACCATATCGATTAGACAATATTTGTACATTTTTAAGTTTGTATGTAGGGGGTAATCTCTAAAAATATTGAAACGATTTTGAAAATTCATTCACTAATAAATGCCAGTAAGTTCAAACAGACCAAACGCCATATGTATATGTTTTAAGTGACCTGCGCGAATATTAGTGTCATCGGCTTACCACAATAAAGACCAATCATTCGGGCAGCACATGCGTGACGATAATATATGTATGTTTCATCACTATCGACTAGCCTCAAATTAGAATATTTTTATTACACGTGAAAAATCAATTAGGTATGAATGTCTGACGTAATTAGTTTGAGATCACTAGCATCATGGTTTAAAATAGTAATAAACACTGAAATTCCTCGTATCCCAGAAGGAGTTATGGGATATGTGGATTTTTTTCTCCCAGGACATGCTGAATTTTTCTCCTGAGACATGCTGATTTTTTTTCCTGGGGCGTGTGAATTTTATTTCTGGGACATGAGGCATTTTTGTTCCGGCCTAAGTTATAATCAACTTTCTTTCTGGGTCATGTTTTCATTCTTCTCTCGAGCAACACACAGAATTTTCCTTGTGGAGTACGCTGAATTTTTAGTACTTTAGTAATTTATGATAGATTTTGACACCAGCTTATGGAAGCGAAGGGGCTTTTCTTTAACTGTTAAATAAAACCAAATATATTTGCAACTTATTTTCAAAAACCATTGCAGAAAATGGTCATCATGGTAATTATCGATTCGGATGAAATCGTGAGTGAACAATTCCATTTTTATTGCAAAGACGCCAAAGTTCACCGATCTAAAAAAGTAAAGAGAAATCGCCTAAATTATTTGTTTGATCTCTGAACCTTGAATTTAATTTTCTCTGCGAAATACTGTAGCAATCTGTAATATTAAGGAAGATCAAATAAACTGAGCTACAACAAATAATAACATGGCATTATATCAAATAATGATTTTTCGTAGTCATAAACAAAATGCCTTAGAGCAAATCATCTGTTTCGTGTTTTTTTTTTTAAGAAATTGTTGAGAATACAAATCGTTTTGGCAAGTATAGATTAGATTTTATTTGAAAGTTGAAACGTAATGGCTGTGCATGTGACATTCATTCTATTAGACGTTTTGCAATTTTCCCGAACGAGCAACAATGTACCACTAGTCAGAAAGTGGTATTTAGCCGAACTTTACGATACGAATCATCACTTATCATGTATGTAGTAGCTTTTTATTGTCTCTTAGCTTCCATGGCCTAAGGTTCCATACTTGAGGATCCGTGCACTTTTCTGGCATACCAAAGCGGTGTACTGCCAGAAAGATGCAGCCTATAAGTACTACGGGATTTGTGCATTTTTCTGGCATAGTAAAGCGGTGCCAGAATGATGCATCTTTCAGCTTTGTATCCAAGAATTTTCATAATCGGACAATTTTACTTCTAATAATAACAGTTCTTAATGGATTAAGTGATTGCGAAATAAGCAGTTAATGATTGTCGGTCTGTGTAATATAATATTGAAATAAAAACCCGCCATCTTCACTCATTTAAGTGGGTTCTTCTCAAATGTCAGTTAAATTAGTCTGTATTACTGAAATTTTAGTGTTTTTTTCTGTCGTTGCAAAACGTTAGCATTTGGAACCAAAGTGAACGTCGGTTGCAACGGTTGACCAATCCTTAGTAACGTTTGGTGCGTTATTCTTGAGAAAATATTCTTTATTATGATTTGTTAGCGAACCACTATTGTTTTGAGGTGTTAGTTTTTTTGTCTTCTTTGTTGCGTTGCTTTTTTTGTGTCTGGCTATTGCCAAGACAACTGGCAACAGCTTGAATTTACAGTACAGAAAAAATCTATCTGTTTAGATTGGTTATTTCAATTTTAAGCACCTTTACGGGATTGTTCAAAAGTGTCACCGTGTAAACTGAATGAGACGTGAGTGAACTGAAATAATACGGATAGGTTTTGGGCAGTAAAAGTCTGTTACTCCCTCTCGCTTCACTCAGAGCGGAAGAAGTTATGTGGTATGTACGATTTCCCGCTCTAAAAACCAAATGAAAAAAGTGTATCGAGATAGATAGCTATAACCTAGGGGTCTTTAAGTCAAGAGTGAATAGGTTACTTCTAGACAAGCATGCTCTATCATCGACCACATCATCGCTGACCATCAGGTGAGATAGTGATCAAACGCAGGGGCGTAGTTAACGCTGTATCAGTATTGACGGACGTGGGCCATATAGCCCGGGGGCCTATAAGGCCCACGTGCGTATAGGCCTGTATTGAATGAATAATGCTCACTCCGCTCGTTCCAACAGTCTATTTTTGTATAGACTGTTGGATCGCATTAAAAACTTGTCCGTAATACGAGTTAATTTTTAATAAAGTCTTACAATATCCCAGCCAGAGTAATCCTATTTTTGAGCTCAGTTTTACATGATGACAAAACTACTTTCGTGAGTTCGCACGAAGAACACGTGGGAATCAGTATGGACGTAAACTATTGAGTTGGTCTACTCATCTCCTTCATGGTCCATCGCGACTCCTTGTCAAAACAAGTAGGTACCCAAAAATGTTTATTTATTTATGTTCACAAAAACACTTCAAAATGAAAAGAACAAATACAGATAGAAAAGCACAAAGGTACTGCTTATTTCAAAATAAAATTTCTTCCAGCTGACCTGCGACAGGAGAGTTGGATGAGAGAATATACAAAGTGTATACCTATAAATAAGTTCAAAGAAAAGTGGGTGAGTGAGTAAGTGTTTGATACAAGGTCTACTGGCATTAGTTACGCCACTGCTCAAACGCGAACTGACCAATAATAAAAAAGTCTTACATTGAATGTTATTGACTGATATTATGATGAAATTAATAGGCTGAATGAAAAAACCATTTCAATGGAAATATCTCTATAGTAACGATTTGGTTCAACAGTTTTCACCTGACACTTTACAATCTGATTGACGTAATGTTATCGTTTTATTAGATAGCAATAAACGCCCGTATATTTCGTGAATACGCACTTTTTGTACCAGCAATCAATTACTTAGTACATTCGTCAGTTCACAGTACGAGGCGATTGTTTTACGAGTAGTACAACTATTTTCCTCACTTATGTTTTTTTAAGCTATTGCATAGCTTCTATCGCGGGCCTTGAGCGTGGAGACCGAATCCAGAAATTCCGTAACGAAAATAACCTAACACCCCCCACTCATTTGTTTTTTGAGCGTGGTTACCGATGAGAAAACAAATGAGTGAACAATCAATCAAAATTCAATGCAATGTGTGAAAGTGTAACTTCAATTAATATCAAAGAAAAAAAAAACAAAGGAAAAAAATACTGCATAAATAAAATAAATAAATAATTATAATTGCATAAGTTGATAAAAATGCTATGCAATAGCTTTACCGCGGCAGTCCCCGAGTGCCACACGTCTTTTTTTTCTAATCTGGGTGTTTTTGCATGATATTACCATTAAACACAAGATAATAAAAGTAATTTAGTAAGCAGTCATTATGATTTTTTTGTTCTCTCCCAAATTCCTAGAGCAAAATTGTCTAACGTATCAATCTCATTGAAAGGCTCCGGGCCGGGCGTCCGTTGTTTATAGAAATTAATGAACCGATTACGAATAATAATTACTCGTTATTTTTTTTTAATTTAATTGTGTGACGATCTGATCATGTTCAGAGCAAACTTAGCCAGGTTTAGAAGCAGAAGAAAGGAGAGACCTTTGTCCAGCCGTGGAATATAATATAGGCTCACAATATATATATATTTATATTTAGGGTTACTGGCAATTAGTGTACGATACTTACACACGTGATTGTGCTCATGATAACAAAGAATTTTTATTATGGAAGCAAAGCCGAAATCGCGAAAAAAATATCAGCATTTCAGTACATTAGGCAAATGTACTGAACAGCAGATTTTTTTTTGCGATTTCAGGTTGGTTCTCATTGTAAAAGTTGTTGGTTATCATGAGCACAATCACGTGTTTAAGTATCATACACTAATTACCAGCTACCCTATATATATATAATTATATATACACACGCTAACTCTCCCTGACTAGAGAATCAGAACCTTTTTCTTTTGTTTCCTCGGTTAAAAATGGTGGTCGTTCGGTAGCATTACGTCTTTTTCACTAAATATAGTAACGTAATTGACACACAAACAGTCAATCATCTTGATGAATTAGAATGTTCATATTCCTATATAACAAAAACTTAGAAAACTAATTCACACTGTAATTTAATTCTGCAACTGTATTCTACTTCCTAAATGATCTAATTATTTAGACTATCTAAAAGTGAAAGTCCTGATAGAATCGTTCCAGTGTTGCGTAAGGTAAAATGGACATAAAATGTGACTTGTAGGTAAATTTAATACTGAGTACATATTTATTATGATAATAAATCTTTGATTACGCGTACAGCCGTTTCTTTACGGTTGTAATCTATGGTCAGAACTCGGAAAGTCGGAACTACATTTTCCGAGCGTTATGTTTGATTTAAAAGTTGGAGGGGGCGAAGTAATTTTGTAAAATTTGATGTAGTAGGTCCTGTAATAATTGGGATTTCAATTGATAAATTGGCAAAGTTGCAAAATGTATCGCCAATTAATGCTTCATCTTTTGTCCCCTTCTATGCTACAAAACATGCAACCAAATTGACCTCTGCACTGCAATCGATGACGCCATGAACTGGCAAAGTTTCGGGCCAAAAAAACTGTTGTACTACCGACCCAAAAAGATTAGCATTTATAAGATAAGATTACACATACGTAGGTCATCAGCCAAATATTAAGACTGTACATTCTAACAGAAAATTATATAAAAATATGATTAATTGTAAAAGTCATCATCGTTTACATCATTTAAACCGCATACGCTGTAGTAATGTTATTACTACATTACGGACCTGTTACTGAAATCTGCAAGCAAATCTCTAACCTTTAAACTAATAAAGATCACATAAAGTAGAGACAGCATAAATCTTCGGATGCACTACAATATTACCTCATAGACACGCCACAGAACTATGCACATGCAGACCTTACATAACATGTAACCTTTTAAGTGTGTATTAGGCAATGAACGCTTCTTAAAAGCAATAATAATCAGTGTTGCAATGCTTTCGCCGACTGCTCGACCCCTTGACACGGTAGGTTTGACCTCTCTATACATGTATTTGCTCTACGAACGTATTACGATGGCTGTGGGAGATTCTTGATCATTTTTTAGCAACTTTTACGTAATTTTTTGTCTTGTCAAAAGAATTATTTGATGTATGTGCAACTGTATTTTGTGTTGCATTACAAAATAGGTTCTGAAGACGATCTAGATGTGTTATGTAAATTACGGAAATGTTTATTTGTTACTTAGTTCTGGTTCTGGGTAGGAAGGTTTTTTGGTTCATCATTGGGGCAATTTTCTTTCTTGCGGTGGCAGTTCAATCTTGAGTGTTGTCCATTCTTATCTGATCTTTGCTAATGGTTTAGAGATATTGAGAATTGGTTTTGAAGTTAAGAAAAAGATATTATCTTTTAATGGGTACTGTTTTAAAAGTCAATCGCTACTTACGTAAAGTTTACAAAATAATACAAACAAATAGAACTTACTGTTATGAATATTTTTCACAATAATAAAGCTGTTTAACTATACAACACATAAAACATTGACACCATACACAAATGTAACCAAAATGTAAATAAAATGATATGTACGAATCCGTAAGGACATTACAACGTAAGATAACTGTACTTAGGTCATCGCCCTGAGTTCACTCGTTAACAATATACATATATGTATGTATGTAGACGTGTCGTGAGTCCTTAATATAAGCTCTTGGACTATAACGGGGAACAGACAACAATAGTAGTGTTAAAGGGACTAAGTAGAGCAGTTAGGAGGTGCATATTTTCACGTTAGTGTTGTTGTATTTGGGATTAACGGTTCTGTGCATATAGAATCAGGGTGCAAAATAGAAGTATCGATCGATCAATTCAGCAACCTATTAAAGTGGCCCGTTTCTAAATAATAGCCAGAATTTTCAGCGGGTACCGTCAGAAAATATTTCTTATGGATGGAGTGAGAGGCAGTGTTAGACTTATAATGAACCCACCCATGCTCCTTGACTTGCCCTTTACGTACCAGGGCTGTCGTTACTCATTTGAAAAATCGGCAGCCCTGGCAGTTCTACTGGATGGCTTATCTGTTCCGACGGCAGAAGACTTTCTCTCCTATGTTTAGCCTACGGTTGCATAGAAGTATTTACGAAGATGCAAGTAGGTACAGCAAACAGTCTTCTGCATCCCATCTAACAGCACCATAATTTTGTGATAAGTGTTAGTAGGTCAAAGAGTCACCATCGTTAACATTTCAGCCGAAAGATGTTGAGATCCATTGTTGGACATAAGTCTTCTCAAAGTTGCTCCACAACTACTGTTCCTACGTCTTGCATCCATTGTATTCCCATAACACTCACCAGGTCATCAATTATTCAATCCACTACTGTTATGATCTTTTATAATGTCTTTATGGAAAGAACATGAGTCTTGCTTCGATTGTAGCGGTTCTGGTGATGAGTCACCAAACATCTTATGCTTAGGCCATTACTACCCCAAACCATAGGTAATGTATTATGCATATTGCTGCTTTTCAACAAGTTTTAAAACAAACTGATGATGAATGACAAACCGTTGCACTTAAGTACCTACACTAGCGGGTAAAATGTATGTCAAGAGGATTATTTCCAAATATGTATTCTAACGGTCGATATATTGTGTTTAGCGTAAGCGCGTGTCAAATAAAAACTAGTAAGGTGTTCAAGTGTTCGAAAAGAAAACAATATTTTGTGAAAGAGGCGCGGTAAATAAAATTTGAATATAGAACCTTAACAGGTCATTGGTCTACCTTGTATGAGGTCTTAAAACGCTGCATCTACCAGTGCGCAGTCGCTATTTCAAAATCTTTCAACCCCATCGACCATCTTTCTGCGAGCAATGTGTTCTCCTCACTGCCACTTAAGTTTGGAGATTCTTCCGCCTATATAGCTTAATCCTACTTCTCCTGCAGATATCTTCAATCACGCAAGGACACGAGTATAGTTTTTTTTTTTCCGTTGTCCATTGGGATACTTCAAACCTTCCGATGAGGCCCATTATGAGCATTATCAATCTATTGCAATATTAATTCAAACTACATAATATGATGGAGTTGTAAGATTACATTTGTTGATTTCTTTTTAAGATTTACTATTTAGAATTATTAATCGATCTGAAAACAAAAATTCGTTACAAATAAGGCTACACTTATGCTAAATGTCATACTTTTAACTCAAAACACTGCGAAACATATTTTTTATATTATGCGGTCTGTCCCTGAGTATTGCAGATTTATGAGCATTTGTTAACAATGATTGTCTAGTCAAGAGAGTGGAACAGTTTTCAACTTAAGTTCCAGAAGAAGATAAAACTGTTTATCTTCATTTAAACATTCTTTCTTCGAACAATATTGACGTAGTTTCGGATTTGACTTGACAAGCATTTCCGTGGTGGTCATAAGAAGGGTTGAAGAGGCTTAGTAATTCAACAAGAGGTTAGTAGTATTCAAATCATTGTTTGTATACAGACTTATGTGAGTGTTTCTATGTTACATAAAAGTAGACTTGGTTAGCGGATACATCCAAATAACTACTGTCGGGTCTTTCGACTAATCTGCCTCATATTGTCTTAACTATCTTTGGGACAGTTTCCAGTCTAATTGAATGCAGCTGAAAACCATTTAATATTTAAATGGGTTGTGAAGGTCAGATAAAGGCACCTCTATTTGACCTCCAAAACCCAGTTGACGTGCCTATATGGATGATAGGTTTCTGCCAGCAGCTTTTAGCGCATGATTGTCTAAATTTATCTCAAGGGAATATACTTGCTGGATAATCAAAAAGTATTATATGTTTCATTATCCTTTCAGCAGTTTCAACATGAAGGAGAACAAATGTACACATAGCAGCTTTTTTTCAAACTAGCTTGGAGTTGGCTTCCTGTCTAACCGTGTTTCACATGGAGCGACTGCCTATCAGACATCCACAACCCAGTTACTGGGCCACGCGACACTTCTTAGATAGACTGATGGTCAACTTTCTGGCGTCTAGCAAAATACATTCCTGCAACAAATGCCAACGATTTTCGAGTGACAACTAAAACCAACGTTTTTACGTGCTTTTCGAGGTATGGATACGGAGTCAGTAATGTCCTAGATATACTTAGATATGTACATATGAATCGAAAAATTCAATTCGGTACTTATAATGAATATTGCATACTTGTGCATGAGAGATATATACACACATACTTACAAAATTTCGCTTTTAGGATATTGCTGTGCAGTGTGATGTTATGCTGAACTTATTGACATGAAAAATGATGCATTAACTAGTAAGCCAAGCGGTGGTCAGTAATTGAGGCTCGTCTTAAACTGCAGGTTTAAATAAAACGTGCAGTTTTAGAGAATTCTGTTAACTATTTACGTGCCCGTTATTACGTAAAATTAACATAAGTAAATGTTAGGAGTTTCTTTATTCTCCCACTAATTTCCCTGTCTTTATTTAACGGTGTTCACAAATAGAGATGTGCTGGATTTCGCACTTCTGGCCACGATGCGTAAATCTGTGCCTCTGAATATATTTATTACCTTATATTTTTTATTTAGGTAGTACAATGTACTATAGTGACCTGTAACGGAACTTGGTTTATTGTCAAGTTTGAAGAATAGTCGCTGATTTTATATTTTTTTGTTTAATTTTTTCAGTGTCGTGCGTGTTTGTGGGTCGGATAAAATATTATTCTTTAATTTACTGGAAAAGTAGAATGTAATATGCCCAATGAAAAACCGTATTTATTTACTAGCTGACCCGGCAAACTTCGTACCGTCTAACAGTCAATGAATGTAGCATATCTTTCGATATAGTCAACCGATAGCGATTTAATAGTGCTTATGTAATATATGTAGTTACACACAATTTTAATGTATAGAAGTTATCTATATCGATGTTGTACATTTTACGTGATGCGTACATGTAGTACAAATAAAACCGTTATTAAACAAAAAAAAGTAGTATTCGATTAATTACGCTGTAAACAGTAACGAGATTTATTTTTGACTTCATAATAATTATTTACTCGAACTATACAGCTATGTGAAGCTAATATTTATTGTTTTTAAATAAAACAGTTTCAAAACTTTGATTTAATTTTCAATTTACTCTTAAGATTTATCATAAATCTTTTATAATAAATAAATAATAAATTGTATAACCTTTTTCTACGGTCATTCGCGATGGTTTCCAACGCATTTATATCAGATTGGTCGTACAACACAACGATTTCTAGCTGTGAACATCCAGTATAATATAAACTTTCATTGTAAGGTTGTCATGTACAATGTCAGGTCGAGTTATACTGGAATTGCATAGCTTGTTACGTCGTTGAGTGTAACGTTGTCGTTGTGCGAAAAAATGTCGATTTCGATACTATAGCCATGAATCAGAGTGGCTACTTCCTTGTTAAGTTATTATTGTATTATTCATATGTATAATAGTACGGTTTTTAACTGCTGTAACGTTGTTTTAATTAAGATGGAAATATACTTACGTTCTGCTTTTAAAGGATTTGTTTTGAGGTTTTATGGTAAGGTCTTTTAAAATCTTGAAGTTGGAATCTAGATTTATTATGTCCGTATTTTTAGGCAGCTTTTTCTTTTTCTTGAATCGATGGTTTTCTTTTCCTTCAAAGTTTTTGGGCCCAGTAGGTTGCCACATTTATAGGGGCGTCAATGGCGTTTTTAGGTCCCCAAAGGCAGGGGTAGGGACACTTTGGGCTCTAATAAGTGGGCCATCGTCTGGTCTGGGCCCTAAGTCTGCTATTACAATAGTGTCAGAATGGTCTATCATTGATGTCATAATTGTCGATTTTGACAAGTTTGGTAATCTACTAATATAATGGCGTCATCATGACTTTCCAATGGTCAACCACTGACACTCCATTGAAAGAAGTGGCATAAAATGGTAATCTCGTACATATTGACAAATGAATATTTGACTTTTGCGGTAATCTGTTAAAACTTTGACAGTTTATTTGATCAGTGTTTGACCATTAGAACGTTATTGTGCAGTTATTGGTTTTAATATGCTCGAAATTATCATTCTACCACGATTCTATTACAAGACCATTGACCGATCAATGATCGATCATTATGATTTAGCAGATTACAAACTTTAAGCAAAATGACAATGGGATCGTGTTGGAATGACGAATTTATAAAAATAGCAGACTTGGGGCCCAGGAGCACCACACTCGTACTGGGTGTATTTGGCAAATATCAAACATACTTTTCACTCTCCGAAACACTTATCTCAAAAAATTGGGTATAAGACTTGACTATGTTATTTTTATTGTTATTTGTATTTATTTATTAGTTGTTATAAACGTTATTGTACACCACATAAACAATAATACAGGACAAACATTCAAAAAAATAAGTGTATAATGGGCGGTCTTATCGCATAGGGCGATCTCTTACAGACAACCTTTAGATGGACTGAAAGAAAGGAGATAGATTAAGGGTTGTTAGTGTACAAAGATCAGAAATAATACTCTCTATGTTCAGAGAACTGTCAAGTAACACAAAAAGGATGCACATACTGCAAAGTGACGTCATCACCATTAGATTACGCGCGTAAAAAAGAGATAGCGAGACGTTCCCACTATGTGGCCATTTTTTCTCATATAAATATTTGAAATGCAATTTTGATGCAAATTTCAGAAAAATATTTATTTTTAGTATTATTCGTTGTTTAGTATAAAGGTAGCCATACACGCTAGGGTATATATACCTGAAAGCTTGTACACCTGCACAGTGGTGCAACATGCACGCTCCGGGTACCTGTACAACTCAACTATACAGGCAAACCTGTCAGATATACCCTAGCGTGTATGGCGGGGATAATATAAAATCATTAGAGGCAAGTACCCAAGTCCCAGTAAGTAGAATCATATCTGTCAAAAAGATTCTAAATTTAAAATATCATTGACGTTTATGATCTTAGCGAATGATTCATATTCGCGTCTCTAAATCTATAAATAAGCAAAAAGTACGCAAGTGTTATTAAACAGCCTTTATTTATCAAGAATAATAAATATTTGACGTCACAAACTCGAGAAAGATTTTTCATGCCTTTAAATCGTTTTTTATAAATCGATTTGATCAAGTTTGTCATAAAATAACTTGATTTACGTCAGTTTAGGAAAATATATCAGTAGTAATATATGTATATCGCAATGATATCTATATATAAAAGCGAAATACTATTCACTGATTAATCACGAAGTCTCAGAAACTTTATGACCTACAAACTTAAAATTTTGCAGGTAGGTTCCTTATAGTGTAGACATCCATTAAGAATGGGTTTTCCGAAATTCACCTATAAGGGGATGAAACGAAGGTCCAAAGTTTGTATGGAGAAACCGACTTTTGCTCGAGCGAAGCCGCTGACAGAAGCTAGTAGTTAATCTGCTACTGCTAGATATGCCTCCCCCATATCTTTTATGTTTCCGGCACTGGGCCACTTCTTGCTTCCTAATAGGTACTTAACAATATATCTTAGTCACCCGCCATCTTTTCTGATGTAAGGGCACTAATTTTGTCGGTGATCGGCATGCGGCAAACATGTTTAGCTCAGTTTGTTATGAAATCTTTCACGCGAGCGAAGCCGGTGGCAGAAGCTAGTAATTGTTATATCTTCTACTGCTGGACATATGCCTCCCCCATATCTTTTATGTTCCCAGCACTAGGCCACTTCTTGCATGCTAATACTTAACAAACATATCTTAGTCGTCCCGCCAACTCTTTCGATGTAAGGGCACTAATTTTGTCGGCGATCGGCATGCGGCAGACAAGTTTAGCCCACTTTGTTATGAAATAACTTACATAAATGGCTACATAACGAGTGTTTGGTACAAATCATACATTTTAGCAGTAGGTATTTCAAGAGTTAATAGGTTACTTCTGACCCGTCGACCACACCATCACTTATCATCAGCCGCCCTAGCCAAGTTACGACCATTTATTTTATTTTCGTTTCGATTCTCTTGCGTCGAACGCCTCGAGTCGGCCATGCCTCCGATTCCTTTGTTCTGACCACGTGACTGAGCGTTGAGATGACACCAGAACAAAGGAATTGGAGGCGTGACTTACTCGAGGCGTTCGACGCAAAAGAATCGAAACGAAACGGTCTTAAATAGGCCTGCAGATGTTTATTTGTCAAACGCTATCAATAATAATAACAAATCTAAGTCCCATGTAATAGAGAATGTTGTAACGCAAGACAAATATGTTTCTAAACAATATTAATAATGATTTTATCTTATTTATGCAAATGGGCGTAACAAAGAAATTATTACTATGATATGCCCATAAATTAAACCAAGTATCTGAGTGATACAGGTTTTTTACGAGTTACCCTTAAATGTATGGAAAAGTTCTTTTTATAAATTAGATTTATTTCATTGTTATGATCGTGACTGTATAATAATTGAGGTTATTTTTAAAACTTCTGTTTTCGACTTTAGTTTAGAATAGATATCGCTTTTATTAGATAAATAAAAATTTATGGGGAAAAAAGTTAAAATTATTCTGCCTATAAAGTAAGAGTTAGATAAACACGTAGAGGTCGCATTAGACTAGTTAATTAATTATTTTATTCTGTTTTTAGTATTTCTTATTTTTCACAGATGATGTATTTATATTGCCGCTATGGCAATATAAATACATCATCCATCAGACACCTAAATTATAATGGGATAGGAAGACCGAAGCAGGCAAATTGTTCCAAAACATCGATATACGCGGTATAAACGACAAAGCGAAACGCTTAATCCGGACCTTAGAGGTTTTAACAACGTACCTAAGGGTGGACCTTCGCTGTACGTCGGGTTGTCCGATGGTAGTATCGATTGCGTTTTCTTAATTAAAAAAAAATGTATCTATATTGCCGCTATGGTAATATAGGTGAATCAGATCATGTATCTGAGAAAATTTCAACTGTCTAGCCATCACAGTTCAAAAGATACAGCCTGCATGACTGACAGATGGATAGTTCCGTCCTTTGGTACGGAACCCTAAAAAAATTACTAAAGATGTGATTCATCATCATCATTTCAGCCGATAGACGTCCACTGTTGGACATAGGCCTCCCCCAAGCGTCACCACAATGAACGATCTTGTTTGTTCCGCATCCATCGGATTCCCATAACCTGCACCAGGTCATCGGTCCACCTAGTAGGAGGCCTTCCAACGCTGCGTCTTCCGGTACGCGGTCGCCACTCCAGAACCTTTCGGCCCCAACTAGATAAATATTGGGCAATATTCCCACTGCACGCTAATGTTACCGGCAGCAGTACATCTCTAGCCCCAACGGTTATCTGTTGGGAGCAACGTGCCCTGCCCATTGCTACTTAAGTTTGGCGATCATTTTTTTTTTTTAAAGATGTGATTATATGAGATATTTCATTAATCACTATTTGTATCGAATAAATAATCGATTTTTATTGTTAAAATGTTTGAGGAAAACTCTCGAGAAGCTAACAATAGAAAATGTGGCAATTACTTACGAGTGTTTAAATGGGAGGTGTTGAAAATGAGTTAGTAAGATTGTTTTGTAGTTATCGAAACAGGTTACATGTTGAAATGTAAATATAGTGGGTTGTAAGATGAAAAAAAAAATATGAAGGTTTTTTTAAATGATATAAATGTAGTGCTTTACTGTGATCATGATTGATGACTGTGAAGATGAAGCAGAGATGCAATCGTTAATAGTGAATCGCACTAGTTTATTAAAAGCCTTTACTTTAGCCTTGAAGACACCTAAATTATAGTCGGATGGGAAGGAAGACCGTAGCAGGCAAATTGTTACAATTCTTCGATGTATGCGATTAAACGCTTAGTCCGGACCGCAGAGGTCTAAACAACGTAAAAGTGGTCGTATGTCTGGTTATCCGATGGTAGAAATGTACTATATCAAATGGTATTTTTTTTTAAATACTTACCTCAGTTGTGTGGCGTTTTCTTAATTTAAAAAAAACCTGTACTTTTTCGTTAAAAATGTCACTGGGGTTGATTAGGGTGACGATTTTATAACGTACTAACTTTTGCCCGCGGCTTCGCTCGCATTCATAAAATGTAGCCTATGTCACACTGGAATAAAGCAGCTTTCGATGAGATATGTGATACAAGAAGAGATGGTTGAAAAAAATTTGGCAATCGGACCAGTACTTCCTGACATAGGTAATCTCTGAAAGGCCCAATACAGGCCCTGAACATTTAAAACCAATAATAATAATATTTATTTATTATAAAAAATACAAATTTGTCACAAAATGTAAAATACCAATGAACTATAATACAATAGTCAATTTGCGATTGAATTGATTTTGTCATTGAATCCTGATTCCTGAAGATCCGGAGGAGGCAGTGACTTCGCATAAATAGTGGACGAGCAAATTATGAGCATACAGCGTAAAATCAAAATATTCCGTGTCACTGAATATATCACAAAATACTTTTATTTTATCAACATTCTGATTACTTACACTTCACGTGATTATAAGATAATAATGTATCCTAAAAGGTCACGATAATTTTGTATTAAATTTTACAAAATCGTTGTATAACTAGCTAATTTAACCGACTGCATTTACTGGTCAATGTGACATTCACCGGGCATTTTGTATAACTTCCGGAAACATTAAAGTTCAATTTTGTATGTCTGTTTATTCTCGTGACTGAAAAGTAGGTTAGTGCACGAATATTATTGTGTAATGTACTCTGGTCTGCATGAAATATATTTAGCTATCTCTGAAAAGATTCTGAATGCATTTGCAACTACTTTACCTATCGTTTGTAATCTAAATGGAGCTGAAATTGATTGAGATTGGTTTCATGTCTGTTTAATATAGGCCATCAAAATTCCAATGTGTTAATCTTCTAAGTAGATAACAAATTAAAACAAAAAGAATTAGAGCTTAGTACTTTTTTATTACTAGTAATACTCTTCCATTAGTCATCTATGTTTAAAACTAAAAAAAAACATGGAATTAGTAAGTAGGTAGGTACTACAAAAAAAAACGACGATGATAGATAATATTTGAATTCATATTAAAGGCATGGAATTAGTAAGTTACTACCTATAGAAAAACACGACAGATATCGATTAGGAAATTGAAAGAAACATCTCATATAAAATTTATTTTTACAAAAAATCAGCAAAACTGTATCTAAATCTGTGAAAATTTATATCTAAACTGACAGAAAAATCTGAGATACATAACAACGATTGAATTCACTCACGATTTCAACTAGCAGCGTATCTCAATAAGTGTAACGTAGATTACGCGACCGTAAGAAGACGAAAGTCGGCCAGTTGATGACGTAATCAGTAAACTGGCCCTACTTCCGATCTCCTGACCTTTGCCTTTATTATAATTTTAAATGTTAATTGGACAAATGGGGCTGCAATGTCATTTTTTACGTCAAATCTTTGAATGTTTTGTTATTTTTTTTTGTTGCCACAACAAAAAAATTAAATGGTAATGTTAGTTTTTATTTGCATTTGAGTTATTGTAGTTCACTTATGTATACAAATCATGAATTTGATTTCATTTACAATATAAGATTTTTTTGGCAATGAAACGAATGCAAAAAATATTTTGCTTGTAGTCGGCATGGGTGCAGCAGGATTTATTTTTAAATGACAAGTTTCGAAAGATGACGTGCAAATATACAACATTTGTTTGTATCTCTTGAACCGTGATGGCTTAGTATATGCGAAACCCGAAACACGTGTCCAGTATTTTTATTTACAGAATCTATGTACAAAATTTCAAAACTGTTTATTAAAAGATCATAAATTTTAGTACCTGGTTTACGCCATAAATACATAGTTACCGGGCCACCCAGGCGACTGAGGGGTTATTTTGCTTCCGCACCAGCAATGAGCTGATACCTAGTGCCCGCTATGACCAGCCGTGACCTGTTTTGTAGTTAGTGTTGGTGGTGTCCAAGCTGTGACTTTTTTAAATATTTTTGGAGAAAAATGTAACATGGTATAAAAACTATTGGAATCGATTTAGTTACTGATTCTGAACAAACTATGCTCACGTACTAAAAATAATGTTGTAAACACGTAAAAATAAAGTAGGTACAACATCGTGTTGCCAGTAACCTCATATTTTTAAATCTGTCCCTAGAACTACAATTTATGATCAAACAGACCCTGGCCGAACCGGAATGAATAAATACTAAAGTGAAAGAATTGCTCCAAGCGAGTTTGAGCGATGTAATCTTACGAGTCGAGACTCATTTTACATACTCTTTGTACTCATAATATGAATACGGTAACGCACGCCTGTCTTCTCATATGAATAACTCACTTTAGAGTACAAAGCCCCGCGAACTTAAGGTCATCTACGGTAGAACAAGTATTTTTTGTTTTGAGATGAGAAGCTTCTGATTTTTTTATGTAGTCTATGGAGTTTTGACATAATTTTGACGTTCATATTGATTTTTATGACGGTACGTAATTATTGTCGATGACCACATTTATTCGAAGACTTGTGACATTCACCAACCCGCACTGGGCTGGGGTGGATTACGGCCCATTCCTCTCCTAGAGAGGAGGCCTAAATGTCAGCAGTGGGCACATTAAAAAGGCTGATGATGATGATGACGACATTTATAAACAGTTAGACGATTCTTATCTAATGTATCTAAAATTCGAATCGATGTTTTTGGTCTAGTCATTATCAAATTCAATCAACTACGAAGAACTTATTAGAAAATTACGTGAAATATCTATTAAAATTACAAAAGAATTCTCAATTCCGCGAGCCATTTTTGGGGAGACTTCACAATAACAGTTATGAAACTTATGAAACAAATTGATTGAAAAAGTAGATTAAACAATAACGACATGAATTAATTTACGTCCACATCATATTATTATAAATTTTTTGAGCGTACTTATTGTGCAACTGTACGGTTGAGCGGGCAGCGTGGGCATCGCAGATGTGCACAACGATATGTTGCAATTCCAATGCAAGTTATAACCAGTTTGTAGTAAACAGTGGTGTTGCGCAACCAGCATTGTACTGCGGATCGCTCGGATTCACACCGTCTTGTCACTGTCATTTGTTTTCTTGGTGATGGTTCTGATTCGGTGTTGTCACGTTCGAATTTCAAACTTATGTGTTTTTATTCGTTTTTTTTTCTTTTGTTGACGTTGTTCACACTTCACGTTCATTGATGGGTTACTTCGATGTAGTTTTTTATCAATTTACTTTATATTTGGCATGGTAATGGTGAAATCTAATTTTTCCGTGTAATATTAGTGAAAATTGATATTTTGACACGGCTGTTCTTGCTGATGATTGAAACAAAAATGCAAAATTACACAAATAAACTGAAAATAAGCAAAACAATTGACCGTGAACTTAAATGGCAATTAATTAGTGTTGCAAGAGGTGAAAATGTTGCAATAGTAATAAAAAACGGTTTGAAATCTCTGCATAATTGAATTAATGAAAAAATCTGCATTCTTTTTTGGTTTCGGAGTACATAAATAGCATACTTAGTTTGATTTACATTGCATAATGAATAACAAATTTTTGTTTTTAATATTGTCATTTTTCTTTCCATCAAACGCCAATATTAAACGTTTATTTTATGCGATTAAATCAACAGTTCATAATGTTAAAAGTTAAGATTATAATACTTACGATTAACCTCCAGTAACCCTTTAGGAAATGTCAGACCACTGGCTTGTGTCGTCCGAGTTAGGCCTAAGATGGCAACACACCGTTACTTTATAATGACCAAAGCAATAGGTTGCAAGTCAAATTTATGTTCTCTCTTGCTCCTCTGCTGACATTTTCTTGTTAATTTCGTTGCGGGATTAGTAATAGTTTTAACAGGTTTCGTTGATTCCGGGTTTCAGGAGTTGCATTGATAGCAGTAGTGTGGCGTGCAGGTTGTAGTTCAAACTGAGATAGTGGATCTACCTCGTATAAGGAGTCCTGTGTAATTTTTTTTGAGATGTAAAATCATCAAACATCTTCTTTCGCTCTGGGTGGAGAGATGGATGAGAGTGCAGTGGTGGCCGAGTAGTAATGGCCCCGACTTATGACCTGTAGGTCGCGGGTTCGAACCTAGCCAGGCGCATTACTTTGTGTAATTTATTTCATCACTACTGCTCTCAAAACGGTGAAGGAAAACATCATGAGGAAACCGGCATGTCCTAGAAACAAAAATTCGAAGACGCGACATTCACCAACCCGCACAGGGTCCGCATGGTGAATTACGGCTGATTCCCTCTCCTAGAGAGGAGGCCTGAGTCCCAGCAGTGGGAACATTGAAAACGCTGATGATGCTCTGGGTGGAGCTGTATAGCGTATCACTCTTTTTCTGACTAAAGCCTATCTGTGTTCCTTCAAATGACCTTTGCGTTCGAAGGCTGTGGTTAATAGGTTGATGTTTTTGGGTTGGTAGGTTGATGACGAAGAACCTTAATTCTTTATTATAAATAGCTGCAATTTTGCGATTTTATAGTAACTCTGTTACGACTGTGAAGCTGTTAAGACATGGCAAATAAGTTAAAAGTGCAGAAAAGCTTTTTTGCAATGGCTTTTTTTACTAAATAACTGCTTATTAGGTACTAACTAAATATCAGAAAATCGCAGACAGCATTTTTTCATTTAATAACTCTTATAGATAAAAATAAACTAAAACTCATTAGGTTCATAAGAACATACGGACAGTTTTTTAGTGTAGTAGTTTAACATTTTTTATGCACTTGAATGGTTACAATGATTATATATTTAAATTAAAGAATACCAAATGCATTTAAATAATATGTCCTCTAGAATATCGAACGGATTTGAAAGTTCGGTTTTCACAATGCTGTTTATTTTGTTTTTCATTACGATTTTAGCATAAAATTGCTTTTTATTGACTCAATGTCATTTTTTTTATATTAAGTGCATTAAATGGTGTTATGCGCGTATCAAGTCAGAAAATAGGCAATTTTAAAATAGGCATTGTGAAATGAACAGGTATATAAATACTATTAATACTATTTGAATGTTTATTAATTAAAGTAGAAATAAACATAACTGATTATACTGCTGCATTAAGCTTCTTTTGTTATTTCTGTTACAATTTTTTTAAAGTTTGTCTTGGATAGAAAGTCCTTTAAGCCACCATGTCTTCGTATGAGTATGATTTATTATGACCATTAAAATACGGATGAAATACATAACAATCACAATTTTACATCACAATATCCACTAGGCACTGAATTATTATTTGCGAATAATTTATTTATTTATTTAACTATTTATGTACACACAAACTTGAAACTTGACTTTTTGTATAATTGTATCTGCCACTGATTTTACTCGAAGAAATCCTGACCAAAACTCATTTCTGTTCCATTTTTAAATAGGAGACTAGGGTTGGTACCTGGCCACTATAAACTCCTTGGGCCAGCTAGCGATTTATCAGCTGTTTCTGACATTCGAAAACCGTGTAACTCTATGGTCAATATATCATTATCTGCACTGGATAATCTTCCATACAGTAAAATTAGAGTAGGTAACTGCATACCGATCACATCGTAATCTAATTATACATGACGCAACAAGAACAAACCGTGACGATCGAATCACTGTCCTCCGTAACCGTTACTCAATAACGCGTTACATTTCACCCGCTATTTTACCTGTTACGTTTAACGTTACCGCTTTTTGCCCAGTTCTAGGTGCATCACTAGTTTACATAATCGCTAACTGGTTTGTAATAAGCTTTTTTTTCAGTGATAGGTACAATAGGATAGTTGTGGCTTGTGGTTAATGGTTGGTTCAAACGTTGTATTGTCGTATACGTCTTGTATCAATTTGGAACTAATAGGTAAAAGTTGTGGGAAAACTTTTCAGTTTGTTGTTATGTTCCAATCTAACAGGATGTTGTTGGATATCAGAACTTTTCAGGTGAATTTTCAAGGATTTTTTGCAGGTCAGTGCCAGATTCTTTGCCCAAAACCTAGGGGCCTGGTAGAGAAAGAAAGAAAGAAAAAGTGTTTATTTACGTCAAACGTGGCGCATACCTTAAAATAAAATAAATAACAATATCAACTAAAAGTAGCACGTAAGTAAGATATATGCGTCACATCCGCGCAAAACCGAGCCGAAGCCGAAGTCGAAGTCGACGGCTATAGGTTCACTTCCGAAAGAGAAATCCAGGGAGCGCAAGGAGAGAGATGTAATATAGTAGATATAAGATTTATATCTCAATAAATACGTGTTACGATCGCAAATCATATTTTAATAAAATTAAGATTTGCAGCTGAGCCTGACACTTGCTTACCACTGACAATACGCAAAAAACTAAAGAAAATTTGAATATTGCGGATTAACCTTAAATGGAGTGACCAAAAACCAAATATGTTTAGGAATAAACCACTTTCCCTTTTTGATTTGTACGTAGAACGACGTCGCCTGGTGTGGATCAAGTGTAGCTCCACAAGTCCAGTTGCCATATAAAATGTATGGAGGCCGACGCGCCCAGATGACGCCAACTGACTGATAACAATATATGTTTAGGAATAAACAACTTTCCCAGTTCTAAGTTACACCATGACACCCTGGATTTCTACCCCGACTTTACTTTTCATCTTCACACCTATTTAGACAAAGCCTACCGTAGATATACCAAGCCTTATAACTCAGTATCTTTTATTGAACTGAGTCACACTGAACCAGGTTCAAGTGTACCTATTGAACTAGTCGGTCCGTCAGAACCCGACACAAAGGCACCGGTCGAAAGCGACCAGCCACCAACAATCAGTCCGTCGTAGTGTAGCTCCGTGTGACCTCTCACTGTGTCGCAACGTGGTCGTCATGACCAGCTGTGAGCGCGGCTGATCAAGGAGAAAATACTTTCAATAAATTGAAAGTTAGATCTTAGATACGTAGGTTATGAAAGAAGATTTCTGTTGCTGAATCGCTGTGAAAATATGTTTCGAATGACGAAGGTGAAAAAATATTGTCAAGCAGCTTCGCTCCCGCTCTGCCCTACTCCACCCTACTATACCTTACTTTACCCTATTCTACTCTACTCTATCTTACTCTACGCTACTCTACACTACCCTACACTACCCTACAGTACCCTACTCTACCCTACACTACCCAAATTTTTTTTTTATTAAAAACCTTTCTCCTCATAATAAAAAACAACAAAAAAAGAATTAGCGAAATCGGTTCATCTGTTCTCGAGATTTGCGCTTAGCAACACATTTAGTGATTCATTTTTATATTATAGATAGTTAGACAGTTAAATTATGTAATTGAAAATAGAAAAAAAAAATACAAATCCATTCATTACTAAGTGGGCAAGTTACTTTGGTGGAAAGGAAAACTGTCAATTAACAGAATAAAGCGGAAACTACATAAGACCGACGCACACGTGAGTCACGACTGATTTGTACGTTGAGTCGCATCGCGTGGCGTGGATTCTATGTTGCTCTACAAGTAGTACATAATAAAATGTATGGAGACCAACTCCACAAGATCAGCGTACGTAGAGATGTGCCGTTGCCGGCAATATTGCCGAGAAATTGGAATATTGGTGGCAATATTGCCCGAAGTATGAATTATGGTGTCAATATTGCCAGCAAAATTCCCACTTCTCGGCAATATTGCCGGCAACGGCACATCTTAGAGATATGCCACCATAATTCATACTCCGGGCTAAATTGCCACCAATATTCCCACTTCTCGGCAATATTGTGTGATGTGCCGTTGCCATCTCTAAGATGGTACGTTCATTGTGCGTACGTGGTCCACGTGAGCCCAATGTAGTTCTACTTTTAGGATGCACATAGGTACTGAAATGCAACGTTACCACTCTTAGATTATGAGTGTATAAAACAGATAACGAGATATTCCTAGCAAGGCAGCAAGCTACCATTATTTCTCATACTAATATTTGAAATGCTAATTACTACTTTATTTAATAAGTAATTATGATTTCTTCGGTTTCCAGTGTAACCTAAAGCAGCTGTAATTACAAAATTATATGAAGGAAGAATTCAGATAGATGGTAATATCTGAATTCCATAACTCAGTTACTGTTACTGTGTACTAGAAACATTTATTAATGATAGTTATGAATAAACTTCAAGGCCGAGTAGATTATGTAAAGTTTTTTTTTTTTTATAAAATATTATGTCATTTGAAAAATAAACAAGAACAATTTTGGACACTACGCCGTCGGCAAAAGCACTTAAAGCCATTGCAATGGCAACAAACACACATTTAAATAGTCAATAAAAACAAACAATTGACAAATAAGTGATACATGAACAAACAAATAGACATGAATTCGCTTCCATCCGCCCAGTTCTCTAACTTATGTAACACATCGTCAAGAGAGCGGTATTCTGTGCAATAAGTCAACTTAGAGTGCCAACAATTGAATCTTATATCATCGAATTTTCAATTTGTAGAGTCAATACTATATTATTATGAAATATCTGCACCGTAGTCCGCGGCACGAATGTCTAGAAAAACGAGCGTCGTGAATTGCGGACTTCCTTTTTTGAAGACGTTGAAAATTTTTCCAGCCAGACACAACTTTATTTCATCGATAAAAAAATGTATAAAAACTATTTTGATGACATTTTGCAGATAGACATGTCAGGTTGACAGATGCGCCAAGATCGTCTAAGATTTGTTTAGGTTTTTTTTTTATTATACTAGGATTTACACAGCAAATCTTTTCATTAATGTACGATTCAGTTTTGTTGTGCACTTACTTGTATATCTTTATGTGTAATATTTCTAACGTTTTATGGGTTTGCTGTAAGAAAACTCAATTTATTGAGGATTAAGCTGACCTGTGTTGGTATATCAGCTGTCTAGATTAAGTTTGTTTCTATAGGTGTATGTACAAAATAGAACCTTCACACACTGGATACTTAAGTCGAGCGTCATCACCGAGGCAGACCTAAAAACGCTGGCGTGACTAGAGATGTGCCGTTGCCATCAATATTGCCCAAAGTGGGAATTTTGCTGGCAATGTTGCCACCAATATTCATACTTCGGCCAATATTGCCACCAATATTCATACTTCGGCCAATATTGCCACCAATATTCATACTTCGGGCAATATTGCCGGCAGTACAGCCACCAATATTCCTACTTTTCGGCAATATTGCCGGCATGGGACATCTCTAGTCGTGACGACTTAGACTCATTCCTGACGTGTTAGAGAAAAATCCAAACACAATGAGAGAAGGAAAGATACGAGGGAAGGCTTTTCACAGCAGTGGGACAATTTACGCTTTAACTTTAAACCAGTAAAAGAATTTTACGTTACCGTTTCTGTCACCTCAGAGATAACTTCATATACCATAGGCATTAAATCATTTACAAATGAAAAGTATCTGTATTTTGGTCACAGAGGTCCAGCACCGGTTGTTTGTCTTTTCTGCACTCCTATTCTAAAAACCTAAGTCACGAATAGGTACTAGGTACTGTTAGCGTGTGTTTTTTAACATTAACAATCTTTAGTAATTTCTTAAGTCTAGCCAAAATGATCTAGATTGAGATCAAGTTGTCTATTGAGTACATACGACAACTGTGACACAACCACAATGATTTTGATTTAGATAAGGTGCCACTGTCTAAAATTCTGTTTCGTATTATGAAACTTAATCCGCAAATCCAAGGTTATTCGTTGTTTCGATCTAACTAATTCTAATTAGTCGTGTTGTTTTGGTCTATAAAGATATGAACTGAATTTCATCGTCGCTATTTGTCTTCGTTCTTTTTCCGATTGTATTGATGACATATAGTTTATCTAGGATTTAGCTAATACTCACAGTAATTAGTTGTGTAAACAGGTACGACACGAGAACACAGACAGTTGCTAGGTCATTGCGCAGAATACGAAGTAGATGGCGAGACCAACTAAACTAATTTTGCCAGAATTAGAAAGAGGAAGCATATGCCCGCGAAAGATGGAAGGAGTAGAGGATGGGCCTTTGTCCAGGAGTGCAGCAAAAAAAAAAGTTAGGACGAGAGACATAAGATTCGTAAAACAGTTAGATACTATGGTAATATACTACAGAAAGCAGAGGTGGCCGAGTGGTAATGGCCACGACTTACGAGTTGTAGGTCGCGGGTTCAAACCCAGCCAGGTGCATTACTTTGTGTAATTTATTTCATCACCACTGCTCTCAAAACGTTGAAGGAAAACATTGTAAGGGAACGGGCATGTCCTAGAACCAAAAATTCGAACACATGTGGCCCGCAATGGGCTCACGTGGTGCATTACGGCACATTTTCCTTCTAGGTTGAGATTGTGTATATGTACCTTAATAGATTTTCTTTTGACGAAAAACTGTTTCTATTCGATTAGCATTATTTCTTGATGTCAAACAAAAAGTATCAATATTTATTTAATTCGGTGCTAAACACCGCGTAGGCAGGATAGCTAAGAAGTTATGTCAATGTGCCAAATAGATGGATACCGTTGTTCAATGCAATGTTGCCAATTTTATGGAATGTACGGTTGCCAGCTTCATTATTGCTATAAAAAAAAATGGCTGCTATTTGATATTTCAATGAAATCTAGTATAGTGTGTTTATTACTGTTTGCAGTTTGAAACAAGGTCAAAAGTTAGGTTAGGTTATGTTATTTGTGTCTATTGATGCAAAAGGCTAGAGTAACTATTTGATTCAAAGTCACCCAAAGAGCAATGCTTGGATTTTCCTTGCATGATCACATCAGAAATGAAGGTATGCGTAGGATAACCAAGGTTACCGACATAGCTCAAAGAATCGCCGAACTTAAGTGGCAACGGGCAGGGCACATTGAACGCAGAACAGATGGTCGATGGGGACGAACGGTTCTGGAGTGGCAAACGCGTACTGGAAGACGCAGCGTTGGAAGGCCTCCCATAAGGTGGATCAATGACCTGGTGAGGGTCGCGGGAATCCGATGGATGCGTGACGCACAGAACCGGTCGTTGTGGCGACGCTTGGGGGAGGCCCATGTCCAACAGTGGACGTATTTCGGCGGATATGATGATGATGATGATGACTACAATTGCTATAGGATGGTGCGGGTGACAGCTGTCAGATTCATACAATAGCTACCTATCCTTTTCTCTCATCTTAAAGAGGAATATTTTCGTCCTGCTCTCATCATACCCATGGTATGTGAAAAAGACATTAATAAACTAGTGCGACTCATTATCATTGATTGTATCACTGCTTACTATCAGGTTTTATTTTTTGTTCGATGGGTAAAAATCATCCAAATGACATCCCCCACCCTTGGGCGGAGCGGGAGATAGTGTCAAATTTTTACTGACTAAAAAACCCACCCCGTTCCTTGGTTGCCTTTCATACCGGGGCCGAGCCTTACTTTCAGAAGCAGATCCTTGGCCCCAGTGCTTACTATCAGGTGGGATCGCAGTCAAGCACTGTTTTATATAATTTAAAATAGTTTTATTATATCAACTTAGTAGTATTGCAATGTAATCATGATTAAACTTACGTACCTATCAGCATCATCAATTAAATGTATTATAAGTGCACGTTTTTAAAGATAACATACAAACAAATATGACGTTTGCACAATGGCTCTTTGACTCGATTAGCTGACATCAGTTAGATATAATATACAATACCAATAAATATGGCCTCGGAAAAATTCGGCAGTAGACAACATAAATTAATATATTAAAGAGTATATATGACGTCACAAAGAATAAAATTACAAAGCGTTTTGGGAACACATTCATTATGCACACAGCTAAGGAGTGGAATTCCCTGCCGGAGTCTGTGTTTCCTGATAGCTATAACCTAGGAGTCTTTAAGTCAAGAGTATATAATAGATTGCTTCTAGGCAAGCGTGTTTCATCGTCGGCCACATCATCGCTTATCATCAGGTGGTCAAACGTGAGCCTATCTATAATAATAAAAATTGTCTTCAACAGAAAAATATCCAAAATACAGATCATTGACGTGGCTCACAAAGCTGCCCAGATAAAGTGGGACTGGGCTGGACAAGTCTGCCGCAAGCCGATCGAGCGGTGGGCCAGTAAAACACAAAGTTGGTGCCTGAAATCGCACGACGGGGTCGCGGCAGACCAAGAAGGAGATGGCGGGACGACTTAGATGTCTAATGTCTTCCTTAGGAATTGGCAAGATGTGGCTTAAATCCGGTAACAATGGAAAGAATGGAGACAGTAATATTGAAGGCCAGACATAGTAAGATATGATATGATAGAGGCCATAATCTTAACATAATTCCTGATAACTAGTTCATTTAAGAGTCCTAAAATATAACCCTATTGTTTTAGTTTTCCATATGTTGCAATAGTTTCCCACTAAACGGGGGTTGTCCTTGGATGCACTAGCTAAGCGCTGTACAGGGATAATCGCCAGTTGATACCACGTTCCACTAAAAGTGTCAAAGGTCCTCTGCGAGTTGGCTTCGACTCCTCGTACGCTTTCCAAAGGTCCAAGACCCTTGGGTTTTAAGAGATAATAACCCATATAATAATAACAGAAAAGTAAGGGTTGACATGTGACATCCACCAACCCGTACTGGGTCCGCGTGGTGGATTACGGCCCATTCCCTCTCCTAGAGAGGAGGCCTGAGTCCCAGCAGTGGGAACATTAAAAAGGCTGATGATGATGATGATGAAGAGTTGTGGGAATCTGATGGATGCGAGACGCACAGGACCGTTCATTGTGGCGACACTTGGGGGGGGGCTATGTCTAACAATGGACCTCTTTCGGCTGAAATGATGATGATGATGATGAACAGAAAAGTAAACATTATAACCTCCAAAACGCACACACAGCTTTACACTTCCATCTTTCTACAACGTAAATCATAGTCGATCAGCTGTTCGTTACACACACACTCACAGCGAATGCACACACACCACTCGTGCAACTCACACACAAACTAAGTTCGCGTGTACAAAGCATTTCCTAGATTGCCGCACTATATCTTGTATCTTTTTTGCATATTGAAGCCACATTGTTCCATTCTTTGTCGAGTTCTGAGAATAGGGTGGATGAATTGACGTAGAAAGTTGGTAGAGTGTAGATCCTGGTAATATACACTCGTATAAAGTAGCCAAGATCGTAATGTTTGGTGATTTTTGGCTGCTATTTCATTCTGTGCTAGCTTTTCATCAGTAATGTCTCAGTAACAGCAGTCAGGTCATGAACCAGCAGCTTGCTGTCCGGCCGTCCGGTAACTGTCCGGCCGTCCGGTAACTGTCCGGACCAAGCCCAAGTCGTCGACGGCGTGCACTGTTCCCGCGCGCCTCAAGGAGTTGTCAGCATCAGCAGGGACCCAGACGGGTCGAAGCCTACTGGGGCCAGGGTTATCCGAAAGGGCGCTCGAGCCCCGGTATGAAGGCTAGAATGAACGGGGTGGGTCTTTTAGTCAGTAAGAGTCTGACACTATCTCCCGCTCCGCCCAAGAGCGGGGGATGTCAATGCATGATTTTTTCCCACCATAAAAAAAAAAAAAGAAGGTCATGAACCAGCAATGGATCTAAAAAGGAATGATAAATGATATTTATTTACAAATAGGTTTTGAAAACACTTTTACACGTCAATATTTTCGTCAGTTTAAACTAGATGAGGTCGGTGTTTCCTAGCTGCCTACTCTACATCTAAACACCGCAACAAACTCATGGTAAACAAATCTTTATATCTATAATTCTTCTGTACGTGTTAGTCATTTACTCCTCCTAATCGGCTTCACCGATTTGTGTAGGTGTGTTTGTCACCTATCTCCTCTTAAACGGCATGACCGAATGTAATTTCGTGTGTATATTTTAAGCTGGCTCTCTGGTTTAAAAGTACAATTAGACCAGGTAGGTGGCGCTGATATCTCCTATTTAAAAAAAATACCAGTTTTTGTGCAGGACAATGCCTGCCACGGGACTGTTCGTTATTTTCTTATTATTGATAGGCTCGATGACCACCATCTCACCTGATGGTAAGCGATGATGTGGTGGACGATGGAGCACGTTTGCTTAGAAGTACCTAACCTATTCACTCTTGGCTTAAAGACTCCTAAGCAGTTGCTATCAGGAGACACAGACTTCGGCAGGGAATTCTACTCCTCTTAAAAAATCTTATATACCTACCTACAATTATAGCTTGTGAATCTCAGAGTTCTGTCAAATCTAAAAAGCCGAATGTTAAAAATCATCGTTATAAACCAAAAGGTATACTTTGTATTAATTAAATTGTACCCCCTCTTCCAAAATACTTAATACAAATATGTTTTAGCCATTAAAAATGCAGTCCAGACGAGTCACTTTCCCAAAGATAATAAAAACGAATGCAGAGAGAGTCCTTTGCATCTACTTAATGAAATCTTAAATTCATCAACTGATACATATTTTGCACAAGAGAGTTACGTAATGTACGCTTCTACGGTCCAGACTAAGCGTTTTGCTTCGTCTTTTATATCGCGGTAATTGAAGGACTGGAACAATTTGCCTGCTGCGGTATTCCCGTCTGATAATAATTTAGGTATCTTCAAGGTTAGAGTAAATACTGTGAATAGGCTCTTAATAAACCAGTGCGCCTCACTATCAACGATTGCATCACTGCTTACCATCAGGTGGGGTCGGAGTCAAGCTATGATTTATATAAATTAAAAAAAAACGTGAGCGTCAAGGAAAGATTTTTTGTCACCAAGAAAAAAACTGGTATGTTAAAAAAAAAAACTATTTTAAGATATTAAACAGAAGACGAAAGTTTGAATTTAAATTCTTTATTTTTATGTCGTTGTAGATAAAAAAATCTAGACAATCAGCAAATAAATGATTACTGGTCATATAAAAAATAGTAATCGAACCCAAATGCAAAGTTTCTTCAAAACAATTATTTGCTAATGTGTTTTTACACTAACAAAATGCCAAAGACAAGGTGACCACAGACAACACAGCAGGTGATCAGCTAGTTCAAAAGGTTACAGCAAGTGAACCAGTGCGCCTGCGGCTATCTTACAACAGCGCCTGAGATTTGACCATTCGGTTGGTACTGACATAATTCGATTTTGATATGTTGTTTTTGTATAGGTCAAATAATAATTATGTAAATGAATGCGTCGTAAAATAGTTGTTGTTATTTATACAAATGTATTATTAAGTAAGTCTTATTTGGCTCATAAAATTGGAGCATCGTTCAGTTGTAAGCTGCTATGCGAAAGCAGTTTTTGACCTTGCAGTGTTTGCCTCTCTAAAGATATGTCCCTCAATTCTTAATTCTTACATAATCTACACTAATTTAATAAAGAGATAAAGTTTTTTTTTGTTGGTATAATAAATATAGCCTATGTCACTCAGGAACAAAGCAGCTTTCTATCGGTGAAAAAATGTTAGAAATCGAACCAGTACTTCCAGAGATTAACTCCTACAAACAAAAAAACAAACAAACTTTACCTCTTTATTATATTAATGTTATAATTAAAAAAAAATACTAACTATGTTAATACCTATGCACTAATAGTAACTCCTTACAACTTAAAAGTGATACAACATTTCTCTCGTAAAATAAATAAAATACATAAATACGAGAAATACGTTTCTAGTTTTATTGCTGCAATGATAGCAACAGACAAGTAGATCTTGATGGCTCAGGTCTTAGACCCGTGTTGACAGCTCTCTATGGCTGATTGATCTTAAGTGTATGCTTGATAACTCTTGAGATGAAGATTTTGATTAATGACACAACTGAAATAGCTGTATTTGTTTTTGTGTACACATACTAGCTTCTGCCTGTAGCTTCACTTGAGTTAAAGTAGGTTTGTAGAGAGTGTTTTGTGTAACAAATGGTTCTTCGTCTCAAGCCCTTAAGGGGTAAATTGTGAAAAGTCCACTTTTTTCATTCTCTTTTTCAAAAAAAAAGAATGAATGTTTTTTTTTTTAATTTCACAATCATAGTTCCAGTAGTTTCGCCTGCGCGTTGATATTATATCAGTCAATTTTTCTTTTTATAAAAATCTCCGTAGTTAGGTTACAAATTAATACTAGCGGCCCACCCTTAACTTTGCACGGGTGTTACTAGTCTTTGAATGCCTGACTTTTATCTACTATATTTATGTAGGTACTGTAGCTTTTTGTTTGTTTTCGCGGGGAAACCTTCAAAAAGCGCCTAGAAATTTGGGGAAAATATCAGTGAGCGTGAAAACCACCCCAGTGATCACCATCACCACATGGAAGAGGGACCCATGACCTCTTGAAAGACCACCCCAGACGGACCAACCCCTTTTGAAGAACGCCTGTTAGGGCACATCCCTGAGAAAACTGAAAAGCTATCCCTTGAGTCTCGCTGTGTCTAATGTGTATAACCTACATCTCAATTTCAATCTTGTTTTTCACTTATTTAAGGAAACAGAACCATAGATAAGACCCGAAGGTTGACTGGTAGAGAATGCCATGTTATCCACCCAATGTACCACTAGTGTACATAAAGTTTAAATAGAATGACAACAAATATCTTTCCTTTTCTTTTATTTTCACATGATGTCTGGCAGTTTTGAGTATTTGATGTGGCCTACCCAAATGTCCTTTCTTTGGCATTGTTCGTCAAGTCGTTGAGCTCCTTAGTAGTCCTGAGTTGAGCTACACGCATACTGACAAATGCTTGCACTGACTGGACGCAGGTCCACTTAGAACTGTGTGGTTCTTTCTTCAAAAGACCATCTCAGGCTCAATCTGCACGGTTCTCATATGATTTGACCATTACATGTTTTGCTGTATGGACTTTAAAAGAGACTTTGACCCCTGAGTTTGTTTAGGTGTTTCTTCTCAGGGTAGTCAGTTAGGAAACACCGGCCTCATCTAGCAATAAATGACAAAAAAAAAAAATTGACGTGTAAAAGTGTTTTTATAAAACCTACTTGCAAAATAAAGATCATTTATCATTTATAATATTTGTGGAAAGTCCTGGACATTTTATAATCATCTTTCAAATCAATTTAACGTCAGTTGATTTAAATTCTTAATATGCTTGACAGTGGTCAATCGCTACATAAGCATAAATATTTAATCATAGTCAGAATTCAAGGCTTTTAAAGAAAAGAAAGACTACACTTTATTTTAATAACAAAAATAAAGTTTTTATTTATGTTTTTAATCTTTTAACCTTTTGCGTAACATGATAGATTTTAGACTTAAAATTTCACTTCAAACTTTATTTAAATATGTACATTATCTGTCTCAAAATAGAGCGCTTATTACATTGAAAGAGATCTATGAGCGATTCTGCAACTTTTTCCCATTTCCCGGTGACTCAAAATTTGATTGAATATTACATTATGAATTTTGCGGTTCCCTTGACAATTTTATCGGAACGTAATCTATATAAAATCGATATTAAAACGATAATATAATTCGTTTCGCGTCAATATTTTCACCATAACTGTTGTCGGTCGTGATCTATCAGCTACTTGGTTGTACGATAGATATCGTATTCACTGGAAGCGATAGTGATTTTATCTTTTAAGATTTTTTATGTCATGCATGCGTGATTTTATAATGTGTTAGTCATACTTTTATTGATAAAGTACACCGGTACATGGTAGACATCCCACCCATACGCACAAACCGTTTTGGGAACACATTTATTGTGCGTACAACCAAGGGTTGGAATTCCCTGCCGGAGTCTGTTTCTTGATAGCTAAAACTTAGGGGTCTTTAAGTCAAGAGTGAATAGGTTACTTCTAGGCAAGCGTGCTCCATCTTCGACCACATCATTGCTTACCATCAGGTGAGATGGTGGTCAAACGAGAGCCTATCAATAATATAAAAAAGGGCTATCATTACGAAATCTTGACAAACTAAAATATTACAACGCTTTCAATTCAAATTATGTACCTAATATAAAAAAAAAAATAATAATAAATTTCCACTTTTTAATACCCTATTTCCAAAATTAGTAAGATGACTCTGAAGTTACAAACTTAAGTTTTACTGCCAAACAAATCCCACACAAACTTCCATTAAAATCATAAAATAAATGGGAGAAATCACTACGTGACAAGATCACTTCCATCGTCCCTGTCTCTGCGCTACACTACTTCCTTGCTGCGCAAACGCAACACGCACACTTAAACAGAGCACGTGTTGAGACACGTACACCAATACAAAGCACGTGTCGAGTCGCGGTACACACACGGCCTGCGCATGTGTGCGACTACGTTCACTTTCGATCATTGACTGCAAGTGTGCAGGCTAATCGCGTTTACTAATAATACACTATACTACTATGATCTTATTTTATTATGGTATTATGTTGTGTTTTATCGTAAAAATGTTAACTTTCCTTCCGTTTCATTGGTTTATGTTATGGCTTTGTTATGTTATTAACAAAGTATAATTGTATTCTGGTGAACCGGATGTCTTGTTGGTCTATTGATTTTCTTTAAAAGACCTTGTAAAATTACCTTGTGACATACATAATATATAAATATCGATATTTAGGACATTCGATACTCTGTACTTCGATATTTAGGACATTCGAAACTCCTCATTTAAGATAAAATGCCGCTCAATATAAATAAATCATTTGCCAAAATTGAAAAAAAAAATGCAGGACGTAACGTTGACACTCAAAGGGTCGCTCAAATATTATGAAGCTTCTCATTTTGTATTTTAAGTAACTCAAATTATTGTAAGCCGTAGTTCAGTTGATTTCTCGTCACTCGCAGTCAGTCGCTCACATACTAATTCTATAACCTAAATTAATTATTTTTTCATTTAAAACTATAATTTACAGTCACTCGTTTAAAAAAACAATGCTAATACACAATCACGTTAAAGACCTGTCGTGAAAGTCTGTTGGAACATAAACAGAGGTCATTATATCATTATTACATTACTGTTTAACACATAAACGTACGCCTATGTTTTATTTTTATAAAACACATTACTTATGGTGTTTTTTTCTCTTTTCACAGGTAAGTGACCGGAGAGACGGGTATCTCAAGTTATCAAGAATCAGTTGTTCGTAAGAAAACGGTAGGCCGAGTTACGATCTGTCCGAAGGTTTAACTTAGCAAGAAGCTTGTTAAACCTAGTTTGAAAGGTTAACTTGTGTATTAGTAACTGTCTTAACTGACCGGTAGCTTCTTATGTTTAGAAATTGATAAAATTAAAACATCAAACATTTAATATCCCACGCATAAAACTTTTTGGGAACACATTCATTGTGCATACAGTTAGGGGTAGAATTCCGGAGTCTGTGTTACATGATAGCTACAACCTATGGATTTTTAAGTCAAGTGTGTATAGATTACTAGCTTTTGTGTTTTTTATTTACATAAAATATAGTCTCAGGAATAGAGCAGCTTTCTATCGGTGAAAAAAAATCTACAATCGGTCTAGTACTTTCGGAGATGGCGTAATCTCCAAAAGTACTGATCCGATTGCTGATTTTTTTTTTACTACCAACAAAAAAGCAACCTTTACCTCTTTATAATATTAGTGTAGATTATTTATGCTTGCCTAAAAGTAACCTATTCACTCTTGACAGGAGTGTAAGTCAAGAGTGAATAGTTTACTTCTATTTAGGACTATAGCTATCAGGAAATACAGACCCCTACCGGGATTTTTTCAATCCATTCTTCTTTCTTACGTACCCTTGACCAGACGACTACCTGATAAGCTTAGCCTTCATACCACGCTCTGGCAGCCTTGTGCCCAGGAGTGGGCGGGATGTATACATACATAATCATCTTTATCTCAGCTTTGTAACCGTGAGCCAACTTGTGAGATGATTCTACTTGATTTATGAACGGCATGTTGAACTTTTGTAAGAAGATGAAGTAACTTTTTTAATGGACGTTGGTCGATGGGTCATATTGTTGTTTATGTATTGTTTATTGTGTAGTGATAAAGTGAGAAATGAGTATATTAGGGGAAGTTTGAAAGTGGCGCCAGTGACTGAAAGGTTGAAAGGAAATTGTTTGTCTTGGTATGGTCATGTAAAGAGGAGAGATGAAAAGCATGTTGCTGAAAGAGTTATGAATTTACATGTGGATGGATGGAATGGGAGAGGGAGGCTTAAGAAAAGATGGATGGATTGTGTGAGAAGTGATATGAAAGAAAAGGGAGTTAGTGATAGCGTGACGAGTGACAGGACAGAATGGAAGAAAAAAACGTGTTGCGCCGACCCCAAATAAAAAGGGGCAAGGGCAGGAAGAAGAAGATGTATTGTGTATTGTACATTTATTTGTATAGTTTTAAGTATCACTAGCTGACCCGGCTAACTTCGTATCGCCTATCAGAAAATGAATGTAGTATATCTTTGGATATAGTCGACTGATTACGATGAAACGAATTCTTTTATGATGTAGGCAAGCACTAAGAGTGGATTTTTCAAAATTCATTTCTTAAAGGGAGGAAGAGGTCCAAAGTTTGTATGGACAAACCTACTTTTACTTGGACGAAGTCGAGGGCAAAAGCTAGTGTGTGATAAAATGGTCACCCATCCATAAACAGACCTCGGGAAGTGTTGCTTGGAAATCGGCCCGTGCTTTTATAATTACTTTAGCCACGAACCCCTCATTAGGCTTTTTTTATGGTCGGAAAAATCATCCAATGACAACCATAGCTCTTGGGCGGAGCGGGAGATAGTATCAAACTCTTATTATTTATTATATTCTTTATTGTACACCACATCAACAAAAAAAAAAAACCAACCAAACAACCAATGTTTACTACCGAGATGGTAATGTTGAACTATTTGAACTTTGAACTATTTGAGAACACTAATAAGGTTGAAAATAAAACCACTATTGTGTCCTGATCTAAGTAGAACTGTAGAACCTTTATTTGAGTTACATGTGAAATGCTTATACAAACGCCGGTAACCAACCGGGGTAACCAAACGATATCGACTTATAAATCGACGTTAACGCCATCTATCGAGCACGTCGGTACTAAAATAACAAAAATCAATATTTTATCTTACTGACTAAAAGCCCACCCCGTTCCTTCGTTGCCTTCGTACCGGGGCTTGAGCTATCTTTCGAATTAACCCTGGCCCCAGTAGACCCCTCATTAGGCTCTGGTTATAAATAGCATTTTTTTACTTTCCAGGTCAAGGCACATCGACATTCCTGCCAGATAAAAAGTCATAACTGACATATAAATATGAATATTTATCTAGAGTAGATAACACAATAATTGCAAGCTTAGTTAATTACCCTGTACCCACTTGGTATTTTTAAATGATTTTAAGAATTTAGTTCTGTAATGCTTATTACTTGTTATTGTCATAATAACTTATGTTTTATGACTGTTACCTTGATTTAAATATATGTATTATGTTATGTATTTAGAACAGATAAATAATCTAGTTTTTATTTTAATTTATACATGTTTGGTATTTGTAACACATGTCTATTCTATGTTGACAAGGAAATCGATTTGTTAAAAATAATATAATTTACACTCATATCATAAAGCGGATTTTTTTTTTGTTTGTGTGACGTAATCTCTGAAAGTTTAATTGTTAAAATTTTTTGACCGATAGATAGCTGTTGTTTAATCCTGAGTGACAAAGGCTATAATTTATGCAAGCGAACCCGCAGGCATAAGTTAATTTATTTAAATATTACAAACACCAGAATTGCTTTACAAACACAAATATTCTTAACTCAACGTCTTCATAACAACACACGAATCTGATGGCATTTCCTTCATAACATTCACGGGGATTGCAACTTAAATATGAAACAAACTCCAATGCAATCAAAATGAAACCTTAAAACTGTGTGTACAAAATTGCTTTTTGATGAACAGTCTCGAAATAGATATTTATTAGTAAATAAAGTCATACAATAGTGTTACTATGAGGTACATTGTTACGAAATGGAGAACAATAGTTGCTTGCGTGTGTACAATCTGAAGTAGGTGGGTATATGATCTCGGTAGGAGTACGTAGGAATGTATCGCGGCCGATGTAGACAAGTGAACCACATGAGTAGATTAATTTGCGAGAACTAACTAGTAAGTAATACCTTTACTAGGCACCATCAAAGACACTTCCGCCTGACCACCGCTAAGTTCATTTTGGCTTGCACTCGAAACGAAAGCTTCAAAGGGTTTGGGTTTGGCGTCGCGCCGCAGGATTCAAGCGAAAATTTATTTAAGTGATCAGGCAGAAATGACCGCGATGGTACTTTAGGGTGTCTCAATGTTTTTAAATTTTCGATTATTGATTTTGCTTGAATTCTTGATACCACTCATGTATCATGTATATTCTTATACCAAAAATCACCATAATCGGTTAATATTTAGGGGTTGCACAACGCCAATAAGTACGTCATCAGTGAAGATTAAAATCTAAATTTTAAAATTAAATTTGAAACACGTTTTAAGTATTTTTATATAAAAAATCTATGTACAAAATTTCATAACTGTATCATGAAAAATCACGAAGTTATAAGCTTGTTGTGTCAGCAAAAATACATAGTCACCGGGTCATCCAGGTGACTGAGGGGTGGTTTTGCACTTGCACCCAGCTCTTTGCTGGCGCCTAATACCCGTTATGTCCTGCCATGACCTGTGTTATATTTAGTGCCAGTGATGTCCAACTTGAAACCTTTTTAAACATTTTTGGGAATAAATATAACATGGTATAAAAACTATTGGGATCTATTCAGAAATTGATTCGGAACAAACCATATTCAGTTTTCACATAAACTAAAAATAATGTTATAGAAAAATTGCCACACACGTTTCCAAATTGTTAATTAAAATATAACAAGCACCTTTGGCATTATAGAATGATGGCTTCCCATTCCAATATTCTGTACATCATCACTCACTCCGCAGACACGCCTGCCTAACCAAGATTTAATTATTATTGTTACGAAACTTCCTTAAGTTCATGTCACAATTTCCTGAATTATACACACATCTTCCTTTCCAAATCCGGAAGAAATAATATCGGAAAGGAGATTTCCTATTATTTTTCCGGAGTAGACTGTGTAATAGTTTTATAATGTCTAGTAGTTTTATAGTGTAACTTAAACATGGATATTATAAATTAGTGACCCGTCCCTGTCTTGTGTGTGTTATTAGTAGTCTTAGAAAACCGAGAGGGGGAGTATCAGACTTTTACAGACTACAACCCACTATCATTATGAATGAAAATGCCCAATTACTTTATTTTTGATATTATTCATTTCTTTTTTCTAGGGATTTTTTTTTTCTGGAAATAATTTTTTTTGAAGCCCAGTTTACACATATCCAATCATTGTAATCGGGGTTACCTCAACCTCGCTTGGAGGGTTAGAGACCACATTGATGTAACGTATTTAATGTTTCGGAAATTAAACAAATTATTAATATTTATAAATTATTCTTGGTTTGCGTTTCAGGAACGCAGTAACTCTTTCGACAAATCCCGCAGCCCTAAAACAAAAACAAAAAAGAAACTTCAGTGTGTCTGTGAGGGTTGTATAATGTATTTATGATTTTAATTAGTATAATTCCGTTCGTAAATACGTGTATAAGACGTGTTTATTTGAGACTGACTTACAAAATATAAAAAATATAAGAATGTTTGAATATCATTGGTTAAACCGGCGCTTTCTTCACCTTAATCTCCAAACTGGAACATACTAAGCTATCGCTTTCAACACCTACCAGCAACAAATTATAAAACCCGTCAATTTCCTCAAAAAAACATGCAACAAAATCACAGAACGTTGACAGATATCATCTGACAGTTGCAACAAAATGCCGGTGTCACAACACTATTTCCTTCGCGGTGGTGACTTCCTAATGTCCCAACACTAGTGAGCAAGTAGGTGACGGACGTATGTAATTGAATGGTTAATATAATGAGTTTGTCTTTGTGTATGTACTTGGTTGATATGAATGGTATGGAATTAGGCTCTTTAATATATATTTTTGGAGGTACACACACAATGAAACACGTCGTGGATTTCGGAATGTCTTCTATTGGCAGTAAACAGTAATAACTTACACGAGGGCCAAAATTACAACAAGAGCTCACATCGTCTCGAGTAGCGGTAACAGTCTATATCTTTCAACATGGCGGCAGACTCTAGTCTGGCGCCGGAAACGTTTGGTGTTGTCACACAAAAATATAGTAGGCGGTGTTGCGACGTAATACGCCACAACCACCCCCCTACGGAGAAAATAACAAAAAGTTATTTACAAATAAAAATATACATACACTTGATGACACAAGATAGGCAACAAAAAGTTAAAGAAAAAAATAAAACTTAAGCTAAAGATCTAACCTATCCTTAAATCTAACCGTGCGACCTGACCGGGTGGTAACTGGTTGTTGTGCAACAGGGGGCACAGTCGGCTGTGCAGACGCGGAAGGCGCAGGTGGCGCGGGCGCAGGCGCGGAAGGCGCTTGCACGTCAGGCGCGGGCGCTACGATCTGTTGCGGAGCGGTTGCCCGGGAAAGGTCGCTCTCTAAGTCAGGTGCGATGTATGCAGGCTTCACGCGGTCGATACTGACCGTCACGCGTTTACCTGCAATGTCAATGTCGAGTAACTTGTCAGTCCGTGACATTACCTTGTAGGGTCCTGTGTAGGGCGGCTGCAGCGCACGGCGAACAGTATCGTCTCTCAAGAGAACATGAGAGGCATTCTGAAGGTCCTTGAAAATAAACGACGTCGGCCGCATGTGTCGTGAGGCCTGAATTGGACGCAAATTAGCCATTTTCGTGCGCAGAACCGTCACAAAATCGTTGACGTTGTCAATGTTATGGGACGTGCTGGCTATCAGGAATTCTCCCGGTAGGCGAAGCGGCTCCCCGTAAACAAGTTCGGCAGCCGAACACTCGAGATCCTCTTTCAAGGCAGATCGAATGCCGAGAAGCACGATCGGTAAGGCTCGGTGCCAGGTGTCGCTGTGGCACATGAGAGCAGCTTTCAATTGTCGATGAAAGCGCTCGATCATGCCGTTAGCTTGAGGGTGGTAGCTGGTGGTTCGCCTTCGCTCAGTCGCGCCAACATTCATGAGCCGTTTGAAAAGGTCCGACTCGAATTGACGGCCTTGGTCAGTTGTGACTGTGGTAGGAACGCCGAAGCGAGCAATCCAACCTTCGACGAAACGATCAGCTACCTCCTCGGCGGTTATCGAAGTCATCGGCCAAGCCTCAGGCCATCGAGAGAAACGGTCAATCGCCGTTAGGCAATATGAGTAGCCTCTCGATGTTGGCAAGGGGCCGATTATATCTAAGTGGACGTGGCGAAACCTGGAAGATGGAGCGGCAAAAGTTCCAAGTGGCGCGGACACGTGGCGCGTCACCTTAGCTCGCTGGCAATGGAGACATTCTCTTGCCCAGGTGCGGCAGTCGCGTGCAACGCCAGGCCACACGTAACGTTGTGCCACGAGGCGCGCGCTGGCGCGAGCACCGGGATGGCTGAGCGCGTGCAGGCGCTCGAAGGCGGCGCGGCGCAGAGGTGCTGGCAAGTAGGGGCGCGGCTTGCCTGTTGAGACGTCACACTGGACGGTGGTGTCCGTGCCTGGAATTAAAGTACGTTGCATATTGAGAGACGAGTCAAATAAGGTTTTTAATTCATCGTCAGTGTCTTGTGCTCGAGCCAACGCGGTATAATCGCACTCGAGCGAGACGGCTTCGATGCGCGACATCGTGTCGGCAACGACGTTATCGCCTCCTTTTACATGTCGTATGTCGGTAGTAAATTGGGAGATAAAGGTGAGCTGATTAAGTTGGCTGGGTGGCAGCTTTTCTCTACGTTGCTTGAAAGCATACAAAAGAGGTTTATGATCCGTATATATTGTGGCGTGTTGCGCCTCTAATATATACCTGAAATGCTGCACTGCCGAATATACTGCCAACAGTTCCCTATAATACGCTGGCCACACTGACTGAGTTGCCGTAAGCTTCTTGCTAAAGAAAGCAAGTGGTTGCCAGCCCTGTTCAGTCTGCTGTTGTAAGCACGCGCCCACCTGTGTGCCAGAAGCATCTGTGTACAATGCCAATGGGGCGTTAGGTACAGGATGTGCTAACCTGGTGACCTGAGAGAGGCTGTCCTTGCATGCAGTGAAGGCGTGCTCCAGTTCAGGAGTCCAGGGCATGGGTTTGGCTCCCTTAAGCTTCGTAGCTGTAAGGAAGTCAATGAGCGGGGCTTGAGTCTCGGCAGCATTGGGCAGAAACTGTCGATAGTAATTTATCATGCCCAAGAACCTGCGGAGACCTTGGGCTGTTTTGGGAAGGGGGAAATCTTTCAAGGCTTGAACTTTTTCTTCCGGGGGACTTATGCCTTTACTAGAGACTTTATAACCAAGGAAAATAACCTCAGATGTGCCTAGCACACACTTAGTTGGATTAACTACTACACCGTAGTTAGCCAATCGTTCAAAGAGCGTGCGCAAGTGGTTACAATGCTCCGTGGCGTCCCTGCTAAATATTAAAATGTCATCGACATATGGGAAACAAAAATCCAACCCTCGGACAATTTCATCAATGAAACGCTGAAATGTTTGTCCAGCATTTCTGAGCCCGAACGTCATATAAGGGAATTCATACAAACCAAATGGTGTTGTAATGGCAGTTTTGCAGACGTCAGCTGGCTCTACTGGAATTTGTTGATAAGCCTTAACTAAATCAATAGTACTAAAGATGGTAGAACCAGCGAGAGCATGACCAAAATCCCCTATATGGCGCACGGGATACCTATCCGGTACAGTACGAGCATTCAGCGCTCTATAGTCACCGCAAGGGCGCCATGAAGAGTCTTTCTTCGGGGCTAGGTGCAGTGGCGATGACCACGGGCTCTTGGAAGGGCGTGCGGTGCCTGCTTGCACCATATCTGCAAACTCCTTCTGCGCTGCCCGCAGTTTGTCCGGCGCGAGGCGTCGCGGCTTAGACACCACGGGTGGGCCGTCGGTCGTCTTGATGTAGTGCACCGTGTTGTGCTTCACCTCGCGATGGATGCCAGGGGGTCTCGTAATAGCTGGAAATTCAGATAAAATTTTATGAAAATCTGAATCTTCGATTTTAACGGTTTTTACACTGACCTGGTTAAATTTAGCTATGGAGGCTGGAGCAGTAAGACCAGTAACTCCGCAGCGTATTATTTTGTTTCTGCAGTCGGGAAGCAAGTTGTAGAAGGCCATGAAGTCAGCACCAATGATGGCGGTATCAACATCGGCAACTACAAAGTTCCACTTAAAAGAGCGGCGGAGACCAAAGTTAAGTGTCAAAGTGTGACAGCCATAAGTTTTTATGGTACTGCCATTTGCTGCGCATAAATTGTAGTTTACATCTGTTAATTTGTTCCCTAACAATTTTTTAGGAAAACAACAAATGTCGGATCCAGTGTCTAGCAAAAATCTGAATTTGGTGTCTTTGTCCACAACAAATAAGCGGCTGCTATTGAAGCAATCAGTCGCCGCTGCTACTGACTGTTCTGTTGGTTTCCCGACCACGAGCACGGTTTAGTACATTTAGTTGCTTTTGCACCGAATTTATGGTGGTACCAACACAGAGGCTGTCGTGCCGCCTGGGACGCAGATCTAGATCTAGGGTGATGGGACCTAGGTCCAGAGCGTCGCCTAGAGCTAGACTCCCTTGTAGTTAAAGCGGCCACCTGACGTGTAAGTTCTTGAACTTGTACCATTATGGCAGCAAGGTCAGGAGCACTAGCTGTACTGGGAGAAATGGCATTGACGGAGACGGGATTGACCTCTAATATTTTGTCAGCCAGTTCGGCAACTTTGTCCAGGGTGAGATCACCTTGGGCAGTCAAAATTGCCTGAACATGTTTTGGTAGACGTTGTAGCCACAGTTCTCTAATTATAGTGTTATCTTTGAACGACTTACCAGCCAGAGACTTCAGATGACGGAGAAACTGAGTAGGTTTCCGGTCACCGAGCTCCTCACCTGATAGTAGTTGTCTGACTTTTTGTGACTCGGAAGTGGAGAAACGCTTGATAACTTCCTCCTTTATCCACTCATACCGGCCACCTTTAGGAGGAGGGTTAGTGACCAGGTCTTCAACGTCATGAGATATCCTAGAATCAAATTGTGAAATGACATAATTGTATTTTGTTTCATCCACCGATATATTACATAAAACAAACTGTGATTCCAAGTGAGCAAACCATCCAGCGGGATGCTCATGCCAAAAAGGAGGCAGTTTAGGACGGACCGCATATGCTGCTGGATTCTGCACACTTTGGGCATTTAATTGTGCCCGCAGGTCTGCATTTTGTTGCATCAGTCGTTCATTATTTGCCAAAATTTGGTTGAGTCGCTCCTCAATTTGTTGGCTCTCCATGTTGAATGTGTATATAAATATATTATAAAACGAGGTATACGTTTGTTGCAGTTACCACTCAGTCAGGTTGCTTAAAACTAAAACAAGCAACTTAAAACTGAACACAAGGTATGCACAGAATAAGCAAGATAATTATGCACGTGCTGCAGATAACAAGTATATAAAAAAAATAATCCACAAAACAAATGGGTGCAAATAGCTTAATTTAAAAATACAATACCTTGTACCATTAGCGACTTAAAATGAGCTTCAGACAGAGCTAACTTCTAAGCAAACACGCACACGATAAACCAAACACCAAAAATATGTAAACCGAAAAAACAAAAATGTGTAAAAATAAAGATATAAAGAGATAGATTTGATAAAGTTTTGTTATCAACGTTTGAAACCACCGAGCACACCACAAGTTAGTTCTTTAGTAAATGTTTAGTAGGATCAGTACGTTAAGATGCACATGCAGGCATGCAGTCGTATTTCAATTTTCAATTTCCAGTCTTCAAAATCCCGCGTTGCGATGACAGATGACAGTGACGTATCGGGTTGACGGCAGTTCAATCATTCACTCGATTCGATCACTAACCGAAAGTTCCGCTACTCCCCGATAGGTAGCGTATGGCGTCACTAGTCGCAGGTCTTCACGAAATTCCGTTTCCGGGTCGATGGCCTCGGAGCATTCCAAACTCGCGAAAACGCGAAAATGATGCGTAGGATGACGAAAACTGCTTGAAAAATGATGCACTAGTTAACACAAACTTTCTGCGAACCGTTGGTACGCCTTCCAATCCTCGGAAAGGCGCGCGTAGCGTGCTGGTGTGAGCCGGTAGGTAGGTAGGTATCTACTCGGCAACTTCTCGTTCGGCGATTTCCCGGCGGTTAGTGATAAAACCAGCCTGGGAACGTTGCGGAGCGTTGTCACATTAAGCAGGCTGAAGATCTCAGCGAGGTTTACTGCTGAAGTCCGGTTCCACGTTCCTGCTGTAGGTACCTTGCTGTGTAGTTGCGTCTCGTATCACGTCGGGGTCACCAATTTGGAGGTACACACACAATGAAACACGTCGTGGATTTCGGAATGTCTTCTATTGGCAGTAAACAGTAATAACTTACACGAGGGCCAAAATTACAACAAGAGCTCACATCGTCTCGAGTAGCGGTAACAGTCTATATCTTTCAACATGGCGGCAGACTCTAGTCTGGCGCCGGAAACGTTTGGTGTTGTCACACAAAAATATAGTAGGCGGTGTTGCGACGTAATACGCCACATATTTTTTAACTTTGGATAATTTTTGGAGGTTACAAAATTTGTAAAACAAAGTGGAGAGTTTATGCCAAGATTTTTCGAGTGAAGTTCTGTGGGTGTTTCAATTGTTAACTATATGTGTTATCTTTAGAGAAAGATTGACTAAGAAAGTTATTTAGTGTACCTACGGGGTTTGTTATCAGGTTATTTAAATAAAACGACCAAAACGGGTACCACACCCTTTGTACTTTTGCCTTGACAGCACACACATATTACAAATATCATCAAATAATAACAGTAGGAACAAATAAATTATAAACTAGCACTTACTGAGATGTTGCTTGCTCCGAAAACTGATTCTTAAAGAGGGACATGACAGCGTGGCGTGCCCTTTTATAATCTCTTGTAACTGTCAAAAGCGCCGCGCTGTCAAGCCGCAGTTCGTTCCAGTTGTCAGTGCAAAAAATACATTTAATGTTGCTAATACAGAAAATATCATGGTGTAAGAACATTATCATAAGAATCGCTAACACAATTATTCTCAAGTTCATTTCTACTGGATATTGTGATGTAAAATTGGTGTAGTTCTGTATATCTGGTGTACACAGCTGAACCATTTGTGGAATCATTGCAACAGGCGCGAGCTCGATAAAATAGAGCTGAGAATTTTGGTCTAGTCGCATTGAGTACTTTCGCATGTTACTAAAAAATTCTGAGTATCATACGTGTTGCGCCGACCCCAAATATTAAGGGCAGGAAGTAAAAGATCATTGAGCACTTTAGCGAATCTTGCTGAGAAGGCTGTCTCGCTCGATACATTTGCTGCCAAATACTGCAAAAACATTAGAATGTGTTACATCCGCGTTCTAATGAAAAACAATGTAAAAAAACGGAGTACTTTCTAAACTTGATACTGGCTAAATGCACAAACTGCGCGAAGCCAAAAGAAAAAAAAATGCCTAAAGCTTTTTTTTTCTTTTTTATTAGAGGAAATCCTGGCGCCAGGGCTTTTGGGAAAAGACGTGCGTGTGTGTACCATCACAGTGATCACCTGTAAGGGCTCTCAAATGTAATCTACGAATTAACTACCTATTATATTTTGTTTTATTTTGTAACATTTAAAACCTTCTTACTAGACACCTTCATCCTTCTGCCCTTGTCTTATGTTAATCCTTTTTAAAGCTGCCAATCTTCCTTCATAGTAAGCTTATAGAAAGCATCCAATAACTACTCCCACTCTAGGATGGAGCAAGAGGGCTTGTCAGGTCTTTACTGACTAAAATCACACCTATATTTTTCCTCTGCCTTGCAGTCCAGGACCATTCGGATGTCAAACCATGGCCCCAGCAGGCTTTGGTCCTGCTGGACCACTACGGTTTTGCTGACATCTCTTTGGGGCGCACATGGAACACTACGCTCGACTCGGGCTCGATTTGGTGCGCTGAGTGCGAGTTGTTTTTACGTTAATGCAATCGAAACGTTTGCCGCGTTTGGCTCTCTGATTGGTTAAGAGCTTGGAGCGGGCCAATCGGAGCGCCGGACGTCACAAACGTGTCGATTGCGTTAACGTAAAATAAACTCACACTAGGCACTCGGATGGTTACTGGAAGGCCAGATGGTTGGCTATCCCGTCCGCAAACTCACAAACTTTGACATGGCTACGATTCATTTCATAATATTCCATTAGTTATACAGATCCAATTTCAATAGCAAAACATTTAAGTAGGATTTCCTATATATATGATTGGATAACTGAGTGTAATAGCACCCTTACTGCTGGTAATAAATTAAGTTCAAGCATTAACATAACGCGGTTACGCAGCGCTTACGTCGCCGTGGGAAACCAGTTGTTTGAGTAACTTTTTGGTACGCTGAGGTGTATCAATTTTGATATATCTTCTCGATAAAGTCCGCAGTGACGTAGCTAAGTCAAATGACTTTTCTTGCTCTAGATGGAGCGGGAGGAAGTGTCATACATTTACTGACTAAAACTATTTGTCAATCTATCTTATTTAGATTTTGAGCAGGTCACTCCCTCTGGTAAGAATCCAGGATATCTCTACATCTTCACCTTAGCCCGTCGCGATGTATTTTGTGTACGATTAAGTCAATAGGCTAGTTGCCGTAAAAAAATAATTAGTCCGTCTTTTAGATTATTCAAAAATAAGGGATACGTATTTTTTTATTTGTAAATTAAACCAAAAATGACTAAGATATAGCCCATTAAAGTTAATTTTTCTCATTTAAGTGTAACGTCACGCCGCGCTGTATTTTTTCGCACGAGGTGACGTCACACGGAACCTTTGTTATTTTATGTTTAATCGAAAAAAGAAAAAATACGTGTCCAATATTTTTTTGTAATCTAAAATACGGACTAAATAAAATGTACGCGAGTAAATATTTTGACCCTGGAAACTACCCTATTCTATTTAACTATCATGTGCTAGAGAAAAACAACGAATTATTCTTGTATTATTACCGTATCTGGTCTAGTACCTTTCGTAACGGTTATGTGAAGAACTTCAGAAGGTGTAGAACCTATTTGACGAAACATTTACTCTAACTTCCTAGTATTTACAAAGACCTTTCTTCCTTACTTCTACATAAACTTTACACGTGTATAAAGACAACTCATATATCACAGATCTAATACAATTCAAACACGTTACGCTTCAGTGCGCGACGGTCCTTAATCTCGGCAATTCAGAGCGGAACCTCTGTGGCAATATCTTCTCTAAATAGTTAAGTGACATTGATCGCTACCGACCCGCTGCTTATGTTGTTACATTTATAAACATAGACTTATATTCAAGGAAACTATTTGTCAAAATACTGAAAAGTTAAGACAAATTTTCACTGCAGCGCTACATTGCATGCCAATTGCAGGCCGCCAATTGTGTGTTTTAAATATAAGGCTCAAATGTTTAATTTAGTATCTTGGTGTCCAATAAAGTATATATAAATAAATACATTGGCATTATGTTGTTTAACAAAACTTTTAAAACACAGTGCTAAGATAGCTTTTAGAGGACACACGCACAAAACGTTTTCACGGAACACATTCATTGTGCGTGCAGCTAGGGAGTGGAATTCCTTGCCAGAGTCTGTGTTTCCTGATAGCTACAACCCGGGAATCTTTAAATTGAGAGTGAATAGGTTTCTTCTAGGTAAGCGCGTTCCATCGTCGACCGCATCGTCGCTTTCCATCAGGTGAGATAGCGGTCAAGCGCGAACCTATAAACAATAAAAAAAAAGAGGATACTTCTGAGTCGATTAAAGTCAGTGTTCGGAACGCCTAATCTAGTGCGTAGTACGTTACATCGATGTTTATAAACTGTCTTATTACTTTTTAAATTCCTACATGGTGAATATAGACCCTTTTTTTTTTTTTTTGAAGAAGAATTAACATTTCATACACATTTTTTATGTTTATCTAGGACATTAGTGACACCCCGTGTCTGGGAAAGCACGGCAAACTGTTAGTCCAGGTTGTAATTCATAGATCTTTGTCAGTAATTCTATTTGATGACTTTCCACTCTCAAAAAAAGCTTTATTTTTAGACTAAGGCATAATTATTTTATCTCTTCTTTGTATTGTATACAGCAGACTAGATATCTGCTGTATACAATACAAAGAAGAGATGCGTTATCAAGCTTTGGATTTTAAAAATAATCAACATGCATATAATAATATAACATATAACTCAAATAATGGACACTCAAACTACAATTAGAAAATTAAGATACAATCATAATTTAAGCACTGAAATACTTAAATGCTTAGGTAGTCTTTTTTAAAGAAATTTGTCATCCCAATTGTAGGCAATTAATATGGGAACCGACCAACTACATTAGTAACGCATCGGTATTGATATACGTACGTACCTATGTGGTGTGGTTTATTATGTTAAACATTATTTTATGAATGTTTATTATTCCAGTTGTAAAATAGACTTTACAACTGGAAATTATTTATGAAGTAGGTGTGTTCCCATTCGTAAAAAATCCTGTAACCGTCTCTAAATTCTGACCTACTTACTAAGATCGAGAACGAGATAGTCTTACATCTTATCTAATCTCTGATCTAGAAAAAAGAATACAACATTAACTAAGGAGGTCAAAGTTACGAAGCTTTTGTAGACGAAGCCTGCGTGGGCGCAGTAAGATGCCTCGACCTTGCTTGAGTTCATAATACACCCCGAGTGTCGCGTTGGTGTCACTTTCGTACTACCCACGTTTTTCTTCAATATATGGGGGTCGGGTTCCAGTCTAATTCAAGTATTTTACATGAAGTGACTAGCTACTGAACTTCCTCGTCCTCCTTGCGTCGTACTCCTCAATGCTCAGGGTCGTGACCTTCCTGCTTCATCACATTCATTCAAAAGAAAAAAAAATTGGTTTCTGTCTCTTGGGGTAAGTATGAAGGGTGGTAAGCGGTGCGGACCTGGTCACTCACTGATCTTCTCAACCCAGTAAATGGGTAACACGGTATCTCTTTGCAAGACTGATTTCTGTTTTCTGCCTTCTGATTAGATCTGTTAAGAGTGTCAAAGATCTAAATGACAGCGAGTACTAACAGCTTAATATAATTTCCGAGGTACGGAGAAATCTCAGCAGTTAAGATGATCAGTCATCTACAGACTGACCTCAGTAAGCCTGAAGACATTTTAGCAACCCTGGAGATCGACCGGTAAAGGCAGCTGTTATCCTTTTAGTCACGAGCTCCTTGTGTCCTAAATTAACTCCTCGAGCTTCTCTACCTCCTTATCTCAAAAAGTCTAATGTCCTTACCATATGCTCTAGCTTCTCCACAGTCTTGCCTGTGCAGGCTATTTGTACACGGAATATCGTAAAGAACTATATCAGCTTTATTAACCACATGCACGGAGTTCTGTGTCCAAACCGGCCTACGCAGGCAAAATAGTGGCAAAATTTGTACATTTGGCCCATAAGTGTCAAGGTAATTTGAACCTACTTCTTATAAGTGTTCTGTTGACAATTTGAGTGTTTTCTCTTATAAACGTATCACAGTCTAAATTTAATAATACCAGCCCATAATAGAAAGAAAACCAGACCAATTCTTAAAACTTATTAATCTTTCGCCTCTTTGAAGATCTCGTCACAGTACATATTTAAGTACCTGCTATAAGGTTCATAATTCTGTTGTATAAGTCAGTGCTTGCCATAGTAAATGCAGTCTCATTCAACATACACGCGTACAAAGACTGTTCACAATGCGTACGGCCCACGCTTTGCTATACATACATTACCGATCCTAATGCTGGGATGAGTGTGATCTTCTTTGTACTGGAGAATACCTTCTTGTTACTGTTTTACTTAATTATGAATAATAATGTACTCCTAAGAAGTTTTCGTCCGAGTGTCTTCGCAAGGTTCTGCAATACTTTAGTCACATTGCAAGGAAAGACGGTGGCAACCTCAAAAGGTTAATTGTGACCGGTAAAGTGGATGGGAAAAGGCCTCGCAGGCGCAGCCCAATACTCGTACGTTGGTCCGACAGATCCGCACCGCTCTTGACTCTACGATATACAATGCCCTTTACACCGCCAGAGACAGAAACAGATGGAGAAATGTCATAAAAGTTAAAGTGATGAAGCAGGGAGGTCATGGTCACCTTCAGCATTGAGGAATACGACGCAAGGAAGAGGAAGAAGTTTTAGGTGACCCAATTTAGCGTGTTTAGATTTGGAAGTCGATAAGCAGTAAAACACTGATCGCTAGATACATGTGGATTTATCGGCCTGACATCTTTGACAGTTTACACTTTAACCATTTGACTGGTGGTATTTATGTGGATAAGCCGGTAGGATTTGTTGAAAGAGTCACTGCGGTTCTAGCAAGCAAAGTTCAGTACCACCATCTTCATAGTTTCAGTCAAAAGACAATGCTTTATTATGTGGACAAGCCGGTCACAAGCCGACAAAGAGTCACTGCGGTACTAGCAAGCAAAGGACATCTTCATCGTTTCAGTCAAAGACAATGCTTCTATAACCTCCCCCAAGTGTTACAACGACTGATTCTGTGCGTCTCGTATCCATCGGACTCCCGCGAACCTCACTGTTCTTTCTTTGCATCTTTCAGTACGCGATCACCAGAACTCTTCGGTGCCATAGATCATCTGTTCTGCGGGCAATGTGCCCTGCTCACTGAAGTTTGGCGATCGAATAGTTACTTTGTAAAAAACATCCTCTTCTATTCTTAAGTTTATGGAATTCAGTTCAACTGAAAACTTCTGGAGGATTAAGAAATCTAGTACAATGGCAGCTATTCGGAGTTGTCAAATAGGATGTGACCAAATCGTATGTGTAAAGGCAGCAAACACAATGAAACATTCAGACGCGAGGCGTCTGTCTGCCACTTTCCAAATACACAATGACTAACATTGAGCCACAAAATAGATAGGTACAGAAGACAATCTCATGTATGTACTTCACTTTTTATACCTACGCTCGGTAGACGCACACTAATGAGCGTTTGTGCCGGAACTGTTCGACGAGTGAGCCGAGACGCGACCGATACATCGTGTCTGTGAGCGGTGTCTATGTGTGCGTTGCTCGAGCGCGCTTTGTATGTAGATTGACTTCTGTACCTATCTATTTTGTGATTGAGCTAAACAATTATATATTTTATTCTAATGTCAAGAGGTTCTGTACAGTACGCCTGACGAATCTTGCCGGGACTGAACATAAGCTCTGCGCAGCTCTCTCCCTCTCTCTCTTACATCGTTTGCCATTAACGAAGAGAGAGAGATGCGCAGAGCCAATGTTCGGGCTCGCCAAGTTACGTTCGCCATATTGTACTATCAAAGACACTTCCGTTTGACCACTGCTAAGTTCATTTTTGCTTGCACTCGAAACGAAAACTTCAAAGTGGTTTCTCGCCACGCCGCAGGATTCAAGCGAAATTCTTTTCAAGTGATCAGTCAGGTATAACCGCAATAGTACATGATAATAGAAGAGTTTTATTTGAATGTGTATTAGGTGGATGTGACGACAGCTGTAGAGAGATTTGATGAGTTCTTGCGGAACCTTAAACATTGCATTTAGTTGTAATATGAGTTTTTCAACAGAAACTAGGAATCTGACGCAGAAGATGACAGAAATTATTGTTTATTTTTTTAGGAAAGGTAACTTGTTTAGAACTAACAAAAAGAAGTAAGCATCTGTCAAATCTTTTCTTAATTATGTTGAGGCAGGCCCTAGCAGTGGAGACACCGCGGTCCTGGAACACAAAGAGCAAGTGAAAGAACACGGGTGGGTTTTATTCATTAATGCCTAACACACTTTTTCCCTCCACTCAGGGTGGGAGAAGTTGTTTGCTAATTTCCCACCGTCAAAAACAGTTTAAAAAACAATCAATCAGCAGTTTCGATTTATTGGTTACATGGCGTGACTACATATCTGACTCCCATTTTAATCCCTTAACTCTTTAATTGCTTGAGTTTTTTTTTTTTCGATGGAAATAATCATCCAATGACAACCCCCGCTCTTGAGCGTAGCGGGAGATAGTGTCAGACTCTTACTGACTACAAGACCCATCCCGTTCCTTTAAGCCTTCATACCGGGGCTCGACCTTTCGGATAACCCTGGCCCCAGTAGGCTTCGACCCGGCTGGGCCCCTGCTGTTGCTGACAACTCCTTGACGCCTCAAGGAGTTGCTTGCGTCAGTTTGGTCCGTGTGTACCTATTCGCGTCCTATTCACCAGGGTTGTGTGTTTGCAACCAGATACTCCATCTCGTTTAGATTTTCAATCTCCATAGGTAAGAAGAGCTGAGCTGTTGGATATATCTGTCGTAGACGATTAATTCATTAAACCCCAAGCGAACGCCGGCGTTCACGCTGCTATTGTCTTACTATTGTGCCTCAAATTGACGGTATCTGAAGAAGGTTAAGCAAATTACGGCCTGGGACAACTATAATAAGAATAACCAGCCGTAAAATATTACCATTGCTGGGACTCAACCTCCTCTCTTAATTTTCTTTCACCAAGGTAAATTGATAGCTATAACCTAGGGGTCTTTAAGTCAAGAGTGAATAGATTGCTTCTAGGCAAGCATGCTCCATCGTCGGCCACATCATCGCTTACCATCAGGTGAGATTGTGGTCAAACGCGAGCCTATCCATTATAAAAAAAAAAATTGCCTGTCTGGGTTTAGATTCGCGACGTATCTACGTATGACTGTTAAGTCGAAGCCGTTATTACTGTGCCACTACTCTAGTGTTTCTCTGAATAATTACGTATCAGCCACTTATCTTTAAATGTTCATTCATGTTACTTAACAAAATCAGCTGTTTTAAATTCGCCCATTATCTTAAACTCTCATCGTAAAACTATTACACACTCACCGACCAAAATCACGGAACTGTTCATGTTTTTAAACGTGAGAAGTTTAACTGCTTTGTGATAGAAGTTAGGTAATCCAAGAGCTCATATAATTTCTAGTTTAATCTTTAATGCTGCTATTTAGAGGTTCTCATAGACGTAACAATAATGTGTTGATGGCTTCATTTTGTGGATAATTTGAGTCGAGGCGTGTTAATTAAGCATGGTTTTAAATAGTCTAGAATTTGTCTTATTAAGAGGCCCATGATTAAGTAATAAAATTATGAGAAGGCTGTGAAATATCTAGAACTAGAAACCGCCCGCGTCCCAACTTCACTCACATAGTTTGGAAATATTTAAAATTCTCGGTTTTTTCTTCTATAATATGGGGGCTATTTGGACCGGGACTGCGGTCCCAAATTCCACTTATATATTTTTTTTAAAAGTAATTTGCGACCACAAATAAAATAAATACAGGTTTTTTTGGTAACTCTACTATAATGCCTTTTTCTTTGTGTTTGTGTGTTTGTGTTTGTGTTTGTTTTCTTTATGTTTTGTTTGTACAATAAAGTATATAATAAATAAATAATAAATAAATAAATAATATTCCACAACTATCACACAACGCCGTCTAGTCTCAAGCTAAGCAGAGCTTGTGTTATGAGTACTAGACAACTTGATAAACATACTTATATATTTCTAAATACATACACATTATAGATAAATTACACCCAGACACAGAACAAATGATTATGCTCATCACACAAACATTTGTCCTGGGTGGGAATTGAACCCATGACCTCCGGCATAGCAGTTAGGGCTACTAACCACTAGACCAACAGGCCAGTCAAAATTATTATTTTTAAAGTTGGAAGTTGGGACCGCGGTCCCGGTGCAAATAGCCCCACGACCCGTGAATGTATAATTCATCTTATCCTTCCTCATGAATCACTCTGTCTATTGGTGAAAATTGCACGAAAATACGTTCAGAAGTTTTTGAGTGTTGTGAAGAACGACTCGCGTTTGACCACTACCTCACCTGATGGTAATCGAGCAGCAGGCAGGTTAGTTTCACGTCGCTCAAGTAGGTACATACATATACTTTGCGAACTATGCAAGGTTTAGCTCGCTGTCCGGCCGTCCGGTAACCGTCCGGACCAAGCCCAAGTCGTCGACGGCGCGCGCTGTTCCCGCGCGTCTCAAGGAGTTGTCAGCAACAGCAGGGGCCCAGCCGGGTCGAAGCCTACTGGGGCCAGGGTAATCCGAAAGGGCGCTCGAGCCCCGGTATGAAGGCTTGAAGGAACGGGATGGGTTTTTTAGTCAGTAAGAGTCTGACACTATCTCCCGCTCCGCCCAAGAGCGGGGGTTGTCATAAGATGATTTTTCCCATCGACAAAAAAAAAAAAAAAAAAAAAAACTATGCAAGGTTGTCTTAACGCGAATATATAAAATTATGTGCCGCTAACGTTCCTAGCAGGCCTATTGTTTACAAAAATTACATGTGATACCTCCGTCGTAACATTGACAACCATCAGGGTCGAAATTCACTGAGGAATTCTTCGTGTTTGCTCGAGGATAGATAAAATGGCTTATTCTGAAGGTAGAAGATGCAAGGTCAATTAACCGAAACATATAATAATCTGAGTGACATAGGCTATACTTTATGTACGCGGGCGAAGCTGTGGGCAAAAGCTAGTTTGTAATAAAGACTATTCTCGCAAAAGGCGTGAAATTTTTTTATCAAAAAATGACTAAGTTTAAGCAAAGCAAAGCAAGCAAAAGCAAGCAAATGAATATGCCTGTTTTTTTAAGTTGTGTAATTTGATAATCAGGAAGCAGTTACTCAATATCACATTTACTAACAGTCTTAATGTAAAACATATTTTACTTAAGTAATTAAATAATATCAGTTTCACAATCTGCTTATACAACAACCCTGATTCAAATGTCGTCCTTCGCGGCTCTGGCACTCTTCCAAGAGATCTCTAACATTCATGAAAACGCGCCTCAGAAGTTGAGTAGAAATGTTGTGGATTTCTTGTCTAATATTCGTGTTTTACTTCAATTCAAGTAACTTTTAATGATTACTGTTGTTTACCTTTGTCTTCAATTGACAGGCCTGTTGGTCTAGTGGTAGTGGCCCTGACTGCTATGCCGGAGGCCGTGGGTTCGATTCCCACCCAGGACAAATGTTTGTGTGATGAGCATGATCATTTGTTCTGTGTCTGGGTGTAATTTATCTATAATATGTATGTATTTAGAAATATATAGGTATGTTTATCAGTTGTCTAGTACTCATAACACAAGCTCTGCTTAGTTTGGGACTAGACGGCGTTGTGTGATAGATGTGGAATATTCTTCTTCTTCTTCCTGCCCTTGTCCCGTTTTATTAGGGGTCGGCGCAACACGTTTTTTTCTTCCATTCTGTCCTGTCACTCGTCACGCTATCACTAACTCCCTTCTCTTTCATATCACTTCTCACACCATCCATCTTTTCTTAGGCCTCCCTCTCCCTCTCCATCCATCCACATGTAAATTCATAACTTTTTTAGCAACATGCTAAAAGAGAAGATGATGTGGAATATTATTATTATTAATTAACCCCAGAGTGAAAAAACCGAAGTTGGAAAGGGAAATCTAGGATGTGAGGGGACGAAATATAAAACAGTCGTCTTTCGTCGCTTTCCATCAGGTGAGATAGCGGTCAAGTGCGAACCTTTAAGTACCGTCTACATCGGATATCTTCGAAAAACAGTCTCTCGTTCCTTCCGCCAGAGTCACACATCCACGACCAAATACTCCATCTCGTCAGCTCTTCTGTCACCTATGGGGATTGAAGAGCCAAACGAAATGGAGAACCCAGTGACAAACATACGACCATGGCGAATAGGACCTGAAAAACCCTCGTCAGACTAATCCGAAGCGGCTGGTTAATGTGCTAAACAATACTTTGATATATTCAGAATCTATAAAGCAACCTAAGAAAATCTTCACAGCGCCCCAGCCGCCGCCAGTATTCCGATCCCGATTTCCGGCCACCGTGGGCGTGGGATTGCGGACGGCGAGCAATGGGTAGCTCGCTATCCGACCGTCCGGTAACTGTCCAGACCAAGCCCAAGTCGTCGACGGCACGCACTGTTCCCGCGCGCCTCAAGGAGCTGTCAGCAAAAGCAGGAGCCCAGTTGTGTCGAAGCCTACTGGGGCCAGGGTTAGCTCCGAAAGGTAGCTCGGCCCCGGTATGGAAGGCAAGAAGAAACGGTGTGGGTTTTTTAGTCAGTAAGAGTCTGACACTATCTCCCGCTCCGCCCAAGGGCGGGGGATTTCATTGGGAAGATTTTCACCCACCAAAAAAAAACCTAAGAAAATCTTTCGTTTCAGAATATAGACTACTAGGTCAAAACTTATGAACATTCTCACGAGTACAACGCGGTGACGTGCCGTTATGTAAATTGTAACATTTCGCTTACTTTTTACACAAATATTTATGCACTGCGAGATCAGATCTAATGTTATGCCTAGTGCACATGCGATATTATATCGGTAGGCTAACAGGCACTGCAAAATGAGTCGACAACGTGTGACATTCAGTTTGACTAGAAGAATGTTTCAATTCGAGGCTAGGTTTTATCGTACCTTACCCCCTTTCAAAGATGCTGCAGGAACGTTTAAAAGAGTGACCGTGCCAGAAGAGAAGTCGTTCCATCCTAGAGCGAGAGAAACGTGTACAGAGTGTAAGAAACGAAAAAAAAATCAACCTCACCATACAAAATTAAAAACTTGTTTGGACAGTTTGTATGGAGAGGCCGATTTTTTTTTCGTTTCCTAAAAAAAAGACATGTGGAAGGTTGTTCAGTTTCGTCTACTGAGCAAGCCCTTAAAGTTTGTGGACGGCTGTCCCTTACACCCTGTATATTTTCCCAATCTCCAAAAACTATCCCGTTCAAAAATTATTTTTTCAGCGAAAGAGCTTTTTAGTGTTATGACGTAGCACATGTTGGTAAATATATTAATAACATATTACCTATTTGTATCTCAGGTCAAGGAAGGAATGTAGGTGGGTACATCTAGAGTCTAAAAGGCCTTCTCGCTCCACTATAGTGCGAGAGAAGTCATTAGATTTCCCAACTCAAGAAAATAAAACACAATATCTGCCCCAAGCCTTACAATAACATATTATATAGTTGCGATCAAGTTGCAGTTACCGCACAATTTACAGTCAGTTTCCACTTAACGGTGGTATAAGAGGCCATTTAATAAAATTATACGAAAGATGCGCTAACAGCCAAGCTACAACCTAAACTCGCACAAACCCGCCGTGTTGGGTCATTTCGACCCCATAAAGTTAACGTTTAATTTCCATTGTACTGTTACATACTAACCTACTTTTAGCACGAAGAAAAATACGGTACATTTCGGGACACATACTGTAACATTACGTTTACATTTGTGTTTATACAGGGTTATTTGAAAAACACTAACAACCTTGCAGGACTCATAAACCACAACTTTTGTACTATGACTTTTTACAAAACCTATTTCATTTACCAAAAACAAACTTTCAAAATTTCGCTACAAAAACATCGTGAGGAAACCGTCACGTCCTAGAATCAAAAATTCAAAGACATGTGACATCCACCAACCCGCACTGGGCCCGCGTGGAGAATTACTGTCCATCCCTTCTCCTAGAGGCCTGAGTCCTAGATGTAGTAATATTATAAAGCTGATAATTTTATGTTATGTTTAAGTTAAAATACTACTTCTTAGGAATGTGTTATTACGAATATGGATAAACGTAGATGGAGTATTTAAAATGAATCTCATAAAGTTAAGATTTATTAAAGAAGTTTCTATGTTCTTCTGTCTCCAAAGAAGATCGTTATACAATAGTTTTATGTTCTGTTTCATGACATATACTGTCAGTAATAAAAAATATGAGAAATATTGAGCTCGTGGGAATTTTTGGAGTTTTTTACATTAAAAGCTGACTGAATAGAAATGCGCTCTCAAAGTAAATAAACATTTGCGTTGAAGATAAACGGAATGTGCTTGTTCTTCGCCTATTTAAATGAAGTCTTTAGGTATAGTGTCTAAGGTTCATAAAGTCTCTTTTGTAACTTTTTTTACAACCTCTAAACTAACGCAATTTATCAACCCTACTTCTTGAACGTCTCCAAAACTTTGGATTTTACAGGAAGATAGAAACCTTTATTTTTAGGTAAGTACGCTAATTATGAGGCACCTATTGCATCTGGACTAGAACAATTTGCCTGTTGGGGTCTTACTGTCCGATTATAATTTAGGTGTCTTCAAGGCTAGACTAAATAAACTTTTAATAAACTAGTGCACCTCACCATCAACGATTGCATCACTGCTTACCATCAGGTGGCATCGCAGTCACAGTCACAGTCGCAGCACTAGTTTATTTCATTAAAACAAAAATCTCCATCGTAGTATCGATGATTTCAAATTAGTTATACAAGTTTCATAACATTGCAAACAGAAATATCTAACTGAAACAACGTTGGGCGTAGAATTACTAAGCAAACAATTATTTTAATAATAAATTAATCTCAAGTCATGACCGACTAAAATCTTCTAAAAAAGCATGAAGACCAAAAAATCAATTACGAAAAGCGAAATCGAGTGCGGGCCGCTAAAATGTGCAGCGGCTGAGGCTTTTCACGGCTCTCTGTCACAACCTTTACCCCAATGTTTCGTTACTGCTGGGTGGCTAAGATGATGCTTGGGGATTAAGTAATTTATGTCCATCTATCATATTTTTTTTTTTGTTGACGTCGCGGTTTGGAAAAAGAATTGTGTAAATAAAAAAAATGAGGAGACCTTTTGCCCTCTCATGGTGAGACATAGGTTAGTTAGATTAGACCTATAGGTTTGAGAATATTATTTTATTCATATTTTAGTATCGAACCAACTTATATTGAGTCAAATTAGGTCAGTTTTTATAGTGATTTCGGCAAACTGGGAGGTAAAAATCACGAAAAAGCAGCCATACTCTCAGACCTTGACAGAATTGTGACCGAAATTATTTTCAAGAACTTAAATTAGCCATCTTATTGCAGCAACTGTATATACAGCCCGCAGGGTGTAAATTCCAAAACCCAGCCAAGCCTACTTCCTGCCACGTATTTATTAACTTACTATAATTGAGTTATAGCTTGACAACTTGCCATAATAAATGTTGATATAATAAATAACAAACCTCTATTGATAGTCAGTTACTTTATAAATTATTTCATTAGTAGTCAATCATGATGTTATTGTAGCATATTGTTCATTTGTAGAGGCAATTTATTTTTTAAATAATTTGTTTCTACACCTGCTTTGTAGAGCTTGACTGTTGATTTTGTAAGTAGTGTGTGTTGCGTGATGTTGTTATTATTGATTTATTAGGCCTAATTTGTGAGTAAACGAGGTTTTTAATTGAGATGGAAGTGTCGATAATATTTATTACATCCATATAAATTCTCTACATTTTTATATACCTAGTTAATACTGTAGTAATTATTTCATAGCTTGTACAAATCCATACATATTACGCGATAAGCTCAAAAGCGACTGAAATGATTTGCATATAGTTTTCAACAATAGACAGAATGATTCTTGAAGAAGATTTGGGTGTTTAATATATGCATATTATAGAACGGAAAAGCTGAGAATTTTAAAGATTTCTAATGTCCGTGCGAACCTGGGGCGGGTCCCTAATAGTAAAAAAAAATAGTAAAGATTTTCTGCCCACATTTATACTAATTTTCCATTCACTTTCAAGTATATATAAAAATAAACTTTTCTATAAACAAAAATTACGTGTAAAAAAATATCATCAAAAAACAAAAGCGTCGTCTTAGCGCCCCCGTCAGATCTCAAGATCGTGCGACCGCCGCTGTGCCGCACCGTTTCAAAACTTATTGTTTGTCCTGTAATTACGACTGTTGGGTAAGAAACGACATACTGCCGGCCTGACTCCTACCTCCTTCCACCCAACGATGGCAGCACGAAGGTTACCAGTTAATCATACATCTCGTGCTCAAAGGAAATTGTGAATGGTCTTTTACGTTTTAACGAGCGTTCACAAAGCTAACTGGCGGTAATTTATTTTGGTTTACAAGGACTTGTGGTTGTAAAAAGTTGCAATAGATAATTGATAGTTGGGGCAATTGACTTAAATGAGAGAGAGAGGGGGAAGGTGCCCTTTAGTAGAAATTCAGATTAGTAGGTAAGGTAGGCCTACTTTTTAATTGAGTCTCTGGTGAAAATAGGTACAGAATAGGGCTGTGCTAACAACTCGTATGTCACTGTTAGTGCTCGGCCACACTGGCAGCGCGCGTGTTGCTTGGCTACACTGGCAGCGCGGTGCGGGGAGCGGCTCGGGTTCAGGGACAGGGTTTCCGCTCGCCGCCCGCGCACTCACTGTGGCTACTTGTATGAATGAACGAGCAATGGAGTGAGTTGCCCGCGCGCGTCCCGCGTTGAGCAACCCTCGCCGTTTCCAAGCCCGCTTGCTCACTATGGACACCTAAATGAAGGGCCCGTTCTTCCATTGTGGCTGATCACTTCCGTACGGCAATAGTGTAGACATAAATATTGCCGTACATGATTTTTACTGATAAAGAGCTAATGTTATACGAAGTCACTGAAACTACTTTTATTTACGAAAGTAATAAGCGTTCAAAAAAAAAAAAAAATTGTGACCAAATAATAATCTTCAAGGTTAGAATTACTATTCACTCTAACCTCTTAATAAACTAGTGCGCCTCACCAACTCACCATCAACGATTGCATCACCGCTTACTATCATGTGGGATCGCTGTCAAGCAATAATTTATAGTAAAGATTTAAAAAAATTACATTGTGCTGCTTTAGGGTGCTTTGTCACCAAAGATGTGATATGCTACGTTGCTATGGATGCGTATGATATCCACAAATCATATTCATAGGTGCACATAGCTTAGCACTGTTGGCAAAAGATTCAACTAAGATGTGTTTTTTAAATGGAAAGATGCGAGATATACTGCTATGGATGCGTGCTATGGGGTCGCTACTATGGATACATCGCATAGCTCGAGCTGCGCATCTTCCTCGCGCAGCTACTTTGCGGCGGCGTATCTTCATAGCACATCTTACTGGCACCGCTACATAGCTTAGTATCTGTGGAAACGGTCACACAGTTTCACAACTTAGCTCTTACATCCTCACAGCATAGCTGCATAGCATATCTCTTTTGGAAAAGCGGCCTTACGAGGCTCACGCAGACAAATTGCGGGATATGAGTTAACTACTCGATTTCTTACGAAACTATATCCTAGATTGCATAATATATTTTCTTCCATATACTTCTTAATACATGTTTTCACGTATCAACCACAAAATAGATAGGTACAGAAGACAAGCTATATACAAAGCACGCTCGAGCAACGCATACATAGACACCGCTCACGGACACGATATCTCGGCTCAATTGCCCGGTCGTGTTTATATAGTTCGGCGCAAAGCACTAGGGTGTGTGCGATCGCTTAGCGTATATAAAAAGTGAAGTACATACATGAGATTGACTTCTGTACCTATCTATTTTGTGTACCAACACTGTAAACGGAAAACATAAAAGTAATGTCGATGTTTGTCGGCACAATATCCCGGAAACATGACTCGCTTCGTACTTGTTCGGCGATATTATTTCTGTTCAATGTCTGATACGAATCATGCAAATATTTCAAGTAAAAGTAGATTGCCTTTTGCGTGATTAAAGGTTAATTAAAGCATTAAACGTAATTTACAAAAGTGAAGCAGAGGTACTTGAAATTTTATCTTTAGAAATACCCGGTTCAATAGGGTAGGAGGGATATTTACGTAATTAAAAAGAAAAAAGAAAGAAAGAAAAAGAAGAAAGAAAGGAAGAAATTTTATTTTGCGCACATCACACAATGATAAAAGAACACGCCCCTTTTTTTTGTTGGGAAATCGCCAATAGTTTTCGGTTGAGCGAAAAGGAGGCGACTCTCCTTTTCGTTCAATACAAAAGAAAAGACAGACAAAGAAAAGTACATACCTATATCAACACACCACGCAGACACAGTGTCCTATAAAGGAAGGAAGTGATTTTGGATTGGTACCCACAAGTACCTTCTTTGACAGGTGTTGTCGGTGTTGTCAACACTTGGTGCACTTAAATAGTTAGTGCGTGTATAAATGCCAAGAATTTGCACGTATGGCGGTTGAGTTGTCTACGTCTGCAATTTGTGTTTTTGAAACGAAGTGTAAGTCAAATCTGCCTAGCCTTAGTCCAACTGTGTTGTGTTCGGCTTCCATTCCAACTGAATGTATTATATAAGGTGTTTTAAATTAAGTAAGGGTTTTACAGACCTCCACAACCCAGCATATATTATTTTTAAAATATATTTTATAACCTAATTTTATAAACACATAAATGTTGTTATTTTAATAGTTTGTGTGTTGTTTTAATTTGATATTAGTTAATTTTAATTCTTTATTAACTTAAAATTTCAATAAGATATAAAATATATTTTATTATAAAGCCTTTTTTGTGCATGTGGTGTTAACCTTTAATTAATTGTTGCCCTTGTAAATGTTAACAGAAATGTAGTGTAAACAATTGCTGGTAAACCTAAATTAAAAAAATAAATAAACCCAGTAACTGAGCAACACGATACCCCTTGCCAAGACTGATGCCAGATTTCCTAGCTCGGATTATCCGTAACGATTGTCAAAGATCTTCAAATGATAAGTAATCATTAATCACTGAAACGATAACAAAATATCAATAGTAATCAGCTTAACAATTAGCCCACTTAACAAATCGCGTTACATTCGAAATCTTGTCAAAATGGCTGCCGTTGCTTAAGCACCGGTGTAATGTGAAACGAAATTGCATTATAATTAGTTTATGCGCGCTTTCTAAACGTTGCTAACCCTAATAAATTTTGCCACTGACTTCTGTTTTGTAGGGAAATGGATGTTTCTTTTGTTGTTAATTTGTTGGATTAGCATATGGGTGCGTTTTGTTGTGGTAACCAAATGTTTTTCACCTCTGGCGCTCTTGCACGTTACTACTGGTGCTGATATCTGTGGCTGAGGGAAACGTGGTTCCGGAACGTAAAGGCAAAGAAGGAACATACGTGTGGTTTTAGTCAGTAAAAGTCGGACAAGCTCTCCCGCTCTGCTCTAGTGGGAGCAGTTATTGGATAAGAATACCTATGACATTAAGTCCACCTTTGTAATTTTGTTTGGCATGAAATTTTAATAAATAAACAAGGTTGGGTGAGGGGGACAGACATTTACTGACTAAAATTCACGTGTGGTCTTCTGTTCCTGCAGCCCTAGCAGCAAGCATCTGCCTTATTCAGTATCTCTTCAGTTTGAGGCGCGCATGGAACACTGCGCGCCGTTGACTCGGGCCTGGTCTTTTCCGGGCGGGCAGACGACGAGCTACCCATCTCGAGCTACATCATCATCGCTAGCAGTCGCCGTCCGCAACACCGTGCCTACGGTGGCCGAAAAACCACCCTGCGTTTCGCTACGCCCGAGGCATCTCTTTCGATGGCGTCTGGGTAAGGGTTGTAATATCGTGCGGATTTCTACACCTATGAGGGGTTGCTCCACATGCGGTGTTACTGCCCGATATCACGCCCTCATCCCGCGAGCACATTCCTCGCATTACGGGGCTACGCGTGCGAAGCAATCACACATGCGTGATGAAATCTGCACGATATAAATACACCCTAAGGAAGTCCGTTCCATCACGCAGTCCATTCAAAACGTTGTTAGTACATATATAATAACTTGACAACATTAAGACAATGAACACTGAAGAGACATCCGTTGTGACTACTGACCATTTTCTACGAATAAAACAAAACCCTATACCCTACTAAGTTTATCAGTCATCAACTAATCAGCATCAAATAACATATAATTAACCTCATGGTACATATGACTGACAGTATGTTTTTGTCCAAGGCATTGTGTTCAAACTGTGTCCAATGGCGGAGGGTCGCCATTTTTTTACTTCTCCATACAGAATCAGTAATGCGTTTATGGTAATTATTTACGCAGTTACGTAACTGTGCCATTGTGTTTGGTGTTAAACCTTCAAGTTTGTTTATATTAAGTTTTTTTTTTTTTATTCTGATGTTGAAGGGCATAATCTAGATTGTTTTATTATGTTTTGAGTTGTCTTAATTATTTTATATTTTCTATTATTTTAGCGTGTCTTGGTATTTAATTATTATTTATTCTATTTTAAATTCCTGTTTGTTGTTATTTATTCATTGTGCACATAGGTATAGTTCTTTGAACTTAAAGGTTGACTGGTAGAGAATGCCTTGTTGCATAAAGTCCGCCTATGTACTACTACTGTACATAAAATTTAATATACAAATACATTTTTTGAAGAATCTTTGTTCAAGTTCAAAAAATATTGTAAATCTAAGATCGTTTTAGCATTACATCGTCAGTTGTTAAAATAAAAGTTACCGCAAAATTAATGTTTCTAAGTGCCACAGATTTAACGATATTTTCAATACCCTATCACAAGTTCACAACTGTTTAAGCGCGTTTGACAATTTTTCACATTGATTTTGCGTTTCAAAAATTAATTTTACAAGCTTACTGAGTCGTTAATCGCAGCAAATTTTAATCCTCTAACGTAGGTGTCATATTAGTCGTACCTTTGAACACATTTACTTACCAATTATTTTTTGTGAATAGGCCATCATCAAATAATTTCTTTCAATCAGATTGTCAGACTTTTACTGACTAAAACCCGAGGCAATTCTTTCGAACAATCCCACAGTCGACCTTTCAATGACATAACAACCTTTTATAGCCCCTAGAAAAAGTGAAATACAAACATAAAGGACTAGATATACAAATGCGCCCCTGCAGGGACTGCGCCCTGTGCCTTAGCACCGCTGGCACCGCCCTAATTACGGCACTGGGTATAATGTATGTGAACAGGCTCTAAATAAACTAATAACTCTAGCACTAGTTTCAATGTTTACAACACTTATTACATCGTCATTATAATATTGTCATCACAAAAGTTCCCATAAAAGTTTTCCTCCAAAACTTTTTACACTTACTATTTTTTCCTGCTTGACCTGCTATTTCTCTTGAAAAAACCTACGCTTTGGTCTCTGTCATACTGACGTAGTAGGTACTACAATCATAACTTTTAATCTTTCTAAGAAAACTGCTACAAGTATATTTGTCGTACAAGTTTTTATTTGTTATCTTGTCATACAAAAACATTGACTTTGCTACGACTGACGTATTTAGTCACTAGTGAAGTAGTGACTATGTTTTTGTTAGAAGTTTTAATAGTTTAGTCTTGATTGACACAGGCAATCATGACATTATTATTGGTATTAAAGAACGACTAAGTTTTTCTAAGAATCTTTGGTATATTGTTATTATTTTGTTTTGTTTATTCTTATGCTTTATGTGAATGAAATTGGTTGCATTAAGATTGCGGTTATTTTGTTAGTTTTTTTTTTTTGAGCTGTCCCACTCTAGGAATTACTCCTGTATCGCCAATAGAAAAGAAAGAAAAAGAGTTTATTACTTTAGAGTTTTTTAAGAGTTTTAATAGCTGTATTAATTCTTTTTAACTCATGACTCGGTAATATTATTGTAATTGAAAACTATGATAGGGGTTTGTTTCATTGCCTGAATACTGAATAGGCCTGCCTATACCTATTATATACTAGCTCCATTCTGCGAGTTACTGACGATTTGGACACAATACATGTTCGGACACAGTATCCGAATTGGCACATTTAAAACTCGTTTTAGCTGACTGTACTAAACAACTTGGTGGTGTCCGAACATATTGTGTTCGAATCGTCAGTAAAGAAGCGAAACTGCAGAATGGAGTATACTGCAGTTTCGCTTCTGTGGCGTATCGCACAGTAGCTTTTTATTTTTCCGGGATGAAAACTAGCGAATGTGTGCCGTGTGATTTTGTAACTGTCTACCAGTTTTGAGACCAATATGGCCGCTAAAAAACGACTGTTTTTGCTCAAAAGGGCGCGAGTGCAAACTGCTTGACAGTCCCGCTCATTTCATTTACAAGGGAAACAGCCATAGACAATTTACGAAATTTTTAAACCTATGTTGCACATTACTATTCTGCCTAAGGCGTTAATGTCACCACAATATTTGTAGTAACAATTAGTAGGGCCCAGTAAATTACCTTGCTCAATTGTTGACGTAACAGCTTGATTTTTAATCTGTGTTTAGAGGGCAATGGCCTCCTAAACTACTAAATTGTATTAAATATCGGGTCTTAATTGCATTAATGTTCTAAATTGTCTCCGATTCTGATTATTAATTAGTCAAGAGATTAAAATAATTAAATATTGCGATGCTTTGTGGCTCAGCGAGACTTCCGTGATGCATTTCGTTAGAATATTTGTAAAGAAGTGATGAAAAGCGCTTAAAGCGAGATAAAGTTTGCTTACAAAATCTTTTAGACAACTTAGGAAAGCAAGTTTTTAAATTCCCCATAGTTGCTTCTAGGCAAGCGTGCTCGGTCACATCATCGCTTACCATCAGGTGAGATAGTGGTCAAACGCGAGCCTATCCATAATAATAAAAAGTTCAGCTAAATCATAGATCACACATTTCTTTGTCCATATATTTTATTATTTAATGTGTATATTTCTCATGGTAAATGTTTTCAGATTAATCAATAAAATGTCAAACTAATTAATATTTTCTTTTTCCAGGTAAGTCCCGTATTGAGCATAAGTTCTACATCAGCGGTATTATCGCAGTTGGAATATTATGAAAATATTAAAAGCTAAGTAAGATGCAACAGTAATTTTCTACTTTAGAAAAAATAATCATACGACCAACATGTTCGATAACCGATCAGTGACCACAATAAAGTGTGACGCAGGTAGGTATTTCGTTCACTGTGTCACGCAAAATAAAAAAAAGTCATAAATTATTATCCGCGATAATAACAAGAATTTTAGTAAGCCTCAAAATAAAAAAAAAATGGAATTTCAGAACTATAAAATTTTAGCGTAAAATGATTTTAAAAAAAAAAAAAAAAAAATGTTTAAAAATATTAACACATTATTTTTCGAGAGGACAAGCGATGGTCGGTAAAAAAAAGAACTTTCCAAATACCAATAACTTTATTGTCATTTGCAAAATTCAGTAAAAATTCGTTTAACTCGTACTTTATTAAAGGTTATTTTCATTCAAAGGACTTCCTCTAATATTTGAATTCCCATTTTACTTTCGTGGTATAATGACTTCATTTTAATAATCCGATTTTTGACATTCAATGCAGCTCAGCTTGGCAAAAATGTAGTTACTTGAAATGATTTTTATATGTATTGATATTATATGACATCCTGCAACCAGCACTGGTCCCGTATGGTGGATTATGGCCCATTCCCTCTCCAAAATAAGAGGCCAGAGTCCTAGCAGTGAGAACATTATAAGACTGATTATGCTTTATTTATGCTATTGGATATTGGACTGCGAAATAAAAAAATAAATATGCATACTTGCACGTACGCTATATTTAATTTAGCATTCTGAAATACAAAGGCATTTAATAACTTTTGGTCGTACTTAATTACTTCTAGTTTTAGTCTTTATTATTAAACTCATAGTTGACTATAAAACAAAACAACCACGAATAAGTGAAGAGAACGTGCAAATTCAATAATCATAGATAATAAATTATTATTTTTCAATTTAAAATAACGATTAATATTGCAGTTTGTGTGTGGCAACACTCGCTACAATGAACAAATTCAATAAGGAAGTAGTTTATGCCGTGATCTGCATGACTTAACAGATCGATTGGTTTTTGCTGGTCGACGATGGCCGATAGTGGATAAGCATAAGATTATTTATTATAGAAGGTGCAGATTTGAATCTGCATAAAATATCAGGAGGCTATTGTAAAATTCTTAAATAATAATATAAAAATACGATTCGGTCTGGTTAATAAATCAATAATACTTGTTAGTTTAGTAGGATTGTGTGAGAAGTGGTATGGAAGAAGAGGGAGTTAGTGATAGCGTGACGAGTGACAGGACAGAATGGAAGAAAAAAACGTGTTGCGCCGACCCCAAATAAAACGGGACAAGATTTTTAATTTTTATGTGTTATTCAGAATACATTTCATAAAAAAAATCTCTGAAAAAATAAATTAGAATTACCCGTTACGATTTATCGCGCGTCATTTCACTGTGTGCGTGTGTCCGTTTCTTCTTCCATTCTACCTATAGACAATGTAAAACTATGTTTTGACTGCTATTACATACACATATACATATAAAATTACGAGTCCATAATTTAGAGCTTCTCGCTTTATCATTGACGAAAACAGTTGCGTGATATTCCAATTTCAAAAATTTGTTCCATTTGGTTTTCTTCGGCACAGTTCGGGAGCAGTCGTGCATTTTGGCACATAGACAAACCCGGAGTAAGCCACGCCTACCAATTGTGCGTCATAACTTTGAAACAGCACGTGGTGCTCTTAATAATACGATATTAAAAGTTTTTTTTTATCTTTGACAATATCAGCTGCTCGTACTAGGTCGCAACGTGTTTCTTATAATATATGGTGAACGCGTATGAGCAAATGTAAGAAAGAAGAAAGAAAGAAACATGTTTATTAAATGTACGGACAAATCTATCTTCTATTATCTTTAATCCATACATTTTTAAAACTTTAGTGTGTGGTCCTACTTAAGTATTCATTTTATTACATCCCTAAATTAATTCTCCAGAAATAAATGTGTCAATTTGAATTTTTGTTCATCGCGTGTTCTTTTTTTTTCTTTCAAAATGAAAAGTGTCTTTACCCAAAGCTGATCATAAAAAGACATTGGCAATTGACAAAATTGCGACCTTTTTTTGGTATTTGAAAAAAGAACCATGTCCGATTTTCGTTTAAAACCGAAAGAGTCCACTTCGCTGTAGGTCGAACCTTAGTGCCTTACAAGTTTATTAAGACACGGAGAATTTTATCTTTCTCTGAATGCAAATTCTTTTTTCTTAATTACTTGAATTCATTCTGTAGGACGCGGTTTATCGTTGTGTATCTACTGTTCAATGTAAAATAATTAGAAATTCATGCATTTTTATGATCTGTCACTGTGTGGGGGCTCTTTAGTTTATTTAATTTTATGTAAGTGAGTCAGAATTTCCATGACAGCTTGAGATTAGAAGCATTTGATGTGTTGAAAGGCCATTCTTGATCTGCTCTTGGCCCTATTTCAGGTAAAACGTTGATCTTATTCTGTCAAGTTAGCGATTATTTACATTAAATTACATATCTACGTGTAAGTGGGAGTGTATTTTTTTTTCAATTGATTGATTTCAGGGTTTTCATCCACATGGATACACCAACCCCGTCGTAGCTTCTTAGTACTAATTACTATAACTTAAATAACTAATATGAGTGAGACAGAAACATCAACTAGATATCCTTGTTAAATTACTTAGCCTTTTCGCTAACTACGATTAGGACTTGCCAAAATGTAGGCCAAATGCCTACTAACCCAACATCGAGAAAATGCAGTTTAATATCTTCGATTAATGATTCTCTCTCATCTTTGTTTCTTTCACATTCTATCAACAAGTGAGTATCTTCAATATGTATAAATGTTATAAGCTCTTTGTGTTGAGAAACGTGTTCTTACTAAAATTATGTCATTATTCTAGACTAAATTGTTTCTATATCTAAATACTGCATACGGCTCGCAAGGGCAAGTTAAATAGCGACAATATGTTTCCGTTAACACAAGTCGCATGTAGGTATATAAAAGTTAATAATTTATATAAACTACATAAAAATAACAGGAACCAAACTGCGCGCTAAGTCCTTGTGATATTTGACAGATTTAAAACAAATATGGCGTCTTCTCACGTTACGTCAAAACGTCTTTAATTTTAAGAATTATCCGCCATTAATATTACAGATAAAATGTCAAAGCACAGGCGTTTTTCAATTTGCGATTTTAACGTTTTTTTGTAAATTGAAAAATGGTATACGGGAAATGATATTCGAGATGGGGCAAAAAAGATCAAGATCTTTAATGAATATTTGACAAATTGGTTGGTCATTTTTTAACAATGGCCTGTCAGACGTTGAGTTTGATTAACGTCTGCAATACCTGCTGACTGCATTGTCTATGAGTCTATGACAGTCGTTATCCTCCTATTAGATGATAATATAATCAAAGTTGCTGATGATTTAATTAAACTATTGAAAAATTTATCAACGATTGTATTTCAAAATGTCGTACTTTTAAAGCTTTCATTTTATATCTATTCGTTCAACATAGCGTTAACCAAGTACCAATTTTTTTAATCTAAAGAAAAATCTCCGAAATACATGTTCTAATTAGTTTTTAACAATTACCTTAATTTAGGAGAATGTGTAGTAGTTTCCCTTGCAAAATTATTAGTATTCTTTATATTCGAACTTTTAAATTCACTTCAATTATTGAATACTATACAAATTTTTAGCTTTCAAAGATATTACCCGAATTGCAGTAAATCAATGTATAAAGAATTGCAATATTTAGTACCAATGACTTATAACAGTATTACAAATCCAGCTAATTGAAATAACCGTTCCCCTCGATACATGCTAAAATTCGCGCGGAACAGACAATATGGCTGCGTTTTCCTTTCATTTTCATTCACACTTTATTTCATTCACATTAAGACCCATTTCATTCGATTTGTTTATGGCTCATCGACTCGGTTCCGCGTCATTCGTCCACGGCATAGACAACATGCCATTTACATCCACATGACAATTTTAACAGCTGATAGAAATATTCAAGGTTATCTAATACGGTTTTTTGCTAACACAGCTACTTGTTGATAATTTCTTGTGTCGCTTTTTTGCCATATTTAAGGAAATAAACATGTTTATTATTATTAAAATTATCTAAAAGCCTGACAATAGCCAGTTTGTTTGCGTTTAATTTCGTTACTTCCTGTAAAATTATGTCACTTCGAGGAACAAGTTTGAAATGTCAAATAGTTGTCTATGAGTAAAAAACATTTAAAATAAATATTTCGTCAGTCTTAAGTAATGGTGATGATGGATAAAAGGCAAAATCAGTCAATTGAAGGTCAAAGTGACCTTTAATTCAACTAATTTTAGTTAACCTTTGAACCGTGAACATTGCTTTCACTTGCTTAAAATTGGTTCGGGTTTTCCACGTTATATATTTCAACTTTATTGCTTTCAGATGCATAATAGACGCCTAGTCATTGTTGACTTGTTACTTAATTTTTGAATGAAACTGCAGTGTAGGTTCTTGTTATATAAGAATTTTATTATCATTTGGATTAACTTAATCGAATTTATTTTTTTAGGAGCCTACATTGTGTTCTACTTCTGGGCAAAAACCTTCACCTTTTCTTTTCAAAATTGATCGGGCGATCTCTGGCCAATTTTGCCCCGCGAACATGATTAGATCGTCACACCACCTTCGAAATTCAAATACGAAATAACGAAATTTTATTGGGGCTGGCCAGTAGCATTTTATGACTTGTATATTATTCGACATAAATTACTGCTCCCATCTCCGCCAAACTGAAACCGATTCATTTTCTTTTTTCGAACTGAGTCACGCTACTCGATTTATGAAATCATCTCGATTAATATCGATTATCGATTCTAAACCCGAGCTCCCAGATGTTATTATATCAAGAACCATAGCTACCGTGACCCTGGCCGTTGGCCCGCACATTTTTTACTGTCAAAATACCGAATCGAATCAACACTCTTGTGCCCCCCACTGTTCAGATGCTCATTATAGGTTTCTTGACCCTTTGATAAAATCCCCAATGAGTTTGCTTAACAGAAAACTGTTCTTCCCGTTATGCAATAACGGAGGTGAGACGAAAGTCATTAAACGCTTTCGCCATATTTACTTTATTCCACGCCATTTTGACTTTTCTTTTTTTTTGAGCGGCAAAGAAGTAAAGGCGTACGCTAATACAGCTTAATTTAAATTTGATACTTTATAGCAATATGATGATAGGAATTTATGATTGGTACAAAAAATATAATGCTGTGTGATATTGCTGAGTGTTGCCGCGTTTTTAAACTGTTATCTTGAATGGTGAGGATTTTGTTGAAGGAGGGACGTTATCTTGTGAATATGTTAATATTTATTTTTTGTAATAATGTATTTTATGTTACATTCACTGTTGGATGTTTCGCCGGCTTTGCAGTGAGTCAGGGATTATCCAGGATTACTTGTTCAATACAAGTTTGATTTTTTTTTGACAACTTGTTTTATGTTGCTGGCTAAAAAAAACACCAAATTTAATTTTCTCAGGGAAAAAATACAGCAAAAAAAAAAACTTTCATAAGTTTTATAAAATAAAGAAAGTAACAGAAACTTTTAGATTCCCCTCACAAGGCGAGGTAAGCAACAGAATTTATAATATTCGATGCTCGGACATGTGAAAACATTGCCGTGTGATGAATCCTTAATAGCCATTTGGTAAGAAGTTCACTTTCATCCACTTTTGTCGTCTATTTAGTCCGATTCGAATCTGTGTGAAAGTGCTCTTTAGATTTTCCTTTTTAAGGCTTTTTGTCATTAGAATTTTATATATTACATTTGTGCGTGAGATGTACGAAAGTACGATTTTTTCCTGTACCGGTTTAATCGAACAGGAATCGATTAAAATTTAGGTGTCTTCAAGGCTAGAGTAGCTCTTAATCAATTAGTGCGCCTCACCATCAACGATTGCATCACTGCTTACCATCAGGTGGGATCGCTGACAAGCACTAGTTTATACCAATTAAAAAAAAGGTTAGCAAAATAAAGGAATAAACAAGCATCATCCTTTTAATTTGCATTTGACAACTGTCATTATAATTTGACACTTCAAAGTTTTTCTCTATGTTTTTTTTTTTTATTTTAACTAAAGGCGCCTTTTACAATACTGGCATCCTTTACCAGTTATGCAAAGCGGCTGACATAAACCACACTCGCTACACCCGACTGCTTTCTTCGCGTTCCTTTCGCACTAACGGACCGGTTCTAAACTATGCAAGTGTAATCGCAACGTACAGAATCTATTACGGATTACCGAAGTCGTAATGGGTTGTGGGGCTCTATAGACCGGGACCGCGGTCCCAACTTCCACCTATACAATTTTTATTTTCTTTGTGTAGTATTTTGGGACCACAAATAAATTAAATACAGTTTTGTGGTAACTAACTGTACTTGCATGTCTTTTTCACTGCACGGATGCACGAGGAAGGCGGCCATCAGAAAGGAGTGGCGGCGTGATGTGAAGCTTGCCACCAACACCTGAAGTGATGATCACGAGCACTCTGTCAAGAGTGATACCAACGAGGAAGAAGATGTCTTTTTCTGTGTGGACCCAAAGTACTACTCAAAAAAAAAATATATATAGTTTTTTTTTTAGGTGGGAAAATCATCCAAAGACATCCCCCGCTCTTGAGCGGAGCGGGAGATAATGTTAGACTTTTACTGATTAAAAACCCACTCCTGTTCCTTCGTTGCTTTTCGTACCGGAGCCGAATCTTCCTTTCTGGGCCCCTACGGTTGGCTTCGACCCTGCTGGGCCCCTACGGTTTGCTGACAACTCCTTGAGGCGCGCATGGAACAATACGCGCCGTCGACGTCTTGGGCTCGGTCCGGACGCTTATAGGTAGAATTTGGGACCGCGGTCCCGGTTTAAAGAGCTCCACAACCCGTCGTAATGCAATATATTGGAGTTAGTTGTTTATAATTTGTTAGTTTAATCAAGTCGGACATCAATCACTACTTAGTCTCTCTGTGTTGTGCTTGTGTTGATCAAGAGGGCAGAGGTCGGGGGCTTAGAAGTGTGAATTAGTTGCAGAAGGTTTAAGTTCCGCAAAATGTTGACGCTTGTCATTTGAGTTGAGAATTTAAATTATATACCCAAACAGATGGTTGTCTTCGACCAATTTTGGATCCAACTAGGGGTTGTCATCGACCAATTTTGTTGCAACGTGGTAGGCCCAGAACGAGATGGCATAACGAGTTACTATGTAAGAGTTACTTAAAAGATTGACCAGAGGGACAGAGACCAGTGGAAGAATAGGACGTAAGACTTTGGCCAGCAGTGGGATACAACGGGCTCATAAAATAATATTAAGATATTAAGGAAAAATAAAGGCAATATGTGCTATACCTTTAATACCATTGTAATTCATATTATGTCTGTTAAGGGGCCGGCGGAGGATGAATTTCCATACAAACGTAATACCACGCTCATTTGCAGTTGGAGCATATTTCCAACATATTATGATGATATTTGGTTATAGACAATATTTATCTAGGTTCCTACGTCTTTCTTTTTTAAAAAAACAAAAAGAAATTTAAGCAAATTGTATTTTGCACTTTTTTATAGCGTAAATGGCAAAACATGCCATTTGGCTTTTCTTGTATTAAAAATAACAATATTTCTAATATTGTCGACGTAGGAACCTAGATAAATATTGTCTTTAACCGAATATCATCATAATATGTTGGATATATGCTCCAACTGCAAATGAGCGTGGTATTACGTTTGTATGGAAATTCATCCTCCGCCGGCCCCTTAATCAGTGGATCCTATGTTAGATAAAAAAGTAATTCATATTTTAATGAACATTGTTGTTATTTTCGATGGCTCAACGGCTTGAGCACGAAAAGTTCTGGAGTGGCGACCGCGTATCGGAAGACGCAGTGTTGGAACGCCTCCTACAAGGTGGACCAATGACCTGGTGAAGGTAGCGGGAAACTGATGGATGCTGGACGCACAGGAACGTTCGATGTGGCGACGCTTGGGGGAGGCTTATGTCCAACAGTGGACGTGTATCGGCTGAACGTGTATCGGAGATTTATTATAACTTGCATTTTGCAGCAGCATTTTGTCTGCAATTCTTCTTTTTAAATTTATAATAGCTTTTGCGTTTATTACTTTAATTATTGAGATATGATTGCGTCAATATACCTGATGACAAATTAAGCAAAAGTTAATTATGATTGCATTGATCTTGTGTTGAAACTGTTCTAATAGAATGTGAATGTTTTCAGTGCCTTGTGTGTGATCGTATTATTACAAGCTTTTAACTGGCAATTTTTGTATTTGTTTGTACCTATTAATTTTTTTGTTGAGGGAAAATCTCGTAAATGAATTTTGACATAGTTTTTTTTTATTTTTATTTATTTGTCATTTAAACAATAGAATACTGGATTATCTAAATTAAATAGTAACCAAAAATCACTAAGGGTGAGTTGCAAATGGTGCAACTCACCCTTAGTGATTAAACTATAACAATAACAAAGCCGTTAACAGTTGTCAAATCGTCGAATTGACCAATAGGAGGCCGTTTCAGGGCTGGTTATGGTTTGGTTATCGTTAAAGTTAAATGGTGCAACTCACCCTAGGGGTAAGTTTTACCGTTTAACTATAACGATAACAAAGCCGTTAACAGCTGTCAAATCGTCGAATTGGCCAATAGGCGGCCGTTTCACGGCTGGTTATGGTTTGGTTATCGTTATAGTTGAATGGTGCAACTTACCCTTAGGCTTAAACTTGTACTATCATGGATATATCTGAATATCGAAACAAAATGAGTTTTTTATATGTGTAGGATTGAGCTGTTTGGTATACTTATGTAATTTGGATGACAATGTATTAATATTTTATCATACAGCTGGTCTGATGATAGGTTTGGATAGTGGCTATCGTTACTACTTATTGAGGGCGATAAGATAACCCTATTGTCTTTAACTAGGGTTGCGGGGTTTTCTGAAATAATTAAATTTATGATCCTAGAACGCAAAGGGCAACTAAAGGACACAGGTGTGGTTTTAGGCCATAAAAGTCTGACACGCCCTTCCGCTCCATCTTAGAGCGAGAGAAGTCATTGGATTATTTCCCACCTAAAAAAAACATGTTTGAAGTCTTAGGAGTGGTCTTGATGAGTTTAAACCATGCGAATGTTTTTCATCGAAAACTTATTTCCATGATTAACTAGCTGTCCGCCCGCGACTTCGTCCGCGTGTACTTCGGTTATCGCACTCTAAACGTGTTTTCCCGTAGGAATAAGATGTTTTTCCGGGATAAAAAAGTAGCCTATGTTCTTTTCCATGTCAAAGGCTATATGCATGCCAAATTCCATCCAAATCCGTTCAGCCGTTTTTGCGTGATTAAGTAACAGACATCCAAACATCCACACATCCACACTTTCACATTTATAATATTAGTTAGGATTATTAACCTTCTGTTTCATGTTATTGTATACGGCAACTCCTAAGAATAGGTATATTTGCAATATCTTCTTTGATTTGATAGTAAACATAGTGATTAGGTTTCAATTATTGCACTGTAATTGCTGTTTCCGAGTTTCATTTCAAATGAAATTATAGTATTTATCTCTATCTTTAAGGTTCTAATGTATCATCAGAAAATTCACACGTGTTGTGAGTATGTCGGTTTATGATTAGCACATTGCCGAGAATACAAGCCGAGCTAAGGGATATTAGACGACCAATCTGTCAGCAGAAGACTATTTCTTTTTTTTATGGTAATTGAGTCAGTTTCGACTATTCTGCCAGTGTTACGTTAGGAGGCCAATTCTGGTACTTATAAATTTCAGATACACCCACTAGTAGAAAGAGATAACATACCTCTTTGTATCGTACTCTTCGGTACGATTTTGAGGTTGACGTAATCAATCCAGGTAGTATCCATGGTATAAAAAATTCTTGGTGAAAATAGAGGTGCTTTTGATAGATAGCGAGTGCGACGCTAATAAGAAAATCATCATCATCATATCATCCGAAAGACGTCCACTGTTAGACATAGGCCTTCCCCAAGCGTCGCCACAACGACCGATCCCGTGTGTCACGCATCCATCAGATTCCCGCGACCCTGACCAGGAAAGTACCTATCTTTAAAAAAAACGCAAATCGGTACCTACGCTGATGTAAGTGACAGTGGTGGTGATTATTCTGAACGATAAGATAACGAGATGGTTTAGTTGAACTCTCTAAGGAATAACGTGGTTTCAAATAACTTCAGTGTCAGACTTTTATTGACTAAAACTCACCCGTGTTCGTTCAACTGCCTTTCGCATTGCAGGTCGCCGTGACTCTTCTAACCAATCCCGCAGCCCTAATCAAGAATATCTCCTTTAACAAACACGTATCCATAACGTTTCAAAACAGTTTGATCACACGCCACAACGATAAAAATGTATCGCTAATTGCCTTTAAACAATGACATCGTTTTTTTATCGCAATAAATTCGCTCCTCGGGATACTCGACTTCCTTGAAAGTTCAATGTCCGGTATTTTTTTTTTTTAATTCGAATAAATAATCGTCAAAGAAAAGTACATACTTAATGTTGTCTGTCGTTCTGTTGGCCGCCAAAGGGTTTTATCTTGGTGTCCAATTAGCAAAAAATGTTTCGGCGCGAGAAGCATGAAATGTACTGTCGCTGGCTATTTTGTGTGGTGTTTTATTTTTAATGAGATGACGACTTTTAGGGATGTTTAAAAAGGGTTTTTGGTTTAAAAAAAAAAACAAGTTAAAAGCGGAAATCGGACGGAGTTTACTCAAGAGATGGGCTCAGATTTAGGAACGAAAGTTATCGCAATTTTATCTTTGATATTATTTATAAAAAAAATCTATCATTAAACTAAGTAAGTATTAAACAAGACTAATTTAAGCACAATAAGCAGTTAGATTTCTTTCCTTCTTTTCCTTGCTTGTGGACGACGAGCAATTGGTAGCTTGCCGTCCACTCGTCCTATAAGACCCAGCAGAGCCGATGCCTGCTAGGGCCATGAGGAAAACTATGGCGGGGAGAGCACCCGCACTTTTCCGCACTTGTGCGTAAAATAGCCTATCGCGTGCCTGTAAGCGGTGGGATAAAAGATCATTTAATTCTACGCCTAGGACCATTAAGCATATGCACTGTCAACTCACCTGAATTAACCATGAAATAACCATTCTTCATGCAAGATTCTGAATCTTAATCTGTCTTCTTCTACTTAGTTGCCTATTACGATATACAAGCAACAAAGTAGAAAAATAAATGTCAGACCTACACTCACATTTACATTATACACACTAGTGTTACAAAATATTACGGAGCCAAGACACATCAGGTTTGTTGACTGTTCATTATGTGCTAACTTTAATGAAGGTGTCATAATGTTGTATCTGATGCGTGGGCGCAGGTTTGTGGCGATGAATGTGCGCTAATTAGGTGTGTCTGTTAGATAAATTGTTGGTTTTGGTGCATTATGCGGTACATTATCCCACTGTTGGGCAAAAGTCTAAAGTACAGAGACTTTCGAGAAAGTCTCTGTACTTAACCACCTCTTCTCTTCTATTCGCCAGGAAGGAATTAGTGGTTTTACCTGAGTCTTTGATTATTGCTCCGCTGTTACTGGTTGTTGCGTGATGTTATATAGCTCATAGCCTTCCTTGATAAATAGGCTATCCATCACTAAAAGAACTTTCCAATTCGAACCAGTAGTTCCTGAGATTAGCGCGATCAACCAACTAAACAAACAAGTTTCATAAAGATAATCTTCTAATAAATAAATTTCGGAAACTGCTTGACCGATTTTCGTGAAACTTTTTGTGTATATTTGGTAGGTCTGAGAATAGGTTATAAGCTATGGGTTATGGGTTTTACTCTCCTACCCCTACCCAGGTAATTATTTCTTTAATAATTAACATGACAGACATAATTTGCCGAGTCGGCTAGTATAATTAGTATACACTAGCTGATCCGGCGAACTTCATACCGCCTAACAGTCAATGAATGTAGTATATCTTTCGATATAGTCAACTGATTTCTATGAAACAAAGTCTAAGTTATACATCAAGTTACACACAATTTTAATGTATAAAATTATCTACATCTATTTCGTAGATTTTACGTGATGCACGCTCAACTAAAAACTTCTACAGATTTATTATTATTATTATTATTTTTATTTATTTATTAGACTTACATACACTTATCATTGCGGATATCCAATGCGATAGCGTAGTCAAAATTCATCATTCATTATGGACTAGCAGTCCCCGCGACTTCGTTCGCGTGGACTTCAGGATTTTGATTTTTTTTTTCTAAAATAAAAGTAGCCTATTTTACTCCGTTACCTGCCAAAAAAGTCCCGACAAAATCGGTCCAGCCATTTCAGAGATTAACCCGGACAAACAGACAGACAGACAGATAGACAAGAATTGTAAAAAATGTTATTTTGGTGTGTGTACCGTATAAATATTCACATGCATGTAGTAAAAAGCAGTTATTTCAATGTTACAAACAGACACTCCAATTTTATTTATTTGTAGGATTAAATTAGAGCAATACCTACTTATTATTCACATTTTTGGCAAATATTGCTGCCAGTAAAGTGTAACACATAAAAAACAGTCTAACAAGAAAATACTTTTCTCAGCTATGACGACTAAGTATGTTTAATTACTCCAATTAAAATATTTCCTCTTGTGTAAAGCATTCTTTAAAACAATTTACACACTTCATAATTCCATACATGCTGTATTTTTTATTATTTGTAATAATTTATTGCAATTTTTTAAAGGAAAAAATTCGAATGTCCGCGTAGATACTTGTATTATGTAAACTATTTTATGTTGCACGAATACAAAGAAGAAAGAAAGAAAGAAAGAAAGAAAACTATTTTATTTGGCATACACACTCGTAGATACACACAATACTACACAAATCTTTAGCTGGTTAACATTTTTTTAAGGATTTAGTTCTAGATATATTACCCGTACAATAATTTCCATGAAAAATCGATGTCGCATCAATATTGCATCGATGACGTATCGGTGTTGCATCGATCTCGCATCGCTGGCGCACTGTCACGCACGGTTAAGTGACAATACATGTGAAAAATGAGGGTAGCCGGTAGTCGCCTACCTCCTTTCAAATAAAGGTTAATGATAATTTATGATAAACTAGCTCCCGCTAGTTTAGCTAGCGCGGCTTTGCCAGGAAAAAACAGATCAAAGATTTGTCCCGCAGGCTCAGGGTGGAGCGAGAGGGAATGTCAGACTTTTACTGACTAAAACACACCCGTGTTTCTTCAGGAAACTCTTACAAACAGTCCCGCAGATGATATAAAGCATCACAATTGTCTCGTCTCCAACCAAATTGTATATTTCGTAAATTCAGACATTTTGTACGTAATGTCGTAAGCACCGTTCACACGCTCTAGCACTGTTTTGTAATACTTTGACGCGGTTTCTTTTTTTTGTAGGTCTCTCTAATTTAACAACGATTTGGAAAATTAAATGGTTAGGTTCAGTTTTAGTGGGATAGAGCGAGAAACTTTGAGGGTGCTTTTAATATCGTGCGGATTTCACGCATGCGTAGAGATGTGCCGTTGCCGGCAATATTGCTCGAAGTGGGAATACTGCTGGTAATATTGCCACCAATACTCATTCTTCGGGCAATATTGCCGCCAATACTCATACTTCGGGCAATATTGCCGCCAATACTCATACGTTGGGCAATATTGCCGCCAATACTCATACTTCGGGCAATATTGCCGCGAATACTCATACTTCGGGCAATATTGCCGCCAATACTCATACTTCGGGCAATATTGCCGCCAATACTCATACTTCGGGCAATATTGCCGCCAATACTCATACTTCGGGCAATATTGCCGCCAATACTCATACTTCGGGCAATATTGCCGCCAATACTCATACTTCGGGCAATATTGCCGCCAATACTCATACTTCGGGCAATATTGCCGGCAACGGCACATCTCTACGCATGCGGGTTTTCTCCTGTCGCGTAACCCTCGCAAAGGTGAAAAAAGTATTTATTGCAATGCGTGGAATACCCACGCGGGATGCGTTTTTTTTGCATTTTGAAATTTTCTGCATGTCAAATAAACAGTTCAACATCTATAATATAAAAATGAATCGCAAAATGTGTTGGTAAGCGCATAACTTAACAACGCCTGGACCGATTTCGCTAATTTTTTTTTTGTTGTGATCGTTATTATGAGGAGAAGGTTCTTATGGAAAAAAATGAAAATTAGGGTAGTGTAGGGTAGAGTAGGGTAGTGTAGGGTAGAGTAAGGTAGAGGAGGGTAGAGTAGGGTAGAGTAGAGTAGGGTAGGGTAGAGTAGGGTAGAGTAGGGTAGAGTAGGGTAGAGTAAGGTAGAGGAGGGTAGAGTAGGGTAGAGTAGAGTAGGGTAGGGTAGGGTAGAGTAGGGTAGAGTAGGGTAGAGTAGAGTAGAGTAGGGTAGGGTAGAGTAGGGTAGAGTAGGGTATAGTAGGCTGAAGTAGGGAAGAGCGGGAGCGAAGCCGCGCGGGTACAGCTAGTTTCTATAATATTTTTTTAGTTCACAGTCAAATTTATTTTAAAACGCAACCTTTGTAATATCAAGAAAAATCCCATCCTTGAGATTTTTTCTTTCACGCGAGCGAAACCTCAGGCTGAAGCTAGTTATTCTATACAACGGCTCTTGTACAAACAAAGAATCGAATAACAATATTAATTCTACAGTAATTAATTTAGATTTCCGCTTCCTAGACTTAAAATAATGTCATGCTAACCAGCAAATGAGATTCCATTCTGTTTTGCGGATGTACCCAAATAGTCTATGACTAGTAGCTTCTTGAAAACGTAAAGAAGTACTGCTTGATTACCATTTCTTAACATTTATGTCATTATTTCATTTAAATTAAGGTCGCCACAGACAATCACGACGCGACAATGTGACAGCGATGCGACAGCGCCTATTTATAAATTATTCTAAAAGTTGATCTGAAGAAATCACGTTGTCGTATTGTGGTCGTATAAAGGAGCATTCGTTTTTTAAAAAAAACATAGTGTTCTGTGAAAAACGTTTGTAGTTGTTGCTATTGTTTATGTTTTTTCGTGTTTTAGTGTTTTTTTTTCCGAGTTAATGGGCAATACTTTAAGATCAATCGTGAAAACTTATGAGTAACAATACGAATATGTAGAGCAATTTAAAGGAAAAATTGGACAGAAAATCTACGTTACATATTGGTAAACAAGGCCTACAATGTTATGTGATATTGACAAATACCAATATCTACCATTTATAACACAATTTACTACAGTGCATTGAATAGAAATATGTAATAAGAAATATCGATACCAATAAATAACTAACATTATTTCGATTATCCACGACTTCAAGGTGGTTCACTTAATTAATTAAAACAAAACAAACATAAGATAATTATATAATTATCGGAGAGACGATTTCCTCAATTCCTATAGTAGCGATTGTGTTAAAAACGCAACTGGTTATTTTTGGATTGTTGTAACGAAATATTAGATTTTGTGTCTAAAGATACGCCTGTCTAAAATTTGCATAGAACTGTATATTTTGTAATAAAAAATGAATTAATAATCTTTGCTAATAACAGTGTTAAGTATGTATATTTAAATATAATAAAACAAATTATAAAATGTTGTAAATCAAATATATGGACACGATGATATGTTAATAAATAATAATTGACAAACGTAAATTGTGACAACTCGTTAACATCCTGTTCAATTTATATGTCTGAAGAAGTGAGGAAACTCGTAAGTGCATAATACGGTTGTAAAAACATACTAAGACTTAAGGATGTCAATGCAACAAATTTTTAAACCTGGAACAATTTCGTGGTGTCGCATTGTCGCGTCGCGCCTGTCTGCTCCAGCCTTTACATTATATTATTTCAAACCATCTTGACAGATATAGGTATGAGAAGGACTACAAAAGAAACTTATTACTCTCTTTCTCTCGGGCATAACATTTAAGTTTTCTCCTTCGATTTAACAAATCAGACAGAAAAGTAAAGTGAAAAAGTAGGGTCCTCGCACATAGCATCGCATCAAAATAGAAACTTTACCAAGCAGAACGCACTTACTTTGCCGCAGTTGCATAAAAACACACTCAATTTACTATGTTGAACACAGAACAATCTTATATGAGTAGCGAGTACCCGTAAACACTTAAGTTTCGCAACCCATTGACAATGCGGCCTGGCGATAAAACTCTATGGTTACTTGTTCTTAAGGTTCGACTCATACAGAGATGTAACATGGCAGTTTTTAAGATAGCAATTCAATATAAGTTTTTAGTACAAAACGGTGAACTTCACGGAACTTCACTGTACGGAATTTAAAATGTTAAATTCTAAAAACGAATACTTTCACTGGTTTTTGTTTTAATCTATAGCAATAAATACCATTTGCTTGGATATTAAATGGTTTAACCCATTGTATGCCGGAACGCATATCTACGTGGGACACAATGGTTTATTAAATGTGTCATTAATTACGGCATACGGCGAAAGGTTAAGCCATGTGTTCATGTAATATAGATACTTTGTTTTCCATTACACATTCTAATAATACATTTGCAACAAATGTCTCGAATCAGCCTTCTCAGCAAGCTTTACAGAGCATTTTACCGCGACCACGTCCGTTTTAATAATTCTACATTTGGTCCAGTTGTGTAGACACTTGATACACATCACAATTACATTACAATATCTTTTAGTTTCGGAATAATTAAAACAGCAACTGAACTTCATTAAAAAAAATTCAGCCTAAAACCTACTGTTATTGAACTAGTCGGAACGTCGGAAAACATGTTAAGATATTGGTATTGGCTGTCATTTGTAGACCTAGACAGTTGTTTTAAGTTCGAAATGCACCAGTCTTGGTAAGAGGAACCGGATTGATGTCAGAGAATTCTAGTTCCCCTTGGCAAGACTGGTGTTTTAAATTAGGAAAGGTTCCGCCTCTGGAGGATCCAGATCCATGGTACACGTTTTTGCGTTGATGTCTGAAATACGGCGTATTGTATCAAACCGCGTGAAGCGTTGCGCCTCGGTGTGTGCTGACCCTTAATACCTTATACACATCTATGTCAAAATGTTACTGTTTTACGATAAAATGTAAGTGCTTTGTGTTGGTGGCTTTAGACTCAAAGTCATTTCTTGGTGTATAAATTTAAATTGATTATTTGTATGATGTGTGGAAATAGATAATGTAAGTTGGGTGAGGCAGCCTTGAGAAGCAGACAATGCGACATTTTATGAACTTTGTCGATGGTCAAGATGTACAAAATGTATGGGATTGACATGATGTGCTTTCGAAATATGTCTTCATTAAACCCTTAGATTTTGGCGTTTCGAAAATCATTATTGCTACAATAATGTTTATTAGTGAAGGCCCTTCATTCCATCTATTAATAATCATTAGAGACAAAATTACCTATTTTGTCTGTTTGTAGATACATCGTCTAATACGTAGACTCCGCAGACTCATAGATTATTTTCTATTTCGATACTTGTTTTTTTTTATATTTTTTTGTTATTATATTCTTAGTACTTATTTGGAATACCAGTAGTATTCTATTCTGTAATGTGTATTAATATTGTAATATGGAAGTATTGTGTTTTTTTTTAAAGCGCACCCGAGTTTCTTTCCGTTTGATCTCCATAGCAAACAACCAATCATCATCATCATCATTTCAGCCGATACACGTCCACTGTTGGACATAGAGCGTCGCCACATCCCTACCTTCACCAGGTCATCGGTCCACCTTGCAGGAGGTCTTCCAACGCTGCGTCTTCCGGTACGCGGCCGCCACTCCAAAACCTTTCGGCCCCAACAGCCATCTGTTCTGCGAGCAATGTGCCCTGCCCATTGCCACTTAAGTTTTGCAATTCTTTGTTCTATGTCGGCAACCTTAGTTTTCCTGTGGATATCTTCATTTTTTATTCGATCACGGAAGGAAACCCCGAGCATAGCCTTTTTCATTGTTCTTTGGGTGACTTTAAGCCTTCTGATGAGGCCCATTGTGAGCGACCACGTTTCGGAGCCATATGTCATCACTGGCAACACGCACTGGTTAAAGACTTTCGTCTTGAGACACTGTGGTATGTTGGACGAGAAGATACCGCGTAGCTTCCCGAACGCTGCCCAACCAATAAAATAGTTGAAATAAAATATAAGATGTTTCGAAGATGCGTAGCAAAAAAAAATTCAAGTATTTTTATACTTTTGAATAGCCATACAAGCATATTTTTTTGTATTTAGCCTACAAAAAACCACGTGACATCTGTTAATCAAAAAAAGAACTAAACAGTATGACAAATGAAACACCGTTGTCAATTAATACTTAAACAAATCTAAAAATAAACCGCTTCGTACTCGCACAGCATATTAATAAATGTTATTCGAAAAACAATAAAAAAAAGCAATAATTTACGCCCATTGAAACTTGTTGCAATATTTTTCGGTCCTAAACATGCACGTAATTGGGCGAACGGTTTTAGCGTGTTTTATTCAATTGAAGCGGCCATTTGTTTTTATTTATGACTAGTTGTCTCCCGCAGTTTCGTCTGCGTTTTTGGTTAGGTACTGCTCCGCTCGTGTTGATACTAGGGTAATGGTATATAGTCTATAACTCTTCCTCAATAGATTGTCATCATCATCATCATTTAGGGTAATGGTACTTAGAGAGTAGGTATATATCCCTTCCTAAATAGATTGTCATCATCATCATCATCATTTCAGCCGAAAGACGTCCACTGTTGGACATAGGCCTTCCTCAAGCGTCGCCACAACGAACGATCCAGTGCATCTTGCATCCACCACATTCCCGCGACTTTCACCAGGTCGTCAGACCATCTGTTCTACGAGCAATGTGGCTAAGTCGGCAACCTAGACATAGATTGGCTATTCAACAGTAATAGTACATTACGATATAAGTGTGTAATGTTAGTGATTACCGTCGAGGCGGTATTAAGACCCGAGCCATGGTGAGGGTCTTAAGAGAGCCGAGAACGGTAATCACTCACGTGTATCATACGACGTTTTTCAATACACTTGTGAAGAAAATGTAAAACTAGTAAACTTTTGTGGCGGTAAAATCTGTTTTCTTTCAAACTCTTCATCTTTATATCAGGCATGTCTAATACGCCAAGCCTGCAGGATTGCTCCAAAAAGAGTTATTACGGCCCTGGAACGTAAAAGGCAACAAAAGATGCACGGGTGGATTTTACTCAGTAAAAGTTCGACACTGATCACTTTCGATCCATCCAGACCGGAGGAGTTGTTTAATGATTACAAACCTCAAAAAAATAAATAATATATATATATAAAAGCATATCAAATACGACACCTCATTAGAAGCCTATTGTGCAAAATGGACCCAAAGAAAACAGTGCGAAAAAGTCCTGTAGTTAAAAAAACACGCACACTAAAATAAGATGATTAGTTGAGATGACATACTTAGGTACAACTGACCTGTAAATAGTTATGACAGGTCTTGAAACTTGTCATGAAGAGAATGAGGCACAGTTTACTAACTTGCAGGGTTACCATGACGTTCAAAATAAGATTGTTTTAATCTTGTTTCAGTGTGGGTAAGAGATGGCGCTAGACAACCTGCATAGCTCTGTCTCTTACCCACACTGAAACAAGATTATAACAATCGTGAGAGTGGTCAGAATTTACTGATTAAAACCTTTCAGTTGCACTTTGCGTTTGTTTTTTTTTGTTACTTTGGCCACAGAACGTCATGGTCTAGGTCTTCGCTTTTGTTTTTTTTTTTCGCCATGAGAAAATCATCTAATGACATCCCCCGCTCTTGGGCGGAGCGGGAGATAGTGTCAGACTTTTACTGACTAAAAACCCACTCCTGTGCCTTCTTTCGTACCGGGACTGAGCTTCCCTTTCGGATAACCCAGTAGGCTTCGACCCGGCTGGGCCTCTGCTGTTGCTGACAACTCCTTGAGGCGCGCGGGCACAGTGCTGGTCGAAGCCTACTGGTGCCAGGGTTAGTTTCGAGAGATAGTTCAGCCCCGGTATAAAGGCACGAAGGAACGGGGTTGGTTTTTAGTCAATAAGAGTCTAACACTATCTCCCGCTCCGCAAAAGAGCGGGAGTTGTCGTTAGATGATTTTCCTGCCATAAAAAAAGGCCTTTGCCCAGTAGTGGGACATAAAAGGGCTAACTAACTAATAAGTTTGATCGTATATTTAGTTTAATTATTAAAGACAAAGTTTGTATGTATAAGTATGTATCTGTATTTGGTACTTCTCGCTCTAACGGCTAAACGTAGTTGAATGAAATTCGGCACACAAGGAGACCATGTCCGGAGTAAGCATTTTTATCCCGGTAGTATATGTCCCTTGTGAGCAGTGGTGGCCCAGTGGTAATGGCTCCGACTTACGAGTAGTAGGTCGCGGGTTCAAACCCTGCCAGGCGCATTACTTTGTGTAATTTATTTCATCACTACTGCTCTCAAAACGGTGAAGGAAAATATCGTGAGGAAACCGGCATGTCCTAGAACCGAAAATTTGAAGACATGTGACATTCACCAACCCGCACAGGGCTCGCGTGGTGGATTACGGCCCGTTCCCTCTCCTAGAGAGGAGGCCTGAGTCCCAGCATTAAAAAGGCTGATGATGATAATGATAATGATATGTCCCTTGGGATGTTTTCCTACTTTCACGCGAGCGAAGCCACTAGCAGAAGCTTGTATGACAAATAATAAAAAAATATTTTACACCTGGCACCCATTTAGATCTCTGATTTTTATGATTAAAGACGCCATTATAAATTAATTTACGACGTGCGTATGTCATATTAAAGTATTTTAGTTTTTGTGTTCGGTATACCGATTCTTGTGAAATGAATAAAGGTGAATAAGCGTGATAAAAGGCCAGATTGATGACGTAAATGAGTTTAAAATTAATGGTCGTGTTTCTTGTATGTTGTCATTTGTGATGGTTAAAGAGACTAAATTGTTTTTTTTTTTTATTATGTCATAGGTTAATATTTTAGCAGCAGTGGTGGCCGAGTGGTAACAGCTCCGACTTACGAGTTGTAGGTCGCGATTTCAAACCCAGCCAGGCGCATTACTTTGTGTAATTTATTTCATCTCCACTGCTTTCAAAATGGTGAAGGAAAACATCGTGAGGAAACGATGTCTTATAATTAAAAATTCGAAGCCGTGACATTCACCAACCCGCATTGGACCCGCGTGGTGGATTACGGCCCATTCCCTCTTCAAGAGAGGAGGCCTGAGTCCCAGCAATAGGAACATTAAAGGCTGATTATGTATGTATATGGGTTAATATTTTTATGATTTAAAGTCACAGCCTCTTCCAATTTTTCATTCGATTTCACTTACTAAGGTAACTGATTTGATTTATTAATGAACTAATTAAATAAGCGATGCTAAATGTTTTTTTTAAGACTTTCTGGAAAACCTGTTCATATCCGTACCGCTTTTAGGCTCGCAAACTCGCAATGTCTATTTTTTACTAGTGTGGAAAAGTGTTGCATTCGGGTAATAGTTTAAAAAAAGTCCTCATCGACTACGTCGCGAGTCATAAACAATGAAGCACCTTTTTACATTTAATTTCAAGTATAACTTAAGTAAAATGACCAGAACACATTGTAATTAGATGGAGTGCTAATGCTTGCAGCTCATTAAAAAAAACCATAAACTTTTAAACACCAATTAACGAGGTTTAAGGAAAAACTCGGTTTTTAAACAGTGATTAAATCAAGAGCACTCGGGTTGTGGGTGACGTCATTCTGTGGATACCATACTGTCTGCTGAAATTTTGACCTATTATTTTTGAGTATTCTTATTTTTTGACGGAAGATCCCAAAGATATATATTTATTAAATGTTTTTTTATGGTCAGAGTCACGGGAGTGCTATGGTTGAGATTCGTTGTGGCGACGCTTGGGGGAGGCCTATGTTCAACGATTGATGTTTTCCGGCTGAAATGATGATGATAAAATATTTCTTATTGTTCTTGATATGCTCGTGCGAGAGAGAGATCAACTCTCACTTGAAGGCAAGCGTTGATGGAGCATACTTGCCTAGTATTCACTCTTGACTTAAAAACCTCTTGAAACCTTAGCTATATTTTTTATCTCGGTGATACCTACCTACATTTCCATAAGAGAATATTCAATTTAGCGCGGATGATAACTCTGGAAAAATAATATTCAAAGAATATTAAATCACAAATGTCGTCAGGAGAAAACCACTAAACAATATTTAATTACCAACACGGACTACAGTAACCATTGCTTTATTTTCACCTGTCCAGGACCGGTCCAGGCCGCAAACCAATGCGGAAACGTGTCCCGGCCGCAAACGGAGCTTTATTAATATTTCGCGGCGGCGTCCGTTTCTCAGAAAAGACATTGTCCTTCTGAGCGCGAGCGTCGACCTCGGAGACTTTTTGTTTGTTTATGGTCCGCTCTGTTGGCGGCAAAAAGGAAATTTTTAATCTATGGTTTTTGTTTATTTTTTCGGGTGTTGTTTTGCTATTTTTAATTGATGGCAATGGAAAGTATTGTTTCGATTTTGTTTTGTATTTTGAAGACTAAACTTAATGATCGGATTATGAACCGGCTTTTGTTCAGGTTAAGACGACGTATAAATATTACCTTCTGCCAGCAGCTTCGTCCGCGTGAATGAATGATTGCGGAAACGAAGTCGAAGTCTATTCTTGAAGTTCAGGCTTCCTCTGTACCAAATTTCATCAAAATCGATTCAGTAGCTTCACCTTGAAAACTTAACAGACAGACAGACAAAGTTACTTTCACATTTATACATTAAGTATGGATTTGTTTGTGTCCAGATTTAATGTGCTAGTTCTCCTTGAAAATTCTCCATGTAATAGCGATTAATAGTACCATCATCATGAACATTTCCTATGGGGAAAACATTAGCATAATGTTCACACGACTTAATTAATACTTTACATGTCGTTATAAATAATTATATGGGTTTGTAATGGGTCATTTATGGGCCACAGACCACAGGTGTCTAAAATTGAAATAGATTGTTTAGTTTGGTTGAAAGATTTATTTATTATCCACATGTAATCTTTAATCAAAGAATTCTACCTTTTTGAATAATTTAATATTTAAATTCGCCGTATTTTTTTTTAGTGACATACCTAAACCTGTGCTTGACTGCGATCCCATCTGTAGTAAGCACTTACTGGAGCCAGGGTTAGCTCCGAAAGTAGCTCGACTCCGGTATGAAAGGCAAGACGGAACAGGGTGGGTTCTTTAGTCAGTAACAGTCTGATACTATCTCCCGCTCCGCCCAAGGGTGGGGGATGTCATTGGGATGATTTTTACCCACCAAAAAAAACCTGATAGCTAGTAAGCAGTGATGCAATCGTTGATGGTGAAGCGCTCTGGTTTATTACTGATGTCATTAGCGTAGAACCTAGGGCAACACGAATAAATTAGTCGTTTTAATAAATTTTGAAAATTATTTATTTATTTATTTTATTTATGAAAGCTTTATTTAGATGGATGGATTGTGTGAGCCGTGATATGAAAGAAAAGGGAGTTAGTGATAGTTTGACGGGTGACAGGACAGAATGGAAGAAGAAAACGTGTTGCGCCGACCCCAAGTAATATGGGATAAGGGCAGGAAGAAGAAGATTAAAGCTTTATTTACATAAAACTGTACGAAGGCGGACTTAATGCCTTAGACATTATCTGCCAGTCGACCTTAGGGTGGTACAGAAACATAACATGGCAGGTGCAACTTAAATAGACAAAAAGAAGAGAAAAAAATACAACAGTAAATACGTACTTAGATACATACATATAAATAAGCAATGTTGTAGTGAAAAAACAAATCCAACCAATCAGTGCTGAGATGATTCCAAATACGAGTAAATAACAAACTTGTAAATGGCCGTTTTTTACCTACTTTCAGTATTTACACTAACAATTAGCTGTAAGTTTTCCTAATAATAATAAGGTAAAATAAATAGTAATAAATAAAACTGATTCATTTTTAATCGTACAGATCCTTCGATAATTTATATGACTTACTTATATAAATACAAAAAGGATTGTTTAAATAATAAGTTAGGCTTCAACATTTTTATTTTGATTTTTATGTTAAGTCGATTTTTGTGTTTTTTTTTTAATTAGAGATAAATACAAGTTGTGTTTATTTACTTTTTGGCGTATTATTTATCAAAAATGTTGCCGTTTTATCGTATTTACAATCATATGTTAAATATGTTTTGATGTCTTTAATTAATTATCTTCAAAAAGACGGGGTTTACCAAAAAATGTTTGTATGTGCAATATTTATGAGATATTGGTCAAACAAAAGCTACCTAATAAAAATGGGGAAATAATAATGGTTCCGAAAAACAATTTAATCTCCAGCGATCTGTGGCCGACTATTATTCTAATTAACTAGCGTTTTAATGAATTACCGACTAAAAATCCAAAATATTAGCGAAAAAAAATATCCAATTTAACAACAAATAAGAGCATGTTCAAATTACAATTTCTCCTAAAAAAAAAATGGATCTTCGAATAACAAAACTAAACTTCCGAATAGATTACTGAACCTCCGACAAAATTACTAAGTTACCGACAACAGAGGTTTGGTCAAAATAATCATATTTTTACAACTTGCATGAACTGTTTTAATTTCTATTGTTGGTTATCAAATTTATTTTTTAGCTCTCAATAATGATGAAAATACCTCAACTGTTCGGCCCGCGCGATGGGGTTCGGATCTACTACGTAACTACATTTTCATAATAAACTGAGTTTTGTTTTATTTTTATCTTTGTTCTCGCTGACATTATAAAAGTTAGGAAATTTGTCGAATAATAATACAGTATAATATTCTAGGAAACAAAAGTCTACTTGGTTTTCGATTAAGGCATGAATAGGGGTACGTATCAAAATCCCGAAAGTTCATTATACCTATGGCTGAAATACAGACGTGCAAAACACCGAAATTCAAAATACCGAAAGGTTTAAATGCCGATAGTCGTTATATCCAAACACAAAATAACGATGTTCAAATGCCCGAAAGGACGAAATCCCGAATAGACGAAACAACTTGAACGTAGCGGTTGGTCACAGTTCTAACGTTACCTAACCTATTTCACCCAGTTCAAAGTGCAATCAAAATACAATCTACCTGTGACTAGACTATTGGACAATGGTAAACACATTTTTACGAGAGATTGTGGCTGAAATAGGTTAGGTTAGGTTAGAATTGTGACCAAAAGCGCGCGAGCCGAGCGAGCGTAGCGAGCGGTGCCGCGGCAGCGGCCGGCGAGTGCTACTTCTCAAAATAAAACAAATCGGGACCTTAGGGCACCCCGACACGGACGAGTCGGGATTTTGAACTTCGGGATTTTAAACATTCGAACAAATGAACTTTCGGGATTTTAAACTTTCGACCAAACGACCATTTGGCGTTTCAATTTTCGGGATTTCGTCCATCGGTAATTTAAAATTCGGGATTTTTATACGTACCTACCCATGAATACGACTGTTTTAACTTTTTAACGCCTGAAAAAGGTACCGATATCGAAGCATAAGTGGTAAGTAAAATTCATGATATATGATGCAATTAAAAGTTATTGTTACAAGTACATTTTTATATTTTTTATAAGTTTCTGTATAGCCACTCAGAATAATATTTTCAGTATAATGTGACAGTTAAAATAGCACCACAATCTATGAAATATGAAAGGTAATTTATGAATTAATAGTAGGCAAGTAAAGATAAAAATTACAAAGCAAAGTTTTCAGTAGAACGTAATTTATGCTGGTAGAAAAGTATTATAGCAATAGACAGTCATGTTTATTTTTCGAAGATTTCAGTATCTCATTCGGTCGTTTCGTCATTTTTATTCGGACAAAAGTAGTCGGAAAGTTAGTATTTTAGGCAGTAGATTTAATATTTTGAGTAAGGACAATTCTTCTTTTTTTGTCGGAGCTTTTATTACTACCCATAAAAATGTAGCGACATCTATGGTGGTACATTTAAACTAAACTTCGAAATCCTACATCTTGCAATTAGAGTTCTCCGCGCGATCTGAACATATACCTTAAATCATCTCTCGGGCAGTTACCCAGATCAGATATAACAACCGTCTGGTCGGAGGATTCTCTTTTCAACCTCTCCTTTTCTTGTTTATGATTTGGACACAATACTCAAAATTGACAGAAAATTATAACCAGTTCGAAAGTGGCACAAAAGTAATCACCCTAGCCTTCCAACTCCACTTAAACTATAATAATACAAAATTAAATAATCCTCTCCAATCTTAATAAAGATCTCAAGCACAGGATAATAGTGGCAACGCATTGAAAGCAATCAGATGATGCTGAGGTCAGCTCAATCTCCGCGCACAATCACCGCTCACTTCCGATCTCCACGACACTTGACGTGTCAATCTGACTGACTTTAGTACTGGCTGGTTAGCAAAAACACATTTATATAAATCCTCTTTTGTAATGTTGGTATAAATCCTCTATGGTACAAAAAAAAGTAAAAACAACGTGCTAATGAAAAGATTGTGGGTTTTTTAGTCACGCACTGCATTGGAGTTTTTTAAGGAGAAGCAAATGATGGAGATAGTAATGAACCGTGACAGTGGTGGACAGTGGTTTTCTTTTACAAAGAAAATTTAGGTCTATTGTTCACGAACGCGTAGCTTCATACACGCGTAGTTGTCGATTGGTGTACATACGAAACTATGAAACTCTGTCGTCGAAGCGGCAACGACAGGACAGAATGACGTGTAAGTGTGCAAGCATACATCAAGTGTATAATGATGTATACGCGTCTATGAAGCTACGCGTCCGTTTACAGTAGACCTTGCTGACATAAAAATGATAGCAAACTTTGCTTTCCAAAATATAGTAAGAGAGAATTTTTAACCGAGAAAAAAAAAATTCACGTATTTTACAGTTACATCCCAACGCACCAGCACAGCCAGACAAGCAGACGACACGGTCTTTTTCAATAAAATGTACAGATAAGAATCTACCGAAAAACCTCAGCACATACCTACAATAAGTATCTTGTAACGAAATAAGATAACACTACACGTAATAAGGACACAATTTCTTACACCAAGCGTAATTTGCAACAGAATTCGCGATTACAAGATAAGGGACTATCTCATAATCTAAGTTTGCGTGGTACCAGGAATATTTACAAGGAAAAGTGGTAACACCGACGTGGCGCGAGAAAATTTATCTGCACGGCAACACTTTGGTCCTTGTTTATGGTTGGAGTTGTAGGTTGTTATGTAATGTTTTGGTGTATAAAGATGATTAAGAAATGCCGCTTTAGAAGGCCAATTAAAAGATTTTGATTAATATTTAGATAAGAAGGAATGGCCTTCTCATTAGATGCAGTTCTTAATGCTCTTTCTAAAATCTTAAGTATTAGAAATAGTGTCGAAATCGCTTATTTTATGCTTAATACTGGCATTGAAAGTATATCTTGATAAAATTTTTCTTAAAAAAAATAAGCTTATCAGAATTCACTGCTGGACTGGTCCATCTTAATGTTTGACTTTGGTTGCTGCGTATGCGCAAAATTCTATTTATTTCTATAAATAAATATATTATTATTATATTATCCACATCAATATAATAAAGAGGTAAAGTTTTTTTTTTTTTGTAGGAGTTTATCTCTGAAAGTACTGTTCCGATTGCTCTGTTTTTTTCACCGATAGAAAGCTGCTTTATTCCTGAGTGACATAGGCTATATTGTACGTACGCGGGCGAAGTTTCCTTGCGTGATTGCATCAGAAATGAAGATATCCGCAGGAGAAATAAGGTAATCGATTTAGCCTGAAGAATTGCCTAAACTTAAGTGGCAGTGGGACATTGCTCGCAAAACAGATCGAAAGGTTCTGGAATGGCGACCAGTTGCCGGAAGACGCAGCGTTTTGCAAGGCTTCCTAAAAGGTGAACCGCTGATCTGGTGAGGGTCACTGGAATCCGATGGATGCGAGACACTTGGGAGAGGCTTGTATCCAACAATGGATGTCTTTCGACTGAAATGATGATGATGTTGATTAAATATATAAATTATCTTTCAAACAATTATAATTAAGTATGTATCCTCTTTTGTTACAGATTCACTATGGAGTCAACGCCGTTCGTGTCGGCCCATTGGCTGTCCACGATCGTTCTTCTCTGCTCCTTCTTCTCAACACATACGCTTAACACTAAGGTAAGTCGCATAATTATTATATTAGTTAGTAAAAATGTAGGTTGGTATAAACTATTTATAGAAATTAGCAATATTTAGTTATGATGCATTAATAAATTATTGTGAGTGATTTTTGCCAAGTGTGATTAGAATCTCTTATGTCAAAGTGACAGGTGTCAAAATTGTATATGTAACGTGACTTACATACACTATAAAAGAATTTTCAAAAAATCAGCCCCTAAGGAAATGACACGGACGTCTTTGCCTACGTGAAAGTAAGGAAATTTACTTTCACGCAGGCAAAGCCGCTGGCAGAAGCTAGTGTATATATAAAATCGTTAATGTGTCTTGGCCAGCCAAAGTTCAAGAGTAAAGAAGACTTTTTAACTTTTATTTATTCAAAAGTTGAACTTCACCACACAATTTATGTCACTTAAATGTCAATTTACGAAACATAAACAACTTTTTAAGTTACGATTTTAACATCAGTTCACCCACACTTGCAAATAGCAATATATTTTAACTACGTAATCCCGCTTGTAGGAACCTTTTACGAGTCATTGAGCATGAATAGATGTATGATGAAACGAATGAAATAAATTGCTATAATCTCCGGTTTAACAGAAATTAGACGATAAATTACAAATAAAAATATTTATTATGAAAAGTCATAAAATCTTAACGAAATCGACGTTTGACATTCTGAGTACTTAAGCGTGATCTACAGTTTATTTTGTACAAAATTTTAGCAATAACCGGACTTCTTTCTCTGTGTGCCTCATTATACATGCAAATATTATTTGCCTGATGAGCCCGAAACAAGTCTCAAAGCTGTACGAATTCGCGTTAAATTAATGTCTGATCAAGTTATGTATTTTTACCCTAAAAATATAATTAAAATCGACATTTTATTTAATTACTCGCAAGTTACAGGTTGTGACGTGTTAATTAAACATCTTATTAGATCCAATCTATAAATACACGATAATTTTAACAGACACCTGTCCACCTGATTTTTTTTATGTGTCATAAAACGCTAATTGGCTCCCTGCAAAGTCTACCACGTGCTGTGCCGTTACCTTGAACAAAATTTTACTAATTAAAACAATGATTGTCTTTACACTAAAAAAATTTACTATAAACCGCGGGAATATTTGACAGCTGTCAAAGCATGGCGGCCATGTTTGTAATGTTGTTCAAACACGTGACTTATCGTTTGCCGTGCAGTTGTTCGCGTAATACGGATTTTTTTCGGAAGTTATACGGCATTCCAGTAGCTCGCACGTACATCCATAATTCATGCAGTTACCGCATTACTTTCACTCTATCTGTGGCATTAAACGTTAGTTAGCGAGATGTTTTGCAAAATTGCAAACAGAGAGTTTGCTGTTTTCAAGGCAACAACAAAATTTATGCAAATCTATAATATTTTATTATAGAATAAATGAGAATCGTTTGGTTTGTGAGTTTGAATGACCACAAACCGCAAAGCTGTGGTAATAGATGAGTTCATTTTAATATGGCGATACCTATTGCTTTCCGTTGACCTTTTGACTGGAGGGGGCATCAATGAGTCGTTAACTCAAACATATATTTCTGACGCACGTTTGAGCGGTTGAAAAAACCTTTATACACGCCATTATTGTCATTTTAACATATTCGGACGTATGAACATCGGTCGTATTCCTTGTGATTGATAGACCGGTACTTTTTGCGTCTGAGAAAAAACACTTTCGTAAAGAGAAATATTTGCTTGCTGTGACTTACTAGTACCGCTATTTCAGTTATTGTTGTCTACATTTAATGAATCTATTGAAAGAAGAATTTTATTTCGAAGATTATATTATCAATGTTTTTATTACTGTTGAGCTCCTTAACAGTCCTCAGTTACGCTTTGTGAAACCTGATAGATGCTTGCATTGGCTGAATAGTTTCACGCAAATCTGTAGTTGTTTCCTCAGAAGATCATCTTAGATACTAATCTTCATGGTTATCATAAGATTTGACCATTACGTGTTTGCTGTATGGACTTGAAAAAAAACTGACCCCTGAGTTTGTTTCGATGTTTCTTCTCAGGGTAGTCTGCTAAGCGGCGAGCCTTCTGGCTGGCCTACCACCGTGGAATCTGGAGGCAACAGTCCTTGCACACATGCACGATATGCGCGTGGAGATGCAACGCCGGAGGCAACAGCGTTATCGCCGCCGCCACCGCTGGGATTCTGATCCCGATTTCCGGTCAACGTAGGCGCGGGCTTGCGGACAGTGAGCAATGGGCAGCTCACTGTCCAGCCGTCCGGTAACTGTCCGGACCAAGCCCAAGTCGTCGACGGCGCGCACTGTTCCCGCGCGCCTCAAGGAGTTGTCAGCAACAGCAGGGACCCAGCCGGGTCGAAGCCTACTGGGGCCAGGGTTATTCGAAAGGGCGCTCGAGCCCCGGTATGAAGGCTAGAAGGAACGGGGTGGGTCTTTTAGTCAGTAAGAGTCTGACACTATCTCCCGCTCCGCCCAAGGGCGGGGGATGTCAATGCAAGATTTTTTCCCACCATAAAAAAAGGGTAGTCTGCTAGGAAACAACGGCCTCATCTAGTTGACTCATAAAGTTGTTTTTTAAAACCTATTTGAAAAATAAATAGCACTAACGCTTTCCAGCGGCTTCGCCTGCGTAAAAGTAAAAAAAATACCTAATGTATAGGACATGGTCGCACGTGCCAAACTACACTCGAATCAGTTTTGCCGTTTAGCTTAATTGGACTTTCGTCTTTATAATATTAAATTAATGTGATGTAGTATTGGTAACTCATTCGATTAAATTGATCTATCGGATGCCTATTATGATCGATTTTTAATTTGTATCTATGAATGCGATTCGTCTAGACGTATATTTAATTCATGATTATCAACGCACAGGCGAAACTACTGGGACTGGAAGAGTGAAATTTTTCAGTAGGCTTCCTTTTATGACGTAGGCGAACGATAGAATAGAATAGAATATTTTTGTACACCAAAAAGTTAAATAAATCTTGATTGTACACCAAAAAGTAGCAGCATATACAAAAACTTAAATTTGTGGTACAATTATGGCGGTCTTATCGATGTCGTTAGACAATTTGCCACTTAAAAAAATATCTCTGAAAATAAATGCTAATAGTAAGTATAAACTCATTTAGGCAAAATCTTTGCATGTAAATATCACCAAGTCCAAACTTACACCTCCTCACCTACATGTCCGAATAAAGCAAATAACGTAATTCGCACTAATGTTAACACACCTACAGATTATATCACGTTACGCCACTGTGATCAGATATATAATCTGAACAAAACCGTACAAAGTCGTAAACACATAACCGTCGTCATAAGACACAGTATCAAGCGCCATGGCAGTAGGCTTGAAGCTGGTCGCAGCCACGCCCGCTATTGATTTCATAATCAACCGGTTGCTGTAATATGACAAGCTTGCGGCACACTTATTGTTAGTACTACGGTTGAGTCAGCAGATTTTGGGAATGAGTTTAGAGGTACGGAGAGTTTTGGATCTATTTAAAATAAAGCGTCAAAACGGAAACGGCAGGTTCATAGGTCATCAAGTAGGTCTGAGTTTTTTCGGGTTTTGTTTTGAGTAAAGTTTAATATTCGCAAATTGAATCGTAGTAGATATTCTGAAGATTGGTCTGTTGGTCTACATAATAGAATATTAAGTAGAATCTTTTTACTGGCGTATTAGAAGACACAGCGTTGGGAGGCCTTCCTCAAGGTGGGCCTATGAACTGGTGAGGATCGATGGAATCTGTTGGATGCGAGACTTTTAAGTGAGAACTATATCCAACAGTGGACTTCTTTCAGCTGACCTCGTTTCAGCTTTGGAATAGACTCGATACATTTGCTGCCAAATACTTACAAAATAGTACAATGTGTTACATCCACATTCTAATGAAATACAAGGCTGTATTTTGTATCAAATACTGAATACTTTCTAAACTCACTGGTTAAGTACGCAAGCCATGCGAAGCTTAAAGAAAAAAATAGTACGGAGTCTATTGAACAGATATAGCGTAACGAATTTAACCAAATTGGCGAGAAGAGATTCTACAGTCTATTTATAAGTAACTAGCTTTTGCTCGCAGCTTCGCCCGCGTACATTAAATATAGCCTAATCGGACCAGTACTTTCAGAGATTACCTTCCACAAAAAAAAAAATATTGTCTTTTTTCATTGCTTGCGAAAGCACAATATTGACATGTTACATACTGGGCTAGAAAATCTCTCTTTATTCGTTACTGCCATATAATCGCCATCGAATCGATACAGGAAGCTAAAATGAATTCATACAATACCTAAAACTCATGTAAATGTAATAAATTTATTAACACAGCAATAAATTAGTTTCTACTCACATTTAAATAGAGACGAACGATAAACAGCTCAGCATTGTTTAAATAAGATGAGCTTAAATAAGATGTCCATCTGAACGGAATAGCAATTGATCGCCATTTATTTCACTGACATTAGAATAGATTTGTTGATCGTCCAACTAACGTGAGATGAATAGGAAAGTGATTCCGTGTAGGATTTGATAATGTATCTCTTTGTTGGCTCAAGATCAGGGAAATCGGACTAAGAAGATAAGATTAACGGTATGAAATTTACGTGTTTGAGCATTCCTAAACGTGCCGTGTTTCTCTAAATTGTAGTGCAAATTCGACAAGAACCTTTGACATATACAAACATTCTTTTATTGAACATTTTTAAAGCAATATTTGCTGGCGATGTTTTCGTTTTTTCTGTACCTGTATTAATTTTCAAAATAGATTTGCATTTACGACAGAACGCTGTCCAATTTTTCCATTTGTTTCTCAAATGAAACTAATAGTTTAGAGTTTTTAAAGGAATTCCACAAGGCACTATTCTAGGTCAAAGTTTATTTATAAATCATAGTAGGAATCATAAACGTTTATAAATAGTTCACCAAACCGCGCAGATTTCTCAAGCAATTTTCTTGTTTCTTTGAAATATCTCAACAATCGATAAAATTGAAACTATTTTATGACCGAATCGATTATCGCCTTCCGTTTGCTAATTGGTATAGTTTGATTCCTGTTATTAGCAATGGCGGAGTTGCATTGATCGGAAGTCTGTGAATATTAATTTCGTTGACTTTGCTCAGTAATTTTTTGCTGTTATTACTAAATTGCTTATATTTTATTGAAATTATATTTTAATTCGGCAATTAGTTATTAAAGGTTTAAAATTAAAATTGAGAAATCGAAGTTTTTCTGTGCGTGTGTATTGCATGAGAACTTTGCAAGGATGCTTACCAGTTTTTGCTTTGCCAATGATTATGAGGTATTTATCAATATAAATACTTCATGCTGTATGTCAAAAAACTAGCCTATGGAACTGCACCCTTACACAAGAGCGCTTACTCATCAAAAACAATACCTTTACCAAGGCGTACCTCTTTTTCGAAACTACAAGTTCATCTTGACATTTTCCATTGGTAATTGGCAAGTGATTTCGATTAATTTGAAAAGATCGCTACATTGTGAGTTTTAAATCAATCGAGACGTCGTATTGTGACCCAGTTCTGTGCAAGTTTTTATGCCGTTTACGTAACATACTCATCGTACATCGTGGCCTTATTGGGTTGTAAAAGGCCGTATGTGCGATCTTAATGAGTGCAGTGAGATTCTCGTGTCAATTTTGAGACAGATCTAGTAAGCATTGAAAAGGAATTTAGTTTAGAGCGGCTTATTGACTGCCAAATGAATTTGAATGTTTGAGAAGTGATGTGATACTTAGATAAATACTGAGATAGTTCAGTAGTGTCAAATTTAACTTAGAGCAGTATATGTGTGCATTGTATGCCAGCACTGGCCACCTTTAAATTTAGTACATTGAATATAACGAAATTAATTTCACCATTCAAATCGATGACTGTGAAAAATATCTGCATCAAATTTAAATTAACACTGTTGAACTCGGTTCAAAATTGAATTTGCAAGTTCAAAAAGACTTTCATACATCATTGCTGTGGTTACTCCTCAATAACTTATAAGTACACTGCAATAATTCATTTAAATATTGACAGCCCAATGCCCGCAGAAAATATTGCAGAAGCTGTTACAATTATGTCATTGGGATTTGAACCTTACGTGATTGTATTACGAGCTTCTGAACGAGGTCTTACCACACACGAACCAAAGGGCAGGATCATAAAGTTGAAGGACAATACTTTCCTTGACTTTTGTTTGTGCGAAGCCATTCTCATTCTGAGACTTATTAAGGTTTCCAATAAGTTATTACTTCAACACTGGTGTTATTGTATTTTCATTCATACCGTTGGAAATAAAATGTATCATGTGATTTACAGTAATGCACAGAAAATGGTAGCATTCTATCAATTAACGATTCATTAATAGACTTTTTTGGACTAACTCTTCTTACTTGTATTCTCATTGCTAAAAGTCATGCATGTCTTAGACAGTTTAGATAGATTTACTACCGAGCTGCTTCCTGGCACTTCTAAGGTCAGTAGTCACAGTGAGTCCTGTTATCGCCCTTGTCTGATCTAACTAGCGAGCAGCAAAGTGCGTTTAAGTATAATATCATCACACCAATATTATAAAAAGCGAAAGTTTGTATGTTTGTTAGGTATTCCTTCATTCTCAAACGGCTTAACGGATATGAATCAAAATTGGTACACATGTAGACCATGTCCTGGAATACTACGTGGAGATTTTTTTCTGGTAGTGGTACATACTTGGAATAATTTTCTACTTTCGCGCAGGCAATCGCGCTGTCAGAAACTAGTAGTTTTATAAATATATTTTAGTATTTCGAGTTAGAGTTTCACGAACACTAATACCCTGGTAATACGAAAGGCTTACAAAATTGATGTAATAATGCTAATGACTTCTAAAATGGCATTCAGTCATTAATATTGCCATTCAGTACAATCTGTTAGGATTTTATTAGTCATAGAAAAAACCCATTTAAATTGGTCTACAATATGACTCAACATTTATTTAAAAAGTCTTATTTACATATGTTACCATAGCAACTAATGTTACTATGCTAAACGATGCGTATGAACAAAAAATAATAACAAATGTAGTTGAATAATGAATTATTAATAAGGCTTTTACTATTATAGGAGTAGATTCAGATATGAATGAGTCCAATGAGATTATAACTCTCAACTGATTTAATATTAAATTAGAAGCAAGGCAAGCGGTGTCTCTTATGAATAATATGATCCAATTAAAGATGAACCTGAGATCGTTCAGTGACCTGTGTGGGAAGAGTCCATTATACAGATTAATTAAAAATTAAGTCACTATAGTAGATCAGCTTAGAGAAATAAATAATTTATAAGCATGTTAAGGTTAGTGCTACGGGCCCTAATTCAAGGGAAAAAGTGTCAGGACATATCTGTGCTCCATATTTATTGGAGTGGAAAATCGTCATATATAATTTCTCCTGTTCCCAAAAGTGGAAGCTCTATCAATAGAGCGAGAACCAAGACGAAGTGTCAGACTTTTATTGACTAAAACCCAGTTGTGTTCCTTCAGTTGATATATTTTGCGTTCAAGGGCAGAGTGGCCTAAAATTTAATGTGCTAAGGTCTTGTGCTAAAGCATTATTATAATATCTTTCTAAAAATTCTAAGACTTGTTATTCTAAAACCACTGATCTATTAGAATTGGCGCTATTTATATATCATCTTATATGCGCCTCACCATCAACGATTGCATCACTGCTTACCATCAGGCGGGATCGCAGTCAAGTACTAGTTTATAACAGATAAAAAAAAAATATACTTTTTGAAGCCCTTTCTGCACATATAGCGAACTGTCGTTTACCACGTTTTTCCTAAGAAGTCTCGACATATTATGCTTAAAAATAATCGGTAATATGGCATCAAATAATATTCTTCAATAATATGTAATAATTAAGCATTTAATTTTTTTCTTTTTCAATGGAAGTTGTAATATGTAATATAAAACCTTCTCACGGTCTTTGACCCTATCCATCCTTCCCATTTGTAACATGTTTAAAAAAAACTGTTTGGACTCGTTCATTAAACACATACAAACTAAAATATTTCATCTGCCAATACAATAATTTGTTCAACAACTCTTGCACCGTTTATTTCAAAGAATATACACAACATGTCTTCAAATAAATCTTCAAGAATATTAATATCAGGTGTTCCGTTCATATAATTTAGAACAAATTAATGTGGATCTCATACGTCAGGACTTGGGATTTCATATTGTAAAAAGAGATTTCCTTATTCATTTACATATTCTAATTTATGGCAGCGGCAAAAGAGGGGTCAATTTCGGCGGATCGTTAGTTAGAACCGGAGGGAATATTAATGGTTGAGGAGATCGTGTACCTTATCTACTGTGCATATACTTATTCTTAAATTTTAAAAGCAGGAAGTCGCAAGATTCCTGCATAACGATGTAAAAGCGGTTTATTTTCAGCTAGATTATATGCTTTCAACGACTCTTGTGCCAAAGGGTAAAAAAATCGCTTTTAGCGATAAGACCGCCCATTGTGACACCCTATTAATTTTTAGTTCCTATTGTAATTTTTAATATTGGTATACAATAAAGGATACATTTATCTATCTTGTGCATTTGATCGTACAGATTCTTGTAATCAGTTTTCATTTTTAACTCCGTCTTGTGAATCTGAATTATCTTCTCCTCTAAGTGTATATCTTCTGGTGTATATATCATTTAATCAAACATTCGGTACAGGTATGTTTGGATACAGGGTTTGGATTCGCTTTTGCAGCTATAAAATCACCTCTGACCTTTTTAGTACCATCAAATTTCTGCAACTGTCCACCTTTAGTTTGGTTTTCCCACATATATAATTAAATGGACCGTTTGCTTTAGTCACAAATCATCGTTGGATTATGTTTAGTGATCGTTAATATCAGCTAAAATATTAGTGCGTTGACATATGAACCCGCTGTATATATTTATACTTAAACTATATGACCTATCATAATAATATAGTTTTTATGTGATTTTTATTTCCTATGATAAATCGGCAAAATGCCGTTAACTTTAATCTGTCATTAATAGGTAATTCATCGTGTGTCAAGCACGGTTTTACTTTGAAGTTAACGATTAGATTTAAAAGTTATATTATCGTAAAATGTATTTAAAAAAAGATATTATTTGAATAAATCTTTCTGAATTCAAACTGTCAGTCAACTCATTAAGCAGTGTTTTTTTTATGGTATCGTACTTACACTATGAATGGAGATTACTATTAAAAAGAAATACAGAGTCATATAAAGATTGAATACTATAGAAAATATAATACTTGAAAAAGGTTCAATGGAACAGGTATGATTCAAGTTGCTTATTTTCGCCTGCCCACTATGACGCATCCATGTTTTTAAAACTTCGCACCATAGATCATAGACTTACCACAACAATAAATTATAGAGTTTTGTCTGTATATTGACCGCGTCCAAGAGGCAAAACTTAAGATACCGTTATTGTGGTTTAAAAAATCATCAATCACAGAAATACTATTTGTTTGGTACTTGTGATTCTAATGCAATGCAACTAGGTCTGTGATGCTTGTACAGGATATTGACCTGTGCCTTTTGGTGACTGATTTTTGGTTTTTTATGCAGGACTCACAGTTATTATGTAAAGTTCTTTGTCTATGGTCATTTCACATTAACCGTTAGTTACTGTTACCATTTGTCAATGTTGGATTATGGAGGGTTTACCATATATTATATGATCATCATTTTCGTATCCAAGTGTAGATTAATAATTGTGATTCATTCTTAACACATGTTTTTTTCTGTGAATTTTAGATTTTACGTAAGCAGTCAGCTTAGTCATTAGTCCAAATTAGGCTGAATTTTTCATATGGACATTAAAAAGAGGAAGGAAGAATAATCTTAATTAAAGTGACGAGATTAGTGAAAAAACTTTAGTTATAGATGAAACCAATTCCAAAGATAAGACTGGAAAACCAATTGATTTACGAAAATTCCATTTTAACAATAAATACAATAGAGAACTACACACGAAAATAATTACAAAACTCTTTTATAATACATAATATGAACTTAGATCAAAAATCGAATTATTACACTTATTTATCTAATATGATTAGCACATAGTATTACAGAATGTGATTGCAAATAATATTTGACCGTTTTTAGTACATTCAGTTTCAAATATAATTTGGGCTCCGCATTAAGTGTTTATTCAAATTATTTTCCATATTTTATTTATTTATTTTACTATATTTCTGCGTTTATTCTAGTGACAACATATAGTTTTCGTTGATCACCTTATTTAAAATAGTCACGCTGCAGTTGACACCGATATAGGAAACAGGAAAAACACTCAAAAACTATACAGAAGAACAAAAAAAATTAACAAAAAAGTTAATGAGTTCAAAAAAATATATGATTATACGACTCACATCGTAAATCGCCCTCAAAGAGGTAACGACACATTGGGTAATAAAGATGCGAATCAATCAAATCTTGCATCGTAAACGCTGCGCTGGTACTTCAAGGAGCTTATTAAGGTGTTGGTTGAGTGTTCAAGTTGTGAAATGTTAGCAAAATTGAGTTGATATTTTGTAGCAGATGTGCAATGTCAAAATTGAGTTGATATTTTGTAGCAGATGCGCAATTTTTTTTGCAAAACAAAGGGAGTAGATAGATATTGGGAAAGGCATGATACAAGATGAAGAAGATTGACACTGTGCTGCTAGTTGCAGTTTTGAGGAAAATTTTAGTTGCCAATAAAGCCAAAATAATAAAACATTTAAATGGGTCAACTAAAATATTGCTTCATAGGAAATCGTGGTCAGTGATCAGAACACTGAAAGAGTGGATAAACATTGAGGATAGCTTTGTTCTATAACGGAACCTATGATAAGTAAAACTACAAGCTGCAATTCTCTATAACATTAGCAATCAATGTTCAGTGCATATTCCTGCAGAAATAGGAAAATTGTATATATTATTATCTACTGATTACCGCCTCCTCCCTCCATCGTTCTTCAGTCGCCCATAGCTTTCCAGAGTGAGATGATCTTTACAAATAATCCCTGAACTCTACTAGATGTAGAAATACAAATTGATAAAGCATATGAGGGTCATTAAGATCCAGCCAGACCAACATGGCAAACAGTGTTTGAACTGTTTGTAATAGTGAAATGCATGCCACATCTAGTTAAATCACAGTAACCAATCGTCTAGTTCGGAAAAGACAAGGCACACATAGATGGCTGCCATTGAAGTCGCATTAACTGTACCATGTTAAAGTGTTACTGACCCGCCAGTGAACTAGCTACTCCATTAATAAATGAGTTAATTTCTCACAAGTGTTATTTGAACTAGTCTAATTAATATCACCTTTAGAAGCCAGTTTCGCACTTTTGAATTCCGAGAATCTGTAATTTATATCTTTGCGACATTCTTTGAACTACAAATGAATATAAATGTTAAAATATTGAACGCAATGACGATATATTAACCGCAGAAGATCCGTTACGGAGCTGAGGTATTTAAAATAATAAGTGGTCAATAAAAGTGTTTCGGAGAACTGATTTGTTTACACCAAAAATGTGGACACAATTTTAGTAAGGGCGGTTGTATACATCTGGGTGAGCAACCGAATTTTACGATGTAGGTATCTGACGGGTGCGTATTAGTGCATTCCTTATTATTGTTATTGACATGTACAAGGTCACATGTTTTTACCTTCCTTTTTTGACTAATTTTACCTTGAGGTTTTTGTATACTAACATATGCCCTTTCGGATTGCAAAGGTTTTATCATTACCCTTATTGTTTGCGAGTAGCGAGTTAAATATAAACGATTGTAGATCTGCAACAGTTTACAGTAAACTACCAACTTCTTAAATTCGTTTGGCTTTTTGACCGCTTCAGTCATGTATGTCACCGTCAAATGCAAATACCGTTAGATTATGATCTACCTAGTGAGATTGTAAACTGTCGAAAGATTGTGAACCATACATCGCACGCTTTATGATAAATAGACGTAACACAAAAAAAGTTTTTGAAAATTGAATCACAAAACATTTAATACCATAAGACTCAATTTTCAATTACTTCTATTTATTACTTCTAATTAAGTTAGATCTCTTTATAATTATGCACGCGGGCGACATGAAAAAGCAAAAATGTGTGCAGCGCGCCACGGTCACGACTACATGACAGATTAAAGGACGAAATCGTAGTTTGATGCCAAGAGTAGGCTTTTGTTTTTTTGACGTGGTGGTCAAAAAGGTTAAGGCCTGTTTCATATCTCGTTGAGTGTATCACCGCCCTAAGCGTATTCTTTTTCCGGGAGTGTTAAAGAGATTTATTGTTTCGTTATAATTATCTTTAGATGACTTTATTTTAATGGTAATTTTATTAATCTGTTTCGCGATCTGAGTCATGATTTACTTTTAATAAATAAACTTTGTTGGTTCGCAATGAGGATAAAGTTTAAGACAAACTGAGTCCACGTATGCCACGTATGCTACGCATTGTGACACTATTTTATTACTATTGGTACTATTACTTGCACTATTATTACTGAATATTGGAATTACTTGAAAAATGGCTAAAGAGTAGAATACCCTGAAATCTGTCGTTCTGTGTCGAAATCTGTATTTTCTGATGGCTATAACCTTTGGATCTTTAAGTCAAGAGCGAATAGGTTAATTCTAGGCAAGCGCGCTCCACCGTCCACCACATCGTCGCTTTCCTTCAGGTGAAATAGTAGTCAAGCACGAGTCTATCAATAATAATAATTAAAAAACAGTTGCCTGAAGGTAGGTTATATACGCTAGGGTATGCCAGACAGGTTTACCTACACAGCTATACCTGTCAGGTAAGCTTGTATGGAAACTGCACAGTTGTGCAACATATACGCTCCGGTTTACCTGCACGACTCACGTGTACAGGCAAATCTGTCAGTTGTACCCTAGCGTGTATGGCGGGCATTAAAACCGTAGTAAGCATACGCAACGCTGTCACATGCATGCGTCCCACTTATGTCTTCTATTTTCAAACAAATAAAAAAAGACGTGTGGCACTCGGGAACTGCCGCGGTAAAGCTATTGCATAGCATTTTTATCAACTTATGCAATTATAATTATTTATTTATTTTATTTATGCAGGATTTTTTTTCCTTTGTTTTTTTTTCTTTGATATTAATTGAAGTTACACTTTCACACATTGAATTGAATTTTGATTGATTGTTCACTCATTTGTTTTCTTATCGGTCACCACGCTCAAAAAACAATTGAGTGGGGGGTGTTAGGTTATTTTCGTTACGGAATTTCTGGATTCTGTCTCCACGCTCAAGGCCCGCGATAGAAGCTATGCAATAGCTTAAAATAGTCTAGATGTCAAAATACATAGATATGTGACATACGTGGGCTCAATTTTGACTTCAGCTTGTATTTGATCTACTCTTCTTTGACCATTTTTATATTTGGAACGATTGCTCTAAATCCAAATCAAGTTTATTTCGTAATGACAATCTAAAAGTAATGCTCCCAAAATGACGATAGCATGTGTATCAGCAATGATAGACTTTCGTGTTTCTGCATATTCATAAGTTTGCGCAAACATGCGTGGTTCACGCTTCACTTTGACTTTTATGACTGTCAAACTGACAGTTCTGGTCCAGACAGTGATGTATCACGCATCAATTTACATGTAGAAGTAGTGACATGTTGACATGTTATGTATATATGAAAGTAGGTGAATTGAGTGAATTACTGAGAATATCTACTACTACATGTTGGACATAAAAACCTCATTGGTTTTCTTTTCTCATTTTGACAGATAAGAGACCTATGTCATTGCTGATTATACTTTTGTGTTATCATCATCATCAGCCTTTTAAATATTACCACTGCTGGGACTCGGGCCTCCTCTCTAGGAGAGGGAATGGGCCGTAATCTAATTCTTTTAGTCATAATTTGAGATTTTTCTTCATCTCGAAGATTAAATAGAGCAGGTAGGGGAGAGGGTCCGGGCATTCGCTACTGCTATTTCTTTTATTTAATGCAGCCATTTTCGACGGAAATTGTCTTTAAAATCACGTCCAAACATACCACCAGTAGTCTTACTTAAATATTCATTTTATTCAGTTTTATAGTGTTTGTTATTATAGTGGCAACAGAAATACATCATGAAGAGACGGACAGACAGACAAACAAAACGACGGTCAGCGGAGTCTCAGTAATACCACAATATAGATAGGTACAGAAGACAATCTACATACAAAGTGCGCTCGAGCAACGCACACATAGACACCGCTCACGGACACGATATCTCGAAGAATTTTGTGGTTTCGGCATGTAGTAGTATCATGCTAGTATCTACATGTGTCTAGTTATTAAGATGTCTGCCACGTCTCTCCGTAATGAGGTTTTGTACAAATGTCTACGCGCTGGAATGTGTACCTAGCCATACCTTTGACACGCAAGGTCCGACGCCTAGCTGCTTTGATTAGGAATGTCTTTCGTTGACTAGATAGTCACTTGAATTGTGTGAAATATGTAAAGTGAAGCTAGGTGTGTCGCAGTCATTAGGCCAGGGTTGCGGAAGAATGGCGTAAAAGAGCGCATGCATAGATCTGTAAGAGTTGTACACAGTCGTAAAAGACTTTGAGTACGAATTTTGGATGGTCACGAATCCATTTGCTTAGTTAGTTGCTCAGCGAATAGCAACAGTCATCATTTTGTAGCCTTTTTATTTTGAGGGTGGGAAGTCAAATAATTTCTCCCGCTCTGGGTGGAGAGGGAGTATAAGACTTTTACTGACTAAAACCCGCCCGTGTTCCTTCAGTAGCCTTCGAATTCCAGAGCCTTGGGGGATTCTTTCGAACAACCCTCTATCTCATGTCATGTTACTTGAGATAGAGGTGCCAACTAAGAGAATCGGTAATCCGATGGATGCGGGACGCACAAGATCATTGTGGCGACACTTGGGGGAGGCCTATGTCCCACACTGGACGTCTATCGGCTGAAACGATGATATGACGATGATGCCAACTATATTCATGTTTATTATGACTAAGACCACTACCACTGTTCACTAGTTACATTCGCTTGGTAACTTGAGGACTAGATTACGATTCAGACGAATTCTAAAAAGTATATACAAAAAATCATTTCTCACTCTTTCAACTCTAATCCAAAATTTACTTCCTCGTCCATTTCTCAACTCGTGCGCAATCCATTAACAGTACCTTATCAAACAGTGTCTAACTATGACAACTAGTTGACAGCTCCCTGTTACAGATAGCTAGACTGGTATAATTAGCTGTAGTGAGTGTCCATAGATAAAATAATAATGTATTAGAATAAGATCATAAATAGTAGGCTAGGCAGTGTCTTAAAAACGGCCATACATTTCCATACAACCGTTATTACGTTATTATGACGTTATTACACATCTTTCTCTAAATATTTTGTGGATATTATAGCTATAGTTTTCTATTGAAATCAAAATATAAACATGTGTAAAACTAATTCAGTAAAGACCTCTGAAAATGCTTTGGCCCTTCATAATGTACTTAGAAATTAAAAAATATAGTTTCTGATTGTTTGTTCCGATTGCCCATATTTATTGCATATCTAGCATAGCATAATCAGCCTTTTAATGTTCCTACTGCTGAGGCTCAAGCCTTCTCTATAGGGGAGGAAGAGGGTCGTAATCAACCACGCGCGACAGCGCACATCGCTTGACTTGACGCGTCACAGAATTCAGAATGCATGTAGCTGTAAGTTCGTATAGCGCGCAGTGTTGTGTACGCAGGCGCCGCTGGCCCAGTGCGGGTTGGTGAATGTTACATGTTACCACGAAATTTTGGTTCTAGGACATAATCAGCATGTCCTACCTTAAAAAAAAGGAAGTTTTTGGGGACTACTTTTACGTACTCTCTCTTTCGTGCTTTATTATTTGAAACCATCCTATCCTTTCAAAGAAAACAGGTTTCTTTGCTATTTACCTATCAAAACATATTAACCTGCTCAAGCATCATTCATCATCATCATTCCTAATCAGTAATCTCTCGTCGGCCTCCCGGCCTTATCGCAAGGCCGCACCAGTCGGACCGCGACGAGGAAATGTAAGTAGGGCCCAGCAGGTCATGGTTCGAACGCTGCACCTTTCTAGACTAGATAGGTGATTAGGCTGTTATGTGCGCTATTATACATGGGTTAAGGGTTAGATTCGTGTGAATTTTTCAGGTGATAAGGTTCGGTTGGGTGTGGATTGTGGGACAATTGTCTTTATCTTTAGAGGTATTTACTTTGGCCTTTTTGGTTAATTGTTTAATTTCTGTGGCAGCGGGAGTAATATAACCCTAATCAAGTACTTCGTTAGGGGTCTTTGTCTTTCTAACTAGCCAATTTTTCGTCATACCATAAGTACTAAGGACTAAGGCAGCCTCCGATATGTCAGGAGAAACTGACTCACTGACATATCAACCCACAGCGGAAACTGCTGAAACTAGGAGCTTGAAATTTTGTGCAAGGTTTTTTTTTATGACGTAGGGGAGCACTAAGACATAATTTTCTAACATTCACCCTCTAAAGGGATGAAACGGGGGCCCAAAGTTTGCATGGAGAAATTTACTTTTACACGGGCGAAGCCGCTGACAGAAGCTAGTCAGGGGATAAAATGTTAGCTAACATGACTCGCAGCTGTCAAATGGTCCAACAACATGTCCTGCGTCACGTGAACGCGTTGCAATATATTAGATATTTTGTCCAACATATTGCAACGCGTTCACGTGAGTATCTAAGACTTAATTAACATATTCTCTGATTAGAATCTCAAAAAAAAACAAATAACAAACGCCCCACCACAAGTGAACAACCTTTTCAGGAACTTAATGCTGGATACTCTCGATAATAGCAACTTTTTAATGGTTCATGAATTGTAGCGTTACTAATCTATTAATTTTGTATAGCATGGTAGGTATTATAGGTAAAGGTCACGGGTATTTGGTCAAGTACATTGCAGGATATAAAGTCGTATTTTTTATAGAAGTATGTAAGCTTAAAGAAACTCGTCGTCGTCAACTGTCAAATGATATATTTATTTTTCTAATCACACTAGAATTATAAATGCTAAAGTTCGCACGTGTGTGTTTGATACTCCTTCACGTTTAAACGGCTGAATGGGTTTAGTTGAGATTTAACACACGGGTAGATCATGTCTTGTAATAGAACTTAGACTTTTTATCCCGAGAGTAGGTTCTCTTGGGATAACTTTCTACTTGCATGCAGACGATACCGCTGTCAAAAGCTACTAAGTTGGTTATAAATAACACTTATAGATGTCTTTTAAAAAAATTTAATCTTTAGATTGAGGCTGGTGTTTCGTCTTCTTCTTTTCTAATTGATGGTTTCCTTTTTCCTCAAAGTATTTGGGCTCAGTAAGAGGTAGCGATATTTACAGCAGCATCAACGGCGTTTTAAAAGTCTTCCAAAGTGCCAATGTAGGGACACTTTGGGTGTTTCCTACTTGGCTACAATAAAGTCTAAGGTCCAAGTCTCTTTTTAAACCTTTACAAAAAAAAATACTGTTTAAATTATATGAAAACCATGTAGATATTTTGAAGGAAGGATCACACAGATTTGAGTGTATTTGACCACATATCTCGCTTAACAGCTTTCTTAATGCTGACTATTGAAATCTACAAATAAAAAATGCTCTCAATTGTTTTATACTACATTTTATTACTCAGCATAATCGACATTGTACTACTTTCCGCAATACTTCGTAAACCGCGCAATATTGATAGCTATGAAACAAAATGGCGGATAGCACGAACATTACCGAATGTTGCCGAATAACCGCATGGACTGGAAGAGCCGAATTATTTGGGGGGGTTGATGACCTTTAGTTGGTTTAGGTACTTTATGAATGATGATCAATGTGTTATAATAATTTTAAATGCATGATCACATAAGAAGAAGAAGATGGCGGGATGACTTTGATGGCTTCATTAGGAATTGGCAAGAAGAAGAAGAAGAAAGCTGATAACAATTGAAGGAATGGTGGGAAGTATTTCTCCAGCAGCGGAACAGTATAGGCTAGAAAAGAAAGAAAAAGATGAGCACGTAATGCCAGCCATACACGTTCAAACCTATCGTCATCATGTATCAAACAGATTTGACCGTGTGTGGGAGTGGATTGGTATGATAACATGTTGGTCATACCGATCCACTCCCATACACGGTCAAATCTGCCAATCAAATCATAATGTACCTAACGACTTTATGTACTGGCAAATGCTTTAATAAGGTCGGGAAATGTTCGGATTTGTAGGTATCTATTTGAGCCCCTAAAGAGGCAATACAATTAATTTGCTTTGGCAAATATATACGAGTGCATTCAACATTTTTAACATGCATATTAAGGCGTATTAACCTCTTGAACATCTGGGTGGAGTTAAATGCACACATGTTTATACTGCCGCTTGCAGCAGACTATAGACCCGCTGACCTATAAAACCATTCTCTTTGCAAAATATTGATTGATTAACTTAAGCTGTGGATATTTTGAAGAACATTTATCCACCTATTTTGTAAACATATTTCTAAAGATAAAAGGAGTAGGAAAAACAAGCGAAAAAATATCATGTTGTTTAAATTTAATTTTTTTGGCAAAAAGTATTAGTCATACAAAAAAATCATATACTGAGAATGTTATAATTATAGGTAAGAATCTATCATTCTTTTTTTTTTCAAATCTATTAACCCAGCCGTTACCGTTCAGTAAATCACTGTTTTATGGCACTAAATGGAAACAAGGGCCTTAATGTTTTGCCTAATAAATATAAGTAGGTATGAGTATTTTCCTGTTTTCAGGGTTGTATATGATTTATAAAGAGACCTTGGTGCCAACTTATGGTGTCTAGATTCTCATAGGTCTAAACTTACACCTGTATGTATATATTAATGTGATATTTTGTCATTTCAGGTAAGGCCACACATCAGTTTACGAATACAATGTAGCGGTAAGTTATTTGAGGATAAAGTTCAATAGCTGTAATAAATTGAAGACCAGGTTATTTTGACCTTCGACGTCTGTACGACTTCCAAGTTCAGAGGCCGTATCAGAGTGCTTAGCTAAGTTAATAATCTACAATCCTTAACGCTAGTAGAAAGGAATGACATCATCTCAACGTTAAGTCACGTGGTCAGAACAAAGGAATCGGATGCGTTACCGACTGTAGAAAGAGATTCGAAACGAACCGATCGTAACTTAGCCAGGCCTGCAGGTGCTCTTAACTCGATCTATTTTACGACCTAAACTGACTGTTAAAGGTATGGCGCTATATATGGTGTATAGCTTAGTCAGCTTTATAATGTTCCCTCTGTTGGGACTCAGGCCTCCTCTCTAAGAGAGGGAATGGGCAGTAATCCACCACACGAGCCCTGGTGTATAGTTCCAACCGAACTAGCCAAACTAGCGACTAGCTAAGGAAAATCGTAACTAGCAGATATTGGTAGCTCAAAAAGCCAAGTTCTCAAAAACCTTGACCGACATTTTCTAATTGCCTAAATTGACTATCAAGAGCTAGGACTCTTTACTCTTTTAATGAAGTTCACACAATAGCAAGAAAAAATCTAGCCAAGTGCGAGTCGGGCTCGTGCACAAAGGCTTCCGTACCGTAGCAAAAAACTGCAGAAAAGATCACGTTTGTTGTACGGGAGCCCCTCTTAAATATTCTGCTTTTAGATTTTTTTGTTATAGTGGCAATAAAAATACGTCATCTGTGAAAATTTCAACTGTCTTACTATCACGGTTCTTGAGATACAGCCTGGTGACAGACAGATGGACAGTGAAGTCCTAGCAATAGGGTCCCGTTTTTGTCCTTTGAGTACGGAATTCTAAAACTGAGGATCTTATATTTAAAAATAACAGTAAAATAATAAACATACTGTTAAACACCCACTGGTCAAAGGTCACTGCCTACACGTGTACTGCAGTATAAATCATCGAATCTAACACTATCATGCCAAAAGAACGCGCAAAAAATACAATATTATCGAAATAGCAAATAGTTGTCAAACAATGGATGTATTAACGGTCAATCTGAAGGTCGATAAGTGTGACAATCGATTGACCGAATAACAAAGATACACCTACTGAATTAACTAAAGGGCATGTTCGCTTAAGTGGAATTTAGAACCTTATTGTCTGGTCACTCCCGCCCAAACTGTTGTTTAGGAAGCTTTCTGAAGGTCCTATATCAAAAATTGTATTACTAATGGTATTATATTTATTACACTTAACATTATAATTTTCAGCTCTATATTACCGAAATCACGCCTGTTTCATTTACTTATGATTCCACATATTGTTCAGCTAGTTATATTATAAAGAGAGAAAATTTTTATTTTTGTGTGTATGTTTGTAATTAATAAACTCAAAAACTACTGTGTCGATTTCAAAAATTCATTCACCATTGGAAAGCTACATTCACCCTGAGTAATATAGGTTATATTTATTGCCCTTACGAAGCTGTGACGGACCGCTAGTTAATATTATAAATTTTCACTGATAGAATGAGCAAAAAAAAAGGAGACTTATGTATACCATTTTAACGTTAAATGCACAAAACCTGAAAATAGTTTGGATCAGAATAACAAGCAGAATTAATTGACTCAGTTTTTAGGGTTCCGTAGCCAAATGGCAAAAAACGGAACCCTTATAGATTCGTCATGTCTGTCTGTCTGTCTGTCTGTCTGTCTGTCTGTCCGTCCGTATGTCACAGCCACTTTTTTCCGAAACTATAAGAGCTATACTGTTGAAACTTTGTAAGTAGATGTATTCTGTAAACCGCATTAAGATTTTCACACAAAAATAGAAAAAAAGCAATAAATTTTGGGGGTCCCCATACTTAGAACTGAAACTCAAAAATTTTTTTTTCATCAAACACATACGTGTGGGGTATCTATGGATAGGTCTTCAAAAATGATACTGAGGTTTCCAATATCATTTTTTTCTAAACTGAATAGTTTGCGCGAGAGACACTTCCAAAGTGGTAAAATGTGTGTCCCCCCCCCTCTAACTTCTAAAATAAGAGAATGATAAAACTAAAAAAAATATATGATGTACATTACTATAAAAACTGCCAACGAAAATTGGTTTGAACGAAATCTAATAAGTAGTTTTTTTTTAATGCGTCATAAATCGAAAAAAATACACTATTATTAAAACATCGATCAAAGTTAAAACACATTACAAGAACTTTTATATTATGTTACTTGCTGCTACGGAACCCTTCATGGGCGAGTCCGACTCGCACTTGGCCGGTTTTTAATACATGTGGTGGTGACATTTTTCAAAAAATCTTCACTAGAAATGGTGTCCTGTCTTTTATTAATAGGTCAAGCTATCACGTGCGCAGGCCCGCCAAAATAGGTGAACAAACACAAATAGTTGTTGTCGATTTCAATTTTCTCTTATTAGTTAATAGTTTTTATTTCAATTAGATACGAATCTTAAAAAAAACAGCACATAAATCCTTTACATTTTTTAAAATGATTTTTTTCTCTCAGAATTAGGTCAATTGAGTTAAAAATTATTTGGGATGTCTTAGCTTTTGCGCATTTAACGTTACACTTTTTATGTTTTCAACCAGTAAAAAGCAAGTTAGGGTCGCTATTAGTTGTTGATAACAAAGTATTTTTAACAATAAATCAACCCTTGAGCTAGTAACACTATTTCTTGGTCTGTTGGTCACATTAGAACTCCGCCCCTTTCCTTCAGCCAAGCGAAGAAGGTTGTCGTTGGTTCTTTTTAACACGCTTATATTAGCTTCACCTGTATGTTTGTAACCAACGCCTTTGAGCTCGATTTTGACCTACTTTGGGCGATCAGATTTTCTTCAAACTTTGCACACCCATCAAAGACTGATGACAATACAATAATCCGTTTTTTTTTTTAGTAAAAAATAAATATATAGTTTAAAAAAAACAAAAAAAAAACACGCTTTCATAGCATAACAAACTAAAAAGTGAAAAGCGTGGGGCGCTTTGTGCCATATTTTTCGTAAATCGAGCACCCCACGCTTTTTCACAATGATATTAATATTTTTCGTTTATTATTATTTTCTACTTATATTGAAAATTATTTTACACTTTTTAGTTTGTTATGCTATGAAAGCGTGTTTTTTTAGTTTTTTTAAACTATATTTTTTATTATTATTGATAGGTTCGCTTTTGACGACTATCCTACCTAATGGCAAGCGAGGCTGTGGTCAATGTTGGAGCATGCTTGCCTAAAATTATCCTATTTACTTTTTTGGGAAAATGGGAAATCATCAAATGACTTCACCCGCTCTTGGGCGGAGCTGTATCAGACTATTGATGACTATGAACCCACTCCTATGTTCCTTCTTTGATTTGCTTTCCAGGACCTTCCTCCCCTTCCCTTTCGTAGGCAACCTATGGCCCCAGTAGGCTTCGGACCTGCTGGGCCCCAAACTATTAAGTCTAGGAAACATGAAATGTATTCCTTAAACTTTTTATTCGTTTAGGTAGAATGTCCATCGTAATGGTGATGAAAAAAAAATAGCTTTAAAACTAAAGGGTGATGAACTCAGCTATTCAAGAGCAATCCAGTTTCAGCTGCATTGAATTCAAAATGAAAAATCATGGTAACAGAAAAAAAGACGCCATACACAACTCTAATGAAACGCAATATATATATTCATAAACAGCGTGTGTCTTTTCATCCCCCCCACAAAGATCATAGAAGCAATTTCAGTGATAAGGAACCCGGAACCCAACGCCTACCTTTCATTGCTCTTAAAGCCTCGGACGCCGTTATCAGATAATAAAACACAAGAACTCACACTTACGTAATGGAATCCTACTAATATTATAAACGCGAAAGTTTGTGTGTTTGTATGGATGTTAGTGAAGCTAAAATTACGCTGCGCATACGTGTGCCACACACGCTGATCTAGATGCGTCGGTCTCCATACATTTGATATGGAAACAAGACTTGTAGAGCTACACTTGATCCACGCCACGCGACGTCGCTCTACGTACAAATTAGGCGTGTATCGCGTGTTACAAATGTGCGTCTAATGTAGTTCTAGCTTGACTCTTTCACGCAAAAACTACTGAATGGTTTTTGATGAAACTTGGTATACGGATAGACCATGTCTTGGAATAGCACATAGGATACTTTTTATTTCGGTATTACTAAAGATTGTCTTTTTGTTTTTATGTTTTTTTTTTTTATTTGTAATCTCAGGAAGTACTAGTCCGATTGCAAATTTTTTTTTTTAACCGATAGATATCTGCTTTATTCCTGAGTAACAGGCTATATTTTACTTACGCGAGCGAAGTCGCGGGCAAAAGCTAGTACAAAATAAAAATGCACACACATGCCTTGGCAATTAAACGAGACACTTAAACTCAAGCTTATTGCAAATAGCTAAAGAAAAAACACCTTTATGACTATTGAAATAGGGTGCTGATTTTTTTTTTGCAATGAATTATGTATACCAGCAAAATATTACTTAACAGCCACGAGGCACGAGAACTACAATGACAAAATGTCTCTAATCCAGTCCAAGATCAAACTCGAAGGTTTTTTAGGCTAAAAAAATGTTTTCGTAACCAATGTTGGTGCATTGCTGTTACATGATGTTGGCCTTTGGTTGTTGGTGATTGGTTGCCAATTTCCGCTTTGAAATTGGTCTGATTGCTTGTAAATGTAATGTCATGTGGATTACGTATTTGTGGTTATTAGGTTCTCGGGGCTTATTAATTTTGCAACTGCACGGTTTTCGTAAAATGTTGCTGGTTTTTTTTTTTTTGAGGTGGGAAAATCATTTGACGACTTGTTCCGCTATTTCGGGTCAGACGTTTACTGATTAAACCACACCTTGTATTCTCTTAGATGCCCTTTGCGTTCTAGAAATGCGGGTTTCTTTTTCAGAAATTCCCCGTAGTTCTAGCGGGCATCAGCCCTGCTTAAGTCTTACTGTTTTACTAGCAACTCTTTGAGACTCACGTAGAAATACTACGCGCAATCGATGGGCTACCCATTGCTCATCGTCAGCAAGCCCGCGCCTACAGTAGCCTATAGTCATCCTGGGACTCCCGACTTCCGGGGTATCTTCTGTATGAAATCAAATAATATATCCTTCCTTTTTAACTCTTCGAATGCCGTAATTAGAGACACAATAGAAAGACAATGGCTTATGTCGAACTGTGTAACTTAAGACATTCAAAACGTTAATTACGGTAAAACTTGGAAATCTATACTTACACATTCATTCATTATGCGTACAGCTAAGGAGTTTAATTCCCTGCCGGAGTTTGTGTTTCCTGATAGCTACGACCAAGGGGTCTTTAAGCGTGCTCCATCGTCGGCCACATCATCGCTTACCATCAGGTGAGATAGTGGTCAAACGCGAGCTTATCAATAATAATAATAAAAAAAATACTTAACGGTAGTTATAAATTGCACAACATAGAATTAAAAATTCTTTTTTTTTCTATAAATGTAATTTATTAATTAAGACGTAAAAATGACCAGTTCTTAGCTACCGTATAAGGAAGACCTGTGAAGGTCTAACATGTCACATTCATACAAACAGAACAAGCATATCAATAATAAATCGACTATTTAATCCCCTGTCAACATTATTCGATTGTATCGACAATCGGAAATCGAGTGTATCGATATCGTGAATCGATTTGCGTGCCTACACTGTGCGATGGTCAACCGGTCGAGTCCTTACTTCCGAATGCTTTTAGTCATATTTTATATTTACTATTGTTCTATGTAAGTTATGTGAGAATGTTGTAAATAAACGGCAAATGAAATATATAAGATAACTCTTTGACAGTTGGTAGTTTATTTTTTCATTGTTCAATGCGCAAGGCAACGACTTTGGTGTTATGCCTTGATTAATAATGGCGACTTAGGTATTTGTTTACTTTTTTGTTAAATTTTTTTCCTAAAATAAAATATCCAATGAATAATTATGTTAGCAAATGTCTAAAATAAAAATAGAAAACGTTTGTTGCCTTAATATTTCTTGAAATTATGATTTATTGATGGTAACATGAGACATTCGTAGAAGTTTTTTTTTTTTTCTTGAGTTTTACGTTCTTTCGGTAACTTTAATAATGTCATTTAGAATTTTAGGTTTGCACCTGGCAATTCGTACCCATTATTACTAAAATGATAAACATTACGATTTATTTTAATTTTTTATTCGTCCTGTGTTTAATGGCGGCGTTGAAGTTTGTCCGGGGAGTTATACAGGATGTTCACGTTTATCCGCTAGTTACTACATGTCGCTGATTCGAGAGAAAATTCACTCATGAATGAAAGATTTTTCTTCTATTTTGGGATGAGATAATATCGACTTTTTCCGTTATAAATCACTGCTTACTATCAGATGGGATCGCAGTCAAGCACCAGTTTATATCAAATAATAAAAAATAGTAACTCCAAATCTCATACTTTTGAAAATGACCAAAAACCTAATGAATTTCACGAAGAGAGCTTTACAGAAACTTTGAGTAAAAAAAAAGTTTGCTGCACTATAGTGCAATTTCAAATATATTTGAAATCGAGCCATAGTGCAGAATACTCAGACAAATTATCTTTCTGCTAGTATTCTCATTGAACGCTAACTACAAAAAGGTACGACAATAACATTACACAGGTAACGTGATAGGTAATATCATTGCCATACATGACTCTTTCAAAAAATCCCGTAGCCCAAATAAGTATAGCCATAAATGCTCATTTAAAAATATCAAATTTTGTCTATACCTCAATTCAATCAAATCTAATTTTAAACCTCTAAATTTATTTATCTACCTTGATCAAGAACTGAATTGCAAATATAATTTGCAATTATAAATTCAAGAGAAGTCTATTCGTGATTCATATGATTTTTTTATTCAAGAACTATTTATGGAACTCATAACCTTATTTGCCTCAGTAATGAATGACGTATTGACTCTACCTCTTGAGATAAGTGAACAAACATAAAATAAACATATAAACAAAACCAATACATGTTGGTCTGTCCTTTTTAGGGTTCCGTAGCCAAATGGCAAAAAACGGAACCCTTATAGATTCGTCATGTCTGTCTGTCTGTCCGTTCGTATGTCACAGCCACTTTTTTCCGAAACTATAAGAGCTATACTGTTGAAACTTTGTAAGTAGATGTATAATGTGAACCGCATTAAGATTTTCACACAATAATAGAAAAAAAGCAATAAATTTTGGGGGTCCCCATACATAGAACTGAAACTCAAAAATTTTTTTTTCATCAAACCCATGCGTGTGGGGTATCTATGAATAGGTCTTCAAAAATGATACTGAGGTTTCTAATATCATTTTTTTCTAAACTGAATAGTTTGCGCGAGAGACACTTCCAAAGTGGTAAAATGTGTGTCCCCCCCCTCTAACTTCTAAAATAAGAGAATGATAAAACTAAAAAAAATATATGATGTACATTACTATAAAAACTGCCAACGAAAATTGGTTTGAACGAAATCTAGTGAGTAGTTTTTTTTTAATGCGTCATAAATCGAAAAAAATACACTATTTTTAAAACATCGATCAAAGTTACAACACATTACAAGAACTTTTATATTATGTTACTTGCTGCTACGGAACCCTTCATGGGCGAGTCCGACTCGCACTTGGCCGGTTTTTTAATATTTAAAGTAAAACTGATTCATCTCGACGTATGTAGAGGTCTTTTTAATGTGGCTTTAAAAGTACTTGCGATTTCACAGACTATAGTGTTGAATAAATTTATAGTCTTTTTAGTGTTTAGTAACTATTTTGTTAGCAAAAACTCAATTTATTTTATATTAATATTGCAACAAAATAGTAGTTTACAAAACTAATAATCGTTTTGATATTAATCGATTTTTTCCAGTCAATCTAAAATCAACGAAAATGGTTACACCACAATAAATATGGCTAATTCAGATGCGAAAAAGTTGCTGGTTTTAAATATGGAATGTATGAGAAAAAGGTTATGTTTTTGTTTATGTTTTTGACTTGGATACTTAGTCCTTTAGGCCATATTTTTGTAATAGATCATTTGTTTACCATTAGGATAAGGTTGTACACATTCAAATGTTTTTATAGTATTTGGCAGTAAATATATCAAGCCAACCTTCTCAGCAATCTTCGCTGAGATAGTCAACACTGCAATAATATTCTCAGCTTCATTTTCCCGAGATGGCGCCTGTTTCAATGATTCTACATATTGTCCAGTTGCGTAGAAACTTGAGATACAAAACAACACCAATTATACATCACAATATTCACTAGCAATTAATTTGTAATTTTAATTAAAACAGCCACTAAACTTCATTAAAGAAATCCCGCCAAAAACTCACCAACACGAATGTTTTTATACATTGTTCCTTCGTTTGAAGATGTCTTTCTTCAGTTTATAGTAATGGCCAGTGACACTGCCCGGGTAGGCCAAAGACCCTTTAGGTTATTTTTTGTCCTTGAGGTCTCTGGCTATAAGTGCGAAGTCGTGACATGAATAAAATTAAAAAAGGTAATTATTGTCTCTTGAATTTTTCCTTACTGAATGTGACATGTGATGTGTTTGACATAATGAATCATACTTTTAAGTTTTTTTACCTATGAAGGTGTGAACAAATTTATAGATTATGTTGTAACTACTGTTTTTTTTTTTAAATGGTGTTGAATATTTCTCAAAATATAGTTTAGCGTGAAAACTTGTCAAAGTTTGGTATTAATTTTGGCATAAAATTGGTTTTCACACGTTTTGAATTCCTCATTCTTAACACAGTAACTGCAGCTTAAGATATAATAAACAGAAACGGGACTAAACAAATCATTGCATCATTAGTAGGGCCTAGTATGTTGTGAAAATTGAATTTCAACATCCACAGACCTTCTCGAAAACAGAATCTAGACAAATGAATTTGAAGTTTCGATCGAGTGACTAAGACAAGATGACCTGTCGATGTCCTCTACATTTCGTTAATATCACAAAAAAAAAACATATAACCTTAGAATACACAGTCGACCTCACATTAGGTACTGCTAATTTCTTTTTTACACATAACACGTATCATTCTAAATACGATTAAAAACATAGACAAACAAAAGTCAAAGTACGACCTTCATTGTCATTAGCATCATAGAGTTTCACATGCATTTAAAATAAACCATAGACTATTACATCAATGACCTGATTTAGCACTGGCCGAATCTAGATTCGAAATTTGAAAAGTAAATAGCTCTTTGGTGGTTCTTTTATTATGGTCTAGATATCTTTGCATAACAGAGCGTAACGGCGGGCTACACCTATTTTTAGGGTTCCGTAGCCAAATGGCAAAAAACGGAACCCTTATAGATTCGTCATGTCTGTCTGTCTGTCTGTCTGTCTGTCTGTCTGTCTGTCCGTCCGTATGTCACAGCCACTTTTTTCCGAAACTATAAGAGCTATGCTGTTGAAACTTAGTAGGTAGATGTATTCTGTGAACCGCATTAAGATTTTCACACAAAAATAGAAAAAAAGCAATAATTTTTGGGGGTCCCCATACTTAGAACTGAAACTCAAAAATTTTTTTTTCGTCAAACCCATACGTGTGGGGTATCTATAGATAGGTCTTCAAAAATGATATTGAGGTTTCTAATACCATTTTTTTCTAAACTGAACAGTTTGCGCGAGAGACACTTCCAAAGTGGTAAAATGTGTGTCCCCCCCCCTCTAACTTCTAAAATAAGAGAATGATAAAACTAAAAAAAATATATGATGTACATTACTATAAAAACTGCTAACAAAAATTGGTTTGAACGAAATCTAGTAAGTAGTTTTTTTTTAATGCGTCATAAATCGAAAAAAATACAGTATTATTAAAACATCGATCAAAGTTACAACACATTACAAGAACTTTTATATTATGTTACTTGCTGCTACGGAACCCTTCATGGGCGAGTCCGACTCGCACTTGGCCGGTTTTTTTTTAACATTCCTAAGCTAGATGGTAAACTATTATGATTTACCGCTTTTTCTTTAATTATTGCAGTGATAAGCGCAAGAAATAGCTAGTATTTTTAAGCTTGGGATAGGGCCCAAAACTTCCATCAATAAGTTTAAAATATTCACTGAATTTAACAGCAATAGTAATTGTTGCAATATGTTATTTCTCTTGACTTGAAGAATCATTAACGCTTATTCATCCATCCATCAGCCTTTTTATTGTTCCCACTGCTGGGACTCAGGCCTCCTCTCTAGGATAGGAAATGGGCCGTAATCCACCACGCGGGCCCAGTGCGGGTTGGTGAATGTCACATGTCTTCGAATTTTTGGTTCTAGGACATGCCGGTTTCCTCACGATGTTTTCCTTCACCGTTTTGAGAGCAGTGGTGATGAAATAAATTACTCAAAATAATGCGCCTGGCTGGGTTCGAACCCGCGACCTACAACTCGTAAGTCGGAGCCATTACCACTCGACCACCGCTGCTCACAACGCTTATTAAATATTATTATTTATTTGCAGTAGATACAAGATCCATATTATGTTAGTAGCGCACGTAAAATGATGTTAGTAAAAAATTTAACAAAATGCTTAAATTTTTTTTTACAGCACCAGTAGGTTGGTGAACTAACTACAATGATTACGCAACGTAATTATCCATTATCTGTTCATCATAAACACCATCTTGTAAGTTTTAGATCTCAATGCCATATGCAGAACAGTTTTTTTCTTTCTTTTTAGGGGTCGTACCTCAAAAGGAAAAAAACGTAAACCTTATAGGATTCCTTTGTTGTCCGTCAGTCTGTCTGTCAAGAAGACCCTTTATCTCGGGAACGCGTGAAGGTATCAAGTTGAAATTAAAACTAAATACTCAGAACTGCAGTCCCTTTAAGCTGTGAAAAAATCAAACTTCTTAGTTTTATATCGAAAAACGTATACTTCGACACCCTCGGGGAATCAAAATTCATAGAGTACTTCCCGTTGACCTAGAATCCTGAAATTTGGCATGAGGGAAGGCCTAATAGCACAGGTATAGGAAATAATCTGAAAACTGTAAACTAATACGTCACAAAAAAAAAATTGCGATTCGGAAAAATCTTTCGAGACTACATTCCGGAATTGAACTGTTTTATAGGTTAGTTTATACGGAACCCTCAGTGCGCGAGTCCGACTCGCATTTGCTCTGGTTTTTTTGTTAAACTAATTATTTGGACGGAATTTAGGTTGCACCTTTAATAAACTAGTGCGCCTCACCATCAACGATTGTATCACTGCTTACCATCAGGCGGGATCGCAGTCAAGTACTAGTTTATAACAGATAAAAAAAAAAAAACAAAAAAAAAAATCATTCTGACAGCTCCTGTCAACAAACCCGATTCAGCAGATGGGTACCTAACATAATTTATCCCATAAGTTATGGTCTGGCTACCATACTATTTATAAGTCATCAAAAACACGTTTCAAGATTTTATTATGAGCACTAAGTCCATTTGATGACTTTTGCGATCTTTTAGTGCTCATTAAAATTATAATTGCTTGTTTTCTTATGCATATCCGATAATAAAATAACAGGAATAGAACACTTGCTTGAACTCATGGTATATGGTGAAAAGGTCTATAGTAAACTAGCTTTTGACTACGGCTTCACCCGTATGAAAGTAGGTTTGTCTATATAAACTTTGACCCCCATGGGTAGCTCGCTGTCCGGCCGTCCGGTAACCGTCCGGACCAAGCCCAAGTCGTCGACGGCGCGCGCTGTTCCCGCGCGCCTCAAGGAGTTGTCAGCAGGCTTGAAGGAACGGGATGGGTTTTTTAGTCAATAAGAGTCTGACACTATCTTCCGCCCCGTCCAAGAGCGGGGGTTGTCATAAGATGATTTTTACAATCGAAAAAAAAAAAACCCCTTAGGGGGTGAATTTTGAAGAATCCTCCATTAATGGTGGCCTACGTCTTAAAAGGAAGCCTTGTGTAAAATTTTATGCCTCTAGGCCCTGTAGTTTCGGCTGTGCGCTGATATGTCAGTCCTTTTATATATATAGATAAATACACGTCTACATAGTATTACATTTTGTACGTCTGTCTGTTCGTCTTAAGGGCCAAGCGCCCGAAAAGTGCCATAAAACGGTGATTTTCTGAGGCCTACTCCTCCGTAACGGGTAGGTCAATTGGTTTGAAAAAAATATATGTTTATTATAGATTCATGAACAATAATATCAACATTTGATTTTTTTGTGCAATTAATACTTTTGTCAAAAAAAATATTTAGCAATTTCGCAACTTTTCGCAACTTTTCCCTACTCCTTCGAAACGGCTTGGACCTTTAGAAACATTTTTACACATAAAAATTGGTGGTTAAATATTCTTCAAAGTGAACATTGCTTAAGTAAATCAATCAATATCTCGCAGAGAAAATGGATTTAAAGCGCTTTCCGGGCGCTGCTGGCCGCAAATGAATGCACAGATTTGTGCACTGCCGCCTAGGCGAGTGCGAGAATTGCGTTCACATAACTTCGGTCAGATGGTTCAAGGGACTATACGCCTTAAGGTACGTAACGGATTATGATGCATTTTTCACTAATTTAAAGAACACAATAAATGAGGCATTATCATGTGTGCCAAACAGAGGTAATAACTGAGTTACCGAGATTTTTTTAAATGTTATTGATATGGTCGCGTTTGACCACTTTCTCATTTGATAGTAAGAGATGTGGTCAACGATGGAGCACACTGGCTTGCTTGCTTCAAGTAACCCTTGGCTGATTTTACGTGACACATATTTCAATATATCCTAGAAGAAGGTAGGGCCTCATAAATTCTACCTTTTTTCTGTAGGTATAACCAGCCAGGTCGGTCGAGTACCCTTCTGACCTCCTTGTTGTAATAATAAAATCATAAACAAAACCTTTTTGCGTACGATAACTTGGTGATAAATGAATTAGTTGGGTTTATATTATCAACCCGTGATTTTATCACATTGAGAATTAATTATATTAGGCGCCAACATTTTTTGGGGAATATTTACTGTTGTTGACCCTGACTCTAGATGGCAAATCTTGATGCCTTCATTATTTGAGTCAAAAGACGACAACAGATGAACATATGTCCTTTCCTTGGTATTGTCCGTCAAGTCGTTGAGCTCCTTAGTACTGAGTTGAGCTTTACAAATACTGACAAAATGCTTACACTAACTGGACAGGTCCACTCAAATCGGTATGGTTATTTCTTCAAAAGACCATCTCAGACAAATCTGCATGATTCTCATATGATTAGACTTAACATACTTACTGTATGGACTTTGACCCTGAGTTTATGTAGGTGTTTCTTCCCAGGGTAGTCAGCTAGGAAACACCGGCCTTATCTAATTTAAACTGACGAACAAAAATTTATATATAAAAGTTTTTTTTAAAACCTATTTGCGGAATAAATATAATTTATCATTTTTTATCATAATCACCTTCAAACATTCGACTGGTCCTGCTTTCTATATGCATACATAGAACTTTTGCGACCTTCACCTCTACTTTGGTTCGGTTTGTTTGAGCGGCATAATTCCAGAACTTTGCTCAATATCAAATTCAATAGGTATCTACTTATATAGGGTGACTGGTAATTAGTGTACGATTCTTAAACACGTGATTGTGCTCATGATAACAACTTTTACTATGGGCACAAACCTGAAATCGCGAAAAAAAATCAACTGTTCAGTACATTTATGTTTGCTTAATGTACTGAACAGCTGATATTTTTTTCGCGATTTCGGCTTTGCTCCCATAATAAAAATTGTTTGTTATCATGAGCACAATCACGTGTTTAATTATCGTACACTAATTGCCAGTCACCCTGTATATGTTTCAGTAATCAGACAAGGATGAAAAAGAAAAGATTCTGTGAGAAATGACTCGAAGGACAAGGGAATCAACGAAAAGTTCTAGCGTGGTAGGACGGGCTCCTATCAGGGAGAGATAAGAAGAAAACAAATCCTCATCAGATGAAAACAAGGGCATCAAAATGATACTATCATTCATGAAAGTGATCACAAAATGATCTATCTTTAGACAATCTCTTTATCTCATTATTACAGCCGAAAGACGTCTACAGTTAGATATATGCTTCCCCCATGTGTCGCCATAACACACTGGTCCTTAGTGTCTTACATCTTTCGGATGATCGTGACCGTAGATGCGTAGTCTTTCGGTACGCGGTCTCTCCTTTTCCAATTCGTTAATCTATCTATTAGCACTAAATGAAGAACTATACACACACACGAACACGAACTATACATATACACGTGTGCCACACATGCTAATCTAGATGCGTCGTCCTCCATACATTTTATATGGAAACTAGACTTGTAGAGCTACACTTGATCCACGCCAAGCGACGTCGTTCTACGTACTAATTTTAATCAGGTGTGTTACATGTGTGCGTCGGTCTAATGTAGTTCTAGCTTAATTTACTACAAATCCTAGGCTAAATAATCATACAGCTGTGTTTTCTATATTTACGGTCAGCGGTTATGAAAGCTGACCGCCGCATGTGGGTCGCGGTTTTGATTTCCAGCTCAAGGAAGTAAACGAAATGAATGAGTTACGAAATTCAACGAGTCTCCCACGAATTGTGTGAGTTGAATTACATTTGTGTGAGGTTTGTTGGATGAAAATTGAGATATTTGAGCTAGTTAGCGCAGATATGTGTGAATAGACTGCCTGGTTTGAATGGGATTTTATCATTGACTAGCTGTGCTCACGACTTCTTTCGCGTGGACTACAGGATTTAGAATTTATTTTTTCTAAAATAAAAGTAACCTATGTTACTCCTTATTACATCTACAGCTACAGCTACCTGTCCAAAAAGGTCCCGTCAAAATCGGTCCAGCCATTTCAGAGATTAGCCCGGACAAACAGACAGACAGACAGACAAAAATTGTAAAAAATGTTATTTTGGTGTATGTACCGTGTATATATATTCATATGCATGTAGTAAAAAGCAGTTATTTCAATGTTACAAACAAACACTCTTTTTTTATTTATATGTATTGATTGTCAAAAAGTCGAAAATGTATGGAATTAATTAGTGCTATCAATACGATACATGGTCAATATTATACATTTCGAGCTTTAGGCAATAGTTATGAGCAGTAGTACCCCAGTCATGTGCTTTGTTTCATCATCACCACTCACAAAATGGTGATGGAAAACTTTATGAACAAACCATGTCCTAGACCAAAAAATCCTAAGACATGTGATGTCCACCAACACGCAGAGGCCCGCGTCCTTGATTACCGCCCATTTCCATTCCTAGAGAAGAGGTCTGCCTCCCAGCAGTAGAAACATAGGGTGAGTATACTATGTCATTGAAGCCTATATTTATTTTTATTGTAAATTATCTATGGTTGCAAAAACGCATCTCGACCACTAGCCAATCACTGTAAAATATTCATTAACATGTGTAGTTCAATATTTCAATAAATACCCTTCGTTCGCATACATAAAATAGCCCATGCCACTCAGGAATAAAGTACCTTTTTATCGGTGAAAAAATTTTCACAATTATTGGTCTAGTACTTTCAGAGATTACCTCCTACAAACAAAAAAAAAAAAACTCTTTATATTAGTGTAGATATACTTATATGACTCAGTACTTAGATAGAAGTTTTAAATTTATCTAGAATAGTATAAAACTCACTTAAAGAATAAATTAGTCATATTCTTAGTTTTCCTGAAAAACTTCTAAGAAAATTAAATTAATATTTGTTTTGTTAAATCACGCTTAACAACTCATACATCCTGATCGAATTACAGTACTAGTTCAAATACTTCTTAATCGTTTGCAAATAATAAAGTAAAGCACTTCCTAGCTAATTATATTATCTGTAAAACTTTTTATGTTATGTCCGATGATGCGAACGATTTTATTCGTGAGAAAATTCTTTGTTTTCGTGAGTAGGACCAAAGCTTTTTTTATAATTGATAGGCTCACTTTTGACCACTATCTCACCCAGCTTACACTGATATTATAAAGGGGTAAAGTTTGTTTTTATTATTATTTTGTTTGTAGGAGGTAATCTCTGAAAGTACTGGTCTGATTCCTAAAATTTTTTTACCGATAGAAAGTTCATTTACTCTTGATTGACATAGGCTATATTTTATGTACGCGGGCGAAGCTACGGGCAAAAGCTAGTGTCAAAATAAACGACATAAAATCTTCGTGAGTCATCAATGTCTACCAGTTTTTTGTTTTTTTTTTTTGAAGGGGGAATGTAGGATATCTCCTCCTATTCTGGATGGAGCGAGGGAAAGTATCAGATTTTTATCAAATAAAATCCACCTGTGTTCCTTCAGGTGCCTTTTGCGTTCCACGGCCGCGGTAACTCTTTCGATCTCTCTCAATCCAAGTGCTGTTGCTTGTGCTGTTCTTCCAAAATATTTTTTTTTATCATGGCAAGAAGGAGATGGCGTGACGACTTAGATGTCTTCCTTGGAAATTGGCAAGAAATGGCTCTCAGCCGGGAACAATGGAAGGAATGGAGGGAAGCCTTTGCTCAGCCATGGGGCAGTATAGGCTGTCATGTTTTTGATTTATTTTCTCCTTTCGATCGTCATTTGTTTCCCATTTAAAACCACAATTCATTGTTCGTCTAATTGTCGAGAAGCTCAGTAGAACAATATGTAATTAAAGTGATACGGTTGTGTAATACACCGATGCCATCGTTTCGTGTGAAGATTAGTTATGTAAGACGAGTGAGCACGTCTTCGCATCACGAACGCGCAGTGATGATTGATCTCAATCACACTGACTTGGTTTGAATATCGAATAGTCTGATTTGTGAGTTTTTTTTTTTTAATTTGGCTGCGCATGGCTTATGCATTTAGCCAGTGCCAAGTTTAGAGAGTATTTATATCACAACCAATCTAAGAAGTACCGTTTTACGTTTCACACTTTTGTATAAAACTTGCTTTGTATAGGCGTAACTTACACTATTCCTGTTTCATTATTCCTTTTCCGTTAAACTATTGAATTATGAAGTTATTTTTATTATATCGCAACATCCATTTTTAATCAACAAATTAAAATTATAAAAAAAAAAAACATTATAAGCGACGTTCAGTGTTCGTTTTGGTTATTCGCAAATTGATTCCTCTTGACACCATTTTTTTTAGGATCGTCTACATTACAGGCTTATTATCATATCATGTCTTTTCTTACTCTAGGACGGAGAGGGAAAGCTTGTCAGATTTTTACTGACTATAACCACACCAATTTTCCTCCATTACCCCTTTGCGTTCTAGGACCATAGATTTTGTACAAGCTGCTAAAAAACAGTAGAGCGATAAACAACGCCACATCAAGATCATAAGTTAGTATTTTTTTCTTCTCCTAACATTGACATTATTACGGTTCTTGTATCTGTAATTTAGATTTAATTATATACCATAGTGTTTCATACAAAAAGTGTTACGGCTAAGTATAATCGTGTCAATGACAAACTAAGAATTCGCTGCGCATAATTTTAACAGATCGTTTGTTTTCAAGATCGCTTCGCCTTTTCTTTTATTTGTATTGTTAATTATTCCAAAATTTTTAAATAAATATTTTTTATGACCCGGAAGTTTTGTGGTCTAGTTCTAAAATGCGAAGATGTTTATGCAGTCCTTTTTTTTCATAGTATTATTAGAAGTAGCTTCTGCTACTGTTTTCACCCGTATGAAAATTTAAAGTTATGCGAAGAGATCGTACTCCCGGGATAAAAAGTATAGCATGTATAGCATACTATACTTAGCATTATCAGCCTTCTAATGTTCCCACTGCTGGGTCTCAGGCCTCCTCTCTCCTCGCAAAGGAGGAGGCCGAACGCATCAGGCAACGGCGTTATCGCCGCCGCCGTCGCCGGGATTCTGATCCCGATTTCCGGCCAACGTAGACGCGGGCTTGCGGACAGTGAGCAATGGGTAGCTCACTGTCCGGCCGTCCGGTAACTGTCCGGACCAAGCCCAAGTCGTCGACGGCGCGCACTGTTCCCGCGCGCCTCAAGGAGTTGTCAGCAACAGCAGGGACCCAGCCGGGTCGAAGCCTACTGGGGCCAGGGTTAGGGCGCCCGAGCCCCGGTATGAAGGCTAGAAGGAACGGGGTGGGTCTTTTAGTCAGTAAGAGTCTGACACTATCTCCCGCTCCGCCCAAGGGCGGGGGATGTCAATGCATGATTTTTTCCCACCATAAAAAAAAAAAAAAAAGGCCTCCTCTCTCTAGGAGAGGGAATGGGCCGTGATCCACCACGCGGGCCCAGTGCGGGTTGGTGAATGTCACATCTCTTCGAATTTTTGGTTCTAGGACATGTCGGTTTCCTCGCTATGTTTTCCTTCACCGTTTTTGAGACCAGTGGATAAAAAGTATCCTATGTTCTTATTGCAAGACTCAGTCTATCTCTACACCAATGTTCATCAGAATTGGTTTGGCGATTTTTACGTATTAGTATAAAAAAGATGATCTAGAAATATTTTAATAACATTTTAAGTTATAAACTTGGAAAAAACCTTTTTTTTTATAATGGATAGGCTCGCGTTTGACCACTATCTCACCCGATGGTAAGCGATGATGTGGTCGACGATGGAACACGCTTGCCTAGAAGCAATCTATTCACTCTTGATTAACCTGCGTAGTCAAGTCGCTACTTGGGACAAAACAAGCCAAAAAAACACAAGCATAATTCTTAAGTAGGTACTTATAAAGATTAAGGACCTACTACTAAATTCGCTAGTCTATAAACTTGACCTCCACCTACCATGTCACCGGAAATTAGATAACACAAACAATAAAACTTCCTATTTCCGTTTCTAGTCAACAACTTTCTTTGGTACAGCACAATGTATTGTCGTGTCGTGTCCTTACAACGCGGAAAGACATGACTGCAACCTTGGATACCATAGCCAAAATTAAATTACCAAAAACAAACGATATCCTAATAGATTATGACCGGAACGTCTACGATAATTTGATAAAACCTAGTGTTAATTCCAATTCGAGCCACGCATTGTCTCGACGATCGCGTCCAATGTCATGTTTCTAACACCCATTTTGATATAACCGCCATCTTGAATCAGTACGAAAATGGTGTTTAAATCCACCTGTCAAGTGTCGTCTTTCGTTTGACAGCACGCCGCACGATTATGAAAGGTTTTTGCGCACGCGCCACTATTTGTGTTACTGGGTAAAGGGCAGACGTGCTGAGTAAACGATCTATTCTGATACCGCGAAAAAAATACTTTTAAGTTGCCGTAAAGCTGAAGAACAGAGATGATAGAGTATTTAAAAAAAAACGGTTTGTGTCGTAACTCTTAATTTATCGCGGTTCAAAAATCGAACGTAGGTACTTAGATACTCGTTACATTGAAAGATGGTAAATGATTCGATACTGTTCAGACAATAATCGATTTGATTCAAATTGCATTCGATTAAGTCGATGTCGCAATTTATAATTTTTGTTGTTTACTCAAGATATCGGATGTTTCTAGCTTTCTATAGATTACAAACATCTTAGTAATCGATTACAAGGGACCTCTGTTTGACCTCGATGTTTCGGACCTTTGCGACTCGATTGCGATGGTGATCTGTTAGTTTATTATCCGAGTAACTTAATGCGATTATAATTGATGCGGCTGGGTTTTATGGGTAACTTTATTATTAAGAAGCATTTGTTAACGAAGTCACTAACCGGTCAAAATGTTGCGAGACTTTTTGTTTAATTGATCTGCGGAAAAAATATATATTTTGTTTGAATGTTTCGATTCTCATCAATAATAAATCTACTTATTTGTTTCAAAGCTTATTATTATCTACTTGATTCGATACCTACGTCATAATTTCCATTAAAAATTGCGTAAAATAAAATACAAGTTTACCGGAAAAAATCGTCTCAAAAGACCAGTTTCTTGACACTTACGTATATAGTCTATGGACATGTTAAGCTAAAGGTTTGGAAAAACAAAAACATATGGAAAAATATTGAAGTAAACATTGGAAATATTCCGAACATCGAAATAAGTTATAACGAGATCAAATTGACAGAAAGCATTATCTTCATTTCTTCAGTAAAAATGAAGATTGTAGGCCTCAACGTTTACTCAAATGAAATAAAATAACTTAAGTCAATGCATTTTTAAAGCGAAAACGAGTGTGATGTGTATATTTGACTGTATTTTATGGGAGGGACACCTTAAATGTTTTGTTCTTTGTGCACATTTTAGGGTTTATGTCCTAAAAAAGTATGAAATGACCTTTTTGGTGAGATTATGAGTCACGCATGGGGTTCGTCTTGGGTCAGAACACAGAAATGGCAACATTTTTCATATTGACGTTTTTTTTTCTTATTAAGTTATATTTTTGGTGTCTTGATCATCGTCGTCAGCACCCGAGGTTTCTCTGCAGGACATTGGCCTTTGATGACAGAAGGTCTTGGATATATTCGCAAATCATTGATTTTTTTTTCCATACAAGCCATCGATCGTATGAAAACATTTTTCTTGTGAATGACACCCAAACGTTGCAAGAGCCGATTTCGTTTTGCAAGGTAGATGAATAAAAATAAAGAAACTCTAGATTATTAAATCTGTTGAATAATGAAACATAGAGAGAATGAAAGAGGACTAATAAATCTAATGCTTGTCTTTGGAATGCCAAGAATATGTATGAAGGTCCTTTAGGACCAAAACCAATTGCGAAATGGTTAGAAAGAGTCACTGCAGTTCTGGAACGCAAAAATCAATCAAAGGAACACGTCTACCACTCCCTGCTTCTCCACCCACAGCGAGAGAAGTTATTTAATTATTTCTCACCAAAGAAAAGGACCAAAACCAAAGACACTTCAAAGCACAGACAATAGATAATAGCTACAACCCGGGAATCTTTAAGTCGAGAGTGAATAGGTTTCTTTTAGGTAAGCGCGTTCCATCGTCGACCGCATCGTCGCTTTCCATCAGGTGAGATAGCGGTCAAGCGCGAACCTATCAACAATAAAAAAAAAAAAAATAGCATAGCTTAAGCAGCCTTTTAATGTTCCCACTGCTCAGACTCAGATCTCCTCTCTAGGAGAGAGAATGGGCCGTAATCCATCACGCGGACCCAAAGCGGGTTGGTGAATGTCACATGTCTTCGAATTTTTGGTTCTAGGAATATGCCGGTTTCCTCACGATGTTTTCCTTCGCCAATTGCACACTAAAGAAAAAATCTCTGCCAAGAACCTCACGGCCAGTCTCATTACATCGATCACCTCACGATTTCACCCAGCCAGTAGTAAATCATAACAATAACATCTTGAGAAAGGAAAGAATGATTATCATTAAAACTGCAAGCATTAAGTTGCACAGAAGATTAAGCTATCACGATTGTTACTTCATCGTGTGCCGACCATCGCTCTGGGTTACATACAACGATGCTACTTTAATAAAGGTCACTGGAGCAATATGTGGGAGGTTGATTTATTGGTTTTATAATGGGCACATCAGGTGATAAGGTTACAGACAGCCCACTCTGCAAAGCCTACATGAAGGAGGACGAGACAGCAGATCTGCTTTTAAGCTGCCACGCGGTCGCTGGATACAGGGTTAAGTGCTTCGGAAACCCTGGTACCCTCCGCGAAATGGTCAGTAACCTTCCTTGAGGAGCTGGGATGGATCGAATAACTCGTTTGTCCCAATCGTAAGCAAAATACGCGCTTTAGTCGTGGAGTTGCAGTCACCAGCTCGAAATACAATGCAAACAGGTGATGAGACCCATTTCTCCATTTCTCCTTGGGTAATAAGCGGTTGTGATATCGCTGGATTAGCTGGTGTATCTCTTATAACAATCCTCTTTAGATACTTCTGCATTGTTTCCGCAGTTGCTTGATATCCAGATTTGTTAGTCACCTAGCTTAAGTGTGGAACATATAGCGCATCGCCACCGATACACGGTAGATATCTCACCAATACCCACAAAACGTTTTGGGAACACATTCATTGTACATACAGCGAAAGAGTGGAATTCCCTGTCGGAGTCTGTATGTCCTGTAGCCTGATTCACGTAAAATCAAACAAGCCAAATATCGTTGAAGTTTTATAGTCGTTCGATCGAAGTCCTATCCAAAAGCGGTATTCACGATCTATCGATTTATTTCCAGTTACATTAATAAGTACTCTACCAGGATAATGTATTTACAGACTTTTTTTTAAAATCAACGAATTTCTAACGACTTTAAGATCGGTGTCGTTCAAACTCGATTGATGAATGTGAATACGGAAATGGTCTAAACGATTAAATCGCTACGATATCGTTACGGTTTTCATTACGTGAATCGGGCTACAGATAGCTACAACTTAGTGGTCTTTATGTCAAGAATAAATAAGTTACTTCTAGTCAAGTGTACGCGAAATAGTGGTAAAAAAACTCTCTTCCAGCACCTATGACTATTAAGTTTTCAAAGCAAGAGTGAACTAGTATCTCCTGTTAACATAGGCGGTCGTATTATGATTATGAAATAGCGTTCAGGTCGTCGGGCGCCATATTGCGCGATCCAGTGCTTACTCACAGGCCCTTAGATGACCATCTGGAGTGTGACGGTGGCCTGCCTACCTGCCGGCCGGGTCGCCAACCTGATTATCATACGTTTCAAGTTTTTTGTGTTCCTTACTCGAGTTATCGTCACAAAATACCTTGTGTTTGAATTTATTTCCTGCAGTCGAACAAAGTTTTGGGCCACCTTGAGCAACGCCTGTCAATGGATTGAATCAACAAACGCACGCTTCAAAGAGATCTCAGTAAAGCCGAAGATGCCCAGTAGGGTCAAAAAGCCCAGTAGAGCTACGGGGACATCTTAGTGATATGGATAGAAGATTTCTAATAGTGTCGCTGGACATGAACCACATGCCAAAGCCACAAACGCCACCAAGAAAGCTAGAAGCGGCCACAATCCACTTGTGGCTGGTGACTGCTACTTTTTTAAACCATTGCGAGCAGTGTCATAATGGACTCTGGCGAAAAAGGTTTCAATGCGCGAATTGCGTGCGCTGGCAATTTGTATGGCGTACCTATAGTGGCCAGTTCGAGCCACAAGAAGCGAGTAGCGGCGATTTCTAGCGTGTGGCGGCCATCGGCGTCAACCGTGAGCGGCGAATCCATTTAAAATTATGAGAACTATAGGAAGTATGCCGGTAGCGACGTTTTGTGGTTGTGGCCGATGGCCCATTGTCGGCGACCCATGTTAGTTTGTACCTGAAATAGTTTTTTTTTATTAATACACAAAATAACAGTTCTATCTTCTCACTTGCCAGCAATACTTTCATTTACATCAATGCTTAGTTTAGACCAAAACACCAGTAAAAATCATATTTATTGTACAACTCTTTCCGCGGGTGCTTTTTTGTACTTTGTTGTTGATGTAGGTCGTTGTCTCAAAGGGGATCTTAATAATCTGACTTGGGTTTAAAATTAGCTTCTTGGTAGGTATTTATTTTCACTCACTTTTGGGATAAGCTTTTTATGCCTTTTGAGTGAATGGACCTTTTATTTCGGATGGGGTGACTGTGTTAGAATTGTTCTTCTGTTTCAGTCAGTTATGATGACTTCTCCCGCACTAGGATGGAACGGGGGAGCGAGTCAGACTCCTACTGACTAAAACCACACCGGATTCCTTCAGTTGTCCGTTGTATTCTAGAACCATGGGTTTCTTTTTCAGAAATTACTCGTGATCCTAGCGGATACCGGCCCTGCTAAGCCCCTATGATCTTTCAGCTATCTCTTTTACGCGCCGTTGACAACTCAGGTCCGAACGGTTACCGGACGGACAGTCAACGAGTTATGAACACCATCAGTTGGATCGCTTATTTTTTTTCCAATCAATCACATGATAAACAAAATTAAAATTAATTCTGTTTGCAACTGAACGAAACTGGTCAAATTAAAAATAAACATTAATTATTTGACGTCCACATTTAAAGAACAGCCAAAATCAGATTTCCTAAATTAGGAAATACAACAAAATACTTACAACGGAATTACAACAACACATTAACTAAGCTTACAAACTAATAACATCTAATAACAAAAGTGAAAACTTGTCCGTTTCTCAATCACACTGCTATTACAGATTGGCGACGCCTGACATTAAGGCGCAGGTAGCCAATCCCTGGCTAACTTTAAATTAAGAACCGGTCGAGTGGCGCCGGGTGACATAACTAGTGTGTTATAATGCTTATGTGATTAGTGAAGGTCTGTGAAGTTGGCTGTAGATGACAATGACCCTGATTTTGTGGCTAAGAGACTTAAAGGAAAAAGATTATCCTCTATACAAAATAATTTCGATGACCTCTCTTTGATTTGCCAAAAGGATGGATGGGTAAAATATTGATATCTCATGGTTCTTGCATGGTTCTCAGGTATCGTGATTTTCATTTCGACCGAAAGACGTTCACTGCCGAATATATGCTTTCCTAGAACGCTACCATATCGACCAGTAGGGTGCTCAATAATAATTGATTTCTTTATATAAATTTAAATCTTCTGTACGTGTGTTTGTCACTAACCTAACCTAACCTAACTCCTCCTAAGTCATCAGGGTCGGTCATCTTGTGTATATTTGAGTGGGTCGCTGGATGGTTTAAAAACACAATTGGACCCATTATGTGGCGTTGTAATTGGGTCTTCAATCTATTGTCAGCTTTCAGGCAGGACAACTTCCACCGGAGGCGCGGGCTTGCGGACAGTGAGCATTGAGTAGCTCGCTGTCCGACCGTCCGGTAACTGTCTGGACCAAGCCCAAGTCGTCGACGGCGCGCGCTGTTCCCGCGCACCTCAACAAGTTGTCAGCAACAGCAGGGGCCCAGCCGGGTCGAAGTCTACTGGGGCCAGGGTTATCCGAAAGGGCGGTCGAGCCCCGGTATGAAGGCTTGAAGGAACGGGATGGGTTTTTTAGTCAGTAAGAGTCTGACACTATCTTCCGCTCCGCCCAAGAGCGGGGGTTGTCATTGGATGATTATTCCCATCGAAAAAAAAAAGGCAGGACAACTTCCCGGAACCGCTAGTATTTAAATAAAACTGTACAAGCAGATCGCAGATGGATTGACATAAAGACAAAAACATAACCAGAAAACAGTTTTCCAGCAAGAAAAACGGCCAAACAACTCCTTTCATCATACACATACCACTACACAGGTTGCACAGACCAGCGCTTGCGCAGTCACAGCACACTACCATCCAACCTTACCTAACTGTCACGGTTCATATGCTACATAATAAAGTATAAGAAATCAAAATTTCTACTTTATGGTACACTTGCACTGAATCCAGCAACCTATTATGACGTAAGAGCGTATTGTTATGTCAAATTGTGCACAGCTGTCAACTGTCAGTGTAGGAAACGGGAAGGAACGTGATTATGTTTTTTTTTTGTATTATTTTCTATGTGATTTGATGATTGGGTGACATAAGAAACTTTAGATCGTGCTCTTTTGTTATGCGTGGCAGAATTGGCTTGGTTTGTTGATATTTTTTTGTAAATTGCATCGTTTTGTTATTTTTCGACGTAGTTTATCTTAACATTTTTTTTTTACTATTGATAGGCTTGCGTTTGACCACCATCTCACCTGATGGTAAGCCACGATGTGGTCGACGATGGAGCACGCTTGCCTAGAAGTAACTTTATCACTCTTGACTTAAAGACCCCTAAGTTGTAGCTATCAGGAAACACAGACTACGGCAGGGAATTCCACTCCTTGGCTGTACGCACAATAAATGTGTTCCCAAAACACTTTGTGCGTATGGGTGGGATGTCTACCATGTACCGGTGGCGCAACGCAACATCTGCATCTTGTGACGAAAGTGATAGAATTAGTAGTCGCTTAGTACAAGTCCGTCTGAGAGTGAGTGTTATTGAGTTTTTTCATCTAAGGCAGCTCAGTAGTACCTTGGACTCCAAGTCCAGACTTGTACACGGTTAGTGGTAACAGAAAGATACACCTACAACAGGTATTCAAGATTCTTCGGAAGAGTAACTGTGGTCCTGAAATGCCACTCACTTCAGCCAGTCACACTGCCTTCCCGCTACCCCCAGAAGGGGAGATGTTATTTAGAGATATCAATGATCATCATCATCATTTCAGCCGAAAGACGTCCACTGGACATAGGCCTTCTCCAAGCGTCGCCACAACGACCTGTCCTGTGCGTCTCGCCCCCATCGGATTCCCGCGACCCAGTAGACTTGTTAAATCCAGCTGTTTCCAATACCTTCACATCCTCTCACTTAATTTGGTTTTGTTCTACTTACTCCATATTACTCAACGCCTCCACACCCTTGTTACGATGTCGCTCGCTGCGTAAGAGTGGATGTTCGGAAGTGGGAACTACCCTTACGTCACAATGTGTTGCGTGAACTGCGCGCACGCACTATCGTCTTACACGTTGTAACAAATTGATTGTGTACGTACTGTTTGTATGTGTGAGTATACGTGGGTGGAAAATTACGCTGTTTAGTAAGATAGCTTAAACTATTACAACGTCTTATCATAGTTATATTCCTAGTAAAACAATTATTAAACGTATTAATTCAGATATATCACTGTATTTAGCTATATCCCTAGGGATTTCACTATATCACGGTTTCAACCATCTTATTGAGACAGCCCCACAATTTCATTATACTAGCCACCTTCTTGACAACAATAAAAAAATAATTTGACATTGACAGCCCTTCTTTGTCATCTGTCATAAACAGGAGTTGTCAATGTCAAAGTGTAATTTCAGTAGTGCAATGTTACCAATTCGACTACCTCAAATGTACGGTTGACTGATCGAGATACATAGATAGTAAAATATTAAAGCCAGATACATACCATAATAATATAAGCATAATCAACCATATTATAAAGTTTCTACTGCTGGAACTCTCGCCTCCTCCTCCTCTATGGGCCGTAATCCACCACGCGGGCCCAGTGTGGGTTGGTGTCAAAGTCAAAGTCAAAATATTTTAATTTCACATAGGCCTACATGGGCACTTATAAAACGTCAGAAGCTAGTGCACGGTTCCAAATTGGTCGTTTCCTATGGAGGAGAACCGGCAAGAAACTCCATGGTTACTCTTTTAAAAAATGTGTTTGTTGTTACAAAATTGATAGTTGTGAATGTCATATGTCTTCGAATTTTTAGTTCTACGAAATGCTGGTTTCCAAACGATATTTTTCTCTACTATTTTGAGAGCAGCGGTGATAAAATTTAATACTCAAAGTAAAACGAATGCCTGGGTTTAAACCCGCGACGTATGAATCGTAAATAGGGGACGTTACCACTGTCCGCATTGCTCACATTGAGAGTTTGATTTAGGAAAATTACAAAGGGAATCAAACCATGTAAAATTATACGTACATTGTAAACCTGAGTCCAAAATCGTTACGTTCATAAATGATGTTTACAATTTGAACACGCTCAATGACCTAAGCGATTTTAAAGATATCATGTGACTCGGAGTTCCCTTTCGATTTTGGTATTTCTTTTTGTACACGTTCGCGCAAACTACACATACATATGTTTACTGAAATCACCATCTACATATTATGCATGCACATACATATTGTGTTTTGTTTTCATGTGTTTGCAACTGTATGCTTTATGTAATTTTTGTGGATTGACATTAAATGACATATGATTTTTTGGTGTTTTTTTGTGAATATTTTTTTTTGAGATTGGGAATTAATCAAATAATTTGTCCCGCTTGGTATTGTAAGATTTTTACTGACTAAAGCGCTCCTGTGTTCCTTCTGTTGCTCTTTGTGTTTGCCGCATCCAGCAGATTACTATTATGCTTAACTTTTAATTCATTAAACCCCAAGCGAACGCGCATCTATTGTCTTACTATTGTGTCTCAAATTGACGGTATCTGAAAGGGTATTAAACATTATGAATGATGATTTCTGTTAGACCTACTGTCCACGGACGCGTAGCTTCATAGACGCGTATTCGTCATTATATGCTTTTTTTTCCGATGGGAAAAATCATCCAATGACAACCCCTGCTCTTGGGCGGAGCGGGAGATAGTGTCAGACTCTTACTGACTAAAAAACCCATCCCGTTCCTTCTAGCCTTCATACCGGGGCTCGAGCGCCCTTTCGGATAACCCTGGCCCCAGTAGGCTTCGACCCGGCTGGGCCCCTGCTGTTGCTGACAACTCCTTGAGGCGCGCGGGAACAGCGCGCGCCGTCGACGACTTGGGCTTGGTCCGGACAGTTACTGGACAGCCGGACAGCGAGCTACCGATTGCTCACTGCCCGCAAGCCCGCGCCTATTATACGCTTGGTGTACAAAGACAAGCATACAAAACTTTGAAACTCCATCGACGTAGCGGCACACAACATGCCGTCGTATCGTTGCCGTTGCATATTATGACAAATACGCGTCTATAAAGCTACGCGTCCGTGGACAGCAGGCCTTTGCTTTCTGGTTTCATCACAAAAAAATAAACTACCACAAAACAATTAACTGTGCATATTTTACTATCAAAATAATTCACACTATCTCAACATTACTTCCTACTTACCTTCCTCAATACTCAAATAATATTTACGAGCTTAAAAACAATATCATTATTTAAATAATTATGGGAACTTTTCGTTTTAAATTCACATGGCGACGGCTTGCAAGAGGTCATTACTGTTATATATTACGAAACTAGTCACATGTAGGGGAGGACGGGGCTAGAAGTTACCAGGGTAAGTTGTTCCGATTGAAATAACTCCGCGAGGAAAAGAGATAAAAATATTGAATAAACACGTCACGAAATGCAAAGCCACAGCGCACTGACGGCGGCCGTCTTAAACCGGCCAGTGGCACCGGAAATATTGGATCGGCAGCATGTGCGTCGCGGATTCACGTAAGTAAATATTTTCTTATTCAACATTTTTGGTCTATTTCATGAATTTTAAGGATTTGCGTTTAGTGTTTTATTGTTTCAGTGTGAGGATTTATCTATTGTTGTGATACACTATGCGTAAATGACGTATGTTTTGTAACCTAATTTATATTTTGATTTTTTTTTCAACTCGTGTGGTTGGGGCTAGATGTTCCTTTTTTCTGGGGCAGGTTGTGACCTCGGAACAACTTGCCCCAATGAATTATACCAGTAATGAATCATAATCATCAGCCTACTGCTGGACATAGGCCTCCCCCAAATGAGCACCATAAGGAGATTGTTATTTTTTTTACAGTATGCGGACTTACAAAAGAAAATCTACCCTACGAGATACCAGAAATAGTTAAATATGCCCAACTTCATTATTAGTGAAAATCAAATCTTTGATGCGCCAGTCATCAGAGTTTGTTGATCTGCCTCCATCTTCAGGTGCCATAGAAGAACAACTCGGAAAGCATGTCCCATTTTCTCCAGAAATTGTACGTCTTTTTCTATAGGCGCCTCCCAGAATCGGAACGCATAAGAGACTTATAAGGAAATCCACAATTCTAACGGATACTCTTGAAAAACCAAGTCTTAGCAGAAGAGCAAAGCAAGAAAACAAAAGGGAAGAGTAAAATAAAGCAAGGAAATGGAAATAGAAAAGGAAAGAGAAAAGGAAAGGGGAAGTCTGTTAAACGACAGGTATTACAAACAAGTAGTGAACATTCTGAGAGTGAAGAGGACAGCTTAGAGTATTGTCTATTGCCTAGTGTGCTGTGATAGTTACTTTAATTGGAGAAGAATGGGTTCAGTGTCAAGAATGTAAGAACTAGGCCCATTCCAGATGAAGCAGAATCAAGCTTTATACACCTATGTATGCCTGAACTGTGAAGATTAATGTAATTAATATAATTAATCTTAAGAAGATATATCAGAATCACAGTTATTTGTTTTTTGCATAAGATGGCATTTCTTTATTATTATTATTTTATTTATATTTTCAGCCTAAGACAAGGCAATATGATTAATGACTTGTTCAATAAATTGATTAAGTACACATTATAGTTACTTGTTAAAACATACAAATGTTTACCTGATAATACGTAGGATATTGGTGATTATTTACTACTCAATAAACATACTTGGTTTAATCGTTTATTGTTTTACTTGGTTTAATCGTTTATTGTTTTTTTATTTCACAAATAATAGCTCTAACAGATATGGTAACAACTTACCCCGGCTTGTTAACAACTTGCCCCGAGTCGGGGTAAGTTGTTACTTTCCGACTTTGGTCATAAAAAAATTAATAACAAATAAATCCCACAGTAAATGACTCGGATAACTATCTTAATAGCAAAATTAAATATGTAGGTTCATTTTAATCGCAAAATAGGAATAGTAAAATCAAATATTCTTAACTAATTTTGAGGTTAACTGAAAATCGGAACTTGTAGCCCCGCTCTCCCCTACTAGTAAATTAAAAAAGACCTGTTAATATGAGAATATAATTATGACGTATGTTACGATTTCACTTATTGTTCGTTTTCGTAAGGACCTTGCGTAAATGGTAATTGTAAAAGTTGAGTGGCCAAGTGTGAAAAAAGTTCTGAAGCTCAATTCAATAATATAAATACCATCTTCAATAATATAAATACCATCGCGTTCATATCTGCCTGATCACTTTAAAAAATAATCGCATGAGTCCTGCGGCGTGGCGCAAACCCAAACCCTTTGAGTTTTCGTTTCGAGTGCAAGCAAAAATGAACTTAGCGGTGGTCAGGCGGAAGTGTCTTTGATGGTACTAGCCTGCAACTATCGGGCTGCAGTAGTCCACGGCGCCTAGTATGCTACGCGTGCCTCAAAGAGTTGTCTGCAAACCTTATGGGTTCTGCTAGGACCAAGGGGAAAAGTATGAAAGGGGTACTCGTGGTCCTAGAACGCAAAAGGCAACGCCCTCTCACTCCACCTTAGAGCGCCAGAAGTCATTAGATTATTTCCCACCTTAAAAAAAAACCTACAACTATCGCTGCAGCGTTTTCTCAAAAGACTCACTGCGGCCCTGGAACGCACAAAGCAGCTGAAGGAACACGGTTGGGTTTTAGACAGTAAAAGTCTGACAATCCCACTCGGTCGACCCAGAGCGGGAGAAGTTATTTGATGATTTGACAGTGAAAAAAAAAACCTACAATTGTTCCACTGCAGGGGACAAGCCCTAACATTAATATCCACGCTTAACGCTTACCCCAATAGGGTTTCAGCTCTCCTCGATTTCAGCCTTGTATTAACTATAAATCCAGGATTCCATAAGATGTTTCCTGCGCTGGTAAACCTAAACAGTAAGCTCAATCACAAATCATGAATCCAGTGTATTTATGCATATTACCACAGGGCGTTGTGTTTTGTCGCTTCTGCGGATATATACCACAGGACAGCACCAAGACGAAGTGAAGTGTTACTTAGTTTTAAATCATGTATAGTAACAAAATCATTGAATATAAATAATTATGTATGTATCTATCAGGTATTTATAATAAATGTTGCCTGAAATAAATTGATTATTATTATTATTTTTGAAATAATGAAAGCTGAAAGCTCACTAGGACATTGTTACAATTGGTCCTTCGACCCGGATAGTTCTCGCAGCCGGATTTTCCCTACTTGTTTGTTGTTAACAAAAAATGTACCGGATTCCAATCAAACATTCACTGTAGAAAATTCTAAGTAGAAACTTATGTTGGTAGTTAATTTATTTGCAATTCTAATTTCACATAATTGTTATGTTACATATATTACGTCATGTAAAATATACATGTGAGTTCCTTTTGTTATGGAAATTGTAGTTTGATAATAACTTGATGTTTTTGTATGTGAATAGCAGGTGAAATAAATTGTTTATATAGATAGAGTAATTACCCTTTTAGTCATAGTTTTTTTTTGGGTGGGAAATCATTAAATAACTCTTCCTGTTCTGGGTGTAGGGAGAGGGAGTGTGAGTCTTTTACTGACTAAAAAAGCTTCTCCTGTCTTTTTTCAGTTGCCTTTTTATATTACAAAGCCTCGATGACTCTGAACAATTCCTTAGCCTTAGTGAGTCGTCTAGCCTGTATTTTTGGATGTTTGTTGGGCTTTGTAAAAATATAAAAATAAAATAAACAACTTGGAAATATATCCTGATCATTAAAAACTTAATGATCTTCAAGTTTAGATTAAATAAGTTACTTCTAGGCAAGCGTGCCCCATTATAAACATACCATCAGGTAAGATAACGGTGAATCGCAAATCTATCAATCTTAAAATGTACGAAGTTTTTTCCATCTTGTATGACTCACAACACTAACAACAGGGACGAAGCTGGCCCAGGTTTTAGAAGCACCGACTCATAGTAGTATAAATTCGTATAATGTTGTCCACAAACTATTTTTTTTTTTATTAATAAGAGCCTCTCAAAAATATTTTCTGTGAAAATGTGGTTCTAGTTAGCCCAATTTTGTAATAAAAACAATATCTATATGTTTTAAGCTCAGCTCCAGTTGAATAAAAAAGGGGCCCCAAAATTTTTTATTATACAGGGCCCCTTTGGGACTGGCTACTCCACTGGCCATCCAAATAAAGTTTGGCTTAAAAATAATGTAATAAAAATACTTAATTCTGAGAATATCACATTGTATATTATCGAGCAACATAACATTAGGCATTTATGCTTTGCAAGCTTTATTATTTTCTCACTCATAAGATTTATTTGACATTTTAAAACGTATAACAAATAAATTAAAAGTGTTTTATTCGTTTACAGTATTGGAAAAATACACGAAAATTTGAATTTATAACGTTTTTAAAGTTTTCTTTTTGTTCACAATCGAACTTCATAGTGGCCAATATGTTTTCGATGTATTATTAATATTGTCACACTTTTTATATTAGCTGACCGGTTATTATGCACAATACCCTTTGATACAGAGACACATTTTTATTGCGGTGTTAAAAGTGTGATTCTGTGAAGTTTGATTTTTATTATACCTCTCTGATTTTGCTTTGATAATAGTAAAAAATGGCCGTCATAAAATTAATGCTAGATGTGTTGATTATTTTTCCATCTCAGTTTAGTCTAGGTTTTATTGGATGCTTAATTATTAGCGGTAATTAAGTGTTTGCTGAGTAAAGGTCATCGTTGTAATGGGATTTTCCCACTTGTCCGTAACCGGTGTTACGTATTCATATTACTGGGAAAATAATATACTTACGATAATTTTGTTCATAATTTATTGATATCCTTTACTTTAATTGGCTATTTAAAAGTTAGTATTCAAGGAAACTTCCTTTATAGTCTGCCTATCTAGAAATTTATGATATAAAGCCTGTTTGATAGTTTTTTAAATTACAAACCAAAAAAAAAACTAGTAAAGTAGGACCAAACAACTCTGCAATTAGAAACACGTTTATGAAATAATAGCTGTTATTCTTATTACCCGGTTAAACAACATTACATCACATATTATCCACTCTGACTTAACAAGGCGCCGCGCCGGCCATAACTGACAGCATTCAGTTCTTATGAAATTAATTAAAATCCAATCATTAATAAATTAATTATTCAAAATGTAATAATTATGTTAATTTTATTTAAAAATTCGATTTTGATGAATGAGCTTATTCTTGGCATGTTTTGAAAACCAGATAAATAATGTGTAATTATATTTTTTTTGTATCCGTAACATTTTCTTAATTTTGTGCCATATTTCATTTTAAAATTGAATAAATTGACAATTTATAATGAACCGACATGGTTATAATTGAGACCGAATAATTACTATACAATATTTAGTTTTAAAAAATACTCATTAAAATGGATGACACGATAATTATTATGCATTATAGATTCTAGAATGTCCTTAAAATAGAAACAAATTTGTACAATTTTGTTTTACAAATTACGTGTTTTAATAAATCTTAATTAGTTTCAAAACACATATTTTAACTTGTAAATACATTATATTATTAACAATGATAAAATTCTTGCGAATAGATCATTCAATTTACTTTATAATTAAGATGTATTTAAAACCCAAATGAAAGCAAAAAATCTTATTAATTCTGTAGAAACTGATTGAAATACTAATTGATATAATTTTATTCTGGCCATGATGAATAAATATTTACGATCATAAGTTATCAACATTTACCAGAAAAAGTAAGAAGTGTATTTTGAACAAGGTGTAATAATGAACAGGTATGGTCGTGTAACAGGTTTTTTTTTTTCAATTAACAATATGGGATTACATTGAATAAATTGTGTTTTGCTCTCATTCGTACGTCATTAACAGAAACGAGGCTCAACAAAATGAGATGGCCATTTGGTGGCCAATGTTGGTCATTCTTACAAATTGGTACAAAACCAATAATTTGCTCTATGGGCCTTATTTGGTCTCGCTTGCCACATGTACATGATCGATACGTATAAATTTTATATTGGTGGGACTGAAGGGAAAATGATATCATTACCAGGTTAGTCCTATATAGGTACACAATTATATATCCCTTTAGTTATTCCTTGCTTTTAACGAAAAAAAAAAATACGAAAATTTCATAGGGTACTTTCCATTGATCCAGAATCCTGAATGGCATAAAGCAAGGTCTTATAGCACAGGTATAGGAATAAATCAGAAAACAATAAATTTGTTGAAACGTCACAAAAAAAAAATTCCGAGACTCCAATCGGGAATTGAACTATTTACATAGGTAATTTGGTACGCAAGCAACCTTCAGTGCGCTAGTTCGACTTGCACTTGCCCAGTTTTCCTCCTCTCTCTTCCTGAAAACCTAAGTGCAATTAAAAAAGTATCTTTTTAAAATCAAACAATAGTTTAAACTAAATCGTATCTCTCACCGACAAGTGACGTCAGACCATTCAGTGAAAACGAAAGTGCGACGGAGATCGAAAGTGGCCGAGGAGCTCCGAAGTGTGCCGAGCGTTGCGCGCTACATATGGTGTTACGTGGCGGCCTGACCTGGATGTTTGAGCTGGTTAACTTACGTGGATTACTTGAGGCATAGTGGAATTAGATACTTTTTTTATAGTGACATTTTTATTAATGATAACATGGCTTTTAGTCCTGTATAATTGCTTGGGTTGTCAAGTTTCTGGGGTACTTACTTGATGGGTTGTGTGATAGAGAACCCTGGAGCCATAGAAAAAAGGCAGAAAAGGTACAGGAGTCAGTAAAAGTCTGACACGCCCAAGAACGAGAGAAGTCATTGGATTGAATTGATTTCCCACAAAAAAAAAAACTACGATGACGAGTCAAAATGTCAATCGTGCGAGCGAGAAAGAGATTATTTCTCTTTGTAGCTGTGAGCTCGTGGTAGCACTGTTGGTATTCAAAATTGAATCTTAATATCACCTTCAACTTCATTATTGGTTGGAACAGTTACGATTTTTTATTAAAGTAGATATTAGTGAACTAAGTTTCGTAAAATTGGTTCTCATTAAGTGATCTAACGCCTCATGATCTTTCGTCTATTATTATATCATTTTTTTTTTATATAATGGGAAGGTTCGCGTTTGACCATCTTACTTGATGGGAATCGACGATGAAGCTAGCCTAGAAGTAACCTAATCGCTCTTATTTGCTCTTGACTTTAATCATACATTAGATAAGACCGCCATTATCATACCAATTGAAACAATAGCTGGATAAAACGCTATCTCAGTAATTCATTCTGCACTCAAATAAATCACGTGTATTTTTATTTTATTAACGGAAACCAAGTAATCGTGGTTTTAACCGACAATTAAGCAAGTCACACGCGATCTTAAGCGTTCCTTTGTATTTAAAGTTAACACTATCATTAAAAACTCAATTGTTTTCGGAAATGACAACAATTAACCATAAAGAATTTTTATATATTTCCTTCCGGATTCAAATATGGCGGAATTTTTTTAGGGTTCCGTACCTCAAAAGGAAAAAAACGGAACCCTTATAGGGTCACTTTGTTGTCCGTCTATCAAGACCCTTTATCTCAGTAACGCGTGGAGGTATCGAGTTGTAATTAAAACCATATGTTCAGGTTTGCGGTCCCTTGAAATTGTGTAAATCAAACAAAAAAACGTATATTTCGACACTCTCCAAGGGAATCAAAATTCATAGAGTACTTACTGTTCATCCAAAATCCTGAAACTTAGCATAAAGCAAGGTCTTATAGCACAGGTATAGGAACAAATCTGAAAACAGTAAATCTGTTAATACATCACAAAAAACCACTTTTTTTGCCATTCGAAAAAATCTTCGAGACTCCATTCGGGAATTGAACTATTGTATATATGTACGGAACCCTCAGTGGGCGATTCCAACTCGCACTTACCCAGTATTTTTTTTTTTTTATTCAATAAGGCAGAATGTCGCATCGACCTTGCTGTGATTAAATATATACCAGGAAATGAATTGAACGAATGTATGAATGGGAGATTACTTGATTAGTTCACTGGCCTTTTATTTATAATCTGTGCCCAATTATATTCTGAATGATAAGAAACGGATTTAGGTATTGTTTTGAAGTTATTCTGTTCCGTTACAGTGTCCTAGTCATTAATTTTAAATTAGATTTTTAGGTACTTGTTTTAAAAGTCAATCATTGGAATGGAATGGGTTCCGGCTTTTTCTCAAGCTGTTACACCGATATTATTTCGATTTGCAATTTGATAATCTTAATTTTATATTGAAGTTGTTTGTCCAATTGCTTTTTCAAGTTCAAAATAATGTAATGACATTGCGAAATATAGATTAGGAAGTAATTTTTACTTTATTTCTCCAGCAAAATAATTAATCATAGTCAATGCAAAACTAATATAATGCTTCACTTCAATGCCCTAATTATCTCTTCATCATCTACCAGTAAATCACATTAGTAAATCTCCTTTTAAAACTACAAAGAAAGTGCATATTCATGCTAAACTCACCTCTAGTCGTACCAACCTAAAAGTGACACTTTGACAGCATACCATAGACTAGCGCGAACTTCGCACAGATTATATAAGTACTTTCTATTGTTTACTCTAATTATTGTTATGTTATATGTAGGTAGAGTAGTTTGCTGATGTGTTGTGAAATGTAGCAAGGCTATGGGAGTTTGTTTTGAAGGAGATTTCTTTATACCAGTTTGTATTGTTGGTTTTGAGAAAGGAGGTTTTACATATGAGTACGATGATTGATGAGACTGGTTTTCGATTCTTGTCTTGACTAATTAAAGCCTTACTTACAAAAGCTTTTCTAGGCCATAATTACAATGCTTAAAAAAATACTATGAGTATCATTTTCATCAACAGTCGTTTTATCATTTACACCTACTTTCATATAGGCGCAGTTACACGGCAATATGATAACGAAGCAGTGAGCAGTGGTGGCTGAGTGGTTTTGGCCCTGACTTACGAGTTGAAAGTCCCGGGTTCAAACCCAGCTAGTTGCATTATGTAATTTATTTCATCACTATTGCTCTCAAAACGGTGAAAGAAAACGTCATGAGAAAACCGGCATGAAAGAACTAAAAAATTCGAAGACATGTAACATCCACCAACCCGCATCGGACCCGTGTGGTGGATTATAGCCCATTCGCTTTCCTAAAAAGGAAGTCTGAGTCCCAGCAGTGGGAAAATTTTAAGGCTGATTACAATATTATACCATATGCATTTTAAACGAAGTCTTTCTTTGGGTGTATTAATTAGATCTAAAGGAAACTTCAACAATAAAATTACGATTCCATGAAAAATGATCATAGCATTTTATATTTTTTTTTTGGGAAATCATCCCATGTCTTCTTCCAATCTAAAGCCCGTGCCTCAATGGGACGCCAAGGCCAGCGGCGCTGCCAGTTTTAGCCTTTACTCAGGGTGAATGTAGCTTTCCAATTATGAAAGAATTTTTGAAATCGGCACAGTAGTTTTTGAGTTTATTCATTACAAATAGTGGAGATGTAGATTTGTGTAGATAAAATAGGACATTTTTATTTCTTTTTTGATGACTTTACTGTAATACGCGCAATCACATAATAATAATACGCTCGAAGGGTTAATATTTTTAAATGAATCATTCCATCCATCTTCAATTACTCTAGCATATCAAATTGAAGTGCAACAGTAATATTTCACAAGCCCACTAATGCAGCGTTTCCTCGCGAACACTAAGTACAGCAGTATTTCACACGAACTGACTGTAATTCCGTATGTCCGTTTGTTATGACCTTCTACTGTTGTGAAATAGCTCGCCAAATAATTATAATTATTTGTTTCAACTCTTACTTTTTAGTCGTTGGTCGTTTTGATTTCGTTTCTTTGTAAACACGGTTCCGTAATTGATTGATTGAGTCATTGATTGTATCTACAGGTTGTAGTGGAAAAAGGTGGCCATATGACATGGTGGTAGATTTAGCCTCGCTGGTGAGGTTGTTTGTTCCTCCTGTACCTAAACAACACCTCAGGCTGCGAACACACCGATTGTTAGCTGATCCTTTATCGCAGACAGTGTCAAGAGCTAACTCGCCTCTCGTTCGTGCGCTTTCTGTGCTTAATGCTCTTCTGACTCTAACACCAGAGTGTGACTTGTTTGCTGGGAGATGGATAGATGTGTGTCGTGAATGTCTGAGGTTTTGTGAGAGGATGGATGAAAAATAAGTAAACGTTGTCTTATTTGGTTTTGTGGGATATTTTATTTTATTTTATATTAGTGGTAATGTATATGTTTTCTTCTTTTTTTTTCTTGTTTCTATACAACGCATTAGTTTAGTTAGACTGTAACGTTGTATAAGTGAATTGTAAATTGTAAATAGATCTATTTTTTTTCTTTTTAATGTTTCATGTTTTAATTTTAAATCTATACTAACATTATAAAGCGGTAAAGTTGGTTTTTATGATTTTTTTGTTTGTAGAAGATAATCTCTGAAAGTATTGGTCCGATTGCGAATTTTTTTTACTGATAGAAAGCTGCTTTACTCCTGGGTGACATAGGCTATATTTTATGTACGCGAGTGAAGCTGTGTGCAAAAGCTGGTTATTTACATTTAACATTTTTTTTCATGTACGAGTCATAAATCTTTCTTTCTTTCTTTTTTATATTTCAGAGCAACTGCAGTTAGCGACTTCGCCCGCGTGATAATAGATAATTATCCCAAGGAAACAACTATAAAAAGTATCCTATGTGCTATTAATAATAAAAAGAAAAAAAGAAAAAAAACAAATCAAGTATATTGACTTGGCTCGCGAGGTTGTCGACATGTGGGAAGTGGATTCAGCGATTATTGTACCAATAGTCGTTTCAGCCAATGGCTTAATTGCCAAGAGCCTCGATCAACACCTTAGGAGGCTCTCGTTAGGCGACTGGATCAAGGGCTTGATTCAGAAAGCAGTTCTTCTGGACACGGCTCGTATCGTTAGGAGGTTCCTTTCTTTGGAGCCCTAACCATCGGTAGCTTGGACCCTGTTCCCGATACCGGTGGGATACTGTTTTTTTTATATTTTTAAATGTTTTTTTTTTTTATTGTTTTTTAAGAAATATTTAAAAATATAAATGTAACATGTTAAAAAAATAAATAAATGGAATAATAATAATAATAAATTCATTTATTTCAGGCTAAAAAACCCATAAAAAAACCCATATTTCCATTCCACCACACGGTCTACCTGTGCACCAAGTTTCATAGAAATTCGTTCAGCCGTTCGAACGTGAATTAACAAACATATGCACATGCACACTCACAAACTTAATAGCTTTTTATTATTAGTGTTCTGCTTCTATCTATGGGAAATAATTTCAATTCATTTTTTTTATTTCATTCAGGCTTGTAAAAATACAAATCTTTCCTCTTTATATTATTTATACCTTTAGATATTATTATGACTACCCTTTTTGTTACACCCCGTATATATAGTTTAAAATTCTAAACCATTGAAGAGGCAAACACAAAACGGCATTTTATCAGCGATTGCCAGAAAGTTCAAAATGTCAATGTCATAACATTTTGAACTTTTTCAAGTGCGTGATATCGAAGTGTCACATGGTCAATAGCAAACATTTGAAAATGGAATATCGTGTCGTAGTCAATAGCTTTGAGAAATTCCGGACGGAAAAATCCCGGGTTTTTGTGGGCATGGGTTTTTTCTATAATAAAATGTATTTTAAAACGCAAGCTGTTGCTTACGATGTTATTCCTAACAAGTTTTTAATTAAAAACATTTTTTTCATAGCAAGCTTTTATAGCGCAGTTAAAACCTGTACATTTACTGATCAAGACCGTTCCAAAAAGCTCAAACATGATAGGGTTATCTGAGTTCCTATGACCACATTCCAGTTCCATCATCTGATTAGCTTCTTGTCAAAATAACTTTGCATTGTCATCTTATTGACACATGCTTGCAAAATTTCAACCGGTAACCAGGAAGTGGATCAAATTTAATTTGCAAGATTTGATTACAGACAAACAAACATTGGGACAGGTGAAAATAAATAAAAGCATTTAAAAAGAATCAATATAAAACTATATTTTGAAAGAAGATTTAGTTATGAGACATTGTCTTTAATTAGTACAATCAGAATTCGTATTCATCATCATTATCATTTCAGCTGGAAGACGTCCACACATGGCCACATGGCCCCAAGCGTATTGTCTGAATTCATATTGTCCCTTACAAATTCCAATTCTAATAGGTAAAGAAATTCTATGGACTTTGTATGGGATAACTTTGTTGGAACTCAAATTGTTTTATTAATATTAACAGTCTCGCAAATACTGATACTGAACCTAAAGAATCACTTCCAAAGCTGTAAAATGACTCAGTTATGCTAAACGGTTCGTGTCCTTCATTAAAAAAGCTCTACGAATTATTCTCATCAATGTCTGTCCAAATCTATCCTCGAAAACATTGATAAAGAGCCTGCAAACCTCAAACTCACAATCTAATTCAATTTTCAATTCATTTATTTATTTCAGGTAGCTACTAGACCCATAAAAGTTTGACAAATTTCACTCACAATAAAATTTAAAATAAAATAATACATAACATTTAAACTTATACTTAATATTATAAAGAGGTAAAGTTTGTTGTTTTTTTGTTTGTAAAAGGTAGATAATCTCTGAAAGTACTGGTGCGATAGCTAAAATTTTTTCACCGATAAAAAGCTACTTTATTCCTGAGTGACATTTTTCGGGTGAAGCCGCGGGCAAAAACTAGTTCATAATAAATTTCTAAAAACAAAAATACAATTCAATAAAATTCTTAAGAAATGTGTCCAAAAAAATTTAAAATACAAAAGTTAATACAAATATTCATAGTCCAATCTTTGTCCTAAACCCATAGCTTGCGGTACTGTATGAAGCATATTTTCCCAGCGAATTGCGAAACACAAGAGTTACTAGAGCAAGGTCGACTCCGGGGCCACAACGCTATCATGTCGGACTCGAATGTCAGCCGGCTTTCCACTCGCATCGGAACGCTTGACGATTATCGATAATCGGATACTTTAATCGATTTTAGCGAAAATTGGAGAGGATAATCGGTTTGTTTAATCTGTGTGTTTCAAGGTTTGAGAAGCGTCGTTAGCTTTGGATTGATGATCTGTGTTGGTGTTTAGAGGCTTTTTGTTGATGAGAGCTGTGGTGGCGGAGTGGCAACGGCCCCGACTTACGAATTGTAGGTCGTGGATTCAAACCCAGCCAGCCATTACTTTGTGTTATTTATTTCATCACCACTGCTGTCAAAACGGTGAAGGAAAACATCGTGAGGAAACCGGCATCTCCTAGAACCAAAAATTCGAAGACACGTGACATTCACGTACTCGCACTGAGCCTGGGTGGATTACGGTCCATTTCCTCTCTTATAGAGGAGGCTCAACAGTGGAAGCATTAAAAGCTGATTTTACTATGCCTTTCTTAAAGTTAGAAGTTGGGTTACGTTAATATGTTAAGGATGAATTATATTTTCCTAGTTGCTACCAGTACCTTCGCCCTCACGGTAGTAGTAAATCTATCTAAGGGAACATTTTCGGAATATAAAGTATTCTATGTAATGTAATAATAACATTATTCAGTTCATTATGTCCGGTACAATGAGATAACTAGATTATCTTGCATTTCATAAGCGCCTTAAGTGTTTTTAGGGTTCCGTACCTCAAAAGGAACCCTTATAGGATCACTTTGTTGTCCATCAATCTGTCGGTCTGTCTGTCAAAACCATTTATCTCGAGAACACGTGAACGTATCGAGTTGAAATTAAAATATATACTTAAGTCTGCGGTCCCTTCAAGTTGTGAAAAAGTCAAACTTCTAAGCTAACGAATGAAAAAGATATGGTCGTTTATGTCGCAAAAAAACGTATATTTTGATACTCTCAAAGATTGGAATTCATAGGGTACTTCCCGTTGACCCAGAATCCTGCAATTCGGCACAAAGCAAGGTCTTATAGCACAGGTGTAGGAATTAATCTGAAAACAGTATATTTGTTGTTACCTACATCACAAAAAAAAAAATTTTTTTTTGCAATTCGGAAAAATCTTCGAGACTCCATTCGGGAATTGTAGTTTGCACTGAACCATCAGTGGGCGAGTCCGACTCGCACTTTCCCAGTTTAAAAAAAAACCTAGATCCCACTCTAGGAGTCTAGGACTCCCTGTCGTTTGTGTTATAAATTTGTTCTCAACCCTAATAAACAAGAGACAGAACCAAACTAAGTGATCTTAATGACTGTTTAATAAAACATTTGTATTCTTTGTTATCAACGTATCTAGATCATGGTTTCTATTTCCATGCATAGCACGTACACAAACATCCGGTACGGTAACGCTAATCGGTAGGCCATCGGCCGTAAAGAAACTGACTATTATTTAAGCCCGAAGAGTTGACAAACTTTTGTGGCAATTAGTTGACCACATTGCTCGTAGACGATGGTTGATGGGGTTGAAAGGTTCTGGAGTGGCAACCGTGTACCAGAAGACGGTGCATTGTAAGGCCTCCTATAAAATGGGCTGAAAAATGCGAGACGCACAGGATCGTTCGTTGTGGCGACACTTGGGGGAGGCCTATGTCCAACAGGGGAAGTTTTTCAGCTGAAAGCTTGATAATGATAATTTGAATACAAGCAGCTCAAGTTCGTTCACGTTCAAGTTCACGTTCACGTGAAAGACGGAAATTATAAAAAGGCAAAAAAAAAAATTCTTTTGGGGAAGGTGGTGGTTTAGGCGTGAAAACATAACAAAAAAAAAGACAGACAGAGTAACTTTCGCATATGAACATTATATCCACATATGCACATATTGTTCGAAAGAGTTACCGTGGCCTTGAAACATAAAGGCAAGTGAAGGAATACGACTAAAACTTAGTCTGTAAAAGTCTGACACTCCCTCTCTATCCACCCAGAGCGGGAGAAGTTGTTTGATGAATGTCCTTCTCAAAAAAAAAACATTATAATTTTTTATGTATGGATATCAGTCACTGCAGTCAATACCTAATTATAATTTATTGTTCTCGAATATCGATTGCCGAAATCGAATGAGTGATGCATTAAGCATCGATTACAAATCGATTATATATCGGTACGAGTAATAACGTGGAACGGACACACGAATTTACAATAAATCTGATTCTATACATTAATTAATTGAATGAAGAACCGTCTACTTCATTCAGACAATTAAACAGAATCAGATTAACTATGATCCGTGATTTTGAAATCGAAAAATTTTTTACCCTATCGTATGAGCCCAGCAGGAACGACGCCCGCTAGGGACGTGAGGTACGCAAAGGGCAACTGAAGGACACAGACACCCTAGAGCGGGAGTAGTAATTGGATGATTTATTACCTTAAATAAAAAACACTTCGAAAAAATGTAAAGTCACATAAACAAAAACCCTGACCGCCAGTCAGCATTTTGTGACTGCAATTTTTTTCTCTATTATATGGAGCAAAAATCTCTACTCAACATTTTGGGGAATATAAGCGAGAATTTTTTTTTTAATTGAAACTACTCTGTTTAACAAGTTAGTGAAACCCTGACTCCTGAGCTAGGTTAGATTAGCTCCTGTATTTCAGGAGCGTTCGTATTTATTTATTTATTATTTATTTATTTAAACTTCATGTACAGTAGTGGTACATAGGCGGACTTAATGCAACAAGGCATTCTCTCCCAGTCAACCTTTGGGTTAAAAAAGAGATCACTGTGGTAGGTTTGCACAATAAACAAATAATGAAAACGGAAAAAAAAAAAAAGTTATTTATATATAAGATATAATAAAATACATAAATATGCTAAAATAATAAACTAATAAATACTATGTATATGTATGTATGTGTATGTTTATTCCTCTTAAACTTTACAATAAAACAGTTTTGACATCAGAATAATATGTAGGCTTAATTTATATTTAGTTTATTGCACCTACCACAATTTTGTCTCTGCGCCATACAAAGGTTGACTGGTAGAAAATGTCTAAGGCATTAATTCCGCATCTGTACTTTTATGTGCATGAAGAATAAAATAAATGAGCACTAAAATTACGGGGGCGAAACCGCTTCTAGAAGTTAGTGTAATAATAATAGCTAGTGTATTATCTGCAATAACAATATAATAAAGAGTTAAAGTTTTTTTTTATGTTTTTTTGTTTGTAGGAGGTAATCTCTGGAAGTACTGGTCCGATTGCTAAAAATTTTTCACCGATAGAAAGCTGCTTTATTCCTGAGTTACATAGGCTATATTTTATGTACGCGGACAAAGCTGTGGGCAAAGGCTAGTTAATAATATATTGACCAAAATAATAACAATAAATAAAATTCGTAGAAATATTAGTTCTGACAGCAAATCAAACGAAGTAGGCTTAGGACCTTATATGACGCAGGTTTTAATCAATTAATTTTTACATAAAAATGGAAATAGGCAGGCGGGTCGGTGTGTGATTTATAACTTGTTTTTGTATTGACGTGAATATAATAGATGTGTTTACGCTATGTTCTTCGTTCTATATTCAACTTTGTATAATTTTTTCTGTGTTTTCCGACCAGTTCATTTTGATTGATAAAGTCATCAAGTTTAATGTCGTGTCAAAGCTTGAAACTAAAATAGATTACTCGATTAAGCTGATTACTCACCAGATGGCTTGATAAAGGAACATTTCGAAGTTAATTTAGTGAAGTGAACATATTTTATTGAAATTTAACAACTACACTAATAAAAAAAATACCAGATCTATGTGACCAAATCAGGATAAGGACTACAAATACCACAGAACAAATGCCAAAAGGACGATTCTAATTTTCGCATTTGTTCTGTATTTGTTGGGTTCAAAATATCACAAGAAGGAAATATCAAATTATATAACCTATGTTATTATTATAGGCTATCATTAAATTACCTTCGAAGTGTTCCTTTATCGAATACACAAGCAGTGCCACGAATAGAGAGAGATGGAGTAATCTCACAAAAGCCGCAAGCCTACCAGACGATCCATGACCACGACCACTCCGCCAGGTGTGTACGACTGAGAATAAGTCTCTTTCTTTATCCTACTACACTTTAAAGATGGTTTATTTAAAGATGGTGCTCCCAATTAATGTAAAAATAATAATAACAGCGCCATACAAAAATGCCTATTTTTTTCTTCTTCATCATCTAGTCTTTTCACAATTATTTCCCTCTACAGCCCAGATGGAACACTTACCTATTGTCAAAACATTGAGCTTCTGATAATCAGAACATAGCGACTGTCACAGAAGTACGAACGACCGCCTGAAAATATTGGTTAACGTTCTTTCCGAGTCCGAGAACATTAAACAGCCCCTCGAATCCTTTTTTCCTTATCATCATCATCATTTCTGTTTCAGCCAAAAGACGTCCACAGCTGGACATAGGCCTCCCCGAAGTGTCGCCACCATAACCGATTTTATGCGTCTTGTATCTATCGGATTCCCGCGACCCTTCACCAGACCTGCGTCTTCCGGTACGTGGTCGCCACTCCAGAACCTTTCGGTCCCATCGACCATATATCTGCGAGTCTTATTTGAGCCTGTTCATCAAATCACGTCTCTTCAAAGGAATGCAGCAAACCTATTCCCTTAATATTCCATCAGTAGGAGCAACAGGCGTTTTCCTTTCATTGTGAACAGTATCATTGTTCTGAGGTCATTGTTCTTATGTTTTTGCATGCAATTCATACATCTACATACAAATAAAGTTCTCAGCGGCTGTGTGATACTTTATGTAAAGTTTGTTAGATGGTGCGATGTCCCATTTGATTGGTCTGTCGGTGGTAGCTTTGTCGGAATTTTATTGAAGTTATTTGGTAGGTTTTTTTTTATTATTATTGATAGGCTTGCGTTTGACTACCATCTCACCTGATGGTAAGCGATGATGCGCTCGACGATGGAACACGCTTGCCTAGAAGTAACCTATTCACTCTTGACTTAAAGACCTGTAAGTTGTAGCTATCAGGTAGTTATATTAAAAGTGGCAGTCTTCCGCTGTTTCACCCTTGTTTTTAGTTACTGCTCCGCTAATAATGGCCTTAGTGTGATGTTATATAACTCATAGCTTTTCTCAATAAATGAGCTATCTAACACTTAACGATTTTTTAAATTCGAACCTGTAGAACATGAGTTCCTGGGGTTAGCGCGTTCAACTTAAAATTAAATTCTTCAGCTTTATGAATATTAGTAGAGACAGGTTGTTTAAGACGTGTTTTTCTTTACATTTTGTAAACATATATTTTATCCTTTTTCTCACTTTGTGAACGAGGTAGGTACTTGAAAATCAAAATACGACATCTTTTAGAAAACCAGAAAGAAGAGTACCCATCACTTCCATTAAAAATAAACATGTGTTTCGCTTTTGAATTTTCAAGCTTTTTCGCTGGTCTGCTAATATCGTTGAGAAAAGTAGGTTTTAATCTGTTGAGCCTATAATAACTTATCAATACATCGCTAAAGAAATACTCACGAGTATTTAGACCCTCAATTTAAATCATTATTAACAAAAGACATTGTGTCTTGTCATGATGATTTGATGATAATAATTTAACAAGGCATTGTATTGTTCTTTCTATGAGTGCCATTGAAAGTACCATCATCACTTAGTGCAGTGTATTGTCTGATGTGTCATATGGGCTTGTGCATAATACTAGAAGGGATTTAAATGCTAATATATATAATATACTATAGGATCAGTGGTTATACGTGCTTTCCGAGCCATGGAGCTGTCACACCATCAACTTTTAGACTGGGCAGCTGCAGATGTGAAGAGTAGTTCTTAATAGAAAAACTCAATTGAGCTTTTTATTCCACCCAAGAATCAAACTGAGGACTCTAATTTCGCTTGAGAACATGAGACAAACAACACAATTAAATCTCTTAACCCGTAAGGCCTGTCTTATAAATGAAAAGTCATAATTATTATTTTTTTAAAATAATTTGACTAAAATTAAATTAAAATACTTTCAAATTACAGGAGTAATAATAATAATAAACCTTTATTTCATACCTTAACGATCTCAAATAATATGACAAAATATTAAGATCAGGATAATTACAGTGACTGAGTTAATAAATATGCCTTGGCTGATAAGCATAATTCTATAGGTTCACATCTTTTCATCAGGTGTTTCGTAAATGTTTATCAGGCCTATTCATTGATCTATTTATGGGTCCACATACATTGAAATTAGGACGTTGACATAGTCCTTATTGTTCAACTGAATGTGTGAATTGATAACAATCTTCATACATTAGTTGTAAGAACTTTAGAACGGTCTATCAGCAATCAGTACCTAAATGTAGCTCTATATTGTGCCTTATTTGGATTTTCCGGTCCTGCAATGGCGCTTGTTCTATTATGTGTCTTTAAAATGTTATTGGGCTAGTTTTTAAGACCAATCAGTATGGAAAGTATCCTTGCGTGATCGAGTCAGAAATGGAGATATCCGCATGAGAACCAAGGTTGCCGATATAGCACGAAGAATCGCCAAACTTAAGTGGCAATGGGCAGGGCCATTGCACGCAGAACAGATGGCCGTTGAGGCCGAAAGGTTCTGGAATGGCGACCGCGTATCGGAAAACGCAGCGTTGGAAGGCCTACAAGGTGGACCGATGACCTGGTGAAGGTTGCGGGAATCCGATGGATGCGGGACGCACAGGATCGTTCATTGTGGCGACACTTCGGGGAGGCCTATGTCCAAAAGAGGACGTCTATGGGCTGAAATGATGAGTACGAAAAGAAAGAAAGAAAAAATAAAGAAAAAAACACATATATTCGGCACACACACACGCAATGAACAAACAAGTATGTAGACCCTTGTACTTTGATGTAAAACTGATTCATATCTTGTCCGACCAATATTTAGCCACCTGGACAACTCTGTCGTTGGCATCGCATAAGTCGTGGAAAGTGCAGGTAATTGTGCATGCTGGGCAGGGAAGGAGGTGACGCATATCCTATGAAGGATACGTATATATGTATGTGATATGCGTATACACATGCGTACAAATATTATGTAGACACATAAATTATAAGTTTGAAAGAGTAACCGTAGCCCAAAGATGCAAAGGACATCTGAAGGACGCAAAGTGGGTTTTACTCAGTAAAAGTCTGACACTCCTTTCCGTTCCATCCTAGAGCGGGAGAAGTCATTGGATAATTTCCCAACGTTGAGTATGTTTTCAAACATTGAAAACGTTATCCTGTCCGAAAGTTGGGTTTTCGTTAGAAAACTGAAAACCTGATTGCAGCGCCACTTACCAAGGTCCAATTTTATGTTTGTGAGCCACACAAAATTTCATTCAAATCGTTCAAGCCGTTTAGGAGGAGTTAGGTGACAAACACACGTTGTAAGGTTATTTATACTCACGTTACAACATTACTTCATATTCATTCTTATCTCTGTTCACATATCTTTCCCTCTCACTCCGTATACTCCCTTATCATCTTTTAACGTTCTTAAACGTTACAATGTACTGAAGAATTATATAGATAAATATACTTTTATACAGCATGTTCATAAACATATAAGAAGTCTAACAACTTACATCGACACAACATTATTATGTATTCAAACACTATAACAAATCTCACTTCTCATTTAAATATCCGACATTACTATAACATTATTATTTACTATTATTCACTCGTCAATCAAAATACTATCTTTTCAACATCATTATATAATAAATGTCTTATCATTAACACGATCATAACAAACCAAAATGAACTCTAACTTTGGAAGCACAAAGTTCAAAATGACTTGTAGCGACGGTCTATTGTTCCCTGCTTTCTAAAAGACCCGCCAGCGGAATCGATTCAATGATGTTTTAATTAATCGAATGATTTCGAATCGCTTTGCTATTGTGTATCGATTATGAACAAATTGTCTTCCTTTGTTGTGCATGGCAACTGTCTGTATCATTAATGTAACATTTAACTCATTAGCGGTTATCTGTTATGTTACTCAAGGGAAACATTCTTGGTAAAGGTCAGGGTTTTAGATTCTTCGTTTTTGTGGAATGTCTTTATATAGAACCGGTGTTCTAAAGATATTTAAATACAGTAACAACAAGAATGTCAATCTTCGAATATATTCCACTTTTTTTAGGTGGGTAGACATCCAATGACATCTCTCTCTTGATGATGATCTCTTTTATCTCTTTTTGTTTCAATAATTTTAATGTATATCTAGCAATTTGAGTATTTTCTACGGCTTACCCATATTTTCCTTGGTATTGTTCGTCACGTCGTTAAACTCCTTAGTAGTGCTGAGTTGAGGCTTGCGAATACTGACAAAAGCTTGCACGAACTGGACAGGTCCACTCAAATCTGTGTGGATCTTTCTTCAAAGGCAACAAATCTGCATGGTTCTCATGTAATTTGACAATTACATATAAATACTGTATGGACTTTAAAAGAGAGTTTGACCCCTGAGTTTGTTTCGATGTTTCTTCTCAAGGTAGTCAGCTAGGAAACATCAGCTCTACTAGTTAAAGCTGACAAAAAAAAATTGATGTGAAAAGTGCTATCATTTGACATCTCTTCTACAAAACCACACCTATGTTCATTCTTTGCCTTGCGTTCCGGGGTTCCCTTTCAGAAGTCAAACCTTGGAGAATTATTATAGCAAGGTAATTATAAAATTACCGCCATTACTTCGTGAGTCTACACCATAACTTGAAATGAGATGGTTATTTAATATTTAACTGAGAATTAGAACTGCGGCGGTTCGTGATCACCGTGACGGAGCGCGCTTCCTAACGCAGTTAATTATGACTTGAGTTATGTAATTAATGTAAATGGTAATAAAGGATCGGCTTCCTCAGTTATTCTGCCTTTTACTTTATCTAGTAATCTAGGTTATAGACATGCATGAGGAAAGAGTACTTATTTTACACATATTACTCACATTCATTATCATCATCATTTCAGCCGATACACGTCCACAGTTGGACATAGGCCTCCCCCAGCGTCGCCACAACCAACGTTCTCGTGCGTCTCGCATCCACGGTTTCCTGCAACCTTCACTACGTCATCGGTCCACCTTGTAGGAGGCTTTCCAACGCTGCGTCTTCCAGTACGCGGTCGCCATATGCCCTGCCCATTGCCACTTAAGTTTGTCAATTCTTCGTGCTATGTCTCAACTCACATTAGTTTTAATTAAATTCATCAACATAATTTTTTACCCTTTTCCTTCGTTACGGGATCGTTTCAATACGTTTTTTTTTTTCATTTTGCCCTGCCTACCGTCACGCTATCACTAACTCCCTTTTCTTTCATATCACTCCTCACACAATCTATAAATATTTTATTTGGCTCTCCATCCATCCACATGTTTACTCCTCGTTGTCTTTGAACGTAAAGGGTAAGGATACAGCTGTGATTTTAAGTGTGTCAGTAAAAGTCTGACAGTTCCTTGCGCTTCATCCTAGAGTAGTAGAAGTCATTGGATGTTTCCCGTGTCAAAAAAAATCCACATGTATACTCTATGACTTTTTTAGTAACGTGCATTTTATCCTTCCTCTTCACACGACCATATCAAGTTATTATTAAATAATATTTAAGTAATTACTACAAGAGATTTTAATATACATATATCTTTTGGTATAAGATATAAAAAGATAGTTTATCTGTGGTGAATATATTGAAGAAAAATTGGAAAAAGTAATCATTTCAGAAGTTTGGTATTATTGTCAACGGCTTAGAATGATTTAGCATACCCTTGCATAGTTGCTAAAACACTATGAGAAACTATACGACGAAATTAATTGAAGTTTTCTATTCATTTTCAATATGAACAACAAAAATGTTGTACCTCAGAAAAATAATGAGCGCGTTGATGTCTTTTACTCTATAAAACAGAATAATTTTTGAACCATTTTCTAACCATCTAAATATGACCTAAATATACCATTCCAAGTACAAATTCAATCATAAATCCTGATTTAGTATATTTATAGTAATTCTAGAGCAGTTCTAAGAAATGCAATGCCTAGAAACTTGAAATCTATGCGAGCGTCCTTTGGTATGCCTATACCACAGACCACGGTACGCCGGTAGGGACCAGAGATGCTATTGTGTGTAGCTCTTATAACCTTTCCCCTCTACAACCCTCCCCCTCCTCCCTTCCTTCCCCTCTTCCTTCCCTTTTTACTTTGTTTTTGCTTTTTTTAAGCTATGGGCAAGTCTCGACTGTCACACTCATATCATTGTATCGGATCGTCAGTTTACATGAGTGAACGGAAACACACACTTACACACTTAGTTTAGCCTTGGGAAAAATACATCGATTTTTTTTCAAACGGTATAATGTAGTGCTTGACTGCGATCCCACCTGATGGTACGCAGTAAATGCAATCGTTGATGGTAAACCGCACTAGTTTATTAAAAGCCTATTCATTCTAGCTTTGAAGACAGCTAAATTATAATCGGGCGGGAAGGCCGCAGCAGGAAAATTGTTCCAGTCCTTTGATCTACGCGGTATGAACGACGATGCATATCAAACAGATACATCGAAATATCGGTACATTTTCATAAATTACATCGATTTTTACCGTCGGTATTTTAAATCTCTTTTCTTGCTGGCACCGATTTAAGTAGTAAACTTTGATTTTTATTTAAACGGAAGAAATAATTTGTGAATGTGTCATTTTTAAGTTAAATTATTATAATTGATGTATAATCATTTTTGACTGATTTGTATCGATACTATCTAGAAATATCGATTTGAAATACCGTTACGAATTGACATCTTCCTTTTGAAAAGTCTTCACAATGCGATCTCCGTGGCTCTGTGGCGAATACTATGCAAACGCACTGCGACCTTGGTGCACGCGTTGTGGCGTACCGTCAGCAAATACAACGCACTTAAGTACTTGTAGCGTCGGCAAATAAATTAGTAATAGTTTTTGTTAGTAATCTATACTAATATTACGAAGAGGTAAAAGTAAGTTTGTATGTTGGAGGTAATCTCTGGAAGTACCGGTCCGATTGGTAAAATTTTTTCACCGATAGAAAGCTGCTTTATCCCGGAGTGACATAAGTTATATTTTATGCACCTACGCGGGCGACGCCGCGGGCAAAAGCTAGTAAGTAAGAAATGTGTATGTCAGGGTTTTTTCATGCGGGATTGCTCCCCAAGTCTTTTTTTCATACAAGTATTTATTGTAATGCGTGGAATACGCGCACGGGATGCGTTTTTTATTAATTTTGAAGTTTTCTGCACACGATAGAAACTTAGCACCCTTAGGAAATGAGAATGTAATTTTTTGTGTTTATTTGGTAGGTCTTAAGAATATAGTTCGATGGCTATTTGTAACGTTCCTACCTCTACTCTCAATTTTTTTCTTTCTTTAACTTATATGGCAGAATAACGTTTGGTGAGTCAGCTAGTAATAATATAGTAATATCAATAAAACAATGTTATTTTAGTTTGTAGAAAGTTTTGATAAATTCCAAAGCATTTATTATCACGAGCCTATGACCTTTGTTAACTTAACAAGCTTCTGCCAGCGACTTTGCCCGCGCGACAGTAAATTTCTCTATACAAACTTTGGTCCCCGTTTCATCCCCTTAGTGTCCCCGCACACGGGCCACAAAAAAAGCCACTTCTAGCTTTTTTTGTGGCGGCTTTTTTTATAATAATGATAATGGCATACGCCACCGCATGCCATTCGCGCATTTAATCCTTCTTCGTCAGAGTACATTACTGCACATATGGGTTGAAAAATGTAGCAGTCTCCGGCTATAAGCTGTCACGCGCTTCAGCTTTTTTTTTTTGTGGCCGCTTCTAGCTTTTTTTGTGGTGGCTATTTTTTTGTGGTGGCTATTTTTTATGGTGGCTTTTTTTTGTGGCCCTTAATGCTCGCTTTTGTCATAAAAGGAAGCCTTGTGCAAAATTTCCCGTAGTTTCGGCTGTGCGTCGATATGTCAGTCAGTCAGTTTCTCCTTTTATATACGTAGATAGAATATATAGATAACAAACCGGTTATGTTAAAATAAACAAAGTTACGTAAACTTAACCATGACAAGATAATACATTAGTTTAGTTTAACGAAAACAAATAGCGACTTTTGACCTCAACTAACATAATCTAAGCCCATATTAGTCGTGACTTTTAACCCATTAAATTAGAGTTCTATATTACGAATAATAAAACGCTTATCTCTAAAGCATAAATTCTTTCGAATTCTTTCTTGTGTCAACTGTCAGTGAAATGTATTTTTTATTTTATTTTAATGTCTTTAATTATTGTATTGGAAATTATTTCATACTTTTTTAAATGTATTTAGTAATTTTAATTTTGTTGTTATAGTTATTCTTTTTGTACACTTAAAAAAAGTAATAAATACGAAGTTTCTAACATTCCCACAGTGCAGTCCAATGAAATAAACCTACGATTGTAAATTAGATAAAATAAATACTTATGAATTACGGAATTCCAATACCTGATAAGATGACTGAAAATTGCCTTCGTCAGTATCGACACGTCCAAAAACGTAGAAAAAAGCTCAGTTGCCAAAATTTACTACTCAAGATAGAGCCTCCACGAAGAAATCCGTCCCCAAATAATGGGACCAGGGAAGGAAGAAAAATAAGATGAAGTACAGAACTCCACGCATGTCCCAGCGAACGCACTTATCAGTTTTTTCTAAACGCGTTGACTAATGAAAGCTCACGCGCGTTTACGTAACAACACAAAAGCTTTCTAACGTAACCTTGCGCGTTAAGTTAAGTGTTACCATTCCGTGACGCATTACCCACCAACATCGACTGCGTTTCGCAACACCCTAGACTTGCCCTTAGACACAAACAATTGAATCTCGGCCTTGTGCTTTAACCATTAGATCTCAATATCAATTGTTTCAATTACAGAATTCTGCTTCAAAGGAATTTGAACTTTAAATTTACATAAAATATAGTTGGTATTTGATTGAATGATATTTCCATTTGCATAAATTAATCCTCAAAGGAATTTCTACCTTGTTTGTGGAAACTAAAGGTTGGTTATTCGTTAAAGGTTGTCCCGTAAGTGAACGTAAACAGAAGTAAAAATGGTTCATTTTTCGTATTGCAGTACAAATGTAATTAAATAAGGAACAGAAATCTATGGCTTATAATAACATCGTAAAGTGCTGAGTTGTGTTTTTGGTTAAGTTTCTTAGCTGTGAATTCTATTAAATAACTTGCTTCTAAAATTAAATTATCACAAGGAAACCGATCTCTACTCCTATGTTTATTCATTGTTCAGCTGTATATAATGAAATTTCATCGACATCCATTCAGCCGTTAATCAATCAATCATTTATTTGCTTTAAATATGGTACACGTGTGGTTATAGTGACAGTTAAAGACCAAAACATATTTCACCCAAGTTTAAAGTACTTATACAAATATTAAAACGAACATGTGTAAATAAAAGAATTAATGAAAATTGACTGAATACATTTGTAGTTTACATTTTTCTGAATTTTTGCAATAACAAAATAGACAAAAATAAAAACATGAAATTAATTTCTAAAGGTACCTACTTCTTTAATCTTTTTGAGTGTGAAAGAGTAAAAAACACACATACACACTTATTATAATATACATACATACCAAACGCTAGCATTATGTGATATCAAAGAGTTTATCCTTTGGAATAGGCATCTAGCTACATTGTTCTGACCGACCAACACCTTGTTAGTAAAAATATGCACATACCTAAATGGTTTTAAGTTCGCCACAGCTAAATACTTCACGCCTACGCCACATGTACCCAATTATAATTATAATTGTAATTAATTAAAGACATGCTTCTAAAAGCCTAATGTCCACCTTCAATACAGCTAGTAACATTCCACCAAATCGGAAGCGGTCGGAAGTATTCGTGCGTGGGACGTGACTTCGGCTATCTTCGGCTATGTCCGCCCATTGTTCGGCCAGTCAACCTCGACTTAGTGATCCAGTTATGACATAAGTCGAACTAGATTTATTTTAGTTGACACACTGTCTTATCTTGTGACGTAATCAGAATGAGAGAATTAAGTAATGTTTTTTTTTTAATGTTAATTATAACATTGAATGGAATGAGAAAGTGAAGAACCGTGATCGTTGGAAGGAGTGGAGGGAGGCCTTTGCCCAGCAGTGGGACAGTGTGGGCTAAGTAAAAAAAAAAAAAAAAATTATAACATTGAGAAATTATAATCTTTGGGTTAATTTATGATTGTGGGGCATTGGGTTAGGTTAGTTAGTTTAGTGCGTGAAAAGTACTAAACAAGAACATGTTGTCCATTGTCAATCATCATCTTGTCAAATCGGCTATACAAATAATATATTATAATAATACGGTGTTTCCTGCCATTCTGTCCTGTCAATCATGTAAAAAAAAAAAAATTAAAGCCATAAAGTAAAAGTATGTAGTAGTAGCCTATTTATTGAAATAGACAAAATAATAAGTAAACAAACACTGTTGACGCGACAAAAAAAATGAAAAGTCATGAGTTTTTGTTATATAGATATAAATATAAAAAATATATCAAAAGATAGGTAAATAGGCGAGCGTTGCTATAAATATATACATATACACCCGCGTGAATCTAGAAGATAATATTCCCGGAATATAAAATAGCCTATGGTGGCCAGCACATGATCTACCCCTTTGCATCATGTAAATCTGTTAAGTCATTTAAGCGTGAAGCAGTAAACACACAAACACACATACATAGATACAAGCATTCGCAAGGAAAGGTGAGATAATATCAAAAGGCTATTAAAGCCCAATAACTAGACTATAAAAATCATAGAATCCAAAAGAATTATACAAAATGCATCACCTTACTACTCAAACCATCCACACAATGGTCGCCGACATGGCAGCCATCATCGTTTACTTCGACGTATAAATCTGAAAATATTATCGAGAAACGACTGCGTTTAAGTATTATTGACCTCTGCCATGGTTTTCGAGTTTCGCACCGATGACATTCAAACGTACAGCCATACGGATGTGGTGTATTGACGGTACAGTTATTGTTCCGTAGGTCCTATCACGAGCTCTTAAAGCTATCCATTTAACGACCTAAACCGAACTAATTAGGGTGCTTTTCCAACAGAGATGTGCTATGCTACGTTGCTATGGATGCGTTTGATATCCACCAATCATATTCATTGGTGCACATAGCTTAGCATTTGTGGAAATGGATTCAACTAAGATATGTTTTTTTATATGGAAGGATGCGAACTATATTGCTATAAATGCGTGCTATGGATCCCTACTATCGATACATCGCATAGCTCGAGCTGTGCATCTTCCTCACGCAGCTACTTTACGGCGGCGCATCTTCATAGCCTATCTTAGTTGTACCGCTATATAGTTTCACAACTTAGCTCTTACATCCTCGCAGCATAGCTGCATAGCACATCTCTGGTGGAAAAGAAGCCTTAAATGATGGAACTATATAGGGAGTATGGCCACCTACCTCTTTCTCGCTCACACAAGTGACATTTTATCGCGTCACGGTAAAGCCCCAGGATATTAAACGTACTATGTCTGAAGTAGTGGGTGGTAGGACTATGTCAATATTCTTGTTAATGCTATACAATATGTCAAATAGACTGGGTATTATGTGATGATTGATCAATAGGACTTATGTACTTCCTCATTGGGTGTGACCTAAATAGTATGACAGTTCAGTTGTAACTAGTGATATTACACTACTTCCTGGCTCTCCGAGGAATTCGATATTTGCCTATGCTTACTTTTGTACAATTTACATTAACTCTTTGAATGTCGTAATTAGAGACACAATAGAAAGACAATTACCTTATGTCGGACTGTGTAACTTAAGACATTCGAAAGGTTAATATAATAAAGAGGTAAAGTTTGTTTTTATTGTTTGTAGGAGGTAATCTCTGGAAGTACTCATCCGATTGCTAAAATTTATTTTTTCACCGATAGAAAGCTGCTTTATTCCTGAGTGACATAGGCTATATTTTATGTACGGGGGCGAAGCTGCAGGCAAAAGCCACTTTTTTTATAATGGTTAGGCTCGCGTTTGACCACTATCTCACCTGATGGTAAGCGATTATGTGGCTAGTACTTTATACAAAATAACACTAACAAGTTTTCAATGAAAATCATTTTTTTCATCGCAAGATTTTATCGCGTGGTTTAAACCTATACCTATATAATCAATACTCATCAAGACCTTTTCTAAAAAGCTTAAACAGGATAGGGGTAGCTGAGTTCCTATGGTCACCTTCCCGTTCCATCATCAGGTCAGCTCCATGTCATAATGATTTCGCAATGTCATCTTATTTACACATGCATACAAAACAGCAGTGGGTACATTCTATGGTTGATTATGATATTACATACTCTATTCTCTTGATTAGATAGATAGATAGATTTATATTCTTTATTGTACACCAAAAATAAAAATTACACATTTCAAACCCTCTAGTATGTTTCCTAAAACATATGAACACTTACATTTATACTCCTTTAATGCAAGGTTACCATTCTGATTCACCCAAATGTTTGATGGAGATTTTCGATTTGCAAAAAACTAAATTATCCTTGATTGGGTTATTTTGATAACAAGTTTAATTTCAACGTACGATTAAGAATAATCCCATGCTGTAATTATCGAATCCCTTTGATTATGGAATAACAACATTGAATTTAAACTTAAACCAATCAATTTGTTTTTTTATTATTGATAGGCTCACATTTGACCACTATCTCACCGTGTGGTCGATGTCAAAGCTCACCTCAAAAGTAAGCTATTCAATCTTGACATAAATACCCCCAAGTATAGTCTGTCTAAAAAATCAAACGACTTGGGAATTTTATATAATATTAAACCATTTAAAAAATACTTTTTATAAGGTTTTCCTACTAATAAACTATGATCAAAATCCCTTAATCAACCTTAATTATTGAACCAGTATTGACTACATCAGATTTCATTTTACCTTAACAATTCCCGAAGTCGTTTGACTTTTTAGACAGACTCTAGTAGCTGCCAGAGAACACAGGCTCTGGCAGGCAATTACACTAATTAGCTGTACGCACAATGAATGTGCTCTCAAAACGTTTTGAGTGTATGGTAATGTGATGGGACAAAAGAATAAGATTTCAAATCTCTCTCAGATCGTAGGGTATGACGTCAGAAAAACTCTCAAAGCTACTCGTATTTATTTTGTATATCCGACAAAGGATACACAATAGTACAGAAAATTACAATGACGCAGAGGGCTGCGACCTTTCAGCTAAATTCAGGAGACCACATCACTGTTGACTGGTTAACAATATTCTTTTTCCATTATTTAAAGAAATACTAATAACCAGCTCCTTCGGCTTTGATTTGATGCTGATCACAACAAATTTGGGAAAAAAATTAAGCTAATGTTTTTTTTTTAATGATATAAAACAGTGCTTGACTGCGATCCCATCTGATGGTAAACAGAGATGCAATCGTTGATGGTGAGGTGCACTAGTTTATTAAGAGCCTATTCACTCTAGCCTTAAAGATACCTAAATTATACTCGGACGGGAAGACCGCGGCTGACATATTTTTCCTATCCTAATTTTAGAACCTCAAGACTATTTTCAAACAAAATCACTAACAGAACCTTCTCAATCTTTCCAGATCCACGAGCACATGACTCCTGAAGAGCTACAGCACCTGTTCCACGTGGAACACCAGCACCAAGTGCCACCGTACCACCTCGTGCAGCTAACCCACCACCTAGCTAGACGGCATATCTCAGGGACCCATCACAACACTCTAACCCAGGGCAAGACTAAGATCCCTCATGAGAAACCCTCAAAGAACCAGTGGAAGACAGAAACCAGTCCGCCATCTTTGCTTAACGATGAGATGTTCGTCAAAGCTAAAGAGAACATCAAAGACGTTGACATAATAGGAGATCTGAATAACACAGTGAGTGTCAATTTTGATGTGACGAAGTCTAGTGAAAGTGATAGTGCAGTGTTGAGTGATCTTGAGAGGCTAGTGGATGGCCAGCAGTTAGATGTGCACAAGATAGACCTGGAGGCCTTCGGGAAGCAGCTCAAGTTGGTGCTGAAGAAACAGGAAGGTCTGCTCAAGAAGGATGGCTTGAGGATGTGGAAAGCTCATCAGAATGAGTCGCAGCCTCATGGGGTGGATTATGAGGAACTGATTTCGGTAAGTGATTTGGTTTTTGTTTTAGTCATTAAGATGGCCCAATCCGAGACACATTTTACAGGCGCTCTTACGTGATTATGACGTTATATCTCTAGATATTTTCGAATCATAGATGTCTTGTGGATATTATCTAGGTTTATAAAACGAATCCCGTAAATACATTAAAAAATTTGCTATTTTGCGTGAACTTTCGGTCTTCCCGTCCGATTATAATTTGGGTGTATTCAAAGCTAGAGTGAATAGGCTCTTAATAAACTAGTGCGCCTCACCATCAAAGATTGCATCGCTACTTACCATCAGGTGGGATCGCAGTCAAGCACTAGTTTATCTCAATTAAAAAAAAAAAAAACTTATGGTTTAAAAAAAAAGAAGAAACTAAGGGTTTTAATTCAACTTTACTCAATTCAATTTCATTCCTAGATTCAATTCAATAAAATCTCTTTGTAATCTTGATAATCGTTTACATACTTAAAAAAAAACATATAATTAATTTGCATAATCGATTCACACTCCCATGAGTGAACAATCGTTCACCCATATACGGTGATTACCGAGTGAAAAGCGAAAACCGAATCGATACCGTTCGGAAATGGAGACAATGTGGAGAAGTGACAGCACTAATTATAACGTACAACGCATATAAGAGGTCGGGTTAGTTAGGGCTGATTCTAGATAATAATATAATAGTATTTCATATGTTTTACTTCATTAGTAGTGTGAATGGGCTCTTAATTGACTAGTGCGCCTCACCATCAAAGATTGCATCGCTACTTACCATCAGGTGGGATCGCAGTCAAGCACTAGTTTATCTCAATTAAAAAATAATAATAATTTGTAGTACACCGCAGACCACCTCTTTTTATTTTAAGTTCTTACAGTCCATCTTATGGTTTTTTTATGGTGGGAAAATCATCTAATGACAACCCCCGCTCTTGGGTGGAGCGAGAGATAGTGTCAGACTCTTGCTGAATAAAAACCCACCCTGTTCCTTCGTGCCTTCATACCAGGGCTGAGCTATCTCTCGAAACTAACCCTGGCCCCAGTAGGCTTCGACCCAGCTGGACTGGTCTTCCTCTCCTATAATCTGTTACTTAGTAATTAATAAGTCTTAAATACAAGGATTAACTAATAAAACCCTACGCTAATTACAACTAACTAAAATCTAACTAAAATATGGCGTCAAAAAGCCAGTAGCGCTGTCGACTGGTAATATGCCCAAAAAGCTGGCGGCATTGCCACGCTGTATGGCAATGCTTATTCTCTGACCGAGGTAAAAGCCAGCCCTTGGGTCACGCGAAGTGTCAACTTAATTACTTCGCACCTACTCGTTTTATTTAACTTTGCCCCACATTAGGAATAGCCCCTGTACCATGGGTGCCATCACAAACACAAGAAGCTCCGGAACACTTATCTGAAGGCCATACAAATATTTGTCCCATGCGGGAATGGAACCCGCGACACGCAGCCCAGCAGTCAATCGCTCAATTACTGCGCCAATCGTGCTATTAGCCTACTAAGTAACAACCCTATTCCATCTGATTGTTCAATAGCGGATGATACAAAAACTCGAGCACCTGCTCGTCGGTGAAAGCCGCTTCTCACGATCTTATCTAACAGAGAAGCTGTGTCTTCTGAACACAAAGAACTGGCTTAGGGGATGAAAAAACTAGTTTGCATTTTCTTTGGCTTAAAGCTAAGAACAATGTGGAAGGAAATTTTATTAGCACTGCAACATAAAAACATAAATGAGGGGCCTTACGATGGCGTGTTAAAATGTCAAGCGAGAAAGAAGCGTTTCGGACTCAGCGTCACAAATTAAACGGCCGTTGCGGCCGAAAGGTTCTGGAGTGGCGACCGAAGGCCTCCTACAAGGTGGACCGATGACCTGGTGAAGGTTGCGGGAAACCGATGGATGCGAGACGCACAGGAACGTTCGTTGTGGCGACACTTGGGTGAGGCCTATGTCCAACAGTGGACGTATATGTAGAAATGATGATGATGATGATTATGATGATGACATCGAAGAACTGGAACAATTTGCCTGCTGCGATCTTCCCTTACAATTATAATTTAAGTCTCAAGGCTCTATAGAGTGAATAGGCTCTTAATAAACCAGTGCGCCTCACCATCAACGATCGCATCACTGCTTACTATCAGGTGGCATCGCAGTCAAGCACTAATATCAAACCGTAGGGGCCCAGCAGGGTCGAAGCCTACTGAAGCCATGCGTTATACGAAAGAGAACCCCGGGGCCCTGGAACGAAGTCAAAGAAGGAACAGAAGTGGGTTTTAGTCAGTAAAAGTCTGATACGCCCTTCCACCCCTCCCAAAGGCGGGAGACGTCATTACATGATTTCCCGCCTAAAAAAAAGTTGAGCACTAGTTTATATACACCATAATCTATAGCTATTACAAATCAACCGGCTTCTCAAACTAAATATAATGAATACATAACTTGTGCCGGTTACATAAGTTAATGGTGGACTGTAAAAGTTAGACAATAAATTGGCTTTAAAATCGTATACAATACCGTCTAGGTTTACATATACAGGGCATATCTGAAGTGATCTAAAGAGCCTTGTCGTGTTATGTTTGACGCCTTAAATTGTGACAAGTGCTTTATGGCATAAGATAAGATGTGGCGCACATTCAACCTTTAAAGGAAAAAATTTTGTTTATAAAACCCACTCTCTATATATTTTTGTAAAAAACACCGAAGACGTTTTTTAGCTTAATCAGCCTTATAATGATCCCACTGCTGGGACTCAGGCCTCTTCTCTAAGGGAATGTGTTGTAATCCACAACGCGGGCCCAGTGTGGGTTGTCGTCCAATTTTTATTTCTAGAACATGCCAGTTTCCTCGCGATGTTTTTGTTTACTTTTGAGAGTACTGGAGATAAAATAAATTATGTAAAGTAAGGCCCATGACTAGGTTTGGACCTTCAATGTATGTACTTACGAGATGTAAGTACTTACATCTGAGATGTAAATACTTACATCTCGTTAGTCGGGATTGTTACCACTGGGCCGTCTACACTCTTCGCCGGTTATTAGCGTGTAACATAAAATGTTAGAAAGGAAGTAATTATTAGATTAGCATTATGTATTACTAAAGAAATAAAGAACACATTTGAATGACTTCTGACAATTGCTTACAATTTATAAGTACATAAATCAAGGAAGGATTATTTACCAACCGGAGACGTTATATCCCGAGTATTTCGCAAACGATAATGAGGAAATGTAAAAAGCTGAATAAACGGCTGAAAGAGGATGTTCTTTAAATTTACTGTTTAGTATTTCAAATAAAAGAAATGTTTTTAAAGAAACGTAAGTAAAGAGACTTGTAAGAATTCAATAAGAATCAAAAGCAATAAAATATTGTAACCAAGTCCAGGTAGATAGCTGCGGCGTGACCATATTATATTATTTTTAATATTCATAGTAGATGTAACTAAGCACAATTATGGAGGGTCCATATTAAGGGTATAGAATAAAATAGATTTGTTTCTACCTGTAGAATAGTTTTAAAATCACTTCTACAAAAAATTGTTGCTTCTGTGTCGCACTGTGGCATTCCATGAGCCTTTTAGTTGAGGTTTCCTAAGAATAAAAATCTCCTGACCTGTTTATCTTTACACCAGTATGCGCCCTATCTTATAGTGTAAACAAAATGCTACTGTTTTGTATTCTATAACGCTATTTAATTTGTGAACTAGAGCAGTTTTGTTATTATAATATACAGTTGATTTAGTTTATTTGACTTTAAAGGCTTGTTTGTCCTCGAAAATGAACACTAGAGATCACTATCGAGTGTTTTATAACACCATTTTGGTAATAAAATTAAATATTTAAAGTTAATTTTTTATGCTAAAAATACCTATTAATGAATAAGTAGTTTTATTTGTAAATACAGGATAACCATCATCATCATCTTCATCATCATTTCAGTTGAAAAATGTGCTGGATATAGGCACCCCCCAAGTGTCACCACAGCGACTGGTCTTGTGCGTTACCCGCAGAAGAACCAAGGTTACCGACATGGCCCGAAGAATTGCCAAACTTAAGTGACCTAGGCACATTGTTCGTAGAACAGATGGTCGATTGAGCCGAAAGGTTAAAAAAAACCGGCCAAGTGCGAGAAGGACGCGCACGAAGGGTTCTGTGCCGTCTAGAGACGTGCCGTTGTCAGCAATATTGCCGTGAAGTGGGAATATTGGTGGGAATATTGCCCGATGTATGAATATTGGTGGCAATATTGCCAGCAATATTCCCGTATTGCCGGCAACGGCACATCTCTAGTCCCGTCCGTAGCAAAAAACGGCAAAAAATCACGTTTGTGATATCGGAGCCCCACTTAAATAATTATTTTATCCTGTTTTTATCAGCAACAGAAATACATCATTTGTGAAAAATTTCAACTGTCCAGTTATCACGCTTCATGAGATACAGCCTGGTGACAAACAGACGGACAGGGAAGATATAGCAATAGGGTGCAGTATTTGCCTTTTGAGTACGGAGCCTTAAAAATATCCATAAAAAAATACGATTTCATAAGTCTAGAATTCCTAAAAGCAGTCTTCATTCAGCAAACTAACAGTTGCTATCTAGATTTTGACGTTTGCGATGACTTGTCTAGGTCTAGTTCTAGTTCTAACTAAAGTAAATTATGTACATATTTATGGTAATATAGACTTTATTACCATAAATACATAATACATATTGCAGAACCCGAAATCAGTATCAAAAGTACTCGAACAAGTTAGTACACACCTACATTAGGTTGTCCGTTTATATTTTTGTTTACCTTGATCGCAAATGCACTAAGATCTATTCAAATACCTAGATCGAGGTTAGGATTCGTGTTTGGAATCCAGATTCTAGGTTCTCGAGTTGGCTTTGACACTAGGTGCATAATTACAACACTGTTTGAGTGGTAATGTCTATTCCTGTCAGTTGATTTTATTATTGTTTGTTTACTAGTATTTTCCGTGACCTGTTCCATTGGAACCGTATTTTTTTCTGATAAATAATTTGACCACCAGTTAAGAAGTATGCAGAACAGAGTGTAAAGTCCCGCAAACCTCCATTCAAAAAGGAAGATCCTTCGACCAGACAGGTGTTATGTCTAGTTTAGGCAACTGCCCGATAGATGATTTCGGGCTGTTGTATATGTTCAAATTTCGCGGAGAACTCTAATAACGCGGTAAAGGATTTGGTATTTTTCAGTTCTTATGTAGCGCCATAGATATCACTATATGGATAAAAGGGGCATCGGGATTTCTTGAAAGAGTTGTCGAGGCTCTGGAATGCAAAGCTCAACTGGAAGCGACCGCTGCCCATCCCCTCTCGGTCTATTTTTTTTTGGTGGGGAAAATCATCCAATGTCAACCCCCGCTCTTGGGCGGAGCGGAAGATAGTGTCAGACTCTTACTGACTAAAAAACCCACCCCGTTCCTTTAAGCCTTCGTACCGGGGCTCCCTCTCGGTCCTACATACGGGTATGGCATGGCAAGGTAATCGCCGATCGCCCTCAGCCTCCTCTATATGCACCACCGTGCCCTCCGGGCGGTCTGCACATGAGTGACACCCAGACGTTTGTTCCACCTGAATCAGGTGTGGGAACCTTCCGAACTTACCATATCCGGTGAGGACACGAGGAGCAGATCGCCGTGCCTGATAGATTTCTGAAAAGCGCCCTTTGAAATTAGGAAAAGTTACTTCGACTTTTTTTTACCTTAGTTAACACAAAGTTTAGAGACCGTGATTTAGGTATACGATCCTTTCATCTTATTATAAATAATTTAGATCTATTTTAATCCGAAACCCCATTTTTTTCCGATGGGAAAAATCATCCAATGACAACCCCCGCTCTTGGGCGAAGCGGGAGATAGTGTTAGACTCTTACTGACTAAAAAACCCATCCCGTTCCTTCAAGCCTTCATAACGGGGCTCGAGCGCCCTTTCAGATAACCCTGGCCCCAGTAGGCTTCGACCCGGCTGGGCCCCTGCTGTTGCTGACAACTCCTTGAGGCGCGCGGGAACAGTGCGCGCCGACTTGGGCTTGGTCCGGACAGTTACCGGACGGGCGGACAGCGTGCTACCCATTGCTCACTGTCCGCAAGCCCGCAATCCGAAACAGGGGTTTCGGATTGCGGGCTTGCGGACCTAATCAACAACTAAATAGAAATCACCTTGTCCTTTAAAATTTACAACAGGTTATCAAATTTTGATTAAAGGACGTCGAATGAAAATAAAAATACTTTTTTTATAAATCATAAAAGTCCTAAAATAAAACTGATCAAAAATATTGATTATGCAAATGAATGTCTTTCCAATTCTTTGCGAATTGAGGTTTATGATGTTATTTTGAATGTATAATTAGGATAGCGTAGTTATATTTTGCTCGTGCATAAATAAAATATGATGAGATTTTAACGACTACTTTGACGGAACATTGAAACCAAAAACTCGAAATCCTGTATCGCAATATTAGAGTTCGCGATTAAAATTCTTTTTTAATTATTACAAAAAAAATGGAGCTCTATCCGTACTCGTCACTGATCATATTTCTGTAGTCGGAAGCAAAAAAAAAATCGAAATCATAATTGGTAAAGTCATAATTGAATTAATCTTTGACAGGCCTGTTGGTCTAGTGGTTAGTGACCCTGACTGCTATGCCGGAGGTCGTGGGTTCGATTCCCACCCAGGACAAATGTTTGTGTATGAGCACGATCATTTGTTTTGTGTCTTGGTGTAATTTATCTATAATATGTATGTATTTAGAAATATATAAGTATGTTTATCAGTTGTCTAGTACCCATAACACAAGTTCTGCTTAGCTTGGGACTAGACGGCGTTGTGTGATAGTTGTGGAATATTATATTATTAAATCTTTCATAACAATTGCTACTAGAAAATACTAACCGCAGTGTGTTTCCATTTTGATAGCCATTCATTCATTCATAATAATCAATAACCTATACAATATTTCCTTAAATTGAGTGATATTTTTGGATATAAACAAACGCTAATAACTTTGCTGTTTATAAATAAATTTACTTATTGAGACACTTAAATATTATCAAGAAGTTTTTTAATAAGCCCTTTAAATAGGTATTTGTATTAATTAAATATGTGTGGTGTATAACAACCCGAAATCAATTGTGGAGCTGCCCTGGCCTGTACTAGACAAAACACGCGTCTGGTCGGAGGATCTTCCTTTTTCAAAGGAAGTTTATGAGACTTTATAAGTACTCTGTTCCGCATACCTATAAAACAAGCTTTTAATGAAAATCATTTTTTCATAGCAAGCTTTCATAGCTATACAATTAATACTCGTCAAGACAAATCATGCGAGCCCAAACTCGATGGGGTTGTGTCGTTTAATTACCAAGTTCCTATCCACCTTCCGGTTTCATCATCAAATCAGCTCCATGTCATCATAATATTGCATTGTCACGAACTTTACACATGTATATAAAATTTCAGCTCAATAGGTAACCGGGAAGTGGATCAAATTTAACTTGAAAGATTTGATGACAGACAAACATCGGGACAGATGAAACTAAATAAAAGCTTGTAATATCAAAAATCTTCAATGACGTGGCAAGCTAGTAAAACTATATATGTATAGCAGCACTATCTCGCTAGTAATATAATAATAAAAATGTACGCAAACATTAATTAGTATACAGCTAACCGAACATATTTTTTTAAATAATATAGACTTGTGCTTGACTGCGATCCCAGTAGATGGTAAGTATAATCGTTGATGGTGAGGCTCACTAGTTTATTAAGATCCTATTCACTCTAGCCTTGAAGATACCTAAATTATACTTAAATCTTAACTTACCTAATTATAGCGCTAACTGTATTATATAACCTAAGCCTCTCAAAGTCTATCAACAAGATATGTAGTTGTTTTCATTTAACCACGCCCAGATTATATTACTGTTTTATTATTTATGAAACGCATATTTGAATATACGATTGTATAATATGCAAATCAGTATGATTGCTTTGCCATTTACCTATTATTTTGATAGAGGTTTTGTAGAAACGGGGTTGTTTAGAAGGGCTGGATTGTCATCATCTTCCTGCCTTTGTCCCATAATTATTACTTGGGGTAGGCGCAACACGTTTTTTAAGCTATTGCATAGCTTCTATCGCGGGCCTTGAGCGTGGAGACCGAATCCAGAAATTCCGTAACGAAAATAACCTAACACCTCCCACTCATTTGTTTTTTGAGCGTGGTGACCGATAAGAAAACAAATGAGTGAACAATCAATCAAAATTCAATTCAATGTGTGAAAGTGTAACTTCAATTAATATCAAAGAAAAAAAAAACAAAGGAAAAAAAATACTGCATAAATAAAATAAATAAATAATTATAATTGCATAAGTTGATAAAACTGCTATGCTATGTCTTTTTTTTACTTATATTTTGTCCTATCAGCAATCACGTTTTGATAAGGAGGGACCATAGTTTCAAAGATTCTACAAAATTATTTTAAGTGCGAAACCTGAATATAGTTTATTCAGAATCAGTAACTGAATTGATTTCAATAATTTTTACACCATGTTATATTTTTTTTCAAAATTTTTTAAAAAAGGTCACAAGTTTTTTTTTAATTATTATTGATAGGCTCGCGTTTGACCACTATCTCACCTGATGGAAAGTGATGATGTGGCCGACGATGGAGCACGCTTGCCTAGAAGTAACCCTAACAAGTTGAATACCACTAAGTACAAAACAGGTCACGGCAGGTTATAGCGGTCTTTACTATACCATAATGGGCTTATAACTTTGTGATTTTTCATAAAACAGTTTTGAAATTTTATACATAGATTCTTTACATAAAAATACTAGACAGGTGTTTCAGGTTTCGTATATACTAAACATACATAAAAAAAAAGTAAAAAAAAAAGAACATACATTCAGCCGAACATAGAACCTCCTCCTTTTCGAAGTCGGTTCAAAATAAGGTTGTATTTAAAACTAAGGTCATAATTTACTTCATCATTAAGTTACTAAATTAAGTACCTTTTTTTTTATTAGCCTGTGCTGTCCCACTCGTGGGCAAAGGCCTCCCTCCGCTCCTTTAATTTTTCGCGCGCCCGGCCTTCCTCTTGCTGGTTCTGGTGAAATCTGTCTAGTTCGTCGCGCCATCTCCTTCGCGGTCTACCGCGACCCCGTCTCACTGTTTCAGGGCACCAACTTTGTGTTACTTTGGCCCACAGTTTGTCGAGCATGCGGCAGATATGTCCAACCCAGTCCAATTCAACACCTTATT